>OY728123.1:1616772911-1619272911 GCA_963277665.1 Viscum album
TGTAAAAGAGTTAGACACCATGTAATTTCCCATGAATTGATTTTAAGTGGGTTGTACATTAGATTTTTTTTATTCTATCCCATTGTATCATTCCACCTATAGTCCAAGGGAATTTTCCCTAAAAATTTGGAGCACTATCCTCCCATATAGATGTCCCTTTTGTGAAAATCAATCTGTGGAATTTTATCATGTTTAGGTTTTCCCTTCACTCCTTATTCTCTCCAACTAATGTTTTGTAATCTATGTAATATGTTTATAATTGGTATTTATCTAGATTATTGTTGATCTAGATCCCTATTATAATCATATATGCATTTTTTCTAGATGGTTAATCCTTGAGAAATCATTAGTTGTTCCTCAGTTAATGATAGGGGGTTTAACCGTAACCCTATGGTTTGATAATTTTTATGTTTGTGAAATATTGAATTTACATGAAAATTACATGTTCATAAATTAAATAAAGAATAGATTGAGCTGTTATTAGAGTATATTTGGATATAATTGTCATTGATCTAGATCATGGATACCAATTGGTTGAGCGAACACTTGATTAAAATGTTTGACTAATGAATCATTGGGTGTTATGTAAGACATGAGTTTGTGGTGGTTTCTTAATATAGATTCACCTTGTCTGGGATTTATTTTTGAATTGAATGGCATGTTATTGGTTTATGTAAAAACGATACAAAATGGGTGATTGAATTACAAATGGTAATTTGAAGAATTAACCATTGATCCTTGGGATGTAATATTGTGATATCCTTGCTGTTATGACTAGAAGAGTAAAATAATGAAACAATTATATACCAGGCATGGACCCCAAACATGTTGTAATGATTATATAGTGGGATATTCCCTATGATACTTACTATAATGCATATATAATGGGATATTCACAAGGATTCATACAATATTACTTTTATAGAGGGCCTGGCCTAGTGATTTATGCTAAAATGATTATATACTATGATTGGCATTGATTGGTTCCATAATACCTATATAAAGGGCCCAAAACTAATCAATTTATGAAATTTTATTGTAGTAGTATTTGACCATGATTTTTATGATTTAAACCATGGTCATGTGGTTATGGTTGGCATGGTATTGAGACATGCTCAGAGGCATCCCGACATGGCACTAAAGAATGTTATGATTTACCTTGGTTAAGTGGTTATGAATTTCATGGTAGTGAGACATTATCAGAGATATAATGAAATGTTTCCAATTTATGTTTTTGTGGTATTAATTTTATTGTTTAATTTAATAATACACATTTTTATTGAATTATTGTAGAAACTTATTATCTATCATGTTATGTTTAGACATGTTGGTACTGACCTACTGAGTTATACTCACAACTTACACGGGGTACTCTTTGGTAACCAAGAAGATTACATGGATTCATGATTTAAAAAGGGAAAGGAAACTTTCTACTTATTTCTACTTACTTTATGGGCTAGAGTTTAGAGGTAGAACTGACCATGGGTTAATGACCTGGGACATTCAGTCTTTATTTGAGTCTTATAGTATTTTTTTATGTTACATATATTATGAAATTTAGTTACAATTTACTCTGTCATAATATTATTCCATTATTATTTATTTGAATATTTAGATGGATTTTATTATTTGATTTTACCCCTATATTTGATTGTTTTCATTATTTCATCCACTATAATATTTATTTATATTTATTAATTATTCTATGTTTTAACTAAGTAACTAGTGGGTATCATCTTCCCACTATACAAACTAGACTCCACTACTAGTCGGCATCCTCTGGAAAATGGGAAGGCATGCATTTAATCAGGTCAGGTACTAAATGGTGACCTAAATTTGTTGTGAGTATAATTTAGTAGGTAAACACTATTGTGTCTAAACATAAATAGTCTAATGACAAGTAAAAGAAATAAAAAAGTAATAATGTGTACTAATTAATTAAATAGTTGAACTTATACCACATCCACTTGGGTTGGCACCATTCTAGAATATCTCGAAACATGTATAAGGAACATGCAATCAATTACCATATAATCCATTTAAACCAAATGCTAGTTTGAAACCACACCAAAATGTCTCTACCATGTCTCACAACCAAGCCAACCATAACTACATGAACATGGTTTAAATAAAATAAATATGGGTTAGAACCCTCTATATAAGAGTTTCATCAAAAAATTAGGCTCTTGTCTGAAATGTGTCATTATAACATCAATTAAGGGAAATCATGGTATATAATATTTTTAGCATAAATCACTTGGCCAAGACCTTTATATAAGCATTAAAATTAGAATCACTATGTAGGTACTTCTATATAATAATTATGACATGTTTCAGGTTGAATCATGGTATATAAAATTTTAATCATTTTACACAATGAGTTATAATAGAAAGGATATTAGAATATCACATCACAAGGCATAATAGTTAATTATGGAAATTACCATTTACCTTTCAATCACCCATTTTTTTTCATTTGGTCATACACCAGTAACATGCCAGTCATTTAAAAAATAAATACATCTCCCAAAACTCATTCAAAGGTAAACACACTAAAACCATGAGTCATGTCATTTATAATTAAGAGTTTTCTCACTCGAATAGTAGCCATAAGCTAGTTAAATGATAATTGAATCCAAAGGGTTACAAGTAAAAATGAAATATGTCATTTAATTAGTTTAAGTGAATGACACATTATCACAATTAAAATATTTCAAATACAATTAAAATAAACCAACCATACTATTAAGGTTTATACCCTTAAATATTATTAATGATCATCCAATTCTTATAGAATTATTCACTAAAATGAACAAAGGAACAAATGATTTCATGAAGGATCCAAGATAATAACTGATCACGATGAAAAAATAATAATTACCAAGGTCAAGAGATTAAATATCAGTGGATGAAGGATAAAAGGAGAAAAAAAAACCTAAACAGAATGACATAACAGGTATTAATTTTATCATTAAGGACATATGGAAGGGTGGATGCTACTCCAAATTTCTCAAGGAAACATCCTAGTATTGAGATGAGAAAATATTCTCTAGGATGGAATGATAAATCATCAATAATACACCCTTAAAACTATTTATTAGGTAATTACATGTTCTGTAATTATTTTACATGTTAAATAATTCTATATAGAGAGATATATCAAAATACACATCACCTTAGGTTAATATTTATTGGGATTTATTATTACATGATGTGAATGTTTTACACAACATGTAACCATTTCTTTCTCTGTACTAGTTAATGAGATGTACTTGAAGACTTTATATGACGTGTAATAGCTTAATATGACATGGGAATTTTTTATAGAGATATTTTCGTCGTGTTTCCAATAAAATGAAAAAACTAAATCAAAATCCTTCCAAATCATGTAAAAACATTATAAACCCATTTAAAATGATTATTCATGGACTAAATTAAACTAAAAAACATACATCCCTAACATTAGTCCATTTCCCCCAATAATAGATATTTGTTTCCAAACAAGAGTCGAACAAAAAATCACAAATGAAAGGCTCAAAGTGGAATGTACATAGGAATATTTGGGTCCTTACAACCTCTATTCCATATGAAATCTTGTCCTCAAGTCTCTATAATCATCACTATGGGGTATCAATGAACAGGGATGGATATTGTGATTGCATATCAGACTCCCTTTCTAAGGTCTCCTCTTATACCCATCCATTCTTCCACTGTATTCAAACGAAAGGAATCATCCCAACCCAAAGATAATTGTCACAATCTTCCAAAATCTATACAAGATTCTTGTCAATGTATTCAAAAACATTAATCTCAACGAGTACAAAATCAATCACATGAGAATTTTTGGATAATATATCAGAAGGTATGATACATGAACCAAATTGTTCATGGAACTATAGAAAAATGGATGTTCTAATAATTATGACACATGATTGACCCTATCCACCTTCTCAAATGGATTGAATAACATTGGTTATTTCTTTACATTTTTTCGAATAATGCATATACCCAGCTTAGATGACACCTTGTAGATTTTTTATATAAATATTGAACTCCTGAGGTCATATTTGATGGTCATTGTATAAATTTTTCCAACTCTGTGGGTTAACCAACACACCTCCTGATCAACTAAACCTTCTCATACATTTCCTAAATAAGATTGGTTCCAAAAAATGGATGACTCGCCTTCCTCTAACAAATAAGGTTGAGAACAACAAAGACTTCCAAACAAAATCTCAAAATGTGAAATTTAGATCAAATCAACGAAGATATTTTTATATTAACACTCCATGAGTACCAAATGATTCTCCCATGAACCACCAAAATCCAAAATTTGGGCTCACAACATATCCCTTGGAATGTGAATAGTTTTCTCAGATTGACTCTTATTATAAGGATGATAGGCGATACATAAAATAAAAAATGATCCTAGAGTATATTGATGACCCTTCCAGAAAAATGATGTAAAATGGGTATCTCTATCTAAAACTAAAATCCTTAGAACACCAGGCAACCAAACTACCTCGTAGATATAGAGACTACATAGAGCAATAACTATTAAGGTCTCACTATTAGGTAAGAAATGGGATAACTTTTTTGTTCAATCAAAAATAAAACATAAAAAATAAATCTAATAGTTATTCATAGGTAATCCTATCACAAACTTCGTAGTGACATTATCCCACATCCACCCATGAATGGGAAAGGGATGCAAAATCTGATCTATCCTCTAATACTTGGCTTTCAATTATTGACAAATTAAACATCAATCCACAAATCCATCAAATTATTTCATCATTACTAACCATTAGGCTGTTCTAGGAACTATTATATTACTTCTATGAAGCTTCACTGTGATATATTTCTCCACAGAAATAATAGTTAGTGTAGTTAGGGAAGCATGTTACTATCTCAGGACAATATTCTGCTGTAGCGATATCGGTGTGGTATGATGTGACACATATAACCTATTTGTCCATACCACACTTTATAGTGTCTTGACTGTAGAATAAATACACACCTAAAAATTTTTTATAGTGGCATGGAGAAACACATAACTGGAAGGATATCAAGACATATACCGTTGTTTGGGAAGGACATAGATAATCCTCAGCAGAAATGTAGTTGGAGTTACACAGGAAGTTCTGGAGGAGGTAGGGGATGTGGTACCCCAGTTTTGGAATGACATTACGAAGCATAGGGATTATATTAAGGGAGTTAGGAAAGATCCATGTATAATGGGTTAGTCTATTACATGATATTCAGAATATCTTGGTTATTTTGAATATAGGTTCTACTATTAATGGTATGATTCTTGTATCATCTACCCTTAATTTGATTATTTTTGATAAGAGAGAATCATATTCCTTTTTATCTGAAATTTTTAAATGGTTAGGGATTGTTCATAGGATTATTGGATGGTTACATGAACATCGATATACCATTAGGAGTGTGGTAATAGAGTATCAAATATTGTAAGGCATGTTCTTTAGAGATTGGTGGTAACATTTTCATTTGGAAACTGTTCGTGTTGGGAATGACAAGTTTCAGCATTACTTTTGGTCTAGATTTGTTTTTTACACAATTGGATAATAATGACTATTACCTGAGGAGAGTTACCTTTATATCTCTATAAGGAGGTATCTATTATCACCAGTGTGAGTGATATATTCAAGCCGGTTGAGTAGGAATAGTTCAGTACAGATTGGATAGTCTCACTGATCAGATATTTGCTCTTCTTTTAGATGGTGGGGGAATACAACATGGTTAATTTACCCCAATGGTAGATCATTATACCGATTTTTTCCGTGATAATTTTTATTCATTACAAAATTAGTTAGAGATCTAGTTAGTTATGGGAGTATCGTCATTTTCTTTCATTCCTTATAGATTGGAACGATATGATCATAAGGAGTTGAAGGTTCATTTGAATGATCTAGAAGATATATGTTTCATATGGAAAAGTATACCTCCTTAGGGTTCTCTAGTTGTCTTCAACAATCATTATAATGGGTCCTTCCTCTTATGTGTGTATTTTTAAATATTGAACAACATAAAAATCAGCAAATAACATTAACTTCCATGAATTAATGATCTCCATGATAATTTGAGAGGTCCTAAGTTATTCTCCAAGATTTATTTGAGTATGGATACCTATTAAAATTCAGGTTGATAACAATAGACATGCCTTAGATAGATTTTAGGAACATGTGTGGATTTTATGAGTTTGCAGTGATTCTATTTGGTTTGACCAACACACAAGTGGTATTCATAGCCTTGATGAATCAAATCTTTCATCTATTCCTGCATTAGTTTGTGGATTTTATTATATGAAATATTAGTCTACTCTCAATAAGTAGATGAACATGTCCAATATCTGGACATTATATCAAGTACCTTAAGAGAGAATTATCATTATGCTAAGATTACAAAATACTGTTTATGGATTGGTAATGTGAACTTCTTAGGTCATGTCATCTCAGAGGATGGAGTGTCAGTATACAATGAGAAGGTCTAAATTATGTTATCATTGGAGAATCTCAAGAATGTATTTGAAATTCTGAGATTTCGGGGTTTTTCAGGTTATTATTGGTGATTTATCTAGGAATTCTCTCATCTCGCTGCACCGATGTCAATGTTGAAGAAGAAGGGTGTGGAATTGGTTTGTTCTGATTCTTTTGGGAGATATTTTTAGAATTAAAAAGGTATGCCAACCTCATCACCTATCCTAATTTTACATGTGTCATGTAAATCATATTCCATGTAATATGGAACATCTAGAGTTGGGCTTAGAGAAATGATTATATTGGAGGATTGCGTAGTTGCTTATGGCTCCAGATTGATAAGACTGCATGAGAGGAATTAAACTACTCAAAATTTGGAGTTAGTAGTAGTGGTACATTCAATGAGATGGTGGTGGAATTATCTCATGGGGGAGAGGTATGTGGTATACGCAGACCCTAAGTTCCACTGGTACATCTTTTCTCAATGAGACTAGAACCTTCAAAAGAGGTGGTGGGTCAAATATATTTAGTCTTTGAACATTAACGTGGCATATACACCAGGAAGGGGAAATTAAATTTGTGAATTTTGAAGCTGGAAAACATAGATATAGCTATTGGAAGATTATTTTAAAGAGTTTGGGCTGATTGAAATCATTGCAGGCATGAATCTAGATGTTTGAGAGTCTCAGAAAATAGTATATCAAATTTTGACATCTATTATACCCCTGATTTTAGACTAGATAAATACTGAAATGATATATGATATGAAGAGCATAGTTAGGAGAGATATCTTATATGGCGTGGAGGCCCCATTGGGGTGGTCTCTCAGCTATGGAAAGTATTCACTTTTCAATGGCAGAGTATGGGTTTATATGGGATTGTGTGAGGATAAAGTGTGATACTTTCATTATTTTAGATGGGTAGTATATCCTGTTTTGAAAAATATGTGTCATGATATCTGTTGAAAATAATGTTGTTCAAGAATGAAAAGGAATTAATAGTATTTATGGAAAAATGTCCCACTTACTAGTAGGTGAAAGACAGGCATCTGAGGCTAACTAGGATTTTGAAACATTTTTTATTATCATGTGGAAGTGGGATGATCTAATTATAGATTGATTGATGTGATTAACTATGAGTCCACATAAGAATGATGTTTTATGGATGATTTTGTATAGATAGATGAATGTATCCCACCTTTAGCCTATCAAAGAGACCTTTAGAGTTAATTATTTTAGTATTGTTTACATGTGTGTGGTAGTTTCTATGAACGATGTTATGAGGGGTATCATTTCAGATAGAGATCATTGATTCACATCATGGTACTATAAGGGTTCTCATAAGGCATTAAGATCACATGTTTGTTTGATTAAGTAAACTTTTCCACTAACTGATGGTCAATATGAGTAGAATATTTGGGGTCTAGAGGATATATTTTGATCTTTTGTGTTTGAATTTGGTGGTTCATGGGGGAAAAATATGACACTCTAATATTTTGAATATAATAACATCTTATAGGATTTTTTCCAAATGAGTAATTTCTTTGATTTTTATAGAAGGTGAGTCAGTGGTTCTTGTACCTTGTCTTGTGTAGGATACATTAGAGTTGGTCCATTAGATCTAGAGTTATTTAGTAACTGCTAATAGTTGGAAAAAGTCTAATGGTGACCTTGGGAGATGACATATAGAGGTTTTATTTGGACGTCATGTTTTTTAGGTGTCACCTATGATTGAGAAATGTCATATTAAGAAATTGGGAATGTTATTTCCTTGGTTTTCTAGGCCATTTGAGATAGTGGATTGTGTTTATCCTATTGCATATAGATTATCACTTCCAAGATTTACAGTGTCATGCACGATTTGTTTAATGTGGAACAACTTTAGAGATATTATCAAGAACATTCTCATGTGATAGGTATAGAAGACATTGATCATTATAATTATGCGTCCTTTTAAGATCATTTAATCTTTATTGTGGATAATAGAGATATGTATCTTAAGAGTATGGAGATTCCATTTCATTGAGTGGGGTTGAAGAACGAGCATGTTCTTGAGGTGACATGAGAAAATGAGTCTCACATGAAAGCATAATAGACGGACTTTTTTTATGATACCTCATAGTGATAAATGGAGTAGTTCAAGGAAGTGTTGTTATATGGTGGGGAGTTTGTCAGGTCCCACATTTTTCAAGGCATGTTCCTATTTGAGTTTATTATTGATAATTTCTGGTCGAGTCATGTTCATAGATAGAGAACATTTTTAGAGAAAATGGCCAATAGTTCAAATATGATTGTTTATTTGATTTAATGGAGTCTGGGTATAAACATGTTAAATGGGTTGATGTGGGTTTGTTGATACTATGGAAGGAATTGGATTTTATTACAGTCATTGTATATAAAATGTGATGAAAATATATCTGTAGGGAAGTTACATATTGCGTCAATTTATTACACAATGTGTAATGTCTTCATGGAACATGTTTTGAACAAATAAAAGGAATGAAATGGTAACAAACAATGAAAACCGTTCACATCATGTCATAATTTTTTGAGATACATATTAACCTAAGGTGACAATCTCTTCAACGTATCCTTCTAGAAAGAAATACATGATGTGTGAAAGAGCTACACACCGTGTTAGTTCAAGAGTAGAAGTTTTAATGGTGGTGTGCTTCTGATTTTTCATTCTATGCCACTGTATCATTCCTCCTCTACACCATCGGAAACTTCCTCGGTGATTTTTGAGCACAATCCTCCCTTCCATACATCCCTTTTATGAATCTAAATCCCAGGTAAGTCAATCTGTTTAATCCCTTGGTCCTCCAGTCATTAATATGTAATTCTATTGAACTTTTTCATTATTGGTTATGATCCTGAACACTTATTATTGAAGATTATTCTTAAAATCATTAATGCCTTTATTCCTTTGGAGAATCCAATAATATAATCACGTCAATTATGGAATCTTAATTTGAAAACAAATTAATTAAATGATAAATTGAACTATTCTTGGATTAAATTTCGATCTAATCAATATTGACCTTACTCATAGATATTGTTTTACTCAGAGAACCCAAAATTTTAAATTTTTGACTAATGGCTCATTGTGTGTTAGAAATGACATGAGATTTGGGTGATGGATTAATATAGATTCACATTTCCATGTATTTATTTTTGAAATTACTGGAATTCTATTAGTTTATAAAATAAATGATAAATGGAATAGACCATTTAAAGATAGATGTAAATTGTAAAAATTAAACATTGAGTCTTATGATGTGATATAGTGATATCCATTATATTATTACTCATTGTGTTAGATGATGAAAGGATTTTACACGAATCTTTTCCATGAAACATATTGTAATGATTATATTTTAGTATATGACTAGTGATACATGCTGTAATGCTTATATAAGAGGTTAAGACTGGTGATTCCTGTGCAACTTTTTTTATAAAGGGCATGGCCGAGTGATTTGTAAGGAAATGAATATATATCTTCCTTTTCCATGATTGATTATTTATATCTTATATATGTGGATCAATCCTAATTTATTGATGAATTGCTTATATTTTTAGTTTTGACCCAGATTTGTGTGATTTATACCATGACCATGTTGTTAGGGTTTGAATTCATAAGACCCCCACAAATTGGAGGTGATTCTTGATGCATATATACTTCTTGTACGACCCAAGCGTTGGAGGGACATTCTGGATAAACAATGGTAGTAATAGGAGTTTTCTTGAATGTACTTTGAGACAAAAATATTGAGTGATTTTGATCCTGAGATTGGAGGGATTTGAAGGCCTTCGAGTAAATGATCATGAAACTTGAAGGTATGTCATTTATAGACTATTTGTGAGAATTTCACTGACCTGTACCAATTTTCTACATCAGTGGATGTTGATGAGATATTTAGGGTGACATGTTTTTCTTTATGGTATTCACTATAATATAAGGTTATAGGTGAATATGTTCCGTCTGAGTAATTGGGAGGATATGATGAATCACTAACTCATCAAAAAAGGGAATATGAGAGAGGCCTAGAGAAGTAGGCAAACTATTTTAAGGGGGTGAATTGGGATATCTTCTTTTAGTGGAATGAATCATTTTGATGATGGTTTTAGTAAATTAAAATGTATTTAATGAAGTCAGGGAAGCATGAAACCATCTTAGAATCATATTACATTGTAGTGCTATTATTGTTTTAAGAAGGGACACAAATAGATTTATTGTATGTATCCCACATTAGAGTGTCTTGAATGAGGTATAATAGGGAACCTGTAAAGGTTATGTAGGGGAATAAAACTGCATAAAAGTGGAAGGGAATCTAGATAGGTACAAGGGTTTTGGAAGGACTCAGCTACTCATTAGTATATTTGTAGCTAGAGTTCCATAAGAAATTATTGTTGACGTAGGGGACGCAGAAACTCGGTGCAAGAATGAAAGTACCATATAAATATAATATCTTAGGAAAGTTAGGATTTATCCATGGGAAGAGGGTCTAGTCAGTTGCACGTTATGTAGACTAATCTAACCAGTATGGATGGAGGACCATCTACTATGAGAGGTATGATTCTTTTACCATATATCTTACCTCATATTTTTTGATATAAGACCATCTTATTCCTTTATATCTATTATTTTAAAAAAAAATTGGTCTTGTTTATATAAATATTGGTTGGTTCCATGACTATCTATATACCATTGGGAGTGAGGTAAGATATTATCAAATTCTATAGGGCGTGTTATTTAGAGATTGATGGTTACTATTTATTTTAGGAACTGTTTGTGGTGGAAATGATAGGATAAAATTTATTTCTCAGTACGGATTTGTTATTTCGATATTAGGATCATAACAAATTTTACCAGGGGATAATAACTTATTTTATCTATATAAGAAGAGATATATTTTCTCCAGGGTGAGTGGGATCTTCAGGCTAGTCATATAGTACCAATTTAGTGTAAATTGGATTGTCTCACATCTCAAATAATAGAATTTTAAATAGATGATAGTGGAAGGTTGTTGGATTGTTATCCTCTAATGGTATATAATTTTTAGAATGTTATTCCAAACAAGTTATACATATTACCACCTGAGGGGGAGTTTGATTTTATGATTGAGTTGGTTTTGGGAGAAAAGTTAGTTTCTCTCCCACAATATAGAATACAACTAGTAGAAATTTGGGAGTTTAAGGATTAGTTGGAAGATCTAGAAGTTAAAGGATTCATACAGCCAAGTACATATCCTTCAGGTTCTCTGGTTATCATCACCTGGAAGGCTGATAGAACTTTTCACTCTTGTTTTGATTATCTGAGATTGACCGAGATGACTGTCTAGAACCGGTATCCTGCACTACTTAATGATGATCTTTTAAACTAGCTGAGATGTTATAAAATATTCCCCATCATTAATTTTAGATTAGGATACCATCCGTTAAAGGAGGGACCATCAGACACACCTCAGACATCTTTTAATAGAATGTATGTCTTGTTTGAGTGTGTAGTGATGTCATTTGGCTGGACCAATGCACAAGGACAATTTTTTTCCTTCAGAAATCAGATCATTAATCTTTTATAAGATCAGTTTGTGGTGGTCTTTGTTGAAAATATCATCGTGAAATCCCAGTTAGTAGATTATCATGTCCAAAATCTAGAAATCATATTCAGTATATTGAGAGTGAATTATCATAAAACAAAGATAGCCACGTGTAGTTTCTATATTGATACAATGCACTTTCTGGGCCATATATTCTCAAAGGGAGCAGGGTCAGTCAACCTAGAGAAGGTTTCAGCCATGGTATATTTGAACTATCCTTTAAATGTAATTGAAATTATGATAATTCTTGGTTGAGAGATTTATTATCAATTCATTATCCAATAATTAACCCATCAAGAAACTCCAATGATAGGGTTGAACAAGATAGTGGTGAAGTTTGTTTGACCTGACGCTTTTGAGAATGATTTTTAGGAATTGAAATAATGGATGGAATCAGCACTATCCACAAGGAACCTGTGCTATTTGAAGAAAATAACATGTATGTTGACACATATGGAGTTTGACTTAAATCAGTTCTGAGGTAGGAGGATCAAGTTGTTTCTTATAAATCTAAATAGATGAGGCTGACTAAGAGGAATTACCATACTCATGATTTGGAGTTATCATAAGTGGTACATGCCTTGAGAATTTGGATGAATTATCTCATGAGTGAGATGTTGGTATCATACAACGTCCCTAAGAGCTTCATGTACATATTTTATTAGAAGATCTTTAGCCTTCGATAGAGGAGCTGGGTCGAGTATCTTGAGACATTCGACTTCGAGTTGGATTATACAACAGGAAGGGGTAATGTTTTTTTGGTTCTTTATGCTGTAAGATGCATAAATCGGAAGCATAAGAGTCGTGATATGAGTGGAGAATGATGGATATTTTTGAAGACTTTTATCTAGATGTTCGAGAGTCTCAAAGAAGAGTATCTTTGACTTCAACATCAATTATAACCATGTTTTTTAGATTGGATCAAGACCAAACATTTATATGATCTAGAGGTCATAGTTAAGAGATATTTTTTGTATGGTGGGGAGATTTTTTTAGGATGATCTCCTAGTATTGGAAAATCTATTCTTTTCATGGAAGATTATGAGTTCTTATGTGATTGCAAGAGGTGTTTATGAGATAGTTTCATGCCTCTAGATGGGTGGTATATCTTGGCATGACAAAGATGCATCCAGATCTCTGTTGAAAATAAAATATTCAATAATGATGATGGATGTAACATGATTGATAATAATATGTTTCATTTTTTAGTAAGTGAAATCTGAGCATCATAGGCCAGAAAATCCTTTACAGCCTTTTCCCATTCCAGAGTGAAAGTGGGATGATTTTCTATGGATTTTTTGAACGGATTCCCCTGGAAAACCAACATATTTTTTTGTATTATTATAGATTGATTAATAAATGTAGACCACTTATTTCTTATTATGGATACCTTTTTATTTTATCATCTAGATAGTCTTTACATGTGAAAATTAGTTCTCCTACAAGGTTTTCCGTTGATTACAATTTCAAAAAGGGATCCTTGTTTCACGTCACAGTTAGGGAGGGGTATTCAAAAGGATCTGGGCTCACATGTTATTTTTAGTTCTTCCAATCATCCTTAGACCATTGATTAATCTGAGCAGACTATTCAGTTTCTAGAGGATATTTTACAAGACCATGTTTTATATTTTGGTGGTTCGTTTTTAGAATAATATGGAACTCATGGAGTTTTCATGTAAAAATATCTTCCATGCTTCAATTAAAATTGCACATTTTAAAGACTTATATGGTAGGGTTCATTGTTTTCATCTTTTTTTGATTTGTGGTAGGTGAGTCAGCACTTGTTGGACATAGTATCATGTAGTTGACTTCTAAGAGCATATCATTTTTTTAGTACATCCCTCTTTAATTTTTTTCATTTGAGCCTTGGAGGTCGAGTCTTATTCATAAATAGAGATATGCTGGTAAAGAAAATTACCTAATTTTTAGGTATGTAGGTTTTTTTTGAATTATTGACGTCTTTTTATAAATGTGTTTTATGGGTTTATGAGGCCCTTCTAGGATTTTTAAATCTTTGGTGGTGGTTTCAGTCTTTATATAGGAAAAGGGATGAAAATCTCTCTCTAGGAAATTTACACACTATGTAAAGGTATTAGCTGACATATAAAGTCTTCTAGGTACATGTCATGAAGCAGTATGGGAAGTGAAATGGTTACATTCAATTTAGACCATTCACCCGATGTAATTATATATTTGGATAAGTATTAACCAGAGGTGAGTCATTTTTATGGATTATATCTATAAAAATAAATACACAATGTGAAAAAGAGATACAAGCCATGTAATTTTTTGAGAAATGGTTTTAACAGTGTCTTGAGGTTTATTTTTCATTCCATACCACAATATATTTACTTATGTTTACCATAGGTCAGTTAGTATGTGATTTTGGAGAACCATCCTTCCTTTTGGATATCCCTTTTTAGAAAATCAATCCTTGGTAAGTTGTTCTGTTTAGGTTTTCCCAACAATAACTTGGTTCTCTAGGAATTTTGTTGTAATATCTTGACATAATTTGTTATTGGTTTTTAGATTTTTCGATTTCAATCTAAGATCCTTCTTATGATACTTTTTTCATTATTTTTAATGTGAATATTCTGGGAAGAGTTGGTCGATCATTATTTATATTTTGGGGTATAAACCCTAACCATATGGTTTGGCAATCATCATGTATGTGAAATAGTGCAATTGAACCAAAATAACAAGTGCCTAAATTAATTAATTGATAAATTGAAATGTTATTGGAGTCCATTTGGATCCAATTTATATTGACCAAGAATATAGATACCATCTGGGTGAGAAAACCCTCGATTATAAATGTTGGACAAATGAATTAAAGTGTGTTTAGTATGACATGAGTTTTAGGTAATGAATTGATATAAATTCAATTAGTATTGGTATATTTTTATAAATTACTAGCTTTTTATTTGTTTACGAACAAATGAAAAATATAAAGTGTGATTGAAAGATAAATGATAATTTACATAATTAACCATCGAGCCTTAGGATGTGATATTGTGAGTCCTTTCTTTAACTACTTGTTCTATAAAATGATGAAATTCTTATACACTGGTATTGTCCCTAAATCATGTTGTAATGCTTATATAGAGGGATATTTCTAATGATACATGATGTAATGCTTATACAACAGGCTATAACTAGATATTCATGTTTTAATGTTTATATAAAGGGATTGGCCTAGTGATTCATTCTAAAATGATAATATTATAGGCATTGAATGGATTGATGTTGTATTTATTATACACCTAGATCGACCCAAATTTATTATTGAAATACTTAAATATATGGTTTTGGCCAATATATATCTTATTTGTACCATAGTCATGTGGTTATGGTTTGTATAGTTGTGATACATCCTCAAAGACATTAAAACAAGGTACTGAAGAAGGTTATTATTTACCATGATAATATGGTTATGGTTGGGAAGGTTTTGAGAAACTTCCTCCTCATCCTCTTTATGATGGGATTCCGAAGAGTGGGAATCAGTACACTCCTAACCCAACTAAAGTAGAGCTTCCTATTGTTCCTGAGGATCATATGGATGTTCAGCTTCACAAGAACATCTTTAGGCTCCTGCTTTCAATAGATAGAGAGACTATACAGACCCTACCTTTGATGTCTAAGATTATGAGAGGGTCCCAGATATATCATCCACCCACAATCTATATGGATGGAGGCCCCCATTTATCCATGTTTGGGATTGAGTTAGTCTAAATGATATTTAAGTACTATGAGACACCCACATATCAGAGGAATAATCTTACCGCATATATGATTTGTGGACTTGGAAATCATTATTGGCATATTATTTAGAGTATGAGAAATGTGAGGAGTTATTTTGAATGAATTTTACAAAGAATTAATCAAGCCATTTCTATCTCTAGACTTTATGGGATGAGAAATACCATTTATTCATGCATCAAATAGAAGAGGGTATATATGTGGTAGATTACACAGAATGTTTCACTGATCTTCAATGCTTTGGTACATCTTTGGATGCTGATGAGATCCATAAGATGACACATTTTTATATTGGTATTTAATTTGAGATAAGGTCATAGGTGAATGTGTTCTATTTGCATTATTTTTAGGATTTGATGAATCATACTCTCATCACGGAAGGAAATCTAAGAGAGTCCCCAAGTAGTGGACCCAATATTTCATCATGGTGAATTGGTAACACATTTTGTAGTGGAAAAAAGTGTTTCTATAATATGTTTTTACATGGAATCATTAGTTAGATAATTCCGGGCAGAAAATAACCATCTCAATACTGTGTTACGTTTCGGTGATATAAATGTTTCAATATAGACCACAAACAGACTTAATGTGCATAAACCAATTTTTTGTACTTTTCTTACGTAATAATGTTACACTAGTAAATTTGATTAGGGTAATTTAGTGTTAGAGTAGTGTCATGGGTTCAATAAAAGTACTGGAGTCTAAAAAGGAATCATCCATTCCCTTGTAGGTAGGTCGTTGTAGATCCAATGGATATTCTATTTGAGGCAGGGGACATGGAATCTTAGAGAAGTAATGAATGTTCCAAGAATATGGAATAGTTTAGTGGAGTCATACACGAGCCCATGGATGAGGGGATAGTAAACTGGCCATTATATGGAATTCTTTAAGGGTTACAGAATTCCATACATTCTATTATTAGAGAAAACATTATTGTGTCATCTATAATTTCCTGTGTTTTTTTGTAATATAAACCTTAAAATCCATTTTATTTGTAGTTTTTTTAAATTTGATGGGATTTGTTTTTGAAATCATTGATGATTCTATGATAATCGATACAATGTTTGGTGTAGAGCTAGAGAATATCAAATATTGCAAGGTCTGATTTCTCGAGATTGGTGGATACCTTTTCTTTTGGAAAATATTTTCTCATAAAATTATAGGATTCAAATGGATACTTGGTATGGATTGTTTATTTATATAATAGTCTCATATAGACAGTTATTGGAAGATAATTACCTTTTTATCTTCAGTTGGAGGAATATATTTTCACCCGAGTGAGTGGGATATCCAGGTTGGTCATGAAGGACTAATTCAATGTAGATTATATTGTATCACATCTCATATTACTAGTTTTTCTCATGATTAAGGTGGAATGTAGTAGGATTATTTTCCTCTAGTGGTTGACCTTTTTTAGTATGTTTTTTCGGATGAGTTTTATGACATACCACATAAGCGAGAGATCGAGTTTCCAATTAGGTTATTGCCATGAGCAGATCCAGTTTCTATCCTTCAATATAGAATGGCACCAATATAGAGTCATGAGTTGAAGGTTTAATCAGAAAATATTGAATCTAAAGGTTTCTTAAAACCTAGTTCATATACTTGGGGATCTTCAGTTCTCTTTTCTATGAATGCGGATGGGTATTTATGTTTATGTGTGGATTCTCAAAGATTGAACCATTTGACAGTTAAGAGGTAGTATCCTCCTCCAGGAATTGAGGATCTCTTTAATTATTTGAGAGGTGATAATATATTTTCCATGATTTATTTGAGTTATGAATACCACTAGTTTAGGGTGATACCATCAGACATACCTTAAACATCAATTAAGATAATGTAATGATTTTATGAGTTTATAATTATGTCTTTTGGGTTAACCAATGACCCAATGCTATTCAAGTCCATGATGATTCACATAATTATAATTTTAATGGATCGGTTTAAATTTTTTAGTTGTTAACAAAATCTTAGTGTACTTCTAGTCACCATATTATCATGCCCAATATATTGTCATCGTCATGAATACATTGAGAGAGGATCGAGTTCATTCCAATCTAACCAAATTTAGGTTCTGTATTGATAAAATTTAATTATTAGGCATTTTCATCTTAGGGGGAGGAGAGTCAGCATACCCAGATAGGGTTGTAAAAATTTTATATTTGTAGAAACCCAAGAATGTATTTGAAATTTGACAATATTAGTGTTTATAAAGCTATTATCGATGCTTTATCCATGGATTCAATCAACTAGAAGCACTGATGTCAGGGATGACCAATAATGGGGTGAAGTATTTTTTTATAAGTATTGTGAGAGATATTTTCAGTAGAAAAAAGGAAGAATAAACTCTAAAACTATTCTCACATTTTGTGTGATGGGTAATTAATATAGCATGTACTTTGATGCATCTGAATTTTGACTCTGATCCGTTCTAAGGTAATAGGATGGAGTGATTTCTTATGGATATAGATAGCTAATTAAACATGAAGGGAAATAGCCTAATCATATCATGAATTTAACAGAAGTGTTACTTGTTCTAAGATGTTGGAGTAATTTTTTCGTGGGTGAGATATTATTGGTATACATGGACCAAAACTGCTTTAGGTACAACTATTCTAAGTGGGACTTGATATTTTTCTAGAGGAGGCGGGCTAAGTATCTGTAGTCTTAAAACATCAAGTTGGATTATACATCCAACATGGGAAAGATCATTTTTGATACATTATGATGGAAGAAAAAATTAAAGGCAGTGAATTATTATAGCGATGATTGGCATATGATCACACTCTTTGGAAACATGAATCTATTTCTTCATGAGTCTAAGGGATGAGTAGCTATAAATTTGAAACATATTATATGCATTATTTTCGACAAGATAATGACTGAGAAGATGTCTGATCCATAGGTATTTGTTCTATGAGATAGATTATTTGGTGGGGAGACACCATTTGGATGGTCTCTAGGCAGTGAAAAATCTCTTATTTTCTGTGGGTATTTATGGGTTTCTATGATATTTTCCAAGTAGTTAATGAGAGAGTTGTGTGCTTCTATATGGGAGGTATACCATGGTTTCAAAAGGATGTATCATAATCTCCATAGACAATACTATTGGCCAGGAATGTGGAAGTATGTAGTATGATTTGTGTAGAGATGTTTCACTTATTAGTAGTTGAAATCCAAGAATCTTTGAAAGATTGAAATTTATAGACTTTTCACATTTCTGAGTGGATGTGGGATGATTTCACTCTAGATTTTGTGATAGTATTAACCTGGAAAACCCATAATAATGATGATGTTTGGGTGATTGTGGATAGACTGGGAAATGTATCAAACTTATTTCCTATTAGAGAGAGCTTCATAGTTGATGATATGGGTAGTATTTACGTGTGTGAGGTAGTTCAACTACATGGTGTTCTAGAGTGTATAATTTTTTCCAGATAAACTCATTTCACATTGTAGGTCTAGAAGGGTATTCTAATTTCTTCGTGATTGTATAAGATTTTGATCACAACCTATCATCCTCAGACTGATGGAAAATCTGAATCGACTATTCTTGTTCTTAAGGATATATTGCCAGCCTTTTTTGAGATTTTAGTGGTTTTGGGAGAATCATTTGACCCTCGTGGCCTTTTTATTTGATAAAATATTCTATATTTTAACCCAAATGAAACCTTTTGAGGATTTATATGGAATGTGATGTCATTCACCTCTTTGTTGGTTGGCGGTAAGTTGGTAATTTCTTTTTGGAACCACACATATACATGAGACATCTGTGTAGGTTTAGATGTTCAGGATGTGGCTAGTGACTAAAAATAAAAGGATTAAATCCTACAGTGGACATCAGATAAGAAATTTTGGGTTCAAGGTTTGGGATCATTTTTTCCTCTAGTTGTCACCTATGTTAGGGAAACATCGTATCAGGAAACTATGAAAACTAGTGCCCAGGTTTGTTATTCAATTTGAGATAGTGGGTAGGGTTGGTACTATGGGATACTAATTAAACCATCTATAGTACTAAAATTCTAGGTAATAATTGTTTCATGTGTCATAGATTTGGAGATATTTTCCAGAAATACCTCATTTGATAGACCTAATAGACATTAATATTAGATTTGATGTATCCTTTTAAGAGAATCTTATATGGATTGTGGGCTGCAGTGTGAAGTATCTCCAGGATAGGGATGACCCTTTGGTTTGAGTGTTGTGGAAACATGGACATGTTAAAGAGGAGACCTAGGAGAGGGAGTTGAATATGCGATAACTATGACCAGACATGTTTTCTGATACCGACAGTGATTCAAGGATTATCTTAGAAATGATATATTACACAACATGGTGGTTGTAAGATCCCATTTTTATATGTACTTTTCACTTTCAGTTTCTAATTTAAACCTCGATGGTTGAGTCTTTTCAAATAATAAGATCAATTTTTTAAAAATAAAAATGTAAAGGTTAGGGATATATTTTTATTTCAATTAATAGAGTCTTTTTATAAACATGGAAAATGGTTCACGAGGGTTTTTCCATTATCTGGAAGGATATAGATGTAACATATGATCATTTATAGAAAATTGGATGAATATCTATCTACAGGGAATTAGCACTGCATGTAAATATATTACACAATGTGTACACTCTTCCAAGAACATGTATTGAACTAGTACAAGTAATGAAATCTTTATAGGAAATGTAAACTATTCATGTCATGTAATAATTGAGCTGGATAAATATTAACCTGAGGAAATATTTTTTCGATGTATCCCTCTAAATGGAAATAGATGATTTGTAAATGAGATACAAATAGTGTAGTTTCCAAAATGGTGGATTCAAGGGTGTGATGTATCTTATTTCCCATTATATCTCACTGTACCATTCTTCCACTTCACCCTAATACATTTCCTATCGGATTTTGGAGCAACATCCTCCCTTCTATACATCCTTTTTTTGAATATCAATCCCTGGAAATTAATTATGTTTAGGTTTGACCTTCTCTCCGTTTTTTTCTCTGGCCATTTCGGTGTAATCTCTTGACTATTTTCATAATTTTTTTGATCATGATCATCTATGATTTTTTATCCTTCTTGAGATCATCGCTGCCTTCATTCATGTTGGATAATCCCACTAGAAATATTTTTTGGTTGTCAGTAAAAGGTCAGAGTCTAAAACTTAACACTATGGTGTGATAATTTTTGAGTTTGTGAAATAATTCAATTTCATCAACATAATGTGATACTAAATTAATTAAATGATATATATAATTTTTCAAGGATTTCATTTGGATCCAATTGATATTGAATCAGCTCATGGATACCATTCGGTTGAGCGATCCACTAATTGTAAATTTTGGGCTAATGGATGAATGTGTGTTTATCGAGACAGAATATTTAATTGATGTCTTTATATAAATTCACCTTCCCCTGGATTGATTTCTAAAAGGAATGGAATATTATTGGTTTATAAAAAATGATAAATGGAATGAGTTTTTTAATGATAAATAAAATTTTTCAAAATTAATCATTAAGACTTAGGATATGATGATATTACTTATTATGAAAATTACTAAAATTATTATATTCCAAGCATCGCCTTGAAACATGTTCTAATTATTGTATATAAGTCTATACATAGTGATACATAATGTAATACTTTTTAGAAGTATTTAGAAAATTATTCATGTTATAATTCTTATATTGGATGTAGTGTAGATTTAATAAAAGTGGGTATTGCATGAGATGGTATGGAAATAGTGAAAGTTGACCATGGTCCATGACATTGGATAGGATGACCATTTGGGAAATGATCTATTAGGCCCCCTAATCCAGTGCACAAACACTGAGATTATTGAATGGCTAAGTGAGGTAGAAATATTTTTGGGTTGGAGACCTATGAATGGTACATGCATCGTATTGACCTGTGTTCATGTTTGAATATGGTGTATTTGGAAAATAAAATGAATAATTTAAATAATAAGTAATGAAATTCCATTTTTATGGCATTAGGATGTTCTCCTAGTTTTCAAGAATAAACCATATTACTTTTTTATAAGTTTTATAGGAAATTTAGGTTTTGTAGGTATAACTAATTACTCGTTGGTGGTTTTACCCAATAGAGGAAGATGAAGCATGGAAACTTGAATTTCATTCATTTTAGTGGAAGAGTTTGGCTATGTATGAGGGATGTGTTTCAGATCAAGAGACTATGAATTGGAAAGAGCTATAGATCACTCTCTATCTAATCTGAGTATGAGGTTATTTTTGATGCCATGCGGGGATCTACACGTTAGTTGTGGGTGTTGTGTCTTGGTGATAGTAAGAAAGAAGATTATTTTTAGTCCGACTCTCATTTGGTGTTTTACTTAGAGTATATATAGTAAATGATGTGTGATCTTGGGGTAATTATCAAGGATCACATTCTCTTTTAACCATAATTATTTCCAAATGATGAGTCAAGAATGGAATGTCTAGAAGAGGATTTACTCCTAGTGATTAGGTATTCAGTCACACAATTTACACTCACGAAATATCTATAGGTACATAAATAGGACAAGGTTATCAAGTGGAAGTATAACTTGATAGTTGATCCTAGATGGAATGGCTAGTAGGGTGTTTCTAGAAGTATATATTTAGCAGTTGTCTGTGGTTGTTCAGGATGTCAAGGTTCCCTTTAGTGGGGAATTGGAAAAGGAGGTTGCATTCTAAATTGTCACGGATAATTGGTTTTTGAGTTTCTTCTAGGGGGTTTTCCTCCCATTCTATATATCCAGATAACTGACATGGTTTCCTTCTCATACTAGTACTTTACATGACCCACCACATTCTCGAATGGAATTCCAGATCCCCACAAGCTAGCAACTAGCACCTGAGTAACTAACATCAAACAGAGGGAAACAATTTTCCCAACCAAAAGTAATCACATGGAACCAATATAAAATAGATTAAATAAAAGAAAATATAAATATATTTTTCAATAGAAAACAAATATTAGATTGAAAATAACATAATATTAGAAAAAATATCGAATTATATGTCCAAAAAATATGACAAAAAAAATAGAAAAAACAATCCACTCTATATGATAGCATGAGGAAAACTCCCACCTTGTCACCACCAGCTATACAACTCAGCTAAATGAATACCCAATAGACTCACTACAAAGCATTAACTTTCACTATACTGAAAGACATAACTAGGTCTACGTACCTCCAAGGGGGTATATTGGGTGTTAGCTAACAGGATCCATAGGGTCTCACTAAGGTGTACCATATCACGTATCTGAACCAAAATCCATGAATTCTCAACATTAAATAAAACAATTCTTGATGATAGTTTAAATGATTTTATCTCAAAATTATGGATAAAAAATTTCATTTACCAATTTTCTTCATTTCAAAAAGAATAGTTAAATAATTATTAATGCATTTGATAACCATATATCATAGTAGATATATCATGTTTAAACAAAGCATTAATCACATACCATATCAAATCCATGATAGTAAAAGACAACCGAATAATAAAACTATCCAAAATAAACTAAGAAGCATTGGTTATATCATGTCAAAGATTAAACATTTCTTGGAAGACTATGAAGATCATAAATAACATAGATAAAAACATACACATCACACCACTAGACACAAGAATAGAGTTTATATCGGCAAAGAAGACCCAAAAAAAGTGAACCCCTAAATAGTTCTTTCCAATCACTTGAACAAATGGCCTAGAGAGTAGAGGAAATCCCCAAGAGGAAACCCCCTAAAAGTGGATGTGACCTATTAATATACATTCTACATAGTTATCCAAGTCTTCTCATTTGACCTATTTTCTAATCTACATCACCAAACATTTATAGTATTTCTTGATTTGAAAAGAACTTCAAAAAAAATATCACAATGCTTTGAAAAACAATTTCATTAACCATACCTAGGGGAAAAAAATATTTAATAGAAACCCAGTTCCACAGACAAAATTAAATTAATCATATCATTCTATTGTATTTAATATAACAATTTATGAAAAACATGATAAAATTATTTCACCAAAATATTTTAGATATGGGTCCATATACCTCAAAACATAGGGAAGCACACCCCAAAAAACTGATCCACAAAAAAGATAAACACAAAAAAGGTGCTATAAATAATTTAAAAATATTATAATTGATTAAATTTTACAAAAAGGTTTAGAAGAGACGAGGAAATGACACATACCTCAAGAACGTATACCATACTCACTAAAAATATCAAAGGAAATGACCCCCAAAACAAATCACATTATAGATATAGAAGGAATCAAGAAGAAACATCACCACTGGGCATCAGATATGATAATTCAACACAATGATGCCACTAATATCAATTTAATTAAGAAGCAGAAAGGATTACTCACTTGGAGAGAATAAGACCAACTGCAATTACGATCAATCACTCAACGAATCAATTTGAGTTGAAGAAAGACTATCAAAATCACCAGAGATGATTTCTATGTGGATAGAAACAATAAATGTAGACAAATGAAATAGCATATCACTCATATAGTGCCCATATATCCACCACTGCAAAATTCACATGGATTGAAATACCTACACTTTTCAGGCATTCCTAGGATTGAAATATGATGAAAAACTATTTATTTTTAATTAAAAACCAATTTCTTAATAATAAATTATGTGTAAATGTTACATGATATGTTCTAAATTCATGATGTTCACCAGGTTTTTGGAATCTTTCCTGTATAACTTACACATCATGTGCTTTAAAAACATGATGTTTATTCCCCGTACAAACTATGATAAATGTAGGTTCTTAAACAAAAACACAAAAAAACCATGGGAGTTATTTAAAATCAGAGAGAGCCCTAAAAATACATTAAAAATTTACCTAGATTCCACTAATTCAAACAGACGTCCATCTCCCAAATTTTGTTCATTTATCTCAACATATGTTCTCTACCCTCAAGAGTCCAAAGACACACCCAATTCAAGGGGAAAATAAGTAACGATAAGGAAAAGTACCTAAAAGAGGGTATCGATATGTTACATTAAATTACAATACTATTAATATATTCATGATATAAAACCTAAAATGGTAAATATATAGACCTTATAAAGACAAATAGTCACATAATAAGAAACATGTCTACACAGAACAAAATTGAGAAGAAGAACCCTTACATCAAGTCAATTCATGATTTGTACTCAATAAATATTTTTTATAATATATTTAGATTTATTATATATCAATTATAGATCTATATTCATATACATATTAATATATATCATTCTATTATAAATTATATTTACCCCCTTTTTAACTATTGTGTTTTAAAATCTATATCCGGGTGAAAACAATTCTGTTTTCCACGTATATTTTTGTTCGATGATTCTGATCCTTGGATGTTGATCATGTTTTCATCATCACTAAAATATTAATAACCTCATAATTAATATATCTATTCATTATATATAAATTTATACCAAATAATTTAATGCAATGATAAAAAATGAATTACATCATTTCATGAATATGGTAATCTGAACATATACACATGTAATGATTCCATTTTTTGATGGATGGAAAAAAAGGTACACTGTAATTCACAAGATCAGAATTAAAATTATGTCATGAATATCATGTATATTAATTTAATCTACCTTTATTAAAACCCATGTATAGTGTGAATGAAAAATGGATTACATTCATTTATAAATGTGTTAGTCCACACATATGCATGAGCGACGTTATCTTTTTACAACAAAGGTGATGAAAAATAAAAAAAATATAATAATAGAAAAAATAATTATTCAATAATTATAATATAGTTATATAACATTTTTATGTTTTTAACAATTAATAAACATGAACAAATCAGTTGGTACATTCACCTATCCGTCAGGTATTATATTTTGAAAGACACTTGGATAGGTTGTTCGAGAAGACTGTAACGAAGTAGTTATGGATAAAGATGTGGTATGTTTATTTGTTTAGGTATTAGATGAGTTAATTGGATCATGATTTGAGAATATTATATGAGAGAAGGTTCCCATTTACATGAAAGGTGAGTGAAAAACTTGTATTTATAAAGAATATTAATATATAATAATGTCACACTTATGTGATACTGGATCCAAATTTGATCAAGTAAACTGATTGTAAGAGATAGGATGTAAATAAATTCATCCAATTTTATTTAAACATGCTTTGAGATAATATCAACCCTTATATATTTACTTTCTCCATTCAATTGAATCTTTTATCCTTTACCATGGCAATAAGTTTTTTTTGATTTTCACTATTCATTATTAATATAACTAATTGAACCATATAAAATAATATAATTATTTTGATTTAAAATATGGAATCGAATTTTAAATATTAAATTCCTATAATTGCATCATAAAAATTTAAAATACTTTCACATAATTTATAAAAACCATTTTTAGTGAAATACATTTCTGAAGCATAAATTTGAAATTATTTCAATTATTTTTCTTTTAAAAACCATTCGACGAATGTTGTAATATTTTTATTGAATATTTAATTTATACATATAAATAATATAATTAATAAATAATGTCTAATTTTATTTATTATGACAGTAACACATTGTTCATAATAGAAAAATGATTTCAGAAAAAAACATCCATTTTACTTCCAAATATTTTTATTTTAATTTTTGATTAATTGATAAGATCGGTAATAATTTAATAAATATTTAAAAACTGTATTTCATAATTTAAATATAATAAATTATTCTTAATTAAAAATTATATAAATAATAATGCTTCTAAATAAGATATTTCAAAATAGTTTTTAGGATCAATAGTACTTCATAAGTGGATTAAAAATTATTTTCAAAAATTAAATCTCCTTTTGATAGAATATAATGTGCTTCATATTATAATTTACAATAATTAATTAGATATTTTAATGGTAATGTTCTTAAATTGATGTAATATATATTGAATAAAAGAAAATTATATCTAAAAATCTCAGGGTGATACAGTTTGACAACCCAATATGCATTGTGGTTTACCTCTATTGGGAGGTGAAAGGATTTTCGAGTTTTGATTCCTGTAAATTGAAATTCCATTTATGGTTTTAAAACATATATGTTATTCCCATAGTTCATCATATAATAACATACTCTTGTATTTTCAAGTGGGTTTTAATTTATTTCCAATATTTTCATAACATCAGGACTTAAAATAACATCGGGTCTGTTAGATTAGGGGTGATATATAGTTGAGAATTTTTGAACAACATCACAATTACTAAGAAATGCATTCATGTAGTTATTAAAAAATGATAAACCTTATCACTAATAATATACCAATTTAAACCAAACATAATAAAATGTTAAGATCATTGGAATTTAACCCCCACTCACAAGACATATGTCTCTATTACCAGTGACTTCACCCATTTGAGACGTAATTAAATCAATGATGTATATAATCAAAGACAAAATAACTAAGAATGGTTTGATGAATTCTATACCAGAAACATATAATATTTCCTATAAGATCAGGGGTTTTTTCTAAATCTTATTCCTATTCTATATATTTTCAATAAACTAGAATCACATAAATGACTTACAAAATTATTAACAATCAAAAAATAATATGGCTGAAAAAAACCATATTTTATAGATTTTTTTGAAGTTCCTTGGAGACTAAAGTGACCCCACAAGAATTTTTTTTAGTAATATGTGTATTGAGGTAAACTCATGTTCGATTACACATCTTCATATAACTTGACCTTCATAATTTTTCCATAAATAGGGATTATCTAAAATATAATACCCAGACTCACTCAAATTCCATCTATTCTATGTTTATTTCTATCTAGTAGGTTCCAATGATTGGACCAAAAATCACACTATGATAAAAAACTAGTGTACAATATCCTGAACAATGTATATGTGATCATTATGGAAAGTTTGAATTGATTAGGATTTTTTAGAATACATGACGTTGAGGTCAATAAGGATGTGGATAATATAATTGGTATGTTAATTTTACACTCTTGATATTTCCCAAATTTCTATGTCAAACTCATTATTTTTGAGGATTCAATTCACAATGTGTATTTTACCATCAGTCTTCTTGGAAAAAGATTTAATAAAAATGAAGTAATAAAAAACCACTACTTTTGAACCAAAGTGATATGAAAAAATGTATCCCAAGAAAACACTAGGTAGAGGTATTCTTTTTGAGTTCTTTTTGAGTTCTATTATTGTGGGTAAAGAGTGTGATATTCATATGAAATAATATTGGGTTTGAGATCCAGCCATTATGAAATGATATCCCTTACATTGTAGTCCAAGGATTCAAACATGATATCAAGGGTATATCCCAACATGGTGTTTTGATAATTGGAGATTAATTGAGTAACTTGTTAAATCCATAAAATTCAATTTTTAATATTTTTAAAACAAAGTTTACATATTTTTGGAAACATTTGGACAATGGGAGTAAAATTATATTAAAATATATAATATATCGATGATAAATAAAATAACATCCGAAAAATGAATTCACATCCAAATCAGTGGTTGGGTAATGATATTAATTAATAACTTCTTTTATTTACTTTTCAGCATAGATATGCTCCATTGAAGTAACATGACCCTGATAGTGGCCAATTCCACCAAAAAATTTCATTTTAAATAGTATAAAATAATATTTTTTTCAAAGCATCGATGAATCACAAAAAAATAGATTTTAAAAACAAGTATCAAATAAGGTACCATAGAGAGTAAACTATTTTATAAAGACCTCCATGAAATAATATATGTAATTCAATAATGTACTGACTATGAGGCAGATGAAAGTACAGGAAGAAAAAAAAATATTGATTGACATATTCTAAAACAAAATATACAAATGGGATAGTAAATATAATAAATTACTGATCCATAAGTCTATATGTATCTGGTGGTATCTAGAGAAGTCATTGAAGAAATAGTTATGGAAATTACACACTAAACTATCTAACATTTCATCAATAAAAATTAATGGAAATTGATCCTTTTTAGTAAAATGGTTAAACTTGAGGTAGTTTATGCAGACCTGACAAATATTATTCACACTTTTGGGAATGAATTCATTATGATCATTATAAAAACCATAAGACCATTCTTTTTTGGCATAATATTTATTATACTACCAAATTTATTTCAAGATATAAGATATAAAACCCTGACTGATAATAGTTTGGTTTTCTATTTTTTGAAAATTTCTAGGTGGGTGTTGTTTATTCATGATTACTATTTCCTTAAAGGTTTAGCCTAAACCTAAAGGAGAATTATATACATGTATATTGATCTGTTAATACTATGGATATCTACCAATTCCCATCCAATTTCTTGTTTTACTCTATCAAAAGTAAAAGAAATTTTATTTCATGATCTGGAAAGATATTATTAGAAATAATGATAGCAATTTAATTGATACCCTCACTAAATACATATTTTTTGTTAGCTAAAAGAAGTTTCAATTCAAGATAAGGTGAGTTGATAATCAAAATTAATGATCTTTTTGGAATAAATCCTTTTATAAAATCATTTTTCTCATTGATTCTCTCCTCAGTGGGATATCAACATTAACAGTCAGTGATGAATCATAGATTATATCCAAACTCTCAAGATGTAAGGAATAATTAATATACATTCATTCCAGAATGTTTTTATACTAATATAATAATTAAAACCTTTATTAATAACAAGAAATTTTAGTGATGATGAAACCTCATAGAGGGTATTATGTGAATGAAGCAATGATTTTATGGGTAAATAGAGTACATAAATTAAATTAATCAAAGGAGATGAATTATCTTTTGATTTTTTCTTCAAGTAATCATGGATCAGGAAGTGGAAAATCTCACTACAAAACTGCATATAAAATATAAAATTGTTTAAATCAGTTATATTTTTTTATTTTTTATACAAATTTATTCACAATATAATTTAAGTATTTCCATTCATTGCATCATCTTCTATTTTTATGAATATAAAAATAAAATGGAAATATTTATATTTTAAATATTATAAAATCATCATTTATCACACTAGATGAGTGTGTGGTACTTTGGTCTTATATTTTCAAAAACAATTCACAATTCCTTGGCTCCCTAACCTTCAATGAATAAAAAATGGTGCATCACATTTATAGGGCCACCTAAATCATTCATGGATGTAGAAAATAAGAACTCCCCTATGGTATATGGAATCAATAATTTTCTATGATCTTGACATTTTTTGAGGTCTGGATAATTGATCAAGTTCGAGACATTCCATTATAGGATCACCTTTTTCCCACCTTGAATTCACCATCAATATATAATTATCTTTTTCCACAACAAAGTGTATCATGGAAATTGCATCACATAATCAAATAATAGATTGTTAAAAAATGTTTTTATGAATTTTTTAGTATAAAATTATAAATTCATTTTAATCTTTGTTTTCTTGTTTGGTGTCACATTGGGAAAAAGAAGATGAATTTATGGGTTATGGGTTTTATAAATTGATACTCTCTTTTCATTGGAGTGAATTCTCTTAAGACAATGTTTTTATTATTTTGATCTTTATAAGAAGTTATCATGGTGGTTTTTAAGGAGGGGTTGTGTATAATAGAAGGTTCATTTAGATTCTAGGTTCTATATCACATTAAGGCTGATTTTACCAATATTTTCATTTTCCTATTGGATTAATATTGGTTATGATGTTTTTTACATAAAAATGAGTTTAGATTATATCCACCAATTTAGTTATTTTAAAAAGATAAAATTTTAGCTAATGTATAGAATATTTGGTTCATATTTGGAATTATATATTATTTCTAGCTAAATAATTTATTATTTTTTATAGGATGGGATTGGGGTTTTTGGAGGGGTTATAATAACAAAAATTATGTTGTATAAGGATTTAGGTTTTGTTGTGGGGGATGACTAGTATACCATGGGTGTTCCATTATTATTTAGGTAGTATATGATACCAAATTTACAATATGTTTTGATATATTTCAATCTAGATTTTTTTGGATAGTATGGTTTTTGAATAATGGGTTAGTTATATGGACTACTAGGGAATATTTCCTCACAACTCTTAGTTGGTTCTCTTGATTGAGGTAATTTGTTTGAATAATGGGTGTTAGTGGTAAAGATATTATAATTAATTGTAGGAGGAGGTTGGGATTTCCTTTTGGAATGAGAATGTTGGTTAAGTAGGGTACATACCGTGACAAACTATTTGTTTAACTTTAATATATAATTTAAATGTTTCACATAATGTAGTCCTTTTATGGGTGCATTGGACCTCAAAATAAATCATTACATATATTATTCCTTAGAAACAAAGAGGGACCATAAAATATTGATGTGTTATCCACTGGGGTTCCACCTATAGTCGAGTTAATCATATAATGATCAATTGGTATTAAAAATTCATAAAAATATTTATTTAAAATTTTATCACTTATTTGGTGGTTTTGAGAACATTCAAAAAATCATTTGAAAGAAGAAATGTATTATTTATGTGTTTACCCTTGATATAGTTTTATTGTAAAATTTTCTTTTTTAATTTATTCAATTCAATAGGTTGGAAATGTTTTTCTTGGAAAAAGGTTATTCATGTCTTCCCAATATCTAATTGGAGAGTTAACATTGTATAACAAAATATTTGTAGAGTCCTCTAATATGAATTGAAAATCTATAATAGTTACACATTACTTATCCGAATTAGTAGGTTTTAGTGATTATCATATATTGTGGAATTGTTTTAAATTTTTATTGTTTCATTTTCTATAAATTCAATGATATTTTCATAATAAGTGAATTTGATCAAATTTTTAGTCAATGTTACACGTTTATCCTTGTATTTCAATGAATGCAGGTTGAATAAAAACATCATGTGATGTAATTATTTTTACATCGAGTTATTTTTAGGAATATTATTTATGTTTATTTTACTCTTGACTTCATATTCAGAATATAAATAATGATATAAAAGTTTGATAATGATTTGTTTTTCATATTTTAAAATATTTCTGGATGCATCATGGTGTTGATTATATAAGACACTCTTTATTTCATGTTTTAAAGGAAGTATTTCACCTGATATATATTGCATCATACACATGGAATAAAAAAATCTATATTATAAAAAAACATTATATTATCAATATTATTGAAAAAATGAAACAAGTAAATATTAACAATTTAAACTATTTTTATAATAAACAGTCAACACTAAAAACTGAGGCACTTGTTGAAAATAATACCAAAATTTGACTATGCGGTCATGACATATCAAATTATATATGTTTTAGATATGATTTTATAGTATTTATTATGCCCTATACCTTCTATCAAAGATTTTTGGTGGTTTAATGTTTTTATTTAAAATAAAATAAAAAAAATGAAAAATGAAAAAGTGGGTTGAATGATGTATAAAAACCATAATTTAAAAAATTTAATAGTTGAAAAAATAAATAGAGTTTTAAGAAAATAATAGAATGTGATCATTTCTGGTTTACTTCCCAACATTTAAATTTCGAAGTTTAAGGAATTTCATTAGGTTTAGATTAACTATATAGTTAAGATTATTTGAAATCATGATTTCCCTCTAAGACTTTATAAGGATTCATGTAGAAAAAAACCGTGGCATGAATATCATTTATCTATATTATATCCCTTATATATACAATAATATATTCCAATGTATATTGAAATCTCAAAAAATTATAAATTAAAAAAATATTTTGTTTCCTAATTAGAACAACAAAATTCACCCAATCAAAATCTCTCACATATATATTAGAAATAAAGAGCATATCAATCACATTAATTAATACATGAATTAAAATATATAATAATTTAATATACATCGAATCAAATGTTTTTAAACCCAATTTATACAAATTTGAATTCTAATATATATTCTAAAGATCCCTTGACATGTGTGTATCCCCTCACAACAATCACATTTTTCTCACCATCGAATAGAGGGGAAGGATTGTAATGAACTTGACCTTCATATGTAACATACCATTGTGTATACAGGGGTCTAAAACTTCTTAGATGATGGTTGGACACCATTATAACTCCAAAATGACAAAACTACTCCCCCTGGTCGAGCATGATTATGAGGTACGCAAGTTTTCCTTTTTCTGGAAACGCAGAAGGTGGTTTTTGGCCCATAGGTCTCTCAATTACACTTGTGAATTAGATTTTACTGGTAAAAAAATTATAAATGCATTGAAAAATCATAATATTTATAGAGGCCCTATACTTTTACAAATATTATTACATGATTTTAAGTATAATTACCATCAAATTACAAGCCATGTATTATAATGTCTGGTGTCTTTGAATTATTAGGTACATAAAACTGAAAATATGTAAATAGAAAAAAAACATTACTATTGTAATAATCTTTAAATAGATCCTAATTTCAATTTATATTCTATATATACAAATGAAAACCTAGGGAGTACACAAAAAAAAGGGATGAGCTAAAAATCCAAATAAGGGAATAAACATAATAATAAAGAAAAGAACATGTGTTAGAAGGCATTACATGATGACATAAAAAGGCATGGAACATGAAAAAACATAATTAAGCATAAAATATAGAGCATGGAGACATATGATCATGGAATCATAGTGATGTGAAAACAACACACAACATGACATAAGAATGAGTTATGGATAACTGCTAAGACCACTACACATGGAAGACAAAGTCCCACAAAGAATTATGTCCACTCCCAATCCCAACATGTGGTCTCATGAGACTAAATATTGTACAATAAATTGGTATAATATCTAGGTTTACAAATCATAACATCTTCTTCAATAGGTTTCCCACAAGAATAATCATGTATAAGGGTCACCCATGAAAACAAATTTGTATCATAACCATGTAATAAAGAATAACAAAAGGAAATATCATAATGGTGTCCATGAAAGAATATAATTAAATAAAAAATAGACGTTAAACTGGTAGAATTGAAATATATCATGATAAGTGATGTGGAAATAAATTGTAATCATGTAAAAATTGTGTTTATGATACATTAGAAATTAAATATTTAAGTGTGATTTAAGTAAAATATTAAAGAACTTTAAAAGGTAAAAAGACATATTTGTTTTCATAAAACCAACAATGGACCAATATAGTATTTCATGTTGAAATGGGTGATTTTAGGAAAATAATTGTTTCTTATAATTTATTTTGGAGTGTGTTAAAAAATGGGTGAGAAAATGGGAAGTCCCTTTAATCAGGTTTTCTTTTCAGGAATAATTTAGATGGAAACCTTTTTAAAATCATGTATTTCCCTATCAAGTAAGGATTGTCTAATCTGGATAAATGATTTTGGAATATATAAATATAATTTATATGAAGTAATCCAAAATAAATAAACATAACATTGGGATAAAGAGAGATAAAGAGTAACTAGAAGGAAAAATGGTGGTTCAGGTAGAATCTGTTACCTTATGTATGAAACAGTTCAACAGTTGATCTTAATGACCTGGATAATCAAATTAAATAAATTAATTAATTAATGAAAAACATTTTATACTTTTATATTATTTATTATTATTTTATTAAGTAAATTCATTTCCATTATTATAAGTTATATTATATAATTTTATTGTTCGGAAGCATTCATTTCTTTGGTTCTCTTGATCAGTAAACTGTATTGATGTATGGAAAATCTTGTAAAAAGAGAATATTTCCAAAATTGATTTTTTTTATTAATTTAATTCAACAATATTAAATGATTTTATAAATCATTAGGTTATTTACTATTGGGATGAATTATTATATAATTAGTTAATAATAATAGTTTAGGTTAAATTTGGTGTCTTTTGATAACAAAGAACTGGTTTGGTTGTATCATTTATTTTTATGTATATATGTCAGTAACAAAAGATAAATAGGGATATAAAATGACTATTAAAATATGATTCAACAATTATAATTGTTTTAAGACCAGTATTGAATTTGTTAAATGAAATTGAAAACTCATTGTCCTTGAATGTGATAAATTAATAGATCACAACAGATGTTTGCATTTTCAGAAAATAAAGAGGAGGGTAATGAATTGATGATGGATGATCACATAAATATAATAAAATCGTAGTACATGTGTGTAACTGGTGTTACCATTCCACATGGATAAGGGTGGGGGTTATGAGAGAATAATAAAATAAATGATCTTTAAAATAAAAAAGAGGATTTTACCTATTGAATTCTCCTCGTCAAGAACCATATTATGGAAATTAATTATTTAATTTTGTTGGTAAAAAATGATTCTACAAATCGGGGGGTCATTGGGAATATATTTTATCACCATTTTTACATGTCTCAATTCATTAGAGGTGTGAAAAGAAGAGGAGGTGACGAGTGGTATTATTGGGGATGAGAGGGTTACCCTATCATTATTTTTTCCCTTAGTTTTTTTGTTACTCAAGAAAAGAAATAGTGAAAATTATTGTGACTACAGTGCATGTGAGTTTGAACCAATGGTCACACACATCTTCTATCACTGAATCATGTCTAATAAAATCATCTATTTACTTAAACCGTAAATTACAATATTTCACTATTCACAAAAAACTCAAATATTTTAATAAAATTAAAAAAATTACCGTAATTTTATTTCAATAAGTAGAGTTAAAAATTAAAATGAATTTTATGAAAATAAATCCTCAAATATGATAAATTTAAATAAAATTAAAACCATCATTTATTTGTATAGTACCAATTTTAATAGTATACCATATTTCATAACACTTTAAAAAATTAATCAAGGTGTCATAAAATTTTATAATAGTAATAATAATAATATTTTTAATTTATTACTAAATTTAATAAAAAATAAATTTTCTTTTATGTCAACTATATTTATTATATAATTGAAAAGAAAAAATTAGTTTTTATTAAAATTTCAATAGTAAACTAATAATTTATAAAACATTTATTATCATATAATTAGATATGATTATATCATATTTTAGTTTATAAGATACTTAAAATTGGTTTATAATTTCATGGGAAATGTTACTATTCTATTTTCTGATTTACTATTCATAAGGATCATATTAGTATTCCAAAGGCCATGTTAATATTTCATTGGTATAAGATCCCTAACTTCTAGAAAAACCGCTTATTTCATTATTTATTTATTTATATATTTTATTGGTTTTCTTTAATTGATTTTATGAGGTTATAATGTATTAAATAAATATAAGAATGGAATTTCCATTGATAAATTTTTGGGTCATTACAATATTCACCCATTTTGAAATTTCCCACCTGAAATTTTGTTTTACATTTTATGTTGAAAATTGGTCGGGATAATTATACTTAATTGGTTCCTCTAGTTCCCAAGATACCTCTTTTGAACTTATGATTCCTCCATATTACATTTACCATGTACATATTTTTGTTTCGTAGAAATTTATCTCTACGATCCATGATCTTCAGAGGCTGATTCTCGTAAGAGAGTTTATTTTCAAACTGTACAACCTCTAAGTTATGTACATGGGATGGATTTGGTATGTACTTTCTCAATAGGGATACATGAAATATATCATGTACTTGAGACATAGTAGGTGTATGTTCTTGTTGATAGACACAATTATCCCGTGATCATGGATCTCGAATGGACTAATGTACCTAGGACTCAACTATCCATTCTTCCCAAATCTCAATATCCTCTTCCATGGAGATAAGAAGAGGAATACCATTTCTCCAATATTAAAATCTATTTCTCATCAATAATTGTTTTCATAACTCTTTTATTGAATGTGGGATACCTAGATATGATACTAAGTGGTTTTTACCTTTTCTACGATTTCTTTGAACATTGTAAGTTCTAAAAGATTTGATTCAGCGAATACATCCCAACATATTAGTTTTCTATATCTTTTCACATAATGGGAGTTATGTGGATCCATTTTGATGATCGAGTGGAAAATGTTGTTGTATGAGAATTAGGCTAGTGGCTGATGTCTGTCCCACTTTCCTTTAGAGTCCATATAACATGCTATCAACTTGTATTTCAATTTAAGAACAGTTCACTCTGGTTGGACCTCAGTTTGAGGTATATAGATGATACTAAATTATAGATCAATCCCTATAGGATCTTGGATTCCAAAAAATGGATGTACATATCAGATCTTGATTGGATAAAATTGACTACGATACTCTATGTTTCCTTACCACTTCTCATATGTATATCCATGGATGTTTATGTAGGGTGAAGTCCCCTCAAATTTTGATAAAATGATCTTTCTTAGTAAGAATGTACACAACAACCCATATAAAAATGATTCATATAGATGTATTTTTAAGTCAGGTGACAATGTCCATGGTGATGTTTTCTCATTTGGATGTTTGTATGGGTATGGGTTGCATCATTCCCATAGATGTTTTCTTTTAAACATTCAATTGCTGACATACTTGTAACATTGATTTATACTCAGGGATCTCCGCCAATATATTGTTCCACCAAATGTTCTATCATGGATCTAGATATATGTTTTTCTCCCTAGAGGTATAGTGAAGGTTGGGCAATGTGCATTGTTCATAAGCTCCTTCTTTATGTTTTGTTCATATGGTATAAAAAGTTGTGATCCAAATATCATGGATCTTTCCACATCCATTTTAAACTTTGAGGATACCTCATTTCTGATATCTTCCACCTTTTTCTAAATTTCCTCCTTATTTCATTGAATTCCATTTATTTTCTATAGAGCGGATAGTTGAGAAATCATTTAATAAAGGGTTGATGATGTCCTTGCTTAACAATTAACATGTTCATCTTTTGAAGGTATAAAAAGATTAGATCCTTCTCAATTTTCATTATTGATAAAGATGTAGGATAATTTCTACTTAGATCATATGATATCTTATCTACCTTACTAGAATGATAGTGGATGGAGTAGTCATAATATTTAATGATCTATAACCACATTCTTTATCCCATATTAATCTCTTTATATTTGAATATATTTTTGAGACTCTTATGATCAATATATATCTCACACCTCTCCCCATATGGATAATTCTACAAAAATTGAAATGTAAATTCATACCTTCTAATTATATATCTTGCAATGGATAGTCTTTTATCATGAATGTTTAACTTCTTTGAGGTGTAGGATATCACACTATCATTTATCATAAAAAATCCAAATCCCTTCTTTGATGCATTAATTTACAACCCAAATAGTTCCCCTATTGTTGGTGGTGTGAGAACCGGTACAATGATAAGCCTCTTTTTCAACTCTTTGATAAATTATTTATATTCATTTTTTCAGATAAAAATTAATCCCTTCTGAATAATCATTGTTAGTGGGTTTTAAAATCAGGATAATTTCTTCAAAAATCCTCGGATATAATTTGTTAGACCAAGGAATCTATGGATCTCCATTAAAGATGTGTGCATTAGCTACTAATTGATTTCCTTTTTCCTAGAAGGGTTTATAGATATTCCTTTGCTGGTGAAAACATACTATAAGGATTATAATTCCTCCATCCATAAATGACATTTAGTCTAATTTCCATAGAGTTTATCCATTCTCAATGTCTTTATCATGGTATTCAAATTCTCTTAATGTTATTTTTTTCTTTTGGAGTTTTTCATAATATCATAAAAAAGGATAAAACAAATATGTCAAGGTAATCTTTAATGACTCTATTCATCAAGTCCATGAAACTTTCATGAGCATTAGTTTGTTTGAATGGCATGACTATGAACTCATAGCGTCCATACATTGTTTGAAAAGAACCCTTGGGAATAACTTCCCTCCTCACCATTAATTGGTGATATCCTATCTGAAGTTTCACATTAGTGAAATTGTTATCTCCATACAGTTGATCAAAAAAGTAATCTATCGATAGAAGGGGATAGTTTTTCTTTATCATGATTTTGTTAATCTCCATATAATTGATACGTAGACACATTAATTAATTATTTTTCTTGATGAAGATGACTAGTGTACCACATGGTAAAGCACTCAGGCATATAAAACACCGATCAAGATTATCTGATAACTTATTATTTAGTTATTACATCTCAATGGTGTCCATTTTATATGGACACTTTGATATTGGTAGAGATCCATTAATAAGATCAATTGATAACTCAACATCTCAGTTAGGAGGAAGACCAAAAAATTCTTATGGGAACACATTAGTGTAGTTCCTCACTGTAGGCATCTTTTCAAGCATAATTATCCTTTTATTCTTAATAACATAAGCTAGATTTGATTTCTCATAAGGCTATAAAATCCATAATTGAGATGATGATTATAAAAGATATTCATCTTTTCCTTTCACTTGTATTGAATTTGAGGATACTTAAGTGTGTGAAGAGTAATCTAAGTTTCCCAAGAGTGGATTTTGTAATTGTATAAAGATAGCCAATATATGCCCAAAATAGCCTCAAAGTCCCCAAATTAAGTAAAATATATTATAATTGTGTTTTAGTCTGAAAACATTAATTAGGGAGTATTTATATAGTTTGGATGCAATCATTTCCCAATTTTATATTCTCATATATATAACTGAATGACCATATTTTGAGGTGGTGTTTGAATAGTTTTACTAAACATACAAGATATTAAATAATTCATAAAAACATAATCAAATTGTATATATTCTATTCTTAAATGAAGAACCAATGTACTTTTGACTATATCTTTTATGGGTTCCACATCAAAATTATTGATAACATATTACATTCTCAGCTTCCTTGGTGGTTGTTGTTGATGATTTCCTCTAATAACCCTAAGCTTAGGGTGATGGATAACATAATTCACATGTTCCTGGAAGTTGAAAAAATAATGTATAGGTAGAGTGTTGATATATGACATAATTTATTTGTCTACATTAATATGATTACTTATCTCCCTTTAGTAGTTATCATCCATATTCCCCTATCTCCTACATTTAAAGAATCTCTAATTTTTATTTTTGTAGTTTATAGGATGCTTCATTCCTCAATTTTGACATGTGGGATGTTGGGTATTATTTTCATTCATGGGATTTATCCATTTATCCACCCATGGTAGATACAATTTTCCTCTTTTTTCACCGATCCAATGAGACCATTAAGAGTCTCCAATATCAATTTCATACTTAAGGTATTAACATAAAATATCTTCAGAATATCAATGTGTCAAATGACAAATGATTTTCATAGAATCAGATTTAGTATGCCAAATAAGGGATCCATCTTTCTTTCTGTGTTCTTGATAATTCCAGAGGTTTTTCTTGAAATACTTATTATACTTTTCTTGTATTCTTTGATAAACTCGTCTTCCGTTTTATTTAATCTAAGGAACTTTGTTCCCATCTTAAGACAAAGGGTTTAGGGAGAATATTTATTGAAAAATAATTAATTGAAATATTCTCATTCCTTGGTAACAATTCCCCCTTAGACCTTTTGTTATGGATAAATGTTCTCAAATATTCATCTTCCCCATCAAAATGATATACTTCCAACACAAAATTCTCTTCTTCTGAGATATGGAGAAAAAGAATATATTCTCAATAGAGTTAATCAATTTTCGCATGATGAGGGGATAAGAAGATCCCCCAAATATAGGAAGACTTTTTTAGGATGTATCCAGCCACAACATGATATTTAGTAAGAGAATATGGGTGTTTCACATGATTCAAGTTATTATTATAAACATTACATAGTTCAATGAGTACTATTATGATTTATTGGGAACCTATTCTGATCGTTTTTGGCATATCATTTTTGGAAATCATTACATTGATTATGAGAACATGTTCTTCTATTTCCTTCCATTAACTAATAAAATTAATGTAAAATTATATGTCTTTGTTAATTTTATAATTATTTTATAAAAATAAAACATTGAACATAGAAGGATAACAATGTAAATGAAAAGTACTTCCTAAAATATAATACTCTACATTTCAATCTAGGTTATCAAGGGTGAAATAATTCTCCCTATGGTTCTAAATAATGTTCTGTAGTCCTAATATCCAAAAATAAATAGATCATTCTATGAAACAAACTATAGAGGTAATATCATTTTACAAATATTATTACATGATTTTAATCATCATTAACCATCAAATTACAAGCCAAGGATCGTAATGTCTAGTGTATTTGGATTATTATATACATAAAACTGAAAACATTGAAATATAATAAGACATATTTATTTTAATCAACAATAATAATAATCTAATTTTCATTTAGATCCAACATCTTTATAAGATAATATAGGGAATACATGAAGAAAAGGTATGAGATAAAAATGCCAGTAGTAGAATATTTATAAGAATATAGAAAAGCATATGCGTTAGAAGCCATTACAAGATGACATAAAAAGGAATTAAACAATAATAAACATAAGATAAAATAACATTTAGATAATGCGGACATAGAGTCATAGAATCATAGGAATATGGAAACAACACATAAAATGAAATAAGCACGAGTCAAGGCTAACTACCAAGACCATTGCAAATTGCGGACAAAGTCACATAATGGAATCAGGTTCACTCTATATCCCAACATGATGTATCATGAGACTAGAAACTAAATTATAAATTGGAATGCTATATAGGTTCAATTATCCTAACATGTTCATTCATATGTGTTCCATATGATTAATTAAGCATAAGGGTTAACCAATGTAATAATTATGTATCGTAATCATGTCATAAGGAATAAAAAAGGAAATATCACAATGGGTTCCATGAAATAATGGATTAGAATAATACAAGAACATTTATAGGGTAAAATATTCATATATAATGACAATTTATGACAATATAAAATTAAAACATGTAAAAATTGTGTTTACGAGACCTTAGAAATGAATCATTTTAGTGAAATTTATGGAAAATATTAAAGAACGTAAAAATTCAAAAAGAAATATCTATTTTCATAAAATCATAAATGAACCAATATAGATATCTATGATAAAATTATTGATTTTATAAAATTAATGGTTTATTTGAATATATTATTGAGGGAACTTAAAAATGGGTGAGAAAATGGGAAGTTCCCTTAAATTGGGCTTGCTTTTCTTGAAGAATTAAGAAGGGAACCTCTTTAAAACATGTATTTTATAATAAAATAATGGTGAAATGATTTGGATAAATGATTTTAGAACTTAAAAAAATTCATAATAACTACACAAAAATAAATAATCATTACATTGGGGTAAAGATAAATAAATAATAACCCGAAGGAGAAATGGTGATTCAAGTAGAATCTCTTACCAAATATCTGAAGTTATTCTCGACTAGATGAAAATGTCCTATATAATAAATCTAAATACATTAAAAAATTAATTAATATCCTTATATACATGTAATATTTTTAATATATTTTTATTTAGTTCAATAAAATAATTATTTAGGAGTTATAAGATATAATTTTATCATCTAGAAGAGTTTGTTCCCTTGGTTTTCTTGATCGGTTACTTGTATTCATGTATAGAAAGTTTTGTAAAATGAGAATATTTGTAGAGATTGAAATTATATATTATTAATTAAATTAAATAATATTTTATTATCTTGTAAATAATATGGTTATATGGTATGTGGACGAATCAGTAGAAAATTGTTTAATAATAACCGTTTAGTTTAATTTTGTCGTTTTTTGGTCACAACGAACTCTTTTTGTTTTATCATTTAGTATTATGTAAATATGTTAGTTAAAAAAATAATGGTGGTTATAAAATAAATTTTAAAATATTTTCCATTGATTATAATGGTTTTAGTTGTATCCTTGAAATTGGTAATCTAAATTGAATACTCATCATCCTTAAATGTGATAATTTAACACACCACAGATGATCTTTTAATTTATTGTACAAAGAGGGGATGGTAAATAATTGAGGATGTATTAATATATATTCAAAATAAAATTATAATATATATGAGTTACTTGAGTTTTCATGCCACTAGAATAAGTGTAGCTGAGGAGAGAATGAAAAATGAAAAGAACATGTGAAGGAAGAATGTGGATTTTACCTCTAGAGTTCACCTTATTGAGAATGTCCTTATAGAAACTGGGTTTGTTTTTTTTTTGAGAAAATGATTATGTAAGTGGGGTATGGAATTTAGAATATATTTGAGTATAATTTGGTAATTCTCAATGCTTGAGAGTTTTGTAGAGAAGAGGTGGTGAGGGTGGTATTTAAAGGGGAGAATAGTGGAGTTTTCCTATTATTTTATTTACTAGTTTATTATTTTTTTAATGAAAAAATAGTGATGATTATTGAGATTAATAAATAATTTAGTTAATTTTAGTTCTAAGTAATGGTCATAGACATCATCTATGACTCAATCATTTCTCAAAACTTCATTTATTTACTTATAATGTAAATTCTTGTATTTCATTATTGGAAAACAAATAAAATAATTTTGAAAAATATCAAAAATTTACCCAAACTATTTTTTGAATTGAATAATTAAAAAATGGACTCCATTTTACAAAAATAATTTTTTAAATATGGGCAATTTAATTTTTAATCAAAATCATCATTTATTCAGAAAATACAAATTTTAAATTTTAACCTGATTTTATAACACTAAATAATTCATCAAGGTATCATAAAATTATTTTACAATCGTAGAAAAAATATTAATTTATGAATGAAGATAATTAAAATTAATTTTTTAGATTATTATTCTAATTATAAAAATGAAAATAAATATTTATGTTTTTAAAACAGATCAACACTTAAATAATAATTTCTAAAACATGTAGTTACATATACTATGATATGATTATATCATATTTTAATTTATAAGTTACTTAAATTTTTTTTATAATTTCATGGGGGAGGTTACTATTCTATTGACCAGTTTACTATTTACAGGAGAATATTAATTTTCCAAAGTTCAAGTTACTATTTGATTAGTACAAATTCCTTAAATTCTATAAATACCCCTTCCTTAATTCATTGTTTATTTATAATGTTTTAATTGTGTTATCTAACTAATTTCATGAGGTTTAAACTATATTAAATAGTTATAAGAGGGTAATTTTCATTAATAAATTTTTGGTTATTACATGGGTTTTTTTAGCCACATCGATGAATTCATGGAGAAATTTGTTGACATTAAATATCTATAATGAGAGATGTTCATAAAATACCAAAAAATACTTATGAAATCTAGATGATTTAGTTTATGGGTCAGATCAAATATTTTTTGCAACGGGATGGATGAATTTGGATTTTTTTTCTTCAAAAATTCATTAGAACACTTTATTAGTGATCAATACACAAAATTTCTACACAACAGGAAGTATATATTATTTTGAAATTAAAAATTACATCATAAGTATTCCATGGATACAATTCAAATTGTTACAATTTTCTCTAACTTAATATTGGGCTCTCTAAATCACCTCCACCTATAATATAAAAATCAAAACAAATGAGATTTACCTTTTTAAAATATTATAACATTATAAAATTAAACAAAAATGTTTAACCTAACTAGATTATTATATTTTGAATTTATAGTTAAAAAATAGTCTAACATAATGGTATAAGGATGTGATTGAATAATGAATCACTATTATACAACATGAAAAAGATAAACATTTACACTCCATGTAAAGGTCGCATTTTTGAAAAGGATTCATGGTGATATTCCCTTGTTTTTATATATTTTCCATTCATACTAAAATTGATTCACGTTTGTATTGTGAGAAATAAAAGAACTATATGAAAGAGTTCATCTTAGTATTCCTAGAAATGAATGTATTATAAATTGATTCAGAACAAAATTTAAGGAGGTGGATGATATTATTCATATAAAGGAAATCCATGAGTAAAAAGATTCACTAAATCTTAACATGTGTGCGACAAACACCCACTGTTTTTATGTATAGTTTCTATCTTGTAAAAATAGGTTATTTTGAGGAAGAAAATCATGTTGATTTATTTATACCAAACAATCCTTTCACCCATTTGCAATAAAATATTCAAACCCCACTCATATAGTAATTCTCAAAATTATTTGTTTTCGTTATATCCCATATGATATTTTTTATATTGTTTATTTATTTTTTATTGTTTATTTTTTATTTTTTTAACAACAACAATTAGAAACAATCATAATTCAATCTATTATAGTAATAAAATAGAACAAATAAGGAGTGATCTTATAGAAAAATAATTTTTTAAATACAACAAACACTAATTATAACATGTATACACATTCAATTAAAAAACATTCATATTCCTAGGTTGTGTGCAATGATGTCTGAAGATATTAAATGAAAGTAATTTATGATAAACAAATAACATTGAGTATATTTTTATGTAAATAATTTTTAAAAGATAAAATAATTTATATTAATGAAATATAATTTATTTTACTTAAAATAACCCCTCAATGATAATTTAATGCTAAAGCACTCATTCAATTAGTGAAATAAAATTTCCTTAAATGTTAATCCATTATTAAAGAGGAAAATTATGTTTTAATTTTCAGTAAATTCCATAATAATATTATCACTTAACATATGAGTATTCTGGTACATAATTGAAAAAAATTCTATATATGGGTGGGGGACATAATATACCATGAAACATGAAAAATTGAGAAAGATAAGAAAGGTGAAAAAAATACAAATGAAATAACAACAGTGGAGAAAATTAAAAAACACCTTGTTGCATGTAAAAAAGGGGGGAAATTAAATATAATAAAAGTCCCATTGAACATAGTAATTAATCTATAAATAACAGATAGAGTGTATAGTGTACTCATTGTAATTAATGTGATGCTAGTAAGGAAGAACAAATCAAGCTGACTATTACTAAAAGGATGTTTCTTGAATCTAGAGTCCCTGCAATGGGGACACCAAAAGGGTTTAGAGGAATAGTTTAAGTCTCTACCCATTGATAGTGAATTTTTACTTTAGGTTTTAATTTTTTTACCTGTATAACTGAAAAAAATTATTAAAATTAGTTATAAAATAGCGACTAAACTAGTGGTAATGATTTTTACATTGTAATAACATTTACCTTTCATTGTAAGGAATAGTATTTTGTGAAATTTGAAACTGAAGATGAAGGTTGGGGACTTTCTGGGTAGCCTTGGTTCTCTCGTTATATATTTGAGAGTTCTTATATGATTCTCTTTTTATTTCCTATTAGTCTCGATTATTCAATTTCCCATATTCACCGACATTTTAGAGATTCATATAATATTTATATAATGTGAACCAATAATTATATATATTAATATTACATCATTTTAGATGAATATTCCATACATCTAATAATAGTACACTCCGTATAATTATAAATTATTATCTTTATTAGAGAATATAAACATAATAAATATTTTTTGTGAAATGTCTTCAAAATATTCTAAATCTATTTCCTCACATAGAACCCTTCGTAGATATACTATATTAAAAACATTTAATCATAACCCAAGGAAATAGAAATATAGGAAAGGGTTAGCTTAGATTCTCCATATGGGTAAACATATGAAATATTGACCAATAATAGTAAGTTATCCTATGATAAGAACATGTGTATGTGAAAATTATCATAACTTTTAAAAATAATTTCTAATTAGTTAATGATCACGAATTTTTAAAAATGGATTAATTTTTTGTCATAACAAAAGACATAAGTCATAAGAGCGTGGAATCATAAATAATCAACCACGAGCTCTACGAAAATTTCATAATCATAAGACAATTTTTTTGAAGACATATAATAAATTAAAATTATTTATATTGTCAGTGTTAACTTATATGTCCATCATATTAAAAAAAGTTGCATATTTGGTTGGATTAACTCCTTAGTCAATTATTTCCTTAGTTAAAGTTCACTCATAAGACTATCGTAGTGGACAAAGTCCCTTGATGAACTGGTTCCATTACCCAGTCTAGTCTACATTAACTCATGAGATATAAACATTTAACAAATGATTTGTAGGGAAATATAATTTTGGGCCCAACCATCACATAATAAATACAATATATAAATTTTTTAAAAAAATTATAAACACATTCATAAATTCACCATATAATATCATAAGAAAATAAATGAGGTTCCAAATTTCTTCATCATCACATAATGATAATAAATACTGAGAATGGAAGTTGAATAAAGCATAAAAAAATTATTTATTTCATCATATCTTTAATAACCCATGAGAAAGGATTAGGTTTCATGAAATATTCCTTAAAAAGTCATCATAATAATCAATCTATATAGTTGAAGAATATGGTATCAAAATAACATTTACCGAATGAATCATAAAAATCCATATAGGAAGTTGACATAGATGGAAAATATTGTTAAAATATAATTTTTTATTTCTTTGAAAACATGGAAAATATCATTTTCTTCAAGAATCATTAAAAACAAAAAATAATTCATGAATATTGAGAAATGTATTTACATTTAAAATAACCATGATAAGATGTCAAAGAGGATTAAAATAAAATAACGCTCATGATTATGGGAATATCCATTCTTTCTATAAATGTTAAAATAGTTATTAGTTTGACAATTTTAAAAAAATCATAAATAGCATGTTTGGAAAACAGTGTAAAAAATATATTTTCTAAAATAGTTGGTAATTTAGAGATTTTTTTAGAATATAACATTAAACTTCCTTTTATAATTAAAATAAAATCTTTGAAATAATTTTTATGAACATATACATGGAAGAAAAACATTATTGTCCAAAACAACAAATAAGGCTAGCTTTTTTATAAATAGTTTTAGATCTGTTTAGGTACGAAAGAGAGAGAGAAAAATTTGAAATTATACATGAGAAACCTACTCATTAGAGGATTAGAAGAAAAATATATTGTGTAGATATATATATATATATCTCATATAATTTAACTAATTTAATATTTAAAATATGTAATGTGAAAAATAAATGGGATTGTAACATAAACCCTTATTGCTTTGGTAACTTTTGAATCATAAACCTCTTTAAATAAATACAATGAAATGTAATTTTAAAAATCATTATTATGAATATATTAATTATATTACATATAAAATTATTTTTATATACAATAAATTAACATAAACATGTGAATAACTTGAAACATGTCCCAAGGAAAAAACATGGAGATCAAGAACGTTTACCTCAAGAATCAACTTTATTCATATGCATTAAAAACACTTTTATAATAAATTTATATTAATTATTAATTTATTAAAAATACATGTTCATTTAAATAGTACTATATTAATTAAGTTATAATTTCCAATTATTATTTGGTTATAAATTCTATTGAAATAATTATCAGGGTGAAAATGCTCTATTTCCATGAAAGTTTCAATTTGAAAGTTTTAGTCCTTGCACATTGGTCATGGTTTGATAATCTCTATAATATTAATCATTTTATAAAAATGATATTTATTCATTATATATAATTTCATATAAATTAATATTAACAACTGGTGAATAATTAATTACATAACTTCATGGAGAGGTGGTCCATATATACGCATGAGGGATGTTTTCACATTTTGATGGATAAAAAAAAGAATGTTAAAAAATAATAAAACATTGAGGAATCATAATTATATCCTAAATATAAAATTTATTAAATAAATACATCTTTATTACATGACATTTATAGAAAAAATGAAAAATTAATCAATTCACTTCATGGAGGAGTTAGTCCACACATACGCATGAGCGAAATTATATTTTTCTAACTAATCGGTTGGAGATGGAAAATGAATATACGATTAATAAAATGAAATAAAAATATATTAAAATATTAATTCCATTATATTAAGGGTTTTATAGAATATTTTTTGGAGGTTTATGATGAAATAAATAAGAAAAGTTTTAGTAAAAACATATACCACTTATTAGGGCATCCTCCTTTCAAAAACACCTTAAGGATTATTGGATGGGACTTTAGAGAAATAAAAAACATAAGGTTGTTGAAAAAGATATTATGTGTGTATTTGGAGATATCTAGGATGAGATAATGGGCTCAATTAGTGTGTATAATGTGGGATAAGAGGTATATTTATATAAGTTAGGGAAGTACAAACTTGTAGTTGTTATGAATACTAAAATATAATAAAGTCGTTATCAAGAGAAAGTGTCTTGAAATTTGAATAAGCATGAATATTGGATGATATTGGATATAAATATATTCATCCAATAATTTTTAGACACAATTTTAGGAAATTTTAACCCTTATCTATTCAGTTGAACTACTCATTAACCCCTTTTACATTTAAGAGGATAACAACATTTTTACCATTGTCAATATTTAATATTAAATAATATTAATTTACCATTATAAGATTCTATTATTAATTAAAAATAACAAAAATATGGAATCCATTTTATAATATTTAATTCCATGTACTCTTAGAAACTAATTCTAATATCCACATACAAAACACTTTAAAATCGTTTTAGAGAAATAAATTTAAAGCACAAAACCCAATTTAACCCCATTTTGTGAAATGTAACATCCATTAGATGAATGTTAAAATATTTTATTGAATATATTATCTACCAATTTAAATTATTTATATAAAAAAAATATTTTCATAGATAAAAATAGTCTCCAAAAAACATTTATTTCTACCTTTAAATAATATTATTTTCACTTATAACGATTTTATAACCATTTAATTCATGTTATAAATGTTTTCTAAAAAATGTTTTTTATACATTTAATTCAATAAACTAAAATATAAATAAAACAAATATGGTTAAAATAATTCTCATAATCAAAATATTTCAATGTAGTTCTCTATGATCAATAGTATTTTCAATGTGAATTATAAATTATTTTAAAAAATTATATCTCCTTTTAATAAAATATAATGTGATTAATATTATAATTTATATTAACTAATTAGATATGTTCATCATTGAGTCCTTAACAAGAAAACATACACAACAAATTATGGAAAAAATATTCTAAAATATTAGGGTGTAATAGTTTTACAAACCAATAGGCACATTGATCGACCTCTACTAAGATATAATAAGCTAATCTAATGACGATTCTATATAAAATTTTGAATGGGCATTTCATAATCCATAAATTATTCCCATAGTTCATCATATAATTTTATGATTTTATATTTTATATTAGTGTTATATCATTTTCCAAAAATTTTATTACTTACATATTTTATATATCATATTATTTGTTAGTTTTGGGGTGATATATAGTGGATACATTATAAAAAAGATTTAATTTTAGGGAAAAAGTTTCATTTTTTTATTATATAATTGATAAGACTTATAAAAAATGACAAACCTTTTAAATATAAACCTTCAAAAAAATTTAGATCCCATAAATTCAACTTCTACCCCGGTGCCATCAATATATGATTACGTTTCATATACCCATCTAAAAACATAATAAAATATAGGAAGTATATCAGTAAAGATAAAATTACTAGGAAATGTCACCACATAGTCCATACCTTAAATGTAAAATATTTTAGAGAATAAAATAAGTTTTTGTGTTATCTCATTCCTATTATAAAAATTTCTAGTAAATTTGGAACGGTGTATATTATTTACAAAATTTCTATGAATTTAAAAATAATGATGGAAAATAAAGACTAGAGTCTATGTATTTTTGTATATTTCATTGGGGACCAATGTGAACCCACATGTAAGAGGGTGCCAAAATGTAAGAAAAAATGAGAATTCACGGTCATGTACACATTGTCCTCCAAACTAATCAATATTGATTTTTTCAAAATATGTTTTATCCAAAATGTAATACAATGACTATATCCCAATTTAACATATTTATTGTTTATTATATATAGGTTAATCTTATGATATAAATAAAATTATATCAATTCTAAATACGAGGGGATGATATCATGAATAAAAGTGATCATCAGTGGTGGTTTCTATAATTTCAGATTTACTAGATTACCAATTGTTGAGTCTAATGGTTATGTGTCTAAAATGGTCAATAACGCTATTTCACCACTCCCTTTTTCCCTAAATTTCAATATAAAACTATTTAACTTCGATCATACATTATATAAGGTATTATTTTTAATCAATCACACTTAAAAAATATTTAAGGAAAATATATTAAAAAAATACCAATTGTTAAAATCCATTGATATATGAATCAAATTTATCCCAAGGGAACACTATGAAGGAGGAATTTTTTTAGTTGTTTTCTAGTTTTGTTTTTTAGGTCAATAATATAAAATGATTATGCAACAATATTAGAGGTTCGGTCAACCCGTTGTGAAAATAAAAAACCTAAAAACATAGATGGAGGCATTACACAAGTTTTCAAAGTGCATATCCCACCTTATTTTTGATGTGATGAACCTTTTCAATTCATAAAATATAAATCTATAAATTTCATCAAAAATGAAGTTCACTTATTTTTCAAAATCTTGGTACAGTGTGAGTGTTTTTTACTAATAAATATAATATATTGATGAAAAAACTATCATGTTAAAAAAATAAATGCACAAACCAAGTATAATTTGGAATGTGTAATAAATAAATGAAATCAATTTTAGACTTATCAACCTTGATATCCCCTCTAGAAACAACATGACCAGAAACAATTCCCTATTCCACTATAAATTAACTATTTAATAGTTTGTAACATGTTTCCTTTCAATGTATCAATTAATAATGTAATAAAAATTAAATAAATATTTATTAGAGGAGGAGATATTAATATTTGAATCATCCATAAATACCATCATTAAATACACTATGTAATCTAAGAAAATAGTAAATATACCAAATTGGAAATTACACGGAGCATTACATTGGATGAATAAAATCTTCCTATTTTCAAATTTAACAAATGGGAATGTAATTTTTTTCTTTTCCTTATCTTTAGGAGATATATGTATCTATAGGTGTCTTTAGAATCCATCCTAGAAATTAAAACAATAAATATATAACAAACTATCTAACAATTAGTTCATAAGAAATAATAGGAAATTCTTCATTTGAGTAAATTTTTTGATCATGTAATAGATTATGTAAAATCGCAAAAAAAAAATTACTCATGCAAGAACCAATTCAATTTTTCATTATACAAAACCCAAAGACCCATACATATATGTAAACATTATGGAGGAATTACCCATTTATTATAATAGATCTGATATATGATCCGTACTATAAATAGTATGCTTACCAATATTTTGACAATGTTACGAAGGGTGGTGTTTATTGTATCTTTTAATTTACTTAAATGAGTATCCTCATCCGTATGGAGAATTATATGCACCCATATTGATCGGATATTAATCAGGATATATACTAATTTCCATCCAATTTCTTGTTTACCCACTTTCAGAAGGTTATGAAATTTTATTTCATACATTAAAGAGAGGTTATTAGAAATAATTATATGAAATTTGTATATGAACTCATTAAATACATATTTTAAGTCACATGGAGGTTTTTTCAATTCAAGAGATGGTGGGATTAGAAAATAAGGTAAAGTATATTTGGTATGAATCTAATTTTTAACATCTATCTTCTCATTATTTTAATCCTTAGTGGGAGAGTTAATATAAATAATCAATGTGGAATTATTGATGGTCTCAACACATTGAAATTAAAAGAAATCATCAATATACTTACATGCCTAAAATTTATCAAAACCATTATAATAATTGATACATGTATTAATACATATCTTGTCTATCAGTGATGAAAAACCAGAATTGGGATTGGGTGAATGAAGAGATATTTTTTGTGGGTAAGGGAGTACATAAAATGAATTAACTAAAGGAGGGAATGATATTTTTTGGGGTAATTCATTTAATCAAGGATGTTGTGGTGCGTAATGCCTCGATACAGATTTAACATTAAATAGTGATTTGGTGTGATTGACCGTAAGGCCTTAGGCATGGCTCCCATTCTCCAATGGATATCAAGTAATCATGAGGTTGTAAATAGGTGATAGTAGAGAGACTATACACTATGATAGTGATAATAATAATAATAATGCCCCATGTATACAAAAAAACGAAATATGTCCACAAAATTGTGGATGCAATAACAAGAAATAGTTGAAGTGTAAACAAACAACATCAATAATAACCAACATGACCAAACATACCCTATGTAGACACACATGTCATAGTAGGTAATATATGATAATAAAAATATGGTTTTTATATGGATGAACATCACAAAGAATATATGTAATCATAATGAACAAAAAGGAAACACAAAAGTAAACTCTGGATAATGAAAGAACCACGATGGCCCCATTCCATCCATCCAACAAAAAATTCCCGACTCAGACACTATGTTCTAGCTTCAAATCCGGATCCCCTACCCATTCTCACAGACATAAAGTCTACAAACATACTAAGGGTGCCATGTATGGCATGCAAAGAAATCTGAGAAGGCCACCACCATAGTGTTCCTATCTCACATCCATGACAATTCTGGTGTTCTAAATATAAACATGTGAAGAACATGAAAATCATATAAATAACCCTCTTCACTTTTTCTCAGCAGCCACTTGGAAGTGATTGGCTTCTTTAAACATCAGTTTTAACATATAAACATGTTACCTCAATTATAAATATTGTATACAACATCTGTATATATATACATATATAACTGCAGTGGCATAAAAATATAGAATAAAGCCTAAGTAATCAATGGAATAAATGCATCCTAGGTGAACCCTCAGGTTCCACCCCCCAATTACATAACATAGCACCATGTTCTATTAATATCATAATTAGATTCCATATAGAATACCCAATAAATATTATTAATGTCCCTCAAACCTTAACTAAGAATTTTCCATCATCTCAAAGACTGTTGTTCCGAGGCACCAAAATTTATGTAATCAAATTATAATCACTATCCGCACAATAATTGACATACTAAGGAATTGTGATATCCAATTTACCAATATCCTATCACAATAGCCTCAAGAATAATGGAGAGCCTTATCCACCAACTGATGATCTCATTACCATCATCTGATGGTCTATCACAATCCAAATGTCCCGCTATGGTGATCACCCTCCCCCAAACCATTAGTCAACACCATCACCAACAATGCATAGTCTATGGGGGGATCCCCCACATTAGTGGTCATAACCACCATGATTTGAGTCCTAAATATGTGAAAATGACACCCACAAAAAATCAACCAGCATTCAAATATTGTAAATCACTAAACATAAAAAAGACAAAACATTTGGTACTTCATGCCATTGCATCGATGTCACTCAATCTCTATGGTAAATGCCATCTCATGTACAGAGATCTAAGCCCTCATCCTAGAGATCACATATCCTTAGTCTATAGACCAGGTTTCCACAACCTATGATAAACATCACTCAAGTATCCTTTGAAAATCCAAACATGACACCATCATTTCATTATTCCAGGTGATCATCATCACCTCAATCCTCACGCCATACCCACTATATTCCCCATAATTTCATAAAATTCAATATAAAAATTAAATTTAATTTAATAAAAACATGTTCCTAAACTACCCAGGTTTGTCCAAAGGCTCTTACTGACTTGACCACATGTTGTGGATCTAGAGCATGTCATCAAGTATCTTAAATGACTCATTAAACTATTTTATAAAAATTATTTATTTTATTTGGGTCTTAATTAATCAACCCATACAACACAAATAGAAAATACCCCTGAAACACTTTTAAAATCTAGGTGAAATATCATCACCACTTACCTCATACTATTATGTGATCGCTCTTTTGATATCAACCACAAACTCAGTCCAAATCAGAAAAAATAAGCAATTTATATGAACACCCTAAAAATGGGTTAAATGTGCTAGAACATATTTAGCATTCTGTGTAGAATAATAAATGAAGAAAATAAGTAAGGGAATTTAAGGACATACTGATACAATTCCAATGAGACAAATAATGATCATATCAGAGTTCAAATCATGCAATTGGATCAATTCCTAGTTGGATGAAAAATGGGAGAGGACCCTCTGTGTTTCATGTGGAATGAATGAGAAAGGAGGGGTAGAGAAATAAATAAGCTAAGAAGTAATTTTCATAATCATTCACTTTTAAAAGAGGTACGGAGTTAGATTTCATGGTTTGGATAAATATGGACCAACTGTGCACTCTCACTATCCAAAAGGATCTATCCTCACATGGATAAGAACACCATTTACCAAACCGTGCAAAACCCATGTGGAAGATACTTTCAAGGGCTCCATCCTTGTCCGGTCACGTGCATGGTTTACCCACCCATATATAAACATATTTAATCTCATCTAACAAAGAATTCAAACTTCTCATATGTTCATGTACCACCTCTGGAACTTTTTTCCAAATAGTGTCTAGTGTCTCTATTTCGAAACATGATTTACACTAGGAGACCGTATTGTTTTTTCAACAGTATGTGTCTATGTATATGCATTCACAAAATGAAGTTTCTAGGTCCTTCAACACCAAAAAACACATAAAACCACATGTCATATTACGAGCCTTAATGACCATATAAAAACAAGGACTTTTGTCTAATAATCATATATAATTATGTTTTGACATAAAATATTAATATTCTCCCACTAAATAAACTCAAAATTAAAACATGCTAGGGAATTTCTGACCTGCTAAAAAACCCAAAATATTACAATATCCCCACCATTACATTTCACATGCCTTTTTAATAAATCATTACCTTGATATGTATCCAATATAACCATCTTATCTAAATCACTCGGTCTACCTTAGTGATCATGTTATAGGTATATTACCCTAATGGAACTCACCACGAAAGAGTTACCAACATGGTACCTTGTCGACACAAAACATGATTTTGATAGTCCATGACTATACCCATATTCAAATTCCTCCCATGATGCATCATCATTCATGAACCTCATAAGGTTCTCAATTAATACCAATGTCACAAATGGAACCCATTTGGTCCCATATCTCATGAGAAACTAAAAATTAACCACATCTCCTTAGATTCCTAAAATCATGAATTTGAAAAGATGGTCATAATACTTCCCAGTACCCCACTCCCCATATAAAACTGACATCAAATCAATGCCAAGATGCATACAGACCTCATGTATAACCCGCACCATAGCAATGGTAATAATAGATCCTAGTGCCAACAGACCTCACACACCCACACAAACACATACATATATATCTATATATATATCCCACATTAAAATCGGTGCCAACATACTAATAGATGCCTGGATTATCTAGAAACCATATATTCATGCTCATTGTGCACCAAAACTGGAAAAAGAAAAAACACATTTAATCCCTTCTCATTCCTGTAATCATGACACTATTTTAAATGTAGTACTATCCTCATCCTCATCAGTACCTGAATGCGCCATTGCATCCACCTTGCCTAAATCCGTACATCTAAAGGCCTGGTCACCATATGGAACTACACTAGCTACTAGACATATTCCCAACTACTGGGTCCCACAATTTGTAGGATAAAATCAATGTGTATTTGAATCCCTATTACCAGCCCTCGGTAACAATATTAGTCCTATCTTAGATACCTATGCCTATCATGGCCCATATATCCCTCCTTTTTAGGAAGAATTCCTATAGAAAATCTCTAGATTCTCAATATGAAAACATGCCTGTTAATCCTTCAGAGGCTTCTTTCTCTGAGTATGAAAATGTCATGGATTCCCAAACTGGAAGTACAACATCAATGACTCACTACTGAACGGTCATCTAATGTCTTTGGCCTCGATACTCTTTTAATATTCCTCATGACCCTTATTACTTATACCTAATACATTACTATTGAAATCCCCAGACCCCATCACCTTGCTCTAATAAGACTGGTATGTAATATTCCCCTCAGCTATTAGTGCCTGGTTGATCACCTTTGAGAATAATGCTTAACTAAAGATATTTCCACACACCATGATGGTGTACCCTAAATCGTCCTCAAAATACCTCACCCACATGATATCATAACCCACTGTAGTAGTTGAAAATCATTGCAGGTTAGTAAAAGTATCTTTACTGTTCCTGATTGACATATGCCCTTACTTGAAATTCAAGAGCTCACCAGCTCTTTTCACTGTCAGTGTCTTCGAGAATAAATGATTGAATAACCAAGCATCTAAATCCTTCCAGAATATTCCCTCATGATTTCATTCCTTTACATGAATTCCCCACCTGCACATTTCCATCCCTCCATTCATGTGCATCAGCTGCTTCACCCTTCTCCATGGAGGTTTCTTGAGTTGGTCGAAGATCATCTTAACCAACTCAATCCATATATCTACTTCTTATATTCCACACTCACCATGAAATATTGATGGCTTCCCTGACTAGAAATCACAATTCTTGTACTCCATAGATGGATCTGATTCATGATCTCCCTATCGATACATTTGATAACTCAAACCATGCTTTAACAATGCTTCTTATCCATCCATGGACCAAAAGCTGTCAAATACTATAGTTTCCCCACTTGTACCTGATTATACCCATATGGATAATGATAATCATAACCCTCTAGGGCCTCACCCTAACCCTTAGGTCCCCATTCCATTGACACTCAGGAGGCACCATATCACCACCTTCATGGCAATCCACCAGATCCCATTTAGGTTTCATCCCTCCTAATAGCAATACAATTTTCAAAAATTCATAATATAATATACATATATGACATATAAAGAATGATGTAATAGAAAGTAAAATCTCACCATCCTTACACCCTCCTATTGAACCATGTCATAGGACATTCAACATCATGGATCCTTACCTACCCATTTCAGAGTCAATTGTCAAGTCTATCATCTGGCCTCATAGACCCCTACCTACCCATATTGGTGTGAGGCATCACATTAAACAAGACCTCATGGAACCTTCTCTCCCTATGATATGTTCATGAATAAAGTATAATGTATATCAATCCATGTTATTTAAGTGTAAGGCCACCAAAGTGGCTATATTAGAAAAAATAGTTTAGCTTCTTTGTTGATACATTAAAAATATCACCCTCTATCATTATCCTTACCCACCATTATTAGTTTCAATACCATATATAATGTGTATATTGATCATATAGAATCACATAACAATTTCATTAGAAACACATTCCTATGATGGGTCAGTATAATTTCAATAATGATAGGCTTAGTAGGAAAACATTGTTTATCTTCATTTTTTGAAACATCGAGAAACCCAAACCCTCTTATAAAAATATAGTTTCCAAATGAATAATTAAAAAATATATTCATATGAGCCTTAGTACATATCATGATGCATATACAATCCAACTTTTCTATATCAATCCATGTTTCAAAAACAACATAACAGATAATCATCACACCCATGTGAGCCACATGTGTTTGAAATCAAATCAATTATCCAAAGAACATAGTTGATCATCAATTTCTTATCCATGGAAACTTGGTATTTCACCAATGCATGGGGATACAGGAACCCAAACATGAGGTTTTTTCCCAGTACTGACTACATCCTTGTTTATAGTCTACCATAGCCTAAATAGTAAGACTAAAAAAAGATAGAATTCATTTGATAATTTTATAAACCCTCAAATAGTAGTTTTCTTTGTAATTAGCCAATTATTGTGACGTTGTAGGGAAACACCAATAAGAACATTCTATGATTCCTTACATAGTTCCTGGACCCAGAATTCAAATTATACAATGCTATGGGTTGGTTGACTATTGGGCCTATGGTGTGCCTGGCCTTACACCGAATTTTGATAATTACAAGAGAGGGTGTAAAGAGGTGATATTGAGGAGACTAAACCATTAGATGTTGATAAAATAATAATGGTATGTGTGTATAAAACAATAGTACAAGAGAATGAATAATCTAAAGCAATAATGAGAAATAATTAATGAATAAATAGAAAACAAAATTACTAACCAACGTGCACAAACATACCATGTGTAGACACACATGACTTTAAACATTATACATAAGAATAAAAAGAAGGGTTTCCCATGGATGACCATTAATAAATACATATCCAGGCACAATAAAGAAAAAAGGGGATAAGTAAAATATAGATGATACAAGAACCACCATAGTCCATTTCCACCCATCCAATACAAAAGGTCAAATTTGATCACTTCTGTACCACTCTCGATCCTGATCCCCTGATTGATTGTAATGACATAAATTCTACACATGTCTAGGGGTGCCCATCTAGAGTGCAATAATAAATCTTGGAAGGAAACCAAAAAAATGATACTTTATGATATCCATGATAAGACAAATCTTTAAAATATAAATAAAAACCACATAAGCATATCATATAAATAACCCACATCACCCTCATGTTCAATAGCCACAATTAATAAATCACCTATTTCAGAGGCCCCAATATTCCCCGAATATGTTCCCCTAGTTAAATATATAGAATATAGCACGTGTAATGGCCCAGCCCTCTCCGGTCCATTACTTTGTGAAATGTTGGTGTTGGAGGTGTTCTGGGAGGTCAAGAGGACTTATCCCCAACACTTTGCCAATTTTCCAGTTCTGTGAACAGTGTTTCCAGTTTTATGAACAGTAACAGATCAGTAGCACTGATCGGTAGCACTGATCCGTAGCACAGATCGGTAGCACTGATCGGTAGCACTGATCGGTAGCACAGATCGGTAGCACTGATCGGTAGCACAGATCGGTAGCACAGATCGGTAGCACAGATCGGTAGCACTGATCGGTAGCACAGATCAGTAGCGCAGATCGGTAGCACAGATCGGTAGCACTGATCGGTAGCACTGATTGGTAGCACAGATCGGTATCACGGATCGGTAGCACAGATTGGTAGCACTGATCGGTAGCACTAATCGGTAGCATAGATCGGTAGCACAGATCGGTAGCACAGATCGGTAGCATAGATCAGTAGGTGTACAGTAACGGTGGGTGAACAGTGTTTCCAGACTCCTACAGTTTTTCCCTTTTGACGTTTCCTTTGACGTAAAATACATTTAAAGCCTTATTTTAAGGGCTATTAAGGCCGATTGAAATTCCATAAATCCTATATTAATTATTCCTAAGGCTTGGAATGTTTTACTTGGTCAAACCGCGTGGGTTAATGCGATCCGTTTTTAATGGAGAATTAACCGGATCTTAAACCGTCACCTCGTTTAATCTTAAAAAGGGACGAGATATCATTCTCCGTTGTTCATTCCCTTTGTTCTCAACTAAGAGAAGCTAGAACCATTCAATCCTTTCCGTAGGAGTTGCACAATCAATCATTACTCTTAGGATTGGTTCTGCTCTGTTTTTGATGCAACCAAGCTGTGTCGATCATTCTTCCACATAAGTTGTCGTGAGAGAGAGATTGTGGCCCGCTGTGTGGATAAAGGACGTCAAGAACTCTTCGAGGTAGGGGATTCATGGATTCTCTAATTATATATGTGCAATCATAGAATTATCATGATTTATCTCTTTGGATCACAATGAAATTGAACTAATTAAACACTTGAACCAGATTAAAAGAATTGGTTGATCGCATGCTGTTGCTTTATACCATAATGACAGTTTGCCTCATGGTTTCCTAGATATAGTGATATCTATGTTTCTTTGATTTGTTTATCGTTCATGATAGAAATTTATAATGAACGTAAATCCGAAATTAATTGTTAATTAATTGGCTAAAGATAAAGAGGCATGTAAATTAATCTGGTTATTGTCGTTGTTGTAGTTGTTCTAATTTGAGGATAATCAAATTATGGAAGTAAGAATGGTTATTTAATTGTGATAGCTTGCTGATTAGGTATCCATGATTGGAACCTACGAATAACAAATCTGCCAATTCCATATGGATTAGAAAACAGATTATGTGGGAATTTCAAAAGGGTTCTGAGTTACCCGCTTGCTTGTAAGGCTGAATGCCTTGTGGTTTGGAGCTCTGAGTGCTCATTGTGTTTGAAGGATGAATGCCTTGTTAAAGGGCCGAGAGCCCATTTTGTGTTGTTTGTTTTCCTGCTGCTTGTGCTTTGATGTGATCCTGGATAGTTGATGTGATATGTGGAGGCATGGAGGCCTTGTGGTTGTGGCAGCAAATGACTCTTAGTGTGACAAGATGCATCGGTTTATGCATATGGGTGTCAGAAAGGACACCAGGGGTGATGGAATGGGATTGATGTGGTTGCGGGTTGCTTGCGGTTTTTTTTGAATGTAATATTCTTTGCTTTTCCCCACTGCTCAAGGTAGCTGGTCTTGCTACCATTCTTCTGAAGGAGGCGAAGACGCGCGGGGTATGCCACGTGATTTCCGTGTTTAGCCTCCCGAGGGAGAATGGGTATATTCACTTTCTATAGGCGGCAAAGACTCGACGGGTAGTATATCTACTCACCGTGTTGAGCCACCTTTGTGTTTAGAAGCATAGGATGTTTTTCTAGAATGCCTGGGAATGTGGAAAAGTAATTCTGTAATGAATGTTTGATTAAATGGTGAAAATCCACGGGGATGGAGATGCTGGAATTTAAAGGTGATGTGAATCTTAAAAAAAAGAAGTTGTTTTTAATGTGATTCCAATTCAGTTTAATGTGGAATTGTTCATTCTTAATTAATGTTTAAATAATTAATTAATGTACAGTGGAACTGATAAATAAGAATGGAGTAATCTAATAATGCTCCTCAATTGGTTGTGTGCTTATAGGATACCTAGTCTTTGACGTATCAGCCTGGAGTCTGAGAGACGTTAGCTGCAGTTGTATCTAAGACTAGGTAATGCCCATAGTGTGGATGTGAGATATATATATATTTTGTACTTTTTGTGTTTCTATACGCTAATCCACCCTATCGGTAAGGGAAACTGACACCTCGGGGATTCTGAGCCCTGGGGGGTGTTTTCCCCAACATTCTGCTGGGAGGTTGAATGGCTGACTACCCCCTTTGTCCCCGCACTCTTCTCTTGGTAGATCTTTTTGCTGGTAGGAACAGTGGTTAGTTTTACCCATATATGTGTGTAGAGGGGTGTGATGGCTTGTGGTTATTTCCCACACATATATTCTGGATATAGTATCCTATGGACTACTATAGGTGTAACGTGTATAGGCTATAATGGCTTGAGGATCCTTACTCGGAGTATGGGCTGTAATGGCTTGAGGTATTATACCCGATGTATGATACACGTTATACGAGCTGTGGTGGCTCCCGGAAACTACCTGGTTACTTTGGTTGTGAGGACGGTGTGGTGCTTCGCCCAGGTGTCTGCGGGCAAGCCTTTGTGGTAAACAAGGTGCAGATTGTGGAGCTTAGCCCAAAGCCTTTAGAGAGAGGTGCACAGGACGTATGTCGTTGGGGAAAAGAGGAAAACCAGTGGGGAAGTAGTAGCGGGGTAGCCTTGATATTCTTTACTATATTCCATATTCTTGTATGCATTACTTGGTGAGAGTATCCATGGCGAGGTTGGGAACTTAGTATACCTATTTAGATAACGAGTTAGTTTCACTTGTTGTTCACTGGGCTTTAGCATGCTTTATTTACTTTTGCACGAGAGGCGTGGGGAGGATCCTACTGAGTATACTGTTATACTCACCCTATGTATATATAAACTGTTTTTCAGGTCACTTGGAGCAGGTTGGAGATCAAGCTGGTTACTACTAGCTTGCGGTTGGAGGAGGAGCTGTTCGGGCTTGTGGTTGCTGTCGTTTTACTTTATTTTGGGTAATTTTAGTTTTCCCTTTCAGTTGTAGTACTTTTGCATGACATTTCATATATGTAGTTGGGTTTATTTTATTTTTCAGTTATGAGTTGGAGTTGGTTGGAGTCTATTCTATCTCTCTCTTCTGCAAGTTTTCTCTTAGAGGGTAATGCCTCCCATTTGTGTGTGTATTATACCCTCGGTGCTAGTCGCCAACCCGGGGCCTACTGGAGGCGGGACTCGGGGGTCATTATCTCCCTTCTCACATTGCCGGCCCAGGAGGGGTACACTTTGTGGGGAGGGGGTCGTGACAGAGTGGTATTAGAGGTCTGGCTGAGAGATAGGGTGGAGTTTGGAGGTAGGCACAGGTGAGGATGCATGGGATGGTAGGGCAACAGTGTCATTCATGTTTAGCAAGTGGGGTAAACACTGGAGACCGGAAGAGACATAGGCGTTCAGGGCCCCCTATGATCTGTTGCACGGACCTTTAAGTTTACGATGGCTACTAAACAAAGTGATACTGGTTGCAGGGAAGAGACCTAGGAAATGATCATGCATCATTATTCTTGGCGCTTGTGTTTGAATGGGTAGACCTTGGGATAGGTAACCTAAAAAAAATTAATAAAACAAAACAATTAATTAATTAATGTTGAGTCTTCCATATTCCAGGCTTAGGAGCTCTAACAGTTGTTATTTTACAGGTATGGCTCCAGGTCGACGTCCTCGTCAGGTTTGCGCAGAAGATGCCCATCAGGCTGTTCTAGCAGATCACCGCCGGGTAGAGGTTGACGACGATGACACTTGGAGAAAGACACTACGAGAGTTCCAGTGCCAGAGTCTACAGAAGTACGAGGGCTCTGTTTCAGATTCAGTCATAGAAGACTGGTTGGAGGAGGTCGAGATAGGCTTCAGTTCGATTCATGCTCGGAAGGAACACTGGGTGTCCTTGGTTGTGACGACGCTGTGTGGATCAGCGAGGCAATGGTGGTTCTTGTTCCTCGGTGATCGTGAGGAGTCAGCAATCTCATGGGAGGAGTTTCGAGACAGGTTTAGAGTCGAGTTTCTTTCGTCGACTGCGAAGGCGTCCAGTCGCCAGGAGCTTCTTACCCTTCGACAGGGGAGCTCCAGTGTTTGGGAGTTTCGAATCCATTTCAGGAACCTTCTACGATATGCTTCAGACCTATTACCAGATGATGAGGCCAGGGCGAGGCATTTCGAGGAGGCTTTGTGTCCGGAGATCCAGCGCCAGGTCACCCCATTTATGCTGAAGACATATCTGGAGGTGCTGGCGAGGGCAGAGGTTGTTGAGAGGACTTTGGCTAGGACCGGATCATCACGAGAGGGGAATTGTCATGATTCCTCACGAAGAAGATCTCTGGTCTGGGGTTCCCGGTTTTCAGGGCAGAAGAGTTTCCGTTCACCTGGGGGTAGGTCCTAGCCCTTTCCATCTCGTTTCTCCAGAGGTAGCAACTCTCAGACCTATGCCAAGGGATCAGGCGCTTGCTTTTCTTGTGGTGGTCGTGGTCATCAGCAGTGGGAGTGTCCAATTTTTCAGAGCAGTCATCGTGCACCAGGCGCTCCACTCCAGGTTCCTCCGTTGAGGCAGTTCCAGCCGAGGCAGCAGCAGCAGGTTGCACCAGCTTTAGATCACCAGAGGGTAGATGGAGCAGGCAGAGGACAGCCCCATGACGCTCCCCGTCCTCAGAGAGCAGAGCAAGGTCGTGGTAGTGGTTGTCATCAGGGTCATAGAGGCCGCGGAGGTGGTCGTGGTCAGCTTCATGCTCTAGCATTGCCAGCCCCAGGCGAGCCAGATGTAGTTCGAGGTAACCTTTTCTTGTTTTCTACCTTGGTGTATGCCTTGTTTGATTCAGGAGTGACACACTCCTTTATATCACCTACCCTTGTCCATGCTTTGGGACTTGAGGTAGAGAGGCTTCCAGTACCCTTGCCATTGACTACGCCAGTTGGAGGTCGAACTGACTTGTTTGAAGAATGTAGAGACTGCGAGCTAGTGTTGGGGAAACACCGCTCTTGGGGAGATTTCCTATGTTTGTGAATACAACCATATGATGTCATACTTGGCATGGATTGGTTGTATTCGGTGTAGGCTGTTGTGGATTGCTACAGGAAGAAGGTCATTTTCTTTGATGAAGATGGAGAGGAAGTAGTGTTTGTTGGTGAGAGAGATCCTCGGATGAGTCATAGGCGAGTTCCATCCTTATCATCCATGATGGCTGGGATGACGCTGAGTTCTTCAGAGGTTCAACAGTTGGTGTTTCCTAGGGTCGTAGAAGAGTACCCTGACGTCTTTCCAGAAGAGGTTGTATCCTTACCCCCTCGACGAGAGATCGAGTTTGGGATCGAGCTACAGCCAGGAGCGTCCCCTATCTCTATGTCTCCGTATAGGATGGCCCCTTCTATGTTACGAGAGCTACGTATTCAGTGCGATAGTCTGTTGGAGTGTGGTTTTGTTCGGCCAAGTGTGTCACCGTGGGGTGCACCAGTCTTGTTCGTGAAAAAAGCTGATGGCAGTTTGCGGTTGTGCGTCGATTATCGTCGCTTAAACAAATTGACAATATAGAACCGCTATCCTCTTCCACGGATTGATGACCTATTCGATCAACTGAAGGGTGCATGTTGGTTCTCAAAGATCGACTTGCGGTTAGGATATCATCAGATACGTGTAAAGGATGAGGATATCCCGAAGACCGCTTTCCGCTGTCGTCATGGGCATTATGAGTTTGTTGTAATGCCTTTCGGCGTGACAAATGCTCCAGCTGTTTTCATGGGGTTGATGAATGCTGTGTTCCGTGAATTCCTGGACAAGTTTGTTGTGGTTTTCATTGACGACATCCTTGTGTACTCCACATCTGAAGAGGAGCATGCAGAGCATCTACAAGCCATTTTGGGAGTTCTTCGCCAACATCGGTTGTTTGGGAAGTTGTCCAAGTGTGAGTTCTGGGCTCGAGAAGTTCGTTTCTTGGGACATGTTGTGTCCCAACAGGGAGTAGCTGTGGATCCTTCGAAGATAGAAGAAGTGGTGTCTTGGCTAGCCCCCAAGACCGTGTCAGAGGTGAGAAGTTTCCTTGGTCTCGCAGGCTATTATAGGAGGTTTGTGGCTAATTTCTCCCAAGTTGCGACTCCTCTGACAGCTTTGACCAAGAAGGATCAAGCATTCATATGGACTGATCAGTGTCAGGCAGCTTTCGAATATCTAAAGGAGAAGTTGGTAAGTGCTCCAGTCCTTTGTCTTCCAGCAGAGGGAGTCCAGTTTGATGTTTTCTGTGATGCTTCACATCTGGGGCTAGGCTGTGTACTCATGCAGCAGAGGTCTGTTGTTTCTTATGGGTCTCGGCAGTTGCGTCCCCATGAATGCAACTATGCCACCCATGATCTTGAGTTGGAAGCCGTGGTGTTTGCGCTGAAGTTGTGGAGACATTACCTCATTGGCGAGCGCTTTGTGGTTTTCACCGATCATAAGAGTTTGAGGTATGTTTTCTCTCAGCAGGATTTGAACTTGCGGCAGCATCGGTGGATGGAGTTCTTGCAGGAATACGACTTCGAAATATTGTATACACCTGGGAAGGGAAATGTTGTTGCGGATGCACTGAGCCGAAAGTCACGTAATGATGTTGTGCGTGAATCTGGTGATTCATGGAGAGTGATGGAAGAGCTATCAGCTTTGCATCTTGATATCGGAGAAGTTGGGGGAAGAGGTTGTCTTTTCCAGATGACGGTGCAGTCATCCCTGATGCAAAAGGTGGAAGAGTCTCAGTTGGGTGATCCAGAAGTGGAAGTTTGGAGAGACAGAGTTGTTTGTGGAGAGGCCCCTGATGGTTGGTAGGAGGATAAACAACACCGAGTGTTGTATCATGACAGGCTTTTTGTTCCCTTGGAGATGCGTGAGACGGTTCTCCGAGAGTTCCATAGCTCGCCCTTAGCTGTACATCCTGGTGTGACAAAGATGTACCGGTCCTTGAAGAGTCATTTTTGGTGTCCTGGGCTGAAGCGTGCAGTGGTAGAGTTTGTGTCTCGATGTTTAGTCTGCTAGAAGGTGAAGGCCGAACACCGTGTTCTTGGTTGTCTTCTCCAGCACTTAGAGATTCCTTAGTGGAAGTGGGAGGACATCTCAATGGACTTTGTTACAGGTTTACCTCGGGCTCCGGGAGGACATGATGCTATATGGGTGGTAGTGGATCGTTTTAAAAAATCGGCCCACTTCATAGCAATCAAGGAGTCGAGCTCAGTGGAGGTTTTGTCGAGGCAGTATCTGGAGGAGGTGGTGAGGCTTCACGGAGTTCCTAAGATGATCATTTCTGATCGAGATCCTCGTTTTACCTCTAGGGTGTGGAGAGGTCTCCAGTAAGCTTTTGGCTCTCAACTGTGCCTTAGCACTGCTTTTCATCCTCAAACGGATGGTCAGACAGAGCGAACCATCCAGACTCTTGAAGACATGTTGCGCTCTTTTGTTCTTGATTTTGGAAGTTCATGAGTGATGAACTTACACTTGGTAGAGTTCGCTTACAATAATAGTTTTCACTCTACCATCGGTATGGCGCCGTTTGAAGCCTTGTATGGTCGGCCATGCCATTCTCCGTTGTGCTGGACTGGGGTCGGAGAGTCAGCAATTTTCGGACCAGAACTAGTGCAGAATACAACAGAGATGGTTCAGGTGATTCGTGAGAGGATGAAGACAACACAAGATCGTCAGAAAACTTATGCTGATCAAAGAAGGAGACCCTTAGAGTTTAATGTTGGGGATCATGTGTTTTTAAAGGTGACTCCCTGTCGTGGGCAGTGAAGGTTTGGTCATGGGAGTAAGCTTTCTCCCCGTTTTGTTGGGCCTTTCGAGGTGTTAGCTCGTGTTGGAGCTGTGGATTATCGAGTAGCACTTCCCCCTCAGATGAGTTGGATACATGATGTTTTCCATGTATCGCAGCTCCGTCGTTATCTTCATGATGAATCTCATGTTATCGATTGGGGACAGATCGATATTGATGATGATGCAACCTTCGAGGAGCGACCTATGAAGATACAAGACCACAAGGAGAAGGTGTTGGGTGGGCGTTCTATTCCTTTAGTTTGTGTCTTGTGGCGACACGGTGGCATGGAGGAGAGTACCTGGGAGCGTGAGTCACAGATACGTGCTCAGTACCCAGAGTTGTTTAATGTTTAAATCCTTTCATGTAATGATGTTTTCTTTGTGGTTGGGCCTTTCATGTTTTATTTATGTACCTTTGATGTGATGTTATGTTTGAATTGTTTGTATGGGTTGTTTTTTCTAGGATGTCGTAGTTTTGTTTCAGCTTTTGAACAACTCATGGTGGTTTTCCCCTGAGAGGTATCTTATGGGGTGGTTGTTCGGACCCCTCTTTTCTTCTGGGTTGGTTTTTAATTCTCGAGGACGAGAATGTTTTGAGAGGTATCTAATGTAATGGCCCGGACCTCTCCGGTCCATTACATTGTGAAATGTTGGTGTTGGAGGTGTTCTGGGAGGTCAAGAGGACTTATCCCCAACACTTTGCCAATTTTCCAGTTCTGTGAACAGTGTTTCTAGTTTTATGAACAGTAACAGATCGGTAGCACTGATCGGTAGCACTGATCGGTAGCACAGATCTGTAGCACTGATCGGTAGCACAGATCGGTAGCACCGATCGGTAGCACAGATCAGTAGCACTGATCGGTAGCACTGATCGGTAGCACTGATCGGTAGCACTGATCGGTATCACAGATCGGTAGCACAGATCGGTAGCACAGATCGGTAGCAGAGATCGGTAGGTGTACAGTAACGGTGGGTGAACAGTGTTTCCAGACTCCTACAGTTTTGCCCTTTTGACATTTCCTTTGACGTAAATTACATTTAAAGCCTTATTTTAAGGGATCTTAAGGCCGATTAAAATGCCATAAATCCTATATTAATTATTCCTAAGGCATGGAATGTTTTACTTGGTCAAACCATGTGGGTTAATGCGATCCGTTTTTAATGGAGAATTAACCCGATCTTAAACCGTCACCTCGTTAAATCTTAAAAAGGGAGGAGATATCATTCTCCCTTGTTATTTCCCTTTGTTCTCAACTAAGAGGCGCTAGAACCATTCAATCCTTTCCGTAGGAGTTGCACAATCAATCTTTACTCCTAGGATTGGTTGTGCTATGTTTTTGATGCAATTAAGCTGTGTCGATCATTCTTCCACATAAGTTGTCGCGAGAGAAGGATTGTGGCCCACTGTGTGGATAAAGGACATCAAGAACTCTTCGAGGTAGGGGATTCATGGCTTCTCTAATTGTATATGTGCAATCGTAGAATTATCATGATTTATCTCTTTGTATCACAATGAAATTGACCTAATTAAATACTTGAACCGGATTAAAAGAATTGGTTGATCGCATGCTGTTGCTTTATACCGTAATGACGGTTTGCCTCGTGGTTTCCTAGATATAGTGATATCTATGTTTCTTTGATTTGTTGATCGTTCATGATAGAAATTGATAACGAACGTAAAGCCGAAATTAATTGTTAATTAATTGGATAAAGATAAAGAGGCATGTAAATTAATCTGGTTATTGTCGTTGTTGTAGTTGTTCTAATTTGAGGATAATAAAATTAGGGAAGTAAGCATGGTTATTTAATTGTGATAGCTTACTGATTAGGTATCCATGATTGGAACCTACGAATAACAAATCTTCCAATTCCATATGGATTAGAAAATAGATTATGTGGGAATTTCAAAAGGGTTCTGAGTTACCCGCTTGCTTGGAAGGCTAAATGCCTTGTGGTTTGGAGCTCTGAGTGCTCATTGTGTTTAAAGGCTGAATGCCTTGTTAAAGGGTCGAGAGCCCATTTTGTGATGTTTTTTTTCCTGCTGCTTGTGCTTTGATGTGAGCCTGGATGGTTGTTGTGATATGTGGAGGCATGGAGGCCTTGTGGTTGTGGTAGCAGATGACGCCTAGTGTGGCGAGATGCATCGGTTTATGCATATGGGTGTCAGGGAGGACACCAGGGGTGATGGAATGGGATGGATGTGGTTGCTGGTTGCTTGCGGTTTTTTTTAATGTAATCTGATTTGCTTTTCCCCACTGCTCAAGGTAGCTGGTCTTGCTTCCATTCTTCTGAAGGAGGCGAAGATGCGCGGGGTATGCCACGTGCTTTCCGTGTTTAGCCTCTCAAGGGAGAATGGGTATATGCTCTTTCTATAGGCGGCAAAGACTCGACGGGTAGTATATATACTCACTGTGTTGAGCCTCCTTTATGTTTAGAAGTATAGGATGTTTTTCTAGAATGCATGGGAATGTGGAAAATTAATTCTGTAATGAATGTTTGATTAAATGGTGAAAATCCACGGGGATGGAGATGCTGGAATTTAAAGGTGATGTGAATCTTAAAAAAAGTATTTGTTTTTTAATGTGATTCCAATTCAGTTTAATGTGGAATTGTTCGTTCTTAATTAATGTTTAAAGAATTAATTAATGTACAGTGGAACTGATAAATAAGAATGGAGTAATCTAATAAAGCTCTTCTATTGGTTGTGTGCTTATAGGATACCTAGTCTTTGAAGTAGCATCCTGGAGTCTGAGAGACGTTAGCTGCAGTTGTATCTAAGACTAGGTAATTCCCATAGTGTGGATGTGAGATATATATATTTTGTACTTTTTGTGTTTCTATACGCTACTCCACCCTGTCGGTAAGGGAAACTGACACCTCGGGGATTCTGAGCCCTGGGGGGGTGTTTTCCCCAACATTCTGATGGGAGGTTGAATGGCTGACTACCCCCTTTGGCCCCCCTCTCTTCTCTTGGTAGATCTTTGTGCTGGTAGGCACAGTGGTTAGTTTTACCCATATATGTGTGTAGAGGGCTGTGATGGCTTGTGGTTATTTCCCACACATATATTCTGGATATAGTATCCTATGGACTACTATAGGTGTAACGTGTATAGGCTATAAGGGCTTGAGGATCCTTACTCGGAGTATGGGCTGTAATGGATTGAGGTATTATACTCGATGTATGATAAAATTTATAGGAGCTGTGGTGGCTCCTGGAAACAACCTGGTTACTTTGGTTGTGAGGACGGTGTGGTGCTTCGCCCAGGTGTCTGCGGGCAAGCCTTTGTGGTGCACGAGGTGTAGATTGTGGAGCTTAGCCCAGGTGTCTGCAGGCAAGCCTTTGGAGAGAGATGCACATGACGTATGTCGTTGGGGCAAAGCGGAAAACCAGTGGGGATGTAGTAGCGGGGTAACCTTGATATTCTTTACTATATTCCATATTCTTGTATGCATTACTTGGTGAGAGTAGCCATGGTGAGTTTGGGAACTTAGTATACCTGTTTAGATAACGAGTTAGTTTCACTTGTTGTTCACTGGGCTTTAGCATGATTTCTTTACTTTTGCACGAGAGGCTTGGGGAGGATCCTACTGAGTATACTGTCATACTCACCCTATGTATATATAAACTGTTTTTCAGGTCACTTGGAGTATGTTGGAGATCAAGCTGGTTACTACGAGCTTGCAGTTGGAGGAGGAGCTGTTCGGGCTTATGGTTGCTGTCGTTTTACTTTCTTTTGGGTACTTTTAGTTTTCCCTTTCAGTTGTAGTACTTTTGCATGACATTTCATATATGTAGTTGGGTTTCTTTTATTTTTTAGTTATCAGTTGGAGTTGGTTGGAGTCTATTCTATCTCTCTCTTCTGCATGTGTTCTCTTAGAGGGTAATGCCTCCCATTTGTGTCTGTATTATACCCTCGGTGCTAGTCGCCAACCGCGGGCCTACTGGAGGCGGGACTCGGGGGTCATTATCTCCCTTCTCACATTGCCGGCCTAGGAGGGGTACACTTTGTGGGGAGGGGGTCGTGACAGCACGTATATATATATATATAACTAAAGTGGTGAGGATAAATGGAATAAATACAAAGGAATAATCTAGTGAAATGCATACTAGGTTAAACCTCAGGTTCCACATATAATTAAATAACTTGGAACCTTAGGCCATCAATATCAATACCAGTGTCCATATGGCACACCCAATAAATAAGTACATGGTCCCCTAGAAATAATCTCTAAATACCCCATTATATTGAATCACGATGTCCCATGGAATAATGGTGTATTTACTCTAATAATAATCATCCTTATCTTGACAGTTGAAATCTCAAGGAACATCAATATGCATCCTCCAAATATTCGGGTCCAGCATCTTCAAGAAAAACGATGAACCTGATCCCCCAACCGATGGTATCACCACTATAAACTGATCGTGATAACCATCCATGTAAATTTCTATGGTGTTCTTCCCCATAATGAATAGATGTTCTACTACATCCCCTATTCCAAATAGTCTACAGGAGCCTCCACTAACATTAGTAGTCCACACCACCTCAATTTGAGTCCTGCCTGTTTGAGCATGACTCCAATGGCATGTCGGCCAACATAGGGTGAGAGGAAATCACTAAAAATACCTATGAAACCCCATATAAAACCATATTCATCTATGATCATGTCACTCAATCTCAATGGTCACTATCATCCCATGTATCGAGTACCAATCCCTCAACCTATTAATCACATCATCTCGATCTGATGCCCATGTTGCCTAAACTTATTATCAATATTTTTCCAAGTATCCGGGTCTAGAACAACCTAATAATATTTTTCTTTAGTAAAGGTGACGATAATCAGCTTAAACCTTGGGCGAAGCATTTCAACATCCAATGAAACACATTAAATCTAATATAATAAATTCAATTTAATGTAATAAAAAAACATGACCTAAACAACCAAGATTGGTCCAAATCCCCTTACCTATCATGAACACGAAAAGTGGAGCTACATCATTCCCTCTAGAATATCAAATCAGATATTTAGAAATTTAAATTGAGTAATTTTATTTATTATGGCCTCGATCGGTCATTCCACACTATACATATTTAGCACCCCCCTAAAACACTTGAAAACCCAAGGTGAAATCTATTCAACACCTACCTCATACTATTATGCACTCTCTCATCGAATATCATCCTCCAACATGAAAAGATCATAATAAATCCTCGTTTTAAAAAGAACACCCTGAAAAGCGGTAGAATATCTCATATAGAATTAATATTTCATGTGGTGAGGTAAATAACGAAAATAATCAAGATGATTGACGTTTTTACTATTTAAAATCCAAAAATACTAATAGAGATCAATTCAGAGCATGGATCATGGCACTTTCTCAAAGAATGGGTAGAAGAGAAATGAGAGATGGCCCTCTATGCTTAATGTGGTGTGAATGAGAAAAGAGGGGGAGAGAATGAAATAATGAAGGACATAAATATCTTAATTTTAAAATTTTAAAATAGGCACATTGTTAGCTCACAGAGTTTGGCACGCTATGATCCAACCATCTACACTCACTCTAAAAGGGTATTTTTCCATGCACAAATTGGTGTACGGTTTGTCAAACCCTGCACAACCCATTCGAAAGACACTATCCAAGAATCATTTCATGTAAGGTCAAGCACACAACTTTCTAAACCATGAACATACCATGTGAATCCCCTCTACTAAATACTACAAATCTCTCTCAAAATCATGCACCCCCTCTTATGTGGTTTTATAAATAATTGCCATTGTATATGGTTGCCCTGACTGTTTCCACTGGGAGGTCATATTGTTTTCCAAAATTTTCACCTCAATAAACTCATTCCCAAAATAGTGTTTTTGGGTCCCGCCGTAGCTAAATTTTACCAAAAACCCTGAGACAAATTTTGGGCTTTAGAAACAATAAGAAAATTAATGATCCAATCAAACACCCTCAATGAATTTTATATTTTAATCAATATAATTTCACCCACAATTAACTAAAAATTTATGCAGTTTGGGGAATTTTTGACCGGCATAAAAACCCAAGTTGTTTCCAGGTTGATAATATAACAACAAAAATATAAGGATAATGTAACAAGTTTTTGATTAATTATGGGTTTGAAAGTTTTTAATAATGGTATCTCTAATATAATTTTTTAATTTCCTATAGTAATATCATCCTACTTTTTAAGCATATAAAAATTAGCAGGAAAATTTATATTTTCAACCCCCATAAGAACATTCTATAGTACCCTAGGGGGCATGCAGTACTCAATTTTTATAGTTGACCCTCAATTAAAATAATAATCTTTAAAAATCCTATAATTAATAAATGACTAATTTAGGTATTAAATTTATATAGGAACCCACAATCAATCATGACATTTGAAAATAAAAACATCCACGTCGTACATGAAATCAAAAATATTCCCAGATTCTTACATTTGTTGGAAATTGATTGCTAGATCATTTCCTTAATATTTGTCCATAATTTCACCATTTAATCACCTCAGAGTCACATCTGGTTTGTAAAATTTTTTATTGGGCACATTTTATATCATGGAATTATCTTTATCGAATTAATCAGTTGAATTATCAACAATACTTTTTTGTATTTTTTCAATATTTTCTAATCATGTTTATTTTATTTTTATTTTCTTGATTTGGTTTCAATTTATGGGAATTGAATATGATTTTCTATCCTATATATTTCATAATTTAACACACTCTTTTATTTGGTATTAATTATGAATGGATAATTTTTTTTTCACTTGGGTCGTTATAGGAAGTTGGAATGGTGGTTTCCTCCAAAGGGGACGCCTCTAAAAGAAGGGCCCTTTTTATTTTATTTTTTATACCACTCTATAGCATGATGAAACTGATATGTACCATTAATATGATTTAAATATTGGTTGAGGTAATAGTTTACCCAACCTACGAATTTTTGTCCCTCTTTAACTCAATATTCAAATGTTTTACCTCATGTACTCCTATTATCGGTGCATTGGACCCCAAATATTTTTTTTTGCGTTTTTTGAGATTTTCTAAATGAGGGTACTTGTAATGATTTATGTATTATCTGTTAGGGATCCATCTGTAATAACATAAATCATATTATGACCTATTTTCATTAAACATTTATAAAAACTGAGTATTAAAATATGATTTATTATATAGTTGTTTGAAAAACATGGATAAGGACTCTTAAAATGTTCCTAGAATTCATGATGTTACTCCCCTTGTAATTTATTTGCCCCAAAATTTTATTATTTTCTCATTCTTGTAGGTTGATAAATATTTTTTATGAAAAAATCATTTCATTTCAAACCAGCATCCAATTAAAGAGTTAACAAAGAAAAAGTAATCTTTTGATATTTATTCTAATTAGAAAACCAAAGACCTATGTTTTACATTTTCCATATCCACATTAGTGTATTTTTATTTTAAAAATAATAAATGAAATTATATTAAATAATTATGTTGGGTTTCTCCATAAAATCTATGAAATTTTGGTAATAAATTAATTAGATCAGATTTTAGATCAATTCTGGGTGATTTTACTTTTTTTAATGTATGGAGGTTGATTATAAACATCAGGTGATGTAATTTCTTTTACTTTCTAGATATTTGAAAATATTTTATTTAATTTTATTATATAATTGAATTTGGTTATAGAAGAAAAAAATGGATCGATATGACATCAATGTTTTGTGGGTCCTCCTTCAAATGGTCATTATTTTGTGCTTATTAGTTTTGATGATGTAAGTTCAATTTTTGTTCATGTTTGAATGGAAAAACCTCGCTTGATAAATAATTCATGATGAAAAAATTCTAGAATAAAATAATATATAAAATACAACATTATATAAAAAATATAGGGAATTAAAAAACATAAATATTTAAAAAATACATTAATTTATGTACTTTGATTAAATTAAATGAAAGGAAAAAGATTTCAAAATGGCATTTGGATGATGTTTAGAACCACACAATTTAAATAGTTTTTTTATATTAAAAAAATAATTGTTTAAGGAAAATAAAATAAGATAGTTGTTGTATATTTGCTTCAAATAATGTTATGTTCATTATTAAAAAAATTCAATTGGTTTAGAGTAACACTTTATTTGAGATTAATCAAAATCTTGATTACATTAAAAGTATTCATATCAAAAAAGGATGAAAGAAAAATTATATTAAAACCATATAGCCAATGAATTTGCCTTATGTACAGTATAAGTGATTAAAAATAAGATTTAGATCTAAAAAATCTATAAATAAAAATGATTATTATTCTTTAAAATATGAACAACACATGTGATACACTCAAAACCTCACATGGACTAGTTAGAAATAATTAACATAGTAGTCTCTTAAATGAAAACGGGAATTAAAATATGAAATAGTTTAAGAGAGATGGAATAAATATTTTATTTCCAAATTAAGAAAAACCAGTAGCTAAAATTTTTATAAAAAATTCCATGATATGTTTGTATCCCCCTCACAATAGTCACCTCCAGTTTAACTCACAATCGAGAGGAGAATAAGGATTATATGGAACAATAACTTCATATTTGCTATCTATATCAGTTTAGGGGACTCTAGAACTTCCAGAATGAAGAGGATAATCCTCTAAAACTTAAAAATGGTAGAACATGTTCCTCGTCTAATATTATAAACATTGAACCTAATGAAATCTTTTAGAGGAAAAGTAGAAGGTGGTTTTCTCACACATATTTCCCAATTCCCCTTGTGGATTTGATTTTATCCAGTAAATAGAATTATCATAAATTTTTAAAAACATGTGTTTTAAAGGAATATTAAAGGTATAAAAAAGTAATTTCCAATTAATTTATATATTGAGAGATATTGAAAAAATTACTAACAATTATCCAGAATTTGAGAAGATTTCGTTTACTGTATTGATCACATAATTCAAGATAGGAGATGGATAAATTGGGATTTTGTGTGTACTAAAGTGTTCTACACCACATTGTAAAGGACCCCACAATAAAATTCATCAAAATTTAACGCATAAAGTCTCCATGATATGAAAAATTATGAAAAAGTATTACCGAGATTCCATACAATTTGACACATTTTACTCACACATCATATTGGTCTCACGAAATATCCACTACCTACGATGTAAAAATGAAAGCATGTAAAATTTGACTATTAAATAGTTTTTAAGAATATTAAATTAAACCAAATTGGATCATCAAAAAATATTAATAAATTTCAAATTTATAGTAGAAAACATTATTAGGAAAGTGGTATAAGGGTGAAAATTAATATTGAATCAATTAGTTATCATACACCATTTCCCTATAATTGGGATGTGATACATCATTCATGTGAAGATACATTGTTTCTACCCAACACTATAATCTGACATATCATTCATTGGGAAGTACCTTATTTAGTTTTCTTGTATTGGTGGTGATAAATTCTACATTGGTAACATAATGTGATATATTATTCATCTTATATATGAGTTCGTGATATATCATTCACCATGAATTGAATCTAGGTGATTAATAATTACCCCTTGAGTAATGATGTGGTTATAGATTGTAATCCCATACATATGGTATGACCGGAGATATATCATTAACAATGACTCTCTGTTCAGACCATGAGTCCATCTTCAAATTCTTGCATGAGGCAAAGAATGTATGTGTTGACTATAATAGTGAATCCTTGAGAACCCAATGGGGTAACTAATGTATATATGAGATACTGAGACATAATTTAATTTAGTATATTCATGAACATGTATACTTTTTTTAACTATGGTAAATATTGTTTTTAGTCTTCCAGGATTATAGTTCACATTGTTCGAGTACATCAGTGCATGTGTGGACTTTATATTTATAGTGAGAGTGGGATATGGATTTATAAAAGGATGATGGGATTAGTGTTCCCAATCAGGATATGAAGATTAGTCTAAGGTGAGGGAGAGGTTAGTTTGGGTGTCTTCTTTTAGATATTTTTTTTGAATATGATCAACTATTGGAGGATATCACATTTGTTTTGAGTGCATCAATTGAAATTATTAGAGTTTTTATTGCATTACTATATTATTTTTAAGTTTATTTTTTCCTTGAAATTCAATATTATTCAGTATAATGTTATATGATTTATAAATTTTTAGTTATTTACACAATATGGTTTCAATGTTTTAGAGGGTTTAATCTCCCCACATGCATTATCAGACCCTCACTATCTGTTAGTAGCATTTTTTTTTCAGGGGTGGTTCTACTAAGGCCACATAAAGCCACATAAAGGGTACTATTATAGGATTTTGGGAAATGATATTATGGATACACAAAACAGTTTGGCCTTCATGGGGAACCTTGTTAGTGGTTTTGTGCATGGTTATTTTTTCAACCATAAAATGTTATCTGTAACACCCCGAGCTTCCACGATACGCTTCTCATTCAATAATGCAATAGCTTGCATTGTACGCAACATTGAGTTCTAAAACACCGAGACTAATCAAAGTAGCCGTTATGAATAGTAATAACCACTTTTTAAAATTATAGAAATTTTATATTTCCAAATGGACTTCATTTTTGTATTAGTAATATCGAAATTATCCAAAGTTGAATTTTTTGTAATTTTCTGAGAACTTACAATTTTTTATGAATAATGAAAAATACTTAAAAACAACTTTTTTAATAAAAATAATTTATAGTGATAAATTATACTATTGAGTGGTTTTAGAGTATAATTAGAATATATTTTTAGCATTTTATCCAATGGTGGTCATCATAATTAATTTAACATTGAAATTGGACATAAACAATTGCCAATCTTTTGAAATAAATTGTTTTTTAAAAACACGCTATTTGTTGTGACAGCGGGAATTAATTATAAAATTAATTAATGAAACTTATATGTTTGTAATTTTGTAAAATATACATCATTTTTGAATTCGGAATATCAATTATAGCTTAGGGTGAAATTTTGGCATTGTTCTGAAAAACTTCAATTTTTGATGAATAGTGAAACCACTAAGTGGTAGTTAAATTACTGATTTTTCGTTTAAATGAAATATTACCACTTCTGTGATTTGATTTTCAAAAATACAACATACATGGTTGTCATTAGGAAGTAAAATGTGGTTCAATGAGATTAAAATAATTTTTTGGTGAATAGTAACTTTTAAGTTCTTAATCGCGATTAAAGGTAATTAGTGTAGTTTAAGGTACAAATAATGTTTTAATAATATGAGATGAGCATGAAACTTGTCCTACTCCTATTGGATGAGTCATGGACGACCACGACAACCCATGGGTCAACTTTGGGACCCCATGGAGCCACTTTAGTTGGAAAATGACATTAATATATATTTATTTAATGTTAAAATTAAATTGACACAAACATGAGTTGTTTTACTAAAACAGTTTTTAAGTGGGGTTACAAAAGTCCAAATTTTGACTATAAATATTCATTAGAAAGATAAAAATATTTCCTACATCATAGTATTTTTTTTATAATTTTTAGACATTAAATAAATTAAATTATTTATGACATCATTATGATGCAGCGATGACCTCATTATTTAACGATTTAAATAAAATGAGAAGATAATGAAAAATCCAAGGCTTACACTTGTCCAAAGCCTATTGGATGATGAGATTTCGAACCCTTATCACCTTAGATTTGAATTATATAAGTGTGGGACCTTTAGAATCCGAAAATCATTGTATAATAGAATAACATTTCATTACTTTCCTAAAGTGCCCCTCCTCTCCACTTATAAAAGGCCCCCACCAATCCCACCTTATTCACACCTTCAAGCCATTTGGCTCGGCCAAACTCTGCCCAAATACTCTCCCAACATCCCTCCCTTGATCCTAGAAGCCTCACTTTGGGCAGAATGCTTCCCAGGGGAGACTTTGGCTCAAATCAAAAAGAGTTACCCGATTTTTAAGGAGGTTAAAGAACAGTCGAGTCAGGACAAGACGCAAGGTAAGGGAACTTTATAACCCAATTTCCATTCTTTGGGTTAATCTCCTAAATTCAAATTATGTAATGATATTATTATTTCTTATTTTGTATTTTTACTTTCTTTATGTGTACCTATAGTGAATACACATAATATATCTATTTTATTTTAAAAATGATCTTTGTAAGGACTTCGTCTCAATCTCCCTTCATTGAGGCATATTTGGTTTTATACACAAATTTCTTTTATACGGTGTATAATCCACTTTGACTTTTACGTTTATTCAAAAGGAATCTTTTTTATACGAAGAGTTTTACTAAACGACAAAAAGGGATTGTTTTTCTTTCCGTACATGTGCGGCGACAACGACTTCTCTACCGCCGTGACCATTATTTGAGTTTCGGCTTCCTCTACAAGCCATCACTTTTTTTAATGAAAAATAAATACAATGTTTTAACATTATTTTATTTTGGTATTGAAAATCGTTTTGAAAGCATTTTTATTATATCAATGTGTTGTATTGTTATCTTGTGATTGAAATTTGGAAATGTTATGTTTCCTTTATGCATGTTTTATGTGATACGATTATGTTATGGTTTATGAAATGTTTAAACCTATTCATATGAGAATGCATTGGACTTAATAAGTGACGGGTGGAGCCCGCTATAGCTCCTCGATGAATCGGCAGGTCTCATGAGACAAACTAGTGTCTTGGCACGAGGCCTTGACAAAATCTTATTTGTGATCTTGGCACGAGGCCTTGGCTATGTGGTTAAGATAGTCTGGCATTATGCATTCCATCATTATGAAAGTGGTTATTGATATTGCATGTGATTATTCGACCAGTATAATATCCATGTGAATAAGTAAATGGCTTTATCTCATTTTACTTTTTCCATATTATGTTGTAGTTCATGTTTAAAAGGATTTTGTTTTAGTTATACATTGCCTTAAATGTTAATGTTTAATTATGAAAGCTTCCGCAATATTGTTATCCTTACTGAGAATCTGAGCTCACCCCTTTCAATGTTTTAATATTTTCCAGGATGTGAAGAAGTATTTTATGAATGACCTGCAGGGATTGTCAGAAGAGGATATGAGTGTGGTCTATGGAGACTTTGTTATTGTAGTTTTTCACTTTATGATGTAATGTAACGTTTATGAATGTATCTAGTGTTTCCAAGGATACTAAACTAATCGGTCTTTTGAGACTTGATCTTTTGTGATCATGCCAATGTTACGAAGTAATGCACCGACTCTGGGTAGCTGGGGTTGGGGTGTTACAGTTGGTATCAGAGGAAGTTTAGTACAGACCTTGGAAGCTAGATTTAGATAAACTCTGATTAGAGCACGTAGACCTAAGATGAACTTTGAGGATTAGTATAGAAGAACTTCCTAGAATTTTGGTATTGCAGAGATTTTGTGAGTTTTCCGAGCGATACATCCCAGTCTGGATACGAGCAGGTAGAGGCGGCTCTGGCACAGATGTTCCTAGGGGTAAAACCCGAAAACACCGCTTTGAGCTAGACTCGAATGGGAACTGGTGCACGACAACGGGCCTTGCTGCACTCTTGGTTACGACACTCCCGGGGGATATGCTTAGGATAATTCTCATTTTCTTTACAAACCACTATGAAGGGTTATGAGTATATACTTCCTCAATGAAAACATTTTTATGGATTATGTCCATAAATAGTTCAATTTATGTTAATTATTTTACAAGTATGGAATTATGTATTTTGATTCATAAACTAATCTAGTTTATGACATTGTTTAGAAATGGCGCCTAGTGGAAGGAATGGAAACCGTATCAATGCACGAACTCCGTGTAGGGATTTCCCTCCTGCTCAAGATAATTATTCTGGATCTGGAGATACAACTGGTAGTGGTCAACTTATTACTATACTGGGACAACTCACTCAGGTTATGAATAATAACCTTACTCGTATGGAGCAACATGATTCGCAACGTGGAGGATCAATGTTAGACCGCTTCATGAGGCAACAACCACCAACATTTAATGGGGGTACAAATCCATTAGTAGCTGAGCAATGGATAAATTCCATAGAGAAAATATTCCACACCTTGGGGAGTAGCGAAAGGGAGAAGGTTATCGTGGCAGTTTACCGCCTCACTGGAGATGCCGATCAATGGTGGTCATTGTTTCAAAACACAAAGCAAGATAAAGAATTATCAATTATGGAATGGAGAGAGTTCAAAGATCTGTTATTAGAAAAATAATTTCCACATGACCATCGAGCATATATGGAAAGGCAATTTCTGAGTCTGAGGCAGACGGAGGATGAGAATGTCGCAATGTGTGAGGCTAACTTTACAAGGTTAGCAAGGCATGCTGCAGATTATATACGTAACCCAAGGAGTAAGATTGATCGTTTCTTTGATGGGTTAAAACCATTTCTCCGTCAAGCATTAGTCTCACAATCCTTCTCATCATACGAAGATATTGTCTCGTGTGCTATCAAGACAGAAAAGGAATTCTCTAAGTCTTATGACAACAAAGTACAGAAAGAGAAGAAGAGAACGGTGGAACAAGAGACAGATAAAGGGAAAAAGGGAAAGAAGTATTTTCCATTATGTGATAATTGTGGGAAGAATCACCCTGGTACTTGCCTAAAAGGAATGAGAGTTTGTTATAAATGTGGAGAAAAGGGTCACCAGGCTCGTGATTGCAAGGGAAAGAAAGAGGCTATCAACGTTAAATGCTACAATTGTAGAGAAATGGGTCATTATGCAAATGAATGTCCTAAGCGTCAGGGAAACTTACCTCAGAAAAGGCCAAGGGATCAAGGACAATCTTATGCTGTGACTATAGTTGAATCGGAATAATTAATGTATTGGTGCTTTTGGACTCAAGGATTATATTCTGGTTATAAGAATAATGTGATATATATAATGATTGTACTGCAGTACTTTTTTATTTCATTAAGGTTTTAATATGATTAAGGTAATCATATTTTTAGTATGTGACAATAAGAGAAACTTTTTTTTGTTTGGGGAATCTGATGTTACAATTGATTTTGGAATTTAGAGACCTTTTAGAGAATGTCTGGACGGAGGTATTTTGGATAACTATTAAGGTTGGAATGGATTAAGTTGAACCATGGATAGTATTGTTTAAGGTTAAAGAATTTCTAAAGATTATTTTTGGAATATTATAATACTATAGTTTTAGGAAAAGGACAACCTGCAGGGTGGGGAATAACCCGTCGCATCGGACAAAGCTGCAGGAATCGAACCCACAGTCATAGTGCGATAGGCCTTTATTTCCTACCACTAGCCTACAGGAAGTCTCTGGTTATTACAAAATAATTTTACTAATCTAAATGGTATGTGTTAACATTTGTAACCTTATACAATTAGGATAAATAGAATATTTTTGAGTTCCGTTACCATTTGGAGTAAAAGTTGGGTTTGTGGTAAAAATTTATTAGCGAAAGAAAGTATAAATAACAAGTATGTATATTCCCTTACGTTCTTAGTAAATCTCCTAAATAAATTCCTCAACATTATAAAAGGTAACATAAAACAAAAATGTTGTCGGTTAACTTTTCCAACTGGGGATTCAATGACCGTTTAACCAATCACAAGTTTGTGATTTTCTTGTGGTTAAACTTTCCCCTAATCCTATTTTCTATAACTCTCCATCAGACCTTGATGGTTTGTTTCTCCTCCATATCCATATTTTCATAGAATCCTAGAATGGGCTATATCGGGTGACCTTTGTACTTATCTTGTTTTCTTTTAATGTTATATATTTATTAAACTTATTTCCGATGTGGGTTTTCCTCAAAGGTATTTTCTATTTTCAACCTTTTATTTTACAAGAAAAATTTCAAATTGGGAGGACGCAATTTATTGAAGGAGGGGATAATGTAACACCCCGAGCTTCCACGATACGCTTCTCATTCAATAATGCAATAGCTTGCATTGTACGCAACTTCGAGTTCTAAAACACTGCGACTAATCAAAGTAGCCGTTATGAATAGTAATAACCACTTTTTAAAATTATAGAAATTTTATATTTCCAAATGGACTTCATTTTTGTATTCGTAATATCGAAATTATCCAAAGTTGAATTTTTTGTAATTTTCTGAGAACTTCCAATTTTTTATGAATAATGAAAAATACTTAAAAACAACTTTTTTAATCAAAATAATTTATAGTGATAAATTATACTATTTAGTGGTTTTAGAGTATAATTAGAATATATTTTTACCATTTTATCCAATGGTGGTCATTATAATTAATTTAACACTGAAATTGGACATAAACAATTTCCAATCTTTTGATATAAATTGTTTCTTAAAAACACGCTATTTGTTGTGACAGTGGGAATTAATTATAAAATTAATTAATGAAACTTATATATTTGGAATTTTTTAAAATAGACATCATTTTTGAATTCGGAATATCGATTATAGCTTAGGGTGAAATTTTGACATTGTTCTGAAAAACTTCAATTTTTGATGAATAGTGAAACCACTAAGTGGTAGTTAAATTACTGATTTTTCGTTTAAATGAAATATTACCATTTCTGTGATTTTATTTTCAAAAATCCGACATACATGGTTGTCATTAGGAAGTAAAATGTGGTTTAATGAGATTAAAATAATTTTTTGGTGAATAGTAACTTTTAAGTTCTTAATCGCGATTAGAGGTAATTAGTGTAGTTTAAGGTACAAATAATGTTTTAATAATATGACATGAGCATGACACTTGTCCTACTCCTATAGGATGAGTCATGGCCGACCAAGACAACCCATGGGTCAACTTGGGGTCCCCATGGGGCCAATTTAGGTGGAAAATTACATTAATATATATTTATTTAATGTTAAAATTAAATTGACACAAACATGAGTTGTTTTACTAAAACAGTTTTTAAGTGGGGTTAAAGAAGTCCAAATTTTGACTATAAATATTCATTAGAAAGATAAAAAGATTTACTACATCATAGTATTTTTTTTATAATTTTTAAACATTAAATAAATTAAATTATTTATGACATCATTATGATGCAGCGATGACCTCATTATTTAACGATTTAAATAAAATGAGAAGATAACGCAAAATCAAAGGCTTACACTTGTCCAAAGCCTATTGGATGATGGGATTTCGAAACCTTATCACCTTATCCTAGAATTATATAAGTGTGGGACATTTAGAATCCGAAAATCATTGTATAATAGAATAACATTTCATTACTTTCCTAAAGTGCCCCTCCTCTCCACTTATAAAAGGCCCCCACCAATCCCACCTTATTCACACCTTCAAGCCATTTGGCTCGGCCAAACTCTGCCCAAATACTCTCCCAACATCCCTCCCTTGCTCCTAGAATCCTCACTTTGGGCAGAATTCTTCCCAAGGGAGCCTTTGGCTCAAATCAAAAAGAGTTACCCGATTTTTAAGGAGGTTAAAGAACAGTCGAGTCAGGACAAGACGCAAGGTAAGGGAACTTCTTAACCCAATTTCCATTCTTTGGGTTAATCTCCTACTTTAAAATTATGTCATGATATTATTATGTCTTATTTTGTATTTTAACTTTCTTTATGTGTACCTATAGTGAATACACATAATATATCTATTTTATTTTAAAAATGATCTTTGTAAGGACTTCGTCTCAATCTCCCTTCATTGAGGCATATTTGGTTTTATACACAAATTTCTTTTATACGGTGTATAAACCACTTTGACTTTTACGTTTATTCAAAAGGAATCTTTTTTATACGAAGAGTTTTACTAAATGACAAAAAGGGATTGTTTTTCTTTCCGTACATATGCGGCGACAACGACTTCTCTGCCGCCGTGACCATTATTTGAGTTTCGGCTTCCTCTACAAGCCATCACTTTTTTTAATGAAAAATAAATACAATGTTTTAACTTTATTTTATTTTGGTATTGAAAATCGTTTTGAAAGCGTTTTTATTATATCAATGTGTTGTATTGTTATCTTGTGATTGAAATTTGGAAATGTTATGTTTCCTTTATGCATGTTTTATGTGATATGATTATGTTATGGTTTATGAAATGTTTAAACCTATTCATATGAGGAATGAATTGGACTTAATAAGTGACGGGTGGAGCCCGCTATAGCTCCTCGATGCATCGGCAGGTCTCATGAGACAAACTAGTGTCTTGGCACGAGGCCTTGACAAAATCTTATTGGTGGTCTTGGCACGAGGCCTTGGCTATGTGGTTATGATAGTCTGGCATTATGCATTCCATCATTATGAAAGTGGTTATTGATATTGCATGTGATTATTCGACCAGTAGAATATCCATGTGAATAAGTAAATGGCTTTATCTCATTTTACTTTTGCCATATTATGTTGTAGTTCATGTTTAAAAGGATTTTGTTTTAGTTATACATTGCCTTAAATGTTAATGATTAATTATGAAAGCTTCCGCAATATTGTTATCCTTACTGAGCATCTGAGCACACCCCTTTCAATGTTTTAATATTTTCCAGGATGTGAAGAAGTATTTTATGAATGACCTGCAGGGATTGTCAGAAGAGGATATGAGTGTGGTCTATGGAGACTTTGTTATTGTAGTTTTTCACTTTATTATGTAATGTAACGTTTATGAATGTATCTAGTGTTTTCAAGGATACTAAACTAATCGGTCTTTCGAGACTTGATCTTTTGTGATCATGCCAATGTTACGAAGTAATGCGCCAACTCTGGGTAGCTGGGGTTGGGGTGTTACATTATCCTTGTACATGAGAAAATATTATGTTTTATATTTTGGAAAAATGTAGTATAGGGGATCTAGATTTCGAAAATGTATGTATTTTTGGAATATTGATCTGAGTAGTGACATGGGTCTCTTATTTAGTGTCTTCGTATATATTGTTTTTATTTCTTTTTTGTACATGATCTACCTAGGGGGATATAATTGACTTATATATATATATATTGATATATCAATATTATCTTATAATGATACAACATGGTGATATTTTATGTTATTATTAGTCTTCTAATACCTGTAATTATTATCATTCACTCTATTGTATATATTGATCACTTTTTGATCTATGTGAGGGAACCATGAGTATAGTCTCCCTCATGTTTACTCATAGCCTATCTTAACTATTTGGAAATAATTCATTAAAATAAAATAATGATTAAGATTACATAGTGATTTGTGTTGGGTTATTGGCTGAGTCTCAGGTTGGGACCTTACATGTAAAAAATTTGTATTTTTCAATATTATATCATTTACTGATACATATGACCTAAATGATGGCTACGCAAAACAACGCGCTACACGCGCCGATCGATTTTAAATTTTTCCCGCCCGTTAGACCTCCAGCGATCCTTCCGCCAGTCCTTCCGGCGCCGTCGGCCTTCGTCCCCGGCTCTGGATCTGGCCCCAAGGGTCCTCCCCGTCCTCTGGAGGCAGGAGCCCCCCCCCCCCTTACGTCCTTTTAGAAGAGTGCTCTCCTTCAAAGATGCGCTTTGCGGCCCTCCCTGCTCCCCCCAGCTTCCTTGTTTTCCTACGGCCCCTCCGGCGGCTCCGACCGTCTCACGGGCTGGTTCAAGTCTGTCTCTGGACTTTCTAGCGGCAGAGTTTGATGGGGTTGTGGGCGGCTTGAAATGGACGCTTGTGGCCAGGTTTGGAGCTGTAAAACCTCCTCTTCAGGTTTTCAAGCGCTGGGTGGATTCATGGGGTTTGAAGGCTCAGGTTCGTATTTCTGTGTTCCATTGTCTCTCCTTTTTCCTGGTTTTCTCATCGGAGGAGGACATTGCCCATTCGTGGTGTCGTGCTCCCCGACGAGTGGGACGGTGGCAGTTTAGCCTGGCACGGTGGTCGCTGGAGGCCGACAAAGGCACGGAAAGTCCGAAGGCGGCGGTCTGGATCAGTCTCCCTGTGCTCCCTCTGCCGTTTCAGAACGGAGCATTCCTAAAAGCTATAGGTGATTCCCTTGGTGGTTTCCTATGCGTGGACTAGTGCACTTGGAGTGGGGCGGATCTCTCGGTTGCCCGTTTGTGCGCAGAGCATGACCTGTCCTTCCCCATCCCGGAGAAAATCTCCCTAAAAGCGCAGGTTTCAGAGCTGTGATACCAAGCCGCGGTGTTCCCGGTGTTCCCTAGGTTCTGCTCCTCTTTCCTCCTCCAAGGGCACTCCCTGCAATCGTGCAAACGCCGGTGCCAAGCGTTCCCCCGTGAAGACGTCAGGCTCTTCCAGGGGTGTGATGCTCCTGCTTGATAGACGGCAGGACAATACCCCGGCTCCCAGTCGGCTGTTCAGGCAGTGGACTCTCCTTTGGTCCCAGTTCAGTCAGAGTGCTTCCCTCACCCCTCCCCTTTGGAGGATAGAGTCTCGACTGGCATGGACCTGGCCTGTCGGACCCAAAGGGCCTCCAACGTATGGTTGGCGGGGGTGGCTGGGAGGATTCTAGACCCTCGCCAGATGATTTTGTCGGGCGGGCTTTTGGAATCTTCTATCCGGGGTTCGGTTGGCATGTTGGATCCCTTGGCGCTGCTCTCCTCGCTCCCAGAGTTGGTCCTTGAAGCTTCTGATCTGCTGAATTTGGGGGTTATGCCTGAGGACTCATTTCCTGTGTTGGATGGGGTTGGTGTGAATGTTGCGGCCTTTTCCATAAGGCCAGTGAATTTATGCAGCCAGTCATCACCGGAGGAAGGCCATCGCCCCCTGATGATGTCACCCCCTAGTGCGGTTAGGGGGAAGAATCTGAAGATCCTTTCTCTTCTGCAAGTCTCTCCTCCAGGCCTTGAGGATACCGACTTGGGGGTGTGCGCACGGCCTAAGACAATTCTACCTAGGCCAGTGGAGTTAACCAGCCAGACATCGTGGGAGAAAGGCAAACGTCCAGTGATGACGTCGCCCCCCAGTGCGGCTAGGGGGAAGACTCTAAAGCTCAAATATCACCTGCAGGTCTCTTCTCCTGGCCCTGAGGAGTCTAGCACGGGGGTGTGCACCCGATCAAAAACAAATTTAAAAAGGGCTTAGTCTCGGGAATGCTACTATTTCACACTTGAGACCAAGTCGCCTGGGGCCAAAGCTGGGCTGGAGGGGATCTAATGTTTCCCATTCTTATTTGGAATGCTCGTGGGTTCGGGGCAAGAGTTAAAAAATACCTCATGTCTTCGGAAATAAAGAATCATAAAGATCTGGTTGCAGTGGTCCTGGGACATTAACAAAACTCGAGCAAAATCCAACAGTGTGCTAAACTGATCAAAATGCAGGGGTTCATGCTAGCTGCTCCAGCTAATCAGAACATTTGGATTTTCTGGAAAAGAGACGTTGTGGTGGATCTCATACAGGCAGGGGATCAATACATCACGACGAGGGTGAAGACAGGGCTGTACTCTATCTTATTCTCATTTGTCTACGGAAGCTGTGACACTTCGAGGAGAGAATCTTTGTGGCAAGAGCTGAGTGTTTTTGATCCAGGAGCGGACCCCTAGTTAGTTGGGGGGGACATCAATTCCATCACTGAACTAGCTGAGAAAAAGGGGCACGAGGCGTTTCCACATCGATCTACCACAGACTTTGTCCAGTTCATGGAAAGAAAGGGTCTTATGGACATGGGGTACTCCGGGGATCCTTTCACATGGTGCAGCAATCAAAGAGGCAATAGACAGTGTTGGAGCCGGCTAGATAGATGACTAGAGAACTTACATTCCATCGATGCGTTCCAGAATGCCAAGGTGATCCACCTAGTCCGAGGTATTTCTGATCACTCTCCACTGCTTTTATCTTTGAACCCCAAGCAAGCCTCCCCGAAAAGGTTTAGATTTTATGGAAACTGGTCACGACATCCCAAGTTCCTAAACCTTGTAAGGAACTCTTGGGGGGAACCAGCGCAAGGGCTCCACTGGGTGGGTATTCATAATAAACTCATATGCCTAAAACAGGGCCTTAAAGCATGGGTAGGAGCCCTCCCCCTATCGACCAAGAGATGGATGAACTTAAGAATATGATTGAGCGTCTGGAAGGTGAGATGGAGGATTTTTGGAGTGACCTGATTTTCGAAGACCTTTCAGTCAAGAAGGATCGCATGGCAGATTTAATTCTTAAACCTGAACGTATGGCCAGTGAAAGATCGAGGATAAAGTGGTTAACTGAGGGAGACAAGAACACGACATTCTTCCATGCTTGCATCAGGGAGAAGAGGCGACCGGCCATCCCCAACATCAGGCTGGAAGATGGTACGTACACGGATGACAATGACATAGTGGGTGGGATGGAATCCTCTTTCTTTGAAGATCTCTTTGCTGGCCGAAACCCGCAGATGGATGGCGGGTACCCGAGCGGGGGAGCTGAGCTGTGGGATGTAATTCCCAACCAAGTCTCTAGTGAGGATAACGCCTGCTTGGAAAGTACTCCAGACGAGTCGGAGGTTCATGCGGCAATGCTGAATCTTGACCCAAGTAGCGCCCCGGGGTCGGACTGCTTCCCTGGATCGTTTTTCAGAGCTTCGTGGGATGTTGTCAAAGAGGATATTGTTTCAGCTATCCAGGATTTTTTCCGAGGAGGGGGTCTACCTCGGGTGGCTAGCACTACGACCCCGGTTCTCATCCCGAAGGTGAAGGCTCCTACCTCCTTACTCCAGTACCGTCTAGTGAGCATGTGTAATTTCACATATAAGATTCTTCTGGGTATCATCAACATGAGACTGGCCAAGTGTTTGCCTTGGTGGGTATCCATTGAAAAAATGGCTTTGTTAGGGGGAGGTCAATTCAGGGGGCGATTGCTCTGTCCCAGGAGATTTTCAAAGACCTGAACAACAAGACCCATGGTTCTAATATGGTCGTGAAACTGAACATGAGGAAGGTGTACGATATAGTGGAATGGGGATTTATCAATAGGGTCTTCACATGCATGGGTATATATCCCAAGGCCTCAGAAATTCTTTTCAGATGCTTCAGCAAACCATGGACGACTGTGTCCTTTATGGCGAAAACCCAAGGTTTCTTCAAGGATACCCAAGGCTTACGACAAGGTGACCCGATTTCTCCGAGTGTTTTCATTCTTGTGCAGGATACTCTCAGCAGGCTTCTTAACAGAGGAATTTCCAATGGAAGTATTACCCCTTTCCGGAGGAAGGGGAAACAACCTCACACATCGCACCTAATGTTCGCGGACGACACAATTATTTTCTTGAATGATGGGAGGAGGTCTGTGCAGGCCATCGGGAGGATCCTGAAGGAGTATTTCCACTAGAGTGGGAAATTGATTAACCACAACAAAATCAACTTGTACCTTTCCATAAAATGCACGGCAAGGCGGGATGATGACTTCTGTAGGAGGATGGACATGCAGGTGGGATCTCACCCAATGGAATATCTAGGATCTCCAATTTCATCAGGACAAATGTGAGTACGGGACTACGATGAGTTGGTGAGCAGGATCACTGGTCGGGTTCTCAATTGGAAAATCCACTTTCTTTCTTTTGGGGGACGCATCGCCCTCATCAACAGCGTTTTGCCGTCTATACCGGTGCATGCTTTAGCTTCCTCGTCAGTTCCAAAAGGGGTTCTCAGAGCCATTAACAGGGTACTGGCAGGGTTCCTCTGGGATGCAGCTGGGGAAGGGAAGAGGCACTGGGTCTCGTGGGGGATAATGGATCGACCGATCCAGGAGGGGGGAATTAACGTCAGGAGCGTCGAGGGAACGGTGCACTGCATGCATGGAAAGCTGGCATGGGTGATTGTGGAAAATCGGACTCTCTGGGGGAGGACCATGCAGAACAACTTCATCAAATGTACAGAAAGTGGAAGCGTCCACAGAACACCCTTCTGGAGGACGATTTCTACCTGGTATCAAACTTACAACACCATTCTCACTAGATTTAGGGAGACGACATCATCCCTTTCTGGAGCAGCAACTAGGCAGGATCCGCACTTGGATTCTCGGGATGTCTGACACCTTCGATCACCTTCAAGGAGGTGAGCTCATTTCCGAATTTTGTTAAAGGCGTTCTGGACGAAGATCAGAAATCCATTTTCGACTCTATCCACATCTTCTCGGAGCCAGACAAATGCGTGTTTACTCCTTCCGTTTCGGGGAAGTTCACCGCAAAGGACTTCTGTAGGATCTCGACTCCCCAGGCTCAGCGCGACAACTGGTATGAGAAAATGTGGTGCAAGAACATACCATCCAAATACAATTTTCTTGTGTGGAGGGTGAGGAACTGGGTGATACCTTCGGATGATAGAATCAGGAAAATGGGCATCACCCTCGCCTCTTGGTGCCAGTGCTGTAGGAACAAAATCGAGGAAACCACCAACCACATTTTTTTAAGGTGAATGGGCCAAGGCTCTCTGGATGTTTTTTGGTGTTTATACTGTGGAATTCCCCATGGAGATTCGAGGGTTAGCCATCCTTGAGAGATGGCTCCAGGAGACCCAAGGCAAAGGACCAGATCGGATGGTGAGTTCGGCTATTTTCAGTGCAGGTTGTTGGTGTCTATAACAGGCGCAGAACAAAGCAAGATATGAGGGGCAGAGCTCTTCAGGGAGGTTGATCATTGTGCAATCTAAATGCCTGCTTATGGATATGGTCCCCCTTTTTACGGGATGGTGGGAAGCTTCTTGCCTTTGTAATCTTCAGGCTTGCCCCGGGCTGGCTATCCCCATGGTGAGTTTGCAAGGACAGTGGGTGAAATGGAACCCCCCCCAGCAGAAGGTCTTAAACTCAACACCAATGGTTCCTGCAACTTATGAATCATACGAGGAGGAGGAGTGGTCCATAATTCGGAAGGAGGCATACTCCTTGAATTCACGACACACTTTGGTAATGGATGCGCTCTTCAATCAAAGGCCAAGGCTCTCCTAACGGGGCTCAACCTGTGTATTTAGAAAGCTATGGACATCTCCCACATGGAAACTGACTCGAAGATCATCCACGACTCTCTTCTGGACAAAGGATCCACTCCATGGTCAGTACTTTATATCATTTGGCGATGTAAGGAACTTCTAAAGAGCAACATGCAAGTTACACATACATGGAGAGAGGGGAATAAAGTCACGGATTATTTGGCCTCCCTTGCCATCCATGGCTCCGATGTCACCTGCCTACCCTCTGCCATCTCCTTGAAGCCAGAGGGGGTGAACTTAATTCACAACGATGCCCTAGGTCTCCATTATTTTAGACCCCCCTAGGCCGGTGTTGCATGACCTGAATCTTTTGTTCTATTGTATTCTCTCTTGATTAAATACATAACAATGATGATGATGATGATGACAAAATTATATTTTCAAACTGATTTCAAGTTAATTTATGTTCATTGACTCTTTTTGATGGGTCATATTTGTTATGGGATGAGTGTGAAGGTTGTTTCATTTTTATGGGGAATACATTGATTTCATTCAACATTATATTTCTTGATTTCTCAACATTTTGTAAATAGTAATACAAATAAAATAATATATGTAAACAAGAATAAAAAAGTAATGAGTAAAAAATATTGAATAAAGGAAGATACTATTTAGTAACTAATTTTATCTGGGATGATAAGGAAAAAGGGTTTAACTCATGTGAAATTTCATATAAAGGAGTTAGTAAGATATTTTTAATAAAATTGAACATTTAATCTTATAATTATTTTTATGATAAAACTACTCATTGCACCTTTACCATTGATTATTACCCAATATCCCATAGACCTTAGAACAATAATTGTAAATCTCACATGATTAGTAATTTTTCTTATTTATTTTGTTAGATAAATTTGTATAATTTCATGTCTCTGCAAAATATTTGTTCCTTTATAGTGAATAAATATTATCAAAATTCTTTTATAGAATGATCGATAAAAAATAAATTCATGGTAAGGTAGGTTTTAAATGATGAAAGGGTGGATATAAAATGTTAGGATAAATGTGGATATGATAAATTAGTAAAGGGGAACTAAAATAATGCTAAATTTTATATTAAAAATAATATTAAAATAGATGTCATTGTTGATTTTTTTTTGTTTTATTTTTTTCATATATTTTCTTTAATATATTGGTGAATTTTTTATATGGTTATACTTAATATAAAATTATTTTATATATTTTAGAATCCTCTCATTACTAAAATTTTTATTTTATTTGATAATATTGAGTATATCGGTTACACTTGAATGATGGTTTAATTTATATTCTTTCGAAAAATATACAAAAATACTATATTATGGTTTATATAGAAGATAAAATAGTATTTTTTGTAATTTTTTTCATAATGTTTTTATTAATGTTTCCTTTAAATGTTGCAATTTTACAAAAAAAATTCTTAAAATCTAGTTTGTTTGAATCTACCTGGATCACACATGCTTATTTCAATTCAAACATAAACTATATTTTATCAATTTAAATTGGGTTTAGATTTTTTTTAATTTATGAAAAAATATTTAATATGAGTTTCTCGAAATATCAAATTGTGATATGGAATTATTTGTGTTAAAATTTGTTTCATTGATTTTTTTATTCTGTAATCTTATTAGGGGTTATTTAGATTAAAATTTAAGGTTACTTAAACAAACCATTACACTTTGTTAAGGTTAATCTATCCTTTAATGGCCTTTTTATAGACCAATCGTGACTCACATTCATAGTGAATTTATGTTTTTATGAGTTTTGAATAAGAAAATATATGTATTAGTTAGAATCACAGTAAGTAAACATAAATAAAATTTAAAATTTTATTACAATTATTGTTAACCAACCATATTTTTTTATTTACTTTAATTTTACATTTTAGGCCTTACATTTATCTTCTGAGTGTGTTGAAATTATAAGTTGAAATACCTCTTAGAAAATGAAAAAACTGAATTGATTATAATTAACTATTGATACTAGAATGGTATTGTTTTTTGTTTACTAGGTTTTTATAAGTATTTTGGAGATCACACAATATTATTTATTATAATATTATGATTTCTTATGTTTCAGTTTGGTTTGGAATAGTTATTTTAGTTTTTTATATTGTTTTAATAATATTATAGGTATCCATTGTTGATGAATTTCATAGATTAGAAATATATAGTGTGATTGAATTGGAAAAAATATGAGTAATTTTTTTTGTATTTCGGGTTTAAATATTACGACAATATATATAAAATAATGAGAATTTTTAAATTTTCCAAATTTCCTGATATCTAGAATTTATTTTTGAAATTAAATTATTTTACTTAAACTAGAAAAATATATAAGTCATGAATTTTACTGAAAAACTTAATTTATATATTATAATTTACGATGGAATTTTATAATCACTATTGTATTTTAGTATTTATCCTATTTTGAATAAACTAAGTTTAAAAGTGGATCTAGAGTGAATAACCTACTAACCAGACAAGTAAATCCCATCCAAGATGTGATCATGATCTATTTATCAACATAACCATGAATGTTGACCAGTATAGAAGATCAAATCTAGATGATTTGGGCTTATTTTTCCCATTCAAATACTCGAATGTTCCTAGTTCCACAAATAAGGTAAGGAGATACCATATGTCTGAGCATAACATTCTTTTTGAAAGACATGTTTGATTATAATATAGTCTACATGAAAACCAAAAAAAAAGGATTAATCATCCTATATGGAATAAGATTGTATTGTAATAGTTATTAGAAATAATGTTTTTTCTTATATGAAACAAAATGATCTTAATGAAACCCTTAGGTAGATCCTCTTATTCATTTTTATAATAAACTCGGTGTCCCAACACACCATCAAATAAAACTCTTATAGTAAAACAATTCCACTCCAACCCCTACACGGCTGAACTGTTATATTTTATTAAACACACTTGTGACACCCATGGAGATCAACTTTGTAATAATGAATTGTCACTCAAAATATTATATGGTATTCAAGGATATTAGTACATTCTAACATAGTAGTCTGAGGATCCCACGTGAATCGATTTCCAATAATGTGTTATGTAGTGAAGTTGTTTTTATTGATCTATTCTAAATATTAATGAATATTATATTAAAATTCAACTTAGGAAAATGTATACCATAGAAAAAATATGATATACATACATAAATGAATTATAGATAATCCATCCCTATGGAATGCATTTTTAGACTAATATGAGTTGAGGTACACAACAAGGAAAAAGAGTTGATTCAGTCATATTTTCTTGATATGATTTTTAATCAATTTTTTATTATGTTGATATTTTATTTAATTCATGGTGGGGTCTAATAAATTTTATAATTGGTGAATATATACCATATAAATTACTATTATTACTGATATTTGAATAGTTATAAGCTAGTTTACAATATATTATCATTGATTTATATATACTTAATATTATTTTTTCATTCTTCGTCATACTTACTAAATGTTTATAGAGAACTGAGATAAATATAATCCAATATTAAAGAATATTGTGCTTTCTATAGTTTATTACATAAATAATTTTATTATTTCATTCATATTATGGTTATGATAGAGAGTTCCTTGAGTGATAGAGTATGTCATTATTGATCCTTGAATCTCATCACTATGTACATTACCTATTTTATCATTTAAATAATTTATACATTAAATTAGTTGAACGAGACAACATATGAGAGATTTATCTGATCCTAGGGTTGAGTTGTGTGTTAATGTTGATAAAATTATAAGTGTATGAATTCTATCGGCTATGGAATGTTCTCTAAATATTTACATGGATGGAGTAAAGTGATAAGTTTTCTTATTGAGGGTCTTGAGTATAATAATCTCACAAAAATGAAAATATAATAAATGTTAACTTACACTCATACTTATTATTTTGTGTACAATAGATATTTATTCTGTGGTAAAATATTTATCTAGTTTTAACTCATATATGTTCTCTAAAGAGGACTTCTCAAAATCAATTTTCAATTATGAAAATGATGGTGATATTAATTTTTTTCTTGTTTGAAAACCATGTGAAAAAATAGATTAAAGATACTAATATGAGCAGTGGGATTCAGTTAGGTTTCATTTTCTAATTTTAATGATATCCTAGGACATTAAATTACTCATCTCATATTCTATTTGATGTATTAGTGAATTTAATCACAAATTATTTCCCTCCCAACCTTGGATAAAAGTTATTAATGAGAATAGTCCTAAATTAAATTTTAACTTGGTCTATCCTCATTCTTCTGCATGCATAAGATAAAGTGAATCATCCTTAATCGATAAAATAAATTACCGAATGGGTTTTTATTTTCAAAAATATTAATGGATGTCTACTAACCATTCCTTACATTCCATACAATAAAATTATTACCAAATATGATAACATCTAATATTAAGTATTTCTTTTGAATATAAAAACTATTTATCAAATGAGAGAGAATTATATTCAATGATATGGGGGTACTAAATTATTAAAAAAGGGAAACCATTCCATCCCAGGACACTCTATTACTATACCTTCATTTTATGGTAACCAAAGAAGAGTGGAAAAAAATAAATAATAAAAACAACAAGAAAAACATAACATGAAATAAAGAAATAAAAACTGAGTTGTAGTCCTGTGAGACTCCCTACAATACTCTATTCTTTTTAATTCTGAATACCTCCCTTATAGATCCTCATCATATATCTTATTTGTTAATGTTCACACTTTTGATATTTATTCCCCTTTAAAAGATTAATTACATCTCCTTTAAACACAAATTTCACCAAGAAATATATGTCTTTCTATATTGAGTTTCCATATTTTAGCATGAAAAATGAATCATGGAATTAGATTTATTTAATGTAATGTATTCCATGTAAATTATAGTTCTTGGATTAATAAATGTTGATGTGGAATCCCGAATTCTTAGTATAACTATAATGTTCATAGTATATAATTTTTATTTATTTATTATCCATTAAAAAATTATTAGAATTCAATAGAGTATGTTATCTGATGCATGTTGAAATTTTATTACATATATGAGAATTCTTTAATGCATAGGTAAATAAATCATAATGGAAGCCAAAAATTTATCTCCATATAATTTTTTTCAGTTTTATATTCTATGGAACATAAATATTATACACATAGATGAAATCCATATTCCGTTTTCCAACTTGTAATATATGTGTTCGATATCAAATTAAGAACTAAATCAACTCATGTGGAAAAAAATATCACATGGGAATGGGAATTTCATTTCAGATATAATGTTTAACTTTTACTTGTTTCAACTATAGAATTTATTTACATATAGATAGATTAACATTTTGGAATAGAAATATCCTCTACATTGGCATCATAAAGATGATTTTCCTTTTTCATTTTTTTAATTCCAACTTAATATTTCTATAATATATCCACATAACCATCAAACCTCATAAAAATGTTAAATATCACCTTAAAACATCAAAATAATAAATAATAAAGACCAAGAAACATATTTAATTACATAAATTATATATAAAACTTAATTCAATCATTTTTAATTTTTTAATAAAATTTTATAGATTCATTTTAATAGCACATTAAATCCAAAGGATAAAAAAACTAAATGAATTACCAATAATGAAGGGATAAAATTTATTTAATATTAACAATATATGATTAATTTTTTTCTATTTAAATTCCGCCACATAAAACCCTGGGACTATTAGTCAAATAAACTTCAAAATGATTATCTAAGAAATATTTAGACACTCGCCAATGTGTAATTACGTTTTTGAACACTATGGTCCACATTATTCTCATGTATATTTAATTATATAAATTTCATATTTTCATTACGTAATTTTAATTATTTTAAACTTTGGCTATCCTATCATTCTCACTTAATCTTACCTTTACATAAATATTTCACTCATTACTCAAATATGAATTTTAAAAAAATATTCTAATTTGATGTTTACGAAAGAGTCAGTAGAGGATTGATGAATTTAATTGTATCAATCAATTGAGTCAAGTTTTATATCATATCATAATGTATTTTTCAATTTTATTCTATGGTATTCTGATGTTAGTTAGTTATGAAATCATTTTGAGGCATTTTAAGAGTTTTATATCTATGTAGAAGAATAATGGAAGATCATCTATTTAAATTAATGATGGATTTATCCTCAGATATTTATCATCTTTTTTAGTTCCACTAATTTGAGTTTATTATAGAAGAACTCACACCCATGTAATTTTATCATCAGAAAACATGCATCTCTCTATTTCTTTTAGCAGGTTATGATTATTTTTTAATTATTTTATGATTTCAAAAAAAGTGAGGGATATTTTTATTTTATTCTTATGGGTGTCATTTTTTCTCGACCCCATATTAGGATGCATATCATTTCATTTTATCTGTTACATGTCTTTTATTTCACACAACATTGTTAATTAACCCAAAAATCTCCCCAAGAATAGCTCCACATATTTTGGCATTCACATAACTATTAAATCTCCTAAAAAGTACTATCCAAATTCATTGTAAGTTCTCATTATTGCACATATATATAATAAATACTTATATTAACTCTTACCACTACTGTAATGGTTTCATATTAAATTTATATCTGACTAAAAAATTAATAATTTGAAAATCTACTTCATATTATTGTTTTAGAGGTAAAAATAGATGTGTTATACCATAAAAAACATAAGACAATATCCAATACAGTACACCATCATTCTTAGTATTAATTTTTCAATAATTAGAAAAAAATAAGTATCAAAACCTCATCCATCAACTTCAAATAGATTTTAAAAAATAGATTATTACATCTCACATTCTATCATTCCCTCAATCTTGAAATAAACCTAGATTATACCTCATCTTATTTATAAAGGTTGTAATATATTATTAGATTATAATTTAGTTTAACAATAATTTTTTCGATATATGATAAGGGATATATGGGTCAAATTTGAATGTGGTATATAAATTATTATTTTTTGAACCGTGGGATTTAAAATAAAATCATGGCTCAATCATGTATAAAAGGGGTTCGTGAATGTTCCTAGATTTTCACTAGAAAACAAAATGTGATTTGACTATAAAATAAATTTTAGGCTCACTCTCAAAAAGGGGAAATATATTTAAGATTTGAAAATTTATTTAAGATACTCTCAGGTATAAGATTAAATTATAGGACAATAATTCATGGAATGAGATTAAATCATTAGTGGGGGTCTTTAAGAATTTACTCTACATTGAGTAACATAAAAACGACTACCTAATCATTTATATAAGGTGTGAAAATGGGTCAAATAAATTTCTCCACATTAGAATGGATTTTTTATTTTCAAAGGAATTCACATCAGGATCCACAAGTTTTAAAAAAACACTAATATTGAATAGGAGAAATTAAAAATATTAAAAATAAAAACTACAAAACCCCCTCCCCATACATAAAGTATCATGTATCACTGATGGGTTAAAATAGATTTATCCTTTAATATTGATTTTAAATGGAATAAAAACATGAAATAAAGTGTTAAACAGAGGTACAACCAGATGGTTTTCATTGAAAATTTTAAAAGAGTAGTGGGATATACTCAATTATTTCTTAGGTTATATTCACATGAAATTTCATTAGCTTGTTGAAAATTACTATAAATTGGATTTCTTCTCCATATTTATGAATTTATTCATCACCAAAAGGATAAAAAATGGAGACTATTAAAAGAAAATTCAAAATGGAATGGTGTTTTATTGAAATTGTCTTTATTATTGATTTTTATAGTAGCACATAGTCCCCTTGATGGATATATTTATACTAAATGAATTTTTAATGACCCACAACAATATTTTCTTTAAAAAATTCTTTAATTTTCATTAGATTCTATACTAAATCCCTATAGATATCAAAATTATAATATTCTCCCTTTTAGACTCCTGACAAATATAAATTGACATATTTCACAATCATGTAGGAATTATATTGCATCTCATACAATATATGAATGCACCCTACATAAATTATTCTTTATGGACTCCTTACAATGGTGGTTCTATAGGTTATCTTGTAAGCCCATAACATTCCTTACAAACATTTCTATTAAGAACTCCCATTTTTTAAATAATTTTCACCAAAATTCATTTGATATGACTAATAGATACATTATCTTTCTCAGTAGTCTGTAGACGGTAGGGTGATGATGACTTATGATGCGGCCCAATGAAATCCTCTAAAATCCTATTCCAAAATCATTCACTTGATCATAAATGATAACCATTTACGCTCCAAATATCCATGAAAATGTTAGTCCTGACAAATTGAAAAAAATATGGGAATCAACAGTTATGGTGGCCTTAGATTACACCCATTTTGTTACATAATCAACAACATGAAATATATAACAGTTATCTAAAAATAAGGTAAATAGTACAATCAAATATATTCCCCAAATGTATAAAAGTTATTTAAAACTATGTTTTTTTGGTAAATTTATTTACTCTTAGAGATGTTTTTATAGAATTGGAACTTTTCAAAAAAATTATAGAAGTCATGTGTACATATAAAAAAATTGGGACAATAAATTCATGATTAAAAATTTGTTTGAACCTTTAGAGGTGTACGGTGCCTTTATAGGCTAGAGTGTGAAAAATTTACAAAAACCTAATTATATTTATGTTTTAGTAAACCATCTCTATATAACATGATCATTAAATAAGGTCTGAAGATATGGATACACCCAAATGTAATATTTTGCTTCATTTTTAAATTATTGGATTTATTGTATAATTAAATGAGATTTTTGGTATGAAGTATCTAAATGGTATACCATACCATCATACTAGGTCACCTCTACACAAATCATGTATAACTGATCTCCTAGAATGTGGTTATTTATTGGTTCTTATCCTATAATTATAAATCTATTATGGTGGTTATCTTATTTAGGTGATGAGGTGTATGGTTCTTAACCAATATTTTATAATTTATCTATATGTTGAAAATTATCAGTAATAATGTCCATTTGAACATCCTAGTTTTTTCATTATCCTTCTTAATTAAATATTTTAGTATTGTATGACTAGTAAATATTTCAACATTAATTCCATGTTTGTAAGATTAGAATATGTCTAAATAAAATACCATTATAATAATTTTTTTCTATATGGAAATATTTTCAATCTTGGTTTCATTTAATTTTCTCTAAGCATACGTAATTGATAGATATTTCACTTTAGTATCTTGGGACATAAATTATTCAACAATATTCTTAAAAGCATAAAAAAGTAGCTTAAAACCGTTATCTATGTATTTTGGTTTCATGACATGTAGAGTGTTTAATATCCTTTTAAGGAATTAAATTATTTTTTGCACTAAATATTAAATACAATGTTACTATCCTTCCAAAGTAATAGAAAAATGAGGAGAGACATATTACAAAATTTTTTGATAGAACATTTATAGAAACAAAAATTTTCCAAGAATAGTCTAGCACGTTTACCACAAGATGAGTAAGGGGATGAATTTATCACATCATTTTTTTGATTTATCCACCTCTATGAATTTATATAAAATTACATTATTTATCATTGTAATTGTTTTCACTACAATTGTTTTCCCAAATTCACAATAATATTTGTTTAAATGAATGTTTTAAATAGTTTATCATTTTTTTTGCAATAAATGATAAGATAAACTACCAAAATAAAAAAAAACTTTTTAGAAATAGTAAATATGATTTAAAATTATAAAAATGATGAACCTTTTAAATATAACTAGGGTGTTACAAAATTCAAATAACATATTTCTATATGCAATGGTTCTAGAGAGACATATAAAGTAGTCATATAATAATCCTTTTGAGTAATTGGCATCCAAAACAAAAATAACTAACAATTTTAAAAATAATAGTGATTTTTTCGTATAATCTCTATAACTTATGATATATAAAAGTAACAGGGAAGATATATTCCTTGTAACCTGATTCAACATCCAATTTTTTATAAAACCACTCTATCTATTTTTAATTTTTAAAGGTATCAACTCAATTTTCTCATTCCCCGCTATATTTAGGCTTTATTTCTTGAGGACTACATAAATAGTGCTCACCAATTTTGATTCTATGTTGTGGTAAAAGATGTCTAATTCAAAAAATCATTTATGTCATGTTCTTATCAACCTCTATTATGCTTATATTCATCCTTCTAGGGGATTTATAAAAGGTTTGGAAATTTCCATAAAAAGAATCCATTGAATGAGGATTTTGGGATTTATGACTAGATTATCACCTATGACATAAAGGATTTCATTAAAATATTATTTGAAAATATCAATAAAGTTTTTATTTTTTGGGTTTTGGAAAAGTACATAGTAATATTTATTTGAATCATTTCTTCTTCAATTAGTTAAATGTATTTTAAATTAGTGTTATAGTGCTTAAATTACATATTTGGGGGTTTCGATAAATATGAAATTAAATATGGATTTATCACTTAAACTATTGAAATAGCATACACATATGAGGATATATCACCTTATATAAAATAGATTGAATAATTGAATCGACAAAAAATAGAAGTTAATTCATTCTCAAATACGAAAATAGATTTTTTGTATTCCTAGACAACATCATTCTCTATGGGATTATCAATGATTAGATGTTTCTATACAGTGAAACATTCATGTAACATACCTAGGTCGCCACTAGGTTGTTACTATTAAATGGGAAATGTTTAGGAAGTGAGTGGAACTCTAAAGGGTTCTTTATTGATATAAAAGTACTAAAGTAGATAGTCCTATCTCCAAACACAATAATGGGGGTTCCTTCCGATACATTGAAAATTTTATGGATATCAAAATGAATTATTTACCCCAAATAATGGGTGAGTTACTTTTTTGTTTTATATTCCTCCCTATTATTTACATATAATTCATCATGGAGAATTAAATGTTAAACATCCACAAGTATATACTCTAATTCTCTAGAAATAAGAGTAGTGTATTTTTCATAGGTATTTCCCCACTCTATTGTGATTCAATTATTCAATATACATGTAAGTAAAACTCATGTGAGTCATAAAAATTATATACAAACTTAAATCAAACATGGAATTAGATAAAAACAATGGTGTAATGGGTATAAAATGTCAATATATATTGACATTCAATGGGATTTTGTGTTGTGATCGACGATGAAAAGTTTTTCTTAGGTTGATTCATTTGTCACTTTGAAGTTTCCTCTTTTTAGTGAAAATAACCTTAATAGATATTGAATATGTGTGTGTTTTTTGTGACCCTCAATAAGGGGAATGATGATATCCACTATATATAGTGTTCTTGGAATCTATATTTGATGTTATTCATCTTGAGTCTTCATAGATTAGATTTTCCTTCATGGTAATGGAATTGGAAGGTCTTTATGGTCCCTTTATTTCCTCTATAGTGATATAATAAGTCTTTTCTTATTCACAATAGAATTATCATATTTTGTTTTCTTATATTATTAATTGTAATTATTTTATCATGGTTTGATTTCAAAATATCATACAGACAACATATATACCTTCTCTCGTGTTTTGGATAATTTTTTTCATAGTTAGGTTTTAGTAGAGAGATGAATTCATTTCCACTTATGGGTCTCATCATGCTTACATTTCCCTTGGAAGTCAAGATTCATTGGGTTAAAATTCTTCATGGGGTTTTGAATCTAATTTACAATAAATTTCCAATATAGCTTGTCACTTCTTCTATTATTCCCGTTAGATTCTCAAAATCAAAATCATTGTCTTGTTATAGAAGAGTTTCAACACTAGTTAAGTTCTAATAAAAAGTTTAATTTTTCTAGAAAGGGGTTGGCTATTGGGTCGATTGGGAATATGATTTCATATATGGTCATCAGAAAGTTGGAGGGTTTCATAATTGAATTTGGTAAAGGGGTTTCTGTTCATAGAATGAGGAATGTGGTTTGTATTAATTTTGAAAATTTAATATATCATAGTTTTTATAAGTTTTTAATCTATATTGTTCAGGGGAGTTATTTGTATATATATTATTTTTTTGAGGATATTTACTTGTTTGATATTTTTTTTACAATTATCCATTCCCCACAATTTATTATATGTTATTTATAATAGGTAATAGATAAACCTAAACCAAATTACATGGTTGTAAAATGTTTTCCACTATTTTGGTTCAACTCCATTTGACTCATAATCCTGAATATCTATTCATAAATGTATTTATGAAATGGGAATGATTCATAATTTTGTAACACATGGATACATATTGTTCATATACAACTTGTTCCCAATTATTGTGAGTTTTTAGAAAGCTTTTCAATGAGTTCCTAGGAATATATGGGTGAATTTACAATGATATTTTCTATGGATGATACATCCAGTAAATTCCTAAAAGTTTCTAATACTCCTTGCTATATAAAGAATAAATATTGGTTCTTCTCGAAAGCATTTGGTGGTAAACTGGAATATTGATTCTTAATATGGACACATTTCTCATAGAGAGTCTCATCAGAATCGTTTCAGATGGAATGAAGCATCTTCCTAATGACCATTCTTCTATAATACATAGATATTATCTAAAAAATCATCTATTTATATCATAAAAGTCATATAATTCACCTTTTCATAGGCCTTAAAGCCACTCATTGTCTGTTCCATCAAGTGAAAAGAGGAATTAACAACACATAACTTGTTTCTTAGTCACCCCTAGGACGTAAAGTTGAGCAGATTAGTGTGAACTAATTTATGTTCTTTTTTATGTTTTCTCTTACCTATCCATGATATTTCAAATTTGATAAAATTAAATAACTTTTATTACAAAATTATTATATATAAACGGGAAAAAATATGATTTTTCTGAATTATGAATTGTTTTTAAAACAAGACTCTCTATGTTTGATATAGATTAACACACATGGTGGGTGGATAAAAATAAACACTATATGATTCAGTTGAGTCTGTGAAATAAATTCTGTCAAATTATCCATACATTTTTTAATTTGTGATCTTAATTATAAAAGATATTTTTTCTTGAATTAAGTCAATGTGTTTTTTATTGAATATTCTTTCATAAAATTTAAGGGAATGTTTTTGGAACTTTTACCTCAAAAATTATAACGTTTTTTATAACATAAACTGACCATTGGTTGTGAAAAAACTATTTATTTTGAGGTTAAATAGTGTTCTAGTTATAACCCTAAGGATGTCACATAAGGGGAGTTTCCAATATCATTTTTTACTTAATAAAAAGGGAATGTTTTATCATTGTTTTGGTTTTTAAAAGTAGTTGAAATATAGATATTGAAACTAGTATTATGAGAAGGATAATTTGTTTAGGGATTCTTTTCCAAATCCAATACGATCTTATTACATAACATTATTAAACATTTCCTTTGGTTAAATACTATGAGTGAGGACTCAATATAGCTTCCCCTCCCACAATTGGATAAATGGTTTGAGTTAAAATATTTATATTTGAAATATTAAATTAATCCCCACTTCTTTCTATGTGTGTAATAATTTTGGTGAATAACTCACAATAGACATTGGCAATACCCGATTAGGTCCTTCTAATCTAAAATAATCAAGAGTGTCCACTATCTCATCCACGTGTGTGGAAAGTCTCCAAGAACTTCACCAATCATTCATATTATATTAAATTGTATATATATTAGAACTAAGTTGGGGAGGGGGTTATATATCATCAGACCATGAAAAAAAGAGAAAACATATAAACCAAATATGAAGGAATGTGATGTCAAAAACTCATACTGGATATCATAAACATTTATTAAAATAGATATAATTTAAATTATTCAATTGAATGGGAGTTATGAACTAAAAAATAGAAACCTTACCTCCTGTAATGACATAATAATTAACCCCCCATTCGATGTAAAAAAAAACATGAATGTGGATGAATAATGTCTTATAGAACTAAAAAAACATAAAATAAAACATTGTTATATAAAACATAGTAGACATAATGTGACCCTATCATAGATATATATTTTTATTTCTGGATGTTATGCTTCTTATTAAACATAAAGCATCCTCTTATTTAGTCATGATCAAAATTCAGGGATTCATAGAACATTGAATCATGAATATCCTCCCCTTTTATCATAACATTTTCTATAAAATATATGTAATCATATTTTGAGGTCCCTTATTTTAACTAAAACTATTAATCTTTAGTTTGATTTAATTTATTTGATATAGTTCATATGGATGATAGTGGATTATTTCAGGAAGGTTGGTGTGGTATTCTAAAGCCTTGTCGTAACCAGTAAATTTATAGTGGGCACTTTGACAGGGTTTTTCTCCATAATAAAGATCTCCTTATTATAGGAAGTAAATTACCCTGCACATGGCCTAGTTTTTTTAAGAATGTGTGAGTTATCCCATGCATTCGTCAAAGATCCACTGTTGTGCTTAGAAGATCAACAACTATCTGTGGATGCAGTAGCCAAGGAAGATTCATGGGACCTCCTTGTACATTCTGAGGAAGAAATGCTGGATATAGTTTTGATTATTCATGCTTCCAAGGAAGATGTAGAGAGGATGAATGAGAGACCAGTGTAGGTGGATACCAACACCAAATAGAGCAATTGGATTAACACTCAACATTTAATTTTGACTAGAGGCTACAATGAGATGATGGTAACAGTGGAGGACTTCTTACAAGCATGGGACAAATTGTCATCTCAATATGAAGTGAGTATCACAGCAGAACCAGATATAGATGTAACAGATTTGTCTTGGAAATTGTTTAGGGATGTTGCGTCTAACTGCCATAAGTTAGTCTTTTAGAATTCAGTTATATGGTTTAATGTCAAATGTATGTTTTCACTTGTTGGTTTCTCACTTTTTTCCACAAAAGTGTTGTTTTAATATAAATTTAACTTTAGTAGTGTGAGTTATCCCATCTAGAGATTAAATGTCATATGATCAATTTTTTTTTACTAAAATATCTTTTTTTTCTTTTGATATATTAATTATTTTATAAATATCATATGTTTAGATGAAATGACTATCAAATTTTTTCAAATTTGTTACATGTATCTAATATTGGACAAAAAAATGATTTTAATCTCATGAAATCAACATATAATATGGGAGAGAAACATTCAAATGACTATTGTGTTTCTATTTTACAAATTCTTATCTATACTAATTGCCTATGTGTAGACGAATTATCATACAGGCTGATGAATATTTTGTACACCGACATAGGAAAATAATTTACATATCCATTTTCTTGATTCTAGTATAGATTTTCCATAATATATCTACATGAATGTTTAACCTCGTCAAGAATCCATATCGCACATTCAAGAATCAATATAAAGATGTACCAAGGCCAATATACACATTTTGGTCTATAAACTATTTATGATAATTAACTCAATAATTCTGGTTACTTAAACAATATTTTTCCAAATTTATTGATATGGAAATTTAATTCCAAATCATCTAAAAAAATATTGAATTGCCAATAATATTGGAAGAAAATTAATTGATTACTAACAATTTATGATGAATTTTTTTTAATATCAGTAACTAAAGGATTAATATTAATTTTTTCATTGAGTTTAAAAATATAAGTAAGATAATAATGAATGAACCACTCAAATTCATTTATGTATTAATATATTTAAATTTGAAATTTTATATATTTTCTATTTATTTTATATTATATGTATTTTAATTTCAAAGGACACAAAAATTCCTCATTATTTTCCTTAAATTTAAAAATATAAAAAATATATTTAGTGACATGAAAAATTATAACTGACAGTATGACACCATGACTTATTGAAAACTATATTTTTGTTATTTTAAAACACTTGTATGTAATTTTTTTAAACATCCATGTTTCAACTGGAAAACATCAAAAAATATTGTCGATTAAATTTTTTTTGAAAGAAAACATAAAATATTTAGAATAAATATCCCTATAAAATATCCAAAAAATATCATCTATATTTTTATCTGATTCATCATTGATAATGATGTCGAATTGATAGGACATTTTGTCCCATGTATGAATGAACTCTTCCACTGTTATTTTAATTTCGTTGAAACCTATGTGTAGAATTATATATTTCCAGTCAGTCCAGTCACTATGATCCATATTTTTTTAACCTAAATTTGTCTCGAATCTATCATGTCTTCACCCTCATTAGAAGTGTGAAAAATAAGGTCAACCTCCAATATCTCTTCCTAAGATTGTAGAAGAAGATACCAAGACACACCCACTTTATTTGTAGGTGTACATACATAATCCACTAAGTAAAATACCTATCAATGATAAATTTATATATAATATAACAACCATTTATTTTATTTTTGGATGTTTCTTGATATGGTAATTAGAACATCACACTAGATTTTGTCCATATATTTTTAACATTTTGGGTAGAGGTTTCAAGACCAAAAAAACCCATTCTTGGAGGCCACAAAAGAACTTTTTTTCTCATGAAAACACATGCTACATATTATAAATATATCTAGAAGAAGAATTTATTTTATAGGAATCAATTTCATTTCCCATAGATATAATTGTTACTTAAAGATCAAATTTTAAATCCATTCTATTCAGTAAATTTTTATTATACATATATGAAATAAATGAAGTGGAAAATTATTGGGAAGGACCATATTTTATTATATATCTCTCATCATCTATTTATTTTTGTGTAGTCCCTTCATTGATGTGTAATTCCTTTATATACGATATTAATTTTTAGCATTCCCATTGAGTTTATTTAGGATTGTGAACTCCCTTTATGAACATAATTCATTTTTAGTGCAATTACAAGACAGCATCAAGGTTATGACCATCCTTTATAATAATTTTATTCATTTGAAATCATAATTCTAATCCATAGTCATGATCTTCAATTGGGTCATGGAGTACCTTTTTCTCCACCAATGTGGATCCTTCAGGGTCACAAACTTATAGAGACAACACAGATCATAGATTACTACATTGTTACAAGAGAATTAATTTCTTTTATAAAAATAATATTATGAGGAATGAAACCAAGTAATTATCTCGATATAATGTCCTCCCCCATATATAAACATTCATAGAGAAATCCCATAAAGGATTATTTACATGAGACTCCAATAAAGGACCTGACATCAAGAAGGACTCCTATAAAGGCCCCTTCATAATGTAATCTAATGAATAATCCAAAAAAAATAATCTCATAAAGGTCATATCATGAAGGAATACTATGAAACCCAACTGATAAAGGACTCTTGGGAAGGACCCTTTGAAAATGACTGTCACTATGTCCAATTTATTATGGATTCCCATATTCACCATTCAAGAGGGTCACTCATATAATACCAATTTAGAGAATCCATTAACATAATACCTATGAGAGGCATACCCTTTTTACATTGGTGCCAAACTTTATTCATTTTTTTGGTCTCTTAATTTTCATATGGACTCTTCCCAATGGAACATAGACATGATGTATTCAACCCGTACATGGTCACTATTCGTGGAAACCCAATCAAGCTTATCCATACCTATTCTTTATCATTTCGTCCACCTATTTCATGTATCAATGTTGAATAGATCTAAATAAACACATTTTATTCCTTTTGTCAATTTCAAATCCAAGGACAATCCATTTTGTTCATGGGCCTCCAAAAGGGGTAAGACCTATCCATATAGTCTTTTTTATATTTACCCATAGAATTCATGAACTAGAATGGGTCTCTCATGTGTAATTCCGACAAGAATTACTTTCATGTTAACTTTTACCTAATATCCATTTCTATATAACTTTAAAATACATATATTACATATTTACCATTGGGAATTAAATAATATATGTAACACCCGAGAATTTTATGTTATATAAATCATCAAAGGAATCTTTTTCTACACAACACTTTCTTGGCTTGCTTTACACGCAATCGCGACCTTCCTCGATAGCTTGCGTCGTACGTAATACCGAGTTTCACTAAACAACAATATGCTATTAAAACTAGCCGTTATGAATAGTAATAACCACTTTTTGAAATTTTATTAATTTTATTTTTCAAAATGGACTTCATTTTTGGACTCAGAATATCGAAATTAGCCTAGGGTGAAATTTTGGTATTTTTCTGAAAACTTTCAATTTTTGATGAATAGTGAAACCACTAAGTGGTAGGTCAAAAACTGAATTTTTCATAAAATTTAATTTTACTGCTTCTATGAATGAAATTTCGAAAATCCGACAGACACGGTTGATATCAGTAAGTAAAATGTGGTTCAATGAGATAAAAATAATTTTTTGGTGAATAGTAACTTTTTACTTTTTTTACCGCGGTTAATAGTAAATAGGGTAACTAATGGTAAATATGATATTAATATTACCCTAACACATGTCCTAATTCTATTGGACAAGTGTAATTCGACCAAAAACAAACTTACGAATAATATATGACCATTTAGGCCCACTTGGATTAGATTAGGACATTTATTATTAATTTATTTAAAGAAGGGTTAAAATAGTTAAAATCAAAGTTTAATAAGTAAATAATTTTTAATATGGGGTTATACATAAGATAAATTAGATTGTAAATATTAATTAGAAAGATAAAAAGATTTCCTACATGATGGTATTTTATTTGTAATTTTTGGACATCAAATAATTTAATTTATTTATGACACAAAGATGATGCAGTAATTATCTTATTAATAAAATATTGACATAATTGATAATATAAATACCACAATAAATGGAATTTAAGACTTTTTATGAATTCCAATAATTTTCTAGGTTACTATGATATATTAGTGTTGATTTAATCAACTTGGTTCGAACATATAATTCTGTTATGACTTTCACAAATATCATATATCAAATAGTGTCAAAATTGACAAAAAATAGTTTTTAAATCAAATATTATATTATTAATTGTTATTTTATTCCTAAAAATCTAAGGTTCGGCCATATGACTTAGATAAGGATATATATATTAATAATAAACAATTTGGGGTTCGTTTGGCATGTTATAGTATGTGTATTAACCATATAGTGAAAGAAAACAAAAAGACATGGTAAAAGTTAAATTATTTAACTTAGAGTTAAATCTAATTGATAAGGTTAAAATAATACCATAAACTTGTCTAAATCCTATTGGTTGATAGGCTTTCGACCCATCCCCACTTTAGCTTCGAAATAAGACCCTTTGGAACCATTATTAACCGATTTTGACTTTAATATAAAATAATATTTTGAGATATTCCTAAAGTGCCCCTCTCCTCCCTTATAAAAGGGAACCTCCTCCCCCTCCTCCTCACACCAATTTGAGCACTCAAGATCGGCCAACCCCTGACATTTTCTCCTCTCCACTTCCCTAGAATAATCCTAGAGGTCCTGGTCTTCTTCAAAGACCAATCTTAGTTCCCTAAGTGGAGGATTCAAAGAAGAGTTCCAAAGAAGAGGTAATATCAATTACCGATCTTTTCAATTTCTTTCTTCTTCAACTTCTTCTTCTTTAGTTGTTTCATGATAAAGTAATAACATAAGTATTACTTACATACTGATATTTTATTATAAATATGAAAAAACCCTAATTCACCATCTATCCATCCTACGGAAAAATGAAATCACCGCGCGTGCGTACGTACGGAATACCGTCTCCACGCCGTGGTGTAATCTATTTTCCACCATCACTTTACAAGGATGGGTATAATGGTGTAATGAGTAACTATTTATGATTATTATAAAGTAATATTGATACTGAAATAATATATATATGCTCCAATACATTTCCACGATCATAGGAATGATATCATCACTCGTGCGTACGTACGGAATACCGTCTCCACGATGTGATGCGACTCGTTCTACATGATCATCATTACATAGTAATTATATAAATGAATTGAATGAATAAATATGATATATGTTACACTAATACCATTCTGGATATAAGGTATCTATAACCTTAAAAAAAGAATAAGAATGTATTCGGCAAAACACGCATAAGAGCAAAAGGCAATAAAGACCCGAGTAACAAGTAACAATGAAATATTACTAACAAGAAGCTAAGAATATGACCATATATGATATAATATCAATATGTATGATTCTAGAATAAGTCAATAACATTATTTAAACCATTATACAGGAGCTTTGGACACGTACAAAGCAAATTGGACCTATGGTAAGGGAAATATCACAATCTCATTTTTATCCGAGATTGTTTATACTTTGAAATTTACTGGGGTGTATTTTATCGTCCACATCCATGTTTCCTCAATATGTAATAATATTTCCATCCACCTAAAATTGTTTAAATCCAATTTTACCCTTCTGTGAGTTTTTAGTAAAAGATATGAAAGGAATCTTTTTTCGTTTTTCGTACGAGGTACTTTTTGACTTTTCCGACAAAAGTACGAAGAATGTTTTTTTTAACTTATACGGCATGAATGGATTTTTAAAACATTATTTCCAATAAGATTCCTTTACAAGTTTTCAAGTTTATTTTTAATCAACTTCTTTTATTTTAATGTTGTATGACATGTTATGAAAGGAAAAAAAATTTTGAAGAAGAAAGGATATTTTCCTCAAGAATGGAGTTCAAGTGTTTTATCAAAATTATTTTCCATCTAAGATAATAAAGGGTTCTATTTTTATCCCTATTATTACATTGATTTGATCATGTTGTGATGGAATTATTTTTATGAATTCCCTTATCTTATATGAACTGATTTATGATGTCATGATGTTTCAAGAATCCCATTTTTGTTACATGTGTTATGCGATGATGTATGATTATGTGGAACACATAAGAAAGGATTCATTATAAGATGGGTGGGAAGTATATCTCCCTCCAATGCATTGGGTAAAGATTTTATATCTCATGAGATAGACATGGCTGGAATGGTAGGTTATACCGGTTCAGTGAAACATGACTGGAATGAGGGTGACTCGGTTCAGAAAGGGACTTTGTCCACTAAGATAGTCTTGGCAATGAGTCATGACTAACAAGAAATGATTTTCCATGATTATGTGTGCATGCCACAAAGTTTCATGTTTCATGTTATGATTATGGTGATATCATTTTCACTTCTATGATTTATTCCATGTTAAGATATTATGATCTCTTTTGAAGGTTATGATTTTCAAAAAGATATGATATGATTTTTATTTCCTTTATTTTACCTTGCTGAGCATTTGAGCTCACCCTTTTATGTTTTCTTTTCCCCAGGTCAGGAAGATGGATATTAAGTAGAATATGCTAAAAGGGACCCTAGATATGATGAAATAAATGGGAGATACTGTAGAAGATTTATGAACCAGTTGTTTATGTTTCCCAGTTTCTAAAGACACTATACCTATACGGTCCTTTGTGGTTTTGTCATATGTTGTAATAAGTGTGCTTCAATTTTTACGTATTAACAATGTATGTAAAGTATGGGTCGTTATAGTTGGTATCAGAGGAAAGGTATAGTCAACCTTTGGAAACTAGGATGTGAAAGCCTTAGTAAGAACCCTAAGGATAAGTCTAAGCATAGAACACAATCTTAGTGTTTTAGAAATGTCCTTGAATAACCTAGGATAAGACCTTAAGCATGAAAATTTTATTCTTGAATTATGTGGTTTTCCTATTATAATTAGTGTTTCTCACACTATTCTTCTTGGTTTTAGTCAATGGATGGAACCCGAAGGAACCGTGTTAATGCGGAATGCGATGGGCAATGCAATGATTGTCCCCCTGAGCAACCAAACGATATGGGAGCTGGAATGCAAAATCTTGTAGCCATGCTCACATAACTTTCTCAAGCTATGAATCATGCAGGACTTCCAAACGAGCAAAGGAAGGAGCAAAATTCTGTTGAATCCTTCCTGAGGCAGCGTCCGCCTTCTTTCAGTGGGTCTACTGATCAATTAGTTGCTGAACAGTGGATTAGTACTACTGAAAAGATATTTTCAGTTCTTCAATGTTCTGAGCATGATAAAGTCATCCTCACAGTGTATCGTTTGGAAGGAGATGCTGATCAATGGTGGAATCTTATTAAGAATACGAGGCAAAGGGATGAAATTGAGTCTATGGAATAGGACAAGTTCAAGAACTTATTTTTCAATAAATACTTCCCTCGTATTCTCCGAACAAAGATGGAGAAAGAGTTCCTTGAACTGAAGCAAAGGGATGATGAATCTGTTAGTATCTATGAAGCAAATTTTACAAGACTTGCAAAGTACGCTTCTGGTATTATTATCCAACCTGAGAGTAAGATCGATCGATTCTTTAGTGGCTTAAAACCAAGTCTTCGAAGGGTGTTAGCCATAAGGGACTTCAATAGCTATGAGGAAATCGTTCGATGTGCTCTCAAAGTCGAGATGGAGATTGGATTAATCCATCAGTCACATGGGTTTGATAAGAAGAGGAAGATGGAATTCAAAGAATAATCTAAAGAGCACACGGAAAAGAAGATGAGCTTTTCCTTATGCTCAAAGTGTGGAAAGAAACATGGAGGGAGTTGTCTTAAAGGGACAAGTAAATGTTTTAAATGTGGAAAGGAAGGTCATCGGGCATTTGAATGTCGTGATAATGGGAAGAAGATGTCTAATGATGCAAACAAAGGAAGGGATACACAGAATGAACCTAATACACTTCAATGTTTCAAGTGCAAGGAGATGGGGAATTATGCCAATCAATGCCCAAATCCAAGGGTTGATGATGATGGTCGACGTCAACAAAATCTTAAGGCTAAAGACAAAGGAAAGTCACATGCAATTTCTATCAGCGATGTGGAGTACGATAACGAAGTGGTGAAAGGTACACTTACCGTCCACTCTAAAGTAGCAAATGTTTTATTTGATTCTGGATCCACCCACTCTTTTATTTCTAAAGAATTTTCTAAGGGTATCACCGTATTACCTCAACAATTAGATGTTGAGTTAGCTGTGACAACACCTAATGGACCAACAGTCACATCAAAAGTTTATAATTCTTCTCCAATCGAAGTTTGTGGGAAAGTGCTTCCTGCAAATCTTGTGATCCTTCCTTTAGTGTAATTTGATGTGATTCTTGGCATGGATTGGCTTTCTCTACATGGAGCTCATATCAATTTCCAAAGAAGGGAAGTCAAATTTCATATTCCAGATCAATCTACGATCATCTATCGATGCAAGGATAAATATAACCTTCCAGTGGAAATTCCTTCCATCTTATGGGTCTTGATTCAACTAAATGAAGGTTATTTATCTCAAATGGTTGGTGAGAAACTCACGATTAAGAATATACCCATTGTACGGGAGTTTGATGATGTATTTCCGGAGGAATTATCGAGAACTTAACAAGATCACTATCAAGAACAAATATCCTCTCCCACGCATTGATGACTTATTTGACCAACTATGCGGAGCTCAATACTTTTCCAAGATTGATCTTCATTTAGGGTATCATCAATTAAGGGTCAAAAGGGAGGATATACCAAAGACGGCTTTCCATACAAGGTATGGACACTATGAATTTATAGTGATGCCATTTGGTCTTACTAATGCCCCTGCTATCTTCGTGGATCTAATGAATAGAGTCTTTAGAGACTATCTCGATCAATTTGTGGTAGACTTTATAGACGATATTCTTGTCTATTCAAAGAGCAAGGAAAAGCATGAAGATCACTTGAGAATTATATTGAAGACCCTGAGAAAGGATAAGCTTTATGCCAAATTTACCAAGTGTGAATTTTGGCTTCAAAAAGTTGCATTTTTGGGTCACATAATCTCAAAAGAGGGGATATCTGTGGATCCAGAAAAAACAGAGGTTATCGAAAGATGGTCGAGACCAACAACAGTAACTGAGATTCGAAGTTTTCTTGGTTTGGTTGGATATTATCGACGTTTTGTAAAAGATTTTTCACGATTATATAATCCACTCACCAAGTTGACTCGGAAATGAGTTATTTTTGTCTGGACAGAGGAATGTGAAGAGAATTTCAAGGAGTTGAAAAGAAGGTTATCCAGTGCACCTGTGCTCACACTGCCTTGTAGTGGAGAAAGGTTTGTGATCTACAGTGATGCATCCAAGAAGGGATTGGGGTGTGTTCTTATGCAAAATGAAATGGTGATAGCTTATGCCTCACGACAGTTGAAAATCCATGAGAAAAATTACCCAACACATGATTTGGAGTTGGCTGCAGTAATCTTTGCATTAAAGATTTGGAGGCATTGCCTTTATGGTGAAAGGTGTGATATTGATACTGATCATAAAAGTTTAAAGTATATTTTCACACAAAAGGAGCTGAATATGCGTCAAAGAAGATGGTTGGAGCTGATTAAGGATTACGACTGCTCAATCCATTACCACCCTGGGAAAGCAAACAAGGTGGCAGATGCATTAAGTCGACAAGACCATGCTAGTTTATCCATGATGAGGATCACAAAGGATCCAATATTTATGGATTTACAAAAGATGGATCTTGGAATTATAATGGAAGGGGAAAAATCTTATCTTTCTCAAATGAATGTTCAACCATCTATACATTTCAAGATTAAAGAGGCACATAAAGAAGATGTCGAGTTACAAAAGAAGGTGAGAAATGTTCCTGAATTCAACCTTGATTGTGATGGGATAATAAAGTTTAGGAATCGGGTTTGTGTTCCTCCCATCCCTGAATTAAAGAAGGAGCTGCTGGATGAGGCTCATAGTTCTTCATTCTCTATTCATCCTAGAAGCACGAAGATGTATAGGGACTTGAAAGTGTACTTCTGGTGGGATGGCATGAAAAGAGATGTTGTTGAATATGTCAGTCGATGCTTGGTTTGTCAACAAGTTAAAGCTAAGAGGCAGAAGTCTAAGGGGATGTTACAACCATTACCCATACCCGAATGGAAATGGGAAAACATCACTATGGACTTTGTCACCGGACATCCTAAAACATCCAAAGGCAATAATGCTTTCTAGGTCATAGTTGATCGTCTTACAAAGTCTGCACACTTCATTCCTATTAGAGAGGATTTCTCTCTAGATCAGATTGCCAGGATATATGTAAAGGAAGTGGTAAGATTGCATGGAGTACCACTTTCTATTATATCTGATCGGGATCTGAGATTTACCTCGAAGTTCTGGCGAAGTCTTCAGCATACTCTGGATACAGAGTTGAGTTTCAGCACTGCTTATCATCCCCAGATAGACGGTCAGTCTGAAAGAACAATTCAAACCCTAGAAGATATGTCGAGAGCTTGCTCTATGGATTTCAAAGGAGGTTGGGATCAACACCTAACTTTGGTGGAATTTTCTTATAATAATAGCTTTCACTCCAGTATTCAGATGGCTCCTTATGAAGCTCTCTATGGAAAGAAATGCAGGACTCCAACTTATTGGGATGAAGTTGGGGAAAGAATGCTATTAGGACCTGATCTCGTTGATGAAATGGAAGAAAAGGTCAGATCTATTCAACAACACATAAGAGCAGCTCAGAGTCGACAGAAAAGTTATGCCGACAACCGAAGAAAAGACCTAGAGTTTGAAGTGGGTGATAAAGTGTTCTTACGAATATCTACCTGGAATAGGGTTATGAGATTTGGAAAGAAGGGGAAGTTGAGCCCTAGATATATCGGTCCCTTCGAAATACTGGATCATGTTGGGAAGGTAGCTTACCGATTGGCGCTTCCACCGAATCTCTCTCAAGTTCACGATGTGTTCCATGTATCTCTCCTGAGAAAGTACATACCAGATCCTTCACATGTACTCAGCTCAGAAGTTGTACCGCTGGAGCAAGATCTTTCTTATGAAGAACATCCGATAGAGATTCTGGATCGTAGCGAAAAAGTCCTACGAAACAAGACCACTCGCTTGGTGAAAGTTTTATGGAGGAACCACCAACTTGAAGAAGCTACATGGGAGCTTGAGGATATGATGAGGGAGAAGTATCCTCATCTGTTTGTTACAAAGTGACGAATTTCGAGGGTGAAATTCTTTTTAAGGGGGGTAGAATGTAACACCCGAGAATTTTATGTTATATAAAGCATCAAAGGAATATTTTTCTACACAACACTTGCTTGGCTTGCTTTACACGCAATCGCGACCTTCCTCGATAGCTTGCATCGTACGCAATACCGAGTTTCACTAAACAACAATATGCTATTAAAACTAGCCGTTATGAATAGTAATAACCACTTTTTGAAATTTTATAAATTTTATTTTTCAAAATGGACTTCATTTTTGGACTCAGAATATCGAAATTAGCCTAGGGTGAAATTTTGGTATTTTTCTGAAAACTTTCAATTTTTGATGAATAGTTAAACCACTAAGTGGTAGGTTAAAAACTGAATTTTGCATAAAACGTAATTTTACTGCTTCTGTGAATGGAATTTCAAAAATCCGATAGACACGGTTGATATCAGTAAGTAAAATGTGGTTCAATGAGATAAAAATATTTTTTTGGTGAATAGTAACTTTTTACTTTTTTTACCGCGGTTAATAGTAAATAGGGTAAATAAGGGTAAATATGATATTAATATTACCCTAACACATGTCCTAATTCTATTGGACAAGTGTAATTCGACCAAAAACAAACTTAGGAATAAAATATGACCATTTAGGCCCACTTGGATTAGATTAGGACATTTATTATTAATTTATTTAAAGAAGGGTTAAAATAGTTAAAATCAATGTTTAATAAGTAAATCATTTTTAATATGGGGTTATACATAAGATAAATTCGATTCTAAACATTCATTAGAAAGCTAAAAATATTTCCTACATGATGGTATTTTATTTGTAATTTTTGGACATCAAATAATTTAATTTATTTATGACACAAAGATGATTCAGTAATTATCTTATTAATAAAAATATTGACATAATTGATAATATAAATACCAAAATAAATGTAATTTAAGACTTTTTATGAATTCCACTAATTTTCTAGGTTACTATGATATATTAGTGTTGATTTAATCAACTTGGTTCGAACATATAATTCTGTTATGACTTTCACAAAAATCATATATCAAATAGTGTCAAAATTGACACAAAATAGTTTTTAAATCAAATATTATATTATTAATTGTTATTTTATTCCTAAAAATCTAAGGTTAGTCCACATGACTTAGATAAGGATATATATATTAATAATAAACAATTTGGGGTTCGTTTGGCATGTTATAGTATGTGTATTAACCATATAGTGAAAGAAAACAAAAAGACATGGTAAAAGTTAAATTATTTAACTTAGAGTTAAATCAAATTGATAAGGTTAAAATAATACCCTAAACATGTCTAAATCCTATTGGTTGATAGGATTTCGACCCATCCCCACTTTATCTTCGAAATAAGACCCTTTGGAACCATTATAAACCAATTTTGACTTTAATATAAAATAATATTTTGAGATATTCCTAAAGTGCCCCTCTCCTCCCTTATAAAAGGGAACCTCCTCCCCCTCCTCCTCACACCAATTTGAGCACTCAAGCCCGGCCAACCCCTTCCATTTTCTCCTCTCCACTTCCCTAGAATAATCCTAGAGGTACTAGTCTTCTTCAAAGACCAATCTTAGTTCCCTAAGTGGAGGATTCAAAGAAGAGTTCCAAAGAAGAGGTAATATCAATTACCGATCTTTTCAATTTCTTTCTTCTTCAACTTATTCTTCTTTAGTTGTTTCATGATAAAGTAATAACATCAGTATTAATTACATACTTATATGTTATTATAAATATTAAACAACACTAATTCACCATCTATCCATCCTACGAAAAAATGAAATCACCGCGCGTGCGTACGTACGGAATACCGTCTCCACGCCGTGGTGTAATCTATTTTCCACCATCACTTCACAAGGATGGGTATAATGGTGTAATGAGTAACTATTTATGATTATTATAAAGTAATATTGATACTGAAATAATATATATATACTCCAATACAGTTCCATGATCATAGGAACGATATCATCACTCGTGCGTACGTACGGAATACCGTCTCCACGATGTGATGCGACTCGTTCTACATGATCATCATTACATAGTAATTATATAAATGAATTGAATGAATAAATATGATATATGTTACACTAATACCATTCTGGATATAAGGTATCTATAACCTTAAAAGAAGAATAAGAATGTATTCGGAAAAACACGCATAAGAGCAAAAGGCAATAAAGACCCGAGTAACAAGTAACAATGAAATATTACTAACAAGAAGCTACGAAATTGACCATATATGATATAATATCAATATTTATGATTCTGGAATAAGTCAATAACATTATTTAAACCATTATACAGGAGCTTCGGATACGTACAAAGCAAATTGGACCTAAGGTAAGGGAAATATCACAATCTCATTTTTATCCGAGATTGTTTATACTTTGAAATTTACTGGGGTGTATTTTATCATCCATATCCATGTTTCCTCAATATGTAATATTATTTCCATCCACCTACAATTGTTTAAATCCAATTTTACCCTTCTGTGAGTTTTTAGTAAAAGATATGAAAGGAATCTTTTTTCGTTTTTCGTATGAGGTACTTTTTGACTTTTCCGACAAAAGTACGAAGAATGTTTTTTTAACTTATACGGCATGAATGGATTTTTAAAACATTATTTACAAGAAGCTTCCTTTACAAGTTTTCAAGTTTATTTTTAATCAACTTCTTTTATTTTAAAGTTGTATGACATGTTATGAAATGAAAAATGTTTTTGAAGAAGAAAGGATATTTTCCTCAAGAATGGAGTTCAAGTGTTTTATCAAAATTATTTTCCATCTAAGATAATAAAGGGTTCTATTTTTATCCCTATTATTACATTGATTTGATCATGTTGTGTTGGAATTATTTTTATGAATTCCTTTATCTTATATGAATTGATTTATGATGTCATGATGTTTCAAGAATCCCATTTTTGTTACATGTGTTATGCGATGATGTATGATTATGTGGCACACATAAGAAAGGATTCGTTATAAGATGGGTGGGACCTATATCTCCCTCCAATGCATTGGGTAAAGATTTTATATCTCATGAGATAGACATGGCTGGAACGGTAGGTTATACCGGTTCAGTGAAACAGGACTGGAACGAGGGTGACTCGGTTCAGAAAGGGACTTTGTCCACTAAGATAGTCTCGGCAATGAGTCATGACTAACAGTAAATGATTTTCCATGATTATGTGTTCATGCCACAAAGTTTCAAGTTTCATGTTATGATTATGGTGATATCATTTTCACTTCTATGATTTATTCCATGTTAAGATATTATGATCTCTTTTGTAGGTTATGATTTTCAAAAAGATATGATATGGTTTTTATTTCCTTTATTTGCCCTTGCTGAGCATTTGAGCTCACCCTTTTATGTTTTCTTTTCCCCAGGTCAGGAAGATGGATATTAAGTAGAATATTCTAAAAGGGACCCTAGATATGATGAACTAAATGGGAGATACTGTAGAAGATTTATTAACCAGTTGTTTATGTTTCCCAGTTTTTAAAGACACTATACCTATACGTTCCTTTGTGGTTTTGTCATATGTTTTAATAAGTGTGCTTCAATTTTGAAGTATTAACAATGTATCTAAAGTATGGGTCGTTATAATATAGACTTGTTTTTTCTACACAACATTAAACATAATGATTAAAACTATATTGGTATTGATTCATGTTCCAGTAGATTTTTTAGGATTCCGAAATTTGGTTTAATCTAAATATTCTAACACATTACAATCCCAATAATCATTCATGAAATGATATTCCCCAAATTTTTTTCTAAAATTACTTTAAACCGTGAAAATCTTCCAGTTAGGAATTTGACCTATATCACACCCTATGATCGATGCATAATATATTTATCAATTTTTTATAAGAAGATAATAATATTCTCTAACTCAATTTTATGAGTAAGAGCTATAAATATTTTTTCATAAGAGCATAATAAACCATTATGGGGAATATGAGATAACACAAAACTACCTCTGATGATGAGCCTAAGGAAATCAAAATAAAATATCCTTTATTTCAAAGACAAGGAGAACCACATCTATTGGAAATTAAGGTATTCCTTTTGTGATTTACAGGGGATGACTATATTTATAATCATGGGATCACTATAGAGATGAGTAAGGGATACATCAACAGATAAGCTAGCGATGCTTCTAGTAAAGCATAATATTTTCATCATATGGGATAGAGATTCCTTTAGTGAAGAGCATGTTATATATTACATTATGATTATAAAATTACCCATGTTAAATAATATGAGTAAACATTCACCTTTTTTTTGTCAAGATTAATTTTTCTCACGATATGACTTATAAAAGATAAATTGATCCCCTACGGGTGTAAGAAAAATCCACACCTTCACCCATCCCCTTTGTAATAAAAAATAATCCTAAAGTTTCACAGATGAATAAGTCCAACACTATCCATTTTTTGCAACATGTCTCCCAGTTGTCCAATCCAAGAGACTTTAAACCGCTCTAATATATGTCCTCAACACCTGAACAAAAAAGTCACTTCACTTGGTCATAGTTACATAAACCTAAAAGGAACCACTGTGGCCATTCCCACAAAACCATGAAAGGAAGGACATGGCTTATTATATAGCACCAAACTATGTTGGTTATTATTATATTTTTAGGTATTTTCTATAAGACACTTTAATATACATAATCCTGAATCCACAACTCATTTTCACCTCTCCCATGTGATCAATTCGTCATTGAATTACATAAAATTCAAGATTTCAATGCTATAATGATCGAAACTATAGAGAGAATAAATACTCATGTAAAATAAGAGATAGAATTATTCCCTTATGTAATTTCATTTAAAATTCATGTTTTTAGTATTTCAATTTCTTATATGTAAATGTTATTTCAACTAGGATGGATTGATGAGCATGTTTTAAATCTACAAGAGAGTAACATAGTAGGAAATTATATCCTCCAAACGGGTGCTTCGAGCCCAACATCCCATCCTCTTTGTTAATGAACAACCCAAATGACCACTGGTAGTGTCCCAGTGACATCCTACCTTTAAAAAATATGTCTACACTAACTCAAAATGTTATAGACACAAAAACATGTCCAAAATAATCACGTTACCATATCAATAATACATAACTTAAATAAAATAAATTTTCTTAGACTATTATTAAATAAACTAAAAATATAGTTTTTATAAATTATCTTACATATATATAAATTTGAACAATTTAGTTAAATAATTGTGATAAATAAATAATCATCTTTAAGGAGTATCATTGTGATCATACCAATTTAGGCGCTGCCACTGTTCATAGATTAAGCCACATCATATAGGATCCACAAACTAAGACATAATTCATAAATGTTGTAATAATATTTATAAAAAATTAAATAATTTGTGAAAGGAATCATAAAATTATAAAACATTACAATATAGAGTTTAACCTAAAATAAATTTTTAGGTGATATAGATAATAAATAATGTCATCTAAATACCTTAAAATATCATCAAATAATTTTATAATGAAACATGATATCTTATATATAATAAATAATAGTTTTATTCATTATACAAATCATGTAGTACTGTGTATATAACTATAATGTGGCGACTATTTCTATGAAGTGGATTTGTTCAACAAAAATGAATATGTGGTGACCTTGCTCAATGTGGGGTTTGGAATTATTAAAACATCATATTATTATAAATATAATTATTTTAATAAAGTGTAAATAATTAAATTATTGTTTAAATTATATCATACCATATGAAACAATGTGTGAATCGTTGTACACAACTCATTTTTAATATCCTTTAAGACACTATTTAAAGAAGATATCATTATATTCATAATGTTTTGGAAAAAAACTATAAAAGAACATATATCCATCATGAAACCAAGATGTTTGAACCAAATGGACATTATAGAGTTGAAGACATATATTAATTATAAAATACATCATTATAAGAAAGGATCTACCTCTTTCAAAGAATCAATTCCAATCATGCTAAAAAGGGGTCTAGTGTGATCATCTTAAAAAACAAGTATACCCCTAACTGTGACAGTAATATATATGTTATATGTCATGAATAATTGTATAATTATATTTTCTATGACATTCATTGATCATGGGGAATAAATATATCAATAACAAACCATTTTCATATGTCACATTCCATTATTTTGTCTAAATATTTTATTTTTGATGATTATAATTTTTCCGGATTTATAAAATTTGACGATTTTATGATGATTACTATTTGACTAAAACTTGTTATTTTTGTCATAACATTCAATATAGTGATACAAATGAGAAAATTAAATTTTTTTGATTCCACATTCTATAGGATTAAATTCATTTTGATAAAATAAATATTGTATCCATGAATATGTTGACCAAAGGGGGTATAAAAAAAATTTGGCAGAAAAGTTTCCGACATGATGAAAATATTTCATGTCGTGGGATATGGTTATATAAATGGGTTAATTAAATTACAGGAATATATGGAATACATGAAGCATTACAACAAATACTTCTAGTATTAAACAATAATAATTTCTCTAATATTTTAATTTTATGTGGATTGATTTCTCATTGACAACAGACGTACTCTACATTGATCATTGATTTATCTTTTATAAAACATGTAATAATTTTCATGAACACCTTAAGGTCCATAAGTAGGTCAAAGATTCCATAGTGATTTGGGGTAGTTTATGGGAGTTTTTTTTGGAGAATATTCTCACAAAGTGAATTGAAAAGGAGAGAATTTAGTAGATTATTTGAACTGAGACATGATTAAAATTTAGTTGTTTTTACATGAAGAGTTTGAGTACTCCCAAATAAATTATATTTTCTTATGGTGTGGTGAATAAATAACCATCATATCATAGAAATATAATGAATAGATTCTTTATGTAATTCATTCATGGGGTTTAGAGGTTATTTCTTGATGTATTTATTAATAACATGAAAATCATTGACTAGAATGATTCTTTCATAGCCGATTAAAGATAAAAATGGTTGATGTTATAATTAGATTATATGTTTAAAGGCATGAATTATATAGTTATGTCATGATAGTTGGGTTATAGATTAATATTTTTTTACTCTAATTCAGATGCTTCACATTGTAGTGGTTTTAGTCACACAGAAGAAAAATTGTGTTCATGTCATCCATGATGTAGGAAAACTCATTCCTCCCTTGAACATTTACATAAGGATTTGTGATGAGTGGTTGTGTAATGACCAAGAGAACATGATTTGTTTCATCAATTCTATTTATTATCCAAATGTCCTTGCACAATAATGTCACATACTACACTATACAATATTATTGACTGACATTATGGATATGTTTTGATAATATGATTCTTTACTAGATTTTAAGAAATTAGAGACATTATACATAAATGAACCTAGTAAATTCATAACATAACATCTATATATATATATATATATATATACATATGAGTATATATGGAATATATATATGAAATGTTTCAACGTTGTTAAGGCATCATTGGGATTGAGTTTCCGTATCTTTCAAATCTTGGCATCACAGTGTGAGGAAAGAAGTCACACAATAATGCATGTCTACTATAACTCCTGAAGAATTTAATATATATTTTTTTAAGAAAATTTAACCAATTTTAAACATTATAATACCCCTTCATAGATATTCTAAACGTATAACATTATAATCGATAGATTATATGACATAAAAAAATTAGATTAAATGACCCATGAAATATACTATTTAAATACACCCATTATGGCAAAATCATTAGCATTGTGGGTATTGATTGAACTAAATAAATTGTGAAAATTATATTGTATAAAAATTTATAAATAAATTAATTAGTTTTGACATATTATAAATAGAAATAAAATAATTTTGAAAGATATAGAATTTATGTTCTTAAAAACAAATTTTATGAGGTAAATGATTTTTAATATTAGTAAATAAAAGTAATAAATATTGGTGAATGATTTTAAGGAAGATTATATATTATTTATTTAATTAAAATAATATCATATGTTAAATATTTTAGTCAGGAATGATATATGAATAAACATTGTTTTAAATCCACCTATCAATGTTAATTTTATGTAAATTTTTGAGAATTTTTATAAAATGTTATTTTTCGATCAAAATTAAAAAAAATACTGATTTTTTTCCAAACTGCTACTTCATTTAAATAATTTTAAAATTATCCATTTTTTAAATTATTTCGAAAGTAAAATTAATTTCCTTATATCATAATTAATCCAATTTAGATCGTTATAATCAATTATATTTTCGGTTATAATTTGAAAAAATTTGTTACTCATAAAAATGTTTCCCTTGGAGAACCATTTTTTCATCATTTCTATATGATTAACATTAAATTAAATTATAAAAATTTAATGAATTGAATTTTTAACAATGGATTAAATATTATTAGTTATTTTTACAAATATTATTTAATATTGTAAAATTAAATTTTATTCATAATGAATAGTAATAAAAATAAAATTAATTATAATGGTTAAGTTTCAAATGTGTTTAGCAAATGGAAAACTAAGAAGATAAGGGTTAAAGTCACATAAAATGTCGTAAAATTCATATTGGAAGATAATATTTCAACATTAGTTTATATAAGGTTCTATAATGTTTCATTATGGATTCTTTTAGCATATAAAAATGTTGGTAGAATTTATTCTTTTAAAAATTCTGCATGTGTCCTCCCCCACTTATAAAATCACACCCCTCTCCTATCCTAATCACATTTCCAAAGAAATTTAGTTCCAAAAATACTAACTTAGATACTTTACATACATTCAGATCCATAAACTTGAATTCCTGAATTGGTCATAAAAACTATCTAAGAGGGAATTAGTTGTAAACCTAAAAAGGTTTTCTTAAGAATAGGTTTGGTTATTAACAATGTGTCTTCATTTTATTTCATTAATTAAATCTAGAAATTTTTAATAAACAATGATAGTGTAATAAAAACAGTATATACCCATGTATTGGGATGATATTATTTTAATGTAATGTCCATTTTATATCTCACAATCCATCAAATGGGAAATGAAATTGTTGATTATGTTTACGATAGACAAGCACCTTGCGAACTGACGTTATTTGTTTTCTATCGCAACCTCTTATAGATTGATTATGTGATGGTTTAAATATGTGTGTTTGTTTATATGATATTTATGATATATGTTTACTTATATAAATATGATATCAAATCTACCAAATTACCTTCAAAAACATTGTATAATGACAACGTCGCCCATGCGTACATGTGGACTACCTCTTCCATAAGAAGAAGTGATTAATTTATCATTTTATTTTAAAATTGATGATAATAAGGATTTATTTAATTAATATATAGGAAGAATAATATATAAAAATTATTTGGTAATGTTGAATTAATATTTACCTTTATTTTGTTCCATCTGTGGAGGAAACTGAAACAATAATCATGCGTACATATGACCTACCATCTCTATGAATAGTGTAATCTATTTTTCTATCATAGAATTTTATGTAATGTTATAAATATGTATTTAATGAATTTATATTACATTTATATCATGGTAAATATATAACTCCCAATACATTACTATGTTTTAGTTATAAATGAAAATTAATTTTGTTTCTAGCTTGCTATATACGGAACACCATGTCAAGGGTACACTACAAAAAACACAGAGTTTGGTTTCATTACACAGAAGACAAATTTTTACCTATTTCTAATAGAGAAACTATTTTGAAAACATTATAATTTTTGGTTGAAAATTAAAGTCATTTTGAATACATAAAATCAAATATATATTTTGCTAAATTTTTGTTATTTCTATAAGATTCATTTCTTGGGGAATAGTGAAAAATAAAACATTTTAGTTGAAAACTAAATTTTCTTTTAAAAAAATTTTAATGTTAAATTATATATTATGTCGGTATTTAAGTTGAAATATTTGAATTTTAAATCAATTAATCCAATTTAGGTCATTGGAATCATTTTTTATATTGAATTTATATATTAGAACTAATGAACTTTTGACAATATTAACATTAATATCCAGCTTTCACGACACGTGGGCATGATTAGATTTAAATTTAATTTTTCCAATTATTTGAATTGAATTTAGGAAAATTGATATATATATTTGGAAAAATAATAGTATTTATAGTATAATAAGATCATGTTTTTATTTGAAATTTTTTTTAATGAAAATAATTAATATTAATTACATCAAACAATGTAAGAACTAGTTTACTTAGTGATTAAACATTAAGATAATGGAACAAATTACCTTAACAATAATCCAAAAACCATTTTATTACCTTATTTAGACCATATAACCTCTTGGTTTTAACTACACAAGTTATTGGGATGCTATTCCATGAAATTGACCTATATAATAAGTTATGTAAATAAAAAGTCAAAAATTGAACCTTCCTTACCTTTTACATTTATAAAGCCTTGCAGAATAGAGAAAACATTATATTTTTGTTTATAAATATAATAGTGAAATTTAAACGATTTACTATTATCATAATTGTTTATAATTAATTTGATGATATGAATTAGTTATCTTATAATGATCAATAAACACAAACAGAATGATTATTTAATTTAAAACAAAATATAATAAATGGTACTAAATAATTAAAAGTGAATAAAATTGAATGATATATAATAATAGAATTTTTAGATGAATATGCCATTTTAAATTTATTTGAATTTAATAAACATCATTTCCATCATTTTTATTATATTTTCAAATTTAAATTAATTAAATAATGTCTTAATTAACACTAACATTGTTTTATAATAAATGATATTTTATTAAATTAATTAAAATTAATAAAAATCCTATGTTATTAATATTAACATTAAATTTTTAATAAATGTAAAATATTGTCTATTTATGGATAAATTTATGTTTTATAATGATCATATTTACCCATAAATTGTAAAAATATTATTAGCATAGTTTGTGTTAATGTATTGTTTTTATGTGTTACAAACGATTGTTTTAAAATTAATTTCCCACACACATGGGATTTTTATTTTGAAAATTAGATATCACATTTATAACTTAGGAGGTTTATATATTCCAATAAGTCTCAATTTAATTCATTATTACTGTTTAAATTACATAGGATATGTAACAAGTTACATAATATATAAAAAATGGTAAAAGAAGGAAAACATAGAATCTAAAGGAAAAAATAATAAAAAACACGAATTTTTGTGTATTGGAGGTTTTAATCATAATTAATTCAACTCTAATCCATTAATTTTCATTTTCTTGGCACTTGAAGAAAAGGAGACCTCCCAATATTTTTTACTTATTTATATTTACAAGGATGTCACTCCCCATCCACTATAAAATGGAACTCACCCTTCCCACTTATTCACACATATATAAAATCTTTCTTCGTAAAAAACCTATGCCAATAATCTCCCAACATCCCTCCCATAATCCTAGATGAATATATTTGTGAATAAAGAAAATCAAGGATGCATTTTTTTATAAACCAAAAGGAGTGACAAAAAAATAGGTACCATTTTGCAATGATCAGATTTTTTTTATTTATCCACTCCATTAAGTATTATTATATTATTAATATATAAGAAAACATGTAAAATAAATATAATGGAATATTTTTTTGTCGTATTGAAGACCTATACTCATACACACTTCCATCAATTGGGATACATAATTATCATTCTTGTGTAAGGCATACTATCATCTTTGGAATCAAAGTCTTTCATTATTCAATGAACACCTTTGCTGGTTGAAAATAATGATAGTTTTATAGATTATATATGTTATATATTCAAATTATTCTGTATTTATGGCTCTATAATTTTTATATAACACATACCGTAATGATTTCCATTTTTTTGGAATATGACAACCTCGTTTTTGTGCTTGAGGACTACCGCATCCTCAAAGTGATGTGATTCATTCATGATACCAATGGAAAGTATTATATATTAACAAATTAAAATATGAAATATTTATGACATAAATGGGGTAATGTAATATATTTATGAATCAATTTTTAAATATGACAATGAAATTGAAGTAGTGATTATGCGTACATATGACCTACCATCTCCATGAATGATGCATATCATTTCCTATTTTCAAATTTGATGTATTATTTTAAATAAAAATGAAATGAATATATTTCATATTTAAATCATTGTTTAAATATTATAGATTACTAAATCAATATCCAACTTGTAGGAATAAAAACAACAAGTTATAACTTGTTATAAAATTACTATATATGATATAATGGATATTAAAAAGGTTAAATATTAATTTAACAATATTTTCAAGACCCTTAAATAGTAATTTAAAGAGCTTTCGACCAAAATTGAGCTTAATGGAAAGTGATTTTGATCTCACTTTTATATCTATGAGATAAATTTCATATTACACACATATGTATTTTATGTGGTTCATATACTATCCTTCAATCATTTAATATCATTATTCACTCAAAAATCATTGTATTTTATATTTCACTTGGAACTATACCATATTATGGCTTTTGACTTGAAAATTACCTAGCGGTAAGTGTTGCCTTTGTATTGTCACTTTGTTTTGGGATTGTCAATATTATCTAGAAATAATCACTTCCATATGATAATTTTTATTGTATATTACATTTATCATAGATATTGATTTTCTTATGAAATTTATATTATTTTTTCATAAATTGAATATCATTTTTATGTTTGGTTATCACATTGAAAGTTATTTGATTAACTGGGGAATTATTGATAATGTTTCTTAAATAATTCTATATGGATATTTTATAAGTCACATTGTTTATATTTTAAACTTAACATATCAATATATAAATAATTATATTTGTAAAAAAATTATTGGTTGGGGACCGATTAATGTATTCCCCTAAATACATTAGTAGTCTAACATGATGAATTTACTAGGGAAATCCCTTTGCGTTTGTAACCATTATGTATTAAATTGTCTTATTTATGGTTATTTACATTAGTTTTTAGGTTGGATAAATAAAATAACTTTGTTTTAAGTATTTTTTAAACCATATTTTAAAATATCATGATATTAATGGTTTTGTGTACCTGGGAAAAATGGTGTCCAATAATTAAGCATTCTCTATAATTGTAGTTATTATTATCTGGATGGTTTCTACTATGAAAAAATATATCGATCCACTTCACTTGCAGTTTATTGTTTATAAGTAATGTGCTTTTAGTAATTCACCTTTCCATATTACTAAGTTAAATATTTATTTGTTATTAATTACATGACATGTGTTCTCGGTTTTTTACCATGCAATATTGATTATTCTCATTGATTCATGGTTACAAAAGTTGTACACATACCATTACTGAGCATTTGAGATCACCCTTATTTTGATTCCTTCCCCTAGTATGTGAAGAATAATTATTGGTATGATTTTCAAGGATGTTGTTTATCTATATTGGTTATGTAGTGTGTTTTATATTCTATTCCAAATGTAAAATTGGTGTCATGTAGGTAATATATTTTTCCAAAACCGTTAAATTGATCAGTACTTCTAGATTTGATTTCTTGTAATCATGCCTATGTAATAAATTAAGTTAATGAATTCAGGCTTCTAGGTTTGGGTGATATAGTTATAATCCATGGATTTTTATTAGAATCCGTGGATTCTATATTTAGGAAAACATAGATTATAGAACGTAATATTTTTATAGACATTGATGATAAGAATCAAAGAACATACCAACGAAACCTTGTTTATGATTATGAGAATGGTTATGAATAAATGTTTCAATTTATGTTATGAATTTCACTAACTTTGGGATCATACATGGAATGATCTAATATATACTATGTGTTCATTTAAAAATGGAACATAGTATCATGAATTTTAAAGGCACCAATTAATATGATTGAAATTTTAATAATGGTCATTTCTTTTATAGGTTTAAGAAAATATTTTTAAGGTAACTAATCTCCCAAACATTATCATCATATAAATACATAGTAACATTTAATAAGTAGAAAAATAAGGTATCTTACATGTATTTTATCTTGAAATGTAAGTAATAGAAAAATAATACTATATAGAAGAATATGGATGAAGTAAAAAATGATGAAATTATTTTCCAAATGTGATAATTATTTAATTAATCACCCATGAATTTTCTTAAACGGTATGGAATTTTTCTATAAGATAATAGGGAAAGGCCACCATACTTATGATTGAAAGTGTAAGAAAACTTTTCTAATGTAAAACTCTTCAAATGTAAATAGACAGGGAACGATATAAATCAATTTCTGAAAAACCAATGGAATATACAATGAAATCTTCTAATGGATTATACTCATGATTAGGATAATTCCACATACAAAGAGGAATTATTAATATTATTGTGTTTGGATTTATTAATTATTTTAATTTAGTGATGTACTGGTTTTTAGGATGATGAAATATATAAGGATTGTACTATAGAAATTTTTCATTAGGGAAATGAAAGTACATGTTGAACAATACATATGTCTAATAAAAATGTATTAGTGACACATTTAAATTCTTATAAAACACATTATTGAGGTAAATACAACCCTTATTATGTTACAGATGTTGAGATAATAATAATTGGGTAACAATATTATTGATATAGATAAAGTAAAATAGAAACTATTAACTTCCTTAGAGATGATTATAATGTTTTAGATCCTAATAGTTATAAGAATTATAAGGTTAACCTCTAATTAAATGGTTTATGTTGAACTTTGGAAGAGATTTTAGATATTTATGTATTACATCCACTTTTGATGCATCCTATACAATGAAATGAATTATAAAAAATTCAAGGAACAACCAATGGATATTATTGACTTTATGAAACTGGAATCTATCAAGTACGTATGTTTTCTTATATAACTAGATATTTAAACAACTCCTCAAATCTAGAAAAATGGTCTAATTTTTTCTCTATTATTATTACATTTTCATTATATCAAAGACATATTTTCACCTCTCTTTTATGGCTTTTTTGAAAACATATCTCTCATGAACATATTCTATATCACACTCAATCATAAATTGATATTCATTTTTTTCTTTCATGTCCATGTTTCCCTATTTTTATCCTATTCAAAATCATTTATTTTTTTCTAAAAATATCATTTTGTATTCTATATTATTTATAATATTTTCTATTAGCCATATTTCCGATGTCAGGTTTTCCATAATAGTATATTTAAATGTTAGAACCTTGATTACAGAGATAATGTATAAGTTATGAGGATGTAATTTATTTTAGTTTGTAAGAGTGTAACACATGAAGACATAATAATATAATTATTTTATAATAAAATTAAATTATTATAGATATATTTATATGCAACACCATGTTTTATTTACACTAAATACAACACAGAGTTATATTCGGTTATGTTCAAGACCATGTTTTGATGCTTTTTAATAGAGAACCTATTTTAATACTAAATTATTATACATTTTTATATTTATTTTTCAAAAATAAACTTATATTTATAAGACTAAATATATAATGTATCTTTGGTTGATGTTTTATTATTATTATGTGAAGTTTCATTTTTTGGGTAGTAGTAGAAAATACTGTATTTTAATTGAAAATTGGTTTTCATTTAAGTAATTTTTAATGTTGTATTACAATTTAAGTTCATTTTAAATAAAAATAGATCAATTATACATATATTAATCCAATGTATTTCACTGGAATAATTATTATATTTAATTCTAACATAATAACATAATAAACATTTAAATATTTTCACATTAAAAACAAACATTCTCACCATGTGTATAAGATTAGATTAAAATTTATGTTTTCCATTTAGATGAATTGAATTGGGAAAAGTGGATAAAAATATTTTGAATCAATAATGATTTATAGTAAAATAATATCATAATATGTTTCTTACAAAAATGATTGGTGAAAGTAATTAAAATTTAATGCTACAATTAAGGTTAAAATACTTTACATAGTGGTAAAACATTAATATTAATGGGAACAATGACCATGAAACATGTGCAATACATATTTTATACCCATATTTAGATCTTATCACATTAAGTTATTAATTATAGGATCTAGTGGGAAACTATTCTAAAAAATACACCAATATAATAAGTTAAGTGCGGAAAAATGGAACTTTCCTTACATTTTACATTTATAAAGTAGTGACATATGAAAAAACATCATATTTTAGATTATAAATATATTTTTAAAATATAAATGAATAATTGTTTTCATAACTATTTATCATTAATTTTTATTGATGGAGTGGTTACGCAAAAAAAATAAGAAACACAAAAGTAGTGATTATTTAGAGTATAATTAAATTTTGTAAATGATTCTAAAAATATTAAAGGTGATGAAAAATGAATGAAATATTTTGTTATATTATTTTTTATATTAATAAATTTTTTTAAAAAATATATTAATATAATTTATTTCAATATGATCATTTTCTAGGTAATTTTTAATTTAAATTATGTAAATAATTTCTGAATTGAAATTAAGGTCATTTTATAATAAATGATATTTTATTAAATTATTTAAAATTAATAACATTTATGCCTTATTGAAATTGATTTTTAAATGTTAATAAATATCAAATATGGTATATATATAGACTTATTGATCTTTTATAATGATCATATTGACCCCTAAATAGTGAAAACATTGTTAACACGGTTGGGGTGACGTAGTGTTTTTGCGTGTTACATGCGCTTGTTTTAAAATTAACATACAAAACACATGTGATTTTTTTTAAATTAGATATGTTTTTAATAATTTTTTTGTTTATATATTTTCAAATAAATATCACTTTATTTTATTTTTATTGGATAAATGACATATGATCAAAAACTAGTTACAGTACTAAAAACTGAAATGGTAAATGTTGGGAAACATAGATGTTGAAAAACCAGATTATGTAAATGCTCTTAATTTATTGTGTTAGAGGTTTGGATAGACTATAAATTAAATTTAGTCCATTATTTTACAATTTTTAGGCACATGAGTTAAGGTATACATCCCAATAGTGTTTACCTATTTATATTAAAAATAATTCCACTCCCACTCCACTATAAAAAAGAACTCACCCTTACCACCTATTAACAAGTATAAAGAAATTTTCATCATTAGAAACCTGACCATATAATCTCTCAATATATCTGAAGTCATCTTATAGTCCTCACATTTAGTTGAAATCAACTGTAGATACTATTTTGGTATAAACGAGAGGGAGTCATCCGAAGAAGTGGTAATGTTCTTTAACGATCACTCAATTTTTTTTCTTTCTCCAAGAATTAAATTATTCTTATATCTTAATCATATAATGAAATATGTATCATAAATATAATGTAATGTTTTTATTTCATGGTTGGAATCTAAAATTACAAAAAATCCCTTAAATGGGATACACAATCATCGTTCATATGTGCGGAGGACAACTACCTCATGAACCAATGTCGTTTGTTCTTCCATTTCATCCTTCCATGGATGGAAATAGTGATGGATTTATATATTTATATGATATATATGGTATTTAATAAGTATTTATTGCACTTATTTTTTTAATATAACACATAAATTTATGCTTTCAATAATGTGGGAATATAATAACTTCCTCTCTAGACGTGTGGACTACCGCCTCCTCAAAGCGATGTGATTCATTCACACTACACATGTATTTTAATAAGGATTGTATTTATAAATGTTTCTATAAAATATGGAATAAATATGACACTATAATATATATATATATAACTTAATTGTTAAAATTTATAAATAAATTGAAGTTGCATTCTTGTGAACCTACGACCTACCTTCTCCATGAACTGTGAATTTTATTTCCTATCTCGAAATTTTAGGGATTATTATAAATAAATATTTAAATAATATATATTATATATACCTAATGGTATGATAATTTAAATTATGAAATCAAGAACTAATTAATAAGAACAAATATAAAAAGTCAAGACATACTTGAAAATCAAGGAAATTAACACCTGAAATGATGAAAATGGTAAATGATTATAAATTAACGGGTTATAATATGTTATAAATTATATATATAAGAAATAATATATATTAATATTATTTTTTGGTTATTAAATATCTGAATTAATACAATTATATTGGATGTTAAAGACTCTTCAACCAATAGGGAGTGTAAGATAAGATATTTTCATCTCATTTTTTACATTTATGAATTTAATTTTATATTCACTACAAACTTATTTTGTGTAGTTTCTATATTTCCATTTGATAATTTAATGTAATGAACTATTCATAATTAATGTAATGTTATTTTTAACATTTAAATATCTCATGTAAGGTGTTTTGACTTGAAAATTTCTATATGGTAAGAGTTATCATTACAATGTCACTTTCTTTTGTTATTGTTAAATATTTATTTTAACAATCAGATCCTCATGATAATTTTTGGTATTCATTAAATTTTTTATAAATATTCTTATTCTCCTAAAATTAAACTTAATATTTCCTAAATTTTATACCATTTTGACATATGGTGTTCACTTTGATAGTTATTTGATTAATTAGGTAATTATTGATAAATATATATCTTTTATTCAATACAGATATTTGATATGTCACATTGTTTATTATTTAAATTTATTAGTTCACTATCTGTGGAATTATTTGGAAAACAATATAAGGGTATGTGATCCACTAATTTATGACCCTATATATATCTGTAGCCTCTTGGGATGAATTTAGCTTGACAAACCCTTTATGTTTGTAACTAGAATGTTATAAACTATCTTGTGAAAGGTCTTCACACTAGGGATATGGTTGGATAAACAAAATAAGTTAGTAAATAGTATGTTTCAATCCATCTTCAGATATGTGTTGATAGTAAATGATTTTTATACTTTAGAAACATAGAATCCATTAATTAAGCATTTTCTATATTTCAATTATTATTATCTAGATGATTTTCACTATTAAAAATCCTATGGATGCACTTCATTCTTAGTAAATCGATTACATGGATTTTTTTTCAATTATTAAAATTTATATATAGATTATTAACTTCATTATCAATTATTGATTACATGAATTTATTTATATGTTGTTTAACTTTACATATTAATTATTCTCATTGACTCACAATTATATCTATTTTATGCTTACCCATACTGAGCATTACTGATCAATCTTATTTGTTTCCTTTCCCAATGATATGAATATGAATTCATAGAATTAATTTCAAGGATATAGTTTATTTATATTTTTAATTTATTATGTTTTATATTCATTTACCAATTTAAAATTTGTATCATGTATGCAATCTGGATTTCCAAAATTTTGAAAATGATTAATCCTTATGGAAATAATTCCTTGTAATATTGAAAATAAAATAAATTAAGGAATTATATCCAGGTTACTGGTTTAGTGGTGCTACATAAAATTATAGTTACTATAGAACCATGATCAAATTATTCGAAAATTACAAAACCAAAACATATATGAAAAAACAAGAAGTTACTACTATCAAATAATGATTTTAACAAAGAATTATTAATAAACATATGATAAGATTATATATGAAAATAATATAAGATATATTATATATTAATTTAGTTATGTAAATGATTTGTAATTATTTTATATTTATTATATAATATGATTGAAAATGTAAGAAGGTAATCAGACCTGAGGTAAGGGTTTCTCATCTCACTTATAAATTAGTGGGAAATATTCCATATTCATCACTGGTAACTTTTGTGTGGTGTATATAATACACCTTTAATTTTTATACCTTGAAACTATTTATATTTATTTTGTTTAATGTTTAATTTGATGACATTTATCTCATGGGTTGTATGATTCAAATGATAGAAAAGTGGTAAGGCATTATTTCACATTCTATTCATTATTCAAGTCTGTTTATGTTTAATCCTCACATGGGGGAATCATTTTATTTTTATATATTAAAACAAATAGTTTATTTTTATACGCAATTAATTAATTCACATTTAATTTAATTATATATATTTCATCCATTTTTTAAAATAAATAATTGAATAATTGCTCTCAACAACAACATGAGTTTATTTTTCTCTTTAGTAGAAATTCTTTTTTCTTCCATATACATGCTTTCTAAAAATATTTTAATGTTTTAAAATTATACAATTGATTTTTGAAATATTTTGTACACATGTTTTTTGTTTTTTAAAAGGGTTTGAATGGAGTTTTCTTGTATTTTTCCAAATGAGGTACTGTTTAACCTTATTATAATAGTTTAAAGGGAATGTTTTTATAAATATAACATGTATGAAAGTAAATGTTTTCATGAACAATTAGTTGTTTAATGTTTAATTTTGATTTTTAAAAAGATTATTTTTGAAGAAAATGTATCCCTAATATTATTTAATTTTTTTACTTTCTAAATGTGATTTTCAATGTCAAATGAATTTTCACTAAGAATGTTTTAATAAAATATTTAGGGTATTTTTATTCATCATTGATAAAAAAACATTTTTTATGCATCCTTTTAGAAATATTATAATGATATAATCTTCCATATTCCTCAAAATGGTTTCTGATTAATATATTGGGGATGTACTATTTTGATACAATTATCCATCGTACTCTGAAAGGATTGATATTCTATTTATTGATTAGGGAATTTATTAAATTCTTTGTTCTAGTTTTCGAATATGAATTTTTATATCGATAAAGTTTATTTATTTTTGGAAATTATTAGCATTATGTTCTGTAGTTTTTCAATATGAATGTTTAAATTGATTATGATTCTCCCCTTTCATATGAGAAATGCATTGGACTTAGAAAGCAATGGACATGACCCTCTATATCCCCTGGATGCATTAGTATGACTCAGAGACAAACAATCTTGATTTTTTCACCAAGGCCTTGACCATTTATGTAATATGTATTGGCATGGGCCCATGATGTTATATTTATGATATCTTGAATTATTTATTCCATCATGATGATATTATTAATTAATTTCCATGTGATTATTTGATTTGATAATAATATCTACGGATAAATTTCAAGATAACGTGACTATTTATATCTTATTATGATGATCATCAGTTATTCCAAAAATATTATTCATAATGTCCATGTTATTGATTAAATAAAAAGTTTTTTATTATATAATTTTCTATATTTCATATGTGTTTTTTTTCATTATTGAATATAATATACACATACTCATAATGAGTATTAGAGCTAATCCTTTTCATATGTTTCCATTTTCCAAAATACTAGTAAAAGTATTTTGATTAATACGTAGGGATATAAAAAATGGAATAATTATGTCCCCAATGAGGATTAAATGTGTTACTTTATGTTTTAAAATGTAATCTTTATTTAAAATGAGTACCTAGTTTTCCAATATTACTAAATTATTCAGTCTTTTGGCATACAATCAGTTTTATCTAGAACCAATGCAAACAATTTAACCATTGAATCTGGGGTACTGGGTTTGTGTTTGATACAACCTCTTTATAATAAATAACAATATTTTGGGAAATTGATTAGGAAAAAAATTATAATGAAATTTTTTGATATACTACCATTAATTCAATGGAAAATTTGAAGGTCGTGTTGGCTAAGATCTTAGGGTAATAAAAAGGGTGAACATTCAATCCTAATTCTTGAGGTACATGAGGTATGTGATGTGTTAATAATTTGGAATATTGAAATATTTTCATTATTTATTTTATATTAGAGTTCATGTTCTTATCCCTAATCATTTTCATGTTCAAATTAGTAATAAAAGAAAAACATGTGTAATTGGATTTGTAATACTTTACATTGGGTATTTAACTATTGATAGTGTGAGTTGGTGAATCTTTTATTGACAATTGCATAATTTATTTTTGTTATTGTAGCTTCTATAATAATTTAATCATCACCATCTAGATCCACGTGGATAAAAATAACTATGGAAAATCCTTAATTTAGATTATGTGTTTTCAATCAACACCAAATTCATCCCTCCCCATTTAAATGGTGGTTTACCCTCTCAGAGTACAATTTTATGGAATCAAATTGGTCATGAAATAGATTAATAAATCATTCTATAGTGGAGCTATGTTTTCTTTACTACAAAGATATTTTATCAATGAGATCAATAAAAAAATAAACGAGTTCTTATATTTGATGGAAATGGATTTAATATATGGAAATAAAGGATGGTTTCATATCCTATATCCCTTTTATTATTACATATTTACATATATGATAATGGTGTAAATATTTTTGATCTTTTCAAATCCTATAAATTTATATAAAATTATAATATCAAAGATAATGTGCGAGTTACATTTCTTTATTTTCAGACCACTTAGAGAAGTGTTTGGAATGAGTTAAAAATAGTGAATGTAAATTGGTGGAATCATCATGATTTCAACGAGGGAGATAGTAAAGTTAAATAATAATATTTATATACTTATATGTATCAATTTGAGGATATTAAGATATGATAAGATGAAATGGTGTACTATTCTTGAATCCTGGTGAATAAAATTGTATTCTTGATACGTGTTTAACCTGAACTTCTCTAATATTTTTCTGTATTGAAGAATTTAATAACAATTATATTGGATAAATTAAATTCAATGATTTTATCTATATATTATCTAGATGTGTATGACTGGACCATCAAAAAAATAAAAAATGTTTTCGTTGAGGACATGTTTATAAGAAGGAAAACTCTGACAACCCCTATTTTACTATGAATTTTTATTTTTAATAAATATTGTTTAGAATATTTGGTGTCACTAAAAACTATAAGATAAAATGGAGCATAATAAATTTTATTTATAGAAAATATAACAATTCAAGATAAAAATTAATACAATTCAAGAATATAATATGTTGTATCATGAAGAAAATAACAAAACAAATAAAACACCACAAAATAAAAATAGCACCACAACAAAATCATTATCCGTATCGGTTTACATGAAGATCATTACCCAAATTTGGACTAGGTAAATAAGGAAAATAATTATAAATATAATGGACATGTTTGGAGTGAATTAAATGAATAGAATAAAAAATTATTTAAACGTATGTAATACTAAATAATGAAATTAAATCTTATCATTATGTATGTGAATGTTGTAAATATGGTTGTTGTAAATATTTTCCTTGTAAATATGGTTATATGTTATGCATGTTTCAATTTTTTTAATGAAAAAGTGTAAAGTTTAGTTTGAAATTTTAAAAAATATAATTAAAAAATAATAAATAATATTGGAATAAGATAAAATATTTATATCTTATTAAAATATTTTATTATAAAAAATATTTTAAGGAGTGTCTTACTTTTAATATTAAGGAATTATTTTATGTATTCAGAAAATAAAAAAATTAGTATAACAACAATGTGTTTATAAAATTAAAAATTTAGAAGACAGATAATTAATTATTAGGGGATGGAACAAAAATAAGTTAATGTCAAAAGGGGATATTTTTCATATAATATTATAAAAAGTGGCATTTTAATAAATTAAAATGATCTTTTTTAAATAACTAATTTACTATAATGTTTAAAATAATAAAAAAACTTATCAAAACTTATTGAATTTGTAATTCATAAGAAATATGAATAATGATACTTGTTATTTTAAAAATTATTTTTCTATAAAAAAGTTTTCCCTCTCTATATTGCAATTTTAATTAGAAGATAATATTATAATATTTATAAGTTAAATTATATTAACTGGACTCAAAAAATGATATCAAAATGTTAAAATTTTTCATAAATATCAATTTAATTTTTTTTTCACACAAACATGTTACAAATGTAAAATTTTGGTGACCATGTTAATGGGAAAAAGGTAAAATGTTATAAAGTAAGTGGTAGATAACTAAAAATTCTTGAATCTACATATTAAAATTTTGTGTATAATTGGAATCATGAAACAAATCCATTATTATTTTACTTGGGATCCATTTTTCGTTTATAATTATAACCTTATACATTAATGGATGAGTATTTGATGAAATTCCCCCTAAAAGTCATGTACAAAGAGAACCCTCCAATACCTCTCCCGAAAAATTATTTTCTTTTCTTTAACTCTTTAATTCCATTAAATTCAACATTTTTCACATAAATATTATATTTTTGATAGCTTTTGGTTCAATCAAGGAAACCTAAATCCTTTATTACAATGTAAACATCATCGAGAAGGGGAGAACTCATCAATGTAAGTCCATTGTTATTCATCATATTTTTCAATTATGTTCTCATATAAACTATTTATAAATATCATATGACACTTAAATGATGCAATATTAACATCATTATTATTATTTTAAAATGATACTGACATTATATAACTCTAAATTCTTACTAAATCACTTGCTTGTCATGTTCTTGTTTGGGCCTGTTCTATCAAAATCACTAACATTCAATGAATAAAATGAGAGTAACTAAAGAATATAAGTTTACTGAATCATATAATATAAGATATGAAAATGTAATAACCATGAATAATTTTCCAAAATAAATTATTATAATTCTAATGTTTATTATACAAGAGCTCAAATCACTTTTATGGAAATTGTGAGTAAAGGTAAGGGTTTCTTCATAAATCTTATTTTGAAATTGACATTGTCTATGTTTTTAATTACATATAGGTAAATTATTCATTAATTCTCTATAAGACATGTATAATTACTTATAAAATGAATTTTGAGGTATTTATTTACATTATACCATTTTCACTCTATAAGGATTAGAATTTAACTATTTTGATGTTTGTAAGTGGTGTCGACTTTATGTTTTTTTTGCTGGAAATCATTCTACTCAATGTCCATATAATACATATTGTTTTACTGATATAATTTTCTATTATTTAATAACAAATTTAATTATTTCTCAATATAATTGAATTTATTTGAAGAAGTAATCATATTTTATTGTTCTGGGTATGATTGTTTTCCAACAACATTGCCATTCTTAAAAAATGTGAAAAATGAATATCCATTTTAAATATTTTTTAAATAAACATTTCTTCTTCCATTATTTTTTTATGATACTTTATACCAATTTTTTTATGATGCCCTAAAAAATATCCATTCAAATTGATTTTAAAATTATCTTCTTTGAAAATAAAATCTATTAACATATAAATTAAATTTTATACTAGTTCTCTGGGAAATCCATAATTATATTAAAAGTGGTTTCCAATCATGTAAATAATATATAATTATTATTATAATCCCTATGAAATTATATAATTATCCCATTCATATTAATTTTATTGATGTTTTATGATAATATATTATTGATGTTTTTATGAAACTCATTTCTTTCCTAATTTAATCTAGCTACGATGTAATTAATAAGTTTTTTCCTGTTCAAGTAGTATGTATATATATATGTATGGATTTTAATTATGTGATAGGTGTTCCTAAAATTAAATATCTATATAATGTATAATTAAAAGTATTATATACAATGATATGACATGTATGGTATTGTGGAGTTAATTAATTCTAATATGGGCCTATTTCCACATTGATTATAAGAATGAAAAGTGATCCCAATCCATTATTGGACTCTTTCAACTGTGTTATAGATGTATTGGTAGTAATATTTGTTATATGAAATGAATTTTTATGACTATTTAGTTTCCAAACACATAAAACTATGTTATATGTTCTGGAATAATAATGGTTGACTCATATTTCAAAACACTAACTACTCATATGCTTTGTTATACCAAAAGACTTATTCTAGGACCAATGATTTAGGATATATGATTTATTTTTAAGGATTAAATCTTTTTTTTTCATTTTACATTTATTATATCATTATACCAAAATATTTATCTTATTCTTATGAACGTAGATTGTTCTCTCTTAGGTTTTCCATTATCGACCATTACTGTTCACCATTTATTATATTTCCATTTCCCTAGGATATGAAGATGGTTAATATATATGCTAGGTTTTTAATTATGAAACATGTATAGAGTATTTTATGTCTGTGTTGACTAATTATTTTAAAATAATATTAGCATGTATTTAGTATCCAAATACAAAAAAACTATTATAGGTTATAGGGTGTTTTTTATTATTATATGTTATGGAAATTTATATAAAATGATGTAATGTGAATTTATAATGTGACCATACTATCTAGGTTGGAATTTGGGGGGGGGGTTATATTTTTTAATGATTAGGATGTTGAGAATAAGATTATATAACCTTAAACTACCAATAATGAACGAATTGTGTAATTGGAAAAGGGAAATAATTTCATTGGTTGAAATGAAGGGGATTTAATTCAGCACCTCATTGGATTTATTTTATTTATCAGGTTATTTTTTATTCTGGTTATTTGTGTTTGATAGTAAAACTAACCTTTTTCGGATATTTTTTCAATTTTCTGAAACTAGAGAAATCGATCTTAAAGTGCATGTTATGGATACTATATTTATTTTCCCAATGAATAAACCAAAAAGATGAGATTTATAGTATAATATATCATGGCCATGCACACTCGAATATCTCGATATATAATATATAACAAACAATGATAGTGAACTCCATTACTTGACAAGGATGGGAAAACATTATATTGATTCCTTTATATGACAACATCCACCATCTAATAGTGGGTCTTCTAACACACATTTTTTAAAAACACATAATAATAGTAAAAAATATTTTTTCTATTACCTAGTGCATGAAATATTAAAGGGTTGTTTTAGAGGGTTCTCATTCAAAAGGTGAATATGACTGATGGTAGAATATAATTAAAAATACGATGTAAGAAGTAGAAACCCACTCTTTGGAATAAGTGGATTTGATGAAAAATTTCTTCGATGAATATATTAATAAACCTTCTATCACTAAATTGGGAAGGAAGCTATGAGATCTAAATAATGAGGAAAAATCCTTTATTACCTATGGTGAAACATTCAACGTTCTGGTGATGTGCCTGTAAAGGGCTCCCGTTCTAGGTTTCTCCTCTCGCCGTCGCCAATTCCTTCACAGCGGAAGATACTGCGTTTCTCCTCACGCTCGGTCGGTTTTTGGTGGTTCTCTGCGGTCGACGTCATGCGGGTTGTCTTCTCTCTTGCTGTGGAGTTTTGCTATGGTATTCAGTGGTTGCTGGTTCATATCTGAGGGTGTAAGACCGGTCTTCATCAACGACATACTCATCGGAGCGCTCCGGGTTCTTCTCTCGTCTTCTCGCTGTTGTTCTGCGGTGAGATTTCTTCAGTATTTGGGGTTGAGCCCCGTTTATCGGCAGTTTGTGGGGTTCCCCATCTTCTCCAGTGAGTTTTTTAGGGTTTGTTGTGTCTGATGTGGTCGTTGGATCTGGTGACGGTGGGATCTTCCGAGACAGGGTGATGTTGTGGTGCCGCTTCTCACGTGGTTTGTTTCGGTTTCGGGTTTTTTACCTTTTGATCTTGTTGATTTTTGTTATTCGTGATTGTTTCTGGGTGGAGGTTTTGCTTCTCCGATGGTGATGGTGTTGTTCGTCACTGATGAAGCTCACCATTGTTCCAGTTTGATGTGGTTTTGTTTTATGTTACGCCTTTCTGTGGCATGTGAAGAGTCGACATTAAGGTGAAGTGATGAGCATTCCAGTTCGATTCTGGTGACATCGAGGTGAAGTGAAGAGTAGCTCCGACGATGGTTCCACACAGCAGGGTGGCGCATGGTGATCCGGCGAGTCGATGATTTGTTGGTTTCGCCACGCTTCTCGAGGTGTGCGGACCGAGGTGATCAAGTGATTTGACGAAGCCCGTGGCGGTGCGTGGATCGAGGTGTTGAAGGCGGTTTCTTTTGAAATTTTTGAAGTATCTCGTTTGAATTTTGATTTTCCTGCTGTAGTGATGTGGTTTTGAAGTGTTTCGGGTACCTGAAACCCTTAAACCGGTTTCATGGGAACCGGCTACCCACAAACTAGCCATTAGAAAATAAAAAAACGATTTGTAGGCCTATGGTGAAACATTCACAATATAAGATAGCTATGATTCTAGTTTTTTCAGTGAACCCAAAAGTAAGATCAATAATTTATTTAGAAAATTGTGAATAAGAATTTTGAATACAATATCTATACGAGACACTGGTATCATTGAAATGTTATATAATGTTCTCTAAATGTGAGAATATAGCATGAACACTCTCATTATCATCACGAACCTACTCGGGTACCCCCGTATCCCAATAACCAAACCAACCCTGACATTACATGGGAGAATTCATAATCCCCATGGGTTAATGACTAGAACCTATAATCATACAACATGCAAGAGGGTAATTTTTTTCCAAAAGGCAGAGAAGAAGGAAAAGAAACAAGATAGTACGTATAAAAAGAATCTCTGCTGGGGGTAATGTACTAAAATAAAAATAGGCATACAAATACCAAAGTACTACAACCTAAGTACTTAAAATCGGGAAAACAATCCAAAGGTCCCAAAGGACACAACTCATAAAGTCCAAAGATAAACAAATATATTCTCCTCAATGTGACCACTAACCTTCTCTCTGACCTAGAATAAGAAATACCAAAAACACTGATAGGCAGAAGCGGGTTCTAATCCTATGCCCGATAGGATACCACCAAATATTCTATAACAGATGAAAAATTTAGATTAACCAATGAAAAATGATCAATTTTCAAAATAAATATGTTTTTATATCTAAAAGAATATTTAAATAAAACATACTATACAGTTTCAAAATGCTGGAAAATACTTTTAAAAAATAAGATTTAATTTATATGAGATGATATATTTCTAAAAAAATAGATTAACGAAAATATTTACATAATACAGTTTATGTAAAATTAGTAGGCAATTTAGATGTTCAAAATAATTGGAAAATATTTATATATCATATATAAATAACAAGAAAGAAACATGGTGATCATCCAAATGTTATTATAGTATTTCAGACTATAGGATTCTGAACTCTCTGAGTGTACTTAGCAATATGTGTATGCACAAATTCACCTAAAACAAGCCTGAGGTGACTCATCACCCTACCATCAGGGATGTTCCCTACCACATGTGTGTTTTAGAACATTTTAATAGAGTAGAGTGTGTCCAAATAACACCTTTACTACTTAAGGATTTCATGTGATTTTATACAATAAATGATGGGTAATTTATTTTTACACTTTTTAATATACAATTAAATCCAGTTCTTCCATTTTAATTCCAATTTTAAATTTAAAACCAAAAGAATTTTATTCAAATTCATGCCGGTTTCACAATATAAAACCACTGGGTTTCTATCAATAATGTTTTATGTCATTTCCCCATGTTTTAAATCCACCAAAGCCAATTCTATAAATTTTCACAATTCATTTCCATAATTATAATCATTAATTTGATTGAAGTAATTTTTATAAAATCTATAATTTAATGTAAAAAATTTAAACTAACTAATTTCCACAAATTCATCCTAATCCAACGAATGTGGGGGTTTTTCCTATTTTCTATGCCAAAAAATTTCATATCTCCCAATTCACTAGAATTAGGGTTTATCAAATCATTTGAAATATTGTTTGAACAATTTAATTCAAATAAATTTTTGAAATAAAACATGAAATTTAATGGGAATTATTTTTTCCTTATGGGGAGAACCACCTTCCTCTTCCCAAAACTCAACACCTGCAATGACACCCGTCAATGAGAATGATGGTGTAGATGACCTTGAAACTCAACCTAGTTGAAATATCCAACGCCATAGGGTACAGATCGACAAATTCAAAGATGATAAATTGAAAACCAAAGAGAGTAGAAACATATGTAGATGAATAATTATAACGAAAACTTACCTGGATAGAACCTTCCAATGAAATGATGAATGATCACCAAATGAGTGGACTTGGAAGGGTTGAAAGGAACCAGGAATAACTAGGGAAGGTATTGGATCAAAGGAATATGTATTGGAGGGGAGTGAATAAAAAATAACCAAGACCATTTAGCCATTTTATATGATGATTCTGGGGGGTTATAGGGAAAGTAATCGAGTTATATACTGTGAAATTTTTATTTTTTTGTAACAAGGAGGTTGCATTGAATTTGTAACATCCAATTTTTGCTCGGGTATTACATGACATGTAACACCTACTCAAATAATGTAATACCTGAGATTAATAACCAATGAAACCACCAACATTATTCATTAAAAATTTATCTAAACAAACATCATGTCGTTAAAAGGGAATTAACGGTGTGTACCCATCACACCATGAATCATGTTTCACAGCTTGCACTCAATAGGAGTTACACTCAGTGCAATCTAGTAACATGGAATATAATATCTGGATAGTCTACAAATAAACCAATTTAAAACTCTAAATTACATCATGTTCTGGGATTTACCAATAGGTAACCTCCTAATATAAACTCAACCCAATATAGTCAACATAAAGGAAAAACATTAAAAGATTAAAGGTGTACCAGCTAGTTTGGTAATGGAATGTTAAAACCGTCCCCACTAAAAATAGTTTCCCCCTATAAAGTCTAGGAAGAATCTTTCATGTCAAGGAGATTAGGCCACTGCTCTCTCATTAGTGACACACATTCCCACTAAAAATAGTTTCCCCCTATAAAGTCTTGGAACAAGTTATGTATTGATGCCAAATGTGTTGGTAGTTCTAAAATGTAAGAAACTTCCCCCACCTAACCAACAACCTCAAATGGTCCCACAAAATGAGGACTACATTTCCCATGCCTCTTAAGATGTTGATGACCTTACTAGGGTGAAACCATAATGAATTCCTCGTCACCAACTAAAAATTCCATAGTCCTACGATGATGATCATGTTAATAATTATATAATATTTGTGTTTTCCACATTATTTTGATGAATAATTTGAATCATTATTGTCATCTCTTTCCCCAAACATGGGAAAACCAAATAACTTTTACCAACCTCCAACCTATATAATGTAGATTTACATGGCCAATCATAAAAGGTCTCAAAAGCTGCCATTCTGATTGTGGAATGGTAATTATTATTATTAGAAAATTTAACTAATCCCAAGTGATAATCCCAATCCCCACTAAAGTTAAGAACGCTAAGGTGAAGCATATTATTTAGAATTTGTATAGATCGTTATATCGACCATCCAACTACAGATGGTAGGCTATGATCAAATTAACCTATGATCCCAATGTCTCATAAATGCCTCTCCAAAATCTAGAATTAAACCAATGAACCATATCAGATACTATAGAGGATGGAAAAATGTGAAAACAAAGACTCACTTTCACATAGATATTCCCTAACTCCTTAAACATGATTTTATCTTAAATGGGTATAAAGTTAGCAAATTTGGGATGATTGTTAATCATAACCCAAATCACATTCTTCTTTTTTTAGGTACTAATAAACCCAACCATAAATTTTATAAAGATTTTATCCCACTTCCATGTTTGGATAGGAAGTGGATGAATTAAACCTAAAGGTTTATGGTGCTTTCCTTTCACCTATTGGCATGTATAGAAACGAGAAAAAATTGAGAAATTCACCATCATATACCTGGCCTCCAGAACTACCACCTCATGTCATAGAACATAATACTTGTTCCTAGGTGAAAAACCCACTAGGAATTTATTGAAATCCACCATTACATCCATTCTTACAGTTAAGGGAACAACAAAGAAATTTTTATAGCAAAGAACTCCCTCTTTGGAAAAAACTCTAGGAAACTATCTCCACAATATAAAGAGAGTATATAATTCTATATAACTCATTATAAATCTATGGATCATGAAGAATAATCTCAAGATGAGCCGATGTCAACTGAATGTGGTCTATTGAAACCTTAGGCACTTTCTCCTAAAATCCAATATGCAACTTTGGAAGGCTGCTAGATTAACTGGGGATTGATCATGAAAGAAATGACGAATTATCACTAATGGAATGGATCTAGAAGTGTTGGAAGGCCCCAAAAATATCTAGGGAAGGATTTCCATCGAAGGAATAAGAATTAGAGAGAAGTGAATGAAAAATGACCAAGTGCATTTCCTCCTCTTATAGGCTACTATCAGGGGATTACACAGTGTGTGATACAACTATATGCTGTGAATGTTTTAATATACATAATGGTGATGGAACTCCGAAACTATAATTTCCCATTATTTTCAGTGTATTATATGATCTGTAACACCTATTCACATCCTTTAATTATTGAGAGTCACACAATGAGCTTGTACCCAAGTGGTATAGGCTTCTTCTTGGCATCCAAGAGATCCATGATCAAATCCGAGTGAGGGTGAATTTATGAGCACTGTAGATATAATGTAGTAGTATTGTATTTGTACTGTAGTATATACTTTTAGGTACTATAGCAGACGACACTATTCATCTTATTTGGGCCTTCAGTCCGCTGGTTTCGACCTATTGGTCTCAGGGCCTTCAGACCACAAAAGGGCTTTGCGCCAAATGGTCGTCGGGTTGTAGGACCTTCGAGCAACATGGCTTTCAGAACACAGTAATGAGTAAAGAATCCATCCTCAAGAGATCAAGCCTAGACGAGGATTCATAGGAAAAATAGAAACCACCAAAGTAGAGATAATCAAATTGGAAGAATGAGAGGGTATGACAACTGCCATTAGGACTAGGCACCGTGCATCTCTGCCCAGGGAAATGCTAGCTGATCATCCATGTGAGGTGGGTAGAAATGCACCTTCAAGATTCAGATACTAGGGAGGGACTATTTCATGTGTGTCAAAGTCTTGGGCCTTTGAGTTCATATATTGAGTCATGTATGTGCCCTGTTCCTTGGGCCTACGGGTCATGTAAGGGTTCCCCTTAATCCCTTAAAAGGGGGATCATCCAAAATCAAATAAAAAGAAGGCCTTTGGGCGATTCTGGCCTAACATTCATAACTGAAGAAAGACTCATAATTACACATTAAATGCCAATATGAAAATAATTCATGTCACAAAAAGGGAATTCCAAGCATGTACCCATCACACCATGAATCATGCTTCATGGCTTGCACCTGACAATAGTTACACAACTTGAATCCTCATTACATGTTATGTAATATCTTATATGTATACAAAAAAACCCAGTTTAGTGAAAAAAGTCCTAAATATTTCAGAATTTACCATTAAGAATCCCCCCAATATTAACTCAACCAAACCTAGTCATCAAAAAATAGTAAACTACAACAATGATAATGGTGTTCTACTTAGTTCGGTAATGGGATGCTAAAATTATTCTCACAGTTTTCAAGATAGGATGAAAAAAATTCATTTCCTTGGAGTAGAAAATTATAATCCCCATATAGAAAATAAAAATTATTTTCTTATGTATAGATGATTTGGAAGAAGCATGGGTGCATTTCCACAAAGGGTCTTGTAAATTATTTAGGATTGTATCTTAAAATCATTAATAAAATAAATTTTGGTGAAATAAGTAGATGAAAACAGTTGAAATAGATGAAAATAAATCTCAACCTATTGCATCACCCACATTTAAATGATTCGATTGTAAGGATTATAATAATCACACCAACCAGTGCACCATTACAATGGTGAGTGATGAAAATTGTGGTTAGTAACCTCCAAATACATGTGGAAGTGTAATGTATTATTCAATAAATATTGTTGAAGTATTCTAGGAAAATGAAGTGGTGAAAGATACCATTATCATCTATTTAAGAACTAAAAATTTATTATTTGATTATGGATCTACCCACAACTTAATTACCATGAATTTTCTAAGGGTGTAAAATATGCAGCCCAATGGATGTAAATTGAATTATTAGTGAAATATAATAGTGTTACAAAGATTTCATCTAATTTTTTACTCCTCTTTGATATATTTTTGTGGGAATGTACTTCATTAAAATATTATTACCCCCCACCTTTAGTTGAATTTTATGTGATATTTAGCATGGATGTTCTCTTTTTATATAGATCCCATATAAATTGTTGAGATAGGGAAGTCCTATTTCTTGTCCTAAATCTATCTATGATCATCTATTGTTTCAAAGATAACCATAAAATCCCAATGAATATTATATCCATTATATAAATCATATTCCCCATTAATGAGGGATATATAGCTCAAATTGGGGGATAGAAACATAGTATGGACGATATTATAATTATTAATGAATTCATTTATTCTTCTCATAAAGAGTTTTCTGGTTTCCCCCCGGATTGTGGGGTTGAATTTTCCATGGATCTCATACAAGGTAATGTTCCCATATCAATTTTTTTATACAATTAACCTAATTGAATGTGAGATATTGAAAAGTAAATGTTGTGGGATTCCAGAAAAGGGTTTTACATGAAAACGTTATTTCTTATGGATAACACAAATCCAATTTTTTAGAGAAAAATATTGGCTAATCTGTCTATCCATTTATTATCATGATATCAAAAACCAGCATTAGAAAAAAGTATCATATAAAAAATATTTCTTACTTAATCAAGTAGTTAAAATGATATAAATACTTCTATATTATTTTACATCAATTTAGATATCATATATTACGGATAAAAATAGTGTATATAACCAAGAAAACCATTCATGCATGATATAGTCAATGTGAATTAATAATGATTTTATTCATATATACAAACCCACTTCTGTCGCAATATTTTTTTGAATAAATTCTTCATAGATTACATAGTTCAATTGGAGATATAATTTATAAATTATATTATCATGTATTCTAAGATCAAGGGTGATGTCAAAGATTAATATATGATTATGTTGAAGATATTGAGAAAGAATAAAATCTATTCCAAATTTATAATGGGTTAATTCAAGCTACAATATGTATTATTATTGGGTTATTTAATCACAAGAGAGGGATAATTTGTGGGTCCTTCAAAGGTAGAGGTAATTAAATAATATCACAAACCTACCACATTAATTTTGTTGTTTATTTTTCATGAATTGGTTTTGAACTATTGATACATTGTAAGAAATTTCTCAAGACTATCAAATGAACTCGGAATGTCATCTCGTAATGAGGTTATGTTCTTAAAGATAGGTTGATTTCAATAAAACATCATGTAACTCAAGGTAATATTGTCCACTTAACTATAACTCCCACAACCTTTCAGTGGATAAGGTTTTGAAATATAGAGTGGTGCCTAAAAAATGTGTTGGGATGTGTCCTCATATATAATAACAAAATGATATATTATTCCTATTATAATAAACTATTTATGAGAAAAATTATCCAAAATATTATAACACTCTTCTATGGATATTATTTTAATTAAACATGACATACAATTTTAAATTCAAAATACTTTATTTAATTATGAACATATCTATTTTTCAACTATGAGATTCCTTAATATGAATGTGAATAGTTAAAACATTTTAATTTTCTCCACAATATTTTCTATGACTAAATGCTTCATTTCCCCAACATTATCCTAACACATTTTTGTAGTGCATCATTTCTAGTAGAACACCTCATATGGTACCATTTGAATTAATAAATGGATGCTATTATTATATGCATTTTCTTCCAATGCTAGATACTGATCTCTTGTAACTTGAAAGCCAATTAAGAATTAATTAATCATTAATTATATTATTAGACTAGTACTTTCAGAACTCCCATAATATTTAGGATGCTAAGTAGTTATCAAATGTACCATAGTTCCAATATCATGATGGAGACTCTTGAATTGTTTTTATGTAAACCATGGGTGACAATCAAATTTTATTAAAAGTGGTACACAATGAAATATAATGAAATATTTTATATAGATCCCCATGAGTCACTAAAGTGGTATATCTTCTTTTATAGAGAGTAAATATGATAGATTTTTAGGACAATCGAAAATAACCCACATGAAATCATTATTTCTAGGATTATTTTGATATTACAGTGAAAAATTAAACATTTATACTATCATATTTTTACCTAAGAATTTTTAGTGGTGTCATGACTCCATTTTGATTTTTTCTGTCAAACATTACATATTTATAAACCAATAATAATGATATATTAGTTTGACTTCCTCCTTTAATATTATTTGACAAAACACATTCCATAAAATTTGAAGACATTTTTGTTCAATAAAAGTATATATAGAAATTTGTGCTCTATGTTTTATCTAATAATTATATTTTAATATCAAGGTTGCATGGAACAGATATAATCCTTCCAAATTCCATCATACCATCTCTATAGATTATGTTTACTGACTTCTTATCTTCCAAAAATTATATTTTATTTTGAATAATCTTATCATCAACATGGTATTTTTTATTTTATTCAATAAGTATTGATTTGAAATAATTTTTAAGTATACACAGTGAAGAAGACATCGTGATGTAGACACCGTGAAATGAGATGCCGTAACCTTGAGACACCATGAACAAGAAGACACCATGAACACCATGAAATATCAGAAACTGTCAACAAGAAGACACCATGAACAAGCAGACACCATAAACATCCAGACACCACAACCATGAGACATCATGACAAATTCAGACTCCTTGTGAAGGAGACACCATTTCCATGACCTACTATAACACTGTTTCCTAATATGTTTTGTCATTTGTCAATTTAATCTCTAACGGTCATATTTGAAGACATTGAGGCATTGACTTAATTAATGTTTCTTTTTAGACAAATCATCTTATAGTACGAGGTATGTGGTGAAAAATACATACAACTTGTAGGCCCTAAAACATGCTTTACAAGATAAAAGAAAAGTGCTGCCCAGAAATAAGATATGAACGAGAAAGAAAACCATGCAGGTGTGAGCACCATAATGATGAACACAATGAGAGATTTTTTTTGAAGAAATTCATATTTCTTTCAACTCGACACTGTTGAATAACACACAAAGAATATTTTAACCCTAGAACCAAGAACACCTTCACACTATCAAAGCTCACGAAGAACACAAGCTGAATCTGGACATTCTATTTTACAGACAAGGACTTGAGATATGGATCTGCTTCATCTCAATTAGTCCAAAGATGCAATGACTAACACTCAGAGCACTACTAAACCTATCTCAATACTTTTACTCTGTTGTGTATCATATTATTACCTTTCAAGGAGTGTGTGTTTTTTTATATGACACATTCTCTCTCCTACATCAAACTGAAGGATACAAGATATCCTAACTCAAACATCTACTTACACTTGTGTATACATATGGATAAGTGTGGAAGAGGCCCCTATGTGGCCTTGTTATTTAAACCCACGAAGAACTGTGGAATAGGTCCCTGTGTGTCCAGGACAGTCCTGTGTACTTTTTTTAACCCCGATCCAGGGTGTGGATCATGTTTATTTATATAAACTGCCTGGTGGCCGGTGATCACTAAGTGGAGTGGATTAGGTCTCGGCTTGAGATTGAAGCACTTGTTTCATCCGTTGTGTTGTTTAATTTAGTATTCTCTATTTTACTACTCTATTGTATAATTCAGAAATCACTAAATTAACTTTGATAGTTAGTCTTGGAAAGAAGTTATAATTGTATTGCCTGAGTAGAAAAACATCAAAAATAGTATTAAAAACTGATATTAAGATTACTGAGAATTTATCAATCATCTAAGAAGTTATTCAAATAGTCAAACTCTTATAACTGTATAACCTTGATTAATTGGGCTTTATTTGATTTTGGGGAATCATTTTAGAAATAATTTTTTTACATAAATCTTTATAGAAAATCAATTAAACCCTCCCCTATTGAGTAATCTACTCCGACCAACATTTGGTAATAGAGGAAGGTTATTAAGAGTTTTTTTAATCTCATGTAACTGTGATTGTAGTGGTACTTTAAATATCAGTAAATTTTTGTTAATTCTTAATTTCTAGTTCTTTTAAATTAAAAAATTATTATGGATAATAAATTTGAAGGGGATTCATCCAACAGACCACCATTCTTTAATTGAACCAACTATCCTCAATGGAAAAATAAAATGAAAATGCACTTAGAGAGTATGCACTTTGAGATTTGGTCATCCATTATAGATGAATATAAGATTACATCTACTGATATAATAACATGGGATGAACATATCAAAACTGCCTACAATAGAAATTTCAAAGCTATGAATGCTTTATACTACTCCGTAGGGAATGGAGAGTTCAAAAGAATTTCTTCTTGTAAAACTGCCCATGAAATTTGGGATACCATGTATGTCTCACATGAAGGAACATCAGGTGTTAAATAAATGAGTCTTAAAACATATACAATTAAATATGATAATTTTAAGATGAATCATGATGAACCTATCTCAGACATTTGTCTTAGGATCAATGATATTGTCAACACAATGATTTCTCTAGGAAGAGAAGTCACTTCCAAGGAACAGATTATGAGATTCTCAGATGTCTACCTGACAGATAGAAGGGAACACCTATCTGTATTAAAGAATCATATGACATCAGCAAACTACTTGTAAAATAACTCATTGGGAAACTGATGATGTTTGAGGAAGAGATGAAAGCGAACAAGGATGAGGAGGATGATCCGAATATGAAATCCTTTGCAATCAAGACCACCACCTCCAAGCACAAAGACAAAGGGAAACTAGAAGATTCTGTAAAAAAATTTAGTGATGAAAAATCATCATTTGACGTTGATGAGGAGATGAATCACTGAGCCAGAAGATTTAAAAGATTTTACAAGAAGAAGAAAATTTTCAGAAAACCTAACATCAAAGGAAAATATGACTAAAAAGGAAATTGGAAGAAATATTGGAAAATGGGTGACAAGGCAGATCAAATTGTCTGCTATGAGTGTAAGTGAAAAGGGCATATCAGGGTTGACTGTCCAAAGCTCAAGTACAAAAATAAATATAAGGACCAAGACATGAAACATAAAAAGGCAATGAAAGCAACCTGAAGTGCTTATGAGGACAGTTTAAGCGACTCACAGACATCATATGATGAACAGGCTAACAAATCCAATATGTGATTTATGAAAAACACATCTAAGGTAACACTAGACACCTCTTTAAATAGTCCATACTATTATTGAGATTAATGTGACTCTGAATATATGACTACTAATGAAATATTTGAATACTATAACATGCTTGAAGAAACATGCAATGAACTAAAAGAAAAATATAAATCATTGAATAAACAATATGCTTTTACTGTGACTATTAAATCTGAAATCACAACTGAAAAGGAGAAAAATGCTCAACTTCTTATAGAGAACAACAAATAAATAATTTCTAATGAGCAATTGAAGTGTGGCCTGAAAAAGGTTACCAATGGGAAGAATACCCTTACTCAAATGCTAGGAAAACAAATTGCTCTTAAATACAACACTGGCATTGGTTATCAACCTGGAAAAATAAATCTTGGTAGATTAAATTTTGTTTCAAGATCTAGGACATATAGTTTCACTCCCAATTCTAGACACAAATCATCTGATTCAAGTTATGATACATTGTCCACTGTATCATGTTTTTGTGGCCCGAATAGAGTTTATTTTTAAAATACTATACTTAATTCTTATAGGAAACATATGAGGAAAATATGGGCTCCTAAAGCATTTATTACTAATATTACTGGACCCAAGAAAGTATGGGTACCAAAATCTATTTTTCCGTAATAATTTTTTTTAGGAATGATGCTTAAAGAGCTCCTATAAAAGAATATGGTACTTGGACTATGGATGTTCAAGACACATGACAGGAGACTACTCATGCATCAAGAACCTAATCAAAATAGATGGAGGACATTTCACATTTGGTGATAATGAAAAATGAAAGATTATTGGACCCGGCCAAATCAGTAACTATAATTCCGTGTGGATTTCTAATGTAATTTTTTTTGAGGTATTAAAATAAAATCTCCTTATTATCTCAAAATTTTATGATGATGGATTTCATGTTAGATTTGGAAATGATTCTTGCAATTTCATTAATTCTAAATATAAATTAGTATTTTTTCATTAAAAAATGGAAATCTTTACACTGTTATCTTAGATTCTTTAGCTTCTCAAAATGCTTCATGTTTAAGAGTATTTCATAAAGAGTCTTGTTTCTAGAATATGATACTAAAACACTATAATATTCACTCCCTTAGAAAGATTACTTGAAAAAACTTAGTTAAAGGATTACCCAAACTTGAAATTCCAAATGAAAAAGTGTGTAATCCCAGTAAAAAGAGAAAACAACAAAAAATTTCTTTCAAACCAAAGAAAGAAGTGTCAAAATCTCAGCCTCTAGAACTGGATCACATGGATTTGTTTGGAATATCTTGAGTTTCTAGTTTAAATGGGAAGCACCATGTTTAAGTTGTTGTAGATGCCTTTTAAAGATATACTTGAACCTTCTTTATGGCTAAAAAAAGTGAAGCCTACTTTTATTTTACTAAATATTCCAAGTCTGTAGAAAATCTTAGTGGACTTAGAATTAAATCCTTAAGAAGTGATCATGGTCGTGAGTTTGAAAATCAAGAGTTTGAATCCTTTTTCTCAAAAAATCGTTATAGTCAAAAGTTATTTGCCCCTAGAACACCTTAGAAAAATGCAGTAGTGGAGAGAAGAAATAGAACCCAATAGGAGATTTCCAGAAAAATTCTTAGTGAATAGGACCTACCTATTTATTTTTTGGATGAAGTTGTCAATACATCATGCTACATAATCAATATAGTGTTGATCCGACCTATTCTTAAGATGACTCCTCATGAGTAATAGAGCAATAGAAAACCCATGGTTAACTACTTCAATGTTTTTCACTGTAAAGTCTATATTCTTACTACTAAGGAAAATCTTGACAAATTTTCATCCAAAAGTGATGAAGGTATCTTTTTAGGATATTCCATGTCTAGTAAAGCCTATATAGGGTTCAATAAATGAACTAATTGAGTGGAAGAATATGTTCATGTTAAATATGATGAAACAGATCCAAATGAGACTAAAACCATTCTAGAGAATAGAGAGGATGATGTGTCATATATAAACATTAATCCAAAATCCTCAAACCATTCTATGAAAGAATCTGTGAAAATTTACAGTTCTAGAAATACCATAGAATCAAGTAACAATGAACCTGAACCTATTAATGAACATGAAATCACTAGTCCTTCATTTTCTAGAGCTATTAGAAATCTTATGAACCATCCCATATATTATGTTGTTTGAGACTTAGAAAGAGTAACTCAAACTAGATCTTCTCTTAGAAATCAGATTGAACATCAAATATTTTGGTCATTCCATGAACCTAAAAACATTAATGATGCTATCAATGATGAATTTTGGGTAATGGATATGCAAGAAGAACTTAATCAGTTTGAAATAATTTTTTTTTGGAAACTTGTTGAAAGACCAAAGGACAGATACACCATAGGCACTAAATGGGTGTCTATAAATAATGTAGATGAAGCTGGAAACATAGTTAGAAACAAGTCCAGATTTGTTGCACAAGGCTATAGTTAAGAAGAAGGAATTGTTTTTGTAGAGACTTTTCCACCAATTGCTAGACTTAAAGCTATCGAAATCTTTATTGCTTATGTTGTGCATCTGAATTTCAAACTATATCAAATGGATGTTAAGAGTGCATTCATAAATGGGCATATAGCTGAGGATGTTTTTGTTGAACAACCCCTAATTTTGCAGACCCCCATTTTCCAAATCATATCTTCAAATTATCAAAATCTTTATATGGTTTAAAATAAGCTCCAAGATCATGGTATGATAGGTTGAGTAATTTTTTTTTAAAGGTTTTACAAAAGGAATATATGATCCAAACATTTTTATAAAAAAATTCTAATGATGTTTTAGTCGTTAAAATCTGTGTAGATGACATTATCTTCAGATCTTTAAGAAATTATTTATATGTTGATTTTTCAAAAATGATGCAAAATGAATTTGAAATGTGTTTAATCGGTGAACTAAAATTATTTCTGGGATTTAAAAGTTTTCTAAATAATGATGGAAATATTTTTACTCAATGAAAATATACTAGAGATATTCTAAAATGTTTTGGATTGGATAGAACGAAAAGTAGTGACACTCCCATGAGTAACACTTGTGGGTTGGATCATAATGAAGTTGGAAAATTGGTTGAACAAACCACTTATAGAGGAATGATAGGATGTTTACTCTACTTAACTACTAGTCGCCCTGTCATTATGTTTTTGTTTGTGTTTGTGTGCACATTTTCAAGGAAATCCTAAAGAATCTCATTTAAATGTTGTAAACAGAATTTTCAAATACCTCAAGCATACACCCAATTTAGGAATGTTCTATCCTAGAGGACAATAATTTGAATTACTGAGTTATTCTGATGCTGACTTTGGTGGATCTAAGTTAGATAGAAAAATCACCTTTAGAACTTGTCATTTTCAGGCAAGTCACTCGTATCACGGTGTAGTAAGAAACCAAATTACATTTCATTATCCACTGGAGAAGCTGAATACATAGCTGTTGGCAGTTGTTGCGCACAAATTTTGTGGATGAAACAGACATTACTAGATTATTGATATCAATTCAGGCATGTACCTATAAAATGTGACAACTCAAGTGCTATTAACATCTCGAAAAATCTTGTTTCACATTCTAGGACAAAGCATATTGATGTAAGACATCACTTTTTGAGAGATCATTATTAAAAATGTGACATCTCTTTGGAATTCATTGGTACTAAGTATCAGCTTGCTGATATATTCACCAAACCATCAATATATGAAAGAATAGACTACATCATACAAGAACATGGCCTGATAAACCTCAAATAGTTATCTTACTATTTCATGTCGTGCTATTCGATACCTTAATGTTTCATATCTTAATTTTTCATGTATTACTATTTTATTCATTAATGTTTCATGATTACAGTTTCTCAGTTAGTGTTTTTTGATTACTTTCTGACAGTTACTGTCTTACCATAATGTTCCTTCACTGACTCACCGTGATGTTCATTCACTGTCTCACCGTAATGCGCATTTACTGTCTCACCATAATGAACAGACACAGCCTCACTGTAAAAATCCTTTATGATTTTTTTAAATGTAAAAACCCATATCACGGTAATTATTCTTTTCCCCTCTTTACTTTCCCGCACTTTTACTTTTGCGATGTTTGGTATTCCTAAATGATTAAATAAAGACAGTATCACTTGATTCTTCACTCAAGGTTTCTTCTATTTACTCATGTTGAATCCCTCTTCAACCCTACAACTCTTCTCTCTCTGTCTTGAACCTTTAGTGAATTCCCAGGATGAAATTCCATTCATCATCAACTCCTGAGAAGTGCATCTCATAGAAGAAGGGAATTGTACCCAAGCTTGCATCCAAAGGTCCCAAAAACCAAATCTTGTAAACTGAGTTGTTGTACCCAAAAACAGGTTTGCCCTAAAGGGATTCTTACTAGTAAGTCTTTGGTTTTTAAAATGTTAGAACATCAAGGCTGGTTAGAGTAGTTTTCATATGAAGATAGACCTATCGATCTTAAGTTAGTGGCTCAGTTATATCAATATGTAAAATTCTTTTTTGATTCTGGTGATAGTTATGTCATGAGAAGCTGGATCAATTGGAAAAAATGCTCATTCACATCGAGGTTATGGGTTGCATGACTTAGTATACCTCATGAAGGAATCTATCAGGATTATTAGAGAGGACTTCCACCTTCAACAGAACTATTTGATTTGGAAGAAACTTTGGAAGCCTTAACTAGAAATGGGACCAAGAGGAGAGCCCTTGCTTCTGAACTGGATGGAGAATCAAGGCTTCTATTCTAGTTTATACGTTATCTGGTTTGCCCCATAAAAGGTGATTTGGATATTTTGAAATATCAGGATGTGTTTCTGATCCACATTATGAAAAATGGGCGTAATATCAACCTTTTCAATTATATCATACACCATATGTGTGAGTTGATCAAAGCCGCATCCAAGTCAACTTCCCTGTTTTACTCTTGGTTTATCTCACCCATGCTTCATGCCAATGGTATGGTTGGAATTAATGAGGAAGTAATTAAGGAATGTAAATTCTGATGTTCAAAAGCTATTATCGAGAGAATGAAGATTAATTGGAATCCATGGAAAAGGGAATGGGTAGAAGATAATGTTAGAATCTCTGAGAAATTAAATCTAGTGGAACATCCCTCAAGACCAAGTGATATTTCTGATTCTGGTTTGGAACCAGTTGAGATTGTTGAGTTCTCTTCTGAAGAAGAAGAAGAAGAGGCTACTATTCCTCATAGAGAAACTCTGTCTGTTGAGGAAGACAGTAATCCCATCTCTCTTATGGTAAGTGAAAAAGAAGTACCTATACCTATAGAAGTTGTTACTCTGGATGCTCAACCCGAGGGTGAAGCCAAATCTGTTGCCAAAGAAACTGAAAGGAATTCCATGGAAGAACATATAGTGTAAGAGCTACCTGTTATCCAAGAGGATAACATTGAGGAACTCCTAGTGGAACAATCTATTCCGGAAATCATTTCATCAGTGTTGGAAAAGATGGAGCTGGTTTTTCAATTATCTAGGAAGGAACTGAGAGAAGAACTACGAGATGAGTTTTTGGAATTAGATCAAGATCCTATGCTCCTTAACCCTAACAAGGATGGAATTTTTGTGGGGGAGCAACACCCAAATCTAAAATCCACTGAGGTACTAAACCTAGAGGTTTCATGTCCTGTAGCCACTGGGTATAAGTTCACCAGTTTCTATGATGTGGATGACTCTCAGCAATTCTCAGAAAAAGGCCTTGACCTTTCCTCTTTGTTCTAGTTAAAATCAGTCTATAATATCTCCCGTACAAAGGATACTGAAATCGTATCAATCCCTATTTCAGAACATTTATCATAACAACGATACTTTGTGAGTAATGATGAACAAAAGGAATTTGGTGCTACCCTTTAATCTAGTGTTGAAAATGTACTAAATTCTCAGCATGCTTGTGTGACAAATCTAAGTGAGAGAGATGCATTGTTATTGTTGGAGAATGTTATTTAGAAAATATAACCTAAAATGATTCATTAGTTTCAAGAAGTCAAAGTTGAAAATGCAATGCTTAGTGATGAAGTAAAAACCCTAAGAGGTATGATTCATGAAATGTAGAAAGAGATGCATTTGAGATCAGAGCTTCTATCTCATCCCGTGGAACCTGTTGTTCTTCAAACCCCACAGAATTTTGTCCTTGAGATTCAACATTATCTAGCTTCCTTAGATGAAAAGGTCGCTAAAAGGAACAAACAGATTGTGAATGAGATGAGAGAGCTTGTTTTTAATCTTAACAATCTCACTGATGAATATATTGGGTATCTTCAAAAAGTGCTAAATGAACTAAAATCTCCCACCACTCTTGTCATAAATTCTAAAGATTCCAGTACATCCTATAAACCCCCTTTAGATAGTGATCTACTCAGAATAGTGTTCAAAGAAGATTTTCAGAATGTACTTAGTGGTTTCAATGCAACTTATCTATCTGAAGTTTTCAAGAACAGTTATCGAGTTCTTGATCTACTCCAAATCCACTAAAAATGGATAATTATGCTCAAAAAAAGATTTTCCAGAAAGTGGATTTCTACATGAACCAAATCTTATCAAAAACTGATATGAAAAATCATTTCTAGTATCTTGTGGAAAATCTGCAGATTCCTCCTGTGACTCAAGCTTTCAAGACCCAAGTCCAAAATATCACTGAGTTCACTCGATTGTTGGATATGTTTATGGAAAGCAATGATGAATTTGAGAAATCCATTCCATATAGTGGAGATATTATTACATATTTCATTATTCTTATGAGGCCTTACCTTCATGTTTAGAGTACAACCATTGTTGCTCCTGCAGCTGCACCTCTAAGACTAGGGTTTCCTACCTTCACTTCTTCCCTATCCACCAATACTATGTCTTTCAGACAAGAACTGAGTCTGATTAGTCATGTGATCCCTGATCAACAACTGCCTCGATCTTATACTACTCCTACTCTGGCCCATTCGATTTTTGATGGACTGACTTTACCCTCTCTATCAACCACCTCACTCCCTTCTTCGATCTCGACCTATGATCCTATGGGTTCCTCTTATGCTACTGCAGCTAAAGGCAAAGAGAAGGCCAGCTCATGAAGAACAGTGATAAATCCTTTTTTATACTAATGATATTGATTTTGTTTTTCTACTTTCTGTTTGTACAAGACCTTCTTTTCTTTAATGATATGTTCAATTTTCCTGACTTCTCTTATTCCATCTTTTTTATAATCTGAAAAGGTTTAGAAATATCTATTAGTTAGACATTTATCTCTATATCAATATTATAATCAAATGTACACTTCAAATTTACATTATTTGTGCTTCTCAAAATAAGGGAGATTTTTGGAATCCTCATATACTAATCATGTTTTAATGATCACATGTTATATTCAGCCTAGTTAAATGCTGTAAATTATATCAAATCATGTGTATTAGTGTTTATGTATTATCATGATTTAAGAACATTAATTCAAGATATAAATTTCTCCACATACAGTTTAATTACTTTATACCATCCTTGATTTACTTTTTAAATATATTCTTTGACAAATGATTAAGGCTAATCCATTAAATGATCATCATTGCTTATGTTTGAATACAGTTATTTTGAAAAGTCTAAGACACCGTGAGTCTAACACTGGTTATGTATTTCTGGCACCGTGAAGTAGACATCGTGAAGCAAACACTTTGAAACGAGACATTGTAACCTGGAGACACCATAAAATTAAGACACCATTACCTTGAGACACCGTGAACAAGCAGACGCCGTGAACAAGTAGACACTATGAATAAGAAGACACCATGAACAAGCAGATACTGTGAACAAGAAGACATCATGAACAAGCAGACACAGTAAACATCTAGACACTGCAACCACGAGACACCATGACAAATTTAGACACCATGTGAAGGGGACACCGTTTCCATGACATACTGTGACACTGTTTCCTAATATGTTTTGTCATTTTTCGATTTAATCCTTAACGATCATATTTGAAGAGTTTAATGCACTGACATAATTAATGTTTCTTTGAAGACACATCATCTGACAGTACGAGGTATTATGTGTAGAATACATGCAACCTGTCATCCCAACACATTCCTTCCATGATAAAAGAAAAGTGCATCCAAGAATTAAGATATGCATGAGAAAGAAAAAAAAGCGAGTGTGAGAACCATAACGAAGAACACACTTTGAGAATTTTTTTGAAGAAATGCATATTGCATACAACTTGACCATGATGAAGAACACACGATGTATATTTGTATCCCAGAACTGAGAACATATTTGCATTGTCAAAACTCACAAAAAACACAATATGAATCGCGACACTCTATTTTACAGATGACGACCCAAGATCTGCATTTTCTTCAACTCAAGAAGTCCAGAGCTGCAACGACTAACTCTCAGAGCACTAATAAACCTATCTCTATAATTTTTATCTGTTGTGTATCATATTAATACCCTTCAAGAAGTTTGTTTTTTTGTATATAACACACTTTGTCTCCTACATAAAACTGAAGGATACAAGATATCATTACTCAAACATCTATTTACACATGTGTATACCCACAGAAAAGTGTGGAAGAGGTCCTTGTGTGGCCTGGAAAGTCCTATGTACTGTTTTTAACCCCGATCTAGGGTTTGGAAGAAGTTTATTTATATAAAATGCTTGGTGACTGGTGATCACCAAGTGGGGTTGATTAGGTCTCATCTTGAGACTAAACTACTTGTTTCATATCCGTTGTCCTGCTTATTTTAGTCTTCTCTATTTTACTGTTCTATTGTATAATTCATAAATCTCTAAATTCACTTTAATAGTTAGTCATGGAAAGTAGTTATAATTGTCTTTCCTTAGAAGAATAACTTCAAAAGTCGTATTAATAACTGATATTAAGATTACTAAGAACTAATCAATCTTCTGAGAAGTTATTCAAACAGTCAAACTCTTATAACCATATAACCTTGATTAACTGGGCATTATTTACTTATGGGGAAACCTTTTAGAAATAATTTTTTTTCAGAAAGTTTTATAGATACTCAATTCACCCCTCCCCTCTTTATTAAACTACTCTAACCAACAGATTCATTGTCTATCCCATGAGATAAATACAAACAAAAATTACACTCAGTGATTCATTATCCATTAATTTCATTAGTAACCATTCACAATAATGGCATATACTATAATTTCTCAAAAAATTATGAATTTTAAATAATTGTGTGTAATTAAAAAGTTAGCAGAACACTTTACATAATTTTTTTTCTTTCATAGATAATCTCATAATCATAAGCTATGATATTTGGGAATATCTTCAAATCATAATAACATTTTAAATTTTTTATAATATTCTATAAAAAGAAAGTGAATAAACTAAATCATATCTTATGAGAGTGTCTCAAAAGGCTTGTAACCTTAGTCCAATTATTCATGCTATGAGTCATGATCGATTTTTATAATCACTTATCCTTTTTAGGATGTTTACCACTAGGTTCATTTATACAAAAAGTTTATCCACTTTATAGTACCTAGATAGGGATGAAATTTCGTGGATAACACACATTCTCTGCAATAAAAAAATAATGATATTCTAATATACTTACATATATCCTTTTAATCTATAATGGTATTATGTTCTCTAATATATATTCCTAAATCTTATTCCCATGAGCTATAATATACATCCTTTGATTACAATTATTTCATGAAGAATCCAAAAAATCAGATATTAAGGTTATCATACTACATTGGGACAATATACAAGTTATCACATTACAAAGGATCGAACCATTTAGTAGTCATGGTAGACTAAATGAATAAATTATCCTCAAATTATATTTATAAACAATATATATGACTTAAAAATGTAGTGATAACATTATTATTTATTATAGTATAAACCAAAGCCTTTCATAAATCATTTTTGGGTATCTAGGGGAAATGAAACCATAATAATGGTTGAGATCCGATGTTCAGTAAGTGAAAACATACTACAAAAGATATCATAGAATAAATATATCCTTAATAATATGGTGGATTAAAATAATAATAAGATATTCCATATAAGTAATATTATAAAAGGTGAATATTTACATTAATGACATAAAAACATAACAAATAACATAAAAAACTGGTTTTACAATTATTTAATGCATTATGTAATACAAAATAATCTTTCTATAAAATTAAAATGCCAAACGTCATACATAAATAAGTAATGCAGATGTCAGATACCAAAACTAATTTGTCTTATGAGACCTTATATGTATCATGGAGCTATAATGGGCCCCAAAAATCTTATAATATGTCTAATTAACTAATTATATTAATGAAATGAATAAAAATTTAGTACATAATATACATAAGCATTAATATTTAAAATATAAAATATTTTTTATGATATTTTCACAAGTAAATAAATAGGACAACATGATCGTAATCCATCAAAATAAATAATATGGAGGGTATAATTAAATTATATCCATAATAAGGAATAATATGTATAAATTGTTGTTAATTTTGATTGAAAATATAGTTAAAATAACATTCAAGGATTTATTGAAAACATGAGAAAAATATTTATTCCATTTGATATGATTTAAAAAAATTCAAAAAACTGATAAAATTATTATCTGGGATAAAAACCATTGATAATTGTAATGAAATATTTAGTGAAAATAATAGTGTTTTGGGGGTGAAAACCCATTAATTCGGTAAATGATAAAATGATTATCTATTAAGAATTTTTTTTATAATGTCAAAAGAACATCATTATGAATATTATTAAAATGTTAATTTCAGATATTTGTATATAAAGTCAAATTTAGATAAAAAAAGATTTATAAAATCAATGGAATATAATAAATAAATTCCTTTAACCATTATAGAGGGCATGGATATAGAAGAGAAGGATTCCTGACTAAGATTTAATGTCTTTATCACTTACAAAAAGTCTATGTAGTTTATGGTTCCAAATATATGAAAATGAAATTAAAACATAAGAAATCACATTATAAAAACATTAAAAGAAGAAAGATGATGTCTAAAATAGAAATATAATATAATTTTCTTTAATGGAGGTTTAAGTATAAAAACCCCTAAATAAAAAATAGATTGTAGAATAAATCCTTACCTAAGACATTCGCATGATCAAACAAGTTATGTCCTCATACATTACCAATATAATATTTAAAATACTTTATTGTCAAGTATTTTAATATATATTTCATTTTGAGGTTCATTTATAATCATCTATCATATATTCATTGACCTTTTCTTGTATAAATTTTCCAATTATTATTTTTTTAGATTTAACAAATTTACTATGATATATTGACTATGGTTAAATGTGTCTTAAATGGTTAAATAATCTGTAAAATTTAAATAATTCCATTAATATAATTATATATAATTTTATAATCATCTATGAATTGAGTTAAAACAAAATCAAATCACATTGCTTCATGTAGATGGTAGTCAACATGTATGCACAAACGATGTAACCATTCCATAATGAATGGAAGTGTAAAACGGTAGATGATATTTTTTTATTAAATCATAATTGTGTGATATATATTATATATATTCATTTATTGCATCTTCATAACCGTACAATTAATTTGGTTATGAAAAAAGAGTTATAATACAATATGGATATGGTAAGTCATATATACGCATAATTGACATTTCGTTTTCCATGGGATGGAAAGGATATAGAAAACATGTTTACCATTAATATAAAACATTCACATAAGTGTGAAAATAAAATTTTTATTATGAAATTTTTATTTAATATTTTTATGAGGTTTCATATGTAATTATCTTGAAAAATATCAGTAAGAATATATACAACTCTATTTGGTATCCTCATCTAGCTTACACCTTACACCATCTATTTTACTAAGATATAGACCTCAAGGATGTTAGGTGGGATTTATAAAAGGTATTTACATAATTATTGGTCATGATATGTGGATCAAGTAATATTAATAATATAGGATATGGGGTTTCCATGAATAAGTTAGATGGCTGGAAATTAGTTGTATACTATAAATATTATTATATAACATTTGTATTATCGAAATCATGTGGTTGAAAACTATCATATCATCAAAGATGATAATGGATAAGGTGTAAAATCACATAAAAATCTTGATTAAAATAATTTGGTTGGTTTCAATTCAATATTAACCATATAATCTTTAAAGCTATGATAATTTTGATCCACTCAACATGAGTAAGAGATAATTGTATAAATTTTATTTAGGTATTTAGATGTTTTCCACCATCCTAAATTATAAAATGGACTCCAAAAATATATATTAAAAACAAAACCTGAGACAATTGTTCCAACTAGTTCTTATCAAAATACCTTTCTAGCATTCCTAACGTTATCTTAGTGGACCTGGTCCAACTAGAAAAACCACTTCATAGAGGCTTAAGGTGTTTTTAACACTAGAGATTTAATTATAATAACTAAATATTTACTTTTAAGGATTCTATAAAATAATTCACGTTGATTTATAAATTAATGTGATTAAATTAATAATTTAAAAAATTTATTAATTGAGTATCATTTTTGAATTTATGAATTAAAATTCAGTTAAGGGTTTTTATTTTTGAAATGAGTGATTTTAGGGGAAAATTGTGAAAAATAATGATTTTATAAAAAGTATAACTTGAACGACATTATAATGATGTAAGAATAAATTGACTGTTTGAAAATAATTTATTATAGAAAAAATATATATTAAAAAAGTAATATAAAGAATGTAAAAATATAATTTTAATGATATAAATAATTGCTTATCATTTTTTAAATTTAAGTAATGTTTTTCTTCAAATAAAAAATTTTTCTGGTTCTTCTCTCTTAATTTCATATTCAAAAGGGAAATTTTTATTTTCGTTATATTGAAAAAATAATAATTATACCTTTCTAAAAAATAATACTATTAATTCCATAAGAATCATTATTCTACTCCACTTTGTAGTATAATCATTTTAATTCTTAAAATAAGAATTTTTCAATAAACACTTTTCATTGAATTTTAAAAACATTTATTAAAAATAAAATTTTAAAAATATGGATATTGAGTCATGTTAAATATAATCTATATTTTTAGTCATCATAATTAATAATTATAAATTATTTCATGTTTTTGTTTGTTCACAAGGAATAGTAAGTAATTATTTGTCAATTTGGATAATTGTGAAATGAGTTAAAAGGGTTAAAATAAAGGGGTATGGCATCAATATAACAAAAAACACAATATTAAACCTGATATGTTGGATTTATTTAAAATTTAATATTATTATATTCTAATATATGATAATTTTGAGCCACATGAAATTATTAATACATATATTATATAGTAATGTTATTGTTATTTATAAGTCTACCACCCACCTCACATATAAAAGGGCATCCCTCCTCCACTATTATATAAACTAATCAATCCTTTTATATTGATCAAAACCATACTAAATACCTTACCAACTTCCTTTACCATGTTTTAGATGTATGTTTCCCACAAAAATTCCACTTCAATCAGTCTTAATGTGCAATGCAAAGGACTCTTCCAAAATAAGAGGTATATGATCTTACCTTGCTATTTCAAATTACTTTGTTCTTAAATATCCCCAAAATAAGAAATAATTAGATTAAAAAATAAAATATATATATCAAAAATATTGAGATGTTTTTTTTAATGTAACATCCATTTTATATCTCCATTCCATCCTTTTTAAAATGAAAACATCACTCTTACATACGTATGACCTGTCGTCTCTACATAGCGGTGGTATTCATTTTTCCTGAAAATATTACCTGGAAGGTTATAAAGATATATTAATAGTTGATATGATATTTATGACTTAATTATGCAAAGATAAATATAATATATCATCTAACTTATTATCCATTCACATGGTAATAATGATATTGTTTCTTGTACATAAGTATGTACTACCACGTCTATGAATCGAGGTGATTCATTTTTAAAGTCCTCCTTTCAGGGATAGTCTTATAATTGTATTTTATTTTTACAAATTATAATTGTTTCATGATTTTTTTATTATTGATATTAGAACCATGAACTTTTTGACTATAGTCAATGTAAAAATGTTATCCCGTGGTTATAAACGAAGGCACCCCAAAATGTCCATTGTGAACCTAACTGATTTCCTAACAATATAATAAATTGTAATAAATGAAATAAAATAGATTATGAAATGGGAATAATGATGAAAAAACAAATTATATAAATATAAATTTAATAAATATTTGTTATATATGAGTTAAACTATGAATTTAGTGAGTCAATCTCACGAAAAAGGATTATTTTACAATCTCATTTTTTATTTAGGATTTACAATGATTTAAATATAAATTGAAGGAAATATTTGTCACGAACCGTCCTCGGGGCCCGTGCCATGACTACCCCAAGCCCGTCTTCCATAGGCCAGGGGCTGGCGACTAGCACCAAGGCGTAAATCCCAACAAAAGGGAAGTCATTGCCTTTGAAAAGTAAACAAGCGACACAGAGTAAGCAAGCAGAAAAGTAAACACTAAGAAAAAACTGAAACAAGCTGTGCGGAAAGTAAAAGGGGCCGGAAATACAAGCCCAACTGTAAAGTACAACTAAAAAGAAAAACAGTAACTGAAAAGTAAAAGCCGCAGCGTCGAGCTGTCCTCTGGAGGTCCCACCTGAAGGGTGGGTACATATAGCCTCCACTGCTCCTCATGTCCACCTGACCGCTCCGAGTACGTCACGCCCAGTGGTCCACCTCCAAGTACCGTCCTGCTTCGCACGCCTTCATCACGATCAGCTTTGTCCGTCGTCTGCAACCAACACCGCGTAGTGTGGGAAAAGCCCGTGTAGGGGTGAGTATAAGCTACTCAGTAGGGACCCCGAGACCCCCGAAGGTCTCCAGAAATCCACGAAGGATAATCCACAAAGGAAAGATACAATCAAGAAGTAACATCTGACACGGATTAGGTATATGCCCATACATATACCTAAGTCATAAATTCCCGTTCGTCTCCAACGTCCGAGCCCAAGAACAACCCAGTCCACACAGGAAAGCAAAACGTATACCTACACAGGATAGCACAACACAATCCACAAAGGAGAGTAAACAGTAAATCCACACAGGATAGCTCAACACAATCCACAAAGGAGAGTAAACAGTAAATCCACACAGGATAGCTCAACACAATCCACACAGGAGAGTAAACAGAAGATTCATCTCACATAGGTATACTTTTTCGGATGACGATAAAGATGACCACTGATCCATCTAAGTCGTCGGACACATGAAGGATCGATAGGTAATTAACCCCCGCAAAGACCCACACAGGATCGGGCCCACACAGGACCTGTAGGCGCTGACTCACACAGAACCGCTGAGTGCTGACCTACACAGGATCAGACCCACACAGGATCGGGCCCACACAAGACCGGGCCCACACAGGACCTATAGCACTGATCCACGCAGGATCGCTGAGTGCAGTAGTCGTCGAAGTCCACTGAGGATATCTGCACATTCGTCGCCGCAGTCCCCTGAGGATCTCTGCACGGTCGTCGTCGGAGTCCACGGAGGATCTCTGCACAGTCGTCACCGCAGTCCACTGAGGATCTCTACACGGTCGTCGCTGTCGAAGTAGCAGTCGCAGCCAGCACTAGGGTTCCCGCACACAGCTAGCTCATTCGGGAGGGTCCGCTCCAGGAGTTGAGAGGCTGATACATCAACTGACACAAAGTCCTATGTTGATGTATCCAAAAGTTTTGTATCGTCAACAGGAACTCAACCTCGCAGACGGCGCGTCAATCGGACGCCCGGTCTGAGAGTTATTGGCTTTTTCGTCCCAGGGGCCCGGTTGGTTTTAAGGAAAAACCAACCCGACCATACTCCACCTGCATGAAGACCTCGGGCGGAGTGTGCCAAAAGATCTGTCTCACTTAGAGAAATTCAACGAAGCTGACGGCATGTCAATCGGACGTCCGTAGCTCAAGATATGTGCATTTCCGCTTTGAGGGCCCGGTTGGTTTCGTGTACGAACCAACCCGGCCGAACTCAAAGTATTCCGAAACCTTGAGTGCAATATACCGAAATGACCGTATCGATCCAAGGATCACATTTCCGCTGACGGCGAGTCGTTTGGAGGCCCGTCGCTCAATATATGGCCATTTGAACGAAAACTGTCCGAAGACGGGGAGTCCGGGCCCGGGTTGACCCGGCCCGACCCCCCTGGGTCGGCCACACCGGGTCAACCCGGTCCGACCCGGGTCAACCCGGTCCCACCCGGTTGGACCCGGTCCAGCTTGGCCAGTCGGACCGGCCTGGCTCGGCTAGCCCGGCTCGGCTGGGCCGAGCGGCGCGGGGGGGAGCCGCCGCCCCCGCGTGACAGCCCCGCGACACCCGCGGGGTGTCTTCCTGGCAAACCGAGCGACGCAGGGGGGAGCCGCCGCCCCAACGGGACAACCCCGCGGCACCCGCGGGGTGTCGCTCAGACACCCGGACGCGGCTTCAGCCGCGTCCCGCGCGCGCCGGACCAGCGCGGCCGCGGGTCCGCGAGTGCCGCCGTCGCGGCTTCAGCCGCGGCGGGCTTGTCCGGCAGCGCGCCGGTGGCGCCACCGATCCCGGCTGCCGGATTCGCTTCGGTGGCCCGATTTTTTTCCTGTCCGTGCCGTTGCTCCTCCTGGGACTCGTTCTTCACTTCGGAATCATCAAACCTCCATTGCGGCACGTTCCATCGTCGCCCGTCAAATCCGCATCACAACGAAGAACGACGGAGGGTCGTCGGGCCGTGTTCGTTTGGCCCACACCCTCCGCGTTAGATATAAACAACGTGAGAATTTTTATTCCACACAGGAAACAACAATTTTAATAAATTTAAAATTGTTTACAAATCCGGTTCTTTACCTTTTTAAAGAAACATTTACGGGAATATTAAAAAGGGGTAAATCCAAAAATAAAATCCCTACCTCGTAGTCGTCACGCGTGAGTGTTCTTCACGGAATTTCTCGTCCCGGAAGGTTGAGATCGTCGCATCGTCGCTGAAGGGCGTCGCGTCGTAGGAGAATCTGGCGTAGCGTCGACGAACTCGATGGACCAAGAAACAATAGATTTTAATTATAAATAATTAAATCCATGTTTCATTTTAAACCACAAAGAACTTTTAGAAGAAACCCGAAATCACTCACCTCAAACGGCTGGTGATCGGAGATCGGGGCGGGGAAGAACGTCTCAGATTAGAGCGTCGTTGATTTCCGCGGATGACGGCGTTCTTCGTGTTATTCGCGTTCTTCGCGTTCTTCGCGTTCTTCGCGAAGGAGAAAGAAGGTACAAGGATTCTGTCAAATCCTCTCAACGCGCAAACTTTCAAAAGACTGGTTGGTCTTATTTTATTATTATGCCAACACACGAAAAAAGGTAAGTAATGACCCATCAATTAGTTGAATTAATTTAATGAAAGAAACAGCTCATTTAATTTATGAAATAAACCACCCAATTAAATGGTCTGTTAAGAAATTAAGAAAACGCGTCAGTTGACTTTCATAATGACGGGTTTTCGTAGGTGCGTTACTTAGCGGAAAGAAACGGAGGGGCTCGTGTGGGCCCCACCTCACAAATATTCTACCAAGAGGGTAGGATATTTCTGGATATCATCCTATCTAGATCAACTCAGTTTAAGCCGCTTTTAAGTGGCTTCAAGTGGCTTCCAAGTGGATTAAGTGAAACAAAATAATGTTGTCGTAAAAATTATTTTATTTCATAACCTTAAGACCAAAAATTAAAAACCACACCCGAGCAAACGCAACTCCGGAAGAGGCGTTTCTAAGCGAATACAGGCACCGCGATTTCATCGGTGCCCTCAGAATTCGATTCTGGGTAGCGGTTCAAATGTTAGAAAAACCCGCTCGTCCGTTCACTGAACGTACCCGAGCCAAACTTCGGAAAATGATTCCGGGCACACCGGGCCTCGGAATCAGGTGCCGTCAGAAACTGCGCTCTTGTAAAATTCCAAAGAAAATTAAGAAAAAAATTTCCTTGAAATTTATGGGTCTTTACATTACTCCCACCTCAGGGCTTTACGTCCACGTAAAGATACATCATAAACTAGGGAAACAAAAGTGGGTACTGAGCGCGCATCTGAGCCTCACGCTCCCATGTGCTCTCCTGGAGGTTCCCGTTCTGCCATCTGTTGCGCACAAGAGGAATCGATCGCCCACGTAGGACCCGCTCCTGTCGATCCTCTATCTCCACTGGGACCTCCTCAAAAGTCTCCCCATCATCCACGTCTAGCTCCCCATAGTCAATGATGTGTGTCTGGTCATGCACGTATCTCCTCAGCTGGGATACGTGGAAAACGTCGTGCACCCGGTGCAACTGAGGTGGCAGAGCCAGGCGATAAGGCACCTCGCCAACCCTGCAGAGGACCTGGAAAGGCCCGATGAAGTGTGGAGACAACTTGTCGCCTCGTCCAAATCTCCACAAAACACATCGAGGTGAGACCCGCAGGAAGACGTGGTCGCCAACCTCGAACTCTAGTGGCCTCCGCCTCCTGTCAGCATATGACTTCTGCCGGCTCTATGATGTCCTCATCTGCTCCTGGATGACCTGGACCTTCTCTGTCGTGGCCCGGACCATCTCTGGTCCCACAAGTGCTGACTCCCCAGGGTCTGTCCAGCACAAAGGAGATCTGCAAGGCCTGTCGTACAACGCCTCGCAGGGTGCCTTCCCGATGGTGGAGTGGTATCTGTTGTTGTACATGAACTCCACCAAGGGTAGGTGGTCCTCCCAACTGCGACCAAAGTCAAGGACACATGCACGGAGCATGTCTTCAAGAGTCTGAATGGACCTCTCCATCTGACCATCCGTCTGAGGGTGAAAGGCGGTGCTCAGACGTAACCGCGTCCCGAACTCCTCCTGCAACCACTTCCAAATCCAGGAAGTAAAACAAGCGTCCCGATCGGAGATGATAGTCAATGGAACACCGTGAAGCCGTACAATCTCCTGAACGTAGAGACACCCCAATCTCTCCATTGAGCCCTGCTCTCGGATGGGTAAGAAGTGTGCCGACATGGTGAGTCTGTCAACAATCGCCCAAATGGAATTGTGACCTCTGGAAGTGCGTGGAAGTCCAGTCACGAAGTCCATATATATCCCGTCCCACTTCCACTCCGGGACCTCCAAGGGCTGTACCAAGCTTGCTGGTACCTGGTGCTCTGCCTTCACCTACTGGCAGGTGAGGCACCGTGAAACGAACTCTGCCACAACCTTCTTCATGCCCGGCCACCAGTTTTGTCGTCTGAGGTCCTGGTACATCTTCGCCACTCCAGGATGTACCGCTAGAGGAGAAGTGTGAATCTCCCTCAGCACCTCCTCTCGTAAAGCGACTGGTACCAAGGTACGTCCTCTAAAAAGGACGTCGTGCTCTGCTCTAAGGGAGAAACCATCAGGTGCCTGCCCCGAGGATATCTGCGCACGCCGCGTCTCACAGTCAGCATCCTCATGTTGTGCCTCTCTGACCCGCTGCAGTAGTGGATGAGAGACGGTGAGAGACTGAGGGAAGACTACTCTATCTCTATCCACGAAGGATATCTGCAAAGCGGCTAGCTACTCTGTCACCTCCTCAAGTAGCTGGATGCCCGTCCTCCTGCTGAGGGCATCAGCTACCACGTTCCCCTTCCTAGAAGTATAGACTATCTCAAAGTCATAGTCCTGGAGGAACTCGAGCCATCACTGCTGTCTCAGGTTCAGGTCCTTCTCAGAGAAGATGTACCTGAGACTCTGGTGGTTAGAAAAGACTGTAAAGCGCTCGCCCATCAGATAGTGCCGCCATGTCTTCAGAGCGAAGACCACTGCTGCCAACTCCAGGTCATGGGTAGAGTAGTTCTGCTCATGCGGCCTCAACTGACATGATCCATATGCAATCACGGCCTGCTCCTGCATTAGGACACACCCGAGTCCGGTCCCTGATGCATCGCAGTAGACTACGTATCCAACTCCCTCCTCAAGGAACCTCAAGATAGGTGCGCTGGTCAATCTCTGTATCAGCTCCTGGAAGCTCTGCTGACATCTGTCTGACCACACAAAGGGTTTCCCCTTCTTTGTCAAAGCTTAGAGTGGCGCTGCAACTCTAGAGAAGTCTGGCACGAATCTCCGATAATATCCGGCTAGACCCACGAAACTCCGCACCTCCGTCACGCTCCTGGGTGGATCCCAAGCTAGCACTGCCTCGATCTTTGCGGGATCCACCGCAACTCCCGCCTTAGAAATGACGTTCCCCAAGAAGTGGACCTCACATAACCAGAACTGGAACTTCGAGAGCTTTCCATAAAGCTGGTGCTCTCGGAGTGTGTCTAGTACAACCCACAAGTGGTAGGCGTGCTCCTTCTCCATGGTCGAGTACACCAAAATGTCTTCGATGAAGACCACGACAAATCGATCGAGATATGGCTGGAAGATCCTGTTCATGAGGCACATGAACACTACTGGAGCATTGGTTATGCCGAAAGGCATAACCAAGAACTCATAGTGGCCATACCGACACCTGAAGGCCGTCTTCTGCACATCCTTGTCTCGAACTCTGAGCTGATGATAGCCTGACCTGAGGTCTATCTTCGAGAACCACTGTGCTCCCTTGAGCCGGTCGAAGAGATCATCAATCTTGGGTAGCAGATACTTGTTCCTCACTGTCACCTGGTTCAGGCGACGATAATCGACACACAGTAGCAAGCTCCCGTCCGCCTTCTTGGCGAACAAAATCGGGGAAGCCTAGGGTGAAACACTGGGTCGGATGAACCCCTTGCCCTGCAAGTCCTCCAACTGTACCCATAGCTCTCGAAGCTCAGCGGGGGCCATCCGATATGCTGGAGTGGATATCGGGGCTGTCCCGGGGTACTGGTCAATATAAAAGTCTATCTCTCTGCGAGGAGGTAGCCCTGGAACGTCGTTGGGGAAGACGTCCGCATACTGATCCACCACTGCAGGAAAACCGGGACTCTACACGTCAACTGCTACAAGGATGAGGCTTGCCAACTGATGAGTGATGGGTGGTCCTATCCTCTGCGGAAGTCCATCTCGTGCTGCTAAGGCTCCCTTCTCGCCGGTGAAGGTGGACCTACTCCCGTAGGTGCGTACACATCGCACCTTGCGCCTAATGCAGTCAATATGAGCATGGACTGTAGATAACCAATCCATGCCCAAGATAACGTCATAAGGCCTCGAAGCTGCTACAAGAAGATCCCAGCCGAAGCTCTCGCCTCCTAGAGTAAGATCACACTGCCGGCACCAGTGCGTAATCGTCGAGTCTGCTCCTGTAGGAGTCTCTAGCCGTAAGGATCGAGCCAACGGCTCTGTCGGAATCTCCGAGCTCCGAACAAGGGAAGTGGCTATGAAAGAGTGACTCACACATGTTTCTATAAGAACTGCAGCAAGGTTGGAATAGACACCGAATGTACCTCGAATCATGTCTGGCGTGCTGTGGTCGTAGGCCTCTATTGCCTGTAGTAGTGCCTGTCTCTGCCCGCCAGCTCCCTATGGTCGGGGCAGACCTCCTGGTGGTGGTGGTGGCAGATCCTCAAAGTGTCGCCCATCACCTGCTGCTCGGCCAGCTCCTCTGCCTCGTCCGCCTCCTCCCTGCGGACCTCCACGGTCAACCCTCTCCCTCTTTCTGGGTGGCCCCTCCACCGTCTGTTTCCCCTCTCTACGGCAGGTCAGGTAGTCACGAGCCATGTGGCCCTGCCCGCCTCACTAGTTGCACTGTCTGCCTCTCGGATGACTGGCTCCGCGCTGTGTGCCCCACACTGCTGAGCCAGTGTCCCGAGGTCGTCTGCCGGAAGGCCTGGTCTGCCTGGAACCCTGAGTCATCCGTCGGCTACCCGCTGCCGAAGACTCCGCCATCTGCCGACCTGCGGTAGGTCTCGTTGTGGACTCAGCCAGGAAGCTCTCGATCAGAAGGGCTCACTCTAGCACTCCTGATTGGGTCGGGATGCTGAGGGAGATCCGCGACGCCCTGATCTCATGTCTCAAACCCTGCTCGAATGTCCGGGCCCAGAAGAAGGGGTCCCGTACCATGTCTATCAAGTAGCGAGAAAGGTCGGTGAACCTCACCGCGTACTGGGCGACCATCAAGCTGCCCTGCCGCAGCTGAAGATGCTCCTGAATGCGCACCGCACGGAGGGTGGCCGGGACGAACATTGAGCGGAAGAGTCTCTCAAAGTCCATCCAGATGAGGGAGGCCTAATCGTGTACATGGAGAATCAAGCTCCACCATCGCCCTACTGCTGCGTACAGAAGGCTCGCCGCGAAGATCACCATGAGGTCTGCTGGTGTCCTCACTAGCCTGAAAACTCGGACGACTGCCTCCAGCCAGTCCTCGGCTGCCTGGGGGTCCGTCTCCCCACGAAACCTGGGTGTTCGCTGGCGCTATAACTCGTGGAGAGCTCCAAGGCGTCGTGCATCGTCAAATGCTAGTGCTGGAAGCATCGGGGGCTCGGTAGGTAAAGGTACCGCCGGTGCCTCTGCGGTCAACGGGCCCTGTACCGAGGCCTCGTCTCTCGGCAGGCTGTCGTCGCACTCTACTCTTGGGACCCTAGCTGGCTGCTGTCGTCGGGCCATCCTGAAAAGGAAACAAGTGCGCCACGGTCAGAACAGTACACCTGGTGAGCTGACACAAGTAATCAAAAAGAAAACATGAAACACACATGCAATCAATGTTTTCGTGCATTAAGTCAGAAATCAGAAGTCCGGGTCCTGGTGTACGGATACGTCAGTCGCCGCACCAACACTGGACTCCCTGGACTGATAACCACACTCAATACGCTAAACACTATTACTTCACATAGAAGAAAGATCAGAGTCTGCAGTAGAACCGACCACCTGTGATACCATTTTGTCACGACCAGTCCTCGGGGCCCGTGTCGTGACTACCCCAAGCCCGCCTTCCATAGGCCAGGGTCTGGCGACTAGCACCAAGGCGTAAATCCCAACAAAAGGGAAGGCATTACCTTTGAAAAGTAAACAAGCACCACAGAGTAAGCAAGCAGAAAAGTAAACACTAAGCAAAAACTGTAACAAGCTATGCGGAAAGTAAAAGGGGCCGGAAATACAAGCCCAACTGGAAAGTAAAACTGAAAAGAAAAACATCAACTGAAAAGTAAATGCCGTAGCGTCGAGCCGTCCTCTGGAGGTCCCACCTGATGGGTGGGTACAGATAGCCTCCACTGCTCCTCAGGTCCACCTGACCGCTCCGAGTACGTCCAGCCCAGTGGTCCACCTCCAGGTACCGTCCTGCTCCGCACGCCTCCATCACAATCAGTGCTGTCCGTCGTCTGCAACCAACACTACATAGTGCGGGCAAAGCCCGTGCAGGGGTGAGTATAAGCTACTTAGTAGGGGCCCCGAGACCCCCTAAGGTCTACCGAAATCCATGAAGGATAATCCAGAAAGGAAAGATACAATCACGAAGTGACATCTGACATGGCTTAGGTATATGTCCATACATATACCGTAGTCATCAATTCCCATTCGTCTCCAACGTCCGAGCCCAAGCACAACCCAGTCCACACAGGAAATCAAAACGTATACCCACACACGATAACACAACACAATCCACAAAGGAGAGTAAACAGTAAATCCACATAGGATAGCTCAACACAATCCACAAAGGAGAGTAAACAGAATATTCATCTCACACATGTATACTTCTTCGGATGACGATAAAGATGATCACTGATCCATCTAAGTCGTCGGACCCACGAAGGATCGATAGGTAACTAACCCCCGCAAAGACCCACAGAGGATCGGGCCCACACAGGACCTGTAGGCGCTGGCTCACACAGAACCGCTGAGCGCTGACCCACACAGGATCGGACCCACACAGGATTGGGCCCACACAGGACCGGGCCCACACAGGACCTGTAGCACTGATCCATGCAGGATCGCTGAGTGCAGTAGTCGTCGCAGTCCACTGAGGATCTCTGCACAGTCATCACCGCAGTCCACTAAGGATCTCTGCATGGTCGTCATCGGAGTCTACAGAGGATCTCTGCACAGTCGTCGCCACAGTCCACTGAGGATCTCTTCACGGTCGTCGCTGTCAAAGTAGCAGTCACAGCCAGCACTAGGGTCCCCACACACAGCAAGCCCGTTCGGGAGGGTCCGCTCCACGAGCCGAGAGGCTGATACATCATCTGACACAAATTCTGAAGTTGATGTATCCAAAAGTTCCGTATCATTAATAGGAACTCAATGTCGCAGACGGCGCGTCAATCGGATGCCCGGTCTGAGAGTTATTGGCTTTTTCATCCCAGGTGCCCGGTTGGTTTTAAGGAAAAACCAACCCGACCATACTCCACCTGCATACAAACCTCGGGCGGAGTGTGCCAAAAGATTCGTCTCACTTAGAGGAATTCAACGAAGCTGACAGCACGTCAATCAGACATCCGTAGCTCAAGATATGAGCGTTTCCGCTTCGAGGGCCCGGTTGGTTTCGTGTATGAAACAACCCGGCCGAACACAAAGTATTCCAAAACCTTGAGTGCGATATACCGAAACGACCGTCTAGATCCAAGGATCGCGTTTCCGCTGACGGCGAGTCGTTTGGAGGCCCGTAGCTCAAGATACGTCTATTTGAATGAAAACCGTCCGAAGACGGGGGGTCCAGGCCCGGGCCGACCCGGCCCTACCCCCCCCCCCCCCTCTGGGTTGGCCGAACCGGGTCAACCCGGTCAGACCCGGTCCGGATCGGCCGGTCGAACCGGCCTGGCTCGACCAGCCCGGCTCGGCACGGCCAAGCGGCGCGGGGGGGGGGGGGGGGGGAGCCGCCACCCCCGCGACACCCGCGGGGTGTTTTCCTGGCAAGCCGAGCGACGCGGGGGGGGGGGGGGGGGAGCCGCCGCCCCTGCGTGACAACCCCGCGGCACCCGCGGGGTGTCGCTCGGACACCCGGACACGGCTTCAGCAGCGTCCCGCGCGCGCCTGACCCGCGCGGCCGCGGGTTCGCGAGTGCCGCTGTCGTGGCTTCTGCCACGACGGGCTTATCCGGCGGCGCGCCGGTGGCGCCGCCGCTCCCTCCTGCCGCGCTGGCGACCCGCACCGCCAGCGGCTTCTGCGGGCCGCCGGAGTCGCCCCGGTGGCCCGATTTTCTTCCCGTCTGCGCCGTTGCTCCTCCCGGGACACTTTCTTCACTGCGGAATCATCAAACCTCCGTTGCGGCACGTTCCGTCATCGCCCGTCAAATCCGCATAACAACAAAGAACGGCGGAGGGTCGTCGGGCCGTGTTCGTTAGGCCCTCACCCTCCGCGTTAGATATAAAAAACGGGAGAATTTTTATTCCACACAGGAAAAAACAATTTTAATAAATTTAAAATTGTTTACAAATCCGGTTCTTTAACTTTTAAGAAAAACATTTACAGGAATATTAAAAAGGGGTAAATCCAAAAATGAAATCCCTACCTCGTAGTCGTCGCGCGTGAGCGTTCTTCGCGGAATTGGTCGTCGCGGAAGGTGGAGATCGTCGCGTCGTCGCGGAAGGGCGTCGCGTCGTCGCAGAATCCGATATAGCGTCAACGAACTCGACGGACAAAGAAACAACAGATTTTAATTATAAATAATTAAGTCCGTGTTTCATTTTAAACCACAAAGAACTTTTAGAAGAAACCTGAAATCACTCACCTCAGATGACTGGTGATCAGAGATCGGGGCGGGGAAGAACGTCTCGGATTAGAGCGTCGTCGATTTCCACGGATGACGGCGTTCTTCGCGTTCTTCACGTTTTTCACGTTCTTCACATTCTTCGCGTTCTTCGCGAAGGAGAAAGAAGGTACAAGGATTCTGTCAAATCCTCTCAACGCGCAAACTTTCAAAAGACTGGTTGGTCTTATTTTATTATTATGCCAACACATGAAAAAAGGTAAGTAACGACCCATCAATTCGTTGAATTAATTCAACGAAAGAAACAGCTCATTTAATTTACGAAATAACCCGCCCAATTAAATGGTGTGTTAAGAAATTAAGAAAACATGTCAGTTGAGTTTCATAATGACGGGTTTTTGCGGGTGCGTTACTTAGCGGAAAGAAATGGCGGGGCTCGTGCGGGCCCCACCTCACAAATATCCCACCAAGAGGGTAGGATATTTTTGGATAGCATCCTATCCAGATCAACTCAGTTTAAGCCGCTTTTAAGTGGCTTCAAGTGGCTTCCAAGTGGATTAAGTGAAATAAAATAAAGTTGTCGTAAACATTATTTTATTTCGTAACCTTAAGCCCGAAAATTAAAAACCACATCCAAGAAAACGCAACTCCGGAAGAGGCGTTTCTAAGTATCGGCGCTGCGATTTCATCGGTGCCCTCAGAATTTGATTCTGAGCACCGGTTCAAAAGTTAGAAAAACCCGCTTGTCCGTTCACTGAATGTACCCGAGCCAAACTTCGGAAAATGATTCCGGGCACACCGGGCCTCGGAATCAGGTGCCGTCAGAAACTGCGCTCGTGTAAAATTCCAAAGAAAAATAAGAAAAAAATTTCCTTGAAATTTACGGGTCTTTACAGTATTACCTGCATTCTATTTTAAACACCCACTATCTTCTTCTCTTTTAGTTAACAGTTGTGTTTAAATATTTTCCTTTTATTACCCTCTCTTTTGTATTTAATGTGACAGAGAAATATTTTTTAAGAAAAAATATCTTATTTAACCTTTAGGTTGAGAATCCTTACCTAAAAATCAACATCCAATATAAAGTTATCATTAACCTTTTTATTAAGATCCAATGATTTTTGGATGCAATTTATAATGATATCTATTTTTATAAAATGTTTAAATGGTATATTGTTTTTAATTTATGAATGAGGTACTTTATACTTTTTGCCAGAAGTATTATTTTTTTAATTTATACAGAACAAATGACTTTTCCATTTTTTTTAGCATCCATTATATGTTTACCTTATTATTTTGAAATTAAATAAATTTTATACTACACTATAAATTTATATGTAAAACATAGTCAAATAAAAATATAATTTTCAAATATTTTCATAAAAATGATTGATTGTATAATTAAAGGTTTTTTCATTTATGTAAACATAATTTGATTATTCATATTCTTTACTAGGGATAAAATATTAAGAAATAATCCATCTTTTTTTCTGGTTGACATATAATTAATTTGATATATTCAGTGATTGAGAAAATATTAATACTTTCGTTTCTAGTTTTCAATAAATTTATTATTTCTTAGGTATTCAATTGTAATTCATTTCCTCTATATTATGAATGAGTTTGGATTTTAATGTGATGGGAGGGGCCCATTATAAACACTATATGAATTAGTTGGTCTCTTTAAAAAATCATTTGGGTATTTAAAATATGACTTAATAATTTCTGTATATTTCCTATGAATGAGTCCATGAAAATAATATTTTATTGTCTAAAAGCTTGAATATTATCATTAATAAACTAGTTATTATTAAATTTCTGTTTATTTATGTTTTTATATGTTCCATGAATATATTCGTCTGGTATGATATTAGTTATATGCATTATTTTATTATTTTTTATCTTTCATAAAATATATTTGAATTATTTATTCAAAGAAATATTCTATTGTGTGGATTCTCTTAATGATAGACTGAGTTCAAACTTTGTTGTGTTTTCCTTTCTCAATGACACTAAAATGAATCTATGAATAAATTTTGGCTTATACATGATGAAATAATAATTTCCCCACTATGATTTTATTTTTATTTAATTTTTTTAAAAAATAATTCAAGAATATTATACATATAGTCTACCAAGACTGGTAAAATATTTAATCCATCAGGATGTATTCTATTGTATATTTTAACAATATAGTGATGTAAGAATCAAATTTAGCTTACTTGATTTGGGGGGTTATAGGTGATATCAAAAGATTTTTTTTATTAATTTAAGTAAATATATTTTGGAAAAAAATATATCATATTACATAATTTTAACTTATATTTTATAGAAAGTCTATGTAGATAATAATATTATGATTTTTAGAGTAAAAAAATATGATTCGATTGAAATTACTTCCCTATTTTAATACAGGTGTGTGGATGTTGCTATGAAAGAGATGAAATATGGATAAACACCTTGAAAAATACAGGTTATGTATCAACTCAATCATCTCTTGGTGCATTATGGGTGGTCCTAAGAGTGGACACATGGATGGACACTCTTAGGGGATATGATTTCATTGATTCACATTCTCTTTACAAACAATTAAGAATAATTTGAAAAAAATTATGATTTATATAAATACAAAATATAAAAATATTATGATTCTGATAATAGTTGTGAATAATTATTTTATTTCATCATAATTATTAAAATAGATTTATAATTATGAACATTAATTTAAAATTCCTAATGTCATGTGATAATTAAGTATATACTATAGTTTATTTAGAAATGGGACATAGTAGAAGGAATAAATATATTGTCAAATAACATAATCTATTTAGGGATTTTATTCCTTGGTATGACAATGAAGATAGAGTTAGAGATTTAAATATTATAGCAATATTAAGGTATATGACTCATTTTATGACTAATCTAATTTCCTGTATGGTGAAACTTACTAATCCCCAACATGGTGAAACGATTTTAGGCCACATCACACAATACAATCCTCTATAATTCAATTTTACATTTAATTTCGTAGTAGATTAGAAAAGGATCAAGTCCCTGGGGAATTAATTTATCTCTTCGAGTAGTAGTGAAATAGATAATGTAATCAAAACTGTTTATTATTTTTTGTGAGATATTTACCATTAGTTGTCATTTATTTATAACACTAATGGGTTAGATAAATTAAATTGTTTAGAGTGGAATAATTTCAAGGGAATATTATTTTTAAAATATAAAACTCAAGAGGAATGATTTTATATAGAGAAGAAATTCCACAATATTTGGTGAATGGGAAGAGAAAATTGTGTCGAATATGAAGATAACTATACATAGTTAGTAAGTGATACTACTTATTATATATTTAATACTTGAAGTAAGATTGACAACTTATTTGATGGTATAAAGTCTATCCTTCCATCAGAATCAGTCTCTCTAAAATTTTTAGTATACAAGAATAAAGTGTCATGTACCATTATGATGAAGAATAATTTTTCCAGTCATATGTTTTGATGTGAAAATAAAAAATAAGTGGGAAACTTTTCACTCTAAAAATAATACAACATAAGGGGAGAAGAAGACATTGAAATTTATAAATTGTAATAATAACTCAATGAAACACTATAGCAACTTGATTTATGGTAATGGATGTTTTTTTATGCGGGGAGAGAGATTCCATAATGATATAGATTGAAGAGGCAATAATGAGTCCACAAATGTTCAATACATTAACTATAAGGTGATAGCACACTATTCGAATGAATTCGCCAAGAATATGGCCAATTTTCTTTAGAAAATTCCCAAAAAGAATGATTAAGATTATGATATATATATATATATTGAACCATATTTTTATTATACAAATATTTAATCACCATTAAATGAAACAATATAATAGTGGTAAATGTATGATTCAAAGGATTAATGTCTTTGTAAAATTAGGCTCATTGATCAATTGTACATATTAAAAAACACAATATATTAATTCATACACTATATATTCCTATATATATCACAATATCCTTATTACATGTAGTGTCATAAAAAGATACATCGTATATAGGGATGATCTAAAAGCCTTGTAAGGGAAGGAATAAGGGACCCAAACTAAGTGAAAGTTGATGGGAATAATAATAATCATCATTTGAAAAGCTTCAAAACATCATAAAAATATTTACTCTGAAATTTGATAATGGAATGGATTTTTTAATATATGAAATGATGAAAAATCATAACATAGTGGTTATATACAACACATAGTTGTGAATAAATATATAATCATCCCCATGTATAACTTATGAACAAAGATCAATATATAATCATTTTGAACAAAGAAGGCATCATATTCATGCATTATAAAAATCATATAATATGATATATCACATTTATCCATGAATCATAGGGATATATAATTCCAAACCCACCCATCACATCTTAAAAGTTTCATAGTCATGTAGTCCCCATGGAAGGATATATATCATAGTCAAGAAATAACCCTTAGAAATGAATTGGTTTCCTAAAATATTCTATATATAATACTTCATGAAATTAACATTAGGATTACCAAATAAATAAGAAAGTTATTAAACTAGCATAACTATTAATTTCTTCTATTAAAGGAGAAACAACTTTATGGGATTCAACAGATGTTTAGCATATGGAATTATTTTAGAAATTAATTTATAAATAGATTAGAATAAATTTTGGATGATTAGAAACATTTATATAAAAAAATAAAAGATAAAGTATATTGAAAAGAAAATATTTTGGATATTATACAAACATTAACATGGGAATAAATGTGAGATAGGAGATAACCAAAAAGAAAGTGTTTGGGTTTGATAATCCCTTTACCTTAAACCTATTTAATTTCAACACATTTTAGACTCTTGAATAATAATAATAGGTTTATTAAAACACTAAAAAAATTGAATTATTTTTATTTCTTCATTATTTTTAAATTATAACACTTAGATTATACTGATCAGTTCCCATGGATGAAGGTAAAATTTTTTGCTATTATTTTTCCTATGAAATTGCCCTTTTTGATTTGATTTCATTATTTCTGTTCAAGGTCATTTATACATTAGTACATTTTATTCTTGAATCCTGAAATTAAAATTTTTATAAATTTATATATATAAAATAAATTATTCTATCCAAACATAAGTTTGGATATGTGAAAAGAATCGGAAACATCCTTATTTTCGATTAACTATCAATTTAAGAGTCTTTTTCCGTAGTGGAGCCATGAGATGTATAATATATACTAAAATAGAAAAGTAACATTTTAATATTATATTAAAATTATAATAATCATGTGAACAAATTTTATAATTTTCTTAACATTGTTTTAATTATAAAATTTAAGGATTATATGAAATTAGAAAAGGGAAATTAAAAAAACCATGAAACCACATTACTAAATTCTTAAGGTTTTTTCATTTTATATGACCCTTAAATTATTGAAATATTGATGCTTTATTACACCATAATTCCCTTAATGATGTTAAGTGTCTTTAGATAAGGGATTTTGGAATATATATTTCATTTTAAAGGGAAAGTGATGTTTTTATCCAAGGGTATATAGGATTTATTTAGACATTATGATAGGGTAATATTCAGAAAAAAATATTGAAAAAAATATTATATCCAAGGTAAACATTTTAAAAGTTTTATTTATGAAATAATGAGAAATATATCAATATAATATAATGGTTTTTGGACTCTAATAACCTTTATAATTATAAATAATTAATTTATTAATTTTTTTTGGAAAAATGTTATTTTTTTATTTTTATTGAATAATTTAGACATTAGACATCAGAAAATACATTATAGGGATGGAATTTTTTTCTATATTAAAATGAATAATTTTTCAACTATACTATATTCATATTCAATCCAACATTTATATATTTTAAGGGGTAATTATTACATTATTAATTATTTATTTTAACACACACTAGTTATGAAAAACCAATATTATTATTATTCACAAAACAATTGATGTATTTCAGAAAATTACCAATAAGTCATCCTTCAGGACATAATAATTTAATAAATGGAATTCATTTTATCAAAATCATTATACAACATATTCTATTTTAATTTTTATTAAATAAGTTTTATTTTTTATGATGTACGTTTAAAATATATCTTATGAAAAATATGAACATATTTTTGTTTTAAATCATGAAATTTATCTTATGGAAATAATAATATTTATATTCACTTAAATTACTAATGATGAACATTATCAATATTAAATTTTATTATTTTGAAGTCAGGTTACTCTTCCAATAATCACATTACTATTCCAAATGTATGGTTACTATTCCCAACAATCATATTACCTCTTACAAATACCAATTCATTGGATAATTTATTATTAAACTAAATTATTCTCATGGTTGTACATTTACATATTCAAAAATGTCAATTGTTTTAAAATTTATTTTTTCATTTCTATTATATAAATCATGATGGGAATGACTCTATCCTTTTCAAGAAATCCATATTTTCCCATTCTACTATTCTTAATTTATAATTTTTTCCATTGTAATGTTTGGAATTATCATCGGTTTAGTTTCTGATTGATGTAACAATATAAATTGTTGAAATTAATTTTTTCCAACTTCCTTTTGTGTTGTATTTGTATAGTAAAATATAATATAATAGAAATTTATTCCATGAAAATTATTTCATCTCTAAAAACTATGTTATTACATTATTCCCACCATAAATATCAACCCAAAAATTTCAAATCATATTATCTATTTGGAATATTTGATGGAACTTCTATTTCACTATTTTCTCTGGGTTCTACATCAAGAATTCATATTATGTACCCTACAAAATACTTTGACACAATTAGTTTTTTTGTATAATATTGTCTCTAAATTCCATGATATTATCAAGTAATTTATCATAGATAAATTCATTTTATAGTTAAAACACATCTATATTTAAAACATGTGAGTAATTGGGTATGTAATTCCTCTGGAGAGATACTTGGAACACATTATGAACATTAGAAATATTTATAGGAAGTGAAAGACAACATTCCACTAAGCCTATGTGTTAAAGGATATCAATGGGGATAATGTAACTAGATGAAACCATACATTTATTTGAAAATATCATTACTATATTCCATGGTGATATTTGATGGAGAATGTTTTCTCCAATATCAAACTCTTAATTCCATCAATAATTGTCAACAAAACTCTTCTATCAACTCTGATATTATTTTATATGTTGTATGATGGATTAAACCTTCTATGTTATATCTCCCCAAGATTGGGTACAAGTAGATTCTATTCACCAAATTATTCCTAACAAGTATGATTTCTACATCACTTCCCATATAGAGAATCATATGGATATGTTTTCATATCTAAGGTGAAGTTATTGTTTCATGAGAACTCAGGTAATGGGATATGTTGATCCCATTCTAATTTAAATTCCATTGAGCTGAATTTCCACATGGGCACATATGTATGAATAGTTATTTCAGAATTCCCATAAGTTTGGTGGTGATAGTCTATACTAAAATGAAATTAAGTATTCAGTGCATATCTAGGAATTCTACAGAATTCCTAAGTGAAACATGGTCATGATCTGAGATGATCGAAAGTGGTACTCCCTGTAGCCTCACCGCTTCTTTTATTTATATATCAATTTGTTATTCCAAGGAGAAATCATCCCTAATAATGATTAATTGGGTGTTTTCGATGCTTTCTCCATGGTACATGCATCCGTCTGTAAGAACGCACTACTCTGTTGCCTCATATTCCCGCTATCCAAAGCCAGGTGACATATATTGCTTATTTAGAGAAATATTCTCCTTGATCGAAACAAGATGATGGGATGTCGGTTTGTCCTTCCATGCATTCCTCCTTGGATCTCGCTACCTAGTATGGGACTTCCTTATAGATTTAATATGTTTTTCATAAAACTCTTCCCAGTGATATATCTTCATGGATGCTGGTTAATTACACAGCTTTTGTCAAGACATTTCAAGGGGTCAAGTTAGGGAAATAACCATCAATTGGGGGGGGGGTAGTAACTTTGGGCATCATTGGAGTGTCTGGATGAAGGAACACTGGCGCATCTATCTTCTGCATCTTATTATTGGAGTTCTCGAGGGCACGGAAGCCCGATGAATCCCGCATCAAATGTGAGGAATCATATGCCCTAGGAATGTCTCTGAGATTTTCCTTAGATTCCCATGTTTAACATAGGGTATGCCACAAGTTAAACTTCCAACGAAGATGGAACGAACTGATCAGAACACTGACTAGTGTGGATCAGAAGAGTGTAACCCATGGAGGTTACACTGATGTAGGGGGTGAGATGTCATGATCTCACCAGGATGTGGAGGCCGAGGTAAGAATCTATATTGGTGATGGAGTGTTGAATGAAGTGGATGGTGGATGGGATGGAACCGCCATGAGGACCACAGAAATGTTGGGATTGAGTCCTGAAGATAATTCATATGTATCCCCGTGGTATGGAATCAATGTATGCGTAGTTCGGTAGGGAGATGAGACACCTAAGGAGGTGGCCCGTGAGAATGGATGCATGTATTGGACCGAGAGGAAGTGGAACCTCTGGGTTGGGGCATGAACTTCCTGAAACACATAGGCTCAAAGGAAGGACCTGGCAATGGGATTGAATTGAGGTATACACATAGGACAACAACCCGATGATGTGAATGGGGCTCACGCATGGTTTGAGGACAAAGTCAGTCTGATGCCACTGGGACAGACCAAAGATGTGGGTCCCAGAAAATCGGATTATAATGGGTTGTGGCTGAATAGGGGACACAAAGGATTACCACTGATTGAGGGACAAAACAGCTTACCACTATATGGGGCACAATGAATTACAACTTAATGGGGTTTACTATTTTAACATCATGAGGGACAGGGGTGGACCGACTTGAGGTAGTGATGATCAATAGGTTGTTGGGCTTGAACCTAGGGGAGGCTTCTTACGTACCCTACCTTTGCAGGGATCAAAGTCCAAACAATTCAGAATGGGAGGGGGTTGGTCGGTGAACTGACATGAATTATGACTTGGGGCCCAGATGGAAGGTGGGATTGAACCACATTGAGGCTTCCTACGTAACCTACAATAGTAAGGATCAAATTCCATGGTGTTCAGAAGGGTTTGGGCGAACCGATGTGAAGGTGGTCAGAGCGACCAATGGTTTTTGGGATTGAACCTCAGGGAGGCTTCCTACATACATTGCCTTGGAAACGATCAAATATCCACGTATTTTGAAAGGTTTAGGAGAACCGACATGATGTGGTTCGGGACCATTGGTTGTTGGGCATGAACCATAGGGAGGCTTCCTACGTACCATGCCTTGGCAAGGATCAATGTCCACGTAGTTCGAAAGGTTTTGGTGAACCAACGTGGAGTGGGTATGGACTAATGGTTATTGGGATTAAACCACAGGGAGGCTTCTTATGTACTATTCCTTGGTATTGATCATAGTCCACGTTGTTCCAAAGGTTTGGGGATTACACTCTAGGCTGCCCGGAGAGGATGTCATGGTCGATGCTTACTATAAGACCACATGATTAATGGTCGGTGTGAGAAACAAGAGGTAGCAAAGACCTGATTATCACATCATGAAAGGTGAATCCATTGGAAGTGGATAGGGGCTACATGTGGTTAGGGGACCAAAATGGAAACAGGGGCATACATGTGGTTAGCATCCCAAAGGGGAAGCAGAGGCTTACACATGGTTAGCAGCCTGTGGTGATGGTGTTTGGGACTTACTCCTGGATGGAGGCCCGAGTGGTGATGAAGCCCAGTGGGAGAGCGATTTGGCACCCATGAATAGAGGAGGAGCAGGGGTGTTGCCTCCTGCAAAAAGTCTAGGGGGCCTACATCAGGGCGGTTTCCCTTTCCCCATGGATGGACACTACCCTGATAAAGAGGATGCCATTCCATGTGAGGAATTAGCTCACTTCTTTGGAGGCCAATGGGAATAGACAATGTCTGAGATGGGGAACCCCGCGTTCAGGGCCTAGGGTGAGGCCACAATTTAACATCATGTGATGAGGATGATAGTACTTGGTAGTTTAATGCCTTACAGCTCCGACGAGGTGGGTTTGCGTGGCACCCCTATGACATACATAACCGATATCAACCTTCCCTTGAGGGAAGGAAGGCGTCATCAATTCTATGAATGGGTGTGTCGAGAGGTGATCCCATTGGGGGGCCACATCAGCATGGCTGGGGGAAGAAGCCATAGCTGTTACCATGCCTATGTGAAGATGAAGGTTACAAAACAATGAAATGTGAAGAACCACCCAAGGGACTTTGAAGTTAATTAATTCATACTTGGAGGGTTTCATGAGAAATGGAGTTGTAGGGAGAAGGTGTTTATATGTATAATCCTTGTAGAGTTTTAGTGCTCTATGTAGTTAAGGGGATTCATTAAGCGGTATGCTTCGCGATGAGAAGTGACCTAGCCTAGGCATAAGGAAAAAGTGCATATATGGGGATCTTCGTGAAGTGGAAAGGCATTCATGAAGAAATACCTCACGAAGCAAGGGTGACTCATGAAGAAAGGGTGCATTGCGAAGCAAGGTGTTGTTAAGGAATGTGATTCGCGAAGCACAGTGACCCTGATTTAGCATGTGGGTCACGTGTGCATGGAGGGTGTTTCATGAATCATAAATTCATCATGATGACGTGAGTACTCATGGGGATCCCCTTTTGTCACGAAGGCCTCTGGGCTTCGTGAAAGGCATCCCTCACAGAAGAGGGGTTCAATTAAATCAAAGGGGGAGACACTTCAAAATGAAAATGTACCTTGAGAAGCACATGGTTCACAGAGCAAGAAGTGCTTCACGATTTGAGATCTTAGAAGGTGAAAGACCAGATGATCTATCATTTGAGCTCTAGGGGATCCATGTATTTATAGGCTAGAGGCGCCGTGAATTAGAGCTCACTCAGTGTGAAGACGAAGTCTTTTCTGCGGTAGGTCAAAAACATCAAATCTGCCCGGAGAGGATCCTGCCTCCTTGCTCCATGGCGGGCTTGCGAACATCAAATTCGTTCATGGAGTATCCTGCCACCTTGCTCTGTGGAGGGCTCGTGATTTTCAAATGCTTTCACAGAGCATCTCACTTCCTTGCTCCGCGGAAGTCTTGAAAATGTCAAAGGGGTTCATGGGGCATCACGCATCTTTGCTCCATGGTGAGTGTGGGGCCATGGGGCTTCACAAAAGGTCATCGTGAGGCAACCCCAGAGCCTTCCCTCTTATTCATCTTCTTCACAACATTTGGCACAAACAAATTCCCCCCTCAGACTTGGATCATCAGAGAAATAAAGGGTCAAAGTTTGAGGATCAATCACCAAAATCCCTCGGCCATCCACAAAGTTGTTTCACAAATAGGACTCATGAGGTGGAAAGGTGACGTGTAGGCTGGGTGCACCGCAAATCGAAGCACGGTATGGACGCACCACGAAGCTCTGATGGTAGCTGCCTATAAATAGGATATTTGACCTCTCTTTTGTCCTTTATTTCCATTGAGAATTTGGATTTTAGTGATCTCGATTCATGAAGCTCCTACGTACTCCACAATCTCTCTCCTCGAATCGGGTCTTCTGCTTCACAGCGCATAGCGAGTCTTTGAATTCACGTGAAAGAACTTTGTATCTTGTCATTGGCAGGTCGAGGAAGTGTTCCGAGAACAGTCTTCACAAAAGCGCTATGCGAACGAGCTTCGTGAATCAAACCCAAAAATCACCCAAACTCAAAACTGAATGGCTCAACAAGAGGATTCCTGGGGGGGACCGTTCATATGCTCCCCAAAAGGGAGGAGATGGAAAATATCTTGGGCCTTGGGGAGTTAATACTGAGCCATTCTGACCACGATTCATTGGTGGAGCTGTTATCGGAGATCTAGAGGAACTATCCACTATTCAAGAGGCCACGTTTGTATGGCTTCAGGATGAAGGATGACATCTTCATTCATGAAGAAAGTAAGAATGAGCTAGCTTATTGGTTCTGGAGTATTTCGTGTCAATGAAAATGGTTTAGGATGGCTCACGACCATGCTCGAGAAGACTTTATGCCCATCATGGCTGACTACCTGTATAACCATTTAAAAAATGTGTATGGGAAGGAACTCCAATCGTAGATGTCCTCCCCTTTGTACCAGACTATTTTAAAGGTAGCCTTGAGGAACTTGAGGAAGGGATGGTCTGAGGAGTTGGACCTGCGCCCGGGTGGAAACTTCACCGATGACTAGGCCTGGCCCTACTGGGTAGGTGCCTCGTGTGAGGAGTTCGGGGAGAATCTGAGAAGATTGGGTCTATATGAGGTGGCTTGGGCCTCCCAATTATACATTTTCCTACCGAAGATGTTGATGCCAAAATTTTTGATCAAGTGGTCATTGAGGACCAATACCTTCAACTTGCACCACAGGGAGGATGGAATCATCTTGTGGGTTGTGCAACAGATCTCAGGGGTCCTGATATTGGGGGAGATGTATGATGAATTCCTCCCCATTATGCGCCTGTGGGAGGATTCAAATCTGATGCCATTTATGGAGATGGCGTTGATGAGGCTGCTGCCCAGAGAGGAAAAGGAAGTAGTGAGGGATTTCTATTTCAGGCGGTGGTTCAAGAAGTTTCTGAATTTTCAGAAAGAGAGGAACTTTCCAGTGAGGCCTCAGACTTGCCCGAAGGGTGCTCAACAAAGCAAGAAGCACTCGAACTGCCATCTCTTGGATGACAGCCATGGGAGATCTGGGGGATTTTGTGTTAGCACAGAGCAGCAACCAATAGGCCGGATGGTGACATTCATCGAGATGCTCATCTGTGGTTGGATCCTAGCGGCGAGGGATACAAACAAGGGCGTGCGACCAAGAACATTCATCATGGAATCCATGATGGAGACATGAGGGAGAGTCAACCTCAGGATCCCGATTCTCGCCATGCTATACCAAATAATGTGGCACATGAGCGAGGGGAATATGCTACATAGAATATGTGATCCATTTCACCTCTTTTATGGGTGGATAGCGGTGCATGTTAGAGGGGTTTATGAATACTATAACCCCATCTCTCCTATGGGATCAAACTTCTGCCCATCAATACTGAATGTCACGGGTAGCTTTCTGGAAAAGCTGACCACACCATTGGTACTGAAATGGGTGTGGAAGGTGGAGGAATTCATCTGTCATCCAGTTCCATTGATAGTGTATGCTTTTACCGATGATAGCTAAGGAACGAAAGATCATCTATCCTATATTATATCCTTTTGAGGTGGAGTTCTAGTAGAAAGGGTGGACTGTGAGACCTTCTGTGAGCCATACACCCCACACCTATTTTGCGGGAAATTTTGGAGTCTGCAATGACTATCCATACATGTCTATCTAGTGGTGCACCACAAGGAACACCTGTGTGTAATGAGGAAAATGTGGATCATGTTTACCCAAGAAGATGGGAAGTTGCAGAATGAGATTCCTTTGCCTACTGCTGTTTTCGGGTTGGTAATGGAGTATTCCAAATGCTAGGAGGCGGCATACCCAGGGGAGATGCTGAGGGATCCAACCATTCGGGTTGGTGATAGTGAGACATCCCAACCTTGGGGCCGGGGCTGGAATGTGGAAATGGCATCTCGCAGTGGCGGAGTTGTTGTGGCGGTGAGGCCCACACCGATTGAGGGGCCGACAGTGGTAGCAGATCCAGTAGTGGTTACGAACCCTATGGTCCTAGATGAATACGGATATGTAGAGGGTAGGCCACCGAGAGTATTCCATAGGATGTCCACTCAGGCTCTAGGGAAGCTGTGACGCCATATAGACATGCCAGAAAATGCAATCTTCCCGGAGGCCTGGGACATCTGGGAAGTCAACCAGAAATTACTCAGCCCGTCTGAGATGTGGCAACCCTTAAACAATATCAGGGTGGATTCTCTAGGGATATTTTTTATCAGGGCCATCTTTACGATGTCCTAGGTGGAGGCAGAGCAATTCCATGAAGAGATGGAGGACTTTGTGAATTCCTGGGGTGTCACATGTCTAACGACAGACCACATCAAGGTGCTGCTGGATCGTACCGTCCCTCCAAAGCTATCGGTGGCAGAACTGAGAGAGTCCTTCCCTCTTCCGGAATAATCGGATGATTCATCTTGGGGGGACGAGTCCCATAGAGGGATCCCATTGGAGGAGGGCGATGTCGGAGATCAAGACCCGGATCTTGATGATTTTTCAGAGGCCCTCGAGATAAAATACCAAACCACTTCCTTAGGGTATGGTATAAGGTCATTTTAGACTCCTTATATACATCATAACTGAGCAGGAGAAACATGTACATAGAACTCGTTCTCATCCCTCAATGGATGTAGATGTGCGGACTTCAGGATCCACACCCTCCACTATAAGGAAGAGTACATCTGGCAGGTCCAGAACACCCGAGGGGGCTCCAGAGTTTTCATACCATTCGAAAATAAACTGAGGGCCATGCCTTGGGCCCAAACATCATCAACCTAATAATGAGACTAGTAATTTGACCTTTTTATGTCTCTTACCAAATTCAAGACTATCATCCCTTTTCCATGTTAACTGGCCTTCATGCCCCCCTTTTGGTATGCACAGTTCTGCATATGGAATGGTATACCCTAGAGAGGTTCTTCGGTACTCCTAGTAGCACCTTTCCTGGGGGTATTCTGGTGATTGTGGATGCAGATATCTAGAGCAACTGAGCTACAAAACTCCTAATCATTATTGGGGCTGTTAGTGGAGTTGAGCCTGAGATTATTGAAGTGGGGTCTGACGATGAGGATAGACCAGACAGCCCAAGTCTAGCCATGCCTAATCAAACACCAAGACACGGACCCCACTGACAAGTTCCTAGGGGAATTCACTACATATGAGCCTTCCAATCGTGCGTACTAGGATGAGACAACCTTTAACGAAGATGATAGAATGAATGTAACTCGCCGATCGGGGAAGATGATCAAGCTCTTCATCGATGAAACCCCCCAAGCACTATGGAAGGTTGAGATGGAAATACTTCAATCGCGACTGTGAGATCTGTGTTACAGGGGAGTGGATCCCCAACGTCTCCATGTGCTTGTCCAAGATCTTATGGAGGAGAAGATTCTGGAGTATTACCGTGGCCTTGGTTGGGTCTGGCAGCAGAGTAAGGCAATAAACATCAAGAGGCTCCAGGAGACTGAAAATGAGGTCCAGCGACTGCAGTGACAGGAGGACATGAACTCAACCTCCCTCAACGCACAATCTATGCTAATATTGTGATTGAAGGCCCAGCTGGTAGAGGCTGAAGAGGGAATGAAGAGATAATGACTGTTATAAGGACCAGTGTGGAGTGAGACCAGATTGTGGCTGACGAGATACACCCCATCGCTACTGAGGAGGAGAGGGAGTTGAACATGTGGAAAAAAATCCTAGACGCCATAAGACAGAGGGTGGTGGAGCTAGAATGCACTTTTGACAGGGTCAACACATCCATGGGAGGGGTCGATCCTAGGGTGATGTAATGCATGAAACCTCTGAATGAAATTTCACACATGGATATTTTATGCCATCTATATGCATGAGTTCTGTTATTTGTGTTGGTTTATTGAATTCTTGTGACATTCATGGAGAATCCAATGATCATTCCTTAGGATCACGTGGGTCGAGCCCGATGTGAGAAAAAAGGGATGGCCACATTATTACTCCATTCAAACGTGGGAGTGCATACCAATCTTCAGGCATCCCGGTGCTTGAATAGCTGATCTGAATTCCCTGGAGAAAAGGGTGGAGGCATTAATGGAGGATAAAGACCTGATAACAATCGAATTTTGATTTTCCTTATTTGATCTAGTGCACAAGCGGGTTAATGACGGGGCATTAGAAATCAATCCGAATATAAGGGAGAGAATAGTGTGAATCAGGATACCCCATATTCGGAACATTGTGGGGTGGAATGAAAATAATGTATAAATACTATCCATGCTCAAAAAATAGTATCCATATTTCATTAGCCTAAAATAGGAATATCAAATGAGGGATGATCGGTGACCATGTTCGAAACATGGGGCCTGACTTAGAATTTCATCCATTGGTTTTCTAGAATGTTAGCCCATGATAGCAGGTGAGCCATATGCCGAGAATCTATACTGTTAGGGGGTCCTCTTTTAGATATGAAAGAGGAAGAGGGTTCCAAATAAGGGTCACACAAAGTGAGAATGGTGGAGTGATGGTTTGTTTGAACAGAACCGAATACTCTTGACATTACACCACCGTGGTGGAAACACATCAGGTGGGAACACCGGTCTGATCATGGATCATTTCTACTTCTAGAGCATACCTATTTGGTGAGGAAGCTATCGCGTCCCAATGTTGTCATGGGGCATCATGAACTTGTTCAGGGTAAAGCTACAATATCATGGTTCCCCCAAAAGAGTTTAGGCCAATGGATTGAAAAAAGTGGGGGAACAAGACTAATGATTCATGGGGCCGGAACCGAGGCATAACACTTTGGTGTCTCTACATATCTCATGAGAATGAGAATCAATACTCATGTAGTTCTTGAATACAGTGTGGTCATCAGCCAATTTGGGTAGGGGGAATCCCTTATAGTGAGGAAGTCGATGCATCCCATGATTATCATGGGGCATCCAGAACATATTCTTGGTAGAACTATAGTTTAATATCTTGCATCAAGGACATATGAAGCCATGTAGTATAATGTCATATAGTAGGATGAAATGTGGAAGGAGAGATCACGAAATAGGAGTATGTGGAGTGGAAGCTATAAACCAAATGAAAAAAGTTTAGGCTGGACCAGAAGCAAAGTGCACGGGCGGTCCTACTTGTCCAATGTAGATAGTAATCAAGCCACAGGTATTTTTATGGTCACATGAGTAAAGCCATCAGACCAAAAGAAGCGGCATCTGATGGGTCTTGTTTGTCCTTTAGGGCGAATGGATATATATTTTTTGTGGAGCGATTGACCTAGATTATCCATTCCAAGCATCGCCACAAGAATCAATCCATATACATGCATTGAAAAAATGGCATGATAGATGGCTGATACCAAACATGATATCCCCTCGTGAGAGGACATCACGATCCAGTTTCATTTTTCATCTTGCGGCAAGGACGATAATATCACAGTTTATGGTCAAGTGATGGGACCAGGCCATGAACTTTTAACATCGTGCATGATAGAAGCAATATATTAAATTCATGTGGGACTAGGCATATGTATGTGAGATGAAGTCCAATAAAGAATGTGAATGTTGGGGTAAAGCATACCCGACGTGAATGAGGAAGAGGTCCACATCACACCGTGCAAGATTCCAAGAAAGAAACATCGGGTGGAAGGGCCTAGAAGGGATTAGAAGATATGGGATTGGAATGTTTAGCTCTCAGTTGAGCTAGACCTGAAGATGATATGTTCAGGTATTCCCACGTATCCCATGAGAATGGTAATCAAGCCATACATAGTTCTTAGATGTGCCTTTTAACTTCATTCATGACAAAACTAAGCTGGGCCCAAAGAGATGACTTCTGGGTGATTCTATGTATCCCATGAGGATGGGAATTATGTTGTACATATTTCTTAAGAAAGGAAATATAAAGAGAAATTAGATTAAGGTATTTAGAGCTCGGACCTGAGAGAAGAAAAACTCTTCCACATATGTGCTGACCGTGATCCAATCCGTAAGCCCACGTGAGTCATGATTAGTTTGGGAATCAATGGTGGAAGAGATATTTGAAATACCTGGAATTTATGTAGGGGTGTATTCGGTGCAGAATCCTAAATAATTCTTTACCATAGTTTTGTCCTCCTACTATGAAAATTTTCACCGACGGATAGTATCAAGAGTGTCGAAATTCCACTTATGACATGATGAGGAGGAAAATGATGTGAATCATGAGACTGATATTTAGGGCTTAATAGTGTTGGTGTGACGATGGAGGATAATGGTTGACTGTGTTCGAAACACAGTATCCATATCGTGTGACCTAAAATTGGAACAACAAATGAGCATCAACTACGGAACATATTCACAACGTGGGAATTGTATCAAATTGTTTCTTGAAATCCTCGAGGATGTTGGACCGTAATGGTAGCAGGGCCCTTGGGCTGACCATCCAGGCCATTTGAGTGTCCCTTCGGATTTGAAAGATGATGGAATAACCAATAGAGGGGAACATGAATCGTGGAAGGTGGGTGGGAACATGTTTGGGTAAAATCTAACACCCCAGGCACTAAACCAGAGTAATATTAGGCAAATAGGTGAATCAACATAGAGGGTTGTGGGGCTCAACTTGAGAGCATCCAATTGGAAAAGATGAGTATAAAAAAAAGACATGAAGATATCTTTGGAGAAAGAGGTACACGGCGTGGCTGCTACAAACCCGACCTGAATGAGTACATAAGCCCACACAACACCATATATCCCTCTCATGGAAGAATGTTGGCCATGGGGCCTAGATAAGAGGGATATCTCTAAGATATGGGGCTGGACCAATAGTCGAAATGCCCTGACATTCATACATTTACCATAAGAATCGGAATCAAGTCGTATGTAGTTCTTGAAGGCCATGCACTTTTAACGTCGTGAGGTGAGAACGAAAATAATGGTGTGATACCCAAACGTGTGCTGTGTATGGCACGATGAGTAACCTGACGTGAAGGATAAAATAATCCCATACCAAACCATACAACCCTATGTGAGAGCTTGGGATGGGGGCCTGAGATTGGTCCATAGATAGAATGTCATGGCCAGATTTCAGTTTAACGTCTGGTAGTGAGGAAGATAGTGAAATTAGTTTAATGTCATAGATCTTAGATCGTAGACACCTTGTTTTCAAAATGGAAATGATAACAGAGGACAACCGTTGACCATATTCGCAACACATCATCGCTCTTTGCATGACTAGAGGCTGGGGCAAACAATTGTCGTCAACTGCTGACCTTATTTGCAACACTGGACATGTATCAGTTTTTTTCCTTAAATCCTCGAGGACGTTGGAATGTAACATTAAGAGGGCCCTTAAGCTGTGCACCTGTACCATTTGGGGGTCCTTTTGGATATGAAAAACAATAAGAACTTGAATGTTGGGACCCACGAATCATAGAGGGGCCTACCCTCACAGAAAGGCTATAATAAAATGAGGAATGTCTCATGGAGATATGTGGGGCATGGAAAAATGGACTGACATGAGTGGGGACAGAAGATCATGCCATACTGCCCATTCCCAAATGAGCACTCAGGCCGAGGGGCCAAAAGGGTCGAGGGACCTTTGGCTGGTCATCCCAGCCGACTACAACCATATGAAATATTGTGCGGTTACCACCAAATCCTAGCACCAAAGCCCATGTGAGCGGTGCTCAGTGTGAGAAATGAGGATCCGGATTCATCTTTCCCTTTCATATAATGTTCTCATAATTGGCATTTCCTAAAGGGAATCACAACTTGAATATATAGCGGGTAGGATGAACAACCACACTCAATGTTTGGGATATACGGGGGTGGTGACAACATCAATGGATAGACGCTGACGATGTTCTAAACACTACATCCTTTAATGTGACCTGAAATGGGAACATAAATGAGCATCAACCCCTGACCATATTTGCAATGCGGGATTTGTTTCAATTTGTTTCTCAACAACCTCGAGGGAATTGGCCCGAAGTGGTAGGAGAGCCCTTAGGCTGAGAATCCATGCCAGTCCGGGGTCCTTTTGGATGTAAAATATGATGGAGTACTAATCCAAGGTGTGGGTGAAGCGTAGATGTGCCCATGCATTTTAACCAAATAGGGCGGTGAAAGTGATGGACATCTCCGAGAAGTAGGACGTATGGCAGGATATAGATGTGTTCGATGTGAATTGGGGAAAAAGCCTATACCATACCATGTGTCCCAACCTGAGGAGAGATTGTGATGTTTGGGCTGGGCCAACAGACGAAATGTCTGGGTGTTCCTACGTATTCCACGAGGATGGGATTTAAGCTGTACATAGTTCATAAAGGCAATGCAGTTTAATGTTCTTCATTGAGTACGTGAGAGACTTGAAGAATGAGGAGGGAGAACAGGGTGCGATCATCATAATCTTGACATGAGCGGGGCCAAAGAAGCCTTCACTACGCTGTATAAGGATCCTCCAGGAGGTCTACCCCAGGGGTGAATAGCCAAATAAAAGAGTTTGGGGGCTGGACTGAAGATAAATCTTTTGAGAATTCCTACATATCCCTTGTGGATAAGAATCAAGCTATACATAGTTATAACGGTGTAGTTTAACATCTTGTAGGATGACATAAAGATTAAAGTCACATGAGATCTTTTTCTGTTTACTGTCATGTAGGACTGAACTGTTTAGGGTCATTTGGGACCAAACATTTTAAGGTCATGTCATACCCTCTAGCTTAGGCAATATATTTCTTGAAGATCTTGGCATTGGTTGGAGGAGTTATACTCTCACCATCCATGGTTACCAGTGAGTACGCACCATTGGGGTATACCTTGTGAACAATGAATAATCATTACCATTAGGGATCTAACTTGGGTGGTTTCCCGCCTTCTATCATTGGTGTCCTGAGGTCCAATACCAAATTTCTTTGTAAGAAGGAAGGAAGGTGAACTTTCTTGTTTAAAGCTCTAGCAATCTTATTTTGATGCATTTTAAGATTATGCAGGGTGCAAAGCATGTTCTTGTCGAGCACTTCCAACTCATCCAGATGGATTTCGACTATATTATCTGGCACTTTCTGATCATAGATACCTGTGCACAATGAGGTAAATTATATCTTGATGGACAGGATGGCCTCTGTCCCATACACCGGGGAATATGGGGTCACATGGGTGGAATTTCGAGTCATCGTCCGATAAACCTAGAGGACATTAGGGAGATTGTATGACCAACTCTTCTTATTTTTACCAACCATTTTCTGTAGAATGTTAAAGGGGGTCTTGTTGAATTCATCAATCTGTCCATTTTATTGTGCATGATATAGAGAGGTATGGTTTGAATGGATTTTGTACAGCATACAATTTCATCAGCTCAGCCCATTGGAAGATCGTTATGTTATTGGTGAGGATGGCATGAGGGACCCCAAATCAATAAATGATGTTGGAGATCAAAAATTAATCTATGGAATGAGCCTTGACCTCTTTGAGTGGAACTGCCTCTTCCCACATGGAGAAGAAATATGTGGAAATCGGGATGAACCTACAATAGTGAGTTTTCACCTGTTGATATGGTCCCACAACATCAAGTCCCCACACCGAAAATAGCCATGATTTATTGGTGGAGTGGAGATGTTTTGGTGGATGATGCATGATGTTAGCATGAATCGGGCATGCATGGAATCTTTTGGTGAACTGGATGTAGTCATTGATCATAGAGGGAAAAAATATCCCAGTCTTCGGATCTGATGATACAACATCAGCCCAGTCTCATGGGCACCGCTGAAACGGGAATGAACCTCCTACATGACCTGATAAATCTTAACTCCTCGGATGCAACGAAGGAGAATACCATCAAACCTACACTTGTAGAGGATGTGTTCAAAGCTGGGACCACTTTGGAGGGTAAACTGTAACACGTGACATCAGATTCACTCGCGCTCGGCCCGATCATCCGAGAGATTACTGTGCTTGTGGTATTCAAGCGAGGGTATCCTCCAATCGGGAGCTACTTCAATCACCACATCTGAGGGACCTAAGAGTCCGGACGTAGAGGCGCTTTTGGTATGATTTCTTACCTGAGGGTCGCCATCGTCATCTGGAATGACGAGAGTAATGACTCCGGTGTGCCACATGGATACTCAAATCATTCTTCTCGGGCTCTACAACTGACACAGCTAGGCTGACCAAGGCATCTTCCCTATGATTCTATGATCAATGGATAAGGGTTACCTCTAGCTGAGAAGGGAAATAGGTCATTTTCTGGAGATTGTGTTCCAACAATCATACAAGCTCTGGCTTCCTAATGATATAGTTACAGTTGATCTGCTTGATGACTAGTTTGGAGTCCCCTTTCACATCCATATGGGGCACATCAATCTCTAGGGCCAGTTTAAGGCTAGTAATGAGGGCATGTTTCTCCTCCAAATTATTGGTGCAACCTCTTGATAAGAGGAATGAATACAGAATAATGTCTTGTGTTTGGGTATTGAAGATATTACCTTGGCTAACTCTATTGAGTCTGGGGTCACTAATCCTTCTTCCGGTGGGGCTCTAGGAAGCCCCATAGAAATGAATTTTCCAACAAGGGATGAAATGATCTACCAAGAGGATTAACTCATCAGGGAGATCAAGGTCCAGAGATTGGTCCGCTGGGGTTGGATGGGCAGCAAGTAAATCTTCCAATGCTTTCCCCTTAATAAGCTTTTGAGGAAAAAACCTGATGTCAAACTACTGGAGAATTACTGGCCACCATGCTAGGAAGCCTGTCAGCATGAGACAGATTAAGATGTACATCAATGGATCTACACGAGACACCAGCGGTACCTCTTGGTGTAGTTGGTAATGTCTCAATTTATATAGAGTCAATACAAGATCAAGGATGCTTTTCTCAATGTGGGAGTATCTTTTCTCCATATCGAGGAGCATGTGGATGAGTTAGTAGATGAAATTTTCAGTTACCTCTGTGTTCTTCTGGGAAATAAGGGCACCGATATATCGTTCCTGGGTGGTCACATAAAGGACCAGTGGTTTTCTAGAGATAAGTGGCATCAAGACTAGAGGCTGGAGAAGATACTACTTGATTTCTTCGAACACGGTCTCACACTCTTTGTCCCATTTGTAGGTGGTTCCTTTCTTCATTAGTCGAGTAAAGGGCCAACACTTTCCAGCCAAATTCGCATTGAATTAGCATATGTAGGCCAAAAGGCCTGGAAGCCCTGATGTTCCTAGATATTTCTTGGGTGAGACATCTGGCTGATGGCCATGATCTTGTCAGGTTCGATCTTGATGCCCCAGTATATGAAAATGAAGCTGAGAAATTTTACAGAGGTGAACCCGAAGGCACACTTCAGTGGGTTCATCTTTAGGTTGTGAGAACAGAGGAAGCTGAACAATTTCTCGAGGTCCATGAGATGGTCCTGGAACTGGTATAATTTGACCACCAGATCATCTATGTAGCATTCCACCAATGTCCGGAGGATCTACTGTAATATACGATGCATAGCCTCCTGATATGTGGCACATGCATTATTCAAGATGAAGGGAATAACTAGGTAAAAGTAGTTCCCTGTGCTACACTGAAAGATGTGGAATCCTCATCCTAAGGGGCTATTCAGATCTGGTTGTATCGAAAGTAGCCATCCATGAAGGAGAGGTCTTGGAACCCAGTTGTAGCATCGAAAAACAATTCCTTCACAAGAAGGGGAAAGTCATCCTTCGGACAGTGACGGTTGAGATCCCGAATGTCGATGCAGACCTGGATCATTCCATTCTTCTTTACATACACAATATTGGCCATCCATTTTGGGTAATGGACCTCTTCAACAAACCAATCTCTTATGAGCTTATCAACTTCCACATATACCATGGTACCATGACAATGGAACATCATTCCAGGAGGATGCTTGAACCGGCGATGATTTGTCGGGAGACTGAGGGTGTGGACTGCTACCTGAGGATCTAGTCCAGGTATCTCATCATAACACCAAGAAAATACACCATGATGTTGTTTTATGATGTATATGTATCATTTATTTTCCTCGAGGTCCATGTAAGCACCGACTAATGTAGGTATCAAATCTACCTTACTACGGTGGATTACCTGTACCAAGTCATTGGACTTGGCAGAAATGACCTCTTCAAAGGCTAGGGAATAATCCTCTATGTCCTATTATTTACTTATGGAGAAGGTATTCTTAGCCAGTGGAGATTCATCTGAGTCGACAGATCCTGAGGAGCGGCAGGTACCAGCCTGAGCGCCTGTGGTCACTACATCTGAAGAATCCAGTGCTGTCGAAACCTTTGCAATGAAGGCTATCGACCTGATCCCATCTGGTCATCGACAAAAGGGGTCACTCTTGATAATATCAAAGCATTATTGGAACATCGTCTTTAGCCGAAAAATTGTAACCTAATGAAACAAGATATAATAATGTATTGCCATTTCCATGTGGCGGACATCCCGATACCTTATGGGGGTAGGAAGATCCAGGATCACCTAAGCCTGATTCATATAAGAATACGAGGTGATCTTCTGACATCACCTGGACCTTGGAACATGGTTCCCCCTTATCCTCGAGACAACAAAACATTTCCCTATATTAGTAGTGGTTGCCTCCAATCGATGTATTGGGAAGACGTTGGCGTCATTCAAGCCCACCCAAAGGTCAGTCGCAACCACAACAGGTCCAAACTTGCTGGCCTGAATCTGGTTTTCCTTGATCTTGTAATAGTCAACATCCAGATAGTGGGACACACAAGAGGAAAAAGGGTTCTCATCACCATGGAGTATTCCCACTCTACAATTATGGGAGTACTTGAGGCACTGATGATATGATGAATGGACCACCGCGTGCAGGTGGAGGCATGGCCTGCCCAAGAATGTATTGTATGTGGTGTCTTGGGAGACAACGATAAACTCGATGACAGAATATAGGACACAAAAATGGGTCTTCAAATGAATTTTTCCAACTGGGATATGTTACATCCCGTCGTAACCTTGGATTCTCAGGTCTGAGGGAGTCCGATCATCCTCAGATTTCCCCATCTTACAGAGCGTCCGTGACGGTATAAGTTTAATACCTTATCGAGTGTCGATGAGGCCGAGGAGGATCTCCTTGACATTAAAATGTCCATTTATGTACAATAGGTGTATGTTCTTATATAAGGGATAACCCTCATCTTCTCAGAAGAAGGAGATAATGGCCTGACATTTAGTGTTCTCGACTACCTCAGCAAGAAAGGCCTCTGCAGTTTCTACCTCTGTCTTGAAATTGATGGGGATTCTTCAAGCATTGGCAAGGGCCTAACGCATATATGAATATAGGAGAGGGAAATCAAGGATATAGATCCTTGCTAAAATTTTGGAAAGTTGTTTGAGAACATCATACTTCTGCACTAGGCATGAGATTCTACTTACAGGAGGCCGCTCTGTGATAGGAGTAATGGAGGGCCCTGTCGGCTGGACCAGCGGCTGATTGGTGGTGGGAATGTCCCACTACTCACTAGTAGAAGCATGAAGAGTGACTATTAGATGGGGGCTAACTGACTGAGACCAGTCTGCAGTGGAGCGTGTCTAATCGCAGCGTGGTCTGGGTGGCTCTTCTTGATCCAGTAGCACAAACGGTGGTGGAGACAGACACGATGACATCAGATATGGAGGTTGCGCTGGATAATTTCTACACTAGGACAAATGTTTGGTTTCAGTTCCATGCACGACCTATATGGAAGTTCCAAATGATGTGCCTTGAAAACCCATATAACCATGGCTTTACTTAAGTTGGCGTCGGCTGGGGACATTAGGGAGGTCCGCATGGCGCTCCCCGTCATCGGGAGTCATGTATGGGTTTACCAGCTCCACAGTGTTAACTGAAGTGTACCCTTGATTGTCACTCAAAGAGCCATCCTTTACTGTATAGATTCTATGAGGGATCACTGAAATTCACGGCCGATTGTTTCTTATCGACAAGTCAATGTTCTGGTGCTCTGCTAATGTGTATAACATCACTTGGGTCGAATCCTCGGTGATGATACTTTAAAATAGTCATTTGTTTTCAGTTGATTGTATCCTGATTGGGGGGGGGGGGGGGTTGTTAGCAGAGATTAATTGAAATGACTAATTTATTATGATTGATTTAACAAATTGATAATGATTGGGGTGAGTTCATCGTTAGGTAGTTAATCTTGTGATATCCTTGATCATTGCTTTATATTGCATTAAATTAACACCCATGTCACAAGATGATTTTGATCGGAATTCCAAAGTGTTAAAGATTTAATCCAAGCATTAACAGAACATAGGTTTCTAATCATTACCATTACTTGTTTATGGTAGTGTATTTGTGGTTCTAATAATCCATGGAATCCACATATTAAAGAAAACATGTCATTAATCTATGACATATAATGTTCAACATACACAATATTAATTTAAAGAACATTCGTCGAGCAAAAGCTCTCAATAACTTAACATACCTAAATTATAACTAACCCCTATTAAAGATTTACTCATCCATTAAAATTATTACTAATCTGGTTATAATTATTATGATGATAAATTAATAAGATAAGATAATGAAAGGGATAAGAAAATATTTGTGCGTCGAACACACACACACACACAAACGATGATGATAATTAAAAACGGATTTTTGATTGAATGAGGAAGAAAAAGAAGGGATGGGGATTAAACTGAATTTAAACTATTTTAATAACATAAATATTAAACTATAGAAGGTGGATGAGAATAATAGATATTGAAGAAGAAACTTTCATTAAAACAGAATTACAAAAGAAAGCACTTACAAAATTACAAAAATGAAGAACACAAAAGTAAGTGAAAACAAAGAGAGAAGGAAAGGTCTCTCAAGTGAAAAAATGAGTATGGAAGATCCTCCCAAGAATTTTAAGGGCTTTTTTCATGCCAATATGTTCTCCTCTCTTCTGAAATGCCAACCCCTCTCAAGGAGAGAAGGGGAGAGTATTTAAAGCCCAAGGAGTGGACTGTTTGCATTCCCAATCTGTCCCTCCAATTTCATCGCCATGTTGGCTATTCTGACAGCCGTATCTCGAGATGTCTACTTCTTCAAGGTTTTAGATAATAATGTTTTACGACTACTCTCAAATATTTGAGTCATTTGGACTTAACTATCAAACGTTATGGCCGGTTGATTAAACAAAGTTAAACTGTCGATTTCAATCCAGTATTTTTGATGTACAAAATTTGAAAGGGTTTTTTGAATATGAATATGCCTTCAAATCCGAATGAGTTATTCAACAAAGTCGTCCGTCTCTATCTCCTCTTTCACACTGCAACATATCACCTCGATTGGATGCTTACATCATGAGATATGTCACTCATACTATACTGATTTTAATTCTCGTCCAGAATGGAGGGATGGATTTTAATGCTTCATTTGAGACCCTTGTTCTTAGATTTGGGCCCTAAATTTTTTATACAAAACTCCTTGAATTGTCCCCAGAAATAAGGTGGAGAATAATAGAATTTTTACTTTTTCATGTAGCCCAGTAAATAATTCTTCATGAATAGTCCGGTTTCTTCACAAAGTCTTTGGTCTTGTTTGTGAAGACCATATGACCCTTCAAATGGCAGAATTGGCTAATGGTAACTTCTAATGAAATGTTTTATATTTAATGGAGAATCCTGAGAAACAAGAAACACATAATTTGGATCATTATAGTTATAGTTAGTATTAAAATAGTAAACTGACTAAATTGGACTACTTCTAAAAATGCTCAAAAATTATACTTAATATTAAAACATTAAAATTTCACACAAATTATTCACATTTCATATAAAATCAGTAAAGGGAGTATATAATAAGTCATGAAAATATTAATAACATCAACTCCCCCACAATTAGTTTTGTGCATGTCCTCATGTGCAACAAATATAAAAACATGACAAAATCATTTTCACTCACCAACAAATATTAAAATTTTGTTTTCTCCAATCAGGGGAGGTTTAGACTATTTCACTCATCCATTTTGAATTCCACCACAATTTGTTACAGAAACAATGTTCCAAAACTAATTCATTTTTTCATTCTTAAATTTTGAAATGGAAAATGTGGACACGCAAAACTCACACCTCTCAAGATGATAAAATTCATTTGTGGAGGTTCACTCTTTCACCAACCGAAAGTGAAAATCTTAGAGTTTGAAAAGAGATCTCAGCCTCTAATCCCTATCCAAAGTGCACAAGAATCAAGAGTACTTTTTAAGGGGTTTTTCTGTGGCTATGGTACGGTAGGAATATAATGCCCAAGAGAGAACAAGAGGGGTAAAACACCAACATAGAAAAAGAAATGCACATTTTTTTCTGAAATAAAAAATGGAAGGAAATGAGAACACATATTTACAAGGGAATGATCATGTGAAGAAATACACAATAGAGGAAGAAAATATGAAGGGTATGAGAATATGAAATATTTACAAACCACAAAAATTCTCTCAATGATATAAGCATATAATGCAAGTGTTATTTTTTTTCTTTGTTTTTTCAAAAGTTGACCTTGAAATAGATCTCACACTCATATCCCAACCCATGTTTGATCTCTTCAGGGAACTAATAGTAATAGTTATAACAAGATCAAAGGTTGAGAAAGAGTGATTTTTGACCTACCCAAGACACAACCCATTTTGCAATTTTTTTTATTTTTTTCATCATTTTTGAATTTCTTTTGAACACTTGTCAATAAAATTTACAAAATTACATAAATGGAAGTAAATTAAATTCCCAAAAACACACTTAATGACAAACTCTCCCCCAAACTGAAATGGATTCTTGCCCTCAAGCAGATGATAACTCGTTGAAAATCAATAATAGGGTACCCAAACAATGAAATCCATTCCCCCCACACTTAAATTTCAAAAAAATATGCAATGAAAATCCATGTTGATATTGGGTGGGAAACGGTATTGGGCTTATAATATGGCTGTCAAAGAAAAGGATTTCATAGGCTCGAAGGGGATTTCAAAAGGAGGATTAATGTAAGGGAAATGAGACACTATTTGGCTATTGTGATTCTCATGTGGTTTAGAAAATGCCTCTGTCATATTAATGCACACTAAGGCAGGAAATTCAGCTCGAAGGTAAAAAAACTCAAGAATAACAAATGGGGGTGAAAACACACATTTTGAAAAGATGGCCAAAGGTGGCCTTGGCATGAATGAAAATGTTGTTCATCACGGTTCGGGAAAAGCATTTTCCAATTAAAAAATTGGGCATTCAAAATTTGTTAATTTTGACACAAAATTCTTTATCCAAAGTCATGATGAAAATAAAAAAAAATTTGAGATGAAAACATGTCTGTTAACTCAACAAAATGGTTGGATAAAATTTCAAAACTCGATGGTGAGTAAGCATGACTCATTACTTTTTTGTATTTTTTTACGTGATTGTTTTCTTGGTTTTTGTTAGTTTTTTGGGTTTTTATATTTTTTTTGTTTTATTATAAAGATACACCCACACAAAAGATAAAGTTAAAAAGAAAGGTTTTGATAAAGAAAGTGGTAAAAAAATTAAAGAGGGAGGAAAAAGAAGAAAGAGGTAGAGAGAGGAAGAGATAGAGAGAGTTAAAGGGAAAGTGGTGCCCCTGGTTTAGATTTGGTGGGTCGTTGTCTCTATCCAGTGGTGGGTTGACTGGAGAAGTTGGGTATCCAATGGAAGTAGATGATGATCCTAGATTGTGTGTCCTCTCATAGTGATGCTTTAACTGATTTCCATTAACCGTGAATTTCCATTTGGAAGAGGGGTCTTGGACTTACACTGCACCAAATGGGTAAACAATAGTAAAAACAAAAGGACCTTCCAAACGAGAATTAAGCTTACCTGGTTGAAGTCAGAATCAATAATTGAAGAGAATTACCTTTTCAACTTCAGGAAATGCCTTTCACAGGATGTGTCTGTCATGGAGTACCTTAGCCTTCTCTTTGTACAAATTTAAATTCTCATTGGATTCATGTCGAAGCTCCTACAGTTCAGCCAATTGCAACAATCATTCTTCACCATATTTTTCACAATCTAAATTACAGGTTTTCACAACCCAAAAAGACTTATGTTTGATTTAAACTGGTAAGTGACAGGCTTTACCAAAAAAACTATCCCAAAAGGAGACATGCCAATGGGTGTTTTACTGGAAGTTCGATAAGCCCAATGGGCTTCACCAAGTCCCTCAGACCAGTCTTTTCTAGTGGGCTTAACAAATCTCTCAAGTACCCTTTTCACTTCTCTATTAGAGCGTTAAGCCATGTTATTTGTTTGGGAGTGATATGAAGTTGAAGTTTTATTTACAACCCCATTCTTTTTCAGAAGAGCTTCCATGGTTCTATTACAAAAATGGGTTCTTAAGTCATTGATCAAGGCACGTGGTGTGACAAATATTTGGAAGATGTGGGTCTTTAGGAACTCACTAACAGTATGAGCATCATCCTTCCTAGTGGGTTTGGCCTCAACCCACCTTGAAACATAATCGACCATAAGAAAAATGTATGGGAATCCATTGGAAAGGGAAAATGGTCCCATGAAATCGATGACCCAAACATCAAAGATCTCGCAAAAAAATAAAGTCTTTTGGGGCATTTCATTTCTCTTGGAAATTGTGCCAAACTTTTGGCAAGTGGGACATGATTGACAGAACTCATGTGAGTCCTTGAAAAGTGAAGGCTAGAAGAATCCAGAGTATAAGACCTTTAGGGAGGTCCTTTGTGGACCAATGTGGCCTCCTCCGAGAAGTGAGTGACATAATTCTAATATGGAAGAATGTTAATTTTCATTGACACATCTCTTTATTACCATGTCATCCCCAGTTTTCTAATGTTTATTTTCTTCCCAAAAATAGTATTTTGAATCTCTTTTCAACTTCATTTTTTGTCCTTTTGAAAAGTTTTCAGGAAAACACCAGAAACTAAGTAATTTACAATTGGGGCATACCATGGTATTTTTGGAGTGAGAGATTAAAGGTGCTCAGTGGGGAATTTAGGATCGATGATTTCAAATTGAGAAGAATTGGAAATTCTACTCAAGTGATCAGAAATAGGGTTTTATTTTCCTCATCTATCTTTTAATTCACGGTCAAACTCTTGGAGCATTAGGATCCATATTATTATCCTCAGTTTGGAATCACTTTTCTTGAGTAAGAACTTTATAGCAGAATGGTCTGTGATGATTATGATTTTGGCACCTATGAGATAGGGCTGGAATTTATCTACGGAAAAAACCACTGCTAAAAGTTCTTTTTCAGTGACATTGTAGTGAGATTGAGTTTCATCCAATGTTTTTGAGGCATAATAGATGACATGAGGAATTATTACTCTTCTTTGACCAAGAACAGCCCCAACGGCTCAATCAGAAGCATCACACATTAACTCAAAGGGTAAGGACCAATCTGGGGGTTGGATTATTGGGGCAGATGTAAGAGCAGTTTTGAGTTCAATGAAGGCTCTCTTGCAAACCTCATAAAAATGGAAAGTGATATCATTTTGTAGCAAACGAGTGAGTGGGAGGGAAATTTTACTGAAGTTATGGATGAATCACCGATAGAAACCTGCATGACCTAGAAATGAACGGGTGTCTCAAACAGAAGTGGGTGGAGGAAGTGATTAGATCACTTCAATTTTGGCAGGATCGACTTCAATACCATCTTTTGAAACTATGTTCCCTTGAACAATCCCATTTGTAACCATGAAGTGACATTTTTCAAAATTTAACACCAGGTTGCACTTGACACACTTTTGAAGGACTAGAGAGAGTTAATTCGAACAACATTCAAATGACTCACCATAAATGGTGAAGTCATCCATGAAGACTTCCGTGCAGTGTTCCCTGAATTCTGAAAAGATACTCATCATACACCTCTGGAATGTTGAAAGAGCATTACAAAGGCCAAAAGGCATTCTTCTATATGCAAATGTTCCAATGGGGCATGTGAAAGTAGTCTTTTCTTGGTCCTGAGGTGAGATTGGGATTTGAAAATAGCCAGTGTATCCATCAAGAAAACAATAATGTGGCTTTCCGACTAATCCTTCTAGCATTTTATCAAGGAATGGAAGAGGGTAGTGATCATTTCATGTTTCACCATTCAATTTTCTATAGTCGATGTTGACACTCCATTTGTTTTTCACTCGAGATGTGACTACCTCTCCAGGTTCATTTGTTACAATAGTTATCAACCCTTCTTAAGTACAACTTGAATTGGACTAACCCGTTCATAATCAGAAATTGGGTAGATAATACCTTCTTGAAGAAGCTTGGTGATCTATTCCCTAACTACCTCAAGGATGAGTGGATTGAGTCTTCTTTGTGGTTGTCTAATTGGTATGGATGACTCCTCAAGATGGATGTGATGCATGCAAAGGGCAGGGTTGATTCCTAGTATGTCATCTAGGGTCCAAAGTAAGGAATTTTTGTTTTCTTCTAACACTTGAACAAGTTTGGACTCCTCGGTTTTATTAAGTGCGGTAGAGATAATGATAGGATTGGAGTGATCATGGAAGAGGAATGCATATTTCAGGTGTGCAGGAAGAGGATTTAGATCAGTCTCATCTTTCACTTTTGGGCTAGACAACTCAGGAATGGAAGAAGGGACTTCAGTTGCTTTAGGTTCATTTTCCTTAATACTGTCCAAGTTGGAGTAGTAGATATCATAATTGATGTGGAATTCAAAGAGTTTTGAAGTTCCACTAGATTGATGGAGTCTATGAATGAGACGTCCACATCAACATCACCATTTATGAATTGGTTAATCATAGTGCAGATTTCACAAGATCCTTTATCATTAGAACATGATGAACACGGTGGATTGGGGATCGATTGACTCTTAGAAGTGTCCTCAGAAGCATGAATTGAGAATGCAGAGTGGTCCTCAGATGGGTATCCCATGGCTTTGAAAATGTCAAACTTGACCAGTTGGTCACCGAATTCCATGGATAAGATGCCTAAATGCACATCAATCTTGGTTCTCACTGTCATGTGGAACGATCTTCCTATAATTAGGGGAGATCGAGAAGAAGTCATCTCACTTTCCATGTCAAGGACATAAAAATCAGCATGGAAGATAAGATCATTAACTCGAACAAGGACATCCTCAATTATTCCCTCAGGAATAGCTGTTATTCGATTGACTAACTGGATGACAACACCCATTGGGTGTAAAGGACCAAGAACAAGGGTGGAGAATATGGATTTGCACATGACATTAATTGAGGCTCCTAGGTCTATGAGTGCATCATCAAAGTTCGAACATCCAATTTGGCATATAACCATAAAGGTCCCTGGATATTTGCACTTTATGGGAATAGACTACTAGGTGGAAACATTTTCGAAGGTCTAAGTTGCCTCTTCTGGGTACACAACTCCTTGAGAAACTTGGCATACTTAGGAATTTGTTTTATGGCATCTAAGAGGGGAATGTTGACTTCAACGCGTCTAAACATGTTGAGTATTTCAGGATCAGGTACAAAGGACTTCCTTGGTTTAGAATCATCTTGAAGAAAAGGAATTGGATTACTAAGTGGAATAGAAGGAGGTGAGGGAATGGCTTCAGGTTCCTTTTCAAGTTTCTTTTTATTTTCATTTTCTAGTTCAACATTCAAAGGAGGGTTTGAGGATTTATCTTGAGGCATAGACAGTTTCTTTCTTGATCTAAGTGAAATTTCACTTACATTACCCTTGGGGTTAGGTAATGGTTGATCTGGGAGTTGGGAAGAATTTGATTGTTGTTGCTGGCTCAGGTGGGATGCAAGTTGACATATTTGAGTTTCAATGTTTTTAAGGATAGAACGGGTGAAGGAGGAAAGATCTTCCACTGCACATTCCAATGGATTCTTGGAAGAATAGGCTTTTCCCTGGTTGGGATTTCCATGATTTTCATTCTTGGGTAATCGATTGTATTGGTTTTGGAATTGGGACAGCTCACCAGGATAATGGAATCCAAAAGGAGGATTGTTCCTGTGAGGTTGAGGAACAAAAGTATAAGGTTGTTGGATGTTACCACCACCTTGACCATATCGGAATTGGTTTGGGTTTTGAGGAGGGAATTGAGGGGGTGAGACATGGGGTTACCATACCTCAATCCTTGGTTAAGGTTATAGGAGAAGGGCTTAGAGTGAGGTTGGTTGAAGTTTCTAATAAACTGACCTGATAGTTGAGGATTTGTGTTCCACTGAGCGTATGCTACATTGAGCTCCATTGGTCCAGATGAATTGGATTGATCCTCTTGATGTTGTGGACATGCTTCAGTTGGATGAGATGGAGAGTTTCAGATTCCACATTTTTTGATAGGTCCAGGAAACATTGATTGTGGAGAAGACGAGGTTGGGGATTTGGTGGCCACAGCTAGCTGTCGCACAAGACCTGTAAGTTCACTCATCCACTTGGTCATCTTGATCGGCCCAATTGATTGATTATCTTGGGCTTGTTTGACTTGAGAATGTGCTCGAGTATGGAATTGTTGTGTGTTTGCAGCCATGTTACGTTTGAGATCTCTTGCAGCTGCAGGAGTTTAATCAACAAGAGCACCGCCACTTGCGGCATCTATGAGAGTTCTCTCCATAGCCAATAACCCCTCATAGAAGTATTGGATCAAGAGTTGGTCAGGAATTCGGTTATGTGGGAAGGTTGCAATAAGATTTTTGAACCTCTCCTAGTACTCATGGAGTGATTCACTTGGGAACTGACGGATATCAATTATTTCTTTTCAGATAGAACCAGTACGAGAAGGAGGAAAGAATTTCTATATGAAGAGTCGCTTCATGTCATTCCATGGGGTTATGGAACCAGGAGGAAAGTAGTTGAGCCATGACATAGAAGTGTCATCTTGGGAGAAAGGGAATGCGCTGAGTTTGATTTGTTCTTCATAAACCCCTTGAGGCTTCATGGTAGAGCACACTACATGGAACTCTTTAAGGTGGAGATGTGGATCCTCACCGGCTAGACCATGGAAATGAGGAAGAAGATGAATCAATCCCGATTTGAGTTCGAGTCACCCTCTATATTTGGATACTGAATACCATGATGTTGGTAATTCATATCCGGGAAGCATGTTCTTTAAGTGTTTTTCCCTAGGATTGGCCATATCTAATTCAACTGGTTGGAGAAGGACTGGTTCTTGAATTATTTGATTATCTCTTATGTTGCTCCTATGTTGGCGTAGTGTTCGCTCAATTTCAGGGTCAAACAAATCTTAGAGATTGTATATAAGGCTACAGGGCATTCAAAGAGATTTTGGAAGAAAGAGAAAGATGGGTTTTTCTTTGTATTTTTTTTCAGTGTATGCTTTTTAAAAGGAAGACGGGTTTTTCATTTTGTTTTTTTCAATTTTTTTAAATTTTTGTTTTTTTGGGTTTTTTAAAATAACCATAAACTAATGACTACATAAATCACCATCCCCTGCAATGAAGCCATTTGAAACGCACGATCGATTGTCACCTATCGATCGGTCAAAGTTCCGGTGCTCTGCTAATGTGTATAGCAGCACTCGGGTCGAATCCTCGGTGATGATACTTTGAAATAGTCGTTTGTTTTTAGTTGATTGTATCCTGATTGGGGGGGGGGGGGTTTGAAGAGAATAATTGAAATGAATAATTTATTATGATAGATTTGAGAAATTGATAATGATTGTGGTGAGTTCATCATTAGGTAGTTAAGCTTGTGATATCCTTGATCTTTTCGTTATATTGCATTAAATTAACACCCATGTCACAAGATGATTTTGATCGGAATTCCCAAGTTTAAAAGATCTAATCCAAGCCATAACATAACATAGGTTTCTAATAATTACCTTTACTTGTTTATGGTAGTGTATTTTTGGTTCCAATAATCCATGTAATCCAAATATTAAACAAAACATGTCATTAATCCATGACATATAAAGTTCAACATACACAATATTAATTTAAAGAACATTCGTCGAGCAAAAGCTCTCAATCACTTAACATACCTAAATTATAACTCACCCCAATTAAAGATTTACTCATCCATTAAAATGATTACCAATCTGGTTATAATTATTATGATGATAAATTAAGAAGATAAGATAAAGAAAGGGATAACAAAAGATTTTTACGTCGAACCCACACACACACGAACGATGATGATAATTAAAAACTGATTTTCGATTGAATGAGGAAGAAAAATAAGGGATGGGGTTTCAACTAAATTTAAACTATTTTAAGATCATAAATATTAAACTATAGAAGTTCGATGAGAATAATAGATATTGCAGAAGAAGCTTCCATTTAAACAGAATTACAAAAGAAAGGACTTACAAAATCACAAAAACAAAGACCACAAAAGTAAGTGAAAACAAAGAGAGATGGAAAGGTATATCAAGTGAATACATTAGTATGGAAGATCCTCCCAAGCCTTTGGAAAGGCTTTGGTCGTGCCAATATGTTATCCTCTCTTCTGAAATGCCAACCCCTCTCAAGGAGATAAGGGGGGGAGTATTTATGGCCCAAGGAGTGGACTGTTTACATTCTCAATCTCTCCCTCCACTTGCATCGCCATGTTGGATATACATAGAGTCGAATAACGAGAAATCTCCTTCTTCAAGGTTTTAGATAATACCGCTTTCTGACTGCTGTCAAAATTTGGTTTCATTTGGACTTAAGGATCAAAAGTTATGGCCAGTTGATTGAACAAAGCTAAAATGTCCATTTCAATCCAGTCTTTTTGAAGTCCAAAATGTGAGAGGGTTTTTTGAATATGAAGATGCCTTAAAATCCGAATGATTTCTCCAACAAAGCCGGCCTCCTATATCTTCTATTTCACACTGAAAACTCTCAGATCGATTGGATGCATACATCTTGAGGTATGGCATGCATACTATACTAATTTTAATTAACGTCCAGAATGGTGGGCTGGGGTTTAAAGCTTCATATGGGCCCCTTTTCTTAGATTTGGGCCCTGAAATTTTTATACAAGACTCCTTGAATTTTCCCCCGAACTATGGTCGAGAATAATTGAATTTTTACTTCTAAATGTAGCCCAGTAAATAAATCTTCATGAATTGTCCAGTTTCTTCACAGATTCTTTGGTCTTGTTTGTGAGGACCATATGACCCTTCAAATGGAAGAATTGGCTCATGGTAACTTCTATTGAAATGTTTTGTATTTAATTAAGAATCCTATAAAACAAGAACCACACAATTTGGATCAGTATAGTGATAGTTAATATGAAAACAGTAAACTGACTAAATTGGACTACTTCTAAAAATGCTCAAAAATTATACTTAATATTAAAACATTAATATTTCACATAAATTATGAACATTTCATATAAAATTAGTAAATTGAGTATATAATAAGTCATAAAAATATTAATAACATCAATCACCATCTCCAGGGGCATGAAGTTGCTGAGAGTATGGGACGACAATGGAATTTTCCAGGCCCATTACTTTCCCTTGCGCAGCCGATTCATGCTCTTTTAGGAAGAGGAGGCTAAGACGATGATGAAAAAGTGGTGGTTGTGGATTATGAAGGCTCCTATCAATTTAGTTAGGCATGGATGATACCATGGCCCTGAGAGACCATTTTTCGAGCCATCTAGTCGTCATACTAATGGGACCCGGGGTTAGTAACCTGCTTCCACTCACCTTCGCTACCACTATGGCTATTTGGCCTCACGAAGACACATTACACTTGTTCCTAGGTGGGGAAAAACCTGACTATGTTGTTTTCAACCAGCTCTTCGAGCTAGTATTTGAACACATAGCACATTTTTATGGTGTGACCTATGATCTGGTGATATGGGCAGAAGTTGAGGTGACCGATGAGGATCGCCTCTTCTGGCATTCTAAACTCAGGAAAATGCACAATCCCTGGTTCCAAGGCACTTCAGAAATATTCACGGACTTGATTCTCATTGAATGAGTAGGTCTAGTTTCTTCTGTATGGAAAGGGGCCCTTGGGAGCCTGATTATGATGAGGGGTTGGAAGATCCTGTTGAGGGGGTGGCGCCTAATTGTACTACCTGGGTGGGGGATGCACGTTGCGCAGAGGTTCGATTGATTTTGAGGTGGATGCTGCTGGGCTAGAGGTTGGGACTTTGGTGGTAGGCCTCTGCGAGGTTACGGAGTCGGCTCCACTGGTAATAATTCTAGCCGTCGGGGGTCCTCTATTCAGTCCACCATGGTGATCTCAACTCTGATGGCCCTCCTTAGAGGAATTGCTGGAGGCAATGGACGTGCCCAACTAGCATGTTGTAGGGCTTCTTCTAGGCACTGGGCCTTATCAGATATGTCTCGAAATTCTCTAGGGTTGTTCTGGTTGATCAAAGAGGGATCCGGTTCGGTCTTAACATTTCCCACACACATCATCAGTAATTTCTCTTGAGTCATTGGAATATCAACGGAGTATGTTATCCCTTTCCACCAGGTGATGATGTCTGAGACATGCTCATTAGGCCTTTGTTTTAACTTGAGGAGTTCTTTGATACTCATCTTCTGAGTGGTGGAGCTGAAATCATATAGAAACTGCCTCTAGAGATCCTCCCATCCTTCTATTGACTTGAGGGGTAGTTGGATATACCAGACAAATTCAGGCCCTTCCAATGTCTATGCAAAACACCAGAGCTTGATGGCCTCCTGCTGCACCAGAATTCCCAACATGGGGCCGCACCTTGATGTATAGTGGGTCAGGTGCTGTGGAGGGTCCCATGTCTCATTGAAGGGGGAACATATGGGATTCATGAAACCCTGGGGTGCTAGCATGTCATCCACCCACACTAGATAAGGCTTGCCATCAGGCGAGATCTCCAACTGTCGCGTCACTAATTCCTCGAGATAGGCAATACCTGCCACTATTAGATCATCAAGGTGGGGGTTACTATATTTTTGGGGATACCTTGCCACCAGTGCGTTGGAGGGTTTTTCAACATGATAAGGTCTCCCAACAGCACGTGGGGCGGCTGGTGGAAGGATCTGTGGGGATGTTGGGGGAGCCAGAGCTAGATCATGAGGGTCGTTACACCATTCATGAGGATTTGGTGATAACAATCGCACCCTCATGCCGTAAGCTCCGACCTCAACCCTATCTGCATGGTATGGATAGCTATGGTCAACTAGAGGAAATTCTATGAGGGTAAGATGTGCCTGCCCCTGTTTCCCCAGCCTAGGATCACCGTAGTTCGGTCATCACTCTACAACGCATTAAGAAAGGAGGTCATCAACCACCTTATTCATTTCAGTGAGTTGCTGATGTAGTACAACTTTCTCGGGGTCGTCCTCCTCCATCTGCATTGAGCCAAACGGGTAGGAGGGCTTGACAGCTCCAAGATTCTCTTTACCATTACTAAGATTCCGGCTAAGAACTAATGCCTCAGTGGGCACATAGAGACCTAGAAGATTTCATTGCTGGAAAGTAACCCTCCCCAACGGATCCAATAGTTGTGGCACACTTTCAGGGGGGAGGTCCCATTCTCGGAGCTTTAGCTCATTATCCTCTTCCAGTAGGATGGAAATATTGACCGCGACTCTACCCAGGGAATTCACATGATATCACCTATTGAGTCTAGCTGCCGTCATATAGGACTAAAGAGTAGGGCAACATACTTCCCCAAGCCATGGATCTGCACATGGAGGGAAGCCTATTTGATAATATTGCGGAGTACCTTGAAACTCTAGACGCATATTTGCTAGAGGTCCTTACGGAGGCTTGGTGACTTAGGGCGCTAAACCACATAGAGTGTAGACAGATTAACCATATGAAATTGTTTTCCAATGTCTTCAAAATGTGATTGGATCTTCGGATAATCCACATATTGGTGATGAAGGCCGAAATAGGTCGCCGAGAGGGTTTGATGAGAACACTCAACTTTTTATAGGGTGAGGGATTCCGATGTGTTGAAATTATGTACTGCCACGGGACAACACATCTCAGAGAAGTGGTCTACTGTGAGGATATTCCATAATCTCATTGGCTCAGATTTAGGGTCTGGCCCTTCATTACCCCACTCATCAACTGAAGGGTGCTGAGGAACTGGTAGCAGTACTGAAGTAGACTACTGGGACGGTAGGTTCGCTGGTGGAGAGTACAAAGAGCGATCTGAAAACCTGCCGCATCATGGTATGTTCTCCGAAGAGTGTAGTGACTTAGCCACCACATTGCGGTAGGACGAGCTGATGGTCGTATTTCCTGGCGCAGAGACCAAGGCTATTGGTGACGGACTGTGTTGCTGCTCGTCCAACATTGGATGCCATAATAGCTCTTCAAGATCACTAGTTGAGGTATAGAGTGCTTCTGGGGATGACAGTGGTGATTGAATGACCGTAACCTGTGAGGTTGCAAAAGTTTATTCCTCATGGATATACCTGGGGAGGGATGTGGGAATCTGATGGACCTCTCATTCTAGGAGTACTAGGCTGATGTGCCTTGATCCTCCCTCATCCCATGACATGGAGGACCTAGGTGAGGGTTCCATCGTTGAGTCGTATTCGGCTTCAAAACATGGGAAGAAAACTGATTTGATCTTAGTCTGAATCTTCTCAGTTTTCCTTTTATGGAGGTGACGACCCACCCTCCTACCTCAGGATGGTTCTTCAAGGCCAGGCATTTTTCCAAAACAAGGAGGACCTTCGGCTGTACTGCTGCTGGGGCGGAAAGGGATTTCACCTGAGGAAGCCAGAGTGTGAGGAGCATCATGATAGATATCAAAGGGGATAGAGGTAGGACCATTGTGGGAAGTGATGGAGTGGGTAAGACCTCCGCTTGATCACATAAGAGCACAGGTGAGACCCCCATTCTTGTTTCTCCATGCGACATCAGTTCGAGGGATGGCCTCTTACTGGTCGAGCCTAACATGGGTAGGTACTCCATGCCAGATGCTAGTGAGGTGGGGCTGGACTTCACCGCTATAGTTGTTGAGGTGAGGAGGACCTTCGTCAGCTGCTGTAAGATCATGGGAAGGTCCCCCACACTAGAGATTGACCGGATGCACAACGTACCCACACTGGAGGTCTGTGGAATGTGGGATGACTCCATACCTGATGTAATGAGCACAAGAGAGGCTTCCTTACTTGGTGTCACCATCATGGAGAGGTCCTTCACTCGGACTAAGGGTAGCATGACACAGACCTCCATGTCGAGCCTAGAATCAGGGAAGACCCACGTTCTACATGATGGCGGTACGGGGAGGGCCTCCGTACTTACAACAGCTATTACCTGTATCGGCGGCTGAGAGAGTCGACCCATCCTGCCCGTGGGATAGTTGGGGCCTCGATTCGGGCCGGATATACAATCCCCCTTTCTCAGCATACACAATGGGTTGACAATATAAGTTGGAGGTGGCACGTGTCACAGTAGTTACTGACGTTCACGCCCCTTGGCGGGCGTCTTTCTTGGCATGTGCCGGACACTAGCTTCAGGTCAGCTGGATTGGATTCAAAGGTGCAGGTGAATGGCTTACCTGTTTTTTAATTCGTGGGACCAGGTGGCAGCACTGGTGTGGCCTAATGGGATCCCTCCTTGGGGGCCCCTAGAAAGGGATCCTGACTGTTCTGGCCCCGACATCGCCTACCTCGTTGGCGTAGGGTAGGGATTTGTTGAGGTGTTTCAGGGAAAAGCTCTGGAAATGGATATATGTTGGATTGAGGATAAGTTTATCCCAGCACGGCCGTTAGGGGCGGCATTGATGATGAGACTCAAACACCTATAAATCCAAGTGGGCAATATCCCTTTTCGGTATGATCCCCTCCTCCTCGTATGGGCATATGAGGTCATTGATCACCCTCTGCTGAAATACCTCAAACAGAGAGATGGGGCAAGGGTTACCCCTGGTCATGGGTGTAGAGGTCGGTGTGGAAGAGTCAGAGCCATGTGGTATTTCCTTGTTGGTACTGCCCTTTACCCTGAGTTGGTTGGTAGGAAGTGATCGAGTTTTGGTGTAACAACTTGGATCTTGGAAGGTATGGATATTAACTCATTAGTGCTGAATGAAAAAAGGAATCGACGACTAGTTCTCCAGAGCCACCCCATCTTCCATGACATGGAAGAGGGGTCCATGAAGACAACGTCACAGATCAGTATGTCTAACGTTTAATTTCCCAAACATTTGGGGAGTTTCATGCATGACCCACTATTTAATTTAAGGGACTCGGCGCCAAATAGCTGGATCCAGTGACACGTTAATCCACTGATTCCCAGAACTCTACTAATATCTGTATTTAAGAGAAGATCTTTACATCAGGATCACCTGATTTGTTTCCTATGCTTTCACTGGGGTGTGCACATCCGTCTGTGAGGACATGTTACTATGTTGCCCTACATTCATGCTTTCCAAAGGTGGGAGGCATCTATCACTTATTCAGGGGTGCATGCTCCTAAATCGAAATGGGATGATGGAATGTCGGTTTCTCCTTTCGTGGATTCCTCCTCGGTGCTCTCTACCTAGTTCAAGTCTCCCTCGTAGATTTAATACATTGTTCATGAAACTCTTCCCAGTGCCATATCGTTATAGACTTCAGTTAATTATGCTTCTTCTTTCTGGAAAATCCATAGGGTCAAGTCATGGAACCAACCTTCAATGGGGGGAGTAGTCACGTTGGGAATCAATGGCATGTCTGGACGCTGATACCCAAGCATGTATATCTTATTTCCCTTATTATATGGATTCTCAAGGGCGTATAATCCCAATTCATCCCACATCAAATGCATGGAATCGTTTTCCCTAGGAATGTCACAAAGGTTTTCCTCAGCTTCCCATGTCTAACATAGGTTATGCCACAAGTTTAACATCCAATAGTGATGGATTGGACAGATTAGAGGACTGACTATAGTGGTTCAGATGATTGTAATCCCCGAAGGGTACATGGTTGTAGGGGGGGGGGAGCTGTCATGAACTCACTAGGATGTGGAAGCCTGGGAAAAAGTCAAGATGGGTGATGGAATGTTGAATGAAGTGGATGGTGAATTTGATGGAACCGCCATGAGGACGATGGTAATGTTGGGATTGAGTTCTGAGAAGTCTTCCTATGTATCCCCGTGGCTGGAAATCAATGTTTATGTAGTTCAGTAGGGAGATGGGACACCTAAGGAGGTGGCCCATGAGAATGGAGGAATCTATTGGACCCGGAGGAAGTGGAACCTCTGGGTTGGTGCATGACCTTCCCGAAACACATAGGATTGAAGGGAAGAATAAGAAATGTGCTGGAATTGAAGTGTCATCACAGGACAACAACCCGATCATGTGTATGGGGATCATGCATGGTTAACAACCATAGTTGGTCTGACACCACTAGGACAGACCCAAGCTATGGGTCCCAGCAAAGGGGATTAGAGTGGCTTGCCGCTGAATAGGGGACACAAAAACATACAATTGATTCAGGGACACATTCTATTATTGCTACATGGGGAACAAAGGCTTACAAATGACTAGGGTTTACAGTTTTGATGCCATGAGGGATGGGAGTGGACTGAAGTGAGGTTTTCATGTTCGATAGGTTGTTGGGCTCAAACATCGGGGAGGCTTCCTACTACCTTGCCTTAGCATGGTTCAAAGTCCACATAGTTTAGAATGAGGAGATCGGTGAACCAACATGAATGAGGACCTGGGGTCCATATTGATGGTGGGATTGAAACTCATGGAGGCATCCAATGTACCCAGCATTCGAAAGTAACAAAGTCCACATAGTTTAGATGGGTTTGGGAGAACCGACGTGAAGGTGGTCAGAGTGACCAATTTTTGTTAGTCTTGAACCTCAGGGAGGATTTCTACGTACCTTTCCTTGGCAAGGACCAATGTCCACGTAGTTCGAAAGGTTTTGGAAAATCGATGTAAAGTTGGTCATGACCAATGGTTTTTTGGCTTGAACCGCAGGGAGGCTTCCTACGTACCTTGCCTTGGCAAGGATCAAATTTCACATAGTTCAGAAGGTTTTGGTGAACTGACGTGAAGTGGTCCAGGACCAATGGTTGTTGGGCTTGAACTTCATGGAGGATTCCTACATACCTTACCTTGTTAGGGATCAAATTCCACGTAGTTTGGAAGGTTTGTGGATGACACTCTTGGCTTCCAGGAGAAAATTTCAGGGTCAATTCTTACTCTATGCTAATGTGATTCATGCTTAGTATGAGAAACAGGAAGTACCGAAGAGCTGATGATCACGTCTCAAATGGTGCATCCGTGGGAAGTAGACTAGGGATACATGTTCCTAGCGGCCCAAAATGGAAACAGGGTATTTTTTTTGGTTAACAGCCAAATGGGAAGAAGGTTCTTACACATGGTTAGCAGCCCAGGGTCATTGAGATTGGGACTTACTCCAAGATGGTGGCCCGGGTGGTGGAAAATCCTAGGAGGAGTGGGATTTTGCACCCAAGAAGAGAGGAGGAGCATGGGTGATTCCTCCTTAAAAATGGTTGGGGGGGGGGGGATAAAGTAGGGTGGATGCCCTTTCCCCATGAATGGACACCTCTCTGATAAAGATGATGTTATTCTATGTGAGGAATGATCTAACTCCCATGGAGGCCAGTGGGCATAGAGAATATTCGAGACTGGGCACCCCATGTACCCGACCCAGGGTGTGGCGACAATTTAACATCACGTGCTAAGGATGATAGCGCTTAGGAGTTCAATGTCCCACATCTTGTATGAGGTGGGTTTTCTCCACTCCCCTTGGACTTACATAACTGAAACCATCCCACCCTTAAGGGAAGGAAGGTATCGACAATGCCATGAATGAGGGGTGTCAAGAGGTGATACCATTGGGGGGGGTCCACGTTATCAAGGATATGTGAAGAAGAAAAATCCATTAGCGTCTCTATATGAAGAAGTAGGAGGCGAGGCATTTAAATGTGAAGCACCGCCCACTGGGCATGAAGTTACTTCCTGCAAACCTGGAGGGTTGCATGGGAAAAAGAGTTACAAGGATAGAAGTAAATAGAATAATCCTTGTAGAGATCTAGTGCTCCATGTATTGAAGGGGCTTCATGAAGTGGTATGATTCACAAAGTAATGTGGCATATCCTATACATAGGGCACATGTTCATATAGGAGGAGCTTTGCGAAGTTGAAAATAATTGGCAAAGCAATACATCGCAAAGCAAGGGTGCCTCACGATGCAAGGTGTTGTGAAGCAATATGATTTGTGAAGAACAGTGACCCTGACTTAGCATGTAAGTCATGTGGGAATATAGGGTGTTTCATGAAGCATAAATGATTCATGACGACCTGAGTTCCCATGGGGATCCGATTAATTTATGAAGGCACGTGGGCTTTGAGAAATTCATCCCTCTCGAAAGAGGGGTTGAATTAAAGCAATGGGGGAGGAACTTTGCAATGAAATAGTACCTTGAGAAGCTCATGGTTCACATAGCAAGAAGTGATTTGCGATTTTGGAATTCAGAAGGAGAATGGTCGGATGATCCATCCATTGGGCTTGAGGGGAGCCCTGTATTTATAGGCAAGAGGGGCCGTGAAGCAGAGCTCACTCGGTGTAAACCTGGAGTTTGCTCCGCGGCTGGTCATGAACGTCTAATCTGCTTGCGGAGGATCCCAACTCTTTGCTCCGTGGGGGGCTCACGAATGTCAAATTTGTTCACGGAGCATCCCACCTCCTTGCTCCGGGTGGGCTCGCGAACATCAAATTCATTCGTGAAGCATCCTACCTCCTCGCTCTATGGTGAGCTTGTGAATATCAAATGCGTTCACAGAGCATCCCTCATTTTTTTCTCCGCGGCGGTCTCATGACCGTCAAAGGGGTTTGTGAGGCATCCCACCTCCATGCTCCGTGGCGGGTGTGGGGAAATGGGGATCTGAAAAAGGTCATCGTGAGGCAACCATAGAGCCATCCTTCTTGTTCTTATTTATTCCAAAATTTGGCACAAACAGTGGGTAGTATTGGTAAGTAGATTCACCACAACATATATCCCATTATTTCCTTTCGATTCCTTTAGGAATCTAGTGAAAATGTACATGGTGATGTTTTACCATTTCTACATGGGTATGGTTAATGATTTCATTATCCCCTTGGACTCAATTCACTCTACATTAAATTTCAAAAATACCAATCACATTGAGGTATACTTAATAATCACTTTCTTCATGTTGAAACACCACAAGTTCTCTCTGAGATCAGGATACAACATGGTGATTCTATGATGGAAAAAAGCAGATTAACTATGTATATTATTCATTAGATCATTATTTATACTAGGTGATGAATGAACACAATTGATTGTAAAAATTTGAATCACACAATCATCATTAATTTAGAATTTATGAATATTTACTTCCTTCACCACTTCATCATTTTTCGAATCTCCAGATCGTCCCTTTGTTCTTCCTTTATCTTCTCAAAGATAGATGTCTTGAAATTATTTTTTTCAAGGTAGTATATATTCCCTTCCATTTTGTATTTTGGAACCATCATATTCATATCAATAAATATAGGGTCTTTTTAAATCTGAATCAATGGTATATTAGTATGTTAATATCTACTAAGAGCCTCAGTTTCCATAAACACCTTGCATAAATGGTATAAATATAGAACTAACAGTACTTGTTTAAATATAACCATCAATTCTAAATCATTTTGAGATCCTTATATGTGAATACATACTTAAGCATCTTGCAATCAGTATATATGTTACAAATGTCACCATAGAAGCAGTGCTTTAAAATATTCAAGGTGAAGATCATAGCTGCTACGTCCAAATCTTGTATCGAGTAGTTCCACTCATTAATAATAAACTATTGTGAAGAAATATAATAGTTATCTGTCAATATAAACGAGTATACAACACAATCACTTCGTATAAGGATCATATTATTTAAAAAAAAGATTCCTCTTATTTTCAAGTGTGATTACATGTTTAGCGATGATTATGTTTTGGGATCATTAAATATTTCTTCACATTCACCTATATAGACTTAATTTTCCCCTTACTATGTTAAATTTGATAGGGGATAAAAAATCATGAATAAAATCCCACAAACCAATGGTAGTTCCCTATTAGGGAATAAAAAATATGAATTTCCATGACATTAGTGGGTCCTGGCCATTTCTCAAATACCTTTGTCTTTTAAGGGTCCACAAAAATTCCATCAATTTGGATCATGTGACTGAAGAATGTGTATTTTTTTCCAAAAATCACACATCCTGAATATAGAATAAATTTTATCCGTTGTTAATGTCTCCAACCCAATCTGTATATACTATATGCTTTCTTACTAACTCTGGGATTAAATGATAATATCATCCATAATTACCATAAAAAATTTAAAAATGTATTTACGAAATACTATATTTATCAAATACACGAGAATTTCATATGAATTAGTATATCCTATGGGTATCAGTACGAACACATAGGGTCCATAACATGTATGGAATTATTTACATCAAATATCAAAATTCCACACCTTTAACTGATGATATCTAGAATAAAGATCCACCCTTGGAATGTATTGTGGTCCTCATATTTTATCAAATAAGTCATAAATACTATGACATGGGATACATGTTTTTTATGAAGTTATTATTGAGATCCTAATAATCTAAACACATTTTCATTGATAAGTCCTCTTTTATCTAAAAAAATCACTAGCACACCACATGGTGAATCACTAGGCCATATGAACCATTTTTTCAAATTCCCAAGTAGCTACTTTTTTAGCTCATCTCATTCGATATGTTCTATCATTTGGGGTAATTTAGAGATAGGAGTGGCTATGAGGATAATGTCTATTGATAACTATACTTAATTTTTTTTAATAATTATAAGAAAAGCGTTAAGAATTACATTAGTATATTCCAAAAAAATGGATATTTACTGATGGTTTATACTTTCCTACAATTAAACCATTTGTGAAAGGTATTCACCCTTATATGGTATCAAAACACAAATTATTGAGGAATTTTATGAAGGCGATTCATTTTTCATACCTTTATTTTTACATGAGAATTTTATGGTTTGGAATGTTGAAATAGAATTATTTTTCATGGTAACTGATGTCTTCTCTATATAATGAGATTTAATCAATTCCATAATAACATCAAATTCTACAAGGATAAGGATAATAAGATTGACTAGAAGAATATTCCAAAAAACTCTAATAATAGAAGAGTCCAACACATGGGATGCAATGATCATCACACAAGAAATTTATATATATATATCTACTTCAATGAATCAGGGGTTTGATTTAATAGATATAGAAAATTTTATTATATAAAGTAATGTATTGAACCAAAAAAAATAAAACATTTTCCCTAAATGATTAAATAGTATGTCTACCTTGTACCATATAATTGTTTTGATCCAATTTTTGTATTAGTGATAGAATAGTATTTACCTTACTCAATTCAATTTGGGGGATCATGATGGTGATTACACTCAAGACCCATGGTTTAGTGAATAAGCTTGATTAGTTCTCTTTCCCCCAAAAGTTGAAGTATTTAAACACTGATTGCGAATTATGAGATTCTTTACATTCCTCCATCTTGTTGTCATGTTTCATCATGTATATTGAACATTGACATGATTGGTGGCCTTCTCTTCTATAGATGATGTATTTCGCTACCTCTTTGAGGTAATTAACATGATTCTTCTTCCCAAATTTTTGAATTGTGGGTGGTTGGATCCTCTTATTTTTTATTTTTTATTTGACAAACCAGTTTGAAACTTTTCATATCTCCTTAACTGTGGTCCCATTATCTAAATATCACATCTACATTGAGATCACATCGACCTACTTCTTCATAAATCCCAATGCCTCAAATTGTTGAACCCTATATAAGACTTGGTTTTAAACCACCAAGGAGTATATCGATTTTCTATCATTGGTGATAACAAAACCTAAAGAATATCTTGAAATCCATGTGATTTTTACTTATAATCCATGAATGATAACCATCATTTTTATTATGTTCAATATAATCTCTCTCTATATTTGTTTGAAGAGTTTGATGAAAAAACATATTATAAATTATGTCCTTAAAATCTTATCACTCTATATCTTCTATTCCATCCATCGTCATGGAACTCATTATCTATTCAAAAACATTATATGTATTTATATCTAAATGATAGATGTTTAGAGTCACATTTTCCTTATAAAAATATAGGAGAAGTTAAAAGTTCTTATCCATTGAGTTGATACATTATTCCATAGAAAGTGGATTAGAAGGTCCACTAAATGTAAGTGGTCATTTCCATATAAATGTATAAATGGATAGTTAATCTGTAGTAGGTGATGGATGATGTTCGATGTGGTTTAGGATTTTATTTATATACTAAGACAGGTAGGTAATAATCACCATGAAATTTGTGTTTTACCTCTATTGACATTGGGTGTCTCATCTGGAAAACAGTTTTACTGTCCCCCATACTAGTTTTTGGCCTACTGTCTCCGTGTTCCCACCATTTTTATAAAGGCATGTCTAAGGGGATCCCTATGGTAATAATTTTTCAAAAATGATTATTATCAGATGTATACCTATAAATGGACTCATAATTATGGGGTTTATCACTATATTATAATCAGAATTCCCAAATTAGAAAAACAATAAATAGATACCAACTATGTCAAACATATATTTCAAAACATGACTATTAGTAAGCTTTTATGATGAACAACTAATTCTAATACCATCCAGGATCCAGAAGTTATGTGTGTTAAAAAATATTTGCTCCTAAATTTGTGGTATATAAAAAAACATAAACATTATTTAATTTATTATATGTTAAAATTATATATATCTCTCATGATATCTTTAGTATATATAGTCACCTAAGGATATACTTCATTGAATGAGGTGAGATAAAATCCTTCTAGGGGAAGGAATAAAGGACATGAACCAATAGAACATGGGGAGAATAATTATAATCATCCTATCAAAACCATAAGAAAAACGTTAAAATCACGATGAGAGCATTATTTAAAGGCATGTTATGTGGATCATTCATAAAAAAATATATAATGGTCAAATACCTGATATTGGGTTAAACTATTCTAGGATCTTGTCCATAGATAACACATGTGACTAAATCATAACATCATCCTTGTGAAAAAATATTACATCATGTTCACACATAAATCAATTCACCTCCTGAGATATATGAAATTACTCTATGAATTTTAGGGGTTTACAAATCTAGGCCCACCCATCATCTCCTAAAATCATTATAGTCATGCATGCCACATGGAAGGATAACAATCATAGTCATGAAATATCCCATGGAATGTAATGGGTTTCATAAAATATTTCTCATATCATTCTTCATGAATTGAATTTTTTTATTACCAATTGAATAATGGTAATGTTACATTAGAATATAACATCATTTTCTTCTTTAAAAAGACAGAAAACCAATAGGATTCAAGAGAGGTTTTATAAATTGATATCTTATTGAAATACAATTGTAAATTGATTAGAATCCATTTCAAAAGTGTCAATACCAGGATATCTTCAAAAAAAATTAAGTATAATGAAATAAAATAGTTTCAATATTAGAGGAACAATCCAAATTAAATCATTGTGAAATTGGGGAAAGTAAAATAGAATGTGTTCGAGTATGAGAATTCTATTTCCTCAAATTTCACTTTATTTATTCGATTTTCAATCTTCTAAACAATAAAAATTAGTTTATTAAAACATAGAATAATAATGGGATTATATAAATATTGTGAATATTTATTATTTATAATTATTAAAAAATATTTCTTAATCCCATTTGTTAAATGGAAAGGATTCTAATATATTCTTTTCCTTAATAAGTCACCATTTTGGTCTGATTTTACTATTGTTTTCAACATCATATATACATTAGTATAATTTATGCCAAAATATTAAAATAAATATATTTATGCATTTATATATTATAAATTATTTATTATAACTAAACATAAATTTGGTTTTAGGAAATGAGATTAGAATATCATTATTGGAAGTGAACTAGTCATTGATGAGCCATTTTAAAAACATTATGTGTGAGATGAATAATAAATGATTATATATTTAAATAACATTATTATAGTATATAATCATTATAATGAATATGTTCACAGAGGTTATGAAATTAGAATAGGAAAATGAAATAAAAGGGCCATAATACATTACATCATTCTTGATGTGGTTCCTTTTCATTGACCCTTGAATTATTGAAAGATTAGAGTTTGAATACTCAAAAACTCCCCAAAAGTTTCAATGGGGATTAATATAGGGGATTAAGGTAGATTTTGTTTCTTTGAGAATTGTATGTGATTTATTTTTCCATGGGGAGGGAGAGGGGTTATGTATACATAAGGAGAAGGTTATTTTAAGAATAAAATATTGAATAAAATACTATATCTAATGAGATCATTATAATGGTGATATTTTTGACACAGTAAATCTTATATAAATATATAACATTGTTTTTTGGACTTTGATATGATTTATTGTAGAGACCCGAAGCTTGACGTACATGAACATTACATTACTTTTGCGGAATACTTAGTACATAACAAAAACACACACACAAGGATCGTAATAGTTTAGTGTCTTTGGAAACTCGGAATAAAATCTTCTAATCGTGGTGAAAGATCTTCAACATCTCCCATAAAGATCTTCCTTTTTTTTTACCTAAAACCTTTATTTATATCCTGGGGAAAAGAAAACATAAAAGGGTGAGCTCAAATGCTCAGTAAGGGTAAACAAAAGAAAAATCAATCACATCATATTCATAAGAACATAACTTTTGGAAATCTTAACCTGCAAAAGAGAGCATAATTTCATAACATGGGATAAATCATAGTAGTGAAATGAAATCCCAATAATCATAACATAAAACATGAAACTTTGTGGCATACACACATAATCATAGGGAATCATTTCTTGTTAGTCAAGACTCATTGCCAAGACTATCTTAGTGGACAAAGTCCCTTTCTGAATCGAGTAACCCTCGTTTCAGTCCTGTTTCACTGAACCGGTATAACCTACCATTCCAGACATGTCTATCTCATGAGATATAAAATCTTTACCCAATGCATTAGAGGGAGATATAGGTCCAACCCATCTCTTAATGAATCCTTTCTTATGTGTGCCACAAAATCATAAATCATACATCATTGCATAACCCATGTAATAAAAATGGGATTCTTAAACAACATGACATCATAAAACCATTCATATAAGATAAAGGAATTCATAAACATAATTCCATCACAGCATAGTCAAATCAATGTAAAAATATGGATAGAAACAGAACCCTTTATTATCTTAGATGAAAAATAATTTTGATAAAACACTTGAATTGAATTCTTGAGGAAAATATCCTTTTTTCTTCAAAATAAATTTCTTTTCACAAAACATCATGCAATTTTAAAAGAAAAAGATTTTATTGAAAATAGTCATGAAATATTTTGGAGGAAGGTTCATGAAAATAAGGCTTTATAAAACCGTAAAAATCCGTTCGTGCCATATAAGTTAAAAAAAACATTCTTCGTACTTTTGTCGGAAAAGTCAAAAAGTACCTCGTATAAAAAATGACAAAAGATTCCTTTCATATCTTTTACTAAAAACTCACCGAAGGGTAAAATTGGATTTAAAAAATTGTAGGTGGGTGGAAATAATATTACATATTGAAGAAACATGGATGTGGATGATAAAATACACCCCAGTAAATACCAAAGTATAAACAATCTCGGATAAAAATGAGATTGTGATATTTCCCTTACCTTTGGTCCGACTTGCTTTGTAAGTGTCCGAACCTCCTGTATAATGATTTAAATCATGTTATTGACTTATTAAAGAATCATATTCATTGTTATTATATCACATATGGTTCACTTATGACATTATATTACCCGTTCTTTTGTAAATTCCATGTTAAAGAAGCGTTTTGGGTAAAATCGTTTCATTTATCGTAGGTGTTTTGACTTGTTGTTCTTGACATCATCATTACTTATATAATGATTTACTTACTTCCAGAATATAAAATATGATTTATATATCGTATATATTCATTATATATATATATATATATAATAGGTAGATAAATAAAATGAAAAACACCGTTCATGGAGACGGTAGTCCGTACGTACGCATGAACGCTGTTTTCCTTTCCTTATTGTCTTGAAATGGAATTAAGTAGATGACATACATATGTATATATATACATAAATCCAGTAGCTTTATAATGTCATATATTTCATTATTATTTCTTATATATACTTTATAATCATTCTTAAATGGTTAACATGGAGAATGAATCTCATCGCGTCGTGGAGACGGTAGTCCGTACGTACGCACGAGCGATGATATCATTTCCATAAATATTGAATTGAATTGTAGTGGATTATACAATATATCAGAATCAATATGATGTTTTAATGACTATTTATAGTTATTCTTTACACCATTATACCCATCCATGTAAGGTGGTGGTGGAAAATAGATTACACCACGGCGTGGAGACGGTATTCCGTACGTACGCACGCGCAGTGATTTCTTTTTCCGTAGGATGGATAGATGGTGAAATAGGGTTGTTTCATACTTATAATAACATATCAGTATTTGAGTGATACTGATGTTATTACTTCATAATGAAATAACCTAAGAAGAAGAAGTGGAAGAAGAAATAAAGATGAAAGAATTGGTAACGGTAATTACCTCTTCTTTGAAGCGCCTCTTTGAGACCTCCTCTTAGGGCACTAAAATTGGTCTTTGAGGAAGACCAGAACCTCTAGGATGTTTCTAGGGAAGTGGAGAAGAGATTTTTGCAGGGGTTGGCCGAGCTTGAGTGCTCAAATTGGTGTGAGGAGGAGGGGGAGGAGGTGTCCTTTTATAAGGGAGGAGAGGGGCACCTTAGGAATATCTCAAAATATTATTTTATATTAAAGTCAAAATCGGTTTATAATGGTTCCAAAGGGTCTTATTTCGATGATAAAATGGGGATGGGTCTAAATCCTATCAACCAATAAGATTTAGACAAGTTTAGGGTTTTATTTTAACCTTATCAATTAGATTTAACTCTAAGTTAAATAATTTTACTTTTACCGTGTCTTTTTGTTTTCTTTCACTATATGGTTAATACACTTACTATAACATGCCAAACGAACCCCAAATTGTTTATTATTAAAATATATATCCTTATCTAAGTCATTTGGACTAACCTTATATTTTTAGGAATAAAATAACAATTAATAATATAATATTTGATTTAAAACCTATTTTGTGTCAATTTTGACACTATTTGATATATGATTTTTGTGAAAGTCATAACAGAATTATATGTTCAAACCAAGTTTATTAAATCAACACTAATATATCATAGTAACCTAGAAAATTAGTGGAATTCATAAAAAGTCTCAAATTACATTTATTTGGGTGTTTATAACATCAATTATGTCAATATTTCATTAACAAGATAATTACTGCATCATCTTTCTGTCATAAATAAATTAAATTATTTGATTTCTAAAAATTACAAATAAAATACCATCATGTAGTAAATCTTTTTAGCTTTCTAATGAATATTTACAATCGAATTTATCTTATGTATAACCCCATATTAAAAATGATTTACTTATTAAACTTTGATTTTAACTATTTTAACCCTTCTTTAAATAAATTAATAATAAATGTCCTAATCTAATCCAAGTGGGCCTAAATGGTCATATTTTATTCCTAAGTTTGTTTTTGGTCGAATTACACTTTTCCAATAGAATTAGGACATGTTTTAGGGTAATATTAATATCATATTTACCCTTAGTTACCCTATTTACTATTAACCGCGGAAAAAAAAGTAAAAAGTTACTATTCACCAAAAATTATTTTCATCTCATTGAACCACATTTTAGTCCTTGATATTAACCGTGTCTCTCGGATTTTCGAAATTCCATTCACAGAAGCGGTAAAATTAAGTTTTATGCAAAATTCAGTTTTTAACCTACCACTTAGTAGTTTCACTATTCATCAAAAATTGATGTTTTTCAGAACAATGCCAAAATTTCATCCCAAGCTATATTTCATATTCCGAGTTCAAAAATGAAGTCTATTTTACCAAATTCATAACATAAAAGTTGCATTAATTAATTTTATAATTAAATCCCGATGTTAAAACAAATAGCGTGTTTTTAAGAAACAATATCTATCAAAAGATTGACACTTGTTTATGTGTAGTTTAAATGTGAAATTACATCCAATGACCAACATTGTATTAAATTTTAAAAATATATTCTAAATATACTTTAAAACCACTCAAATTAATGATTTATCACTATTAATTATTTCGATTAAAAAAGTTGTTTTTAATTATAATTTAGTAATTTTCACTATTCATCAGAATATGAAAGTTATCCGAAAAGTACCAAAATTTCACCTTAGGCTAAATTCGATACTCCGAATCCAAAAATGAAGTCCATTTTGAGAGTTAAAATTTCTAAAATTTAAAAAGTGGTTATTACTATTCATAACGGCTAGTTTTAATAATATTTTAATAGCATATCATTGTTTCGTGAAACTCAGGATTACGTACCACACACGCTATCGAGGAAGGTTGCGATTGCGTGTAATGCAAGGCAAGTCAAGGATGCATGTTGTGCAAGATCCTTTTGGTGTAGCGTATAACACAAGACATTAGTAAAATAAAAAAGAATATTTTTCATAAAATCTCGGGATGTTACATTCTACCCCCCTTAAAATGAATTTCGCCCTCGAAATTCGTCGGGGTTATAAATGGTTTACTATTCGAAAGTTTCTTTAATAGAAACCCACATCGTAAAAGGGAATACCAAAACATGGCTTTAAAAACTAAAGTATGAAATGTAACGATTACCCAAATAAACTAATCACTGGGTTTCCGCATAGGTGAAAATATGGATATGGAAGAGAAATCTAACCATCATGTTATGATGGAGAGTGGTAGAGAACATGGCTATGGAAAAGCCAGTAATCACAAATCCATAAATTTGTGATGATCTAAGGTACCATCTGATTCATCAGGTATAAGATCACTAGGACAACATTTTTGGTTTTTAAGATCATTTCCCTAAAGTTGAAAATTTGAATTAGAATAAATACTTACTTTATTTTGATACAATATCACTGTTGTTCGTGCCTTGAACAATTTCTACTTCATCTCTTAAATAAATGAAGTTGAATTTGTTATTCGTGAAGTGTTAGCAGATCATGTGATAGAATGACGGGTCATTCCATCTGTCTCAAAAAAAAGGTAATCAAAAGTTATTAAATATACATAAGTCATTCTATAGTAAGATTAATCATATATAGTTCCTAAATGGACTTATACTTCATATATCATACTGCTTAATATAATAAAACTAGTTTCTACTAAACAGGGACTTCCTGTAGGTCAGTGGTAGGCGATAAAGGCCAGTCGCACTTCGGTTGTGGGTTCGATTCCCACAGCCTTGTCCGAAGCGATGGGCTGTCGCCCGTCCTGCAGGTTGTCCCTTTTTCTAAAACTACGTTACTATAACATCCCATCAATAATATCGAAAATCTTCTATCCTTAAACAATACTAACTTATGTCCAACATAATCCAGTCTAATCTTTAGGCTTATACATAATACTGCAGTCCACTCTCATAATATAGTGACAACGATTACCAGATATTTAATACTGTCGTTGATCCCCACATATCATAAGATATGTCTTGTTGGTTACATTCCAAACATTCAAAGTCCTTAATCGTATATTCTCTTGAATACCTTAGTGAAATCATGAGTGCAGTTAAAAGTTAACACTTTCCACATACCAAAATCCTCAAAATTCTATATACTCAAACCATGATATCACTTAGTCCTTATATCAATCATGAGCTCATGAATACTGTCAAATATTTCATTTTCTCATTTTCCCTTCATTATGCGCATATCATCTTTTTTCCAAAAATACCTCAATCACTTAGAATACCACATTAGAGCAATACATAAATATTCCAATACACCATAAAAGTACCTCAACAACATTATTCTTGAATACCAATACATAAACACTTCAGTCCATCCACTTCAATGACTGTCCTGGAATAAGTCCTTCCTTGATTTAGAAGTATCTTTTTAGGTCAGGGCATTGAGTTGGGTAATGCCCATGTTCTCCACAAATAAGACATTGAACTCCATAACAATCTGTCACTCTATGACCCTTTTCTCCACACAGATAACATCAGTCCCTCCATTTGAGGTATTCGTCAAGGTTCTTCTTCCCTTCTTTAGAAATCTCAATCTTCCTTTCTTTATGATCCTCAACATGCGAACATGCATAATAGTTTATCTTCCTCTTCTTTGATGAATTAGTCATACCACTAAATTTCACCTTGTTAATCATATATCGCGATGACTGATTCGGCATAATCACAATATCTTTATCTCTAGGCATCACACAATTTTGTTGCTCATAGTCACAAATTTGTCCATTGGATTCAATGTTAACCGAATTCCTTCTGGTTCCCTCCATTAACTAAAACACAAAAAGAATTTTGTGAGAGGCGAAATCATGCTTGGGAAGACAACATAGTAAAGGGGGAGCACCCAAAATATCTAACATATTAGGTTAAATTCTACGATCGTTACCGTAGTTCTAGGAATATATCCTATACGTATACTTATCCTTAGGGACATCCCTAGACATACCTTAGAAATATCTCTAGGGATCTCACTAACGTTCTCACATCCTAGTTTCCAAAGGTTGACTAAACCTTTCATCTGATACCAACTGTAGAGACCCGAAGCTTGACGTACATGAACATTACATTACTTTTGCGGAATACTTAGTACATAACAAAAACACACACACAAGGATCGTAATAGTTTAGTGTCTTTGGAAACTCGGAATAAAATCTTCTAATCGTGGTGAAAGATCTTCAACATCTCCCATAAAGATCTTCCTTTTTTTTATACCTAAAACCTTTATTTATATCCTGGGGAAAAGAAAACATAAAAGGGTGAGCTCAAATGATCAGTAAGGGTAAACAAAAGAAAAATCAATCACATCATATTCATAAGAACATAACTTTTGGAAATCTTAACCTGCAAAAGAGAGCATAATTTCATAACATGGGATAAATCATAGTAGTGAAATGAAATCCCAATAATCATAACATAAAACATGAAACTTTGTGGCATACACACATAATCATAGGGAATCATTTCTTGTTAGTCAAGACTCATTGCCAAGACTATCTTAGTGGACAAAGTCCCTTTCTGAATCGAGTAACCCTCGTTTCAGTCCTGTTTCACTGAACCGGTATAACCTACCATTCCAGCCATGTCTATCTCATGAGATATAAAATCTTTACCCAATGCATTAGAGGGAGATATAGGTCCCACCCATCTCTTAATGAATCCTTTCTTATGTGTGCCACAAAATCATAAATCATACATCATTGCATAACCCATGTAATAAAAATGGGATTCTTAAACAACATGACATCATAAAACCATTCATATAAGATAAAGGAATTCATAAACATAATTCCATCACAACATAGTCAAATCAATGTAAAAATATGGATAGAAACAGAACCCTTTATTATCTTAGATGAAAAATAATTTTGATAAAACACTTGAATTGAATTCTTGAGGAAAATATCCTTTTTTCTTCAAAATCAATTTCTTTTCACAAAACATCATGCAATTTTAAAAGAAAAAGATTTTATTGAAAATAGTCATGAAATATTTTGGAGGAAGGTTCATGAAAATAAGGCTTTATAAAACCGTAAAAATCCGTTCGTGCCGTATAAGTTAAAAAAAACATTCTTCGTACTTTTGTCGGAAAAGTCAAAAAGTACCTCGTATAAAAAATGACAAAAGATTCCTTTCATATCTTTTACTAAAAACTCACCGAAGGGTAAAATTGGATTTAAACAATTGTAGGTGGATGGAAATAATATTACATATTGAAGAAACATGGATGTGGATGATAAAATACACCCCAGTAAATACCAAAGTATAAACAATCACAGATAAAACTGAGATTGTGATATTTCCCTTACCTTTGGTCCGACTTGCTTTGTAAGTGTCCGAACCTCCTGTATAATGATTTAAATCATGTTATTGACTTATTACAGAATCATATTCATTGTTATGATATCACATATGGTTCACTTATGACATTATATTACCCGTTCTTTTGTAAATTCCATGTTAAAGAAGCGTTTTGGGTAAAATCGTTTCATTTATCGTAGGTGTTTTGACTTGTTGTTCTTGACATCATCATTACTTATATCATGATTTACTTACTTCCAGAATATAAAATATGATTTATATATCATATATATTCAGTATATATATATATATATAATAGGTAGATAAATAAAATGAAAAACACCGTTCATGGAGACGGTAGTCCGTACGTACGCATGAACGCTGTTTTCCTTTCCTTATTGTCTTGAAATGGAAGTAAGTAGATGACATACATATGTATATATATACATAAATCCAGTAGATTTATAATGTCATATATTTCATTATTATTTCTTATATATACTTTATAATCATTCTTAAATGGTTAACATGGAGAATGAATCTCATCGCGTCGTGGAGACGGTAGTCCGTACGTACGCACGAGCGATGATATCATTTCCATAAATATTGAATTGAATTGTAGTGTATTATACAATATATCAGAATCAATATGATGTTTTAATGACTATTTATAGTTATTCTTTACACCATTATACCCATCCATGTAAGGTGGTGGTGGAAAATAGATTACACCACGGCGTGGAGACGGTATTCCGTACGTACGCACGCGCAGTGATTTCTTTTTCCGTAGGATGGATAGATGGTGAAATAGGGTTGTTTCATACTTATAATAACATATCAGTATATGAGTGATACTGATGTTATTACTTCATAATTAAATAACCTAAGAAGAAGAAGTGGAAGAAGAAATAAAGATGAGAGAATTGGTAACGGTAATTACCTCTTCTTTGAAGCGCCTCTTTGAGACCTCCTCTTTGGGCACTAAAATTGGTCGTTGAGGAAGACCAGAACCTCTAGGATGTTTCTAGGGAAGTGGAGAAGAGATTTTGGCAGGGTTTGGCCGAGCTTGAGTGCTCAAATTGGTGTGAGGAGGAGGGGGAGGAGGTGTCCTTTTATAAGGGAGGAGAGGGGCACCTTAGGAATATCTCAAAATATTATTTTATATTAAAGTCAAAATCGGTTTATAAGGGTTCCAAAGGGTCTTATTTCGAAGCTAAAGTGGGGATGGGTCTAAATCCTATCAACCAATAAGATTTAGACAAGTTTAGGGTTTTATTTTAACCTTATCAATTATATTTAACTCTAAGTTAAATAATTTTACTTTTACCGTGTCTTTTTGTTTTCTTTCACTATATGGTTAATACACATACTATAACATGCCAAACGAACCCCAAATTGTTTATTATTAAAATATATATCCTTATCTAAGTCATTTGGACTAACGTTATATTTTTAGGAATAAAATAACAATTAATAATATAATATTTGATTTAAAAACTATTTTGTGTCAATTTTGACACTATTTGATATATGATTTTTGTGAAAGTCATAACAGAATTATATGTTCGAACCAAGTTGATTAAATCAACACTAATATATCATAGTAACCTAGAAAATTAGTGGAATTCATAAAAAGTCTCAAATTACATTTATTTGGGTGTTTATAACATCAATTATGTCAATATTTCATTAACAAGATAATTACTGCATCATCTTTGTGTCATAAATAAATTAAATTATTTGATTTCTAAAAATTACAAATAAAATACCATCATGTAGTATATCTTTTTATATTTCTAATGAATATTTACAATCGAATTTATCTTATGTATAACCCCATATTAAAAAATGATTTACTTATTAAACTTTGATTTTAACTATTTTAACCCTTCTTTAAATAAATTAATAATAAATGTCCTAATCTAATCCAAGTGGGCCTAAGTGGTCATATTTTATTCCTAAGTTTGTTTTTGGTCGAATTACACTTTTCCAATAGAATTAGGACATGTTTTAGGGTAATATTAATATCATATTTACCCTTAGTTACCCTATTTACTATTAACCGCGGTAAAAAAAGTAAAAAGTTACTATTCACCAAAAATTATTTTCATCTCATTGAACCACATTTTAGTCCTTGATATGAACCGTGTCTCTCGGATTTTTGAAATTCCATTCACAGAAGCGGTAAAATTATGTTTTATGCAAAATTCAGTTTTTAGCCTACCACTTAGTAGTTTCACTATTCATCAAAAATTGATGTTTTTCAGAACAATGCCAAAATTTCATCCCAAGCTATATTTCATATTCCGAGTTCAAAAATGAAGTCTATTTTACCAAATTCATAACATAAAAGTTGCATTAATTAATTTTATAATTAAATCCCGATGTTAAAACAAATAGCGTGTTTTTAAGAAACAATATCTATCAAAAGATTGACACTTGTTTATGTCTAGTTTAAATGTGAAATTACATCCAATGACCAACATTGTATTAAATTGTAAACATATATTCTAAATATACTTTAAAACCACTAAAATTAATGATTTATCACTATTAATTATTTCGAATAAAAAATTTGTTTTTAATTATAATTTAGTAATTTTCACTATTCATCAGAATATGAAAGTTATCCGAAAAGTACCAAAATTTCACCTTAGGCTAAATTCGATACTCCGAATCCAAAAATGAAGTCCATTTTGAGAGTTAAAATTTCTAAAATTTAAAAAGTGGTTATTACTATTCATAACGGCTAGTTTTAATAATATTTTAATAGCATATCATTGTTTCGTGAAACTCAGGATTACGTACCACACACGCTATCGAGGAAGGTTGCGATTGCGTGTAATGCAAGGCAAGTCAAGGATGCGTGTTGTGCAAGCTCCTTTTGGTGTAGCGTATAACACAAGACATTAGTAAAATAAAAAAGAATATTTTTCATAAAATCTCGGGCTGTTAAATTTATAATATAATTTTAATTATTTTTAGAAAGGAATGTGTAAAAGTGATTTTTAATATAATACTTTATACATTAGACTTTGGAAAACAAATTTAAGGTTAGGAAAACAAGATTACTATTTCTAAATCAATCATGTAATTATTTTAAAATAATTTTTGTTAAAAATTATTTTTTATAATTGATTTTGTTATTATTATATCATAAATGTTGTAATTTAAAATATAATGGTTAAGAAAACACATTATTTTTAGTATTCACTAGAAATTGTAGTATTTCAATTTTTTTTACAAAAACCCCTTCCTTAGAAAATTAAAACATACCAATTTAAAAAAATTAATTAAAATTTTCCAAATAATATTCTATCATAGGTTTATTTTTTTAATTTAAACAATTATAATTATTACAAAATACATTAAAATACTCTTTATTAATAATGTGATTTCGTAGTTTTTTATCCTAATATTAATTTTACAGAAATTTAGAATTTAAATTTACATAAAATTAACATGATAGATATTATAAATATTAAATTTTACTTCTTTGACGTCATTTTACTATCCAAACAGTCATGTTCCAATTCCAATAGTCACATTAATATTCTAATGGTTGGTTAATTTTCCCAATGGTTATATTACCTTTTATAAATTTCACTTCATTCCTTCATTCAATATTTTCCTAAATTATTCTGATGGTTCTATATTTACATTTTATAAAATATTTATTGGTTTACAAACAATTCCATTCATATTTATATTATTGGATACAGGGGTGATGATTCAATTATATTAGACTGATCCATATTTTCCCATTCTACTTTTCTTAATTTATCATTTTCTCTGATTACACTGTTTGGAATTTTCAATAGTTTAGTGACATACTAATGTAATGATATTTATTAATCAAATTTTGTTTCGATTTCTTTATGTGATAAATCTGTATTAGAATGTATAATATAAGAAAAATTTATTTCAAGAAAAAAATTTCCTTTATAAAAATTTGGCTATAACATAATCACTACAATCAAGATTGATGTTAAGAAATATGTAGCGGTTGATAAATTGATCATGACCTAAAATATATAAAATGATTTGTTTGATTATATATTTTCATAGTTTTTTACATCTTCCATATTTTCTAATAAATTAAGATATTTTATTATCTCACTAAGAAGGTAGTTTCCAATCAATAATCCTAGGGAAAATCTAATTTAATCAAGGATATGCTAGTTTGTAAAAATTATGAAACAATGTAAAATCATATTGGAAAACATTATTATTTTAGATATGGTTGAATTTGATAAAATACTTGGAATGTATTGAATTATGAATTATAAGATGATAATTTATTACCAAGAGAAAATGATTTTGATTCATGAAGGATATATGGAATTTTTTTTCGGTGGGGAGACTTCATAATTTATATCATGTCCAGATCCACATACAATATCTATCATTAATTAAATTATTAAATAAGTATAGTAGATGTAACATACCATTATCTTATTCTCAGGTACTCCCATAACCACATCGAGGGTTTTCCCTCCTTTGAGACTTGGAGGATACCTGTAATGGTGATGTCAATGAGTTGTTGGAAATTTACTAATAATCTTTCGTCTCTATATGTGGTAGAGTATTTTCATGCCATGTAACTGGGTTATATAGTGTTTAATATTTGCTAGATTTAATTCATGGAAGATGACTTTACACTATGAAAGGATACACACCATTACCATGACTTGAAAAAATGTGACTTATAAAAAAGGCAGTTTTTAATCCAGGGTGATGATTTTTTAGTTTATGTTTGACATGGTAATTTATTATAGTAAAAATGTGTTACACATCGTTAATTTGACCATATATAGTTCTTAAAATATGCGTGTGATTTTTTTGTTTAGTCCTTCTCAGTGGTTCTTCATGGCTCTCGACCTAATGCAGTTATGGTGCGTTTTGAGACACTCAACCCATTCTGGATCGATCTGTTCAATGATCGATCTCCATTGTGATCATGGTGTGTCTCTTTGTGTAAGTAAACTTTCTATTCCATCGTTACCTTTACACACTATATCAATGTTGGGTGACACATTTGGATCTGTGGGTCTATAGATGGTGATTATTCTTGGTTTTTTTCAAGATTCATTGTGTGATCTCATTTGGGATGCCTTTTCATTGATAGGATCTTTTGTGGTAGGCATTTGACATTTAGGTATGTGGGATTCCTATCTTCTATCAACCCTAGTCTTAAAAATTTAATCACTCATGCTGTCGATAGGATTCTAAGTCCTTCATTAACATTGATGGGTTTCATTGATGGTAGATTCTATTATAGGCATGTGTAACCCAAGATTTGAGGTAGGTGGTTCTATATCTATCCTATGATAATGCATATTGATGTTTTTTTATTCAAAATCATTCATTTTAAAATTGGTACGATTTTTCTTTCTGTGTTGAAAAGGGTTTATAATGAAAAATGGGTTTCCCCTAGTAATTAATAAATGTAGAGTAAATTGGTATTTTCTAATAATTGTAATTTATATATTGAAATAGATTTGAAATTTTAATTAAAATAATTGAAATGATTTGTGAAAAAGTGCACATTGGATACCGTGGGTACTTAGGTGGAAGTTTTATATTGGTTCCATCTTCCGTTGTTTTGGGATTATCAAGGAGGTTTGTCTTAGGCAATTCCTATATTTCCTACACCCATTGTTCTGGGGGATCTATATTGAAATTGTGGGGGGTTTAATAATTGAGTAATCCCCTTATTCTAAGTAAATTTTCAAGGATCATATTTGTGCACTTTATTATTTTTGTATGAGTAGTTTGTGGTTGAGACCTAAAATATTATTTTTTGTTTTGATAACTATTCTTATGTTTTTTATTTATTGACATTCTATTATATCCTTTAAATTCATGTTTATGATTGTGGAAAATAAAATGAAAAATGTGCTTTCAAATGGATAAACCACCTTCTATTTAGAAAAATGGAAAAAGGGAAATGATAAAAATATTTTATATAAAACTCTATTACATATTATTTTGACATGTTTTATATAAAATGATCATACATGGGTTTTTATATAGAGAGTGGTTGTGAAACGCCTTGGTGGGATCCTACTGAACATGTTAGCTAACACCCTGTGTACCTTTTTAGTGGTGTGTATACAATTTTTTTCTTCAAGTGTAGGGAATTGAACATCTCCATAGTGAGGCAGTGTGGGTTGTGTCAGATTATTGGGTAGATGGTGGTGGGATGGAGGGGGTCAGTCCATACCATTGATTGGAGTAGCAATTTGATTTTTAGTCTGTTGTATTTGGACATTTCTTGGAGTTTTTAACTACTTACTGTTTTTTATTTCCATTGTTTTCTTACAGTTATGGAATATATGTATTATTCATCTTATAATTTTATTTCATCTTTTTTAAATATATATATGTATGCCATGTGGTTTTATAGTTTGGAGAAATCATTACCTCTATTGTGTTGTTCGATGCTCGGGTGCTTATCACAAGACCATGGTGATCATGAATTCCCTTCAGTTATGGAATATAATGGGTTGGCTTTCACATTTTTGGGAATCCCATTTTGGTTCATTATAGTTTTGTATTTGAGGAGGTCAATATTCTATAGTCCTTGGCTTGGGACATATGTTAGACTCGAGATTGTATTTTCAAGACATGAGAGGGATGTTGCGATAAGAGCTTAGACATATCTTTTTGTAATGGGAATCATGTTTTAATAGAATTTTGGGATATGTGTGTCTATTTTTTTTACTCTCATTTTTTTTCTAATGGGTTTCTTAGTTTGAGTTGAGATTTGTTCTATTTTCTGATCATTCAGTATGCCTCTTAGACATCCTCCATTTGTTCCTAAGGAAGGTGCAACTGATGCTCATCAAGGGAACCCACATATAAATCATAATATCATTGAGGATATTATAATGTCATCTTGGTGATGTTGATAAAGATGCACCAAAGCTTCATAATTCTATTGTTGAGATACAACTCGGACCTGGAGGAGAGAGAGATTGATTGTGGGGGTTTTTGTGTGAGAAGCCACCGCCCATTAATGTAATGACTGAACATCAAGATGCATAAGACTAGATTTATAGGATTGATCAAATATTTTACTTCCTTGAGACACCTAAAAATACCAGGGTAAGGTTTGTAGTGTTTAGACTCAATGGTTCTATAAAGAGATAATTGTATTCTATATACCATGAACATTAGAACATAAACTTGGATTGGAAGGGATTCAAAACCCTGTTCTTTCAAATGTTTATTCCAGTTTTTTTGATGCTAATGAAGACTATGGAATTTAGGTCTTTACAATAGGGAGAGTATTCTATATAGGAAAATACTAATTGTTTTTATGGCTTGTCCATTTTTCATTGGATGTGGTGAAGAATGACTAGATGATAGCTTAGAAGTACCTATAGATTTGGTAACAGGACATCAGATCACATGTGCTTCATGGAATATTTCTACCTATGTGAAGATAGTTGATTGATCTATGATGGAAGAAATGAGTATGGAAGGAAAGGTTGGATTTTCCACCTCTTCACTTACAAAGCGTGGTAGTTTTAGTGGTACACATGGGAAGAATAGGAAGTGGAATGATCATCACATTATGAGTGGAGGAGTGTCTCAGACGCGGGCCTTCTCTGAACCATATTTTAGAGCGGGTAATGTGACACTAAATTTCTATCAATGTTGAATGGGAGGACACACGATGAATTCTTCTCCAATAACTATGAATAAATGAAATGGTTGTGGATTCTGGGGTCTCTTACATTTCTTCCATCAAGATATGAATCCAAAGTCAACTACTATGAAGTAATAAGTATTAAAGACTACAAGGCTCTAGCCAGAGGCCTCTGGGGTGAACTATTTTCATGTAGTACATGAGTTTATTATTGAAGTTGATTTAGGTACATCAGTAGTGAGAGGTATTATCCTTATTGCCTATTTGTTAGAAATTTTAGTATTTGATACGTGTGCCTCCCTCTCCGTTATATCTATAATTTTTATTGATGTTCTTAAACATCAAACATAACTTATGTCTTTTATAATGGTATTAGTGACACCTCTCTGAAAGAGTAAAGAGTAGGGGTTTCAATTTCCTTCTTGTTTATTGATGATAGCTGATATGGATATGGTATTGTATTTTTGCATTCAGTAAATGGATCTATTTGACATCAGCTTCGGTAAGGATTGGCTTGTCACTCATAGAGATACGGTTGAACTTTTATCATCGCTGTGTTTTGTTTATTACCAATGATATGAGATATCATGTGTTTTAGGGGGAGTGGGACTAGAGGTTAGGTCATGTAGGACCTTCTCACTCAGTGTTCAAGAGTATTTGGTTGTTGTAGCATTTGAGCCTGTTGATGTTTCTTTTGTTGATGATCTTACCATTGTTATTGGATACATTCCTAATGTTTTCACAAAGGACTTCTCTTGTACTCCTCCAGAGATATAGGTAGAGTTTAAAATTTATATGGTGCATGGTTTTATACTGATATTGATACCTTCTTATCTTATAGAACCAGTGGTGTTAAAATATCTTAAGATTTTGTTGGTTGACCCGTTGGAAAAAAAATTCTTTCACCCCATAGTTTTGCCATGGGGTGCCCCTATGCTCTATGTTGAAAAATTAGATGGTTAACTTAATTTATGTGTCTACTATCTAATGTTGAACCAATTGATAGTTAATAAAAAATATCCTTTTCCTCTTGTGGATGGTCTATTTGGATAGTTAATGGGGGAAAAGTGGTTTCAAAAGATCTATCTTTGGATGGGTTATCATCAGATTAGAGTTTGGGGTTCTAATATACCAAAGTCAACCTTCAGGAGTAGGTATGTCCAGTATGAATATCTTGTGATGCATTTTGGTCTGACAACACTGCATACATTTTTATATCAATGATGAATATGATATTATATCAATATATTGACACTTTTTGTGGTAGTGTTCATGGATGATATTCCAGTTTATTGAAAATCTGAGTATAAACATGAGAACAGTCTGAGTTTGGTTCTAAAAGTTTTTAGAATTAAAAATTAGTTTGAAATGATTTAGAAATTTAGTTTCTTTATTCAAGTAATGATGTTCTTAGGGAACATATTTTCTGAGAATGTCTTATCAGTTGATTCAGAGAAGGTAAGGGGGGTTTTTTCCCAGAAGGAACCACAAAATGTTTTGGAGGTATAAAGATTCATTAGCCTTGCCAGATGATACATATTGGTTTTCAAGGACTATCAATGATGAAGAAACACTAAATTTATCTTACCAGGAAAGAGGTAAAATTCAGCTGGGTCAAAAAGTGTTAGAATTATGTCGATGAAATGATAATTCTTCTGACATCGGCTCTTATTTTGATCTTACTAGAGCCCAGAAAGTTGTATATTGTGTTTTACAATTCTATGGGTTTGGGTTTGGGATGTGTTCTTAGGCTGTATGAACATGTGGTAGTGTAAAAAACTCATATTCTTCGACCACATGATAATAATTAAACCACTCATGATCTAGAGCTTTATGTAGTTATGCATGCGCTTAAATATTGTCGTCATTATCTCTTGGGGGGTTATCATTATTCTCCGATCATAAGAGTCTATGTTATATATTTTATCAGAATGACATTACTATTAGATGAATTTATTTCATGGGATGTCAATTATATTGGTTGGGTCCTATATAAATAATGATCATATTCTCACGATACTTCAGAATATGAATCGTTGATGAGGGAGTAGTGGCCTCATCACATTTTGTAGATTATATCCTCCCCAAGACTTACCAGGGATGAAATTTATTTATGGTGGGGATTTTGTAACATCCCAATGCTACATTAACAGGTATACCCCAAACATCGTCATGATTTTCCCCTCCATTAAGATTGAGAGGATAACTATAATGGTTTTGTTAATGATTTGTTGGAATTTCAATAATAACCATTCATTCTTGGAACTTTTAGAGCTGTTTCACTCCGTGTAATTAGGTTAAAGTTGGCGTAATTATGGTTGTATGTATGTCGTGAAATATGACTTCACACTATGAGAGGATACATGTTGTGATCATGACGTACATGACTTTATAAAATGTTTAGATTTTAATCTTCATTGTTGAGATTTTCGGTTTATATTTGACAAGGAAATTTCACATCGTGAACAGGGGTTACACTTTGTGAACAAGGGTTACACATCAGGAATCATCCTAAGTCTAGTTTTTAAATTATATGTGTGACTATTTTGTTTCATTTATTATAACTCGTTCTTCATAGGTCTCGACCTAATGAACTTATAGCACATTTTTTAGAGGCTCATCCCCTTCTAGATCGATATGTTAGACATCTGATATTCCTTTCGATTGTGGTGCATCTCTCTAAGTATGTAATATTGATGTTCATTCATTTCCTTTTATCACGGTATCAGCATTTAGTGATGTATTTGGATATTTTGGTCTATGGTTGGTGATTATTATTGTTTTCTTTTAGATCTATCGTGTGATATCATTCGACAATCAATATTGATGTGGATCTAATTTTAGTGGCTTTTTTTTGTTTTTGTTGGATTTCATTATGAGTGGATTCTGTTATGAGTGTGTGGAAGTCGAGCATTAAAGAAAGAGATTCCGTCTCAAGACAAAGATAATGGATCTTGTTGTTTTTCTTTAAAAACTGAGTCATAATGAAATTGGGATGATTATTTTGTGTGTTTTGATAAGGGTTTTTAATGAAAAATGGTTTTCACATGGTTTATGATAAATAGGGAGAAAATGGGTACTTTAAATGCATTGAAATTGAATGTGATAAATGGTTTAGAAATGGTATTTCAAAGCATAGAAATGGTTTGTGAAAAAGATAACATGAGTTACCTTGGATACATAGGTGGAAGGTTTATCTTGGTGGCATCATCAATCATTTTGTGATTTTTAGGGATATGTTTCTTGGGATTTCCTCTGTTTCCTTGGCCCATTGTTCTATTATATTGATATTTACATTTTGGGGGGGTTTACTCTTGGGTATTCCTTGCCGTTTTGGCCTATTTTCTAGAATAAGGGTTTTGAACATTATTATTTGTGTATTATGTGTCTATGGCTGAGACTTGTAGTATTCCTTGGTGTTGTGATACCCGTGATTCTGTTTTGTATTGCTTGGATTTTTGAGTTATCCTTGATATGCATGTTTATTCTTGAGGAAAATGATATAGAAAATGTGCTATGAAATTGATAAACATTATTTTATTTAGAACTATGAAAAAGGGAAATGTTTACCATGTTTTCTATAAAATTACTTTACTACTTATCAAACCATGTTTTCTTTAAAATGAGAATACATAGATTTTATAGGGTGACTGGTTATGGAACACTTGAGTGATATCCTATTGAGCATGTTAGCTCACACCCTACACACCTCTTTAGTGGTGCATAGACCTATGTTTATCTTCTAGTGCAGGGAATGGAAACGTTCCATAGTAAGGCAGCAAGGTTCATGTTAGTTGGTTGGGAATCCTGTGGTGAGATGGTGGGAGTCTATCCCTACCATTATTTGGAGTAGCTATTTGTTTTTTATTCCATTACAGTTGGACATACATTGGTGTTTTTAGTTACTTGTTTTTGTCTGTTTCTGTTGTTTTTACTATTATTGAATATATGTGTTCTTCATCTTCCACTATTATTTCTTGTTATATATGTATTCCATGTGGTTTTTCGGGTTAGTGGAAATCATTACCCTCATTGTCTTTTTTGATTCCTTGGTTCTTGTCGTCGGCCCATGGGGATCAGGAACACCCTGTAGGTTTGTAACGGAATGGGTCGGTAATGAGTTGGCAGGAAACATAGGTCAGTTCATGATAGTTGAAACAACCAATGAATGTGATTGTGGGGCTTAGAATACATGATATACCTATTGTGTTGTACTAAAGTGATATGTTTCTGGGATAACTACTTAATATCCTCCTAACCATGTAGTTGAGTTTTCTATTGATGTAATCGATGAAAAAAATAGAAATAATAATTCATATCGGGAAAACATAGTGGAATTAGGGGAACTAAAGAAACTTCTAGAAGATTTATGTGAGTAGGTATTTATACACCCATGTGTTTCACCATATAGATTTACTTTTCATTTTATTAATAAGAAATATTTTTCTATGAAGGTAAGCATCTATTAGAGGGAAATTATATTATTTGGGATGTGCATAGATGTATTCTCGAAACATTATTCATACCCGATGTTAGTTAGAATAATGTATAGAATGAAAACTATATGTTTGGAACAACATGTATGGTTTATATACCTTCTGTTGTATTTAATGTATGTTTCAATAATTCTAAATTTGGAATCTATCATATTTTTGAAGACACAAAGGTATGTTACATCAATCATACTTTTTTATCCACCCAACATTGTCACCCCTATGTTTGAAGTATTTTTATCTGTGAAGGAACCCTATGTTTGAATACTAAATAAAAGAGTTATAAATCATTAATATTATCCATGATTAATACAATTTTCATTGTTTAAATAATGATCTTTTATAGCTCATTTACAACTAATTCAGTGGATCTTATGATTTTATAAAGGATAATATTCAATTAAGTAAATCGTTCCTATTTGTAAGGGGTGTTACAACCTCTCTTGAATTTTTTTGATTTCAAATATTCATGATTTATTCTATGATATTTAAAAAGTTAGTTTGACTTGGATCTTTTCAAACTATAGTATAATTATAAATACACTCTTCATAAAATATTATATTTGAATATACAAGAAAGGTGATATACATTAAATGTCATGTGTCATTTCAATCAAAACTAAATATTGGAGAAATTCATATTTTGATCTATCAACTCACTTATATTACTTTCATTGCTACTACAATTTATTTTTACATATTTATATACATTAAAAATAAAGAATTTTGTAAAGATACACTTTGGATACATACATGATTAAAAGAACAAAAAAGAATTTAAATGATTATTATAATGGTTTCCACTTCAATCATTTAGATATTGTTTAATAGTCATTGGATAAATGGAATTAGTTAAAATCTCCATGGTCATGGAGTTGCGCATTGGTGGAGTTGACCAAGGAATCTTTGTTCCAGTTACCATTATACATTGTTGTGATTATATCTTTCTTTTTTATTCTTCTCCTCACTCATCTTTGAATGAAAATGAATGAATCAATCATCAGTAATATAGTTTTTATGAACCTATCAAAGTATTGAAAACAACAATTCACCCCTCTTGTGTCTTAGTATTTTTATTATCATATCGACATGATAATTGATATCAATGGTAGGGCACTAATAGTATATTTTCTGTAGGAAAAAATTTTCCCCTCATATCTACTATTTTCATCAAACCAAGTGCCCAAATGCTATATTTCAGTTTTTTGGAAATTCTTGAATACATTTTTGTCAATTTAATATTGTTAATTAATATAAAAGAATGTTTTTATTATGGAATATTTTGTTTCATATCAAAAGGTATTATCAGAAGACCCTTTAAAATATTAACTCGCTCTAACATGATTGAGTTAATTATTCAGATGAAGACGTCATGAAAGGGATGATTCTATAAAAGGTATGTTGATTATCATTATACCGATTTTAATTGTGATAATTTTGGAAGATGGAAATACCATATGATTATTTACTTTAACCATATTGGAATAAGGGTTTATATAATGGTTGTTAAACCTTATGAGATTCCTAAGGATGGTTTGGAATATTGGAATGATGAACATGATAGGGAATATGATCTTAATTCATAAGCTATGAATGATATTGTATATGGTTTAGGAACTAGTGAATTCAACTAATTATCTCAATTTCAAACATCATATGGTATGTTAAAGACTGTGGTCATTTCCTTTGAAGGAACTAAAAATATCAAACAACTATGGTACTCTATTTTTACACTAATCTTCGATACTTTCAAGATGTTTGAGGATGAAAATATCACACAAATGATTGGAATGCTGAAAAAGATTATCAAAAATGTTACTTCTTGGGAAAATCCCATCTCAGAATCAAAAAATCAATAAAATTACATAGATTACTACCCTTTTACTGAAATGGAATATCTAAAACTATTCATCAATCTACACTTATAAACAATTTCACTATAAAGGAGTTTATGATAACTATTATGATATATGAAGTTGAGATGTAGGATGAAGCTAACATTCATATAAAACCTGAAGAAGAGGAACTCAAAAATACTGTGGATGAATCATCAATTTTAAATCATCACGATTTATAAAAATATTTATCAAATATTTCTAATAAATTTAAAAATATATACACAATGTAAAAAAAACAGATTGATGAGTGTAAATGTTATGAATTGAATTAAAAAGGTTATACAAAGGAAAAATGTTCTTTAATCCAAGCATGAAGGAAATATAATTAAAATAAAAATGTAAATAATGATATGAACTATACCTGGTGTATTAATTTTGGTCTCCATGATATATCTTTTACCAATTCTATTTTTGTTGAGTAAAAGAAAATGATTTGTTTTATGGCCCATACCGATCATGTGGTACAATATTCTTAATATCAAAACTATAGTTTCGAGAAACTATCTTATGATAAATTAAATAAATATTGTATTATTTCTCGAGATTAATATGAATCATTAAGTAAATACTATATAGAAATTAATAAATCTTATGATACATTTATATTAGATAAATAAAATTTTTTAAAGCAGATTATTGATTTAAAATATGGTTCATCTATATCTTATGATAATCATGATACCAAAAATAAAAATATATTGGTGGAAGCTGAGGATTTAAATAATTCTTCTAGTATGACTATAAAAAGAGAAAAATATTTAAATCGAAGCCTTGTAAAAAATTAATTACCAAAAGAAAAATTTGGAATGTGAAGCAATGTCTAAAGAATAAAACTATAGAAAAAATATTTTGTACTAGTTTAAAAAGAAAAATCCATTTATATTGTTAAATGTTATTATTGTGGTTTAAATGTTCATTATAAAAATTATTTTTGTTTTAGAAACCCTCCTATATCCATTTTTAAACTATCTTATTGCCTAAAATAATTTATAAAATAGAATGATAGAATTCTTACTCAAAATAAACATGTTTGGTTGAATAAAAATTTAATTACTAACACCGATGGTCCCAAAAAAATGTATGTTCCAAAAAGAACTTGTATTTAAAATTTTTTAGGATTACACCACTAACTAGTATTTTTAAACCTTTAATTGGATGATCGATGGATATAAGTGAATGTATATATAGAGGGAGTGAACAATTATGAAGTAGTTTGTTATAAAAAATTCCCCATTACTATACTCATTGATCCATGAAGTATTTCACTTTTAATATTTATACATCCAGTGCAATAATTGTTTTATATATGAAGAGAGTGATATTTATCAATGTTTTACTAAAAACAAACTCTACTTAGCTATGTAATCAATTTTTAGTCTATTTTTATTATGAAACTAATTTCTTAAAATCATGAAATGTTTTTACTTAGGAAAATATAGTATTTATTATCATAGGTTTATTTTTTCATTTTTATATTTTTTAAAAAACCATTTACATTTTCTGTTCTTAAAATTTTATTTGGTCATGAAAAGTAGAATACTTTTGTTACATTATATGGAATGATTATTATATGATTTTAGCTAAATAAAATTATTTTTTCTAGCTTACTGTCAAAACTAATATTTCTTCTTTATCTTAAACCTTTTAAATAATGAATTTGTCCTATTTAAACTACCTTAATAAAAATCTTATACAAAACCAAACAGAAAAAAATTATGTGGTCATGCACTCGATGTTTGTAATAATATCATAATCATGAAATCATATAAGGGAATAAATATGGTTTGTATTTTGGGTGTGTTAAATATTCACTTGTAAAATATTATAAAAGGGATAAGGAAGTCAAAATTAATGAAGGACATGAAATATATTCTTCTTAAATATCTTATGAATTGTATCTTTCCAAAGTTAACACATTTAAAGAAGAAAAAGTTATGCAGAAATATTCTTCAGATCAATATAAAAATTTGTTTGATGATATTCATAAAGAATATATTTAAAAAGTGGTTTTTGATTCATTAAAAAATAATTATTAGAATAAGAAAGATATTTTGATATCAAAAATATATTTTGAAGCCGTCGTAGTAGAAATTCTCTGTCAACTAGATTTTCTTACAAAATAAGCTGCTACCAAGAAAGAAAATGACAAGATTAAGTTGATTCCATTTGAATAATTATTATGTTATTAAAATAACATAACATAAGATATTAAATATATATTAAATGAACTATCAAGAGTTTTATCCACATTAAGAAAAAGATTTTTATGTTTGGAATGTTCAGAAGAATAGTTTATTCCTTTCAAATCCTTCATTTATTTTCTATTAAATATCAAATGTAAATTTTTCAAAATATATTACTATGTAGTAAAATTGTGCTATTAGATAGTTTTTAGATCCTTTTGTTAGTTATCTTACCTAGGCATGTATTTAATAATTAATTAATTAATATTTCTGTTTTTTTCATAAAATAGTAATACTAGCTTTCATACTTGTGAAAAAAATTTATTCATAAAATATATTATATGATATGATTGATGGGGAATTTTAAAAAAATAATCCCTTTATTTATTTTATTATGCTCTTATATTTGTTATTAATGTTTTTATAATGAATTAAGGGGAGTTTATTTTAAAAACTCTCAGTTATAATCATTTTGATGTCATGAAAAGGGGGAGAAGTTTATAGAATTGTATTTTTTCTAATTATATGTGGGGAAGTTTTAGGGGATTATGTTTATGGTTTTAGTTTACATCATTATGTTTTTTCCTTAATAATCTTGACATATGAGAAATGTTTATATATATATAATATGATTGAAGTTTTTTTATAAATGTATAACAAAGGAATTTTTTTTCATTATAAATAAATGAAATATTAAAATAAATAAAGTAAAACCTTATAGATTTTATATTCTATTTAAGCATGATTTTTTACATGGGTCTTATGACCATCAAAAGGGGAGCTTGCTGAGAATGGGTTGATTCAACAATTTCATTAATATCTTTTTATTTTTTTCTCACAAACTTCTCCATATGTGTTACTAATGAAATAGATTTTAATTGAAATTATGGAAAATATTATTCATTATAATATTCCTTATGGAATCATATTCAAGTAATTGGTTATCTGGGAATATTATTTGATGTAATGAGGATCCATTCAATCATATTCTAGAATCACTATTCATACACCATACTTGCAAGTATATAAAAAGGAATGAAAACTCTACATTTGGAAAAAATGCATGGTTTATATACCCTATTTTCTAGAATATATGGTTGATGAATTCAATGTTCATAATCAACCCTATATTTCAGGAAACAAACATATGGAACATTAACCCAAACTTTTTTATCAACACAACATTTGAAATTTTTTCATTATGTAATGGAATTCTATTTATGAATATTAATGGATGGAGTTTTAAATATTTGATATTATCTATGGTTTATTCACTAGTCATAGAGGATATAATGATCTTACAAAAATCATTTACGACCGATTAAATTGCATGTTATTATTTTTTAGAAGTCTTGTATTCATTAGAGTAAATAATTTTGATTTATTTGGGATGTTATGTCCTACCATGAATGGTTTTGATATAAAATATTCAATATTTAATATGAAATATTTATAGAGTCGGTTCTACCTGAATCTATTTGACCTATAATATAAATATCAAGACACACTTCATAAAAAATGTAGTTGAATATAAAAAATAGTGATATACATAAAAAGACATGTTTCATTGCCTTCAGTGCTACACTTTGGAGACATACATATTTTGCTCTCTCAACTCACTTATGTTGTTTTATTGATATTTAAATTTACTGTTACATCTACTTATATAAGAAGAATTAAGTATTAGTTAGAGATACACTCTGGATACATATATGTTTTGACATCTTTCTAGTGTTTTCTATCTAATTATTTGAAGAAAGCCTATGCAATTTTGAAGAACTATTTACTATAGTGCATTATTGAAGATCTAAACACATCTGATAGTTGTTACATAAAATGAAAAGTTTAATATCTATTCTAAAAATTCATTCTATATTGATTTGGTGGAGTTTTGACTACTCAAACATAGTGATCATTATGTGTTAACTTCCTTCACTAAGTTGTAGATTTATATTTCCTACCAAAAGAAATTGCTGACTCTTTAAGAAATTATTGTAAAGGTGTCAATTACATGCACTCACTTTTTTAATGGTATCTAAAAAATAGGACCTAGTAAAAATCACCTAGCTCATAGAGTTGATCATTGGTTGAGTGGACTAGTGGATCTTTGTGCCTTAAACAAATATATATCACTCTATTTATATCCTTTTTTATTTCCCCTATCTTCAAATCATTAATTGAAAAGGAAAGGATCACTTCCCTATAAGGGAGGTTTTTTGTATCTTCCAATGTTTTGATAACCACTATTTATCCCCATCTTGATTCATTTTATTTTTTATTATCATCCAAAAAAATATGAATATAATGTTATCCTTAAAAGTCAAAGGAATCAATGGGAATAAAACCCCATGAGAAATATCTATGGTATGATGTTTTCATGGATTTTCAAGTTACTATCAATGATTTGGAAAAACAATTATTTGCTAGATTACCAAAAAACCAATTTTAGTATGAAATGGTTCTATGTTAATATGGTTATAAGAAATTAAACAAGGTCTTAAATAAATAAGGATATGATTATTCAAAGAAATAATATTTCCTTTACAATCATGAATGGATGGATATGTGATATATAATGATGAATCCTTGAATGGATTTAGATGTGTACCTATATAGACCAATTTCATTTTCCCTTAGGAATTAAGGTATCTACAGAAACATGAATAGAAAATTTAAAACCATGATCTTTAGCCGATATATAATATGTTTCCATTGAAAATATAGAGAAATTACCATTACTATGAATGGTGGGAAATATATACAGATCATAAATGTTAAAAATATATCCTCACAATAGAGGAGCATTGAATTTGGAAAAGGTGATGTATATAATTTATCGTGGATTATTATTTATTATTAAATTACTGCATTTTGAATAAAAATAGGGTGGTTGATGCTTGAGTCGGAAAGACTACAGAGTTTGGGATATAATGCAGATTTTTAAATATCCCATATTTATGAATTTATTAAATTTGTATATGTGAATCCTTAAGAGGAAGACCCCACCACTTAAAAATTATTGAAAAACAATCCTTATTGGAGTAAATTTTCTTACCAGCTTGATAATAAGAATACTTAAAATAAGATCATAGATTTCATTGATCATGTACTGGTATACGTCATATAAAAAGATGGTATTGTGAAATCTGGGATGTGGATATGTCTACCATCCATTCCTAAGATAAAACGAGAATTATTAATTGAAACATGAAAATAATACATATATATAAATCTTGTAAGAAGAATAATGTATTAGGATTTGAAATAATTTTTATTGGATAATATAAAATGCAAAATTTCATTATATATATCACAATTCTAGGATTATCAATAGGTAAAGGCTGAGAAACAAAATTAGAAGGGAGTCATGAATCCTCCACCTACAATTTTATGGAAAAATGATGATATATTTATGGACGATATCATTGGACATCTAAAGAGTATTAAAATGAATAATATATTTCACGTTATTATTGATTACTAGACCATGTTGGCACATTTCTGCGAAGTAAGTGAAGATATACCTCTTGAGGACTTCATGAAACTCTATATTAATGAAGTTGAGAGACTTCATGGTGAACCACCTTTTATTCTGTCACGATCCATTGTTTACATCATAATTTTGGAAGGGTCTTCCAATGGATCTTGGCATAGAGATACATTTGAACACCACATATATTTATAAACTGACCCAAGTTACACTAAAAATCTAGCACCCAAATACATTTATAACATACCCATAAGTTGTTCCAAATTCACACAGGCTAGAAAATAGAACACTTCCTCCGAAAAAAATAGAGAGAATGGTTTCTAACAACCTAAACAACATACATTCATATTTATTCAAAGATGAAATAACAATCGATGAAAAACAAAGAGGAATATTTTCAATTACTAAAAGTAAACAATGGTAGTGATATAACTCCAAAAATTTAAAAAAATAGGGATATTTCAATCTAAAATATTTTACAACATTAAAAGAAGGAAACCACTCTTTTGATATTTGGGAAATACCCCACCATAACACTATCAACCACCCAATACTAGCTGATAAAAACCCCTCTACCCCACTGCCACACCTTGCCTTTACCTTCCATAAATTAATTAACAAAGTACACACACTAGTAATGGGGTGGGCAAGGACTGTAATAAACTGTCTTTTTTGGATCCCACCTAGGTTTTCCATATCACATATCTATTCAAATAATCATAAAAAACTATTTCGTAAATAAAACATAGAAGGATAAGCAGAAAAAATTATAACAAAAGAATGTAAATTATTTCCCTTCTTACATAGTTCTAAAAGTGTCCATGTAAAATTATTTTTAGTAATATTTTTCTATAAAAAATTATCAAAAATATAAGCATGTAGATCATATTTTTATCAATATAGAGAAAGCATTGATAAATCATATGAATGGACAAAGTAGGGCATGCTAACATACCACTCATACCATAATCAACGACCAGTGTGCACCCAGGTTTTTAAAACATATGTCAAAGTATTATATAAAATACACAAAACTAAACCAAAAAATAATGTAAAAAATAGTCATTAGAACAATTGTAATATAATGTAAGTGGACACCCAATGAGGTAACCCCCATCAATGTCAAAAAAATGTTCAAAGGATAGTATGGCTAGTGAGTTGAGGAAAATCCAATGAGTGTACCTATCAATAATAAAAAGGATAATGGCCCTAAAATACACCTTTAACATAAGTACCCAAGGATTCCCACATGTGGTAGTTTCCAAATCAATTAAAATTGTTTTCATATTTATTAAAAATATCCCATCAAAACATTATTATATCAAATACATTCTTTGACAATCCATTTTTCAACACATATACATTGAATAAACACTTTTAAATTTACAAAAATAAAATAAAACACATATTTTATAAAAATATAGTTACACACATAAAACAATCATATTAATTCATTTATAAAAAAGACATAAAAAGGATGGAATATGATTCATTAAACATATTCTACAGATAGAGACACATACTTCAATCTTAAGTCAAACACTACCCATAATGGGATCTCCGAATAGAGGAAGAAAAAAGAGTTAACATCAAAGGACCTAAAATTAATTCCCATATATTAGAGTCATAATCCATCACAATAAGGGTTATTAGAGAGGTTATTTCAAACCTACCTTGAGAACCACCAAAAATGAAACCCAACTAAAGCAAGTGATGGACCTCAAAATCAGTTGATAGAATCAATATGAAATGAGGAAAAAATATTCATAGTCACATGATAAAATGGTCCACAAATAGAGCCCAATGCCTCTAATTCCATATGGTCAAAGAAGAAGTAGAAATACTGCATAATCAGAGAAGTGATTAAACAATTATGGAGATCGAGAAACAAATACAATAATATCGAATAGTGTGAGCAACCAGAAATATCTGATATATTCCCAGGATTAGATGTGGGGAGGTATAAAAGAAAAATGGTCTAGGATTAAGGCATGATGCAGATAAATCCATCTAGGTATGAAGTTTTTATGTCATAAAAAGTGGTTTTATGATGTAAAGTCCCCATTAAATTTATACATTAATAAAAAAATCACTTAAATTTAAAAATTTCACATCTGAAATATATTTATAACATAAAAACATTTTTTATTATATAAATGGACTTTTACGTAAACCGTTTTAACAGATTGTTCCATGTGACTTATTTACACCTTAAATTGTCCTTTTTTTTTATAAATGTACCCTATAGGTAGTGCCTAGCATATGATATAACAAAAATCCCCCAAAACATTATTTATGCCATATGAAACAAACCGAGACATAGTAGTCATAAAAGTGTGAATACCTTTTTTCTGAGATGTTACCATCTCTCTACTATTGGACTTTCCCTCCCCAAGACATCATGTGGAAAAATGGTTTGCAATAAATATGTGAGGATACTAATACCTCAAAATGATTTATGTTCCCATGTGTTATGAGTATATAATATGTGTCACTATAATACTCTTACCACTAGAATGGACTTCCCAAAAAACTCATTCACCATATATTCAATGAACTTCTGTGGTCTCTAGAACTGAATCATCCAGAATATAAAAAATAAGTTATCAACTCAGAAATTGAGAGAGATCATGCTTGTAATTATTGAGGAAAGATTTGTGGAAAATGTCATGAATACTTGTTGAATGAGATAGAAACCCCAACTAATAAGAAACCTTATGAACTTAAATAGTGACCTCAAATGCTCCAATATATCTCAGAAATAGTTTCAAATGTTTCCCAAGATAAGGGTGACCCAACTAAGGTGACACTTTAAGAAAAAATCTGTCTCCAAAAAACTCCAAGGAAAATATCGATGATCTAAAAATAATTTATACTAACACTTATCAAAAAAATATCGATTTATATACTACACCATCACCAAAATCTTAAAAATGAGACATAGTCCTATAAGAGTGGCCCACCCATCTCGTGAAAAAATAGGTGATCTACATGGGTTACCATATAGAGCCTTAATGAGAATCATTTTCATCTATGACTAATAACTATTTTTATATGAAAACTGATCAAATCCTATCGGGCTACCTATAATCAAAAAAACAATAAGACAGATGAATTTAACATATCCTTTAAATTTTAAATAGAATACATGGTCTTAGAAGACATTTATAGATGATATGGTGTACTCAACCTGACATGATTCCCCATAGACTCCTGGAGATTCTTCCTGAATCTAAAAGTGAACATGATATCACTATTTGAGACAATAGTTGTTGGAAGACCATTTAATCTAATGATATCATTCACATAAAACATACCAAGATTTTTATATTGGTGGTTCCCTAATTCAAATAAAATAGTCTGATTTTTTTCAACTGATAAACCACAACCCAGATAAGATTATTCCCTTGAGGAGTATATGGTAATCCCTTAAAAAATTCATGGAAAAATTATCTAAAATAGAAAATGAAAATTGAAGAGTATATTTAAAACTATAAGGTTTTAGATACTATAAATTTCTCTGTTGGAAGTTATAGTAGGAGGACATAAAAAATAACAATTTCATGCTTCATAACTAGCCACCAGAATTGTTTTCTAACGTCATAATATATATTCATAATTCCAATATGAATGGAACACAATGAAATGTGATTGTGACATAATGGTAAACTCCTCAATTATGTTGGGAATGTAATAAGACTATTAAAGAGGAGAATACCATCAGAATTGTGAGACCAACCAGAAACAGTCTCCCCACCATGAAATATGTTTCTCATACCTATGAAATCATGATCCTATTTTGAATTTATATAATAGACTCAAGGAGATATGATGTAAATTTAATAATATTCAGAAAAATACCTAAAACTTTCTCTTGGGCCTTTAAATGTAACCAATTTAAGAGCCCCATAAGGCTCCACTCTTCCATCAGTTCCTAGAAAACATACGATTAACCATTATTAATTAGAGAATATGTGATGTTTTCCACCTTCCACATGGTGGAATTAATGTTGGAATAAAATATATGATGGTACTCCACCAACCTCCTCAATATAAAATCTAGTTATGTTGAGAAAAGGTATAAGTCATGCTGATATAGACATAAGAGTCTCTAAATCTCTACCCAACAGTTTACCCCACCAATACCTAAATTCATGAATAACTATGAAATTATACAAACATTAGTTGGGTAATTTTTCTATTTCATCAGAAATTTTGAGAGCTATAGGATGCCAAATGATCATACCACATCATCATTTACCCGAGACCAGCACGGAACTTATCACAATATTCCACATACCGCTTACTGGGCATGGGTAAGACTAGAATATATGATGATTTTATAATACATTTCAATTCATTGACTAATGTTTTACACTTAGAACCCCCTATGAATTTTACCACTTTCTTTATATTATTAGAAAAAGGTGATAGAAACATCGAGAAATCATTGGTTAATCATTTATAGTATCAAGCTAGACTATGTAATATTAATATATTGAATATGTTCTATATCTCCTCCCATGATAGAACAACCTTTACCATCTCAAGATAAACTAATAATTTATTTTTAAAAATTACATACCCCTATAACATCACCTCTTAGATATAAATGCTTTGTTGTGGAAACATTCCACGCGGACTCTGACTCCTTACGATTACAAAAACCAAACTCAGATAGTTCTCATTTTATTACCTTCACATCGAATAAACCAAAATGTCTTCGATAAAGACTATGAAAGTGTTTTTGAGATAATGATGAAATATCTAGTTCGTAATATCTTTAAAATATTAGCAACATGAGCTAGACTAAATGGAATCATTAGATTTTCATAGGAGTCATACTTCCTCTAAAACACCATCTTCGGAATATTAGACACCCAAACTCTTAGATGATGATAACTGAAAAAATATGGACCTTAAAAGACATTTTTTCACTTTAACTAATCAAACATGTAATACACATCATGTAAATGAATCATATTCTTAATATTTACCCAATTCAATTTCCAATAGTCAATGTACAATTGAGTGGAAGTATCATCCTTCTTGGAAAAAATTTCTGCTGTTCCCACAATGAGACCCTTATTCAAGAAATTCCCTTATATATTAGGTCATCCAAATAGTTCATGAGCTCCATCATCATAGTTGGTCCCAGATGATAAAATAATAATGATATCAGAAATATACTCGATAATAGATCAATAAAAAAAATAAAGCACTCTCTTTTTAGGAATAATAGAGAAGACATCTGAGAAAACTTGAGTAAATTCATGAAAAACCATGGGAAGATAAATGAGACAAGAAAAACACATCAATATAAGAAAAAAATTGAAAATTAATATACTATGATATATGAGGGAAGGTACTACATGATCAGACCAAAGATCCCAGTTTTACTGATGAAGTAGAGAGCTCCCATCAGAAGCTTAGAATGAGAAATGATGATGATAAAAAAATTTATCATGATGAGAGATAAACAAATCCCTCCTTACGATGATGTCAAATAATCCTATAAATAATGATTAAATCCCATACTAACTCTGTGTTATCTATAAATATAGAATAATAAGACACTGAAACCCAGGATAATTCCCACTTCCAAGATATTTCACTATATCCAAAATAAATTATGTGAGGTTTATTGGAGGTTTCCACACATAAGAAAAGGTAGATATAAATGAGTGTGAGGAACATATATGAAATAGAGGAATCAGTATGGAGGATAAAAAAGGAGGTTACCTATAACTATTATTTGATAAGTATAAATATACATTGGAGTCTCATTCAAAATATAAAAGTGAAAAACTCCTGATTCATGTGGCTGGATCCCTGTGCACTTTGATGCTTTTGACTATGGCTATGTAGAATTTGGAGTTGATGATTCCTAATTATATCATGACATAGACATAAACTATAAGAACCTATTTATATGGCCATAATGTCCATAACCATTTCACATCTTCATGGGCTAAGACAAGAACACCATGTTTGTAACACCTTAATATTTTTATAAAATATGTTTTTAATACTTTTATTTATTTTATATCCTACATCACAAGCAATAGTCAGTTTAGGAGAACCACATAAAATCTTTACAATATAATATGTCCATTATAACATTGCCATTAAATTGTAAAGAATTAATATGAATAAATAATTCCTGATATAATTATACAATATATTCTAAATTAATCATTATGGTTTTATATAATTATAACACAATTTTTTAAAAGTCATTTTACTATTCAAAAAAATTTCTTCATAAAAATAAACTTCCTTTTGTTTATTTGTGAATATTAATTTATAGAAGTTATCATAAAATGTATTTGAAAAAAATAAATTTTGTTTTTGAAAAAATTATTTCAGAATCTTCATTAAATTATTTTTTGAGAGTTTTCATAGAACATTTATTTTTCAAGGATTATTGAAAAATACAATTTTGTTTATTAAATGTTGTATTTTTCTATTAATGTTTTTTTACAAGGAAAAATTCTGGTTTGCATTTTTTATAAAATTCATTGGTTAATACAGATTTAAAATAATCAAATTTTTATTTTTATTTTTATTTTATTCTTAAATGCTGTATAAAAACATTTAATGTTTATATAGGAAATTTTCCTGAAAAACTGTTTTTCCATGAAGTTTTCTGATTGAATATTAAATTAAATATTTAAACTTATTTGTTTTGAGTTTTTTAAAACTAATTCTATATTTTTAATTGGGAGGATCAAATTTAGTACTTAATTCCCTTTTAATTTTAGTTAATATGAATAGTAACTTTGATAAATCATATTACATTGGATGAAAATAAAATTGGTCAATATAGATTTAAAATAAGTGATAAGGACCTAATTTTTCAACCAAAATATAATTATAAGATTTCAATTTTACCTTTAACACATAAGGTTAAAATTTAGTTGTATAATGGGAACTAATCCTCGTTAAGGACTTATATACTATTTAAATAAATGAAAATCACAAAATGTCACTCTATTTTTCTTATGTACCTTTTATGTGTCCATAAAGGAAAAAAGTATGTTATGAATGATAATATGTGTCAATTTTTAACTTAAAAAACTTTTTTATAATGATATAAATTCATTTATTAATATTTGGGTTCACTTGGATAAGATTGTGAGATTTATAGTAATTTATTTATTGAAAATTAAAACATGTCACACAGTTGTTTTAATGAGTATACTAAATTTAATATAGTTTTATCCCAAGTATATGTTATTCTAAAAATATTATTTTAAAATATAAAATTTTAATATTCATCATGGTACTTTATTTATAATCTTTAGGAGTTAAATCATTACCATAATTTCTTACACAATGAGAATGCAATTTTATTCAATTTACAGAAAAATATGTTAAATGATATTAAAAAAATTAAAATTATTATAAATTCAGTTATTTTATGTTATACATGAAATCAATATAATACCTTGAAAAAAATATTGCATTGCTCATGGACACGTACGACATACCGTCCCCGTGTAGCGAAACAATTCATTTTTCATCACCAAATTTGATGATGGGTATTATGAAGTATTTAAATAATATATAAGATATATAGGATATAATAATGATTCTTAAAATATTAATTAATTTTTACTTTTACATCATTCTATGATTCTTAAATTCAAGAATGATGATCAGGCGTATGTACAAGTTGTCGTCTACATGAACTGTGTCATTATTTGTTTATCTAAATATTTTATATAATTGATTATAAATGTGTATATAATTCTTAAATAATATTTTTATACTGTGATTATAATTCTATATCTATTATACCATGATCAAGGTACAATTTCCCAAACTATTATACTGAAAAATACCTGGAAAATGAAATAGTTATCACCAATTATAGTTATTTTAATAACAAATTATTTATAAATGTGTGATTGGATGTTATAAATAAATAATACATCATATAATATAATTAATGATACATAATAATGGAAAATAAATTAATATTTAATATATAATATGTTTATAAATAAACAAATAAAAACTAAACTTGAGGTAGGTAATTTCTTAACTCAACTTCCTTTCATTGGGTTAAACTTTAAATCCAATGATTTTATAATGCTATGATAATGTGTGAAATTAATTTTTATTCTCATTTGTTGTATTGATACTATTTATAAGTGTATTTAAATTTGATCCATACAATCAATTAATGTTATGAATGCTAACTTCAATGATATGATCTTGGAAGGTGACATCATCTAATATTTCTATCGACGGGGATAATTTTGATGTTATGCACCTATATTCTCTTATGAGGAGTATATATACCCCTTTTGACATTTTATAACATGAATTTATTTTTAATCATTATATTTAATATTTTTTTAAATATTATTCATTCTGGGTGAATATTATCCAACTCATTATAAAGTGGTAAGGGTTTACCTCACAATCTCATCAATATTCAAGAATAATGACATTTAACTCTTTATTAGGTAATATTTCCCTTCTATTTCAATTTTTTTTAAAAATCATTCAATTTTTTGTATTATTCTACTAAATTTTTACATTTTATTTTCAAACATGTTTGATCTTTTACTCAATGAATTTAAATTAATATTTTAATCATTTTTTTTACAATTTACTTTTGGAATTTCTTAACAAAAATATAGAAGGAATTCTTTTTTAACTTTTACGACATGATAATATTTTCTTACTATCATGATGACTTATTAAATTAAATATTATAATAAAATACTGATTTTTTTTAAAACAAATTTTTTCCACTATAATTTTTTGACTTTAAAAAAATGATTTTAAAATGGAATGCATATTTTCCACAAGAATAATTTCACATGATTTTTCAAAATCATTTTTTAATCTAATATGACATTATTTTTTACATATGTTTTAATAGGGATATGATCCAAGGATTAAATCCTTATTATTTCTATATATGATTTCTGTTTACGATGACATAATTTTTATAAATGTCATTACTTTTGTATGGGTTATGATATAATGAGATGTTTATGAAACCCATTTCTTTTTATGGGTTTTGATATGATGAATTACATATGTTCTTATGTCCCACATAAGTATAGTTTTTATTATGTGACTGTTAAGACCTATATCTCACTCCATTTTATTTGTTAAAGCTTTATATCTCATGAGATAACAATGGGAATCACGTTGATAGGTTAAATCCACAATTTGAAACATGGTCGTCCTGATCTACTATGGGAAACAAGCATGTCCCAATCCATTGTGTTTAAGGTATTGGTAGTTAACCTTGACATATGAAATAGTTTTTTATATTTATGATGGTTCCATACTTTTTGGACATGATATTTTGTTTCATGATTCATTTATATGATTTTTTACTCTTATGGTCTATGTTTTCCTAAATGAAAATGTTTATACAATGAATCATGTTTAGGATCTATGATAAGTATAGTATAAACATTGAACGATATATTCAAGATCAAGTAACCATATTATTATATTATGAATTCATATAATTATGACCATATAAATCCTTGTTTTACCATGACTAAGAGTATGGTCTCACAGTTTATTATGTTTCCATCACCATGTGATGAAGAAAGGTTTTTGTATGGTATGCCTAAGCGGAGTACCATGTGAGATGATATTTGTTGGTGGTATTAAAGACCGTACATTAAAAAATAATGTTGTATATATATTCACTATGGATTCCAAACCATTATAGTTTTGTTAATGATATTATTGTTATTTATGTAATATTCATCTTCATAACTCTATTTTTTTGAATGAAAAGTATAGGTTGTTATGGATTTCTTCAGAACAAGGGTTTTGTTAACAATTGGAAAATATGATAATTAAAACATCTTATAAACACTATGATTAAGTCTATATATTGGTTACAATCCTATAATTATTGTCAATATCATAAATTTCCTGGTATTAAAACTATTTAATATAGATCGAAGTTTTAAATTTAAGGAACCTTAAATATGTGGTTTTACCACTATGATTTGAGTTTCCCACAAAATTATTCTGTGTTTTAGTCAATGATTGGAAGCCTAAAAAATGACATTAATCCCAGATGTGATAGGTAATGAAAAAATTTCCCTCCTAAGAAACCTAATTTCATGGGATCTATAATGAAAAATCATTTTTCTATTAAAAAATAATTTTTAAAAAATTGAATCATGATGGAATCCCAAATGAGAAAAGGAGGGAACAACATTCTATTGGGTCCTTCATGAGGTAGTTCCCACCATATTTCAGTGGATATTCTGATCATATAGTTGATAAGAAATAGATCAATACCACTAAAAATATATTTCATATTCTCAAGTATTTCTAACATGGTAAATTCATTTTGGTTGTCTATTATTTGGAAGATGAAGTCGGTCAATAGTGTATTCTTATCAAGAATATGAGTAAACAAGATTAAATTGACTCCACAGAATGGGATGTGTTCATAAAATTATTATTCAATATGTATTTTCCTTTAAATAATCATACAAAAATAGAGAAGGAGTTCATTGAGTTACAAAAGGGAAGATGAATCTATTTTAACCCCGGAAGAAAATTATACAAGACATGTGAGGTATAATTCTTGAACTATCAACCCACATGAATGTAAGTTTGGTTGATTATTTGCTGGATTAAAACCAAGTCTCATAAAAGAGTCATCTATATGAGAATTTTGTTGCTATGAAGTTGTCATTCAATGTGATTTCATGGTGGAAATGGAGGTTTGAATTTTATTATCAATCCCATGATTTTGAAAAAAATGGAAAATAGTGTTCGAAGGAAAAAAATAAAAAACATAGTGAGAATAAGTTGAGAATTACTTTACTCTAAATTTGTGGGAAGAATAAAAAAAAATTATATTATGTGGAATAGTAAATTGCTTATGTGTGTAAGAGAATTACATCAATAAAATAATTTAAAAATTGATCGAAAGAAGTTAGCTAACTTCATGAATAGAGAGATGGATTTAGAGAATGAACCTCCCACACTTTAGTTCTTCCCGTGTAATTAAAATGGGAATTATGATAATAAATTTCCAAATCAAAGTGTTTACGATGATGATCAACATCACCAACCCCTATGTTACAAAAATATGGGAAATTCATATAATAAAAATGGATGAAGAGAATGAAAATAATTAGGCCACCCTTATTCTTCACTCCATGGTTAGGATATTCATGTTTCATTTTTAAAGAATGATCCCTATGAAAATATTATTATTCATCCATTAGAGAGAGTTCAAGAAAATATATCCTCTTACCTGGATTATGGAATAATGAAATCTAAATTGAAATTTTATTTGCAAAAGGATGAATCTATGAATCTAGTGAAACTGAGTTTTTATAAGATAAGAGCACGTATAAGGAATAAAGAGTTAATTACCTTTGGGATGTGTATACATCTCCCTGAAATAGTATCATAAGAGTTATAGATACCATAATGTGTTTATGTTTTGATACCCATTTTTTGGTTCTTACATAATGGGATTTTATCAGGATTAATGTTATTTTAATATACATAACAATTTTGTTTCTTAAATGTGATAATGATATCCACGGTGTAATGCCAATTTTTGGGAATATGATTAAATTAATTTGTTACATTTAAGTATTATCTTATTTTTTTAATTGTGGTAACAATGAGTTGTTTTTAATCACATTATGAAGTCATCACACATCAATTAGAAAAGAATTTTTTGTGGATCTTTTAAAAAAATATATATTAATGAATTAATAATGTTTCTTCAATTTTAAAATTCAATTGGATATTATTGGGATCAGATATTTACCTTAATGTTTCTTTTATTTATTAAACATGTTTTTGATACAGTGTTGAGTCTCAGCACTATTTATGATCCTTAGTAATATGTTCAGTCTATGAGAATATATCAAACTCTAATATAAAATAAGACCTTGTTATATGTATTTTAAATGGGGTTATAATCAATACCATGCTATAGTTTTTTTCGTGCTACAATATCATTCAATGAACATTTCAAATGGCTCATACGAAACCCTTTATCAGAAGAAGTGTAGAACTCAAATGTATTAGAAATAAGTTGGAGGATAAAAATTGTTGGCACCAGATACTGTTTACAAGATGGAAAAAATGATCAGATTCACACAAAAACATGTAAGTATAAAAATTGTTGAAATAAATATTATACTAATAATCATCAAAATGGAATTTAATTTGATTTTGGTGAGAAGGTCTTTCTAGGAATATATATGTGGAAGAAAAAATGGAAAACTAATCTCTAGGTATATAGTTCCCATTTGAAGACCTGATTATATTGGGGCAGTAGCTTATCATTTTTTCTCTAAATCCAAATCTATGTCATGTTCATGTTATGTTCCATCTATCTCTATTGAGTAAGTATATACGTGATCCCGGAGATGTACTAAACGTAGAGGTCATACCATTAGATAAAATCATTCTTATTATGAATAACCAATATAGATTATAGATAATAAAGAAAAATTTATGTGATTCAGAACAACCCATTTGGTTATTATTTAATGGAGATACCAAAAATTTTATGAAGAAGCGTGGGAACATGATGATGTGATTAGGTAGATGTATCCTCTTATTCGTATATCTAAATGATGATTTTTTTGGAAGAAATTCTTTTTATTGGGGTATATTGTAATTGTAAATACCCAAATCTAGTTTTCTTGAGATGGTGCCTTAATAATTTACATTACCATGATTAAAATATTGTCTTCTTCCAAAGGAATTAATAGTTTTGTAGTTTTCAAAAACCAGATACATACATAAGTTCAACATTACAACTTGAAAGGAAATGCAATATACAAATTCCTTTAACAACATCCATAACTCATAGGTTATACCTGAGTGTAATTTATATTATTACTCTTAATGTCTATGGAAATTATATAAAAAAAATTGGTGAGATCAATAGCTCAGTTAGGGTTTTCAATAAAATAGAATATATATAAAACATAAACATTATGTATGGTGAATAACTTAAAACACATGCCTTTAAAAATAAAACTTGAACACATTATTGTAGGAATAAGAGATGAATAAATAATTCCCTAATAAATAATAATCATGGGTATTCTACTTGTCGAATCACATCATGAACTATCAATTAATTGTTTCAAAATGAGGTAATAAATAATGATGAGCATCATAACCATACAATCAAGGTGTCATGCTAGACCATAAATAACCATTTTGCCATGTCCTCATGCCAAGACTGTAGTCTGTATCATGACCTCTACCAATGCATCAAGGGTATATAGTGGGACCCACAAGTCACATAATATTTTCAATTAATTTCCTATTGTGAATAGGTATATAAAGAAGCAAAATATATATTCATATTAAAACTAACATATGAAATATAGATAACTTTCCCCACTCATTATGTATAAACACTAACCATTGGAAGTAAATTGGTGAATGGTTTTAAGATAAAACATCCACCATAAAACTATTCATAAAGCATTCAATTTAATATGGTAGATGATGTCATAAAATATTAATCCCAATAATAGATAATAATAAAGACGTCTGTTGAAATAGATGATGATACTCTTATAAAATCATTATGTAATTCTAGATATAAATACCTTCTTTCTTTGAGAGGAAGACTTCTTTTGGGAAAAAAATATTTTTATAAAATAGAAGTGATGTAATTGATTATTTTTATAACAAAATGAGTTATTTTAGAAAGTTATTGTTATCTAAATACATATTATATAGTTCCCTTCAAAATAGGTAAGAATTTGATAAGTTCAATGGAATCAGGCTTATATGTTTTAACGAAATTTAGAAATATAAATTTTAAAACAAATAAATACCCACAGTGGAAAGAAGGATTAGAGTTGTTACACCTATATAAAACATTCTCAAAGAAGTTATGATGAGAAAATATGAATAAATAATAATTTTATTGAGTTAAATAGAGAAAATATCTAAACCTAATGAAAATAGAGGTTCATGTAGAAAACCCCTACCTTAAGTTCGATGTTGTTCTTCAAATGATATTACTGTGATGGATAAAAAAATTAAATACTATAAATAATATTTCCATAATATATTAATTATGTAATATATTTATTATATCTTTATTATTATCATTCAGGGCCTTCTTTAGGATATTAAGAGGTTCAATTTTATTGTTTTGGAGCATTTTATTCCTTGGTATCCATGCACAGTTTAATTAAATACATGTAAGGATAAAATGTATGATGAGAAATATTTTTTGAAAGAAGAAGTTTTATTTTATTTTTTTACAACAAGAATATTACATAGTTATTAAATTAATTTGGTTATTGGGATTGAAGATGAATCATTATGTAAATATTTACTGATAATTATTTAGGTTAATTGGAAGATTTTGATCACTAAAAATTCATTTTGATTTATAAATTAATATGATGTGTAAAAAAGATTATAGAAAATTACATAACTTATCATAAAAATATTAAAGTCATTTTCAACCATCAAAATGGTTTCCGGATCATAGTTGAAAAATGTAAAAGAAATTGAAAACTCGTCGTCCTTGAATGTGATAATTTAATACATTATAGATGGTTTTTTCATTTATAGTATTAATGAAGTGGAAAGGAGAAAGGAGAAGTGAGAATCAATTATTAGATTATCATAACAATATTCAAGTACATATAAGGTACTGGATTTCTCATAACATCTTGATTCAAGGAGGTGGGGAATGGAAAATAAAGTAAAGGAACTCAAAATTAATGACATTGAAATAGGAATTAACATACAGAAGTAATCTGCCTTGATAACCTCTTTAGGGAAGAGGTTTTGGGATTTTTTAAGACCATGGGCTGATTAAAATGAGGGAGGAACTTGGGAGGATATTTGATAAGAATTTATACAAGACAAACATCTTGAAAGGAGTGAAGAGAAGAGGGATTGATGGGATTTTTTATAGAGGAGGAGAGGGGTGGGTTTTGAATATCTTATTAATTATTTTATTATTTTCTTCAAGGAAACAAATAGTTTGGATTCATGTGACCCATAATAGTAATAAGTGAATTTTATTTAGAACCAAGTGTTCATAAATCATCCATGATTTTCTTAATTGTGGATGTAAATGATAATGTACAAATACTGTAAATTTCCACATTTTACAATTTATACAAAATTACTGTATTTTAGAAAAATCCCATAAAATCACCCAAAGTATTTTTTGATATGTATAATTAAATAATTAACTACATTTTAAAAAAATAATATTCTAAATCTGATTAATAAAATTTTCAAATAAATTTATAATTTATTCTAAAAAATAAAAAATTTAAAACTATAATTTGATTTATATCACCTTGATAAATTAATCAAGATAACATAATATTATAACCTTATGATAATAAAATAATAATACGATATGCTATGAAAAAGGGTCATATTACTTTTTATATTACAATTCATAAGGTTATGTTACTATTCACCAAAAATGATGTTTTTTCTTATCAGAATGTAAATATCTTGTTAAACACAACCATGTATCTTAGTTTTTAATGATTTAAATCACAAAGGAGGAAAAATTAAGTTTACTATCTTGGTTATAAAAATGTGGTGTTTTTTAGATACATAGCGTTTCATGCATTCTATACTAAATTTATTTATAAATCCTTGGGGTGTTATCGTAACATACTGATATCATTATGAAATATATTTTTATATAATTTGATATCATTGATAGCTTACATTACACATAATAACACATTTAGATGAGGTGTAAAATATAAATATAAAATTACAAGTCCTTTATAACCATAAAATTAAATAGGTAGGAATGAATAATAATAATAAATTAATGAAATAAATATCCAACGCAATATAAATTTATTTTTATGTGATTATAAAATGAACCCAAATTTTTTTTCAATTCATTTTATTATTCAAATATACATTTTCCCCAAAAATAAGTTTGTCTTATTCATAAGAGTGAATGTAAATTTATATAAGTTCTTAAAAATTTATTGGAAAAAATTTATTTCATTATTGAATTCATAATATCAAAAAATTCTTAAAATTATTTTTTAAAATTGTTGTTGATACATGTACTTTTCAAGGAATAATGAAAAATTAATTTTTTCCCTTAAAAGTGTTTTCAATGTAATATTATTGTTTTATTTTTTTTAATTAATTAGTTTATTTGAATTTAAAATTAATAAATTATATGTTTTGATGTGAATTTTATACTTAAGTTTATTAAAAATACCTTTTATGTGAAAGGGTAATTTATACATAAAACCCTTTTTAATAGCGCCTTTACAAATTAATTTAAAATTAAATGTTCTGACTTATTTATTTTGAATTTTTTAACATTGAATCTATGTTTAGAATTAGTTGTTATATATTTTTTAGTTAATCTTCTCCTTTTTAAAGTTTATATGAATAGTAGTTGCGATAAAGCCTATAACCTCTGTAAATAGTAAAATAGGTTAATATATATTTAAAATAAGTGATAATGCAACACATTTTCACCATAATTATTTTTAATTAATTCAATTATACCCTTATAAAAAACACTTATATGAGTTTATTAATGGACACTTTTCCATGAATATGGCTTATATACTTCTAAAATCAATGAAATCTACAAGATGACCGTTTTTATCTTTAATATTTCTTATGTGTCAAAATGAAGACAAAATTTTGTTATGAATGAATATAAATGTCCATTTAAAACGAAATAAATATATTATTATGAAATAAATATATTCAGGACTCTTGGGGTCCACTTGGAGAAGATAATAACCTTTATACAATTTTACTTATTGAAAAATAAAACATTTCACGATCATGTTTAAAAAAGTTTAATATTTTTATATGGTTTTATCAAAAGGATATGTTCATCTTTAAATATTGTTTATAAATAGAAAATATTTATCTTTATTACAGTAATTGATTTATAGTTTATCCGAATTAAATAATTATCGTCAATTCTTACACAATGTTGATGCCGTAATTTTTCAACTAATAGAAATAAAAAATAAATTATATTAAAATTAGGAAAAGTAATATAATATTAGATGTCTATGGTTATCAAATATTCTATATATTTCTCTGACACGTGATGGATATAATAAAATATTTTTTTCTTTGAATTTTAATGTTTTTTTATAATTTTAAAAATCGAAGTAATGAATTGTTTCATAATTGGCAATAATGATATTTTAGGAGATTAATATTTTATTAATTTATTTAACACTCATAAAAACCTTTACAAATATAAGTGCTTATGTTATGTTCTAAAATGTCATAAATAGACCATTTAAGGTCTAATTGAAACCATATAAATAAACTACAACATTTTAATATTAAAAATATTTTCTATAATAGTAAAAATTAAAATATGCTAACTTAAGGATAATAAAAAGGATGAGGTTAAAAATAATGAATAAAATTATCTAAAATATTATGTTTTATTATGTCAAAACCATATATTTTATTAAATTTTAATCCATATCCATTTGGTTGTATTTTTATTTAAAATGAATTTATTATAATTTTATCTGTTTAGAAATTCCAAAATAACCCATCACATAATTTATATAAGGGAACCCACCCCATTACATTATTACAATACATTGAGCTTTATTTCTCAACTATATATTGAAATTTTCTCTTTAAAATTTCTCTGTAGAAATATTATAGCTTCGGGTCTTCTCAAAAGACAAACCCTAGTTCTATTTAGTGGATATCCAAAAGAGACAGTTCGAAGAATAGGTAAACACTTTAACCGATATCATCATTTTTATAATATTAAATGACTACAATAGGTCAATAATTTTTATCATATAATAATAAATCTAGTCTCAAAAATATTTTTAAATTTTATTATATTTAAAAAACACCATAATACATCATATTTCCAATCACACAAGAAGTGAAAGTTTTCCTCGTGCGTACATACGCCTTACCAACTCCATATAGTGTTATAATTTATTTTTCATCCCCATATTTTACTAAAGGGTATTATGATAGATATTGATAATATATATAATATATGTGATATAATAATGATCCATGAAACATGTAACTTCCTGGATCCAAAATCCACACAATGGGTGCCCCAAACCCAGTTGGTCACATGACCACAAGTGCATTTCCCCAAATGCCAAAGGCTGCCGACTTGCAGCGAGGGCCCAGGTCTGATAGTGGGGATGCTATGCCCTCATTTGAAAAAGTGTAGCACAGAAGAAAATAAAATAACATAGAAAAACAGAATCCATAAACAATATGAACTTGAAATGAACAATTGCAGTAAAAGATAACCGAAGTTATATAAAAAATGCAGCATGTCACTATTTCTATGAAAGAAGCCAAACAGGATACACATCAATACAATACAATTCAACTCAAAGTACAAGGTATAGCAAGAAAAAACAACCAGTGTAAACGAAACCCAACAGCATCGTCAGCCTAGGCTTGGTCCCACGTTCTCCTACTCCTCTGCTACAATCGTGTACCTGTATAGGGACCTTTTCCCCTATCGACACCTGCAGCAACGTAATCTATTTAGGCCAAAGACATGACCCAAACATGGTGTAAGAAATAAATCCTAGTAGGCACCCACCAAAGGCCCGTGCCCAACTATCAGTGAAAATGTGCAACAATCGTGTGCAAAAGTAAATGCAGTAAACTAGAAAGTATTCAAATATAACTATCACTACCAGTTTCATTGCCACTTTAATTATTAATTATCACCTCCAAGATTGTGCTCTGGCTTTGTAGGTACAACATCGAAAAACACCACAGTGAATATTTTAAATAGTGGTGTCCAAAGACATACTATGCTCACCCTCAGGTAACAGAATCCAATATCTGTAGGTGATTTCCCTCAGGTATAACGATCATTTCTCTTAGGCATACGTGATATTTCCCTTAGGCATGGAGACTTCTTCCCATAGACCCGAACAAAGGTTACCCTCAGGCTAACCAAACACCACCCTCAGGCTAAGCAAACACAACCTCAAGCTAATAGAACACTTCCCTCAGGCTAAAGGAACCGAGCCGAGCCCAAAGCACAAACAATTATTTATATAAACTTTCTCTCAAGAAAATTCAATGCACAATATAATCATGGAATACCGTTGGGTATCTTTGACCAACGGCTAAACAGAGGAGCGCACCCCCGGGGTGGTCCAAGATCCAAGTAGTGAACCCAAAATACAGTTTAAACTTATCATTAGATTACCTATATAATTCTAGATATCTTTTCATAAAAGGACTCAGCCATATGACAACCCAATCATGGGTTTGTAGCATAATGTTACAAAAATTCAACTCAATAGTTGGAAATAAACACCAGACCACCTACCATGATCATCTCTGATCGGTATACGTGAACGACGCCTCCCGAATCATCCAAGAACGACGTAGATCTAGGATAAAAGTTCAGTCATTCAAACTCAAATAACATCACTCAGAGGTGGAATTGGTAAGAACATTTCAAGGATAGGGGAGGGCTTACCCTTACGGTCCCAACATGATTGATGGAGGTGGAATCAGATTCCCAGTGTGCGATTGGGAGATCTCCAATTATCTGGCCGTCCTCTCGAGCTCCAAATGGCGGTGTTTCCTCCTATTCCAAATGAGGTGGCTACTTCCCATTTTATGAAAAAAAAGTCTACATGCCATGTACTATCAAGTACACAGCGTGTACTTTTCATTTTTTTAACTGTTCCTCTCGCAGCTTCGTTCCACTGTGGCACTGTTCATCCGTCGACATGAGTACACGGCGTGTATTCCTGATTACACAGTGTGTACAGTCGCTCTGCTCGTGGCTTCCTCCACCACCTTACTGTTCACATTCCGACTAAGTACACGATGTGTAAATACTATGTACATGGCGTGTAGTCCGATTATACACCCTTCATCATTGACCGGCCTACACGCCCTATGTACTTATCCCACATGGCCATAGTAGACGGCGTGTGGAAAAGTACAAGGCGTGTACCCACAAGAATTTAGAATTTTTTCCCCATATTCCTTATTTTGTCAAAAAAACTAATGGAAAAAAGGAAAATAATAAACCTGTACCTTAATAATTAGAACCATGTCCTTTCAAAATTCCCCCCTTAAAGCAATTCATCCCTGAATTTCCCTCCTAGGGTGGTGAAGACAAAGTTAAGAACAACTCTGGCCACTGAGCACGTACATTGGTCTCTCGCTCCCAGATTTCGTCATGCACTCAGCAATGCTTCCATAGTACTTGTACGAGAGGAATTGATTGGCCTCAGAGAACCATTGTGCTCCAATCAAAAATAAGAATCTGATGCTTCTCAAAGTATGCATCGACCTGAAGCTCAGCCTCCTCAGGCTGAATGATGTGAGATGCGTTCGAATGATAACGGTGTAGCCAAGATACGTGGAAGACATCATTCATTGGCCCGGTACATCTATGGTAACTAAAACCGATAGGAAACCGACCTGACCCTCTCTAGAATCTCAAACGGTCCCGCTTACCTCAGTGAAAGTTTACCATATCTCCTGATCTGTCTGTGTCCCAACCTCGTCGAAACATTCAAGAAAACCTGATCACCTACCACGAACTCTAAGGGTCATCTACAGTGATTAGCATAAGATTTCTGATGACACTATTTAGTAGCAATCCGTTTCAGAATCAACTAGACCTACTCAGATGTATCTTGCATGAGACGTGGTCCCAGTAAAGCTACCTCACCTACCTCCAACCAGCAAAAGGGTGATCGGCATGGCCTGCCATATAAATCCTCATATGTTTCCATCTCAATAGTTTCCTGAAAGGTAGTATTGTAGGAAAACTCGACCAAGGGTATGTGCTTCTCCCAATAGCCCCCAAAGTCTAGTATGCATGCACCCATCATTTCCTCTAGCACCTGTATCCTACTCTCTGACTGGCCATCGATCTGAGGGTTGTAAGCTATGATCAAAAGCACCTGTGTACCCATTTCCCACTGCAAAAATTTCAAGAAACGAGATGTAAAGGTGGTGTCCCATTATGAAATGATAGAACAAGGGACCCCAAGAAGATGTATAACCACCTGGATATAAAACTTCCTGAGCTCGTCAAAACCCAATGTCTCCTTCATCGGAAAAAAGTGATATACCTTTGTGAGTCTTTCCACAACAACCCACATTGCATCATTGATTAGAGGTGACCTCAGCAACCCAGTCACAAAATCCATCATGACATCATCCCATTTTTATTCTGGAATGGGTAAATGTGGTAATAGTCTAACTGGATTATGATGCTCCGCCTTCACCTGCTGACAAGTGGAAGAACTCATGACAAAACCAGCTACCTCTCTCTTCATACACGACCACCAGTATGGAAGTCTCAATTAACGATATATTTCTGTAACTCTGGGATGCACTTCCCAATATGAGGCATAAAACTCTTGCATCATCTCCTCACGTATATCCCCTGGAACCCATACTCATCCATGGAAACACAGTACATCATCATCGCCTATCATCCATCCAGGAAGAGGGTCCCCATTTTCCACCAACTCCACTAGAACAAGGCCTTCTGAATCTGATAGTTGTCTTATCCTCACTCTATCTAGAAGGTTAGAAGTCACAGATTAGGAAGAAATATAGGTTTTCCCTTGACTATAGTTTGCATCCAAATGAATCTCAGAGAACAAAAACACAAGCTACCACTCACCACTGGCCTCATAAACTTCCTGCATCTATGACTTCCAGCTCTATGCATTAGCAACTGCGTTACCCTTACCAGCTGTATGGGAAATCACAAAGTCGAAGGACTGAAGGTATTTTACAAACATTTGCTGTCTCAAATTCAAGTCACGCGGAGTAAAAATGTACTTGAGACTTTTGTGGTTGGCGAAAACCACAAAATTCTCTCCCAAGAGATAATGTATCCAATAGCATATCAAATGAACAACAGCTGCCAACTCGAGATCATGTGTCTGGTAATTCCTCTCATGTGGTCTAACTGCCAGGACCCATACGCAACAACTCGATTGCCCCGCATGAACACAGATCCCAGCCCAATGCCTAATGCATCACAGTAAACTCTATAGATCTTCCCTTGTATTGGAAGTATCAGGACAGGTGTTGATTTCAACCTTCCCTTCAACTCCTGAAAGGCAATCTCACAAGTTTATGACCAGAGGAACTTCACACCCTTCTTAGTCAAACCTGTCAACGATGCTGTTAAGCGGGAGAAGTCCTGTATAAAATGCCTTTAGTAACTAGATAGCCCCAAGAAACATTGTATCTCAAACAAATTCTTAGGATTCTCCCAGGAAACTACTGCTCTCACTTTCTCTAGGTCTACCGCAACTCCTTCCTCTAAGATGATGTGACCCAGGAACTGTATATGGTCCAACCAAAAGTGGTACATTGAGATCATATCATATAGCTGATGCTTTCTCAGTGTACATAGTACAATCTCAAGATGGGTGGCATGGTCGTGTCCATTGTGAGTGTACAACAAGATATCATCCATGAAGACTACCAAAAAAATCCAAATAAGGATGGAACACATGATTTATCAGTGCCATGAAAACTGCATGCATGTTCGTGATTCCGAACAACATAACCATGTACTCTTAGAGACCATATCTTCTCCGAAACAATGTATGTGATATATCCGATCATATAATGCACAAATGATGATATCTATATCTCAAGTCAATCATTGAGAACACTCGTGCTCCCCGAAGTTGATCAATAAGATCATCAATCTTTGGAAAGGGATATCGGTCCTTGACTGTTAGCTGGTTCAGCTTCTGATAATCCTCACATAGTCTAAGGGTACTGTCTGCCTTCTTCGCAAAGAGGATGGGAGAACCCCAAGGTGATGTATTGGGTCGGATAAAACCCTTTTACTGCAAATCCCCTAACTACCTCTTGAGATCTTTCAACTCAGGTGTAGCCATCCTATAAGGAGGAATGGACACCGGTGCCGCTCCTGGCACAAGATCAACAAGGAAATCCACCTCTCGCTCTGGAGGAAGATATGAAATTTCATCTGACAATACATCCCTAAAATGATCAATTATGGATGGAAATCCTTCTGAAAAGTCCCCTGATCATCCAGATATAAACTCACAATCTGAGATATCACTCCACCGCACCCACGATGCTTGGGTCCAGCTCGTCTTTCCTGGACATTCCACTTGCCCTTGTATAGAAACTCTCCACTCTCTAGTGAAGTTAAACTCACACTGCGATGATAGAAATCTACAAAGGCCCGAAAGGTTACCAACCAGTCCATCCTGAGAATGATATCATAGCTTCTCATCTCTAAGACATAGTGGTCCCGAACGAAGTGACACTCAAAAACCTCTAGGGGCACTCCCTGCACTAACTCACACATACCACTCTAATCCCCCAAAGAGTGTATCTAGTCATTATATCAGAAGAAGACGAAACACTGAGCCTAAGGATAATCACAATGGGCACAAATATAATGCTATGTGTACCACCCGTATTGAAAAGTACCAAAGAAAAAACAGATGAAACTTGAATAGTACCTCTGATAGTATAAGTTATGAGATTCTACTCCAATTGGGTCTATTGCACTACATATGCATGCCCAATGCCACGGTCTTGCGACACAGCCTAGATTCCCTGAGCTGACCCGCCCTGCTACATTTAAGATCCTAGTGTCTGGCTACCACGACAACAACCACCATCTCTACCCGCATGCCCTAACGTATTCCAATTTCCAGATTGGTAAGAAGATGATGGTCCTGCTCCTGCACGCGAAGTCTGCACAGAACCCCTCTCGTAATACACTGGTGGAATCTCCCTGCAAAAACACAGAAGATGACCCATCTTGCTGCAAGCTCGACACTCCACTAGGACTTGTGGACACTGAGGTCTCTTGTGCTATTCTCTAACACACTTGTTACAAATGAACTGGCCACCTGATGTATTTCTCTGGCTAGTACTGCCTCCGTGAGAGAAGTCCATTTTCCTATTCCTCTTACCGGTAGAAATAGTACCAGAAACTAGTATCAAACCGTCCTTGCCCACACCACTAACTTCCCGTAGGTTCCGCTCAGTAATCTGTGCCTGGTTCACAATATAATGCATGGTAGGCAACCTGAAAACATTCACCGGTACTCGGATGTCACACCTAATACCATCCTCAAAGCGTCTAGCCCTCAACGTCTCATCACCCACCAGAACGAGTGAAAAACACTGAAGCTCTGTGAAGCGAGTAGAATAATCCATCACTAACATGTATCCTTGCTGCAGATTCATGAACTCTCGAGCTTGATCTTCCCTCAATGTCTCTAGGAAGAAGTATTCATAGAATGCTGCCTGAATATATTCACATTCCAAGTCACGGTGATGCTCATACTTGTTGGTAACATCCCACCACCTTTTGGTGGAGTCATGCAGCATGTATGTAGCGACCTTGACCCTCCACCCTAGAGGCGTCTCAGGATGCTCAATTATCATCTTCATCGAATCCAGCCATGACACCGTAGCCTATAGCCCTCCATCCCCTAGAAACGTAGGTGGATGTTGCTAATAAAAGATTAGACTCAACTCTTCCATAGATGTGGCGGCCTGCGGTGCTCCTTTGAAGGTGTACATGAATCGCATAAAGCCTTCACAGAACTGCACCTTCACGCCTGTGTATAGTATAACTGCGGGCACAACATCTGGCAGTATTGGTGGATCCACTGGTAGCCCATGCCCCACCCTCTTAGGAATATAATCGTCGTCGCCCTCCTAGCGAACAACCAGTGGTCTTATCAGCGGTATGAATATACAAAGTCAAAGTACACATTAGATAAAAATTATCCAAGATAAAAAACTAGGAGACCAATAAGGGAACAGGAGAAACAAAGCATTCAAGATTTACAAAACTAGACTACATGGCGTGTATAAATACTAAACGGCGTGTTCTCACAAGCCATCCGCATGGGATTGTACTCCAGCTTGAACTAGCAGTGTAACACCCCAAACACATGGCATGTTGTCTGAATAAATGGTGTGTACTTGAATCCCCCTTCACTTTTCAAGTTCTTCTACACAGCTAAGACACACGAATCTCCTAAAACAAGACTACATGGCATGTCCCACATAAACATGGTGTGTACCCGACATGCTTTCACCGGAACGTGTTTTTTGTGACAAGGCCTATGAGCCTAGGTCAAACTACATGATGTGTTTCAAAAAGACACGGCATGTTTAAGGAAGCCCTAGACCGACCCGTCTTGCTCGCTTCACAGCCGGATACATAGCTAACACTACATAGTGTGTCCAGGGTGGACACGACATGAACAATGGAAGATAACACCGACCTATGTTGTTCGTGATACGGCCGGGTACCTGGGTTAGAATACATGGAGTGTTCATGGTCGAAATAGCATGTATGCATTAAGGTTTCCTTTGTCCGCATTGTTATTTACACGGCAGACACTGGGTCAACACTACACGGCTTGTACAACCAGAACACGGCGTGTTCCCCCTTGCCAATTTCCTACCCCATGTCTCTAACCACATGACCGATGACACAGTAAGAGACTACATGGTGTGTAGTTAGGGTACACAACGTGTACTTAAATTTTATCCCTTTCTTCCAAAACAGAAGAACACACAGTGTGTATACAAAGACCTACACGGCGTGTATTCTAGGTTTTACATATAGTAAGCCTTAAAAACTACTCTAAAACCCAGAAAAACATTGAAACACACACCTAAGTGCCAAATTCCGATCTGTAAGGGCCCATACTCCCCAAGAATCAAATATTGGACTATTATACATGTTATAACAAAATAAACACGTCGATGATCAACCAAATTCTAGTCTTTGAGGGCCCATACTCCTCAAGAACCAATGTTTGGCGTTCATTCAATCAAAAACTCACACAAAAATACCCTGTAAAATAGCAAGTAGTTATCAAAGAAGTTATCACAATAATTTGCATTTCTAGCACAGAAACTATCACAACAATATGCAATTTCTAATGCACCTACATGGAATGGAAGGAATGCATAACATATGATTTCTAGAATGTGCCTAAATGATGCATGAGATCGTAAAACCTCATTTCATCAGGTTTCAACTAAATAGATCCCAAGTATAACATATATACAACCCCCCAAATGTGTGTCACCCAACGGTGAAAATCAAATCAACTGTAAAATTGCAAAACCAGAATAATTTCAAGTTACAAGGTAGACTGGATTTTCCTTGTACATGGGTTAGCTACTCCCAGACACAACTAATTACAAACTACCATGTTCGTCCTATCCTAGCTTAAGGCTCCAAATATTAGGTCAACGAAAAGAAACCCCGCCGATACAACATTGTAACTTCCTGGATCCGGTAGCCACATAACGGGTGTCCCGATCCCGGTTGGTCACATGACATCAAGCGCATTTCCCCAAATGGAAGAGGATGCTGACAAGAAGCGAGGGCCTATGTCTGATAGTGGGGAAACTATGCCCTCATTTTTTAAAGTGTAGTGTAGTTGAAAAGAAAATAACATACAACAGCGGAAGTAGTAAACAATATGAACTAGAAATGAACAACTTCAGTAAAAGATAACCAACAGTTATATAAAAAATGAAGCTTGTCATTATTTCAATGAATGAAGCCAAACAGGATACACTGCAATACAATACAATACAACTCAAAGTACATGGTATATCCAGACAAAACAAGCAGAGTAAACGAAACACAGTAGCATCACAAGCATAGGCCCGGTCCCATGCTCTCCTACTCCTTTGCTACAATCATGTTTTTGTATATGGATCCTTTCCCCCATCGACACATGCCAGAACATAATCTGTTTGGGCCAAAGACATGAGCCAAATAGGGTGTGAGAAATAAATCCCAGTAGGCACCCACCAAGGGCCCATGCCCAACTATCAGTGAAAATGTTCAACAACGGTGGGAAAAAGTAAATGAATTAAACTAGTATGTATTAAAAAGTAACTATCACTACCAATATCATTTCCATTTTAGTTATTATATATCAAATCCAAGATTGTTCTTCGTCTTGGTAGGTGCAACATCGAAAAGCACCATAGTGAATATTCTAAATAGTCGTGTCCTCAGATATAGTATCCTTACCCTCAGGTATCAAAATCCAATACCCCGATGTGATTTCCCTTAGGCATAATGATCATTTCCCTCAGGCATATGTGATATTGCCCTCAGGCACGAATTCTACTTCCCATAGGAATGAACAAAGGTTACCCTCAGGATAACCAAACATCACCCTCAGGTTAAGCAAACACTGCCCTGAGGATAATAGAACACTGCCCTCAAGCTAAAGGAACCGGGCCGAGCCCAAAGAATAAACTATTATTTATATAAAATTTCTCTCAAGAAAATGAAATGCACAATATAATCATGGAATACCATCGTGTATCATGGATAAATGGCTAAATAGAGGAATGTACCCCCAGGGTGGTGCTGGATCTAAGAAGTGATACCAAACATCAGTTTAAATTTATCATTAGATTATCTATACAAGTCTAGATATCTTTTCAAAAAAGCCCTCATCCATTCGACACCCCAATCAAGGGTTTGTATCACAACGGTACACAAATTCAACTCAACATTCGGAAAAAATACTAGACCACCTACTTTGATCATCTCTGATTAGTATACGTGAACGACGACTCCTGAATTGTCTAAGAACGACATAGATATTGGATTAAATTTCACTCATTTGAACTCCAATAACATCCCTCAGAAGAAGAAATTGTAAGAACATTGCAAGGATAGGTGAGGGATTTACCGTAAGGTCCCAACGTGATCGACGGAGGTGGAATCAAATTCTTAGTGCGTGATCAGGTGATCTCCAAAGCTCTGGTCGTCCTCCTGAGCTCCAAACGGCGGTTCTGCCTCCTCTGCCAAATGAGGAGGCTGCTGCCCATTTTATCAGAAAAAATAGACTACACAGTGTGTACTCTCAAGTATACGGTGTGTACTTTTCATTTTTTAACTGATCCTCTGCTGGCTTCTGTCCACCAAGACACTGTTCATCTATCGACATGAGTACACGACGTGTATTCCTAATTACACAACGTGCACGGTCGCTTCGCTGGAGGCTGCCTCAACTACATTACTATTCACCTTCTGACTGATTACACGGCATGTAAACACTATGTACATGGCGTGTAGTTAGTTTTTACACCCTTCATCACTGACAGGCCTACAAACCCTATGTACTTATCCCACACAACCAAAGTACACGCCATGCGGAGAAGTACACGGCGTGTACCCACAAAATTTGGGATTTTTCCCCATCTTCCTTATTTTATCAAAAATACTAAAGTAAAAAGTAAAACAAGAAATTCGTACCTCAAGAATAAGAACTGAGTTCCTAAAAAATATGAATTTTTAATTACCTTACATTCATTCCATCAATTATAAAATTAAAACAATGTTCGAGCCTACATACCACATACTATCTCCATGAATGATGTAATTCATTTTTTATCACTCTATTTTCAATAAATGATAATATATATGTATATAATTAATATATATTAATTTTATAAATTGATTAAAATACTAGAGTTTATTATACTAGGATCAAATTTAAAGGACTAATATAACTAAACCGAAACATGCTTGGAAATTGAAGTAGTAATCACCCATAACTAGGATTTTAATAATAAAATAATAATAAAGGATTAATAAGATGTAATAAGTACATAACACATGGTATGTTACAATTATAGTTATAAAAATATATAAAATAAATATATATTTATTATACATGATTTTTAAATGTGAAAAAAAGTCAAGAGTTGAGGTAAATGAATTCATAACTCAATTTTAATTCATTGGTTTAAATTCCAACTTCATTGATTATTCCATGAGAATATTATGTGTGAAATGAATTTTTATTTTATTTTGTTATATTTACTCTTTTTAGGTGAATTTGCAACATATTAAAATACAAAATTCAATTTATTAAATCTAAACTCAATGATATGATCTTTGTAAGGGACATCATCTTAGTTTTATTTCATTGGAGATTATTTTGATGTTATACAACTATATTCTTTTATATGATATATTTAACTACCCTTATGAATATCTAATTCAATATTTTTTAATATCCTAATATATAATATATTTTAAATGTTATTCATTAATGGTGTATATAATATAATTGATTACAAAGTGGTAGGAGTTTATTTCAAAATCTCATGATTATTTGGGATTATATACAATTTAGACTCCACAAGAGAATATTTATCCTCCATGTCCATTTTTTATAAAAAAATTGAAATTGTTTTTAATAATCTACAAAAAAAAATTAGAGTCATTTTTAGACAAGTTATACATTTTTCTAAGTTTTTTAAGTTTATTTAATTTTACAAACAATGTACTTTGTGACTTTCTCAAAAATAATACATAAGAAATTTTTTTAATTTATATAACCTGATCAAAATTTTCCACAATCATGATTCCTTAAATCTCTAAGGAATCCTATACAAGGTTAAATGTTCCATATCAGAAAAAATATTTTACATTTTTATTTTTTTCCGTAAAATATTTATTTAAAAATAGATAGGATCTTTTCATCAATAATTATTTTAGTTGATTTTTAAATTCTCTTTTTTATAAGATACCATTATTTCAAGTCACATATGATTTTCTATGGATGTGTTCCACATATACCATTATTATTATTTACCTAGATGGTTTATGTTTATGATGGAATGATTATTGTAACACCCCATGATTTTTATGAGAAAATGTTTTTTTTAATTCTTATGATGTATGCTACACCAAGAAAATATTTCTCTAAACACAACACCATATTTTCTTGTGATATACACCACACTGTTGTTGGCATGTGCTACACCAAATTTCATGTTATCCTGATTGAATTAATTTAACACATTTTTGAGTTTATGTGAAAAAATAAATATTATTATGTTATATGATAACATAGTTATTATTATGGAGCATATAAATAATATTATATTTCCCCTGAAAAACTACTTAAATTCTAATAAGTTACTTTATAGAATAATAAAATTACTTTTTATTGTTTTTATTAATGTAATATAAATTAAATATATTAAATATAATTTTTTAAATTTATATTATATGTTTTCTAGACATGATATAAATACAAATTAAATTTATTTGGATAAAATATTTTTTTTCAAAAAATGTAGTTTTTTACAATTAATAGTGCATCCATTTTAAATATAATTGCTGACACATTTTTATATTCTATTTGAAAAAATAAACTTCTTTTTTTAATGTAAAATAAAAAATTGTTTTTTTAGAATTTTTCTTATTTTTATGATATGATTATTTTTGATGAATATTGTAAATACTGATTTTTATTGAAAACATTAGTTTCTTTTAATGACATTACATCATACAATTATGTTTTGAATTAGTTTTAAATTTTAATTAATTACATTTTAACCAACTATGTATTTTTAAAATCATTTTATACATGAATTTATTATGAAAACATTTTCTATTTAAAAGGGATATTTTTCCTAAAAAAAGTTTTTTAGACATTTTACCATTTTATTTTATAGTTAATTATGAAACGTAAATGTTTTTAATTTTGATAAATGGATGAAAAATTTGGAATAAGGATTTAAATATTTGGAAATTAGTCACCATTTATTGTTAACCAATAAAAATAGTAACCATGGTAAATTTTGTAACCAGAGTAAAGAGAAAATTATGTAATTCTGGTTAAAAATAAAATTATAATGACTATCAAATGACCCAAAATCTAATAATTTTATATAATTAATGGAGTTTTACCCTAAACACATAAGGATTTATATTTATTAATTTAATGGACAGTTTTCTATGAAAATGACTTAAATAATATTTTAATCGATGAAAGACACAAAGTGTCATTTTCTTTATCTTGAAAGTCTATTATGTTTCCAGATATTATAAAATGGGTTGTATCAACGAATCTAAATTGTTATTTTCAACTTAATAATCATATTTACCTAATATAAATGTATTTTTGATACATTGGGTCATTTGAGAGATATTATGGTATTGATAATATTTTATTTAATGAAAATTTAATGATGTCACATTCATGTTTTAAATAATATATCATTTCCAAATAAGACTATAACAAATATAAATTTGACTATAAATACAAATTTGAGATATGAAATGTTTTTATTTATCATGGTAATTGATTTGTAATTTTTAGGAAATAAATTATTATCTTAATTATTTATATATTAATGATGCATAAATTATTTAATTAATGAAAAATCAATAAACATATTGTTATTAAAATTATAATTAATATTAAAAGACAGAAAAAAAAGAACAAATATTATTTTGATAGTATTTATATACCTTCGTCATATTATTGTATAGTTATTGACCATTTCTAGCCTTATAAAAGAATTATGACACTTATATTATTTTATTTAATGTGATGATAAACTTCTCACATTCATGTTTTAATAAGTATAACTTTTTTAATCATTGATTTCACAGAATATATATTCAAAAAAATTTTTTATAAAGAAATCTAGTAGATTTTTATTATTCATAATCTTTGAATTTTATGTTTTTCTCATAAAATAATAATATTAAATAAATATTCAAAACACATGTAGTAATTATGTTATTAATTGAAATATCAAATTTAATTTAATTAATTATATTAAAATATATATAATTTAAGTAAATTAATATGTAAAATGATTTATCTAGTTGACATATACCACGTAGGGATATAATAAAATATTTATTTCCGGTTTAAATATTATCTTTATTTTTAAAAAATCCAAGAATTGAATAATGTTAAAATTGTTACTACTATTGTACTTTAAAAACAATGTGCTACTAGATTATTTAAAAATAATAACACATTTTTAAAAATATAATATAATTATGATATCATCCAAAATGATCCAAATTAATTAAGAGGAGTTATATATGGAGGTTGTCAAAGAAGAGGTATTCTCCTCTACCGATGCTTTCAAATTATTCCTTCTTCTATGTACTCTTCATGAGTTGTTTCATTATAACATAATAAATAAAATATCAAATATATACTATTATGTTATTATAATTATGGAATCACCATATTAAACTTTCTATAGATCCTATGAAATATGAAATCACCACACGTGTGTATGAATGACTTATCGTCCCCAAGTCACGGTGTAATCTATTTTTCATCACCATTTGATGTGGATGGGTATAATGATGGAAATAATAACTATATATGATTATTATAACAATATTTTAATCATATAACATTATATGTATTGTCCACTTTGATACCAATTCATAATTAAAGGATTGATATCAATGCTCTTCCATACGTACAACCTCCCGTCTCTACGATGTGATGAGATTCATTATACATGATATCCATTAAATAATGATTATATAAAATTGAATAATGAATACATATTATCTATATTATGTTAATACTAGTTTAAAATGATATAATTATGACCTATGAATGATAACCATATCTTATTCAACAAAACAACCATGAGAAAATAATGTATTTAATACCCAAAAAATGAGTAATAATGAAATATTACTATCAAACAGATGATAATATGATCATATATGATATCCTAATGATATATATCATTATTAAATAATCAAATAACACTATTTATGTTATTATAGAGTAGGTTTGGATATTTAAAATGGATAGAGGACCTAAGGTAAAGGATAATTTTTTAATCTCATTATTATCTGAGATTGTCTATATGTAAGTATTTGTTGGGGACCATTTATCTTCCGCATACATGTTTAATCATTATAAAATATTTTATATATCCTTCTAAAAATATTTAAGTCAATTTTACCAATTGTTTAATTTTTATTAAGTGGTATGAACAAATATTTTTTCATTTTTGGTACAAGGTACTTTTTAACTATTCTTGCAAAAGTACGAGGATAATATGTCTTTTAACTTATACGTCATGAATGGATTATTACTTTTTCATAACACATATTTTACATGAATATTACTTTACATGATTTCATAGTTATTTTCAGATAAATAATTTAATTTAAAATTTCATAGAATTTGTTGGAAAGAAAATATTTTATAATAATAAAGGATATTTTACTTAAGAATTTATATCAACAATTTTATCAAAATTATTTTCCATCTAATATTAATGGTATTTTTCAAGTATAATATCCATATTACTCTTAAGTTTGATTAAATTAATTATGTAATTATATTTATTAAATCCTTTTATTTACATGTATTATTATATGATGGAATGATGCTTATGAAAACCCATTTTATTCCTTGGGTTATGTTATGATAAATTATTTAAGAATTTGAGGCACACATATGTATGATTTTAATTATTTGATGGGTGGGACTTATATCTCCCTTCAATTCATTAGGTAAAAATTTATATCTCATGAGATATACATGATAAGAATAACTTGTAAATATGGTTATGTAATATTGGAAAAGTATGACATATAAATTCAGTTCAGTAATACAGGGATGGAATGAGTAGTGAACCTGGTTCTGTAATGGACTTTGTAGAAAATTTTGGTCTTGTAAATTAGACTCGGATAATATGGAAAATATTTTATATGATTATGTGTTGGACACAATTCCATGTTATACGTGAATTCTATTTTATTATTATGAAGGATCATTTATGATTTATGACTTATGTTTTTTCAATATTTATTTCTTTACTCAATATTTTGATATTTAGAATTTATTTTCATGTATTTATATACTTATATTTATGTTTTATTTGATGTTCTCCATCTTTAACCCTGATGATCATTTTATCTCACCATTTTCATGTTGGCCTTACCCAAAGATATAAAGAATGTTTTTAGTTCTAAAACTAAATGGGAAGATCTTTATGGGAGAGGTTGAATATCTTTCACCATGTTAAAAGATTATGTTCCATGTTTTCAATGATAATAAAATAATACAGTATTTAGGAGTCTATTTTTATAATTCATGTATTCTTCCTAAAATGAAATGTAATATCCATTTACATCAATCTTGGTTTTTAGAGTTAGTATCATAATTAAGGTTTAGTCAGCCATTAGAAGATAGGTTGTGAAAACGTTAGTGAGATCTGTAGAGATATTTCTAAGGTATGTTTGGAGATATCCTAATGATAAGTCTAATTAAAGGATACAGTCCTAGAATAATGGTAAAGATCAATAATAACCTAGGATTAAACAAAATAAGTTTGATATTGAAAGTATTTTCCCTTGATTATGTGGTTTTTACAGTACAATTAATTTTTATGACACATTTCAATTGGGGTTTTAGAAAATGGATGGAAACAAAAGGATTAATTTTAATTGGGAAAATGATGGAAAATGGAATGATATTACTCATGAGAAGACAAATGAAATGAGAGTTAGAATTTGAAACATCATTATTATGCCTAATCTACAATTTCAAAATATAATCAATAATATCACCTTTAGTGAGTTTACTGACGCACCTAATAAGAGAATGATAGAGTTTCATGGTGGCCATATAGGAAAGAATTTTCAACATTCCACATGTAAATCATGTGGCATGAGGCATAAAAAATAATTATTTAAAGGAATTGCAAGATACATTGGGTGCAAAAAAGAAGAACACAAAGCCATTAATTGAAAAGGAAAAGGTTTAGATGACACAATTAACATAGATAATTATAGTTCTAGGGAATAAATAGCAGTTAAATGTTTTAATTGTTTAATGTATAGGCATTATAAAAATTGATTCCCTAGGGGAAAAGCTCATGAAAAGAATCAACTCAGTCATATGAGTAATTTTTATGTTGCATATGGAAGAGGGACTATGAATGACATATGAGATGAAAGAAGTGGTAAGGAATAAAATAATAAAGTCTAGACAATGGTTTTAGAATATTGTGGAACAACTCCATGTTTATCCGGAATATTGTTTTATACGTAATTTTATAGAGTTAAAGAATAAAGAAACCACTAAGGATTGCCACACTCTTGTTTTTTCCATTGCTATTTGAAAGTATATGCTGAATAGTACCTCCATCTATGAAATTTCATTTGATTAATAAGTTCAAAAACACATGATTAAGGGAAGGATAACCGTTAATATGGTCATAATGATGAGATAATGATATGTTGGTTATGAATAGATATATTGGATGGAAATTGTTTCCTTATAACTGATTTAGGATTTTTTTGAAAATAGGTTCATGCTATCATAGATGATGTTTATAGTTTTCTGTAATACAAAATAATGAAACCTAATTTTTTAAAATATGGATATATAGTATATTAGTTTATTATTAAGGGAATACATGATAAATGAGTTATCAGGTTTGGAATTTCAAAAAAAGTGAAAAATTATAAAATATGGGGGATATATTTTAAGCCCAGATTAGTTCACCTCTTTCTAAAGTTTCATATTTTCATCTATTATAATGTTTATAAGGTTATCATTTTGTTGTGGAAAATTTACGTTAAATATCTGATGATGTTTTTTAGAATAATTTCTTATCTCACCATAGGTGGACATACAAAAATTTCATAATTTGTGCTAACTTTTTATTTTGATAAAGTCATATGGAATGACATATCAATCTATTTATCAATTGCATGACCTTCTAACACTTCAAGAATGAAAGACTGAACTTAATTTATTTGAATAGGGGATGAAGTTGAAATTGTTCAAGGTGCGACCAAAAGTTAGATTACACCAAAACAAATAAACATATATTCTCATGAAAAATATTCAATCTTAGGAAAAAGGGAGTGTGATGTAAAAATATTTTTTATTGTCATCAATTTTTATGATATCTATTTCATCTTTCATGATTCTATAGGTAATGTTTTAGTGATTGTTAATTTTCATGATATCACCAATTTTCTTGTGATCAGTGATCTTTATCATTCTCTATGATTATTTTTGATTTTCCTACATACCATCACATATGTTATTCTACATAGAGACCTAGTTATGATTTACTTTGGGTAATTTTTATTTTCCAACTATTCCTTTTTAAATGGACGATTTAGTCCTTATATTATAACATGGGTTTCTATGAACTTAAAATCCACATATTAAATGATTGAACAAACTAGACATATTTATGGGGAGAAATTAATTTTTAGGGGTGTATAATGTAACACCCCGAGATTGTTTTGAGATATTTTTTTAATGTCTTGTGTTGTACACTACACCAAGACAAGCTTACGCTATATGCAACATCATTATAGCTTGCCATATATGCAAAACATTGTTTGGCTTATGTTACATACAATTTCAAGTTATTTTGATAGAATTAATTTAATAAAAGGCATAGTTTATGTGATAAACTAAATATTATTTATGTTACTTTATAATATAGTCATTATAATAACAGATGTGAACAATATTATCTTTCTTGTGAAAAACTATATAAATGAAAATAAGTTAGATTATAAAATTATCAAATCTCTCTTGATGGTTTTTATTAATGTTATATATATCTAATATATTAAAAATATTTTTAAAAATTTGTATTATATGTTTTATAGAGATGATATAATAACAAATTCATTTTTTTGGATAAAAGATTTATTTTTCAAAAAAATGCAATTTTTCCGCCTTTTGATACCACACCCATTTTAAATCATATTTTGACACTTTTATATATTTTACTTGAAAAAATAAACTTCTTATTTTAATTTATAATATAAAAATTTATTTTCGTTTGATTTTTGGTATTTTTTTATAAGTTTCATTTTTTTGATGAATATTGAAAATATTGATTTTTATTGAAAACATTACTTTTTTCATGTCATTATATAGTAAAATTAGGCACTAGATTAGTTTCAAATTTTAATTAGTTAATTTTTATCCAATGATGCTTTTTAATAATTATTTTATACATGAATTTATAATAAAAACATTTTCCATTTAAGAGGGACATTTTTCAATAAACAAAACTGTATTTCATGACATTTTACCGGTTTTTTAAATTTAATTCTACAACATCTGTGTTTTTTATATTGAAAAATATAAATCAAATTTTAAGCCAGGTCATCCAAATTTGATATGTAGTTAATTTTTATTTTTGACCGATATGAATAGTATTCATGGTAAATTTCGATACCCTTGTAAAGAGTAAATTATTTAATTTAGGTTAAAATTTTAATTAAAATTTTTATAAAATTACCATAATAATGAAAAAAGTATATTTAATGTATGAAATTATTCAATTATCACTTCAGGATCTACGTAAAATCATTTAATAGATACTTTTATTGTAAATTGACTTAAAAAATAATTAAATAAAAGAAAGACACAAAGTGTCATTTTCTTTGTCTTTAATAACTATTATGTGTCCACATATGGGAAAATGGATGTTATCAAGGAATATAACTTATAATTTGGAACTTAATAAACATATTTCCTTAATATATTTTTTTTTTAATTTTTGGGCTATTTGTGAGATATTATGGTATTTATAATACTTTATTTTAAGAAATTGTAATCATGTCACATTAATGTTTTAAATAATATGTCATTTTAAAAATACGGATATAAAAAATATAAATTTAACTATATATAATAATTTTAAATATAAAATATTTTTCTTTTTCAGGGTAATATATTTGTATGTTTTAGGAAATAAATAATTACCTTAATGTTTTATACATTAATGATTCATAGATTATTTAATTGATGAAAAATCAATAAACTAATTTTTAATAAAACTATAGTAACAATAAAAATAAAAAACACTTGAAAATTTTTTAAATCTAGTGTATATCTCGACCTTAATCATCCATCTGATGAGTTATTGACCATTTCGTACATTATAGAGGATATTATGACATGTATATTATTTTACATAATGTAATGTTAAAATTATTATATTCATGTTTTAATAAGTGTGTCATTTTAAATTATTAATTTTATAGAAGATTTATTCAACTAAATATATTATACATAAATTTTAAAGTTTTATATTCCTCATAGTATTTTAATTCTAATTCTAACCCAATATATTTGTATATTAAATAATTAAACAAAACAGATCTATTAATTGTTATATTAATATTAATATTAAATTAATATATGAAAATAAATAAAATAAATATAATATGAAAAAACTAATATGTAAAATGATTTTTATAGATGACTTATAACACTATGTGATTTAATAAAATATTATTTTTGGGATAAAATCTTATATTAAATTTTTTAAAAATCCATGAATTGAATAATGTCAAAATTGACACTTCTGTATTTAGAGAAGAATTTTTTAATAATATTTTTAAAAATAATAAAACATTATTAAATTTATATAGAAATAATTATATGGTTCAAAATGATCCAAATTACTTATTTACAAATTATGTTACATAAAATAAATAAATTTTTTACCAATATAATTTTGAAAATTTGTTACCATAGTTAAAATGAAATAGAATAAAAAAGTGTTAAATTAAAAAAATAAGGTTTAAATATAAAGAAAAAATTATCCAAAATTAGTGGTTAATGTGATTAAGACCTTATCTCATATCATCTTATAAACTATGAAATTTTTTAGGTTTTTGTATGTGGTTTCATTTTATTAAAAATTAATATTTTTTTATGATCTAAATGTGCCCCTCACTTCAATTATTAAAGATAAAATACTTCCAAACAATTTCAATTCAATATTAGCATTCAATATCAACCACACCACTAACATTTACATTCTAAAGTTCCATAATAAAATTTTAGATATTATTTTCATCTCAAAAGACCAACTCTAGTGCCTTTATGTAAAGATCAAGAGGGATCTCTTGAAGAAGAGGTAATCTCGTCTACTGATTATTTCAAATTATTTCACTTTATAATTCATAGTAATGATTTATTTCACTATAAAGTAATAAATAAATTTTCAATAATATACTATTATGTTATTATGATTATGAAAAAAATCATATTCCAACTTCAACCCATCCTATTAAAAACAAAATCACCACACATGTGTACATACAACTTACAGTCTCAACACTGTGGGGTGATATGTTTTCACTTGACAAGGATTAGTATAATTATGGAAATAAAAATTATATATTATTATTATAAGATTGTATTAATTATGGAACAATACATATACCATCCAATTCAATACAATTTCATAATAAACAATATTATATCATCACTCATGGGCATGTAAGACCTAACATCGTCATGAGGAGATATGATTCTTTCAACATGATATCCATTAAATCAAGATTATTTAAATGTAAGGAAAAACTAAATATGATATATATTATGTTAATATAATTTTGGAATGAGATAATTATGACCTAAGAAGTAGTACCCAAACTTATTCGACAAAACATGCATTAGAAACTAGATTAGTTAATACCTGAATAACGAGTAATAATGAAACATTATTACCAAATTGATGATAATATTATCTTATATGATATCCCCAAAAATCAATGATTATAGAGTCAGTCAATGACATTATTAAATAATTATATATGAGGTTCAGATAAATACAATGGATAGTGGAGCTTTGGTAAGGGAAAGTTTCACAATGTCATTATTATCTGAGATTATTTATACAAAGGTATTTAATGTGGTTTATTTATCATCAACTTCCATGATCCATAAATATATAATATTATTTATAATATTATAAATTTTTTTAAAGTCAATTTTACCCATTAATAAATTTTTATAAAATGGTATGAAAGGATACATTTTTCATTTAAAATATGAGGTACTTTTTTACTTTTCTAATAGATAAACAATGATATTGTTTTTTAACTTATATAGAATGAATGGATTTTTTACACATTCCTAAAAGATTATTTCCATGAATATTCCTTTAAAAAAATTTCAATTATATTTTCAAATAAATTTTTTTCCTTAAAAATTTCTTGTAATTTTGAGAAAATAAAATGTTTTTGAAGAAGAAAGGATATATTACTCAAGAATTAATTTCAAGTGTTTAATCAAATTTATTTTCCACCTAATTTTAAGGATATTTTTCACATATAATATCCATGTTATTATATTAGTTTATTATGTTTATGATTCACTGATATTTAAGAAATCCATTTGTTTTACATGGATTATTTCATGATGGAATGATGTTTAAGAAAACAATTTTATTCATTTGGTTATGATATGATGAATGATTAATGTTTTTTTAGAACACATATGAAGGGTTTTCATTATGTGATCTATGGGATATATGTCTCACTCCAACGAATTGGTTAAAGAATTATTTATCTTAAGATAAAAATAACTAGAAAAATAAGTCAATCCAGTTCAATAGTACTCACTTGTAATGGAATGTAAATCAAGTTCAGTAATACAGGTCTGAAATGTGGAGTGGACTCAGTTCAGTAATGGTCTTTTTCAGCTATGATGGTTTTAGAAATGATCCCCAAATAATATGGAAATTATTTTCTTTGATTAGTTATTTTCCAAAATTATATTTTGTTATGAAAATTATATTTTATCATGGTAATGGATTCTTTATGATTTATTCATTGTGTTCTTCCAATATTTATTTTTTGACTCAGGATCTTTATATTCAAAATTTAGGTTCATGTATTTACATTCTTATGTTTATGTTTTGTTTGATTTTATATATTTTTACCCTTACTGTGAAATTTAGATCAGTCTTTTAATGTATTATATTCCCCAGGATATTATGAAATATTTTTCATTAGGAAACAAATGCAGGATATAGTTATGGGAGAGTTTTAAGATCATTCCCCAAGTTAGAAGAATCTGTTCTAAGTTTCCAAAGACACTAATCAAATACAGGTTTTAGGCGTCTATTATTGTAATGTAATAATAGATTTGAAAATGAAATTTAATATTTATTTACATCACGCCTGCATTGTTAGATTTATGAATCTCGTTACTTTAACATGGGTTATGCAATGATGAAATGTTTATGAAACTAATTTTTTTTGTTTCTAATATGATGAATGACTTATGTTCTTGTGGAAAAAATAAAAATGGTTTATATTATTTGATGGGTGGGAACTATATATTTATAATTTTAATTAGTTAAATCAAAATATCTAATGAGTTAACTATGAGAGGCAAGGTGATACTCTTGATCCAGATTCTGAAATAGTTGGGTGCTGATCTACAGTAGGAAATAGATCTGTTATGATCCACTAAATTTTTGGTATTGGGGGACAAAATTGATATTAAAAATAGATACCTATATTTGTTATGGTTACACACTTTTATGACATGGTATTATGGTTCATTATTGATTTATGAAGATTTCTAACTCTCATGGTCCGTGTTTTGTATAATGATGTGATTTATGTAATGAATCATTATTTTGTTCTATGACTGTTTAGGTGTGAAATTTTAAGTTACGTTCATGATAATAAAACATAATTATTATCTTTTGATTTCGTATGATCATATATTGAAATATCTTTTGTTTACTTGTATTTAGCATCTAAGGTAACCTTTTCTTTATGTTTCCTTCCCTGGGTGATGAAGAATGGTTCAAGTATGGAATGCATAAGAAGAGTACTATGTGATAAGTTCTTTGTTAGATATCTTAATGTTCATACATAAATTTGAATTTTTTATATCTAATATCCAAATAATATAACCCTACATGATTTAACATAGATTATATTTTTATGTTTCTAATATTAATCTAAAGAAATGGAATTTTTGTGTATGAGAAGCTTCGATGAATAAAGGTTGTTCTGTACATTACGAAATTAGTATCATATTAGGGAAACACTATTGGATTCCATTAATGGTGCATATGAGGCCCATTATTGAGAAACACCTTCACCCCTATTGTGATCATCATACCAGTTCATATTCATTCCAAATCCTCTATTAGATCTTCCAATACGGTGGATGAGAAGGGGGTATAGTAATATATAATTCATATTGTGTCCATTTCATCCATCAGAACTCTCTCTACTATATCCACATAGGTAGAATGCCTTAGTATAAATAACAATGATCCAATATCATATCAAAAACATTATAGGTATTTTTGGGATTTCTCATGATCATTATTTTAAAACACTAGAGAAAAATGAACTTTCTCTATAAACAGATTGGCATACCCGAATTTCTAATTATCTCCATTCTGTAAAGATATGAACTCTAGAGACAAGTCAATCATTAAATACTCTGGGTAGTACCACTGAAATAAGAGTGTCTTCAAACCCTTTAAATCCAATCACATACACCTATTTACCTATTCGATAGAACCCTACCAACACTTGATGATCCCCAAAAGACTGAATGATTCACACTTAATGTTGATAATATCACTTGTATCTATTAAATTAAATATATTTTCTACCTTTTAGGCTTTTCCTCTTCCTCATGGGGACCATTTCGTACCATAAAAGGGTAGTTGTTTTTTGTACAATAACTCTCATAATTGATCCATTTTCTTATCTGCTTCTAGTTGCACCTCAACAACCTCATAATGAACTTGTGGTTCATTCTGGTTACCGATATGAATATCCCACGTGATAGACTCAAAAATATTTTTATCCAAAGATCAATTCCCTTGAGGATATTCTATTTCACCCTCCTATAGTACCCAATAATGATTTCTTAGAGATATATCATTACACACTAAACAAAGAGAAATGATCAGAAAAGAATATAATATCAGAAAAAACTAGAAAACAATAAAAAATGAAATTAAGATAAAAAAACTCAAGAAAAGGTACATGCACCCTACAGTCCCATGGAAACACTAGTCCTTTCACAATAATATCTAGCAAGAAACTCAACACAACCTAAACTAAAGTTAGAATAGTCTTATCTCAAGACTAATAAACGACCACTCACTAGGTATATTGGGAGAAAATAACATTTGATACAAATTTTTATTGAAACAACCCTAATTACCCAGAAAAACTAGGAACCAATATGATCCACAACATACATAAAGGGTGTTTTTTATCCTTATAGGTTGGAGAGAAGCAACTGATTATCAAGAAACAACTACGGGGAATGATTAATCCCAAAAAAGAAGATGAATGACATATATATACATATCAGAATGAAATGTGTATGAAAATATAAGGTAAATATACATGAGAACTAAAAAGAAACAGTGATATGGATACAAAATTAAAAATAGATAAAAAATGGATGGTGTCAAAAAAACAATGGAAAACCAAAACATAAGACAAATACTCCAGTGATACATGGGAAATCCACCAACATCTCACCACCATCACCCAATCCTATCTGATATAAACCTCTCAAATTACAACAAAACCTTATATTTTAATAAATCAAAATTCAATAAAAAATTTCCACACCATTGAAGGGGTGGGCAGGTTGTGAGTTAAATAGCCTCAATAGGATCCCACAAAGGTGTTTCATGTCATTCCTCTATATAAATGACCACTTAAATTTCATTTTATTGAAAATAATTCATAATAAGATGTAAAATTGTTTAATATCAAAATAATGGTAAATATTTTAATTTTTTATAGTACTAAAAAACTATTTTAAATATTTTCAATGGAATTTTTTACATAACCATTTTTAAAAAACAAAATAATTTATATAAAATCTTATATAGTATAAGAAAATGTATAGCCTAATAATTCAATGGACTACAATAGGTTAGGTTATCAGACTACTAGTTCAACAATTAATGACCAGTGTTCACCAAAGTCCATATGAAACATTCCTAAAGTGAAATAAACGTGCTATAAGTGACCCCAAAACAATATAAATAAAAGGTCCTTAAAAAATTCTATGGAGCAGAGGAAACCCCATGAGTGAAGCCCACAAATAAATTTAGTAATATGTCCCTATAACAATGTGCATAGGGGGACAAAAATATCCCTTGAGTGAACCACTCGATAATGAAATGGATGATTTACATAATCTAAACCTTAAACCTATGTAATATGGGTTACCATATAGTGAATTTATCAAATCATTTAATTTGGGTACCATATTTCATACACAATTCAAAACAAAAATTTATTTTATCAAAATAATGATTTGAAAACCCATTTATCAATCCATTTCCCAATACATTGAGAACACTAATTTCTTTTACCAAGAAATGGTAAAACCCATATTTTATAAAAAGTCCATTTATAAACATAAACAACTTATTCCAATTCATTTATAGAAAAAATTCATAAAAACTAGAAAAATATATTTTATACAAAATATTACAGAGACAGAACCACTCACCTCATTCTTGGGTCAAACACTACCTACAACAAAATCCACAAACATTAGAAGGAATGTAGAGATAGTAATGGAGATCCTAACATTGATTCAGACATAATATAATCACAATCCGAAATAATAAGGGTTTATAGTGAGGTTTTGTTACACATTCATCAAGATCCATACACACTGAACAACTACCAATGAAAGGAACTGACCAAAAATAAGTCCACACAAAAAAATATAAGTATAATAAATGAATAATCATTACATGATCAACTAATTGTAAAAATCTTCTTAACACCGTAATCGTGACAATGAAGATGAAGAATAAGAATGAATGCTTACACAGAGAGAATCAATATAAAAACCAAAGAGATTAATCATAAACAAAATTATCCATAAGAGGAGGAGACATCAAAAAATGTTTAGAAGAGAATATGTCTTGAACCAGAGATATAATATCATATGGGTTAGTGAGAGAGGACTATTTATACATGATAATATATGTTGAGGTATATGTTATTATCAATCTTTTTCTTTGTTACTTTCTTCTTAAACCTCATCCAAATAACTGATTAACATCTTAACATAATTACATCAATATATTATACATTTGGAAATATTGTTATGTCAATGGAACATCAAATTTATATCTCCTTTACACTTTCTATAAAATAAATACATCTCCCATGTGTATCTGTAACCTATCATCTCTATGTTGATGTGTAATTCATTTTTCATAACCACATTATCTGTCTATTTATAAAAATGAATGAAATAAATATATATTATATTTAAAGCATAATACTAATTTTTATAATATATTATACAATCAACATTATTTCTCCCTTCACCCAATAAATAATTATTATGTCACTGATACATTTGTGTGGACTACCACCACAACAAATCTATATGGATCAATTTTCAAGTAAAAAATTGTCACATTATTCTAAAAGTGTATTTAATATATAAAAAATATAATTATTTCATGAATAATAATATTGAAATAATTGAACTATGACATCATTGATCATGGTCAATGTGCTGATGCAATTGTGAGGATATAAACAGAAGGACTCCAAAATGTATAACTTGACATTGATAGATTTACTAACAATATAAGGAATGGTAATGAATAATATATTTTTTTATGAAAATGGAGTAATCCAAAAAAAAATTTATAAGAAATTATAAATTGAAACTAAATAAATAATATAGGAGTCAAATTTTATATACTGTGAGTTGGACTTCAGTTATCAAGATGTTCTGAAATTGAAATTTTTATTCAAGATTGTTAACGTTTAAGAATCCATTCAAATAAATTTTAGGAAATTTCCATTTTATAATCTGTTTATTTTATTTTCAATGGGTAATCTATCATTTTGTTATACTTTTCTTCCATTTTTTACTCTATGATATATAAATTGACTATTGAAATGTTTTTATGGAAATCTGAACTTATTTGACTTTTTTGTCGATAATGTTTCTACTACATATCTATATTCATTATAATGACTTCGAAAATGTTTTTACTATAATCAAATGATTTTATACATTCATTTTCAACTATACTTTGATATTCAATATTATTATAATAGTAATTTATTATCATTTTCTAAATAAGGTCTTTATTACATTTTACTAATAACATTAAAAGATCCATTGTTTTATAATTTAATGAATTAATATATTTTTTGATAATTACAAATATTCTATTATTAAAATATTTATTTATAATTTTCACTAATTGTTTCAAAAGAAAATGTTTTCCCAATATTTTGGAAATTTTTATTTAAAATTTATTCAAAAGAAATGTATATTTTCCAATTGTTTTCAAAGAATGGATTAAGTATTCACTTAAATGTATTTTATTATATTTCAAAATATTTTAAAGAATATTATTTTTTTATATGTATATAATATAATGATATCATACACCATATTTCTCTTAATGGATTACGAGAATGTTGTATTATTTAATGATTAATGATAACATTAACACTTCATATTCTGCTATCCAATACGAATTTTTATATTTATTTTTTGTTGTATTTTTATTAATTTGTTTCATATTATGAATATATTAGACCTAATAAGTTATGGTAGGGGCCTTTTTTGGACAATCCATGAATCAATGTGTATCATGAGACAAACTATTGTTTGTAATTAGATTATGCCTTATATATTTATTATTGATTTATATGTACCAGAACATCATGGTAATATTATGATGTTAAATTATATATATTATAACATTATGATATTAGTTAATGGTGGCTTAGGAATTATTTATCTTGTTATATAAATATTTGATATATTCATATAAAAAATGAAATAATAATGTTATCATTAGAATTTCTAGTTGAATTTCATGTTCTAAAATGAAATTTGAGAATCATAAATTAATTGTTTATCTAAAGGATGCTAAACTATTGCAGCCTTTGTGATGTTCTCTCTGGATTTATACACCGTTTTAGTAAAATAACCACTAGATTCATGTTTTTGGAGTTGGTATTTTAGTGTGTAAGAAAATAGAGGTCACCAAAAGGAGAGGTAGATATTATTATTTCTATTTTACAAGTTACTTTATTCTTTAACATCCAAGAAATATTCCATATTCATATTAACTTAATTCAATCAATATATTCACCATAAATAAATTTTCTTTGCCAATAAAAATTCATTTTCTATGTCCATTCCATATAGATAAAAATAGAAACATTCCTCATGTATAGGATTATCCTACCGTCTCCATATAGCGGTGTAAGTTGTTTTTCACTCATTACCAGAGATGGATGGTTTTAATTTTGGAAATAATTAATATATAATATATATATGTAAAAAAATTTCTTCTGGTACTGTAACACATAATCTACCTTCTCACGATTCTTTCTGTTTGATAATGATAATGTGATTCATGGATATATGTGGTTTAAAACCCTAATATTTTACAGTTTATTTTTTAAAATAAGTTTATCCCACTGATATCATGCAATACATGTTAAACAATGACTATAAAATAATAACATAATGTTCAATAGTGTGTCCAACACACAACACTAAGATAAAACAACTAATGAAATATGTTTTTCAAAATATGAACATTATAAAATAGCCATTGAGTTGGAGTGCATGCATAAGATTATCTGAATTTTGAATTATATACAAGGTATTCCAAATAAAAACTAATTTATTGATAAATTATTAATAAAAAATCACTCACATTTTTTAATAAATTATTTTTATGCTTCAAAATTCATTTTCTTCAAAAATTGTTTTATTTTAAAAATTATATATGGAATTATATTTAATTTATAAAAACTATATTAAATTAATTTTATAATAATAATTTCATTTTTGAAGTCAACAAATAAAAATTATTTTATGGTGGAATTTTGTGACTTTTCTAAAATGGATAAGTAACCAATGAATAGTGAAAAATACCAATTTTTAAAATATTATTTCGCCTTTTCATTACGATTTTGTAATTTTATCATCACATTATGATTTGATTTTTTTTCTAAAAATAAAAAATTTATTTTTTATTTATTTTTAAAATAACTATTTATATTAAAAATCAACTATATAAATTATTTTACTTTATGCTCATTTTAATTTCGAAAACATGATTTTCTAAAAACAATTTTTGAATGATTTATGTTCCTCCATTTTAATTATTTAGAATAATAATTAATGAATAAATATTTAGATTAATTTTTTATATTATATATTTATGAATATTAATTTAAATACATATCGAGATTATTGGTAGTCAAATAGCTAATATAATATCATCTAAAATTTTGATTGTTTAAAATAATTATTTTGATGCACTTTATGGTTTTATCATTAAATAAAATTTTATTAATTATATTAATTTTATTATATAGAATATATTAAATATGTGTATTCATCATAATAAATATTAAAAAACTATTAAGACTAAAATTTTTCATAATTAATTATAAGAGTAATAAAAATTATTTTCCACCGTTAATGTAAAAACATGTTTACCTAGGGGTTAATATATAACAATAAGGGTAAAAAGGACAAAAAAAATTTTATTAATATTTTACATCAATATTACATCTTTGTAAGATCTAACGTTTGATACGGAGCCGTTTCATTTCCCTGGTTCTTGTAAAAAATGTGGGTATGATTTATTCATTTAATGAATTCAACGTATGTGATCCACCTCAATTAATAAAGGCCACTCCCTCCCCTAAATCCTTCACATGTATCAAGACATTTGGATCGACAAAATCCTAAAAATATCTCTTCACAAAATTTATATAATCATTCTATAGGTTTCTGTCTTCCCAAAATATCAACCCTAAGATCCTTAATTAGGGATCCGATGTAGGTCCCTAATCAATGCTAATTATATTCACTAAACTCTTTAATTTTTTACTTTTTTATCTCAATACCATAAACTTTTTATAGAAAATTACAATATAATAAAACCAATATATCCCATTTAAAAAGATGTTATTATGTTAGTGTAATTATATGTATCCACCCCCTTGTCTATTAAATGTTAATGAAATGCATTACTCGTATACGTGATGGACTACAGCATCACAAACCATTGTATATTTATTCTATAAATAATTCATCAGTATATTGTTAATGATGGAGATAATGAATATATATGACACATAAGACATTATAATAATTCTATAAAAGTAATATATCATCGATTTATTTACCCTTTCTCCCATTAAGGGGATGGTATCATCGATCAGGCATACACAATTCTTATCATCTCCACAAACTGATGAGATTAACTTTCAATCAGAAACATTCAAGAATGTTTATAAAAATATTTCTAATAATAAATATTATATTTATAATATCAATATCATTTAGTATTTAGTGGGTATATATCTTGTTAACAACACCTGGAACATCTATGATAAGACAAGCCTAAGAAAAAAAGTTAATTAACAACTATAACAACAGAAATAATAAAATATTGTTAATTAATGGGTGATAAATGGTTATATGAGGATAGTATATGATATTATAAGTATGAACATAGCTCTGCAAAAATTAACTAAATCTTTAAAATAACTATATAGAATGTTAGAGCATGATCAACTAGAGATAAACATTAGTTAAGAGTCTTCATCTCAATTTCCTTTCATTGATTGCCATGGAATTGTTATGCATCAAAATTATTTTACATTTTTTATACTCTACCACTATAAAATTTAATTTTATAAATCCTTCACAATAATTTTATATAATGTTTCAATTTTAATTATTTCATCCTAGTGGATTTTAATTGAAAATTACTAAGTGGTAAATAATTTCAAAACTCAATTTCTTTTCATTGGGTTATATAACTTGTTCATCAACTTCAATATCATTAAATTACATGTATAATTATTTTTAATTATATATTGTTTTATTGACAGTTGATTTGTATTGATTAAAATTGGTCACCATTAATCGATGCGTTGATTAATTGTCACATCAAATTTATTATCACATTGAGAGTTGCCCATATCGACCAGTCCTCTTTTGGAAATTTATTATGTCATAAACCATTCAATTTATATGAGGTGTATTCAATACTCAATTAATATTTAACATCATGAATATATTTATGTTCATGTTATTTAATTTTTCTTTTTTATGTTATTTCTGTCCCGAGGCCTACAATTCAAAAGTTACAAAATTTGTAGTATACTTTAGTTTCATTCTCATTTCCATCATTATTTTTGGGCTTGAATTTCCATTGATGTAAATTAATTATATCATTATCTGATAAACCCATTTAACTTTTATTTTCTCAAGTTATTCATTATGTTTCTATTTAATAGTAAAATTTTTCCGTTATTGGAATTTAAAATGATTGACACATTTCTTTAATAAAATTTGTCTTCATTTATATCTTCCATCAAAAATAATTTTTCCTTACAAATCTATGTTTTTGAAAATAAAAAATCGAAGAATATTTTGTATTTAATTTTTTTAGTTTTATTATTAACCATAATTGAATTTTTTACAAATTTTATTAAAAGTTATCTTATTTTTATTTTCTAAACAAGGTATTTTTGTCTTTTCAATTAAAAATTTAAAATAAATTGTTATTTTAATAAAAATGGAATGAATATAACTTTCTAGCAATCCTGACCATTCATTTCTTTGAAGCATCCACTTAATGATTAAAATTTTATTTTTAAATAAAAGGATTTTTTCAATATTTGGGAAACTTTTAGTTTTTTCAAATGTAAGATTTATAGTGAAAAGTGTTTCTTCCACTTGATCATTTTTAAAGATATTCTATGTTTTTTATATAAAGAAATATAAAATAAATATTGTACATATAATCCACTAGGTATATTTTGTAATGACAAAATCTTCATTATTTCTCTTAATGGTTTCAGATATGTTTGACTAGGCTGAGTATTGAAATTATATTTTTTGATTATTATTTTTATCATTACCTTTCCATTAAAATATTATATTTCCATTTGTCATTTTGAATTGAATTCAATTTCCTATAAATATCAAGATAATTAATAATGGAAATTCGTATTTCTTAAACAATATATCATTATTACATCTGGTGTTTTAAATTTAGTTTTATTTGATAGGCTGTTAAAATATTGACTTTTTATATTATTTATTTAATATTAAAATTTAATGATTGTGAATTTTGATCATGAATTAAATTTATCATTATATATATGATAAATGAATTATACATAACGTGAAAAGTTGGGCATCAATATATATAGCCCCATGATGCATCAACAATATCATGACATAAATTAGTAATCTAGCTTTGAATGTTGTCTTACCCATCCTTTAAACTTATATTTGAATGTTTTTACGACATATATGTCATGATGTTTGAGATCAGAATGCACACAATTGAATATATCCTTTATTAATAATGTAGTTTTAATTATCCATGAGAGTGTGGCATTGATATTTTCAATCGATGAATTTTTTTCTCATGATATTTATTAAATGAAATTTTTTATTACTAATTTATGTTTCCATTTGGATTAATACTTATATAATCACAATATTTATAATTTAAAATGAATGTGTGTTTAGTTATTTTCCTTATATATTGATTATGTTTATTGACACATGTTAAATTTCCTTATATGTAACACTTATTGAGTATTTGAGCTCATCCATGTTTTGCTTTGTTTCCTAAGGAAGGATATCAAGAAGGAAACATTGAATGATTTAAAAGATATATAATTTTTTAATTTCACTAATTTTTTTAATATTTTCAAATATAATGTTACATTCATGTATATAACTAGTATTCAATTCTTTCATTAACTATTAACCCATTTGGGATGCAATTATCGGAAACTTATTCCAAACTAATAATGTAACCACCAACTACAGACTACTAGGGTTGATGTCATTATTGTTGGTATGAGAGCATGTTTTATAGAATCCTTGATAAATTGATTGCGTAAAACATAGATTAGATAACATAACCCTATGATATATATAGATGATAAATATATAATAATGTTCTATATGTTTTTTAAGGAATATATTTTGTTGTTTTTTATAAACAATACATCCGTATATAGATAATATTAGTGGATGTTTTTTTTAATAGTTATACCAGGGGTAACAACTCTAAAAGGGGTGAACTGAAATTTGTCATGATCATCATGTTGATCACAACAACACACATTTTTTCGCACCTTGATTGATACTGCTAGGGGGTATCCTTTGAATAATTCAGATTTTCTTTACGAATAATTACAATGGATTTGGGTGGATGATAAAAATTAATAATTTATGTTTAAACTAAAGTGTCTAGTGGTTCAATGTATAATTTTGGTAATATGACTAATAGAAAATATTAACCCAGTAAAAATTTTGGTGATGGGAATATAACATGATTGTTGATATTTTCAGAAATCATTTATGGGAGAAAAGCCCATTAGATTATGATTTTTTTTATTGAAAATTTCATCTTAAAAATTATTCTTTAATTAATTATCGACATATGTTTTATGGAATAGATAATGTTTTTCTTTAATAGAATCATTTTTGTTAATGTAATAATATACAAATAAGGTTATTTTATTTCTTAAAAGAAATATGATTTATAGAAAAAACAATTTGGTTATAAAAACCTATTTGAAGAATAATTTTTTTATGATGTTTATCATATTGTTTGGATGTTTATTAGAATCATATTAGTATTGTTTTTTAAAAAGTTCAACCAACATGTTGGGTAAAAATTCATCACTTCTAGAAAGGTTGTAGGTTATGAACACACAACTAAAGGGAGAAATATTTTTAGTGATTACCACTGGCCTACATTATGTCCCAGTTAACATTTAATCAATTTTTTAAAAAATGTAAAAATATTAATTATAAATTTTGGTATTACTATTAAAATTTATAGATTAATATCATATATTTTCTAGTCCTAGATTTTTTAGTTTTTTTAAATACCATGAAATAGACAGAAAGACTTGTTACTCATTTGTGGATCTTTAGACTGATTAAAAGTAAATTTTTGTGCTTCATGAAGAAAAATTAATTATGGATATTCATTTCTTGGAGTAAAAGATACAGTGAAAATTTATAGAAGCATTACCAAAGGATGAAATTATGCATATGTAGTGGAAATATAGTATATTTTATTATATTCTTTGAGTGAAAAATAATTACTAAACATTATGAAAATTATTTTTAATGAAACATGTTACCAAATTACCTTAATATAAACTAAAAATTGTCCATTTAACATGTCACCATTTTTTGGGTGTTTGATCATTAACATTATGTTGACAATTGAATTTCTTGTGATTAATAGACTCCATCACTCTCAAAAATTATTTACTCTTTTCTTCAATGTCAATATTTACACTTCCCACCATTTTTATAATACTTGGAAACCAAATTATTTGTTAATATAGATGAACATAATACTTCAATTTCACTATTTTCATGTGAATGTTTTGTTAACACTTTTTAAAATGTGGGTTTCTAATAATTAAATTTCCAAATTTCAAACATTTTAATTATATGTGCAAGATGAATGTTTGTGGAAACAATTTATTAAAGGTTGGGAGAATTTAAAAATTCATGATTTTATAATATATTTATTTGTAGTGTTTTTACTCTCTTCAATAGGGTTTTGTAATAAAAACCCTAAGATTTTAAAAGAATAGATTTATTTTTGATTGTGTATATGACACTCAACCACAATATTAAACAACCAATAAAATATCAAATTTTTATATTACAATTATAACCAAATAAGTTGAATTGGTGGGTATGAATATGTTTAAAAAAATTTTGAAATATATATCGATAGTTCCAATTTAATAAAAAAATAATTTTTAAACTCTTAATAAATAATTAATCAAATTTTTAGTAAAGTCATATTATGATTTAAGATACATTTTCTTCAAAAATGATTTTTATTACCCATGTTATTTATGGAATTATAATTTATTCATAAAAATTTAATGAATTTTATTTATTAATAATAATATCACTTTATAATTTGAATATCAAAATTTTATTAGAGTGATGTATTTTGATTTTTCGGAAAAGGTTGTTTTTTTCAATGTATAATTGAATATATTGTTTTTCAAATACTATTATATCTCATAATTAATATAAATAGTTTTAATATCCCATAATTATTTTAATTTGCTTTAAAATTAACTCATGTATTATTTAGAAATATTTAAAATTAATAATTACATTTCATTCATATTTTTAATGAATTTTCATATTAGTTTATATTTATGCTTAAAAATAAATTTTTTTGAAATTTATTTTTTAATTCAAAATGTTCCTAATTAATATAGATTTAAAATAAAATTTAATTTTGGATGGTTGAAATTAAATTTATAGATTTTATATCTAAATATATGAATTAATACCCATCTCATGATGATTACTAGTCATATATTTAATAACAAATCTTCTTATAATGAAAAATTTATTTTCTGGAAAACCTATTCTAAAACCTGTTTTACAGGTTTATATTTCAATAAAATTTTCCAAATTATTTTAATTTAATCTGTAATAATGGGTTATTTATTTTGAATAATCATAATAAAAATTATTTATAACATTTAACCTCTTTTTTGGTCAAAATGAATACTAATAACATAAACATTAATTACCCTAGTTAAGGTAAAATTAGTTTACCAGGTGTTAAGTTTTAATGATATGAGATTGAATGATATAAAAATGTGTTTATTTCCTATTTAGTGGACACATTTGGACAATATATCATCAATGTTTTGAAAATGGTCCATTTTGGATATTTTTTAATAAAAAATGTATGTATGATTCATTTGTTTTCCAAAAAATAATTACACATCCTCCTCCTGAATTATAAAAGGAATCTCCCTATCCTCAACTATTGAAACCAATCATGCCATTTTTCTCATAAATTAAATATAAAAATATCACCCCAACATCCATATCAATGTTTTATAGGTTATGGTCTTCAAAATTTCATATCCATGGGCCCTTAATAAATGATCCAAATGAGGATCATCTAATGAAATATATTTTTCTTGACAAATGTATTAATTTTTTTACTTCTTCTTTCACCAAAATCAATAATTCAATTACACATAAAGATTAATAAAAACATTGAATATCATATAATTATTTGGTATTACGTTTAGAGTATAATATTTATCTATATAATTGTCCATAAAATGGGAAATAGAGCCATCAATTGTATGTTTGGTGGCATATCACCTCCTAAATCAATGTAATTGGATTCCCATCATCGAATCACAAGGATAGTAATAATGAATGAAATAAATAATATTCATGGTAAATATATCATGATATTAATTATATAAGATTAACATACAATCCAATCCCTTACCCTTTAACCCTTTGATATAATGATATCGTCACTCGTGCGTACATATAACCCCCCATCTCCATGAAGTGATGAAATTCATCTTCCATGAAACATTTTAAGGAGTGGTAATAAAAATTTATAAAATGAGTTAATATGATATTTAAAATATTAATAAAATTATGGATATGAATTATACAAATCCTATAAAGAATGATGAGAACATCCATGACAAAACATGCTTTAGAAAACAAGGTAATTAACACCCTAAAAATAGTAATAATTAGTGATTGTTAATGAACATGTGGTAAAATTATAATATATGATATCCTAAATATTAGTATGGTCATTTCAAAAAATTATAAGATGTTTGAAAAAAATTATGAGGTCAAATAATTTGAAACTAAAGGGAAACATAATATAAGGGACTTCATCTCAAATTCCTACTATCCAGGCATATAGTATTGTTTTGAACCTAATTTATTTTATATTATGCATATAATGAATATTTTAAATAAATTATAATAAATCTTTTATAATTTAGGGTATTTTAATTTTTAATATCAATTATTTCAGGCATGGATATTTTACATAAAAATTACCAAATAGAAATGAATTTTATAATTAATTTTACTTTCCTTAGGTTATATTACTTCTTCAATTTCATTTATATTTGAAGATAATATGTGTAATGAATAATTATTATATTATATTTCATATCCACATAATTTTTTAATGATTTACATTTGATACTAATAATAGTTTCACTGATTATCTCTCAATGTAATTTTATGACCATGGTAAGGGTAACTAGACTCCAATTGTCTTCTTTGAAACATACATTATATTAGACACATATATTCATTTATGAGATATATTACTGATGTTTGGGGATTTCAGTCGCTTTTCCCTACTCAATTAAATTCTTATTTTCCTAAGAGTGTACCATAGTGGCACAACCTAGGGTCGATCACAAGGAGGCCGCTTATACGCACTATATTTTCAATTGTCACTTTTTAATTTAACTAATATAAAACTAACATATATAATATATATGGGGGATTTTGATTATGAAAATTAAATCAAAATGAAATATTAAATCTAAATTATCAATTAAAATACCAAAGAAAATCGAACTGGAAAGAACAAGTTAAAGGTAGCAGCAGTGGACAAACGTTGATCGTTGGACACTCCCTTTATCATTGTTTACGAATATATTTTCATTAAATTATCCAATGTATACCTTAATACCTCAAGGTATACACCTAAATAATCTAGATACCATATTGAAACCTCATACATGGGTGCCGATCTTCTAATGAAAGTGTTCTGATTACCCGAAGACCTCCGAGTAACCAAAACAGGATGAACTCATCGTGCTCAAAAGCGAGACCTCGCCAAAGAAATTTAAACCATGAGTAAAACCACTTTAAATTCATCAGAATATAAGCAATCTAGAATAATTTATATGAAATTGAAAACACGAGAGAACAAGACCTCATTCATTCATGTAAACAAGTTCCAGGATAGTTTAAAAGAAAATATTTTACAATGAAAGCACAAACTCAAAAAGGGAAATGTATTCGGATCTCCGTTGCCCACCACCACTTGGATTTAGCCCTTCATGGCTTTATTACATCATGTAATACTCCTATACTCTTGATCTCTCAAGCCAAACCCCTTTTTGACGGATGGTGTGGTGAAGAATGGAATAATTTGAGAGGTAGGAGCTCCCCTCCTTTTATAGGCAGATTTCGACCCCCGAAAGTTGTCGCGTTTTGGACCCCATAAATGACCTCTTCACGCGTTGAGGCCTTCTTCAATGTTGTTCATAATTGTCCTGGACGTGTCCCCTCAAAAGCTCAGCGGATTGGGATAGGTATTCCGAGAGTTATGGCCAATTTCCTCTGACAATTTATTCTGTCCAGTCAGAATCATCAAACCGAAAAACACCGTTTTGTACTGAATTAATATCCCTGAACACGGCCATTTCATGCGTGGCCTCCTTAATGACACTTGTTCCAAATCTTCTTAACCGTCTATCCACAAAATTTCAGCTCCATTAAAGTCGTTTTGAGCGAGTTATGGATATTTCACTGAACCTTCGTTTTTCTGGAAGAAATTTCCTGGAAGCTTCCTTGGTGTTCCTCAATAATCTTCAACTTCATTGAATTGTTTGGACCTCAAGATGGTAGAATCAGATCCTGGTCCAGAAGACAAAGATGAAGGAAATAAAATAAGGGTTCCAAAAAAATTCGAATCACAAAATTTGGAAATATATTTTATAAGAAATGACCAAAATACCCCTGTGATAAAAATCTGTTAAAAATCCAGAATTAGGCCATTTTTGCATTTAGGCTCAAAATAACACCAAAACCTAAATATGAAACAATTGCCCATTAAATAACACTATTGTGGGTTTATAAACATTAAATTACAGTATAAAATATGTGAAAATATTAGCTTCATCAATCCCCCACACTTAAGCATTGCACTCCTGAGCAATTATCATATATTCAAATCAAAATTCACACAACAATCAAAAATGAGAAAACATCCATGATCTTATTAAAAACCAAATTTCATCATGTCTCTTCGATGAAAAACAATTTCCTTTTACTTTCATTCCAAAAATTTAAATTTGTTCAACCTCATAAATCCATCCATGAATCAATCACAACCTACCTCACATTGAAATTTATGTCACTCTTCACTCAAGAGAAATAAATTCTGTAGTTATGCTCATACTTGGAAATTGCATGTATCACCATAGGCTTGTGACAATTCTCATTTCTCCACAGCGTGAAACATAAAAATGAATTCAATCATGAGGGCTTTCATCAACGGTTCAAATGACTCTGTGGCTTTAGGTTGGTGGTTAAATGATTTAAAAGATTAAGGCTAGAAAGAGAAGGTTTGACTCTAAGGTACAATGCATGAATAATCAAGTGAAAACCCAGAAATTTCCTCACTCAATCCACCTTGAGAATGTGAAACAAAACACCACCCCCATTTATTTTAAATGGTACATGAGCCAATCAATGATTTCAAGGTATTAAATCATCCAAGTTCTCCCCTTTTTTTTAAAGCTCCAGAAAGGCACAGCTTTATTTTCCTTTTTTATATATATATTTTTTAAGCTCCAGAAAGGCACAGCTTTAATTTCATTTTTTTTTTGAAGGAGAACTGAATGAAACAAAATGAAGCATAATAAGATTATGACTCATTCCCAATTATTTCATTGCCCAAAATGTTGATGCATACCGCACAATACCCATCATTAAAACAAATCCCAATGAACGCACACGAATGGCCCTTCCCCCACACTCAAACTTGAAATATCCATGCAACAATACCAAGAGAATGGGTAGGTAAGGATAAATTAGCTTGTATTATGGCTTAAACCTATAAGTAAATTCATGGCATCTAAGGGATAACGAAGGATAAATGTAAAGGTAAGTCTCAGGATAATATGTGGCTAGCCAAAGTAGTGCCTCAATCATATTAAAAACATTCAATGAAATCCAAAGCTTCGAAAGAGAAAAATCACAAATTCTGGTTCTCACAAAAAATCCAGGTTTCCCTCAAGAAAGTGTGGGCATTAGAAAGAATATGTAAAAGTGTTTTAGAATACCTCACAGGACGAGAAAAATATTTTGAGTCAGTGTTTCATGGCCATGGATTTCAAAAATCAATTAAACTCATAAAAATGATTGAAAATCCAATTTAAGGAAAAAAAAATTCACATCAACAATCATTTAAGATCCTTTTTTTTTCAAAAATCATTTCAATTTTATCAAAATAAATTATTGTGTGAAATGTGATCAGAATTATCATTAAAGCTCAAGGTTCCTAAAAAATGAAAAAAAATGAAGGCACACAAAAACAAATAAGCAGGTCGACACTCCCCCCACAATTAAATTTCAGTACCCTTCATTTTGTCTTGATAAAATATTAATAAGGGAAGAGAAAAAAACAAAATATAAGGAAAGATACAACCTGACTTTATTTTTCTAGCAGTACCATTGAGTTAAGCTCCTAGTTGGCACCACTTCTTCCTATAAAGCAATAAATAAACAAATGAATTAGAAAAAAAAAATAGAAAGGTGAAAGGGAAGTGATAATGCTTGGTTTGACCCCCAAGCGGGTGCTAGGTTTTTACTGCCCCTAGTCAGGCAGTTGCAGTAGGTTAACCCCAATCCGAAGGTGGATGGGGTTTCTTGCTTAGAAACCACCACAAATTATTTCTCCCGATATCCATATGTGGATGCCAAAAGTGAGAACCCCCAAAGAAAAGAAAAATATCCCCAACCCCTAGAAGAGATGGAAAATAGAATTTGAGATTAAGAGGGGGAGGGAAAAGGATGTAGGGGTGCTCCCTGTTTTTGTAATATGGAGGAGTGGTGTCCACCGGTGTTGAAAATAGAAGAATAGGAAGTGGATTCTCTTCTGGTTCATGTTCGTAAATTGGTTCTTCAATTATTTCTTCTTTTTTTCCATCATCCTCAAATGCACCAAGGCATAACTCAACAGGAACCTCCATTCTCTCCTCAAAAAGAGGACCTTCTTCTTCTTCTTCATCTAGATCCTGCAGTAGTGATGCTGAATCTACAAATTCAGAATAAGGGATATTAGATTTAAATTCAAAATTAATGAAATTTGAATGAAATGAATGCTCAGAATTTAAAACTCCCTCAGAAATTTCAGCTTTAGAACCCTTTTCCTCAAGCAAGGCAGCTGGGAACTCATTTTTTGGCGAGGGAAGTGGGTCCATAAGATTTTCTTCAACCTCATCAATATCTTCATTAAATGTAGGTGGATCAAGTATTTCATTCTCCTCAGCTTTTATTTTTTGTCGTTCCATCCATAAGACTTTAACATCTTCAACTTGGGCGACCAGCGATGATATCATCTTGCTTGCTTTTTCCATATTTCTGCAATTCTCTTGAATTATCAAGGCATTTTCTTTCAATTGTTGGGAATTTTCAAGAATTTGAATACTCAATGTATCTTCCCTACTTGGCTCATCATAAAAGTTATCCACATGCCAATAATTATTAAAAATTACCATAAAAATCCATATTGGCTGATGAAATGAATGATATGCAACAAGGCTCTTTTTTTTTGTTTTTGTCTTTGAATAATAGTGTGTGTAAGCACTTGGCCTCCCCGGCAACGGCGCCAAATTGATGTTTGGGGATTTCAGTCGCTTTTCCCTACTCAATTAAATTCTTATTTTCCTAAGAGTGTACCATAGTGGCACAACCTAGGGTCGATCACAAGGAGGCCGCTTATACGCACTATATTTTCAATTGTCACTTTTTAATTTAACTAATATAAAACTAACATATATAATATATATGGGGGATTTTGATTATGAAAATTAAATCAAAATGAAATATTAAATCTAAATTATCAATTAAAATACCAAAGAAAATCGAACTGGAAAGAACAAGTTAAAGGTAGCAGCAGTGGACAAACGTTGATCGTTGGACACTCCCTTTATCATTGTTTACGAATATATTTTCATTAAATTATCCAATGTATACCTTAATACCTCAAGGTATACACCTAAATAATCTAGATACCATATTGAAACCTCATACATGGGTGCCGATCTTCTAATGAAAGTGTTCTGATTACCCGAAGACCTCCGAGTAACCAAAACAGGATGAACTCATCGTGCTCAAAAGCGAGACCTCGCCAAAGAAATTTAAACCATGAGTAAAACCACTTTAAATTCATCAGAATATAAGCAATCTAGAATAATTTATAAGAAATTGAAAACACGAGAGAACAAGACCTCATTCATTCATGTAAACAAGTTCCAGGATAGTTTAAAAGAAAATATTTTACAATGAAAGCACAAACTCAAAAAGGGAAATGTATTCGGATCTCCGTTGCCCACCACCACTTGGATTTAGCCCTTCATGGCTTTATTACATCATGTAATACTCCTATACTCTTGATCTCTCAAGCCAAACCCCTTTTTGACGGATGGTGTGGTGAAGAATGGAATAATTTGAGAGGTAGGAGCTCCCCTCCTTTTATAGGCAGATTTCGACCCCCGAAAGTTGTCGCGTTTTGGACCCCATAAATGACCTCTTCACGCGTTGAGGCCTTCTTCAATGTTGTTCATAATTGTCCTGGACGTGTCCCCTCAAAAGCTCAGCGGATTGGGATAGGTATTCCGAGAGTTATGGCCAATTTCCTCTGACAATTTATTCTGTCCAGTCAGAATCATCAAACCGAAAAACACCGTTTTGTACTGAATTAATATCCCTGAACACGGCCATTTCATGCGTGGCCTCCTTAATGACACTTGTTCCAAATCTTCTTAACCGTCTATCCACAAAATTTCAGCTCCATTAAAGTCGTTTTGAGCGAGTTATGGATATTTCACTGAACCTTCGTTTTTCTGGAAGAAATTTCCTGGAAGCTTCCTTGGTGTTCCTCAATAATCTTCAACTTCATTGAATTGTTTGGACCTCAAGATGGTAGAATCAGATCCTGGTCCAGAAGACAAAGATGAAGGAAATAAAATAAGGGTTCCAAAAAAATTCGAATCACAAAATTTGGAAATATATTTTATAAGAAATGACCAAAATACCCCTGTGATAAAAATCTGTTAAAAATCCAGAATTAGGCCATTTTTGCATTTAGGCTCAAAATAACACCAAAACCTAAATATGTAACAATTGCCCATTAAATAACACTATTGTGGGTTTATAAACATTAAATTACAGTATAAAATATGTGAAAATATTAGCTTCATCAATCCCCCACACTTAAGCATTGCACTCCTGAGCAATTATCATATATTCAAATCAAAATTCACACAACAATCAAAAATGAGAAAACATCCATGATCTTATTAAAAACCAAATTTCATCATGTCTCTTCGATGAAAAACAATTTCCTTTTACTTTCATTCCAAAAATTTAAATTTGTTCAACCTCATAAATCCATCCATGAATCAATCACAACCTACCTCACATTGAAATTTATGTCACTCTTCACTCAAGAGAAATAAATTCTGTAGTTATGCTCATACTTGGAAATTGCATGTATCACCATAGGCTTGTGACAATTCTCATTTCTCCACAGCGTGAAACATAAAAATGAATTCAATCATGAGGGCTTTCATCAACGGTTCAAATGACTCTGTGGCTTTAGGTTGGTGGTTAAATGATTTAAAAGATTAAGGCTAGAAAGAGAAGGTTTGACTCTAAGGTACAATGCATGAATAATCAAGTGAAAACCCAGAAATTTCCTCACTCAATCCACCTTGAGAATGTGAAACAAAACACCACCCCCATTTATTTTAAATGGTACATGAGCCAATCAATGATTTCAAGGTATTAAATCATCCAAGTTCTCCCCTTTTTTTTAAAGCTCCAGAAAGGCACAGCTTTATTTTCCTTTTTTATATATATATTTTTTAAGCTCCAGAAAGGCACAGCTTTAATTTCATTTTTTTTTGAAGGATAACTGAATGAAACAAAATGAAGCATAATAAGATTATGACTCATTCCCAATTATTTCATTGCCCAAAATGTTGATGCATACCGCACAATACCCATCATTAAAACAAATCCCAATGAACGCACACGAATGGCCCTTCCCCCACACTCAAACTTGAAATATCCATGCAACAATACCAAGAGAATGGGTAGGTAAGGATAAATTAGCTTGTATTATGGCTTAAACCTATAAGGAAATTCATGGCATCTAAGGGATAACGAAGGATAAATGTAAAGGTAAGTCTCAGGATAATATGTGGCTAGCCAAAGTAGTGCCTCAATCATATTAAAAACATTCAATGAAATCCAAAGCTTCGAAAGAGAAAAATCACAAATTCTGGTTCTCACAAAAAATCCAGGTTTCCCTCAAGAAAGTGTGGGCATTAGAAAGAATATGTAAAAGTGTTTTAGAATACCTCACAGGACGAGAAAAATATTTTGAGTCAGTGTTTCATGGCCATGGATTTCAAAAATCAATTAAACTCATAAAAATGATTGAAAATCCAATTTAAGGAAAAAAAAATTCACATCAACAATCATTTAAGATCCTTTTTTTTTCAAAAATCATTTCAATTTTATCAAAATAAATTATTGTGTGAAATGTGATCAGAATTATCATTAAAGCTCAAGGTTCCTAAAAAATGAAAAAAAATGAAGGCACACAAAAACAAATAAGCAGGTCGACACTCCCCCCACAATTAAATTTCAGTACCCTTCATTTTGTCTTGATAAAATATTAATAAGGGAAGAGAAAAAAACAAAATATAAGGAAAGATACAACCTGACTTTATTTTTCTAGCAGTACCATTGAGTTAAGCTCCTAGTTGGCACCACTTCTTCCTATAAAGCAATAAATAAACAAATGAATTAGAAAAAAAATAGAAAGGTGAAAGGGAAGTGATAATGCTTGGTTTGACCCCCAAGCGGGTGCTAGGTTTTTACTGCCCCTAGTCAGGCAGTTGCAGTAGGTTAACCCCAATCCGAAGGTGGATGGGGTTTCTTGCTTAGAAACCACCACAAATTATTTCTCCCGATATCCATATGTGGATGCCAAAAGTGAGAACCCCCAAAGAAAAGAAAAATATCCCCAACCCCTAGAAGAGATGGAAAATAGAATTTGAGATTAAGAGGGGGAGGGAAAAGGATGTAGGGGTGCTCCCTGTTTTTGTAATATGGAGGAGTGGTGTCCACCGGTGTTGAAAATAGAAGAATAGGAAGTGGATTCTCTTCTGGTTCATGTTCGTAAATTGGTTCTTCAATTATTTCTTCTTTTTTTCCATCATCCTCAAATGCACCAAGGCATAACTCAACAGGAACCTCCATTCTCTCCTCAAAAAGAGGACCTTCTTCTTCTTCTTCATCTAGATCCTGAAGTAGTGATGCTGAATCTACAAATTCAGAATAAGGGATATTAGATTTAAATTCAAAATTAATGAAATTTGAATGAAATGAATGCTCAGAATTTAAAACTCCCTCAGAAATTTCAGCTTTAGAACCCTTTTCCTCAAGCAAGGCAGCTGGGAACTCATTTTTTGGCGAGGGAAGTGGGTCCATAATATTTTCTTCAACCTCATCAATATCTTCATTAAATGTAGGTGGATCAAGTATTTCATTCTCCTCAGCTTTTATTTTTTGTCGTTCCATCCATAAGACTTTAACATCTTCAACTTGGGCGACCAGCGATGATATCATCTTGCTTGCTTTTTCCATATTTCTGCAATTCTCTTGAATTATCAAGGCATTTTCTTTCAATTGTTGGGAATTTTCAAGAATTTGAATACTCAATGTATCTTCCCTACTTGGCTCATCATAAAAGTTATCCACATGCCAATAATTATAAAAATTACCATAAAAATCCATATTGGCTGATGAAATGAATGATATGCAACAAGGCTCTTTTTTTTTTGTTTTTGTCTTTGAATAATAGTGTGTGTAAGCACTTGGCCTCCCCGGCAACGGCGCCAAATTGATGTTTGGGGATTTCAGTCGCTTTTCCCTACTCAATTAAATTCTTATTTTCCTAAGAGTGTACCATAGTGGCACAACCTAGGGTCGATCACAAGGAGGCCGCTTATACGCACTATATTTTCAATTGTCACTTTTTAATTTAACTAATATAAAACTAACATATATAATATATATGGGGGATTTTGATTATGAAAATTAAATCAAAATGAAATATTAAATCTAAATTATCAATTAAAATACCAAAGAAAATCGAACTGGAAAGAACAAGTTAAAGGTAGCAGCAGTGGACAAACGTTGATCGTTGGACACTCCCTTTATCATTGTTTACGAATATATTTTCATTAAATTATCCAATGTATACCTTAATACCTCAAGGTATACACCTAAATAATCTAGATACCATATTGAAACCTCGTACATCGGTGCCGATCTTCTAATGAAAGTGTTCTGATTACCCGAAGACCTCCGAGTAACCAAAACAGGATGAACTCATCGTGCTCAAAAGCGAGACCTCGCCAAAGAAATTTAAACCATGAGTAAAACCACTTTAAATTCATTAGAATATAAGCAATCTAGAATAATTTATAAGAAATTGAAAACACGTGAGAACAAGACCTCATTCATTCATGTAAACAAGTTCCAGGATAGTTTAAAAGAAAATATTTTACAATGAAAGCACAAACTCAAAAAGGGAAATGTATTCGGATCTCTGTTGCCCACCACCACTTGGATTTAGCCCTTCATGGCTTGATTAAATCATGTAATACTCCTATACTCTTGATCTCTCAAGCCAAACCCCTTTGTGACGGATGGTGTGGTGAAGAATGGAATAATTTGAGAGGTAGGAGCTCCCCTCCTTTTATAGGCAGATTTCGACCCCCGAAAGTTGTCGCGTTTTGGACCCCATAAATGACCTCTTCACGCGTTGAGGCCTTCTTAAATGTTGTTCATAATTGTCCTGGACGTGTCCCCTCAAAAGCTCAGCGGATTTGGATAGGTATTCCGAGAGTTATGGCCAATTTCCTCTGACAATTTATTCTGTCCAGTCAGAATCATCAAACCGAAAAACACCGTTTTGTACTGAATTAATATCCCTGAACACGGCCATTTCATGCGTGGCCTCCTTAATGACACTTGTTCCAAATCTTCTTAACCGTCTATCCACAAAATTTCAGCTCCATTAAAGTCGTTTTGAGCGAGTTATGGATATTTCACTGAACCTTCGTTTTTCTGGAAGAAATTTCCTGGAAGCTTCCTTGGTGTTCCTCAATAATCTTCAACTTCATTGAATTGTTTGGACCTCAAGATGGTAGAATCAGATCCTGGTCCAGAAGACAAAGTTGAAGGAAATAAAATAAGGGTTCCAAAAAAATTCGAATCACAAAATTTGGAAATATATTTTATAAGAAATGACCAAAATACCCCTGTGATAAAAATCTGTTAAAAATCCAGAATTAGGCCATTTTTGCATTTAGGCTCAAAATAACACCAAAACCTAAATATGTAACAATTGCCCATTAAATAACACTATTGTGGGTTTATAAACATTAAATTACAGTATAAAATATGTGAAAATATTAGCTTCATCAATCCCCCACACTTAAGCATTGCACTCCTGAGCAATTATCATATATTCAAATCAAAATTCACACAACAATCAAAAATGAGAAAACATCCATGATCTTATTAAAAACCAAATTTCATCATGTCTCTTCGATGAAAAACAATTTCCTTTTACTTTCATTCCAAAAATTTAAATTTGTTCAACCTCATAAATCCATCCATGAATCAATCACAACCTACCTCACATTGAAATTTATGTCACTCTTCACTCAAGAGAAATGAATTCTGTAGTTATGCTCATACTTGGAAATTGCATGTATCACCATAGGCTTGTGACAATTCTCATTTCTCCACAGCGTGAAACATAAAAATGAATTCAATCATGAGGGCTTTCATCAACGGTTCAAATGACTCTGTGGCTTTAGGTTGGTGGTTAAATGATTTAAAAGATTAAGGCTAGAAAGAGAAGGTTTGACTCTAAGGTACAATGCATGAATAATCAAGTGAAAACCCAGAAATTTCCTCACTCAATCCACCTTGAGAATGTGAAACAAAACACCACCCCCATTTATTTTAAATGGTACATGAGCCAATCAATGATTTCAAGGTATTAAATCATCCAAGTTCTCCCCTTTTTTTTAAAGCTCCAGAAAGGCACAGCTTTATTTTCCTTTTTTATATATATTTTTTTAAGCTCCAGAAAGGCACAGCTTTAATTTCAATTTTTTTTGAAGGAGAACTGAATGAATCAAAATGAAGCATAATAAGATTATGACTCATTCCCAATTATTTCATTGCCCAAAATGTTGATGCATACCGCACAATACCCATCATTAAAACAAATCCCAATGAACGCACACGAATGGCCCTTCCCCCACACTCAAACTTGAAATATCCATGCAACAATACCAAGAGAATGGGTAGGTAAGGATAAATTAGCTTGTATTGTGGCTTAAACCTATAAGGAAATTCATGGCATCTAAGGGATAACGAAGGATAAATGTAAAGGTAAGTCTCAGGATAATATGTGGCTAGCCAAAGTAGTGCCTCAATCATATTAAAAACATTCAATGAAATCCCAAGCTTCGAAAGAGAAAAATCACAAATTCTGGTTCTCACAAAAAATCCAGGTTTCCCTCAAGAAAGTGTGGGCATTAGAAAGAATATGTAAAATTGTTTTAGAATACCTCACAGGACGAGAAAAATATTTTGAGTCAGTGTTTCATGGCCATGGATTTCAAAAATCAATTAAACTCATAAAAATGATTGAAAATCCAATTTAAGGAAAAAAAATTCACATCAACAATCATTTAAGATCCTTTTTTTTTCAAAAATCATTTCAATTTTATCAAAATAAATTATTGTGTGAAATGTGATCAGAATTATCATTAAAGCTCAAGGTTCCTAAAAAATGAAAAAAAATGAAGGCACACAAAAACAAATAAGCAGGTCGACACTCCCCCCACAATTAAATTTCAGTACCCTTCATTTTGTCTTGATAAAATATTAATAAGGGAAGAGAAAAAAACAAAATATAAGGAAAGATACAACCTGACTTTATTTTTCTAGCAGTACCATTGAGTTATGCTCCTAGTTGGCACCACTTCTTCCTATAAAGCAATAAATAAACAAATGAATTAGAAAAAAAAATAGAAAGGTGAAAGGGAAGTGATAATGCTTGGTTTGACCCCCAAGCGGGTGCTAGGTTTTTACTGCCCCTAGTCAGGTAGTTGCAGTAGGTTAACCCCAATCCGAAGGTGGATGGGGTTTCTTGCTTAGAAACCACCACAAATTATTTCTCCCGATATCCATATGTGGATGCCAAAAGTGAGAACCCCCAAAGAAAAGAAAAATATCCCCAACCCCTAGAAGAGATGGAAAATAGAATTTGAGATTAAGAGGGGGAGGGAAAAGGATGTAGGGGTGCTCCCTGTTTTTGTAATCTGTAGGAGTGGTGTCCACCGGTGTTGAAAATAGAAGAATAGGAAGTGGATTCTCTTCTGGTTCATGTTCGTAAATTGGTTCTTCAATTATTTCTTCTTTTTTTCCATCATCCTCAAATGCACCAAGGCATAACTCAACAGGAACCTCCATTCTCTCCTCAAAAAGAGGACCTTCTTCTTCTTCTTCATATAGATCCTGCAGTAGTGATGCTGAATCTACAAATTCAGAATAAGGGATATTAGATTTAAATTCAAAATTAATGAAATTTGAATGAAATGAATGCTCAGAATTTAAAACTCCCTCAGAAATTTCAGCTTTAGAACCTTTTTCCTCAAGCAAGGCAGCTGGGAACTCATTTTTTGGCGAGGGAAGTGGGTCCATAAGATTTTCTTCAACCTCATAAATATCTTCATTAAATATAGGTGGATCAAGTATTTCATTCTCCTCAGCTTTTATTTTTTGTCCTTCCATCCATAAGACTTTAACATCTTCAACTTGGGCGACCAGCGATGATATCATCTTGCTTGCTTTTTCCATATTTCTGCAATTCTCTTGAATTATCAAGGCATTTTCTTTCAATTGTTGGGAATTTTCAAGAATTTGAATACTCAATGTATCTTCCCTACTTGGCTCATCATAAAAGTTATCCACATGCCAATAATTATAAAAATTACCATAAAAATCCATATTGGCTGATGAAATGAATGATATGCAACAAGGCTCTTTTTTTTTGTTTTTTTCTTTGAAAAATAGTGTGTGTAAGCACTTGGCCTCCCCGGCAACGGCGCCAAATTGATGTTTGGGGATTTCAGTCGCTTTTCCCTACTCAATTAAATTCTTATTTTCCTAAGAGTGTACCATAGTGGCACAACCTAGGGTCGATCACAAGGAGGCCGCTTATACGCACTATATTTTCAATTGTCACTTTTTAATTTAACTAATATAAAACTAACATATATAATATATATGGGGGATTTTGATTATGAAAATTAAATCAAAATGAAATATTAAATCTAAATTATCAATTAAAATACCAAAGAAAATCGAACTGGAAAGAACAAGTTAAAGGTAGCAGCAGTGGACAAACGTTGATCGTTGGACACTCCCTTTATCATTGTTTACGAATATATTTTCATTAAATTATCCAATGTATACCTTAATACCTCAAGGTATACACCTAAATAATCTAGATACCATATTGAAACCTCATACATGGGTGCCGATCTTCTAATGAAAGTGTTCTGATTACCCGAAGACCTCCGAGTAACCAAAACAGGATGAACTCATCGTGCTCAAAAGCGAGACCTCGCCAAAGAAATTTAAACCATGAGTAAAACCACTTTAAATTCATTATAATATAAGCAATATAGAATAATATATAAGAAATTGAAAACACGAGAGAACAAGACCTCATTCATTCATGTAAACAAGTTCCAGGATAGTTTAAAAGAAAATATTTTACAATGAAAGCACAAACTCAAAAAGAGAAATGTATTCGGATCTCCGTTGCCCACCACCACTTGGATTTAGCCCTTAATGGCTTTATTACATCATGTAATACTCCTATACTCTTGCTCTCTCAAGCCAAACCGCTTTGTGACGGATGGTGTGGTGAAGAATGGAATAATTTGAGAGGTAGGAGCTCCCCTCCTTTTATAGGCAGATTTCGACCCCCGAAAGTTGTCGCGTTTTGGACCCCATAAATGACCTCTTCACGCATTGAGTCCTTCTTCAATGTTGTTCATAATTGTCCTGGCCGTGTTCCCTCAAAAGCTCAGCGGCTTTGGATAGGTATTCCGAGAGTTATGGCCAATTTCCTCTGACAATTTATTCTGTCCAGTCAGAATCATCAAACCGAAAAACACCGTTTTGTACTGAATTAATGTCCCTGAACACGGCCATTTCAGGCGTGGCCTCCTTAATGACACTTGTTCCAAATCTTCTTAACCGTCTATCCACAACATTTCAGCTCCATTAAAGTCGTTTTTAGAGAGTTATGGATATTTCACTGAACCTTCGTTTTTCTGGAAGAAATTTCCTGGAAGCTTCCTTGGTGTTCCTCAATAATCTTCAACTTCATTGAATTGTTTGGACCTCAAGATGGTAGAATCAGATCCTGGTCCAGAAGACAAAGTTGAATGAAATAAAATAAGGGTTCCAACAAAATTCGAATCACAAAATTTGGAAATATATTTTATAATAAATGACCAAAATACCCCTTTGATAAAAATCTGTTAAAAATCCAGAATTAGGCCATTTTTGCATTTAGGCTCAAAATAACACCAAAACCTAAATATGTAACAATTGCCCATTAAATAACACTATTGTGGGATTATAAAAATTAAATTACAGTATAAAATATGTGAAAATATTAGCTTCATCAATCCCCCACACTTAAGCATTGCACTCCTGAGCAATTATCATATATTCAAATCAAAATTCACACAACAATCAAAAATGAGAAAACATCCATGATCTTATTAAAAACCAAATTTCATCATGTCTCTTCGATGAAAAACAATTTCCTTTTACTTTCATTCCAAAAATTTAAATTTGTTCAACCTCATAAATCCATCCATGAATCAATCACAACCTACCTAACATTGAAATTTATGTCACTCTTCACTCAAGAGAAATAAATTCTGTAGTTATGCTCATACTTGGAAATTGCATGTATCACCATAGGCCTGTGACAATTCTCATTTCTCCACAGCGTGAAACATAAAAATGAATTCAATCATGAGGGCTTTCATCAACGGTTCAAATGACTCTGTGGCTTTAGGTTGGTGGTTAAATGATTTAAAAGATTAAGGCTAGAAAGAGAAGGTTTGACTCTAAGGTACAATGCATGAATAATCAAGTGAAAACCCAGAAATTTCCTCACTCAATCCACCTTGAGAATGTGAAACAAAACACCACCCCCATTTATTTTAAATGGTACATGAGCCAATCAATGATTTCAAGGTATTAAATCATCCAAGTTCTCCCCTTTTTTTTTAAAGCTCCAGAAAGGCACAGCTTTAATTTCATTTTTTTTTGAAGGAGAACTGAATGAAACAAAATGAAGCATAATAAGATTATGACTCATTCCCAATTATTTCATTGCCCAAAATGTTTATGTATACCGCACAATACCCATCATTAAAACAAATCCCAATGAACGCACACGAATGGCCCTTCCCCCACACTCAAACTTGAAATATCCATGCAACAATACCAAGAGAATGGGTAGGTAAGGATAAATTAGCTTGTATTGTGGCTTAAACCTATAAGGAAATTCATGGCATCTAAGGGATAACGAAGGATAAATGTAAAGGTAAGTCTCAGGATAATATGTGGCTATCCAAAGTAGTGCCTCAATCATATTAAAAACATTCAATGAAATCCAAATCTTCGAAAGAGAAAAATCACAAATTCTGGTTCTCACAAAAAATCCAGGTTTCCCTCAAGAAAGTGTGGGCATTAGAAAGAATATGTAAAATTGTTTTAGAATACCTCACAGGACGAGAAAAATATTTTGAGTCAGTGTTTCATGGCCATGGATTTCAAAAATCAATTAAACTCATAAAAATGATTGAAAATCCAATTTAAGGGAAAAAAATTCACATCAACAATCATTTAAGATCCTTTTTTTTTCAAAAATCATTTCAATTTTATCAAAATAAATTATTGTGTGAAATGTGATCAGAATTATCATTAAAGCTCAAGGTTCCTAAAAAATGAAAAAAAATGAAGGCACACAAAAACAAATAAGCAGGTCGACACTACCCCCACAATTAAATTTCAGTACCCTTCATTTTGTCTTGATAAAATATTAATAAGGGAAGAGAAAAAAACAAAATATAAGGAAAGATACAACCTGACTTTATTTTTCTAGCAGTACCATTGAGTTATGCTCCTAGTTGGCACCACTTCTTCCTATAAAGAAATAAATAAACAAATGAATTAGAAAAAAAAATAGAAAGGTGAAAGGGAAGTGATAATGCTTGGTTTGACCCCCAAGCGGGTGCTAGGTTTTTACTGCCCCTAGTCAGGCAGTTGCAGTAGGTTAACCCCAATCCGAAGGTGGATGGGGTTTCTTGCTTAGAAACCACCACAAATTATTTCTCCCGATATCCATATGTGGATGCCAAAAGTGAGAACCCCCAAAGAAAAGAAAAATATCCCCAACCCCTAGAAGAGATGGAAAATAGAATTTGAGATTAAGAGGGGGAGGGAAAAGGATGTAGGGGTGCTCCCTGTTTTTGTAATCTGGAGGAGTGGTGTCCACCGGTGTTGAAAATAGAAGAATAGGAAGTGGATTCTCTTCTGGTTCATGTTCGTAAATTGGTTCTTTAATTATTTCTTCTTTTTTGCCATCATCCTCAAATGCACCAAGGCATAACTCAACAGGAACCTCCATTCTCTCCTCAAAAAGAGGACCTTCTTCTTCTTCTTCATCTAGATCCTGCAGTAGTGATGCTGAATCTACAAATTCAGAATAAGGGATATTAGATTTAAATTCAAAATTAATGAAATTTGAATGAAATGAATGCTCAGAATTTAAAACTCCCTCAGAAATTTCAGCTTTAGAACCCTTTTCCTCAAGCAAGGCAGCTGGGAACTCATTTTTTGGCGAGGGAAGTGGGTCCATAAGATTTTCTTCAACCTCATAAATATCTTCATTAAATGTAGGTGGATCAAGTATTTCATTCTCCTCAGCTTTTATTTTTTGTCCTTCCATCCATAAGACATTAACATCTTCAACTTGGGCGACCAGCGATGATATCATCTTGCTTGCTTTTTCCATATTTCTGCAATTCTCTTGAATTATCAAGGCATTTTCTTTCAATTGTTGGGAATTTTCAAGAATTTGAATACTCAATGTATCTTCCCTACTTGGCTCATCATAAAAGTTATCCACATGCCAATAATTATAAAAATTACCATAAAAATCCATATTGGCTGATGAAATGAATGATATGCAACAAGGCTCTTTTTTTTTTGTTTTTTTCTTTGAAAAATAGTGTGTGTAAGCACTTGGCCTCCCCGGCAACGGCGCCAAATTGATGTTTGGGGATTTCAGTCGCTTTTCCCTACTCAATTAAATTCTTATTTTCCAAAGAGTGTACCATAGTGGCACAACCTAGGGTCGATCACAAGGAGGCCGCTTATACGCACTATATTTTCAATTGTCACTTTTTAATTTAACTAATATAAAAATAACATATATAATATATATGGGGGATTTTGATTATGAAAATTAAATCAAAATGAAATATTAAATCTAAATTATCAATTAAAATACCAAAGAAAATCGAACTGGAAAGAACAAGTTAAAGGTAGCAGCAGTGGACAAACGTTGATCGTTGGACACTCCCTTTATCATTGTTTACGAATATATTTTCATTAAATTATCCAATGTATACCTTAATACCTCAAGGTATACACCTAAATAATCTAGATACCATATTGAAACCTCATACATGGGTGCCGATCTTCTAATGAAAGTGTTCTGATTACCCGAAGACCTCCGAGTAACCAAAACAGGATGAACTCATCGTGCTCAAAAGAGAGACCTCGCCAAAGAAATTTAAACCATGAGTAAAACCACTTTAAATTCATTAGAATATAAGAAATCTAGAATAATTTATAAGAAATTGAAAACACGAGAGAACAAGACCTCATTCATTCATGTAAACAAGTTCCAGGATAGTTTAAAAGAAAATATTTTACAATGAAAGCACAAACTCAAAAAGGGAAATGTATTCGGATCTCCGTTGCCCACCACCACTTGGATTTAGCCCTCATGGCTTGATTACATCATGTAATACTCATATACTCTTGCTCTCTCAAGCAAAACCCCTTTGTGACGGATGGTGTGGTGAAGAATGGAATAATTTGAGAGGTAGGAGCTCCCCTCCTTTTATAGGCAGATTTCGACCCCCGACAGTTGTCGCGTTTTGGACCCCATAAATGACCTCTTCACGCGTTGAGGCCTTCTTCAATGTTGTTCATAATTGTGCTGGCCGTCTCCCCTCAAAATATCAGCGGATTTGGATAGGTATTCCGAGAGTTATGGCCAATTGCATCTGACAATTTATTCTGTCCAGTCAGAATCATCAAACCGAAAAACACCGTTTTGTACTGAATTAATGTCCCTGAACACGGACATTTCATGCGTGGCCTCCTTAATGACACTTGTTCCAAATCTTCTTAACCGTCTATCCACAAAATTTCAGCTCCATTAAAGTCGTTTTGAGCGAGTTATGGATATTTCACTGAACCTTCGTTTTTCTGGAAGAAATTTCCTGGAAGCTTGCTTGGTGTTCCTCAATAATCTTCAACTTCATTGAATTGTTTGGACCTCAAGATGGTAGAATCAGATCCTGGTCCAGAAGACAAAGTTGAAGGAAATAAAATAAGGGTTCCAACAAAATTCGAATCACAAAATTTGGAAATATATTTTATAAGAAATGTCCAAAATACCCCTGTGATAAAAATCTGTTAAAAATCCAGAATTAGGCCATTTTTGCATTTAGGCTCAAAATAACACCAAAACCTAAATATGTAACAATTCCCCATTAAATAAAACTATTGTGGGTTTATAAACATTAAATTACAGTATAAAATATGTGAAAATATTAGCTTCATCAATTACCACACTATGATATTTTATAGGAATAATATATCAATATTCATATTTTTTAAGGTCTCAATTGATATTATTCCTTTCAAGGGGAATATGATTAAAATGATATCAATGTGGTAAGAGATTTATGATTCAATTTCATTTTAATCAGAATAACTATAATTGAATGAAAATTGAAGCAAAATTATTTGACATTATCTAAAAAAACCCTTTAATTTTATTCTCATCTGGTTACTCATGATTCCTTTAAGTAATATTATCATTTTCATCCCATTTATACATAAAATAATTGGGAAAATGTTTTTAATAAAAAATAGTTTCAATTTTCCCTTTGGTCAAAAATAATTTTCCATCCAAATCCTGGAATTTTATAAATGTTTTAGAAATAATGTTTTAACATTATATTTTCTAATAATTAGAAATTTAAAAAATGTTTGTAATGAAATCTCCATGGGGTTTTGCAAACAATGTTCAAATGAATCTTTGATTTAATATACTTATCATGAACATAACATTGCCACCGTGATGACCCATCATTATAATGAACTCTCATTTACAAATATAAAATGTAATTTAAAATAAATTTATTTTATAATATTATAGTTATATTTAATCTTTTTAAAAGTTATTGTCAAAATGAAAATGATATCTTCCTTAGGATTTTTTAATGATCTTTTATGGTATTTCTATTACTCAACTACAATAATCATTAATTATCCTTAATTCCCATTGGGGATATTCTATAAATGTTCCATCTATATTCCTTATCTGGATGTTTTAAAAACATTTTGACTAGGGAATGAATTTACATTATCTTTATAGAGTAATATTTCTATCGATAACTTCCCCATTTTAGAATCTCTCTTGTGAACAATGGAAATTACATTTAATTTCACTTAAAAAAAGAATAATTTTCTATGTATATGATTATTTATTAAACCATATATATAATTTAAACGTATGTTGTTTTATAGTTAATGTTATTTGATTGACATGTGAAATATTGACATTATTTATTCATTAATAAATATTAAAATTTATTGATAGATAATATTTTTATGAATTAAATCAATCATTATATATTCTTTTTTTTGAATTATCCATGTAGTGATGTTATGGAATATAATTATATAGCTCATAGATGCGTTAGTAGTCACAAGAAATTAATCCATGATTAGGAATTAAAAATGGTTTTACCCATAGTTTAAACCATAATGTGAAATTTCTTGATGATGAAGATATCATAATGTATGAGATAGTGATATAAATTATAAAACATTTCCTTTATTAATAATAAAAATATTATTATCGATGTGATTATTGTATTAACATTATCTATGGAATTGTTTTATCTCATGTTATTGAATAAATGGAATGTGTGTTTAGTTATTTAGATTTCCATGCTGATTAATATTGTTTATTTAAGGTATATTCCAAAGTATATATGTTTGAATAATAATTTGATCTCACCCTTTCTTTTATTTACCTTAGATTTGATTAAGGAATCATTTGTTGAGTTCAAGGATGTGGGCCTTTTAATTTCAATATGTTGAATTTCTTGTTTTGAAACATAATGTGAGATTATATTATTTATTTTTTTACAAAGACCACCAAACTATTCGGAATTTTGGGATGCGATATATTGTATCACATTCCAAATTAATAAATTAAACACCAACTCTTGGCTTCTATGGTCTGGGTCAATACATTTGGAGTTCCACCTTCAAGAAGTGATGTTACATGTTTTTATATTACCTCATTGAAAGAATAATTCTAAAATTTTATATAATTACATTCATGGAATTTTCAATATTATGGAGATGATGAAATATTTCATAATACCATTATCCAATGTCAATATATTGAATTAATTTTGGTGAAATTATCTGAAAAACCCATAAATAGTGTATGTAAAACTGAAAAATTCAACGAATATATAGAAAATTACTATAAAAGGATGACAAAATATTATAAATAAATTGAAACTGGTATTAAATAAGTAGATAATAAATTCAAATTTTTTGGTTATGAATATATAACATGTTAGACCATGTGAATATCTGAGGTAATGATATATTCTTAATCAAAATTTATTTGGGATTGTTTATGTTTAAATATCCTTTAAATGAAATTATTAGATATTATTTATATTTTTTTCCCTCTTGTAGCATATAGAGTTTATATGTTTTCCTTTTTATTTCAACCACTTTGATACTTAAATATATTTTTTATTGTTTTAAAGTAGAATTGACCTTATTTACTATTTTTGTTGTGCTTTTAAAATTTTTTAGAAGGAATCATTGTTTTAATGTTTGTTGAATAAAAATTTTACCACCTTAAAAACTATTTTTTTATTTGAAACATCCATTATATGTTCCCAAGGTAATTTTAAATTAAAAACAATTTTACCATTTTTGGAAATTTCTACAAAAAATGTTATAAAAAATAAATGATATATTTCTTAAATTTTCAATGAAAACATTAATGGGTTTTAAATTTAATTTAAACCATGTCAATATTATTTGATGCTTGTATTCTTTGTTGAGGGAAAAATATAACGATGAAATCTTCCTTATTTCTTTTTATTTCATTTTATCATGTTGTTTTATTTGTTGGTAGGGGAAAATATTAATATTTCATATACTAGTTTTTTAATTATAACGTTCACATAGATTATGTATTGAATCATAATTAATTTTTTAAACAAAATACAAGAATTATAATTAATAATTGATGGTAGGGCCTTAATATAGAACCTCAATGCAACAATAGATCTCGTATTACAACCATGATTTCCTATATTGAATATGCATTAGCAATATATGTATAAAATCGTGGCTTGGGGTTTTGATGGTAAGATTATGGTTTATAATATTATACATTTATTCATTATGATACTAGTTAATATTATCATTTTGATTATTTATGTTTTCAGTCATCTTAGAATATTTCCCAATTTTAATATATTTTTGATATGTTATATTTTATTTTTGATTATCTCTTTCCTATTATAAATGATTTATTTTTCCTATGGTAGATTCTACTATATTATTTACCTAACTAAAGATAAGATCTCACCCTCTATTATCTATTCCATTTCTTAGGATATCAATAAGGGATCTATGATTGATTTTAGGGATATAATAAAAATAATAATAATGTGCTCACTAGAAGTTTATGTTTTATTTCATGTTTTAAAATGTATTGTGAGAATAAATTATGCATTTAGTCACCTGAGAGAGGTATAATATTTGATACCTATGTATGTAATATGTTATATACATTTTCCATTATAGTATGATAACCACCTAATCTAGTTTATTAGAGTTAGGGTGTAACACACATGATTTAGAGTAAGTGGTTGTAATATTTCATTGATTATTTGAAGTCATTAACTTTATAGTGTAAATGCATGGAGTATATACTTATCAGAAACTACATATGAAGGTAAGGAATATTCCAATGTTCAGCTTTCATGGTGATAAAATTTTATGAATTTGGTAACAAATATATGTTCTATTGAAGCCATAATCTAAGAGACATCTATAAGATAATGAACACGACTCTTCATTATCTATCTATCCTAGAAGAATAATGATGTATAATGATCTTAGAAAATATTGTCAATCTGACAAAATTAATAGGAAAATTTAAAAGATTGTATCTTGATTCATGGTGTTCTACAAAGTGAAAACATAATGAAACAATTTAATTGGAATGATGTAAAAATTGTCTATATCTATATAGAAATATGATAATATCAGTAGGGATTTTTTTATGTTTTCATAAGATATGATATAGATTCAAGGATTAACTCAATTTCCTGGGGTTATTTACAAAATTAATTGGATATAAAGAACAACATTGACACTATTTATCATCCTGAAACTACTATTGAACCTAAAAAGACCATTGAAACATCATATGATATATTGAGATCCTATTTAGTGTATTAAAAACGAGGATTAGATCAACAAATTTCCATGATAATGTTATCATATAACAATAGTTTCCATTATAAAATAAAAATGAAACTATATGTGGATATTTATATTAATAGTTATAAAACTCCAATGTGTTGGGAATAAGAAATAGAGTGTACATTTCTAGAGAATTATCCTGATTAAAAAATATTTAAGGTTATTTAAAACACAAAAAAATACATTAAAACTACACAATGTTGATAGAATATCTCTGTTAAAAATCTTCAGTAATATTTAGAGTTTAAAGTTACAGATAAGGTATTCCTTTTAATTTCACCATGGAAGTGGTTTATGAGATTTGTGAAGTAAGGAACATTATGATCTAGTTATATTATCCCAATTGAAATATATGATCATGTGATGATGATATATTATTGTACTTCACTTTCACCAAACCTATCCCATGTTTATAATGTGTTCCATGCATTTATTTTCAAGATGTAAATTCCCAACTCCTCAAAGGTATAAAGAATAGATGTGGTACAAATGGAAAATGAACTCTCATATAAGGAACAACTAGTATAAATATTTTATTATATATATAATGTACTATGAAACAAGACCACTGACCCATATAATGTTATATTGAGGAATAAATTATTTAAGGATGTTATATTGCAAATAGAAGATGTAATGATGTAGAGACACACCAATTTGTTTTTATCTATATATTAAAATTATGAATGAAACAAAATTGGGGGTAAAATGTTACACCCAATGAATCTACTATTAATTTTTCCTGTAAATAAATATGATGTTTAAAATCATCTTTTGAATGTAACACCAAAGGAAAATGAACCAAAATAGGTTTTATTTAGAAAAGATATTATAATCAAGGAAAATAATTAATACATTTTGAGATTACAATAGCTAGAATCTTTGAGAGAATTAAATGAATAATTAAACCAAAAGTAAATAAAAATTAAATGAATGAAAAATTATTACCCTCATGGTGTCCATTAAGATAATAACACCAAGTAATATAATTAAAGCATGAAAACAATTTAAAATATAATATAAACACTGAGAGGGAATTAAATTAAAACAATGAATGATTATAATAATTTACTTATGACTCTATATTGGAATGAAATTTGAACATTATATATATTGTCTCTAGAAATTTGGTCATTAGAAAAATGTTCATTAGATATATGGTCAATGGGTATGCATATATAAAACTGGTATATTCATTTTTTTTATTTTTCTATAGAAAATAAATAACAATACAACTCAAAAATATTATGTTATTTTGGAATTAAATAAATTGAAAATATTAAAATAAAATATTTTATGATAAAATATTATTATTATAGTTTACATATTATTATTATTATTATTATGGAGTGATTTGAAGAATTCATAAAATTAATATCATATTTCATATACAAATAAGTTGATAAAAATTTAATTTTTTAGGAGAAATAATTAATATTAAGGGGATGTGAAAAAGAAATATCCAATTCATCAAAGGGGTTATTTTTACAAAAAACTTGTGTTTTTTTATTTTTTAATTATAAATTATATTTATAATATTTTTAAGATGAATATACTGTAATGTTTTAAAACATAATGATATATTTTATTAATTATTTAATATATATTTATATTAAATAAGAATATAGACACCTAATATGTAAGAAGTCATTTTTCTATAAAAAAGTATATATATATTGTATTTCTAAATAAGAGTAAAATTTATCATATTGAGAAGTTTAATTATAATAATATAGCCATAATTTACTATTAACATATTCCAATTAGGTATGAAGTCTATTTTTATGCATAAAATAAGTCACCGATATAGGAATTATAATGGTAAAATGAGAGATAATGAATAATTCTAGTGGTAAATACTTAAAATATCATGGAAACATTATAATATGTTATGTGTATGAGGGTATTAATAAACCATTTCCATTATTTTTCCACTTCTTATCAGCATTTTTTTAAAATTGGAAATATAAAAATTATATAATTAATGTTTTTGGGAATTCCAATCAAAATTAACCTATAATAGTACTGTTACATTACTTTTCACAAGACAAAATTTTAATTTGGATAAAAAATTAATATATATCAATTTGATCCTTCTAAATTTCTTTGATTTTTTGGTGATTATGGGTCTATGACGGAAGAATAAATCATTTAATTTGAACGAACCCATATCGGGAGGGAGCATATTCATAAAAGTTTGTAGATCATTACTATGTTATCAAATTAAATTATCAAATAAAATATTTTTAAATATATTAGTAAGTTATATTTACGTAATATTGAATTGTTTATTCATTTGATAAAATTAAAATTATAATATCTAACTCTAAACTCTTACTTATTCACTAGTAAAATAATTTCTTAATTGTGTCGGTTTAGCAAACCACACAAACTATGCTATTAAAAAATTAATTTTCAAATATAACATGTATAATGACACTGAAAATGGTAATAAATAATATTTAGAATTAAATTATTGGATGAATATAGTTTTTCATGTGTGAAAGAATAAAATTAATGATCAATATAAAGTAACTCAATGTTATCAGTGGATTACCTGAAACATGCTTGTCATGGATTCCATTCTAAAGAACCATATACAAAACATCCATAAAATGAACATGGGACTGAATAAATCATTTTATCATAATAATTCCACTTTCGTTAATAATGTAAAAATAATTAACAAGTTGTTAATGAAAATGGATCAAAATCGTTGTTATGATGCAATCAAAATCACAAACATTCGATGTAAAAAATAACCAAAAAATTAATATGTATGTATAATATGATAATAATTTAATATAATAAAATGAAATATATTTAGACAAGGTTCTTAAATAAGTGATAAATATTTTTTTATTATATAGGTTTGGTAATAACTTTCATGGAAGTCATGAGTAATGTTATGATTTTCTTTACTATTATCATTTTGAAATAAAACATTTTTATGTTTGAAAATATATTTATGGAAATTTTATTTTCATGTCTATAATAAACATCTATTTTATAATCCAGTGTATATTTATTGGGTTTATATGTTTTGAAGCTGTTTTTACTTCACTTTGGATCAAAATTTTACTAAAAGGATGTTTTTAATTCGATCTGATCAAATCATTTATTTTTGAGAGGGAATATTCCTCATATAGGTCTATATTATCTATACTTTTTAAAGATTTAACTTTCTATATTTTATGATTTCTTAAATTTTTCTTCGAGTTGTATGAGTTTCATTATAACATGATACTTCTTTTAATGTTTATGATATTCTCTCTTTCAAAAAACTTTGTCTATATTTACCAAAGTTTGAAAAGAATATCCTTTTTATATATTCTCTAGAAAAACCAATTTTTTTAAAAAATATGAATTTTTTAAGACACATACCCTCTAGGGTTTCATCTATTTCCTAATATAGTTATATGAAGTTGTTTTAAAATTTTTTTTTATGTAAAACTAAAGGTATTAAAATTTAAAAATGAATTTATTATAATTTCTCAAAGTAATCACAAAATTCCCTTAAAAACTTTTTTGAATAATGCCACTATCCTTTAAGGATTCTTATTCTTCCCAAGGGGTGTTCTATAAAGATTCCATCATACTCCATTCCCTGGATAATTTATAATGATTTCTTATGTATGATTTCATAAAACTTATTTCTTATCGTGAGTTTATTAATCTATGATATAATTTGAAATTTTTTATGTTCATGAGGTATATATATGTATGGGTTTTTATTATATTAATGGTTTGGATGGGATTATATATCCCTCTAATCCATTAGGTAAATATTTATATATCATGATATGAAATATATAGGACTATAGAGTAAACCCAATCTATTGTGGGACTCTATACACCCTGTTAATGGGCATGGGGAGAAAATCCAATCCACTATGAGACTATATACTATTTTAGAACATTTTTTAAGGAATGATACTTCACATTGAGAATTCTTTTTTCTAATATATGTGCCACATTGTTTTTATGATGTTATGCTTTCATGGATAATGATTCTTAAATCATTCTTCAAAAAACCTATTACACATTGTTTATGTTGTGTTATAAACTAAATTCTATGACCCAAGATATATTATATATTAAATTTTGAGTATTATTCTCCTCTATTATGTTTATGAACCTTTATTATGTGATCATACTCACATTTTTATCCTTTAACCATTTATTTTTTTCTATCATGTTAACATAACTATGAAGTTGAGCTCACCCTTTCTTATGTTTCCAATTCCCCCAATTATGAATGAAATAAAACAATATTATATGTCTATAATTGTTTCATGTATAGATAATACTTTTGGGAGATGTTGAAAAATTATATTAAAATCAGTTGATTTAACATCTAATACTTAATGACATAAATCCTATAGGTTCTAAAGGGTGGTTTATTGTGATATGTGATAGATATTTATATAAAATTATTTCATATTCTTGTATTATATGCTCATGTTGTATTAATAAAACTAATAATAAAATGAAAACTTGAGATGTATATGAAATTTACTGAAATAGAATTTACCAAAAAACCTAATAAAAATTAATCTCATGAGGTTGAAAATAAAACATAATGTGGAATAATGGATTTCAAATAATTTATATCATTTATATTGAATGAAATAAAGATTTGAAAAGGTAAATTCAATTCAATTTCTTAAATTATGGAATGATAAGATATTTTTCAGATAATTTTCTTAATAAGGAAAAAAGATGATGAAAATCATGATCAATTATAATGATCATTAAAAAGGATAAACAATGTAGATAGTGGTCACACTGGAGGGATTTTCATCGAAGGAATTGGGAAGGCCAAAAAAATAATGAATAATAATTTAATCTCAAAACATGGTGCTATATCTCGTGATATTTAACATGATGAAGAGAAATATTTTTTAGGGGAAAGTGGGTTAATAATGATTATGTAGAAATCAGAATTAATAATAGATTCCACCATAAAATAAGAATAAGGGAGTGATAATGAGGATGAAATTAGTGGTGAAAACCCCCAAAGGTCATAAAATATGGAATATAGATTTTTTATTCTTGAATTAATTATAAATATAATGAGAAAAAAGAAATAATTTTAATGTGAGAATGATTCATTTTTTAAATATCTTACGGATTCAAATTTAATAGACAATATTGAAAATAAATTTAATTTACAAGAATGATAGAAGTTCCCAAATAGATCCTTTAATATAGGTATTAACTCTTGATATTTGAACAAATAATATCATTTCTAAGGGTAAAAATGAAAAATAAATATATTGATGTTGGAATGTGTTTAAAATTACATGAGCAGCACTCATATCTCATTTAAAAAGTTGAACTACTATGATTTTGAAAGATAAAATGCAACTGAAAATTATTAGAATACAAATATACTTATATATTTTTCTATTGTAAATTGAACCATTATTTTTGACTCTAGATAATTCATTTAAAATGATTTAATTAGTGAAAAACGGATGAAGTATGATGTCAAATGACTTAAAAAGGTGTTTAGAAAATTATCTTAGTTTAGTAATTGATTTAATAATATCAAGAGTAATGTGTTGTGGGAAAAGAATAATACGAAAAAGAATAATGTAAAAGTTAATGGAAAATATATGGAACTTCATAATGATAATATTGGAAAACAAATTTGTATTTAATATCAAAATGAAAAATATTGAGCTTATTGTGATGAATTTACTTATAAACCTAGAAAAGTTTCTTTTAATGGTTGTTTTTAGTGATTTGGAATGTATGAAAAAAATCAAATGTGGGCTTCTGTAATTCATTACTTCCCCAATAAAAGTGAGGTTATGAATCAAGGGGGTGTCAAAAAAGATGATTTTAGAGTATATGTAATGCAATATACACATGAAAAGGTAAAATCATAATATTTATGTAATTATCATTTAGAAAATTATGAGATGTCTGATCAACCCAGATGTACTTCAAATAAGTGTCTCACAAGGACAATGGAGTAACTAATTAAAATGTATAATTAAAAATATATCAAGAGAAGTAACATTAAGGATTCAAAAATTTTATTTGAGGTATCAATCATAGTTTAACATGAATATAATCCTTGGACATTAAATAGTAGCTTCTTTTCACATATGTCTTAGATCAAAACTCAATGAATAGACATGAAAATATTTGATGGAATATTTGTTACAATGAGAAACAAAATATCAATTAATATAAAAGTATATAGATTCTATAATATTTCTATCAAGAAATATATAATTGTTCACATTTTTATGTGATGAAGCACAATATCCTGAGTTTTTTAGCTATATTATATTGAGAATGATGCGATAGTTTGAAATTATAGTTATTACCCAATGAATTATAAGGATAACATAATCTTGATGACCCAAATATGAATAAAAATAATTCCATTCTAAAATAACAAAAATTTAAAACCATTCTATATGATAAACGAAAAACAGATATGGAAATTTAGACATGTCTATATGGGTAGAAATAAGATGTATAATGTTATCAAATATAATTCTACAATGACTCTATAGAAGCTATATTTTGAAAGACTTGAAATTATTGAGACATTTATATAAACTAGAGTGATAATTCACTAGATGAAAAGATGAGGAAACCTATTGGGTTGGTGCACTCTTATCTATGCATTAAATTATAAATAAATTAAATAAATAGATATAGGAATTTTATGATTATCATCACATATTTATAAAAAATGAATTATTATTATTTTATTCCAAGTAAATTGAAATATCTTGAGAGATTCTGGGACATTAAGAGAATGGATGTGAATCTAATGGGTTTTTAAATTAATATTTTTGATTGTAAAATAGATCAGAATGTCAAAATGAATAACTTAAGGCATTTTTAGGGAATAACATATTAATGAATTAACTCGCCGAAATAAAATTGAGTAAATTTATGGAATAAATGGAGTTTTGTTGACATGTAAAAAATTATGTTATCACAGCATAGAACCTCAAAATTCATTTCGATAAAATAAATATGTATAAAGTTATATATTATTCATGATTCTCAAATTATCTAAATTCAACTAGTATGGATTAGGAGTTATGATTTGGATAAAATGAATGACTTATAATCATGATGGTATTTAGAAACACTTGTTATGTCAATATCAAATAAAAAATTGTCTACATGATCTATGAGATAGGTGATGTAGTAATATTTCAGGGATAAATACTAGGTGGAAGGATATACCAGTGGTATAATATCCATCTTTGGGAAATTATTGAAAATATTAATGTAACTATGTTAGAAAATATAAATCCTTCTAAAAAATCATATCCCTCTAATGGAATTCAAGAATCTATTATAGAAAATGGTGTATAATATGGGGTTATTTCAGATTAAAAGGTATACTTTCAAAACTATTTTGATGATTTAGAAATGAATAGGGACAAGGATGATTTTAGAAAATACAAACCTCTGTTATCAAGGCCAATGAAGAATTTAAATTCTATGAAAATCCATGGTAAAAATGTGTTCAAACTTGATAGATATTATAGAAAATTAATTATAAAATATTTATTTTTAATGTTGAACTAAATCATGTTCAATAATCTTTTCCACGTGAAGATTTTATTATAGTAATGGAAGAAGATATAAATCAAATTGATATTATAAAAAATTGAGAAATAATTTCAAATCCCAATGTAGTGAATTTGATAAGGAAAATTTTTATTTTTAGGATTAAAGACAATGATAATGAATAATTAACATTAAAAATGTCACATTGCTTATAAGGGATACCATCTAAATGAGGCTATTATTTATTATGAGATATTATATCCCATAAAAAGTCTTTAAATTAATAAAATATTTCTATTTGATATGTATTTAATGTAATTATAGATTTTTTATATGGATGAGCTACAAAATTGTGTATTTTAGGAAAAGGAATTCATTGAAAACAGATGGGTATTTTATTGACTGTTTTTGTTCCTCAGGATTCATGTAGAAAAAGTCATTTTATGGGATTAAACATGTTCCCCAAGAATTATATTAAATTATTAATAACATATTAAATATAATACACTTCAAATAGGGAATTGTGGATTATAATATCTATGATAGGGGAGACACCACAAAGTAACTCAAAGTGATTGTGTTATTTGATGAGAATTTTATATATAAAAAATGTAATGAATATTATGAATTTACTAAAAAATTGGATTAAAACATTAAAATTTCAATGATCATTGATGTAAAATTAGTATTTTGGTTTCAAGTAACAATCATAGAAGTTTCTATATAAATCTATAATGAAAAATTACCACATCATGTATTGAAGAAATTGGTATGAAGGATTCGAGAGAGGTCTCTACACATATTTCACATGGGATAAGAGGTACATTGATGAATATTTAATGAGTGGGGATCAAATGGTGTTACATATGTTTTTTGGTATCTTTCTTCACATGACAGAATATAGACAAGACATCATATTTTTTGTTATACTTTTTGATGGATTCCCTAGAAACCCAAAGGACTCATATGTTATAGGAATGAATCTTATCATACAATATATCATATGAAATTTGAATTTTGGATTGAGGTATGAAAATAACACATTATATCATTTGAATAGTTATTCTAATTTCAATTAGGATGTTGATACAAGTTATCAATTTCCTACATCTGGAGGGGCATTCGGTACCTTGGGGGACGCACTGCATGGTACTCCTAGAAGAAAGATCTTATCACACTGATTATAATAAAAGATAAATATATTACAAAAATTCATGTTCAAACAAAAAATGATATGTATTAAATTATTACATGAAGATATGATAGTTAATTTATCACGACCGTTTATGATTTGGTATGGAAATCAAAGTGCAATCACCTTGTCAATTAAATATTTAAACCATTAAATTTAAAACATTTTTTATGTAATGTACCACTTCATGGTATAAAAGTTGTTTTATGGTGATTTTTGGTTGTAGAATATTTAAATTTAGTATAAATTCATAGATATATTTATAAATCCCTTAATAAATGATGTCTTCCATCACTAGATACTGTGATTAGAAGTGCATTCTCTACAAAAATCACTACATGTTTTCATGGTTTCATTCATTCTTTTATTCCATCGGTTTGTATAAAACAATTTGTAGAAATAATAAGGATCAGTTTTAAAAATGTTAGAAGGAATATAGTTTCATTTCTAATTCATAGTGTAGGGGGAGACATGTGGTATTGGTAGCTAAAATTGATGCAAGAAAAGGTCCAGAATTGATTCAAATGTTACTAAAATTAGTAAATATTGATATTTGTCTCCCCAAGTGAGATTGGTGTTTCCTTTATGATCAATATAGTTTATAAGAGTTGGTGATTTGTGATTTACCATATGAATGGAATTGAAAATGTGGATATATGATTCAATGATATGAAATAAAAAAATTTAAAATGGAATTTCTCTTACCTTGAATGTTTTTTCACTGTAAGAAATACCATTATTTCATATGTTGTGGATTATAGATAATTTCACCAAAATGTAATGTTATGAATAGTTTTATTTAGTAATTAAATATATATATAATTTCATTATTATCAAATTTTATTTATTAAAAACATGTTTTCGGATAAGTTAGAGTATTTTTGGATTTGAGTGATGAGGAAATGTGATGATGTTCTCCTAATTTAAAGAGAATCACGATGTAAATGATAACTTTTTTCCATGAGGATGATTAAGAGTTGTAAGATGATTTAGATTCCTTATGTCATGAAAATAGTTAGATAGATAGAAAATTATTTTTGAGTTTGTCCCCCCATTACAAAACACATTGTTAAAAGAAGTATTTACCTAAGGAGTTTCTAAGAGTTTTTTGTGAAGTGTTTTTTGGACACATATTATACTAAAATCATAGAGTTATCTCTCATTTCATTATTATCGGTACATATTATACTTTGTAATTAATGAAAATACAATTATTTATTTAATTAAAAAAATAAAAAATTATAATAATCATAGACATTCTATTATTAGACAACAACTAATATAGATGGTTGTACTTTTATTTGTATATCATTCTAAAACTCCTTGAATCATTAGAGAAAAGTGGTCAGTATTCCTTAGGATTCAATTTCCAATTCATTAATACATATGAATCACCCCTAGGAGGGATGGATACATGTTATAAAATATTTATTCTAAAAAAATTAAAGTGTTTCTTACCGATACAATTAACAAACTGATATTGAAGATTGTATAATTTGGCCTATATTTCATTCTAGAAAGAATTATAATGAGGGGTTACCTAATATTTGAGGATAATAACAAATATATTAACACAACCAAAATTCAAAACCTACCTGAGTTCATGTAAGTGAAAATCATTATAACATTTATATATTTACATTTTTGTAATGTGTGGATGTTTCGGGCCATTTATATGATCATTTCCTTCTTCTTATTAATAAAAATATATATTCCTTTTTGTGGGATCACAATAATTTCACATCGGGTATTAGCTAATTGATAAAATTAGTTAGTGGGATATGTTGTCATACTTATATCATTTTTGTATTTTCTCACACTGTATGTCATCATGAATTCATATTAATTAAAATCAATTCACATAAAATAGTGATTAGAAATGACTGTTTTAGATTTATATCTTTGGGTCAACCACTGATTCACCGAAATTCATTTGTTTCATCCTCTATATTTTTCCTATAAACTATGTTTATAATTTTTATGTTTTCAATGTATATTAGAATGGATTAATTGAAATTGTTTGTTTTTATTTTCAATTTTATTCTAAACTACACTATGTACCTATGAATCACTGTAGTAATTGAACTTGGTTTTGTTCTTTGTTGGAAATTTGATATTACATTTATACTCTTCGATAGTGTAATAAATATCCATGTTTATGATATATTGTTCATTATTAACATATTATTATATGTTTATATTGGTAAGATTTTTTAAAAAAAATTAATGAATCAATATAATTTTATACATAAATTAGATCATGCTATGATTTGAGCATATTTCTTCTAATACCACCTTTTATTTCTGTAAGTGGTATTTTTTATTTCATTAAGATATAATAAGTAAAATATAATATCATAAATATTTATGATCTGGTAATAATAAAATTTAAAATGTATAGACTTACTTTCAAAATGTATTTAATTATTGATTTATTACATTTATCATTTTAATTCATGAGATTGGTAAAATATTTGATTCCCAATTTTCATTCAGGTTTTAGTCTATTCAAACACTAAAAGATATATAATATTAAGAATTCAATTTTTCCCATTATTATAAATAAATTATTTAAGATCTATCCCACAATTCATGAGAGTGACTATGGTTGAGTATTAATGGACACATTAATGGGTAGATCAGAGTATCTCATACTAGATCCTTTATCCTAAAAGATGATTTTTAATTTTTATCTAAAACTAAACATCAACACACACTCTTCATCCTTTTACAATAAAATAATTTTCAATTAACTTCAATTGAAGGGTCATTTTCTTCCTTGGGAAACTAAATAGGTCATATTATGATGCAAACCCGACAAATTAATTTTTTTTAATGTATCCAGTAATGTGTTTACCACATACATGAAATGATAATCATATGACATACCACTTTTATAGACATTACAATAAACATACTCAGTATTTCTCACTAAATTTAACATATCTTTCATGAGAAAAACCCACACACAGGTTAATAAAAACCTACAACATTATCACCAACATTCTGAACCATTACCTTAGTATCACTCCCTCAATAATGTTCAATGTAATTTATGAAAATACTATGGTTTATATGTGATATTGCCAATTATTATAAGGTAATCTGGGTTAATTTGAAACATATATCCACGGTGTATTGTTGAAAATAGATATGGTATTTCATATATTATATATATCAGGTCAACCAAAACACAAAATTCATATTATTCCTCTTCATAGAAACTCAATATCACTATACGAGACAAAACCCATTCTAATTTTTAATATTTTCACAATGTATAAATTTCTATGAAAAATATTTGTTGAGGATAAAGTAAATTCATATTAGTAGTGGATAATTTTAAAATATTTCTATTAAATATATTTCCTTAACGAATGATTGATAAAGCATAAATTAAATTTTTCTAACATCACACAGTTTACATAGTCTTAAAATTCAATAACAATACTAATAAAACCATACACATTTGTAAATATTTAATATATAATGATAGAATACCCCAAAAATCCATATATTAACAATAATTAATTTTTTAAACATTTTATGAAAAAATAATAGTAGTCATAAATGTATGTTACACCAACTAACTCTCTATGTATCTATTAGATAAAATAATCTAACTACACTTTTTTTAGGTGATAATATATAGAATGAAATATTATTTTAATATTTTTCTCTTTAGAATTCATAATCATTATATTAAACTATTAATCAAAATATTTATAATTTTTTTAATTAATCATATAATGTTATGAAGTTAATAAAAACTATAATTTTAATTAATTATAACAAATTTAGTATTTATACAAAAATAATATATGAACTATTCATTCTGATAATTTACATTGAACACTTTTTGGAATGAATTTTAAATGTAAATCCTCGTATATAAATTTTTATTTACCTATATTCAAATTTTTTAACTATAATTTTATTCGTTATTGGGTTTGTTTTCATCTATAGGTTATGCAATAATAACCTACCATGATAAGATAAATGGTGAATAGTGAAAGTCATTTCGTACTTGAAATAACTATAAAATAAATTCTTTTGGAGAATCATATAGAATTATATGATTAAGTAATAAGACAATGGTAAGACATTCTATAACACCTTGATATTTAATATTTAAAATAACATTAATAGCATATACAATACAAAACACTAATCATAAATGAATATAAAGATATTTTTATTTAAATATAACCATTATCACAATTCCTTTAATTTGGAAGATATGAATTATTGTATAGAAATTATAATATATATATATATATATAAAGGCCCCTCTCAATATAAATTTAGTATTAAATGGTTAAGAAAAAACACTAAATATTTAGTAAAATATATTAATGCTTTAAAGAAATTTGTTTTTTCAAAACATTTGTTATAACTCTTTTGTAAGAGAAAACCATAATTAATTTCTTCTACTTTTAAAAGTAATATTTTAAAAAGGGATATTAGTTTTGAAATATTGTTATAAAATTATCATTTAATTATTTTATTTGTTTTTTTGAAATGATTTTTTAATAGGGAATATAAATATTATTCAAATATTGTCACATTTATGATATTATTGTGATTTAATAATGAAATTAAAATTTTATACTATTTTATTTAAAAAAATTGGTTCTACTATAGTTAAATCATGTATTTCAAAATAATTTATTGAATTTAGTAACCAATTCTTGACTTTTATGAACATAAATTATGTTTTATTCAAATTGAAAACAATTTTTATGTATTAAAATTAGTCGTATTTTGGGAATATCCAATTAATTTTTGGATTGGTCCAAAAGTTTAAAAACCATAATATATTATTATTGAACAAAAAAATTTAATGGGAATAATTTCTAACTTCATTTCAAGGAAAAATTAATTCTATACTTAAATTCTATATTTTCCTAAAATAAATTATTCATTTGTTTTTTGTATTTATATTAAATATAATTATACAATACATATATTTTCAATTTAAAAAAAATGTGCCCCATATTTGGAATTGATATTTCAAAATATGATATATAGGAAAAGTTTATTTTTTTTATAATGATTAATAACATTGGAATGTATTTTTCACCTGAGAATGGTTCAATCTTGTAAATAAGGATATGTTTTTTTGGATAAGTAATTAGAAATAAATCTAACGACAATATTATTTATATTTTTTGATTCTAGGACAAGAAACCATTTATTATTTTAAAAAGTGATTCATTTGGGTTTCATTTTTTAAGATCTCATGATTATACAGGGTTTTGAAATTCAAGATAAATTACATTCATAAAATAACTAGTTTGGTCAATTTGAGAACCCTGATTTGAAATTAAGATGTATGGAAAATAACTAATTAATAGAGGTGTTTGTGATATGGATTGAGTTTCAGTAGTTATCTCGGGGATTCAAAGGATCCTCGAGAGAGGTCGGGTGGTTTCTACTTTATTGGATGCAACATATCCACCAACTAACCAATGGGTTTTTGGGGAATAATAAAAATAATATCATATAAGATTTTTATAATGTTCATCCAACCTTATCCTCAAATTTTGTCCGTGGGTAAATGGTACTAGATCCACCCTCAACTTATTTCTCCCCTTGTTGTTGTGTGTTTTGTTTGGTGGGTTTTCATGGTATTTAATTTTTGTCTCCCCAATTAGCAATTACTATGGTCTCCATCCTCCACTCATTCTAATTCATATTTTCACTATCATGGTTTTCCATCTGGAATAAACATGTACACAGTGGAATCAAAAACTAATGATGGTGTCTTTTCTCTACCTTGGATGAGAACTTCTAGGGAGTATACCAGTATGTTGTGACATGCCATTTTATTTAGGTATGCCATTGTAGTGAATTTTCAACCATTTGAAGCTTTAATAAATTTAATTTTTTAATTGTTTATTCAATGAATTAAGTAATTTTATAAGTTTGTGGAATGGGAATGAGACATACCTGTGGGATGCTATTAGAAGTGGTTCCAGGGAGACATGATGTTTTAATGATATATATTGTAGTATACTATATGGGTTTTAAAATAATAAATTACAACTATAATAATTAATTAATTAATAATATTTTTCATTATGTATGAAAGTAGGTTAATGGTATGAGATTGGTTGAATGAGGTAGAGGCGAAAAATAAATGGATGTCTGTTGATAGCTAGTATTTCCATCATCATCAATGTGGAAATATCCTTAAGGGTAGGTGGACTCATGCACTATCCAAATGGACTTATACTTCATTTTATATGTCATTTGATGTGTGGGATTCCAACATTACGAGAGGCCACACATAGTTTAAATTTAATATTAATTTAAAATGTATTTTTTAATTAAATTTAATTTTCAAATTAATATTTTTATTTCCAAGGTTCAAAAACATCCCCAGTGTGCAAACATGACACCTCAGCTACTGATACCTATCGCCGATACCGTTAGACATCGTATAGACTCCAAACACCTTATGAGGTTAGGATATGCCTTATGATAAAAATTAAATCATGATTTGGATCATGTGACTCTTCCATGTCAATGGTGATTGTGGAATAGATATCCTAGGCAACGAAATAATGAGAGAAAATTTTTGTGCATCGAGTAGTTCGGGCATATCAAGATGATGATGGGACGAGTTACCCTCTCCAGTTAGATGTGTCCATGCCTAGATTGTAACACCCCATGATTTTCTTAATATAAATATAAATTCATGGAAATTTGTTTTATGTAGCATTTTATAACTATCCTTTAAACATAATTTTTCTACTTCTTTATTCTGAATTTCAAGAAACTGTAATCTACAATTGTGTTCAGTAAGTTATTTGAAGTCCGATGAAACCATCTTTTTTTGTGAATAGAAGCATACCCTCATGAATAGTAATATGAATAGTATTATGAACCTAATTAATAGTAAATTTTTTTTATTTTATTTTCTTAAGCTTTTAATATAATAATATCTTGGTTGAATTTTCATCGTGATATTGAAGTAGTTATAGAATTAGAAATGTTAATTTTTGAACTTTGTATGATTTTATTTAAAAATTAAATAAATAATATTTATAAAATTATTTTCAAAAAATGGACTTCATTTTTGAATTCTACAGATTTAAAAATGGTTAGGGTAAATTTTTGGGATTTTTCAGAAATTCTTTAATTTTCGATGAATTGTGAAATACGATAAATTACCATATAATCAAATTATCAGTAAAATTCACTATTTATGATATCATACGTGATGTAAGGAATCTTGGTTCGAACGCACAAGCCATTATTACAATTTTAGGTCACATGAACTTAGACTATTCATAATCTTGAGAAACAATATTACAATAATGATTAAAATAATGAAAAATGACCCCCTGTCCTCAAATATAATTACCACCTTCACTACCCTCTTCTTTCCACACCTCTAAAGCCTTGATCTGTGCCTACGTTTTGAACAATACTCCACCAAAGGATCTTCCCCACGTCCTAGAGATTCTGTTCTCACCAAAATATCAAAACAGAATCCCTTAAGAAGGATATCAATGAGAAGAGATTACGAGGTAAACATCCTCTTTTATTTTCTTTATTTTCTTTCATTTTATGTTATTCTCTTCCTTTTACTTTGGACTATGTTGGGATATATAATTCCATATCCCCCTTATTGTACATAATATTTATGAGTGATGATATATCCCCTTTCTGTCATCAAATGTTTTTTATGGAATTTTAAGAGATGTCGTTAGGATGCTAAATTTTCATGATAAATTTGTCATGTTTTATTTTTTTTCATATTATTTTCTCACGTCCTCTTAACCAAGAGGCATGAAAGCTCTATAATGTTGTATATTTTGAATGTTCTCATGTTCATGGTAAATTCATTATCAATATTCTACTCTTCCCCACTTGTTTAAGGAATTAAAAACATTATGAATGACGTGTCGAATTACCGACGTCATGAATGATGTGATTTTAATTTGCATTAATTCCTTCAATTATGCTCATGAAACCATTTTTATGGCTAAAACAAGATATAATATATATATTATTTCTCATAAATGGTTCTGGAATTCTTTTTTATACATGGTTTTAATTTATAAAACAAAAACGAGGTCATTATTATCAAAGAACCACTAAAATGATCTAAACGAACATCGTTAATGTCTTAACATATGAATCATCTTCATATAAAAGATCAAAATGATAAATGGTATAAATTATGGCACTGGAAATATGTAAATACACTTCCAATCCAATTCTATAATTTCACTTCCAATCGACAAGAATATCCATTATGAACCAATCATGGCAATCGTGTAAAGAACTCACCCAAAAACAGTGCAAGGAGGAAAATTCTAATAGTTAAAGGGTGAAATGATGTTATGAAATTATCATATAAGATGTTATAAACATTAACATGTTTCTTTAAAATATTAATAACACTCTTTTAACCATTATACAGAAGGTTTAAACAAGTTGGATGTAAGACAAACCCGTGGTTAGGGAATTCTTAACCTGATTTTCATTCCTTGGGTTATCCTTCTACTTCATTATTTATGTGCTATTAAAATTGTTTGTGTGATGGGTATTTCATATATTATTTTGAATTATGTTTATTTATAGTTTTTTTACGTAACCCTTCCACTCTATTAAATTTGACTTCAATTATATGCTATTTATAATAGACATTCCTTTTAAAATCATCTTTTAAAATTCTGTTTAACAAAGCTCAAAAGTAATGCTTTTATGATATTATTCAGGTAGTATGATTCTGTTTTAGTTCTTGGGAATTGTTTATGATTAAGGGTGGGAACTATATTTCCTTCCAATGCATTGGGTATGTGTATGTTGGAGGTTGGCCATATGGTTACTCTATGTGTAACTCTGATGGTTACAAAAATTGTAATATAGACGTGAGGGTAACAACTTATAAGGTAGCCGAGAGGGTTACAAGCTTATGAAAGTAATTCCCAAAGATAATCTTATGATTATATTTATTTTCTCATGTATTTTGTGGATTCTGTGTAGATATCACTTTACATAAAGTAAGTATATATGGGTGATAGGCATGTCTTTTGAAAATGCTTTCTTATGTTACGTGTATTCAAAGACTATAATGATCGTTCCTTCTTTTTCATCCCTTATAGAGATTTTGTTCTCATCTCAAGTTTTAACATTATTTTCATAGGTTAATGGATGTGTATGAAAAAGATGGAATGCATGTTAAATGTTGAAGAATTTTCTAGGAGTCATGTTTATATTTTAGTGTTTTATATTTTGAAAACATTTGAAACTATTTTTATTGTATCCACTCTGTAATAATGTGTAATGTTATGAATGTATTGTACCAATTCTATATAGCTCTACACTTTAAAAGATCCTTATTTTAAAAGGGAGTGTTTTCTTGACTAAATTCAAGATTATGTATATTATATGGTTGGGTCCTCATAGTTGGTATTAGAGGATGGTTTAGATAAATTTAGGGGTTAGGGTGATGTTAATAGAATACCATAAATGATTTTCACTCTATGGTTAATTTGAAATGTTATAGAATTTAAATATTACCATGCTACTTCATCTATGATATGATTGTTCGGAATGGTTATCCGCAGAAGGAAGAGGGATGCTAATGAGGAGAGGCACTAACCGAATGACATCCTTCCGAATCTACAGCCTTGAATAGTATGGATTGGATCCGAGCAGTTTGTGACAGTAATGGCTAAAAAAACACAACTAATAAATGGTGGTGGAATCCATGCATGACAACAACCAGGGGTACCACAATGAAACATGACAATAGTGGAACATTTTATGAGACAACACCCTCCTGATTTCAATGGATCTTCTGACTGAGTAGCTGCAGAAGGATGGATCAAATCCCTTGAAATGATATTCGATGTTATGGGATGTTCATACAATCAAAAGGTAAGTCTTTACATCTATTGTTTTGAAGGGAAAGCTGATCAGTGGTGGTTATCGGTAAGGAATATCAGGGATATAGAGGATTTTGATGCCTTAGAGTGGGATAAATTTAAAAGTCTTTTCCTTGAAAAATATTTTCTTAAGGTGGTGCGAAAAAGGAATGAGAAGAAATTACTTGAATTGAAACAGAAGGAGGAAGATTCAGTAGTTGTGTATGAAGTGAAATGCACTCGACTGGCGAGGTATGCTCCAAATCTTATTCTGGATCTTGATGGAAAAATCAACAGCTTTTACTCAAGACTGAAGCCAATTTATCGAAGGGCATTGGCCTCCCATGAATTCAAAAGTTATGAGAAAAATTTCTGATGAGCTAAGAGGGTAGTGATGGAGTTTGCTGATGATCATGTTCATTTTGAAAATAAAGAGAAAAAGAGGTATAGATGAAAGCGATTGGTATGAATCAACCAATGAAATCTGATGGTAAGAAAATCCAATTTCTATTTTGTGAAAAGTGTGGCAAAAACACCATGTGGAATGTCTTAGAAAAACTAGGTAGTGTTTTAAATGTGGTAAGTTTGGACATATGGCCATAGATTGCAATCAAAATCATCCTCAGACTAATCATGATAAGTAGACTATAAAGTGTTTTAAATGTTGGGAAATTGGTCATTATGAAAATTCCTGCCGAAAGAGAGATTTGAATGATGCAAAGAAGCTAAACTAAATGCAGAAAGGTGTAGTGAGATATTTTGAGACTACATCAGCAGATTTCCGGACATCTAATAATGTTATATCAGGTACTTTGTTTGTTCACTCATATTTTTCTAAAGTTTTGTATGATACAGGGTCTACACATTCCTTCATCTCTGAGAAATTTTATGGTAAATTAGAAATATCACCTCAACAAAATAAACTTGAACTTATTGTTAGGACACCAGGGGTAAATGTTACAGTGACGAATAATTATAAGAATCATTATATTGTGGTATGTGGAAATACTTTACATGCAAACCTTGTTGTTTTACCCTTAGTCTAGTTTGATGTTATTATAGAAATGGATTGGCTTTCAGATTATCATGTTACGATTGAATATATATCTAAATAAGTTGTCTTTTCAGAAAGAGTTTTTTTCTTTATTCAAAAATGAACCCATACAATTGATAAAATATCAGGATTCTGAGAAACAATTGAAAGATGGAAATGAAAGTTATATTTCTCATATTTCTGAAAACAAGGGAACTATTAAAATTAATGATGTGCCAGTAGGAAACGAATACCTTGATGTTTTTCCTGATGAGATACCTAGTGTCATACCTAATCAAGAAGTCAAAGTCACAATTTACTTAGTTTTTGATTCTAAGCCAATTTCCAAACTCACATTTCATATCGATCCAATATAACTTCTTAAATTGAAAAATCATTTGTACTAATTTCTTGACAACGGCTTCATTCGTCCTAGCACTTCACCATGGGGAGCCCCTATTTTGGTTGTTAAAAAGAAAGATAGTTCAATGAGACTTTTCATTGATTATAGTGTTTTGAATAACATCACTATAATAAACACTTAGCATTTTCCTCATATCGATGACTTGTTTGATCATCTCCAGAGAGCTCAGTACTTTTCTAAGATTGACTTGAGATCCGGATACCATCAGATGTAGGTGGAGGAGGATGGCATCCTGAAATTGGCATTTAGTTCTAGATACAAGCATTATGAATTTGTTGGTATGCTATTTGAATTAACTAATTCACCTACTGTACTCATGAATATTATAAATAGAGTATTTAATGAGTTCTCGAATAAGTTGTGGGTTGTATTTATTGATGACATTATGCTTTTTTCTAAAAAATATAGGAGCATGAAAAAAATCTAAGGGTTTTTTTACAAACCATAAAAGAAAAGAAACTGTATGGAAAATTCAGCAACTTTGATTTTTGGTTACAACAGATTTCTTTTCATGGAAACATTGTAAATAAGGATTGAATAACAGTTAATCCAGCTAAAAAAAGTTGTTCATGAATGGAAAATACCCAAAAAAGTTACAGATATTTGTATTTTTCTTGGATTAGTAGGTTATTACCGATGTTTTGTTAAGAACGTTGCTCAATTATCTAGCCGGACAACTATGTTAACACGAAAAGGGGTTAAATTTTTTTGGATAGAATAATGTGATGTTTGTTTTCAGAAAATGAATAAGTGATTGGTGAATGCTCCATTTTTGGCCTTGCCTTCCCAAAATGGTGTGTTTTTCATGTACAATTCTACTTCTTTGAAGGTACTTGTTTGTGTTTTTATACAGAATGATCAGGTAAAAGAATATGCTTCAACATAACTTAAACATCATGAGCTATATTATCCCACACATGATTTGGAATTGGAAGCTTTGGTTTTTTCTTTGAAAATTTGGAGGCATCATTTATACGGAACCAAATGTCAAATATATACTGACCATAAAAGTGTGAAATATATTTTCACTCAGAAGGAATTAAACCTGGGGCAGAGCAGATGGATTAAACTAATAAAATATTATGATTGCACGATCAATTGCCATCCTGGAAATGCAAACAAAATGTCAGATTCCTTGAGTTGGAAGCATAATTTATCATTAACCATGTTATGTTTGGGAAATGATCCCTTGAATAATGATTTGATGAAGTTTGGATTAGAAGTTGTTTGTGTAGGGAATACATATGTTTTTTTTTTCAGGTTTCAATGCAATCATCATTATCAGAAGGAATTAAGAAAGCGGAGAAGGAAGACCGTGAGCTATAGAAAAAGGTAGAATTGGTTAAAATAGGTATGTTGTTAGAATTTAACCTTGATAAATATTGTGTTTTGAGATTTGGTAAAAGGTTGTGTGTGCCTTGTGATTCCCAGTTGAAAAAAGAATTGATGTATAAAGCTCTTAGTTCTCCATTTTAAGTTCATCCTGGTAGTACTGACATGTATAGGGACTTTCAGGAGTATTATTTGGTTAAATGGAATGAAAAGAGATATTGCTGATTTTACCATTAGTTGTTTGACAAGTAAATAGGTTAAACTAGAGTGGCAGTTACAAAAGGGGATGCTTTAGCCTTTTCCAGTGCCAGATTGGAAATGGGAGAATGTATCCATGGACATTGTGGTGGGACTACCAAATACTTCTTGTGGTACCAATGTGATTTGGGTTATTTTTGACTGGATGACAAAATCTGCACATTTTCTTTCTATTCTCCATACAATGTCTTTGGATTAGCTTTCTTAATTGTACCTCAAGGAGATTGTCAGGTTAAATGGAGTTCCACTTTCCATTATATCTGACTGGGATCCTAGTTTCACTTCTATCTTTTGTAAGGGATTTCAGAAGTCATTGGGCACAGAGTTAACTTTTAGTACATTTTTCATCCTCAATCAGATGGGAAGTCAGAACGAACGATTCAGACTTTGGAAGATATGATTTGATCTTGTTCAATGGACTACCAGGGAAGTTGGGATCAACATATTTCTTTAGTAGAGTTTTCTTATAATAATAATTTTCATTCCTATATTCAGATGGCGCCATTTGAGGCCTTGTATGGGAAGTAGTGTCAGCCTCCAGTGTTTTGGGATGAAGGTAGAGAAAGAATTTTTATGGGGCAAGAATTAGTAGAATAAGTGGTTGAGAAAGTGAGGACGATCCAGTAGAGCATGAGGAAAAATCAGATTAGGCAGAAAAGTTATACAGATATCATAAGGAAAGACATCTCTTTCGAGGTAGGTGACCATGTTTTCCATAAAATCGCTCCTTGGAAAAGTGTGATGCATTTTCGTAAGAAAGATAAGCTAAGTCCACATTTCATTGGTCCTTTTGAAATCATAGAGAAATTTGGAATAATTGCATACCACATATCACTGCCTTCGAGGTTGTTTCACGTAAACAATGTTTTTCATGTTTTGATGTTGAGAAAGTATGTGCCAGATTCATCACATGTCTTGAGCTCAGAAGTAGTTCAACTTGAAGAGAACCTTTCTTATGAAGAGAAACCAGTTTAAATTCTTGATCAAAGGGAACAGTTATTGTGGAATAAGGTAATCCACCCAGTAAAGGTTCTGTGGAGAAACAACATGGTTGAAGAAACAACATATGTGACTGAAAATGCTATGGGGGAAAAGTACGCTCAGTTGGTTAATAAGTAAATAAAATTGTGAGGATGCAATTTCAAGAAGGTGGGGATATTGTATAACCCCACATTTTTCTAAAAATAAATAGAAATTCTTGGAAAATTATTTTAATTAGATATTTATAACTAGCCTTTAATCATAATTTTTCCACTTTATTGTTTTTAATTTCAAGAAACTGTCATCTACAATTGTGTTCAGTTAGTTATTTGGAGTCTGATGAAACCACCTTGTTTTTTTGAATAGTAACATACCCTTATGAATAGTAATATGAATAGTAATATAACCCTAATTAATAGAATATTTTATTATTATTTTATTTTCTTAAGGATTCAAAATAATAACATCTCGGTTAATTTTGCATCATTATATAGAAGTTGTTATAGAATTAGAATTGTTAATTTTTGAATTAAGTATTATATTATTTAAAAATTAAATCAATAATATTTTGAAAATTATTTTCCATAAATGGAATTAATTTTTAAATTCTACACATCAAAAAATGGTTAGGGTAAATTTTTGGGATTTTTCTGAAATTCTTTAATTTTCGATGAATAGTGAAATAACATAAAATACCATATAATCAAATTATCAGTAAAATTCACAATTTATGAAATCATAAGTGACACAAGGCCACTTGGTTTGAACTCACTTTCCAATATTACTATTTTAGTTCACATGAACTAAGACTATTCATAATCTTGAGAAAAACTATTTTAATAATGATTAAAATAATAAAAAATGCCCCCTCTCCTCCAATATAAATACCACCCTCACTCCCCTCTTATTAAGACACCTCTAAAGCCTTCAGACATGCCTAAGTTATACCTAATACTCCTCCCAAGGCTCTTCCCCACATCCTAGGGCTACTGTTCTAACCAAAAGACCAAAAATGATCCCCTTAAGAAGTATCTAAAGGAGAAGAGATCAAGAGGTAAACATCATGTTTTATTTTCATTCTTTTCATTCATTTTATGTTAGTATCCTCTATTTACATTTTATTATATTGGTATACTTCATTCCATATCCCCCCTTAATTTACATATTATTTATTGGTGGTCACATATCCTGTTTCTCTCATCAAACGTTTTTTATGAAATTTTAAGAGAAGTCGTTAGGCTGTCGAATTTTTGTGAGAATTTTGTCATGTATTTCTTTCTTTTATTATTCATTCCTTACCTACTCTTAAACATGAGGCATGAAAGCTCCATAATCTTGTATATTATTTATTTTCTTGGGTTCATGGGAAATTAATCATTAATTTTCTTCTCTTCCCCACTTGTTCAATGAATTAAAAACATTGTCCGTGATGTGACGAATTACCAACATTGTGGACGATGTGATTTCAATTTCCATTAATTCATTCATGTCTGGTAATGAACCAATTTTTATGGTTGAACCATGTTATAGTATATATATTATGTTTCATCAATATTTCTGTAATTATTATGTACACATGTTTTTAATTTATAAAATAAAAAGAGGTCATTATTATCTAAGAACCACTGAAATGATCTAACGAACATAATCAATGTTTTAACTTATGAATCATCCTCATATAAAACATAAAAATGATAAATTTGATAAATAATGGTACTAGAACTATGTAAATACAATTCCATTTAAATTCTCAATTTTCACTTCCAATCGACAAGAACATCCACTATGAACCAATCATGGAAATCATGTAAAGAACCCACCCAAAAACAGTGCAAGGAGCAAAATACTAACAGTTAAAGGGTGAAATGATGTTATGAAATGATCATATAAGAGGTTATAAACATGAACATGTTTCTGTAAAACATTAATAACACTCTTTTAACCATTATACATGAGGTTTAAACATGTTTTAAGTAAGACTAACACGAGGTTAGGGAATTATTAACCCGATTTTCATTCCTTGGGCTAACCTTCTACTTCGTTATTTATGTGATATTAAAATTGTATGTGTGATGGGTATTGCTTATATTATGTTTAATTATGTGTATTTATATAGTTTATAAATATTACATCAACTATATTAAGTTTTACTTCAATTATATGATATTTAGAGTAGACTTTCCTTTTAAAATCCTCTTTTAAAATTTTGTTTTACAAAGTTCAAAGGTATTGTTTTTATGATATTATTCATGTTTTATGATTATGTCATAGTTATGGGTAATTGTTTATGATTATGGTTAGGAACCATATTTCCCTCCAATTCATTTGGTATGTGTAATTTGGAGGTCGTCTGTATGGTTACTCCAAGTGTAACTGTAATTGTTACACAGATTGTAAGGTAGCCGTGAGGGTCACAATTTATAAGGTAGTCGAGAGGGTTACAAGAATATGTAAGTAATTCCCTAAGATAAATTTATGATTACATTTATGTTATCATGTTTTGTGTTGTTCTTGTGTAAATCTCATGTTACAAAAAGTATGTATATATGGGTGAGAATAATGTCTTTTGATAATGCTTTCATACATTCTGAGTATTCATGTACTACTGTGCTATTTCCTTATTTTTCATCCCTCACGGAGCCTTTGTGCTAATCATGAGTTTTTAAATGATTTTTCACAGGTTAATGGATGTTTAAGACAAAGTAGGAAGAGATGATAAATGTTGAATAATTGTCAAGCAGTAATGTTTATATTTTAATGTTTTATATTTTAAAAAAATGGAAACAATTTTTATTGTATCCACTCTATAATGATGTGTAATGTTATGAATGTGATGTCCCAATTATATAAAGCTCTAAACTTGAAAATATCCTCAATTTAAAAGCATGTTTTTCTTGAATAAATTCATGATTATGTATGTTATAAGGCCAGGTCCATATAGTTGGTATCAGAGGATACTTTAAATAACTTTAGGGTTTATGGTGATGTTAATAGAATACCACAAATAATTTTTACTCTATGTTTAATTTAAAATGTTATAGAATTTAAATATTAACATGGCTATTAATCTATGAAATATTTTTTCAGAATGGTTGTCCACAGAAGGAACAGGGATGCTGAAGAGGAGAGGCACCGATAGAATGATATCCATCCAGATCTACAGCCCGGAATGGTAGTTAATGGTACCTTGCAGTTTGTGATAGTAATGGCATAGCCAACACAACAAAAAAATGGTGGTGGAATCAATGAAGGGGAACAAACAGAGGTTCCAAAACAGAACATGGAAATAGTGGAACAATTTATGAGACAACACCCTCCTGCCTTCAATGGATTCTCTGACCCAGTAGTAGCTGAATGATTGATAAAAGCCCTTGAAAAGATATTTGATGTTATGGGATGTTCAGAAAATCAAAAGGTATGTCTTTACATTTATCATTTTAAAGTTAAAGCTGATCAGTGGTGGTCAATGTTAAGGAATATTAGTGGTAGAGAGGATTATGATTCCGTAGAGTGGTATGAATTTAAAATTCTTTTCCTTGAAAAATATTTTCCTAAGGTGGTGCGACTTAGGATGGAGAAGAAATTTCTTGAATTGAAACAGATGGAAGAAGATTTAGTGTCGGTGAATGATTCTAACTTTACTCGTCAGATGAGGTATGCTCCAAATCTTATTCTGGATCTTGATAGCAATATCAACCGCTTTTACTCAGGACTGATGCCAAGGTATTGAAGGGAGTTGGCCTCCCGTAAATTCCAAAGTTTTGAGAAACTTGTCCGATGTGCGGAGAGGGTAGAGATGGAGTTTCTTATGATCATTATTTGGAATATGTGACTCTTCCATGTCAATTGTGATTGTGGAATAGATATCCTAGGCCACAAAATACCCAGAGGAAATGTTTGTGCATCGAGATGTTCGGGCATATCAAGATGATCGTGGGATGAGTGACCCTCTCCAGTCAGATGTGTCCATGCCTAGACTGTGACACCCCATGTTTTTCAAAAATTTAATACAAATGCATGGAACTTTTTTTATGAAGGTATTTATAACTTGCCTTTAAACATTATTTTTCCACTTTTTTATTCTAAATTTCATGAAATTATCATCTACAATTATGTTCAGTAAGTTATTTAGAGTCCAATGAAACCAACATGTTTTTTTTGTGAATAGTAATATGACACTAAATAATATTAAATTTTATTATTATTTTATTTTCTTAAGGCTTTAAGATAATAACATCTTGGTTAATTTTTCATTATGATATAGAAGTTGTTATCGAATTAGAATTTTTAATTTTTTAATTTAGTCTAATTTTATATAATAACAAAATTAATAATATTTAATAAATTATTTACAAAAAATTGACTTAATTTATGAATTCTACGCATTGAAAAATGGTTAGGGTAAATTTTTGGGATTTTTCTGAAAATATTTAATTATCGATGAATAGTGAAATACGATAAAATACCGTATAATCAAATTATAAGTAACATTATCTATTGATGACATCATAAGTAATGAAATTCCACTTGGTTTGAACACACAACCCATTATTACTATTTGAGGTCGCGTGAACTAACAATATTCATAATGTTGAGAAACAATATAATAATAAGGATTAAAATAACGAAAAATGACCTCTCTCATCCACTATAAATACCACCCTCAATACCCTATTCTTCCGACACCTCAGAGGCCTTGAACCATGCCTATGGTTGGACCAATAATCCTGCAATGGCTCTTACCCACGTCCTAGATCTTCTGGTCACACCAAAAGATCAAAACGAAGTATTTCAGAAGAATCCCAATGAGAAGAGATCAAGACGTAAACATCCTCTTTTATTTTCTATCTTTTCTTTCATGTTATGTTATTCTCATCCTCTTAATTTGGATTATGTTGGGATATTTCATACCATATGCCACCTTACTTTCCATATTATGTATGAGTAATGAGATATCCCCTTTATCTCATAATTTTTTTTATGAAATTTTATGAGACGTCGTTAGGATGCAGAATTTTCGTGAGAAATTTGTCATGTTTTCATTATTTTCTTATTATTCTCTAACCTTCTCTAAACCAAGAGGCATGAAAGCTCCAGAATCTTGTATATTCTGTATTTTTTCATGTTCATGAGAAATTCAAAATCAATCTTCTTCTATTCGCCACATGTCAAAGGAATTAAAAACATTGTCCGTGATGTGTTGAATTACCGACCTCATGGATGATGTGATTTCAATTTGCATTAATTCCTTAAATTTTGGTCATGAAACCCAATTTATGGTTAAAACAGGTTATAATATATGTATTATTTCTCATAAGTGGTTCTTTAATTCTTTTTTAAACATGGTTCTAATTTATAAAACATTACGAGGACATTATTATCAAAGAACCAATGAAATGATCTAAACGAACATCATTAATGTTTTAACTTATGAATCATCCTAAAATAAAAAAGAAAAATTTTAAATATTATAATTTATGGTACTGGTAATATGTAAATACCTTTCCCTTCTAACTCTGTAATTTCACATCCAATCAACAATAACATCCCTTATGAACCAATCATGGAAATCATGTAAAGAACACACCCAAAAACAGAGCAAGGAGAAAAATTCTAACAGATAAACGGTGAAACGATGTTATGAAATGATCATATATGATGTTATAAACATGAATAGTTTTCTATAAAATATTATTACCACTCTCTTAACCATTATACAGGAGGTTTAAACAAGTTTTAAGTAAGACAAACCTGAGATAAGAGAATTCTTAACCCTATTTTCATTCTTTGGGTTAACCTTCTAATTTTCTATTTATGTGCTATTAAAATTATTTGTGTGATAGGTTTTGCTTATATTATGTAAAATTAGGTTTATTTACATTGTTTATATATATTCCTTCCACTCTATTAAGCTTCACACCAATTATATGATATTTATAAAAGACTTTCAATTTAAAATCGTATTTTAAAATCCTATTTTACAAAGTTCAAAAGTAACGTTTTTATGATATTATTAAAGTTTTATGATTATGTTCTAGTTATTGTGAATTTTTGATGATTAAGGGTGCGACCTATATTTCCCTCCAATTCATTGGATATGAGTAAGTTGGAGGTCGGCTGTATGGTTACTCAACGTGTAACTGCGATGGTTACACAAATTGTAAGGTAGTCGTGAGGGTTACAATTTATAATGTAGACGAGAGGTTTACAATAATATGTAAGTTATTCCCTTAGATTCATCTATAATTATATTTATTTTCTCATGATTTATTTCGATATTGTGTAAATATCATGTTACACAAAGTATGTATATATGGGTGGAAAGCATGTCTTTGGAAATGATTTCATACTTTACGAGTATTCGTGGACTACTATGCTCTTTCCTTCTTTTTCATCCCTTAGTGAGTTTTTGTGCTCATACCAAGTTTTTGAATGGTTTTTCACTAGTTAATTGATGTGTTAGACAAAGATTTAATCCATGTTAGATTTTGAATAATTGTCAAGGAGTCATTTTTATGTTTTAATGTTTTATATTTTGAAAAACAAATGGAAACTGTTTTTTCTGGAATCCACTCTGTAATGATGTTTATTGTTTTGAATGCATTGTCCCAATTCTCTAAGGCTCTAAACTTGAAAATATCCTTAGTGTAAAAGGAATTGTTTTATTGACTAAATTCAAGATTATGTTTTTTATAAGGCCGAGTCCTTATATAGATAGAAAGACCATTGGCATACTAGGACTTGGTATGTTGATTAGATCAACCCATTGTTATCTGGAGGACATAGATGGTTTACGGGAAATCTCTTTACAATTTCCCATATGGATAAAACCTATATACCTATAAAGGCCTTGGTACCTAGTAGAAAATGTCATGGGATGCGAAACCCTAGTGTGTTGGGTGTTCAATTGAGACTATGAATATGATCGAGAACCTATATGAGGGTTCCTCCACTATACAATGATTTTGTAGATCTAGTGGTATCCATGTTAATAGACCAACCAAGAGTGGTATTTTGTGAGAAATTAGTGGGTGTCATGATTAAATAAATACCGTGATATGATCCTAAAGGTATGTGAATTGTGATGATAGTTAGTGGAATTTTTAATTCATAATGTATTATTTTCAAGGAATTTTCCCTTGGGACTATTTTGACATGTTTGGGATACCATAGATATGGATCCAAGTATATTATTTTGATGCCATGTTTGGAGCCGCATATGGTTTTATGTAACATGGTGTATGATCGAGATGTTGGAATCTGTAGAGATTTGGGGCTTAGATAATGATAGAGGAGAAGTGGATTTAGAGAACAAATTATTGATACTATAGTCCATGTATTTGGAGCTCGTGATGTGTTTTTAGTGGCCTAATCCCTAGAGTGAAGGGGATATGATATGATCTTCCAGAGAAATAGAGATCCTGATAAGATAGATAATGGAGTAATCCCCAAAGCTATCATGATATGATAAGAGTTTCCATGGATTTGGATAATGAGATAGTGATAATGTGTGATGTGTCCCCAAACATGTGAGGATTGGAAAGGGAAATAGAGAATTTGGATCCTACATGTTACATGTTTGGAACATTCATCAAGACTTTCTTAGAGACACCATGGAACTGGCCAAAGAATGTATGGTTGATCGAGGTCAATTTTCCAACGACCAATTTTTTTTTTATGATTTTTTATATTAATTATTATCACATCATATATACATATCGAAACATATAATTTTAAGTACGAGATAATGTTTGCGATTCCCCATAATGTTTTTGACTCACACCCTACATTGGCCACCCCTCCAAATGGTTGCATGAGTAGAGGTTCACTTGGTAAAAGGATCTGGTTTGGGTTAAGTCTTGAGATTACATATTTGAGTGGGATAACTAGAATATTATCATAAAACATGCTTTTTTGGATTGGAGTGGTAGTGGGGAACTTATTTATTTATTCTTGTTTTGATTTTTTAGAACTAGATCAATGGTCATGCCTTGTATGTTTGTAAAGTATATTTGGTCCCTTACTACATCTCATATATTAATCCATTATGTATCTTTAAATTATTAATCTTTCAAAAACATTATTACCCTATATGTTGTTTGGTTATTTTTTGTTATTATACCCTCTCATATTGGGGGTATAGTCTCCCCATAACACCAAATTATATTATTATATAGTATGGTATGCATGAGGTCGTGGGGTGATCCAGTCAAAATACTATTCATAGAGTGATCTTTGGTGGTAAGTTATAATTTTTAGTTTCTAAATACAATTATATTATTTTAGCTAAAATATAATTTAAACTTACCATTCTATTAATTTTAATTTAAATTATGTGTTCACATTGGGATAAATATATTTTATAAGTAAATATAAATGTTCATTTTAATGATAATTAATATCTGTTTATTATTGTAATTTTTTATTTTATTTCATGGTATAGTTACAATAAATTCTTATATAATTTTAACACAGTTCATACTTAATAAGTACAAAAATAAAATTATTTTAATTTAAAAACAACCAATGTAATATTATTTTGATTAATTATGATGTTAAAATAATTTTTAGGTTAATAATACTATTTAATTTTTTGGTTAAAGTGTTTGGATTAAAATTCCAAATATGTCATTATGTCCTCATATTAATTATTTGTGAATGGTTCATAAAATTATTTTAATTTAATTCTTTAAATAATTTTAATGTAATATATTTATATGTACTAAAAATTGTGAGGAAGATTGGGTGGGATATAATCTAACTATTTTCCCTAGGCCATTTTATAGCAACGTGTTAGCTGAAAAGTTAATTTATAACCATTTATTATTAGAAAATTTGTTACCATATTTCACTTTAAAACATGTTAATGAAGTAGTTAAACCAACATATATGCTTTAGAATGCCACATAATCTTATATCACAAATATTTTTTAAATTTATTTAAAATAAAAACTATATTATATTTTAATTCATTTAGATTTTTTTCAATTTCTCATGAACAATAATGTATTCTATTTAGATTTTTTATGTAATTTCAATGGATCCCCTCCCCTCCCTTATAAAAGTGAAAGTCATATCCTCTCTTCCCCAAAATTATTGAGCACTATATCCCATCTTATATCTAAGCAAATATCTTCTAGACGTTCCTATCGATGAACTATTATCTTTTTTATCATCAATATTTTGACATATAATGCTTCATTTGTATTCTAAATGTAGTTTTCCAAAAAAGAGGTTTAAAACCTAAATGATCATTATATTTTACTTTTATTTACCTACATTAAATCATCTAAAAAGTGATGATATTTGAACATTTATATCATCAGTATATTGAATTATTATTATAACTATGGTAAAACCCCATTTCATTTCTACTTCCATCTATTGGGGAATGGAAACATCGTTTGTGCATATGTGTAGACTGCATCATCTATTAAGTAATGTATTGTTTCCATAACTACCTCACATGGACGCATGTAATTATTGATTTAAAGTTTATATATTATATTAATGATATAATTATCATTATAAGAAGATAATATATCATCTATCTTTATACCATTATAGTTGTTAAAAACAAAATCATCACACGCCCAAATATATTTACTACAATCTCCAAAAAGTAATGTATAAAATTTCCCAATAAACTATCCTATCATGAATCATCATGGTGTTTTTTTATAAAATTACAATTATTATATAATGGTAATATTTTTTTATCCATTGAAATGTAAAATTATCACTCATGAGTACGTGTGGAGTACCGCCTCATGACGTGATATCTTTTTTTATATAATCATATTCCATGGATGACATAAAAATTCAATTTATTTTTCAAAATTTATAATTATGTAATTTATATTACTATAGAGATAATGTAACTTTAAATACATTTTCCACATTTAATATACAAATGGTGTTTTGAAATTACAAATTGTCCAACATTATAACACACATTGTAGATTTAACAAGTTATGTTTAAATATGTCATTGAAATAAATAAAAAATATTACATAATGAAAAGGGAAAAAACCCATAAAAAATTCTTACATAAGTTAATATTAAACATTTTTTTATACAAGAGTCAAATTAATTACATAAGAATATTGGACTCAATGTAAGGTTGTTTATAACTTAATTTCCATTCATTGAGTAAAACTTATACATCATTGACTTTTTTATTCCATTATAATGTATCAAATACACTCTAATTGTGTTATGTTTTATTATTTTTTTTACAAAATTGTTACACATAATCACATTAATGATTAACTCCAACTTCAATTATATGATCTTTGGAAGGATTATTCATCTTATTATTGTCCTATTTTGAGTCAGGTCTTGTTATACAAATACGCTTCCTTTTATAATGTGTTTATATTACATATTGAGATATTATACCATAAATGACTCTTTTATCATAAAATTTATAGTTAATTTGACTTTTTTATCGTTTATGAGATGTTGATTCAAATGTTATAAAATTCAAAAGGTTTTTCATGGCCTCAATTTTAATTTTTTGACAAATATTTCATTTTATTAATGATGATTATTTTATATGGTGTAGACAATACCACATGAATATGTTATCATATATTATATCACTGAAATTATTGGATTTATATAATCATGAAAATTACATTCATTCAATGGGTTTTTTAATTAATGCATTACCAATGATTAAAGGGTTTATCATATCAGACTACCTTATTTATGACATGTTTTGACTGATGGACTCATTTATATGGTCTATTAAATGACTCATGATTTATAATATTATGCATATTTTTATACACATATAATTTTTTCTTTATTTTGTTCATAATTTATATTGGAATTTGGTTTTGTAACTCCATAAAATAAATTTTTTGATAAAACATTAATTTTTTATTTTTAATACTTTTAAGAAACTTTTCCTCAAATTTATTATATTATTTTAATTATGATCTTCTAAAAACATAAATTATTTCCTAACTATACTTTATATGATACTATACCATATTTTAATTTTCTTTTAGAGGAAATATCCTAACTATTTTTTAATAGGTCACTTTTGAATCCCAGAACAAACGTTTGAAAATGATGGGTTTTTTAAAGTATACGACATGTATAGGTTGTACCACATTAATGACCACTATTTTTTTTGAAACTTATTTTATATTTTTCAATGTGTATTTTTTAAGATAATCTTTTATTTTTTTTATTTCATAAAATACCAATAAAATAAAGGGTAATTACCCATGTTTTAAAATAAGCACTCAAAATCGTATTTTAAGCTATTGTTTATCTATATAAACACCATGTAATGATTACTATACTTTTATATCAAACTAATATTATGAATACTTCTATATTTTTTCCTCTGAATTAAATGTGAATAATTTCTAACACATATTTTCATGAAACATGTTTCTTCTCCTTGTGTACACCATGTTCTATAGTAATGAAATAATTTTTTTAAATTTACAATGTAAATGGAGGATTCTATGGGATATATTCACATATGAACCGGATATAGATCATGATGATGTGGGGCCCAATATATCCTATTCGATGGGTGTTATCGATATATATCTCCCATGTACTGTGTAATATTTCTTATTCTTGAAGAAAATAATGAGGGTGTACACAGGGGGTTTTATACCATAGATTTATCATGGTTCCCATTACTTCAAAAATGAGCTGACACTATTTATGAAGATAAATTACCAAGATACCAATATGATTTCTATATGATTTCTATGAGGTTTTAATTGTTTCAATGATCATGTTTGGAATTACATGGCTCATGATTTTAAATTCTCATGACTATCTGCATAGATAGAAATATATTCCTTAAAACATATTTAATTACCCATGATGTTATGGGTTTGAGTTTTCTTCCTTCCTAATGATTAAAGTTTTTTATTTTATCATTCTCTTAACCCCATCTTGTTCTCACTAATTACATTCAGCTATTAACACTTATGTTTACACATATTGAGCATTCTTTCTCACACATTTGGTGTTTTCTATTCCGTTGTGTCATGAAGAATGATATTAAACGAAATTTATCATGAAATGTCTCATATGTGAATAATTTTATTGATTATGTTAAAGAATTAATGTGACAAAAGAAAATGTAATTATATTTGAAAAAAAATTACCACCCAAAGACAATGATGTTTTTATGTAATTTTTTTACTAAATCTATAATTCACAAATAACTAAAATTTCATTTTTTATATATATGATATAATAATTCCATTCAATGTTATATGCTTTTTATGTGTAAAATTCTCCCACTTTTATCAGTATCTATGATGGAAAATAAGACTGTTTTTCTAGCACTGGGTTTGGGTGTACGAGTGTTGAGTAGTCATATTTTCAATTAGTGTAGGGTTTAGATAACTTTAAAAAGTTATATTATTTCAAGTGACTTTAATTTAAGATGTAATTATACAAACATTGTTTTATATTTTTCAGGATTATCATATGTTTAAAAGCATAGACACCCATTTCTATGTTTTATGTAATGCGATTTAAATGTGAATATTGATATTATCAGAAATATTTTATTGGGATGAGGTATGTGGAACCCATATGTTTAGCATGAAATACTATTTCTTATAAATTATATTACATTTATATGTATATAAGAGGAATGTTATGAGATAACAATTATTTATAAAAAAATCATTAATATTGAGGTAATTGAGGATAATTAGTATATTGGAAAAATTATTTATTGAATGATCTACGATGAACCTTTTAAGTTCTTTTTCAATTTAGGATGTTAAGGAATTTTTATTTAGTATGAATGTTTATTTATTATTGTAATTGTATTACGTTGTGATATCCTTTTTTGGATTTGGTTAGTTTATAATTAAATTATTAATTAATTTTTATATTTTTTTGGATCATGTGACCCATCATAAATTGACTATTTTCCTTTAAGAATTAAATTTTCATACTAATATTTTGGTGTAAAATATAAAAAAGAGGAAAGTGATAAAAAACACAACTTTAACAATGTGGGTTTTTTAAAATGGAATTTCAAATGCAAAACCATTCATTACCATATTTAGGATAAAATTTTTCGGATGAAATTTATTACAGGGGATTTAATACCCTATGTTTTAAAATAACACTATATCTGATGTGGTATATGACCCACAACATTGAGCATAAATGAACATGAAAGTATTAATATTTATATTTGAACATTATAACCTATCCATTGGATTAGAAGATATCAATATCTCTAACTTAATTACAATATATATATATACATATAATTTTTCAACAAAATATTTTTTTTGTTAAATTCATCTGAAATAAAAATGCAATTTTAATGTCAATTCGTTTTATGATACAAAAATATTTTTTATTATAAAAAATTTATTTATTAATTTGGAAATAATATTTTATATAGTTTAAATTATTTTTAGAAATTTTATCAGATAAAATGGATATAAGTTTTAAATTCATCTTTTCATAATTATCTAAGTATTATATTTTTAGTTTTTTAAAGAATGATCATTGGGTGAATAGTGAAAATATCTATTTCTTTAATACTATCACTTTTCAATTATATGTATATTGATAAAACTAATTAATAAATTTTTAACCCATATTATAAATAAAATATATTTCAATGGATTTAAATAATTAATTTTTAAAATAATATTTTTATTTGGTAACCCATGCATGAATTTTTTGAACATTAATCATATTTTATTACAATTTAAAACCCTTTCCGTGACTTTAAATTTAATGATATAGATGTAATATTCCATTACAATTTGGTATTATACAAAATTAAAAAAATTCCAATTTTTGAAATTTTTAACCAAAAAAATATTATGAGTCAACTTCTTCAATTATTTGAAGGTGAAATGTTTTTGACAATTAATTCCAGTATTTTCATAAAAATAGTTTTTCATTCATTTTCTATAATTATATTATATATTATTACCTCCACCTATATATTTTAAATTTTATAAAATACATTCCAAATTTTAAATAATTATGATAATTTTTTTAAAATATGTTTAATTTAATTTTTTAGTCATAAATAATATTAACCGTGGAAAATATTTGTCAGCTGAGTAAGGGATAATTTTGTAATAATAGTTAAAAATAATATGAAAAACGCATTAAATATCCTTATAACACATTACATATTCATATTGAATGATTTTAATTCAAAAATCCATTTCATATAGTCGTAAAATATAAACTCTTGACGGGTTTTTATTGATAAATAGCGTTATATTATTTTAGGTAAAGGAAAATACCAAAATATCACTTATTTACATTTAATTTCTCCAAAATTTCTAAATAGTGATAATAAGATATTATAAAAGACTATAAAACTTTATTATCATCATTATCAATTTATTTTATATTTTTTATATTTTTTTATTTCTAGTGATGGTATAATTTCCTTAAATTCTTATATTTTTTGACACAGTGATTGTGGAAGTAGTAAAAACAATTAGTGAAAATTATTTCAAAAGAATGGAAAGTAATATTTTTTGGATGAATTGTGGAATCACACAAATTTTGTGGTCCATAATTATGTATAATTAATGGTGAAAATTTCATATTCTAATTCTCTATATGACTTGATTTAATTATATAAAAAATATATGAGTAGTTATTAAAATGAATTTAATGTTATTTTATAATAATGAAAATTTATTAAATGACTTGGAAAATATTTAAATATGAAAAGGGGGATGGGATATGATCTAAAATATCATACCTTGAGCATTTTTAAATGTTTTTATCTTTGATCAAAATTTATTTCCTTGTAGTTTTGAAATTTTTTTTACATAGGATAGGATTAAAATTAGTTAACGAAGGGGTTAAGCATAAAGATACGGTTTATCATGTCACAAAAATATATAAAAAATTTATTGGATTTAATAAATCCAAACATCACTTATATTATCTTTTATTTTTTTCCACATGTTTCCACTTTTACATGAAATAAAATTTATTATATTTAAATATTTTACGTAATTCAATGGGTTCCCATCCCTTCACTAGTAAAAGCGATCCTCCTCTTATCTCTTCCTCACAGTTTTTAATAACTACATAATATCAAATATCAGACCAATTATGTTAAAAAAATACTTAAAATTTTTTATAGTCAATAATATAATTAAAATTTAATCTTATGATGATTAAGTTTTATCCTAGAGGTTGTTTTATGAATAATAGGTACAAATCATAAATGAGCATTTTTTTTCCCTCTACTTCTACATCAATCATATATTTGTAAAAAATATGATACCATAACATAATCATTTACATATAATAAAATTTTATTATTACTATTTAAATACCCCTTTTAATTATATTTTCCATAAAATTTGGAATAAAATACTTTTGTACTACAACCTCCGTGAAATGAAGAATTTTTTTCCGTCACCACCATTCATGTATGTTTATCATGATATATTTAATTTTTTTAAATGATATTATATAACTAAATATCATTATTTAATGGTAATATATCATTTATATTCATTAAATTCTATATTTTCTTAATATAATAGTCACATGTGCTTACACACCGATTACAATCTCTACACAGAAATGTACATCGTTTAAAAATGTGACTCTCATTGATGAATATGGTAATGAATGAAATTATTTTATTTTAAGATTATAAAAATATAATGATTCATTAAATATTTTTTTTGTTTTTCCATTCAAGTAAATATAAAGACACTACTCATGTGTACATGAAGATTACCACCTCACATGTCAATGTATATTATTGTTCACAACAAATTTTCATGGATGAATCTAAAATAGACTTTCATATATAATAATTATCCTTATATTATGATTATTATTCAATATATAATTTAATAAGGGCCTCTTTTACATGGTTAATATACCGATGTCATTTTTAAATCGTCATCCAAACGTCCTCAAAACACCTGACATGGACGTAAATTATTAGGTAATAAAAATTTCATTTAAGTAAATGAAATTAATTTTTTTAATTATAAATTGATAAACATATGAAAAATTATTAAAAAATTAAATAATTATTATAAATTTTTTATATGGTGTTTATAGTACATACATATCAAGTTTGGAGACCCACTTTTCGAATAAGCCTATGCCATATGATTAAAGGTTTCGAGTTATGACACTCACTGGGTATTATCTTGGATTTAGTGGAAACATACCATACCATTATGTGTAGTTTTTTGGATGATAATATCACCACCCCTAGAACATCACTTATCTCATCCTTATATACAATGCCTACTTCAAATATTGGGTGATGCTTTTACACACATAGTGTGTGGGAAAAAAGGAAGCTAGATTTCATTCTTCATCATACACTTAAGATTCTCATTCTATATCATTTATTAGGATAAGATCCCTTAGCCAATTTGTGTTAGTATTGTGGGAGTATCTTCCAGAAGGCTCCCATATTTTAGTCCACCTTGAACTATTAGTCCTTCCCCCCATTTTATAAAATTACTAAAATGTTGGATGGATGGGACTATAGGTAAGGGGTTTCGTAACTCAATTTTCTTTCTTTGGGTTATACATTTACATCATTGAATTTTTCGTGCCAAGATTTTTTGGGAAATAGGATCTTATATTTTTGTACTGTATTTCAATTTGTAATGTCTGGTATTATAATTCTTACAAATAATCACTTCACTGATAAATTATATGTTTAATGATAAAATTTTTGGAAGGATTATACGTCTCAATATTGTTTCTTTGAGACCTATCTTATAATATGAACATTATTAATTCTATAAGGTATATATTCTGAATATTTATATATTATTTGATAAATCAGTCTTTCACCATGCTATTTAATGTTTCTTTCATGTTTTCTCTCTCTTGGGATATTGATTCAAATGTTATATAATTTATAAGGGTTTTTATTGTCATGATCTCATTTCTTTGAGACATAATTCATATTGTGCCCCAAAATTTATTATATTTCATGAAACTATTTATCCATTAATATGTATTCAAAAATTCATTCACAAAAATTAATTTTTTTATAATTATTTTAGGTTCCAATATTTAATGGGTTTTTGATTCAATCATTAATCAAATATCGAGGGTTTCTCACAGAAAAAACATTCTTTAAGAAATGTTTTCACTGATTCACCTATATTAATTTATAAGGTTTATAAATTTAAATTTAATATATAATATTATTACAATTTTTATACTCCTGGTATTTTATAATACTTATTATTTTATTTCATCTAAATGGTGTTTGGTTTTAAAATGTCGTAAAATGGTTTATCTTTTAAAATGTTGTATTGAATTTATTAAAAAAATTAAACCAAATAATTCTTCTAAATTTATAATAATAATATAATAATGGTATTTTATAAAAATAAATGATTTTAGGAATATAATTTCATGTTCATTTAAAATATTTTTAATGGATGAAGAGGAGGTTTGTAAAAATTTTATGAATGAATTATTCATGAAAATATTAACAATAGTTTGAAAAGAATTTACACCTTTAATATTTAAAGCATGAATAGATTTTACCTCCATCACTACTATTAATTTATTTTTATATTCCGTTATATTTTTGTATTGTTCATTTTATTGATTAATTTCTTCATAATCTTTTATATTTTTTTATAAAAAGGGTATTCTCTATTTTCGTGAAAGAAAATATGTAAATATTCTTTTAATGTTATTGTCATCTATTTAAATATAATGTATTTACCATTATACATCAGTATGAAATATTATATTATGAATCCGTCTATTTTTTTTCCTTATATGTATTAAGATGGTTTTTAACGAAATTTTCATGAAACATAATTATTTTTCTTGGGTAGACCTAGCTATTAAGGAATGCATGATGTTGTTAAACTATTGATGACGAAAAAAAAGATTCTATATGAAATTATCTTGTACAGGTCATTGCAATTATTGATTATAATGGGTGAGCGAGATATATATCTTGATGATAGGTCATCCTAAAATATATTGAACAATGGGATATCCCAATGAATCTCTCCAATTCATTGGGTAATGTTCCTTATCAATAAAGAGAACAATGTGCGAGTTAACCGATGATGTTTCTCCAATGGATTCAAATGGGTTCATGTTATTTCAAAAATTATTAAATATCATTTTCGAAGATATTACTCTATGACAACAACCTATATAATGTATAATTTCTATGATTTTTTAATAGATAATTTGATAATTATTAAGATAACATGGCTCACGATTTTTAATTATAATGACCCATGACATTGAAAAATCTTAATACCATTTCACAAGATTAATTATCGAATATTTGTTGGTTATGATCTTCCTAATTTTATTCTCATTAACATTGATTATATTATTGTACCATTATTCCAATTGTATTCTCAATGATTTCATTCAATTGTTAATTCTCAAATTTAATCTTACCTTGCATTTTATTATCACCATTTTTATGCTTTATATATCTATAGGTTATGATGAATTATTTTAAATTAATTGTTTTTACAATGGTTTCATTTGGGATAAAGCTTTTGTTATTTTTATGACTTTTTTTGAAATAAGAAAAGATAGGTATATTAGGAAAATGATCACTTGAATACACAAGTATTGTTATGAAATGAATTTTTATAATTCTATAAAATTTTAAACATAGAAATGGCTTATATATATAAGTAATAATAGTATTCTTCATGATGTCGTATATTTTTTAGGATAAAATTGTTTCATTTTTATCATTATCAAAGGTATACATATGAAATATTGAGGGACGATGGGTATGAGGAGCGACGAACGCAAGTGAAACCATAGTAATTTCTAAGTATTTAAATAAAAATGGAATTTATAAAGGAATATTGTGTTGGTTATTAAAGAGTTATTGGTTGGTGGTACTCATTCGTAACTAGTAACAAAAGGGAAATAACGAATCATAAGAAAAAGTGGTTCATCCGAATTCAAGAATGGAAGTGGGTAAATATCTTTCATTATTTTGATAATCATCAATATGTTTTGTTTTGGGGAAATGATCCATATCATTCATGACATCCAATATCAAAATTAATTTAATGAGAATAGCTATGTGTAAATTTTCATTCGTAACATGGATGGTTCTTCAGATAGGGGAGTAACTGTGACACCTTAAGGATCTAATCAATCATGTTTCCAATATCTGGGGCATCATAGACTGGAGTTTCATTTCCCTCTATAGTGGATTTTTTAAAATTTATTTTTTCTTTTAGATGAGTGAATGAAAAAGGAAGTTTGTTTTCCATCATTTTTTCTGAAGCCAGATCTTTTTATATCCATGAATAGATAATTAGTTTCAATCCTTTCTATATTAAATGTAATTATACATAGATACGAGTTAAAATTTATGGATTTTAATGTGTTATTTAGAATATAAAGATCAATCATGACATTGAAACTACTATTGGGTTCCCCTTCTGAATGGAAAACGATACCAAGAAGGTGAGGTTTGAGCACAATTCCAGGATATAAGGGAATTTTGAAATTAGTGCAACACTCATTGATCAAGTAGATCATTCTACTAAAAATTTTGGTATTAATTTTAGAATTATATATGAAATATTACAATTTTTTTTGTCATAAATGTATGGTAACTAGTCATTAATTATAGAAATGTTGAAAAAATAATGTTTGTGGGGTTTTTTCCTTAAAAGAGTATCTTAATAGTGACTGTTACATGTGAATAATGGATATAAGTATTTAAATGATGTTAGATAGAATTTTAAAGGCCAACATCAAAAAGGTCTGGGATTTCCTTCTAGAGCTGAACATCCTCATGTGGAATCAGTCTTACAGTCGGGTGTAGATCAATGTACTAAATGAGATGTATCTTGGCATTTTGAGTAGTTTTATCTTCTTGTTCAAACTAACCAGGGTATGGATTCTCATTCTGTTAGGGATTTCTCTTAGCATTTTGGACATGAATGTATTCATTCTAAACTTGATTAGGGTGTGGCTATTACTTCTAAAACGTTTGGTTATCCACTTTGTGAGGGGGTTCCATAATAATGGCTGTCTCATGGGATTAATTATCACCTTTTAATTCCTAAGGCCATGAAAAACTCCGAAAGATATTGTAATTTCAGTGCGGTTTCAAACCGTCATAAACCCATGGATGTTTCTATGGGAATTTATAATGCATACGAGGATGAATTATATAAAGGAAGGTGAAATGATGATGAGGGTTTCTCAATAGTTCCACTTAAAAAGTCTCAACCTTGGAAGGATTATTCTCATCTCATGCCCACTATGAGGATCAAATCATATTCTAAGGAGGGGATTCCCCAGATGAATCAATTCATCTCATTTTAGTCTGAATATAATTGGAGTTAGTTGTATCACCCTTGCAATAAACTAGATTACAATATTTGACATCTATTTTCATTTTCATTATCATTATTTCTTTCTTAGGATGAGGATAATATTCATTTCATTCCCCATCGTCCACTTACTGTATATGTATGTTTTCCTCTTTTATAATATAGGGTCTCTAGACCATACTTTTTCAGTAAATTTAGACAAATAAAGATCATGTTTTTAGAATCAAATCTTGTATTGTGGATTTTGTGTTGTTATATATTATCTAATGAGTTGATTATAGAGATGCACAATTTTGAAAAATAAAATTTTACTAGATGGAAATGCATATAAATTAATTATAGTATCTCATGTTGATTTATATGTGATTTAATTGGGGTCATTATAATTCATATTATGGTTATAGAAAAGTGGAATAAATGGATTATCATAGATTACATAAGGATACATTGAATGATGGAGAAATGTGATATATCCATTGGAAATAACATTAATAGTTAGATATGATCTTTATTGGGATATCCAAGATGTAGATAATGATGAAAAATATTTGGTTCTGTTTTTATAATTAAGGAAGATGATTTGGGGAATTTGAAAAAAGCATACTATGATTAAATATGTTATAAGAACCATAATTTTCTGAGAATGTTAATGGAAATAATTTATAATTAATTGGTATACATGTGGAGATAAATAATAAAATGGTGTTCATAATTACAACTTAAATTGTGGAACTTTAAATAATCTAGTCCGTGAAATCATTATAAATCATAGGATGGCTAAACTATGTATGGTTTATTGTAGTGGTATGAATGTGATATTTAAAAATAGTGAACTTAGATATGTTAATGGTTGGATAATTAATGTTTGTTTTTAAGAATGTGATTAATGGGAAATGATAGAAAAATCACACTGTTGATCATGTAGTGGTTGGTTTTTTGTTTCGATTAAGTTGAAATTAATATGGGGATATGATGTTATTTTAGTCTTGGTTTTAATATATTTAATAATATACTAGCATAGATTCCAGTGAACTGGTGCCACAAACTGGTTCTAAAAAAACTCTAGATCATATTCCCATATTCAAGATGTGGAAAACTAGATGTGGTTGTCTAAGGTGGAACTATAATGAGATTATACCCATATATCAGAGTGCACAACTACAATTAAATAATCAAATATCATGCACATCATAAAAAGAAAAAGAATAAACAAATCGAACAGAACCACCATTTCATATAAAAATTAAAAATACTAAAATATTGATTTGAGATGATATATATAAAATACTGATCATCCACTGGTTATATTACATTTATAAAATAATACAATGAAAAAAACTGGGAGCCTTTTCTAACACAGAGGCATGTTATATGACAAGTTTCATGTAACTTATTATCATATGGGTTATCATGTCTGATTATTAAAATCTAAAAACAGTCATCATCCTAAACCAATTCCAATAATAAACATATGAGAGTTGTTCAGGTACCTATGTGTTGTGGTAGTTTGAGTAGTGTGTGATTACAACCCATTATTCAACTAAAAATGTTTTATAATAAATATACTAGTCAAATTAATAGTGTATTTTGGAAGAAAATAGAATAATTAAACTATAAGAGGAAAGTGAAAATTCTCAAAAACCGATTTATTAGACAACCCATTGACCCTTAGGTTCTACATCAAACTCTGACCAACCGATGACATATACTATATGAAATAACTTTGTGATAATTTTTTATCAAAATGTTTTTGTATTTGTTGAAAACTATTTTTATTGTATCACAATGTTTTGTTTTCGATGAATCAGATCCAACCAAATCATATTCATACAATTGAATACAAAAGAATCAAAGGTAGAATTTATTATTTTTTGGAATACTATCTTTGATGTAATAAAATAATGAATAAAGCAGCAAAAGGGTTTTGATAGAAGATTTTGATGTTAAGAGATTTAATGTTTTCAAAAGTTCAAAAACAAAATCAGACAATGCTTTTCTGATCATGATATTCTCATAAGTCCTAAAAACGTTAATTATAGCAGATTTGGAAGAAATGGTGAAGAGGGTTGAAGAATATCAGAGTTGAAAAATGGATTTTTCTAACCTGATTTTGATAATCAAATTTTCATAATAATGTTTTTGTAATCATATTTTATTAATAGACATTATAAGTAGAATTTTATGTGGTATTCTGAGAGAATCATAGCCAACACTCTGATAGAATCCTAACCCTCATTCCAAGAGAATCGTTACCAGTTTTCTCCAAGAATCATACCTAGTTTTCTCAGATAATTATAACTAGCATTCGGTGAAAATCGTAACCAGTATTCTGTGAAAATTAGAACCAAATGGAAATAAGAAGGTATTCTCTTAATTGAATACAAGAAAATTAAAATCTTGAAATTTGATGGGAAAGAAACAAATTGAATTAGGTTGAAAAATAATTTGTAGTGAGATGAATATGGAGAAGAATTAAAGTGGTACAAATTGAAATTCACTTTTGAAAAAATATCATTGAAATATAAGTAGGTTGGAGTAGCCAAAGATGAATTTTAAATAAAAAATATTTTCAGAGATTTCAGATTTTTGGAATCTTGAAAGATTGGATGTTTCCTACCTTTGTTTCTCAAGATTCCTATAAATATATCCTCCTATCAATTGTTCATTGTCATATTTTCTATACAAGCATGAAAGGAGGAGCCCTCGAGAAATTGTAGTCGAAGATCTAATATGATTAATGGAGAATTATTTTGAGAAGTCCAAAATAGTTTGTGTTTTTTACATATTAAGTTTGAGTTCATTTTATTGAAGGAAATCATATCCACAATATGTAACCATTGTATTGAAGGAAATGGTATCCAAATTACAAAAACATTTTATTTAATGAAATCGGATCAATATTACAACGTAATTGTATTGGATGAAATAATATCCTAATTAAAACATCATTATACTGAAATAAATAATATCCAAATTAAAACATCATTGTATTTAATAAAATATTTTCTAGAATCCAACATCATTGTATTGATAAGTTCAAATCCAGCTAAATCAGGTTGAGGATTCAGACTTAGCAATTATGGAGGAATTTCAAAAAATTAATGATTCTATTGTTTGGAAAAACATTTTAAATCAAAAATTGTAAACCAAGGGGAGTTATTATAATATTTCCTCTTCCGAGATAGAGGGTGTCTAAGAGGATTTGGAACATGTTTTATTCACATCATTATTATAGTGAATTTATAAAGACCCATTAGAGTTGACCTGGAAAGGACAAAGCTTCTCACATTGAGGATAAAAATTTTAAATATTATATTATTTTACTTTATAGCTATTCTACATGAACGAGTATTTACGAAAATATGAAAAGGATATAAATCATTAATAGGTTTTCGGGGTTATGTTTCTATTTTTTTTTGAAATTTAGACAAAGTAAACAACTGATTCAACCCCTATCAGTTGTTTTTTCAATCCTCATAAATTTACTTGTTATCAAAGTGTTAGGATCCCTTATTAAATCCTTATCATCGATAATATAAATTCTATCAACAATATAGGAATTACAACATTTGATGAAAATATATATTATGGGTGAAAATATAACTAGATTCTGATCTCATATATCTTGGCCTAATGTTGTTGATGTTGGTTCTGTTGGTTTTCAACCTATTGGGAAAGATTCCCCAATGATGATTGTTGATAAAAGAAATATTAAAGTTGATGGAAAGGATAGAAATGCACTTTATATATCCTTATCAAGGAATGTTTATCATAAGTTTATGGGTCTCAAAATTCCAAAAAGAACGAGGTATAATAGGAAAAGTGTTTTCAAATGGAAAATAATTTTCAAGGAAGCAAAGACAACAATATGGAATAGTAAGTGTGAATACATTATAATGGGAGATAATGAAACAATTAAGGAATACTTCACCATAGTAATAAATTTTTTGGCAATAATAGTGGATTGATAGATTTCCTTTAAGATTCTATAATTGTGTGGAATCTCATGAGAAACATTCTATATTGGTTCGGTTCTAAAATTTCTTCTTTAAACGATATGGATGATCTATCTCTTTATGAGTTGGAGAACTCTCTGGTTTTTTAAGAAATGAAGAAATCTCTAATATTTAAAAATAAGGTAAAATATTAATTAGGTTTTGAATCTATGATTAAGATGAATTTTTAAGATGTTGATGAATCCAACACTTGTGAGTGTGATGATTAGGAATATGATGAGTTGAATGGAAAAAATAATGTCTCTAATATATAAGAAATATCATAGTGGAAGAGGAATGTTTAGAAGAAATATTCCTATAATATATTTTGAGTGTGATAGAATCATTCTTATTACACTGAATTTACCAATAAAAAAAGGTTGTGGAATATCCAGATAATTCTGATTAAAAAAATGATGAATGAAGTAGAACAAATACGAGAAAGAAGAGAAGACCTCCAACAAATTCAAGAATTTATTTATCGAAAAGAAAATAATTATATTGAGTAATAAAGTTGATTTAAACTCAACATACAATGATTATTAGATAGATAAATATTCAGAAAAACTCTTATACATTATTGAAAAATTTGAGAAAAAAAGATTCCTCAGATAGTGAAAACGATAGTGAAAAATCTTATATAGAGTATCATCTTAGAACTGAACTTGTTGTTTGTCATGAAAAAAAACTATTAGGAAAGAAAATAGAGTAAGAAATAATGGTCGTGAAAATGTTTTTGATGGAAGAAAACATGTCATTATATATGTGGATAAATACATTCTGGATATTTGGCATTACAACTTTGAATTGATGAACATGCAAAGATGATTGAAGAACATTGAATAAAGCTACAAGATAAGGAATAAGAGATTAAAAAGTAGAAATAAAAACTTCTTGCTTATGAAATTTCCCTCAGAAATATGAATGAATTCATCATTAAAGCTATTGAAGAAAAATAAGAGACTATTAAAGTTGTTTAGATGGCTCATTATGATAATCATGTGAAATCATCTCTTATAAAAAATATTGTTTTATCTGATTCTTTTTTCATTACAGGTTCCAAAAATTGTATTGGGAAAGCATCAGTGGAGAAAAGAAGTAAGAAATCATTCATTTAAAAAAATTCCGAAAACTTAATCAAAAGAATAGATAGTCCACATCCTGAGTATGTTAGAGTAGAAATAGGTTACCAACCACAACAATGTTTCTATAGAGAAAGATATTTCCTAAATTGGAAATAATGATTTAAAGGAAATTTCTTATGTTGTGGAATCTATAGGAATATGGATTATAATTTTTTCCACATCTTATCTCTATTTGGAAGATATTTAATGTAAAGTTAATGAAATTGTGAAAGAATAATTATAATCTCTCCAAAATAATAAAAAGTTGGGAAGGTAAATTCTAAAGATGTTAGAAACATGCTAAAAAGTAATCAATTTGAATTTCTAGAATACGTTTGTGGAATATGTGATCAGTCATTTCGTCATATTGAAAGATGAATGACACTCCTTACAGAACAATTTTCTTTTGATCTAAAAGAATATAAAGTTGTATAGAATAAGGTTAAGGAAAGAGATTTTTTGGTGATCCAAATTTGAAATAAATTAAGAGGAACAAAACATGGATGCTGGATAATTTTTATTCTTCACATATTAAATGTGATATAAAGGTATGGAATCATGTAGAAATTCATGATGGTGGATAAATTATATTGTGAAAAGTTAGTTCCATAAAAATCATAGGAATCATTGTAGGAGATATTGTAGAGAATAAATTGAAATATAAATATATTTTACTTGTTGATGGGATAAAACATAACCTACTTAATGTAATTAAACATTGTGATGATGAAAAATAATTAATATTTATTAAGGATTATTTTATCATCAAAACAATGAATGATTGAAGACTTATTACCAAAGTAAAAATAACCAATGGGATTATCTTTCAAAAAGGAGATTTCGAGAACTCATGTTACTTGATTGATGAAGATGAAGAACAAATATGGTGTAAAAGTCGTGAGAAGCATGGGGAGAAAAACATGAAAAAAAATTCTAATTTTTATGTTTTTAGGAATATTCCATAATTGAAAAGAAGAGTTGAAGATGTTTTTGTTACATGGCAAAAATAAATGATGACTAATAAAATTCATAAGATAATTGAGATTTAATCTACCAGACAACTTAATATTATTCATTTTGATCTATTTTGGATGATGAGACCTAAAAAAATAGGGAATTTATACTTTATCACTTTTACTGATTATTTCACTTGGATGAAAAACATCATGTTCATGAAGCACAATTTTGAGCGGTTTGAAATGTTAAAATTCATCAGAAAAGATATTGATAAACAATTGGCAGTTACCAATATGAAGATTCAAAAACATAATGGTATTGAATTAAAAACAATTCATTTAAAATTTTTATGAGAAAGCATAGTATCAAGAATCAGTATTGTGCTCCCTATACTCCATCATATAATAGGTTAGAATAATTAAATAATAGAAGCATGGTTGAAATGGGAAGAAGTATGTTGGAAGAAATCAAACATTCAATTTTATACAGAAGATAATCTCTTAGTACGGTTTTACATGTTCAAAATAGTTTTTTGTTGAGACTGTAAACCAACATGACTCCTTATAAAAAGTTATATAAGATAAAACGTTCACTGATATCCTTCAATGTTTTTGTATGTATATTTATTCATTTAATAAAAAACTCCAGACAAGGGAATGTATTATTAGAAGGATAAGGAAATTACTTTCAGGGGTTATTCACCACATGGTATAAGTTACAAATTTGGAAACAATGTTTTAAAAAATTTGATATACTCGCATTATGTGAAGGTTATAGATAATAAAACATCTTTAAAAATTCTACTAAGATTATTGAGGAGGATAAATTGGAGATTTAAAAAATAGTAGATGTTATTCAAAACATACTTATATAGATTCAGAAGAGTCTCATGATGAGTAAATTCATTCTAGGAAAGAAAAATTAAGATTTCCTGCCGTAAAAAAACAGGTTGAATCGAAAAACATTATTGGGATTATAATGCTCATTTTGAGACCAAAAGAATGTTATGATTAGAAAATCAAACATCACTTATCTCAATAGATGAAATAGAATCACTTTTAGAGGCTATTCAATATAAATAATGTGTGGATAATATAAATGAATATCTCGATCAGATTGAGAAGAAAAAAATAGGAAATTGTTCCATGTACCAATAGAAAACATTATATTGGAAGAAAGATGATTTATAAAAAAAATTATTAAGAATGGATATGTTTCAAGAAACAAAGAAATATTATTTTTAAATGATATTCATAGGTGGAGGGTGTGGATTTTGATGAAAATATTTCTCTAGTGGTAAGATTGGAAACTATTAGAATGTTTCTTTTAGTTTTCAGACACTATAATTGAAAATTTTATTATTTGGATTTAAGTTAGATTTATTAAATGTTGTGGTTGAGGAAGAAGTTTACATTTAACAACATTAAGGGTTTCTACATGATGAGGATGATTTTTTTTATGAAAACTGAAGAATGTTTTGTATGGGTGGAATCAAGCTCCACGTGATTGGTATTAAATTCTTGAAACATTTAGGGATAATGATGAATTTTTTTAAAGGAAAATTTATTAGCAACATGTATCTGAACAATGTTTTCTCCAGAATAATAATTTTAATTGTTTTTTTGGATGATATAATTTTTGATCAGGATGAAGAAAAGGCTTGTGAAGAGTTATCAGAATAAATGAAGAAGAATTTTTAAATGTTAATGTTGGGTGAATTAACTATCTTCATTGGATTACAATTTCAGAAAATAGAAAATTATATCTTGTTACATGAAGAAAAAAAATTTAGGGGGTTGTTTAATAATTTTGTGATGGTTGAATCAAAAGAAGCTTCAACTCTTATTTAATTGAGAACAATTTTTAGAAAATTTTAATCAAGAATAAGTATGAATAACAAAGAAATTTTAATTAAAATAGTATGTCTTCTTTACCTTATAACTTCAAAGACTAATATTATTTATATTGTGAAATTGTGAGCCTCCTATCAATTTAATCCAATGGAATGAGGTATATTTGAAGAAAAAAGAATTATATGATATGTTAAATGAAAAAATTCACATTGGTTGTTATACCAAATAAATTGGAAGATGACCTTTCATAGTTACACTAATGTTGAGTGTGCTATATATTGTAATGATTGAAAATTAACCACATAAGGAAACATTTTATTTGGAGAATTTTCTGTGATTTGGAATGGTTAGAAAAAATGTTCTGAAACATTGAGCACAAATAAAACCTCATATATTGTAGCTACTATAAAATGTACAAAAATGATGTGGATCAATGTTCAGCTTAAATATTTTAAAGTGACGGTTTTTAAACCATTGAAGACACCTTGTGATAATCAGAGTGCAATTGAAATTTCTAAAAATCATGTCCAATATAAAATATCAAAAGACAATGACATAAAGTTTCACTTTATAAAATATAATTTTGTGACTATAGATGTTTTGTTGGAATACATTTCAACTATGTATCAGATTGATGACATCATTACAAAAGCGATCTTGAAAGAAGGTTTGGGGAACTGAGGCTCCAACTCCAAGTTCAACCTCCTCCTATGTCTTCAGAAATCTCATAAAGAATTCCCCTACTATGAATTGGATTATGTTGATAATGGGGGAGATAAAGTAAAGAACATATCTTTATTTTATGAATATTATGCTTTGGTTAGAATATAATGGGTGATAGTGAAAATAAACATGAGATAAAAAGAAATGGGGAATAAAAAGAAAGTAAGAAAAGAAATAATGGGGGAGAGAAAAAGGATTTATGAAATCAAATGTGAAGAGATTTTATCTTTACATGGACAAAAATTGTTTTTTCAATCGATGGATGGAATTCCATTAAATTAATAACTTTATCATGTAGTGTGTGGTTAGAACACTCTCTTTTGAGATATGCAATGTTTTGATAAAATTCAAAAAAAGACGATTTGTGAGAAAATTCAAAGAGATTTAAAATTTGTTTACAAGGGTTGTCATTTAATTTAAATTAGAAGATTATAATACCTTTATGATATATTTTAATAAAAGTTTTTTTGTATTTGTGGACAACTGAACTTTTTGTATTAGAATGTTTTGTTTTCTATGAATTAGATCCATCAGCATTTTATTCTGACCATTAGATTCAAATGAACCAGAGGCAGAATTTATTGTATTCTAGAGACTATCTTTGTTGTAATCCGAGAAGGAATGAATCTGCTAAGGGGTTTTAAAATAATAGTGTAAAGTTTGAAAATAAAATGTTTTCATACTTTCTAAAAAAATAGATATGGATTTTTTAATTAAGAAGTGTTTATAAGTCATGAAAACATTGATATTAAAAGTTTTTGAATAAAATGGTGAAGAGGTTTGAAGTAATTTAGATTTGAAAATGAATTTTTTTAATAAGATTTTTTAATCATATTATTGTAATCTTATATTCGTAAACAAATTTTCATAATCAGAATTTTATAATAGGATTTTTTTAATCATATTTTCATTATCCAATTTTCATAATCAGATATTTGTAATTAGATATTATTAATCATATTTTCTCAATCAGCATTGTTGGAAGAATCATAACTGGAATTTTAAGAGTATCACAACCAACATTCTAAGAGAATCATAACCATTATTTTGAGTGAATAGTAACTAGTTTTCTTACAGAATCAAAACTTGTATTCTGAGAGAATCGTAACCAACATTCTGTGAAATTCCTAACCAGCATTCAATGAAAATCCGAATTAGATGGAAAAGGGAATTCATATTTAAAATTGTATCCAGGATAATAAAAATATTGTAATGGGTTGAGAAGGAAAAAATTATAGTAGGTTGAAAACAAATTTTAATGAGCCGATTACAGAGAAAATTAAAGTGGTCAAACTTAACATTAACTTTTGGTAAAATTTTAGGGAAATCAAAGATGGTTTGACAATGTTAATATTGATGTTTAGATGTGAGATGTTTTTGGAGTATTTAGATTTGAGGAAGTGGGAAAGATTTCAAGTTACACACTTTCTATACATGAGATTCCTAGAAATACTTCTTTATATCATTAGTTTATATTCATATTATCTATACACCCATTTAAGGAAGAGCACTGGAGAAATAGAAGTCAAATTTATTATCTGATTGAAGGAGAAATGTTTTTAGCATTCTAGAAGTGTTTGAGTCTTTAAAATATTGGGTCAGATTTCATTGTCTTGAAAGAAATAAGATCTAGAATAAATCATCAATGTATTGTAAGAAATTAGATCTAGATTTCAACATCATTGTATTGAATAAAATCAGATCAAGATTACAACATAATGGTATTGAATGAAATCAGATCCAGATTATAACAAATTTATATTGAAAGAAATCAGATCTATATAAAATCCTCATTTTATTAAATGAAATAGGATCCATAATCCAACATCATTGTATTGAGAAAATCATATCCATCCAAATCAGACTGAGGATTCAGACTGAGAAATTTTGGAGCAGTTTCAACAATGTCTTGATTCATTTTTTTCTCAATTGTTTTAAAATAAAAAATATTAAATAGACGGGAGTCGGTATAATATTTCATAATGGGAGATAGAGGTTGTCTATTGGGAGTTGGCACAAGTTGTATTCACTTCATCATAATAATGGATTTACATAGTACCACGGGAGTCCTATGGGAAGGACGTAGATTCTCCCATTGAGGTCAAACCTTTTAAATCTTGTGTTTTTTTCATTCACACCTCTTTTTCATGCATGAATTTTTACTAATAGTTGATAAGGATATAAATCTGAATTGGTTGCGTGGGTTATATTCCAAAATGTTTTGAAACTTATAAATATTAAACAATTGATTCAACCCCCTCCCCTTCTCAGTTGTCATTCAATCCTTGGAACTTTACAATAATTAAGGAAAAATGATTTTCCATTTTCATTTAAAAAATGAAATCCTAATACATAAATCTTTTTCTATGAACCATGGATGCATACTATAACATCATATTTATAGAACCATACAAAAAGACAAAATACCTCAGAGCCATAGTACAGTTCCTATGCTGACATAAAGTAAAATAGTTTAGGGATAATTAGACGAGCACCTAGAGAATGTATTCCGAATAATATATAAATCACATTGAAGAATGGATGAGAAACACCATACCGAACACCCTACACCATTGATGTAGAGAATTGGTCTATAACAATCTAAAATTTTACAATGAAACTGTTTTCCTTTATTATAATTCAGTAATTGCAATTGAAACACATACATTGCATATATAACCCAATGAAAACAGTATTTTTATAAATTAAGAATGAAATTTGTGCATTTTGTATAAATTATGGAACCCGTACTAATGGAAAAATAACTTGACTTTTGGAATAGTAATGCAACCATTTTGAATAGAAACCCGTCCAATAGAATAATAATTTTACTTAAGAATGAATAATTAAATTTTATCCACCTTATAAAATAGAGATATTATATATTTATATAATAGTACACACAAATAAAAGTTTAATGTATCACCTAGATGATTTTATGAAATATTTTCTTTAAATAAATTTTATTCTTCAACAACATTATTTTCAAGAAAACAAGAGTTTAAATATACCACAAGATTCCATTAATAAAAAATTATCATTATGTAATATTTGTTAGGTTAGCGGGAATAATTATAACTAACTTATGAAAATTCATTATTAATCCATTGATAATTAATTATTTATGAAAAATATAAATAAATTTAATATTTTTATTTTTGTGTGAATTACGTTTGGTAGTGAACTTAATAGGACATATATGTTTTATATACTTAATAAAATAGTTTTTATATTCATCTGATGGATATTTTATTCATATGGTTTGAAGAAAAACCCGATATTATAAATATCAACATATTTTTTAAAAGGTTATTTTTACACATTTCAATTGAGAGACAATTTTAAATTAAAATTATGACCTATTAATTATTTATATATGACAATATAAACAAGTTATTTGGAATTAGGATGTAAAAATTTACTTTGGGTAAATTTCTGATATTTTTCTAATAACATTCATGTTTTGATGAATAATAAAAATACTCTATCTTTTAATTAAAAACTAATTATTTTTTCATTGAGAAAATTTATATTATTAAATTATAATATTTAATGATTTTAAATTGTAAATAAAATATATTTTTACCATTTAATATAATGTATGTCATTATCATTAATTTTACATTAAATTCATAGATAAAAACATTTCAAATATTTTGCAATGTTTTAAATTTTCAAACCCATTTTCTCATTTCAACAATGGGATTTCTTTTAAATTAATTACTAAAACTTCTATGTTTTTAATTTTGAAAAATTGACTCCATATTTGGAATCATTAGGTCTAAATTATGTTAACATTAAACTTTTATTTTTTGGACATTATGAATAAAAACGTATGTAATTATTTTATTACCATGGTAATTCGTAAATCGAGTAATTAAGGGTAAACATAATATTATAAAATTTCCATAACACCATTAAAAATCCTATTGGATGACTATATTCTACCGTTATCATAATTTTTTCAAAATTTAATCACATTATTTCCAATTACCTACGAGTATGACCTGAATGTAATAAAAACTAATGAATGTGGAAAAATCATACATAATCCTTTTATATAAGTATATTAATTTTAATATATGGGTAATAAGGAGAAAATATCTAAAATAGATATTACTTGGAAATCTAAAATAATTCCCTTCATCATAAAAATTTATTTATAATTTTTAAAGATTAATTAATTATCATTAATGATAACCCAATAGTGCTGTAAAAATTATTTTATTCACAGCAATGTCAAATAAATGGTTTTAAAAATTTTAAAATAAGTATCCAATGAACTAATTAAAGTGATCGAAGAATTTTTTAGATGAAAATGACATTTTAAGAGTTTTTTAAATATTTTTATTTGAATTTATCTCTTGTGTGAATTTTATTTTATGTCTAATAAATGAATAGTGTCAAAATTGAAACATCTCACAATTTATAAAAAACAATTTATTAAATTATATAAAAATCATAAAAATAATAAAAATTATAAACTGATAATAATAATGTCTACAATGTCCATAAATATATATTTATTTTTAAATAACATCACATAACTAAATATCTATAATCATTAAAAATTTATAATGTTATTACCACAATTAAAATTAAATAGAATCACTAAGTGTTAATTAAAATGAAAATGCTTTAATTTACATAAACACTTGTATAAAATGTATTGTTTGATTCAATTACTACCCTATTTAATCTCATCTTCAAAATTATGGCATTTTGTGGGGTTTTAAGTGGGGATTTATTTTTTAATAAATTTATTCATTTTTGGTTTCCAAACGTTCCCCTCATGTTAATTATAAAGTTCACCTCCTCCCTCACCAATTCTCTTAATTTTTATCCTTAAATATCACCAAACCCCAGTCATGTTTCCTAATAAACATCCATATTTTCATTATATAGGTTATTTTATTCTTCATATACAATCTCTAGTGCATTAAGAAGAAATTTAAAGGAGGCACGTTGTGAAAGTGGTATTCTTTTCTACCGATTCTTTAAAATTTATTTCTTCTTCTCCACCCTATTATTTAATTTTTTAATTATAAAGTTCAAAAAATAAGTATCATTCATATAATTATATATTATTATAAATATTGAACAACCCTAATTTACCTTCTATCCACCCTATGAAAACCGAAATCATCTCACTTGTGTACGTATAGATTACCGTCTCCACACTATGGTGTAATATGGTTTTCACCACCACCTTACATAGATGGTATAACTGTGGAAAAAATAACTATATATTATTATTATGACATGATACTAATTATGAGATACTATTCACCATCCACTTCAATACCATTCAACAATTAGGAGTACGATATCGTCGTTTGTGGGTACGTACGACTTACTATCTATACTGTGTGATATGTTTCGTTCTGCATAATATTTATTAATAATAAACATATAAATGAATTGAATAGATATTTATGATATATATTATAATAATACAATTCTCTAAATGATATAACTATTACCTAAATATTTGAATAAGAACATTCCCATCAAAACATACATAAGAACATAAAGTTGTTAATACCCAAATAACAAGTAACAATGAAATGTTACAAACAATAGGATGAAAATATGAGCATAAATGTTATCATAAAAATTATTATGGTTCTATAAAAAATCAGTAACATTATTTAAATCATTATACAGGTGGTTCTGATACATTCAAAGTATATCAAACCTATGTTAGGGGATAAATTTTCAAATCTCATTTTTATCTAAGATTATTTATTCGTAATTATTTACTAGGGGTTATATATCATACACGTCTATGCCTCCTAAATATATATTTCAAAGAATTCATTATATGCTTCCATAACTGTTCTAAGTCAATTTTGTAGATTTTTAAATTTTTACCAAATTGTATGAATGTAATCTTTTTTCATTTTCGATATGAGGTACTTTTCGACTTCTTCGGTGAATGAATGAGAATTTTTTTAACAAGTATGTCATTAATAGATTTTTATGATTTCACAATGATTTATTTCATGGAATCTTCCCCTACACAATTACAAGGTTATTTTCACATATAATTATTTATTCTAAAATTGGGTGATATTTTGAAGAAGGAAAATGTTTTTGAAAATGAAAGGATATTTTTCTCAGGAATGAAGCTCAAGTGTCTTATCAAAATTATATTCCATCCAATAATACAAAGGTTTGGGTCTATATTCCTATATATATTTTTTTGATTGTGTTAATTATTGAATTATTTTTGTTAAAACCATTTAAGGATTATGTTACGATTGATAGATATTTATAAAACCCATTTTATTTTAAGGGTTATTCTATAGTGAACGTTTTTATGTTTTGTAGCAGATGTAAGAATGGTTTCACTATGAGATGGGTGAGACCTATATCTCCCTATAATTCATTGGGTAAAGATTTATATATCATGATATAGGCATAGAGGAATGACAGGTGAATCCAATTTAGTGATATAGGGCTGGAAAGAGGAATAAACTCAGTTCAGTAATGGACTTTTTCTATTATGACGATCTTGGAAATGAACCATGACTAATATGAAATAATTTTCTATGCTTATGTGTTTATTCCAAAAAATTTGATGTCATGTGTTATGATTATTTGGATTACATTGCACTTTTAGAATTTATCCCCTGACATTATATTGTGATCTTTTATATGCAGGATAAGATTTTCAAATGTTATGTTCTGACGAATATGATATGATTGATATTTACTTTCTTTACCATTAATGATCATTTTAGATCAAAATTTTATATGTTTATTTTCCATAGATCATTAATATGGGTATTAAGTAGGATATTCCAAAAAAATATTCTAGTTATGATGAAATAAATGAGAAACTAGGGTGAGAAAGCATAAAGGATATGTATAAGTATAGGATACACCCCTACTATTCTTGAAATGACCATGAATAACCTTGGTTAAAAACTAATGTTTCCTAAATAGAAATTTTATTCTTGGTTATGTGGTATTCCTATTATTGTTTATGTTTCTCTCACTATGCTTATTGGTTTTAGTCAATGGATGGAACCTGAAGGAACTACATTAATGTCGAATGAGACGGGAAATGCAATGATTGTTCCCCTGAGCAACCAAATATTATCAGATATGGAATGAATAATCTTGTAGCTATACTCACACAAAATTCTCAATCTATGAATCATGTCGGACGTCCAAATGAGTAAAGGATGGGGAAATATTCAGTTGAATCCATCATGTGGAAGAATTGACCATTATTCAATGGGTATTTTGATCCAATAGTGGATGAACAATGGATCTGTACCACTAAAAAGATATTTTTAGTTCGACAATGTTTTAAACATGATAAATCCATATTATCTATTTATCATTTGGAAGGTGAAGTTGATCAATGGTTGAATCTTACCAAGAATAAATAGAAAAGAGATGAATATGAGTCCAATGAATGGGATGAAATTATGAATTTATTTTTCAATAATTACTTTCCTTGTATTCTTTGAACAATTAAGGAGGAGTTCCTTGAACTTATGAAAAAGGATGATGAATCCATTGGTACCTACAAAGAATCTTTTACAAGACAGACATGGTATGCTTCTAACATTATTATCCAAACTAAGAGTAAGATTGATATACACTTTAGTGGCTTAAATCCAAGTATCCTAATGGAATTATCTATAAGGTACTTTAATATATACATTGAAATTTTTTGATGTGCTCTCTAGTTTGAGATGGATATTTTAGTACCCCATTAGTCATATGAGTTTGTTAAGAAGAGGAAAATGGAATTCAAAGAAAAATCCCAAAACAACACTAAATATAAGTTGATTTTTCCCTTATTCTCAATGTGTGGAATAAATCATGGAGGTAGTTTTCATAAAGGAAATAGTAAATGTTGTTCATGTGGAAAATAAGGTCATCCAAAAATTAGATGTCGATGTGATAGGAAAAAGATGTCTAATGATGCGAAAAAAGGATACAATGAATGAACCTCTTACACATCAATGTTAAAAGCAAAAAAAATTGTTCATCATTCCAACAAATTCCCTAATCCAAGGGATATTTATGATGATCAATGTGAACAAACTATTAAGTCCAAATACAAAGGAACGTCACATGAAATTACTATTACCAACATGGAGTATAATAATGAATTTGTTAAAGGTAAACTTACCATCCACTATAAAGTAGAAATTATTTTATTTAATTTTTGACCCACCAAATATTTTATTTCTAAAGAATTTTCTAAGGGTTTCTATGTGTTACGTGAATAATTAGATGTTAAGTTAGCTGTGACAACTCCTAATGGAACAACAGTCGCATCAAAAGTTTATAATTCTATTTTGATTGATGTTTTGGGGAAATTAATTCCATCAAATCATTTGATCCTTCCTATAGTGAAATTTTATGTTATTCTTGGAATGGATTAGATTTATATATATGGAGCTAAAATTAGTTTCCATATAAGTTAAGTCACATTTAATATTCCAGATCAATCTATGATCAACTTTTCAAGAATGGATGAATATAACCTTCTAGTATAATTTACATCCATCGTATGGGTCTTGATTATAATAAATTATTGTTATTTATCTCTAATGGATGGGGATAAAATATATATTATGTATATGTTCATTGAATGAGAGTTTGATGTAGTCTTGGTAGTGGAATTGTTAGGTCATCCACCAAATTGTGAAGTTTATTTTTCAATAGAACTCATACTGGGTGATATGCCTATTTCAAAAACACCTTATAGAATGTACTCAATTGAGTAATAAGAATTTTAGAAGAAACTCCAAGTTAATCTTGATAATGGATTCATAAACCCTAGTGTGTCACCTCAGGGATCAGCTGTTCTATTTGTTATGAAGAATGAGGGATAAATAAAACCATGTATTGATTATGGAGATGTTAACACGGTCACTATCATGAAAAAATATCCTCTCTCATGCATTGATGTCTTATATTGAAGCCTCAATTTATTATTAAAGAAAAAAAATCTTTAGACTAGGTAGAGGGAGACCCATTACATAGCCTGAATACCCAAGGCGAAGTGGCCTGAATACAAGGCTTGGAAGCCCATTTTGTTTTCCCAAAGGACCCCTCGGTGAACAGTACAGCAATAGTAGCCAGACTACTACAGTACCTGCTACAGTACCGCTGCCTCTATAGTCCCTTCACAGTCCCTCTACTGCTACACTACTGCTGATGCTACAGTTCCCACTATTGCTACAGTACCCTGCTACATTACTGCTACAATACCTGGAAATTCGCCCATGCCTGGATTTGATCATGGCTCTTTTGGATGCCAAGCAGGAGCTTGTACAACTAGGGCACAAGCTCATTGGCATTATGTAAATGTTATGATGTGATGGGTGTAGCCAGAATTATATAGGTATCCAACACAATGGTTAATGTGATTTATCTCAACATATAATTTGAATTAATTGTAAACATTATAGTAGCATTTTTCAAAATGATGATGTTATAATTATTCACATATTTTTTGTATGGACATGATAAAATCCTTATTCACAACTATATGTGGTATATAACTTCGTAGACAAGATGTTTCATTTTTACGCTTTGACACTTTCAATGAATTTATATAATCATTCCTCTCATGATTATTATGGTGATCCATTGATTATGTTATGATGGTGATATTTATTCTGACCCAAGTTATATTAATCCATTTTCTCACATATCCTATTACCATTATTTTAGCTAACCCCTTTCTTGAAATTTATATCCTCCGGAGACAACTTATACCAAAGAGTATATGAGGTCCAATGTGAATCCATATAAGAATAAATTAAATAGTGTTTATGTTTTATTAATTAAATGTTATATAGTGTACTAATTTTTTCAACATATTTTATCTTTGGATCCTCTTTTTGTAATGATATTATAATTTTTATCACTAAAATGATGTAATGGTCAGGAAGAAAGTGTAGAGACACTCTAATTGGCATTAGATAATGGTATAATTAACTTGGGAATTATTATTAATGAACATTAATGAAAACCCTTAGAATGAGACATAATAAATAGAAGAACCTAATAAGTTTTTCTAGAAAAATTGTAGTCATAAGGATCACACAAGATATACCATTAGAGTTAATTTCACAATGGAGTAAATTATTTATCCATGACATTTAGACTCTTGTTTTAATCCAACCATTAATATTTTAGAAAATTTTGGGAACCATGAAAAACCAGACTAAAAATCCATATGAGGGAAAATGCAATGATTTTCCTAAACAACTTCCCCAATATATTGGGAGGTGGAGTTAAAAATTTCCTGGAGATGCTTACCCAGTTGTCCCAGGATATAACCAATAACCTAAATAAGTTTTAATGTACTCCTTCACCTAAGAGGGATAAAATATATATCAAATATTTTATAAAAAAATGACAAATAATATTTAGTGGAGCTTCAGATTCACTTATTGTGGAAAAGTTGGTCAACTCAATATAGATGGTATTTTCTATTCTTCCCTCTCATGATATGGAGAAGGCAGCTCCATCCATTTTTCATTTACATATACAGGAAGACCAATGGTTTGTGTTGATTAAGAACACCAATCCAAAGGTTGAAATTAATGATATGGAGTGGGAAGTCATTATGTAATTGTTTATCTATATATATTTCCGTTAACCTATTTAGAAATATATAGAGAGATAATTCGTAGATTTGAACCAAAATGAAGAAGAATCTGTCACAACCTATGAAGAAAAATTCACAAGGATTCAAGGTAAACCTTGGGAATTATTATAAAAATGATAGAATAATAGATAGATTCATTAGTGGATTAAAACCAAACCATAAAAATGTTATAGCTATTTGATACATTAGGAGTTATGAAGAACTTGTTTGATGTGATCTCAATGTGGATATGGGGTTTGGAGAATGGACACATGGTAATGGAGATAAGAAATTAATGATGTATTTTCAAGAAGAAGGTTCTAATGAAAAAGGGGACGGAAAAACCAACCACCCACATGTCAAAAATGTTGTAAGAAGCATCATGGGATTTTCCTCAAGGGGAGGGGAAATAATTCATGTTCAGGAGACAAGGACACCAAACTCATAAATATTGAATAGAATTTTGGAATGAAGACAATGTGGTGTATGAATGGAGAGATCCACCAATTTTTCGTTATTTCCAATATTGGGATTTATGGAACGATGAAATCTAGTGAACTAAACCTCAACTCCTTGAGGGTAATAGAAGTTTTCATCTACAAAAGAAAAAAATATAAATGGAAATATTATTAAATCACTACTGTTGAGGTGTATCACAATAATTATGTGGTGACATATAGGCTAGTTATTCATTAAATAATAGAGAATATACTATTTGATTTAGGTTCGATTCATTCTTTTATATCTATAAATTTTATTACAACAATTCAAATACCACCAGAAAATTTTGAGGTTGAGTTATTTGTCAGAACAAAAAATGGGTCATTTATTGAATCCAATGTATAAGTCTCCTATAGGGTTATTTTTTGTGGACTAAACCTCCAAAAATATTGTCCTACATCATTTATTAGAATTTGATCCTATATTGGGCATAGATTGGTTATCTTTATTCAAATCCAGCATCAAATGCTGGTAAAGGGAGATTACTCTTCACATCCTAGGGCATCCAAAAATTATGTAGAAGTGTAAAGAGGAGGATTAAACTCTTTATGAATCATCATATCAATTTTAGATATTATTTCCTTATTACTAAACAGGTCTAGATAAAATTATTAAGACAAATGAGAGAATCCTTTTCGATGATAAGCATATTGTGAGGCACTACACTAATGTGTTCCCTAAATAATTTCAAGGTATTCCACATGACCAAAAATTTCAGTCCTCAATAAAATGTTTTCTTTGATCTTTTTCTATATCAAAGACTCTTTCTAATGTGGACATCATTCAGTTTCAATCACTAAAGAAGAAATTACAATAAAATCTTGACAAGGGTTTCGCATTCTTTAGTCCTTCACCATGGGGTGCACTGGCTCTCTTTACCAAAAGAATTTCCATATCATTGTAAATATAAATTGATTATAATGAGATAAAAAAGTTAATACAATGATTAAGTATCCCCTTATGTGGATAGATGAATTGTTTGATCCCTGACATGGGGCCAATAATTTTCTAAGGTGGATCTTCTATCAGGATATCAATAATTAAAGGTGAGGAAGGTAGATATACCCAATACTACCTTTTGAATGAGGTGTGGACACTATGAGTTCATATTAATTCCTTTTGGACTCAATAATCCTATATCATTGTTCCGGAAATATTTAATAGATTCAATAGTGATCGACATTAAATTTTTTCATAGTCTTTATTGAGGATATTCCAATATAATCCAATGGAAAGGAGTAAAATGTTGAGCATTTCAATAATTTACTAAAGACCTTGATAAGGGAAAATATATTTACCAATTATATTAAATTTTAGTTATGGATGGAATATGTATCATTATTGTGGCATGTAATCAGTATAAATGGAATGTTTGTGGACCATTCCATGAGAAATGAAATCCAAGAGTAGCCCAAGAAAATATTAGTAATGGGAATCCACTGTTCCCTTGGTCTAGATGAATATCACTAATTTTTTAAGAATATGTGATGACTTTCAAATCCATTACCCATGTTGACTCAGAAGGTTGTTATTGTTTTTGGACCAGTGAATGTGAAGACTACTTCAAAGAGTTGAAAATGATTGTTTTCACTGTAACGGTACTCACACTATCGACAAGTGGGGATCTCTTTCTGATATAAAACACCGCTTCAAATATGGTATTATGGTCTATACTAATACAAAATGATAAATTGATATCCTACACCTCATTGTTGTAAAATATTAATTGTTAAAATTTTCCCATGCATAATCTAAATATGGTGGGTGTGATCTTCTCATTAAAATTCTTGTGGCACTATCTATTTAGGGAGAAGTGTGAGATATATACTGATCATAAGAGCCTAAAATATATATTCACATAGTAGGAGATTAATATACACCAGAGAAGATGGTTGTAGCTCATCAAGGATAACGACAGCTCATTCCACCACCATCCTAGAAACTAAAATAAGGTGGAAGATGATATAAGCTGAAAGGATCCTACAACATTATCAATGATGATAATTTATAATGATAAGAACACATTATATTTGATAAGTCTGAACATGGGAATCATTAACAAATGAACATCATCAATCCTTTTTCAAATGGTTTGTTAATCATATATCACATGGAAAACAAATTATTCTAAAAGAAATTATATGGAAATTCTGAAGAAGGTGGACACTATCAATAATGATAAGCACTCAAAATAAAAAATTCACAAAGAAGGAGTTGTAAGATTTGGTTCTTAACTATTTTTAATATAAAATAAATATAAAATATGTAGATTTTAAATTAGGAACATAGTTCAAAATTATATATTCACTAAGGAATCATAAATATGTATCGAGGTCTATGATACCACTATTTTTTTCACAATGTGAAAATAGAGATAACTGAATATAAAAAAGAGCTTTATATGAAAAATATTATAGGATGAAAGGAATGCATATAAGGGGGTGATGCAACAATTACCCATACCAACATGAAAAGGGGATAACATCACTATGTTCTTTGTCCCAAGACTTATGAAGATATCCAAATTAAACAATGCTATATGGGTTAATGTTGATCATATCATAAAGATATCTCAATTCATCGTAATTCAAGAGGTCTTATCACTGGATCAACTTCCACATATACATATTTGGGAAGTGGTAAGGCTACAAGGAGTATGAATATCAATTTTCTCTATTCAAGAATTGTGATTCATGTCGATGTTCTGGAAGAGTCTCCAATAGGCTCTAAAAAATGAGTTGAACTTCAGTAAAACTTATCATTTGCAAACTGATATCCCATAAATGTTTAATATTGAAGCACTTGATGATAGGTTGAGACCATGTTATGTGGACATCAAAGGAGGATGGGACCAACATCTACCTCTGGTCGAGTTCTCTGACAAAACCAGTTTCCACTAGAGAGTCTATATGTCTACATATATAGTCTTTTATGGTAAATGTTATGAACCAAAACATGCTATGATGAAGTCAATGAAAATGAGATTCATGGACTTGAAATGGATAAATAAATGGTAGAGAATGTAAAAACCCTTAATCATCACATCAAGGTAGCGCAAGGTAGACAATATAGTTATACAACATATAACCAACAAGACCTATAATTTAAGGTTGGAGACTTGGTATTCATTTGAATATATTCTTAGAGGATGATAATGATAATTGGGAACAAAAGAATGATAATAACTAGGTGTATTGGACCCAATGATATTTTTGATCATGTTAGAGTATTGTCCCATCAACTATAACTTACACCAAACATGTCTAAAGTACACGATGCATTCCACATATATCTCATAAAATTTCACATAAAAAAATACTCACATGTAATGAATTCCTAGGTGGTATAGATGGGAACAATTCTCTCTTATAAGGAGAATCTAGTTATGATCTCTGACCATTGATATAAGTATATATGCAACATGACTTCTCAACTGGTCAAAGTGCTATGGTGAAATAACATGTATGTACATGAAACATGACAACCATATAAAGCAATTAAGGGGAATAACCCCCACCTATTATCTTCTTAGTATGTAAATGAAAAACTCTAGTGAGAGGTTTCAAAATTGGGGAAGAATGTAACCACCCAAAATTTTATTAATGGAATTTTTTGCTTTATTTTAATTATGTTATATAGAATAAAACACATAAAAATCATATAGATCCTGATAAAAACATTTTTTATGAGTTACGAGTAAAGTAAGTGGTATTGATATAAATAAAGGAACCTATGATAATGGAATTGTTACTTGACCTTTGTAATAGTATTGTAATCACTATGAATATTAATCCAACCAATAGAATGTCAACCTCTCCTATATAAGTATAAATAAAATTTATCCATCTTATAAATGAAAATATGATATAATTATATCATTGTATAAGTAAATAAATGTTTTTAAAATGATAAATTAAGTATTGTCAATTTAATACGACATAAATTCTTATCTATAATTTTATAATTTATATAATTATTTGAAAGGAAATTTGTTTTCAAAAAATATATTCAGAAATTAATTTTTTTCTTATTATTATATGATATCTTTGTGAGATATTTAAATTTTTTTCAATGTGTCATAAAAGAAGTTATAGTTTTAAAACTGGTATTTTTTAAATAAATTAATATTTTAATTAAAAATTAAATTTCATAATTTTAGAAAATTATTCTCTTAACATGGAGTCAAATTTCAAATGATACACATTGAATAATAATTAGGGATTATTTTTGGTATTTCTCTAAAATAGTTTAATCTTTGCTGAATAATAAAATACTATAATTTAAAATATTTAACAAATACATGACGTATTGAGTCATAGATGATATAAGGATGATGTATGCCCATAATATCAAACCCAAATTAATTATTTAATATATTTAGTGATATTTTTTTTAAACTGTTCATAATGTTCATCCAAAATAATAAACTAATGAATAAAATAATCAAAAAACACTCTTCTCATATCCTATATATATCACCCCTCACCACCTCTTATCCTCACACCTATAAATATTTGAAGCTTTAAAAATTTTTTCCAATATTATTTGAATCCTTTCCTCCACAACCAAGATACATTGGTCTCAACAAAATAACAAAACCAATTTCACTAAGGATGTACTCAATGAGACCAATTGAAGAGGTAAAATCAACTTTCATTTTATTTTAATTTTCGTCGTTATTATACCTCCAACTCCCTTTATCAAAGTGTCATGATAAATCCATTATCATATAAGTAGTTTAAATTTATTATATTAATGGAATAGTATATCATCAATCCTCTAATCCTCTCTCTTTTAAAAAAAAGTAAAACATCATTCACAAGCTGTTAATTAATATTCTTGGAGGAGAGAAGCTTACATTTTCCATTGCCTATTTCATTTATGGATACAAAGAAAATAAAATGGTGGAAAAATATAATAAAATTAATAAATAACATTTTTTATATATTCTAACTAACATATATTAATAATACTTAATAATAAAATAAAATGAGTCTGTGATGATCAAGAAACATCCAAATTGATTTAAATTATTATCATTAACAATTTAACGAATGAATCATCGTAGTATATGGGAAAAAAATAATAAATAATACCTAATAAGCTTCTACAAGTCCAATTATAATATATAATTTCAATTATCAATAATTACTCTAATCTACCATATATATATACAAGCAGTCAAATCTTGAAAACCTTGAAAATGAAGAGTCTCAAATGATGAAATTGAAGTCTATAATCCATTTAAACATCAATAACTAATTAATAAAATTATAATTCATATAATTAATATAATATAATTTATAGATATATTAATTAATGAATCTAATCATTTTAATGATGATATTAAAGAGAATAAATAATTAAGATGAAAGTTAAAGGGATTCTCAAACCAAACTTTCTTTCTTTGGGTTTCCACTCATTCATTAGAAATTTATCTATGGATACTTAATTAAATGTTACATAAATATAATTTATCATTTAACCCTATTATTTTATTATATATACATGTTACCTATTTTAAATTTTGTAAAATGAAAATATTTTTCTAAAAAAATCTTTAAAAAACACATATATTACATCTCTTGATATTATTTCTTATTCACTCAAGATTAATGATTCTTAAACAGTGAATATTATTATATTTGTATTTAGGTAACCACAAATATTTTTAATCAATTTATTATTTATAAAATTCTCATGAAACTAATTTCATTCTCATGTGTTATTTTACAAAAAAAATTTATACATTATATGGGGCATGCTTGATTATGTAAATGTTATGACAAAATAGTTGAAACCAGAATTATATAGTGCTCCAATGCCTTGGGTAATGTTACATATGACATGAGATAGTTAGAAATATTCGTGAACCAGATTATAGATTTGTTCACAATGATTATTAATGATTATAAGCATCGGTTATGCATGAACATGATGCTAGATATGGTCACAAAATTGTGTGGTAAATGATAAGAAAGACACGATGCTTCACTTTTATGTATTAAAATATTCTAGGAATTTTTATAATAATTTATATCATGATTATGATGGTTATCCCAGGATTATGTTTTTATGATAATGTTTATTCTCTCCCATATCATTTTTATCCATGTTCGTATCCATCTTCTTACTATACTTTTATTTCACCCCTTTCTTCGATTATTTCCTCAGGTGACTACTTATATAAAAGAGTACACGTGGTACACTAAGAATATAGATAAGTAGTTAAATAGTGTATAGGTTTTATTATGTAAATTTTATGTATTGATATAATTTTCCCAAGATACTAACCTGTTGGATCTAGTTTTTGCAACACAATTATATTGTTTGTCTTTAAAATGATGTAATAATCAAGAAAGAAATATAAATGTTTCTATATGGTAATAAAATCCATTTTTATATTTTTTACTAGCGTTACTAGAGCCTTAGATAACAATATAGACCATAAATTATAATCTCATTGTCCAAATCATTACTCTGACACCAGATCTATATGGTATATTACCATAACCTAGAGTATCAGTCGAGAGCCTATCGTGCATAGTTTACCATTTGTTCTTAGAGCATCATTTTGACACCCAAAACAAATAATAATTTCTAAAATTAATAAGGATCAATATATTTACATTATAGAGCATATAACAACTACAAAAACCCCTTTATAAAATGTTTTAATTTAATTTTATCCCTACAAACCTTTAACACTAAAACACGGAAAATTATTTCTTTCTATCAAAATCATTAAGAGATATACCAAGTAATTCCTCCATGGGGAACCACACACCCATTTAGAATTGATTTTTAAAATCCATTTATAAAACCATTTTTATCAGTCCATTTAGAGTAAAACCCAAAATTTTAAAACATCAACAACTTCAAAACATTTTTCCCCCTTTAATACCAAAAACATTATCAATCCCAACACACAATTTTGAAACCATTCAAAGATACTAATAGGAATTTCAGAAAAAAATCATATAAAATTATTAAATTCTTAGTGGTTTGAACACTCTAAGGGTGTATACTGGTCTGATCATATAAATACCAAAAAATTCAACAATATTCTCTATGGAATGTGCTTCAATATAAGACAAAACAATACCGATATAAACCATGGTAGGAAACACAACACACACAGTTTTTATGTATCACATCATATACACATGTAAATAAATAACCATGACTATTGGAAATGTTATTATACTACTGAAATATTATTAACAATACAATATTAGAAGATCATATATAATAACATATTTATGTATATGGTTCTTATATATTTCAATAACAATAATATAACTATTATACAATATATTAACATTCCCTCGACCACGAAAACGTACAAGGTAAGGGTAAAATTTCACAATCACATTTTTATCTGGGGTTGTTTAAACATGAGTATCTACTAGGACTCCTTTTTCACCCACATCTATGTTTCTTAAAAATGTATTTCAAAACATTTATATTATTTCCTAGTATTGGTTGGATTAGATGACTGAAGTGGTGGGGTGAATTGAGTATCTATTAATATTTATGTTCAAATTTTTTCTTTAAAATCACATCCCATTATTAAAATAAAATTAAGTTCAATTTTTAGTGAATTTATATAAATCCATAAAGATCAATTAGTATCTCGGAAGATTGATTAGTTCTCAGTTTTACCAATCAAAAGATTAGTCAGTCTTTTGAAACTAATATACTGATTTAAAAATGATATAAACACTTGATAAACTAACTATCAAAGTTCTGTTTATCTTAATGTGAAAAATACAAATTAGATTAAAATGCAAGACAAACAACACAGTGAGTAAAAAAAAGAAATTCAGTCTGAGGCTTAGACTTAGTCCTCTCCACTTGGTGATCACCTACCACCAAGCAGTTTATATTAATAAAATTTTGATCCAATCCTTGGATCAGGGTTCACAATAGCACACAGGGCTCTCCAAGTTACACTTGACCACTACCATAGTTATTCTTCAGAAAACTATAAAAAATGTCACACATGATCTCTTCCACAGTTCTACATAGGATACAAGAGTATTAAGGGATTGAGTGTGAGGATATTTTGGTATATTTCAGTTGAGCTAGGGAGACAGTGTGTGAAAAAACAGATGCCCACACAGCTCGAAAAGTAAACACAAGTAAAAAATAGAGTTATAAAAGGAAAAAACCGAGTATAGAAATCTCTGTGTATTGTGCAGTATTTCATTGGACTCATTGGATGTAACGAAAATGATATTTGAATCTTATTCTAGAATTTTTATTATGAATCAAGTATCGTAGTCTCTATAATCTAGTTTCTAGGTGTGTAACGGTTTATATCTTCTTTTTGAGGAGGTTCGTCAAGCTTCAGTAGGCTGTTTCCTGTAAAGCTTCTTCTGAGCTCATGCATTGAGTTCCTCTCTTTTCCAAATCTTATGTATTGGCATAGTCTATCCTTTTAGTTATAGCACTCTGTTTTTTGATTGAGACAGTGATTGATTTATGTTTGATCTTGTAATCCTTTTATTGTTCATGGTCCACTAGGAAAGAAGATTTCCCCATGTTCATATACCTCATACTGTCTATGGATAGTCCTACAGACAACATTAAATAACGTCAAAAACATTAATTTTTCAAAATATGATCGTTAGAAATTAATTTAAATTAATAAATTCAATACAATTACTTATGGCGATTGGTGAGTCATTTTCATCAGTATGTCATCTTTAGTTAGTTAATATTGGTCTTTCAACTTCGGTCAGTCAAATTCAGTTTGTTGACTTCAGTATGTCATCATTGCTCTGTTATCTTTGATCAGTAAACTTTGGTTTGTCATCTTCAGTCTGTCATCTTCGGTCTGTCTTCTTCGGTGGGTCAACATTGGTTTGTCAACATCGGTCTGTCGAACATCAGTGATTAGAACATGAGTGTGTCAAACATCAGTGTGTCGAACAACATTGTGTTGATCAAAGGTGTGTCGAACATCGCTGTGTCGAACATACTATCGGTTCCTGGGACTCTAAAAAGCGTATGAAAAGTATGCCTTTTACGTAACATTACTATACATAGAGACATCCAAAAATACATGTAAAAATTACACATGAATACAAATTGATTCATAAATATAGGTGATTTTCTTATTTAAGTATATTATACTATATTAAATAATTGATTTTCTTAGAGAAATCTAATGGCATACAATAGTAGAATATGTAGATTGACATTATTTGTGATTATGAAAACTACTATATCATAGAGGGTCCAACAATATACCCCATTTTGATAATAAAAAATTATGGCATACATGTAAATATAAGAAAGATCCCCCACAAATATCACCCAAAATAAATGGATTATTATGAGTATATTCCACGTGTCATATACCAAAAATTCTCCCCCTTAGATTAATAATGTATTCCCCTTATTTTATGTATGCCTCTTATTTATCCCCCTTTTGGGTTTAACCAAAAAAAGAAAAGAAGAAAGTAAAAGGAAAAAAATAACAAAAAGAAACACACAATAACGATTTATATTAGGAAGTAGAAGAGTATAGGCCAAACAAAAGAAGAAATACCTATCAAAGATTCAATCCATCACTAAGGTTTTGGCTTCTGTGGAGCTTTTCCTTTAATTTATGGATCTGATGTTGGATGAGAATGTATGGGAGTGGATGAGGGAAGAGGCTGTCTGAATACAACACCAGGAAGGGCAACACTTTTAGGGACATTGGCTACAAGGCTAGGCCTTCTCTCGAATAACACGCGTCTGGAAGATTTCTCTGTAATAACCAGTCGGATCTAGGAAAGATCCTGAGAGATGGACATTGGAGCAAGAGGTTGAGAGGGGGTACCAATGGAAGTAATAGGAGGAACCATAATTTATTTAGCTTGAATATGCAGATATGGATTAATGATATTGATGAAATCATTAATTATTTCACCTCCATATTGTATATATTTCTCGAACTCATCCTTATTCTCCATGAACTTATTCAGAAAAGGGGTAAACTCCTTCAATTGAGTGACTTGTTTTTTGAATGTTTCTGCGACTAGAGGTATTTTGGGATTTTTTCTAGAAACAATATGCAATTTATCCGATCAATTTTGGTATAAATATTTGAAAAGTACTTATCCACTTTATCTCTGACATCTTTTTGAAGAGCAGAGGCTTCATTTGTGCATTGTCGTACCATATTGTACACAAGGTATGTATTTCGATGCAGCATTTCTAGAATTTATTTGTCTGAAATGCTTTGAAAAGTATTGAGTTCCTCTCTCATCATAGTCTAGTGACACTCTAAATCTGCAACATCACCTTTCCCACTCCAAGAAGTAGAAGGGCCAGTATTCATTTTTGGAAGCTCCTCTTTCAATTTATTCAGATCTACACTCAGTAGATGAGTCACCAATTTCATAAGATCTTCCAGTACACCAAAAAAGGAGGTCTTGAAATCAGTGGTTAGAGAATTTAACTCATTTATCATCTTCCTTAGTTATTATCTCAACAAGGTATTACGCCTAATAATGGTTTCTATTGTATTAATGATATTTGGTTGAATCTCTTGGATCACCATCCTAGAAATCATTAGTGCATATACATATAAAATAACGATTGAAGTGGAGGATTATATTCTGGATCCAATAAATGCTTGCACTAACTCACATATATAATTTTTGAATTAATCCAAATCAGCCTTAGTGACATTGTCACTAGGCACTGTCTATGCTACTGGCTCAACAATTGGAGATGCAACTAGTGGAACATGTTCTACTCCAGCTTCATATTGTGGAGCAGGAGGAGGAGGCACCCACTATTCATCTGAGTCATATTACAACCCAAAAAGAATGTATCCTAGATCATTATTCAACTCTCTAGTATAGGTTCAGTCTCTTCGCTCAATTGTATCAATCCCGGTTTTTCGTCCTTGAGGATTAGGAACAACTTCAACTTCATTAGCATCTTCATACTGTCCCCTAGACATAATAACATTTCTAGGAATAGGGACCAACTGAACTTCATGTTCAGAATGTTCTCCCGCTACTTCAACTTCAATAGGAACCTCCTCAATTTGAGGCACTTTATCCTCAGCTTATTCCTCATGGTCACTAGCAATATGTCCATTCAATTTCTGAATTATGTCTTTATTTTTAGCATTAGGATGGGATAATCTGTCCTCATGACAAGAATCTCTATGATCAACATCTTCATGTTCAATAGGATCAGCATCATTTCTAGATCCGTGTACAGACTCCTCACTGGATATGTCAACTACTTGTTGTCCCACATTCAAATAATATCTTACATGCTCATCATTCCTTCCTTCATTATCATCATCAGACTCCTCATATGGTTTTCTTACATAACCTTAATCTCCAAAAATATAGGTCTCTTCCTCATCCTCATCACCTAATAATGATTCTCTTGAGGGAAAGTAAAAAAGGTGGACTATCAGGTCCATAAGACATATTTTTGGGGATTTTAGAAATATTAGGATCACTTCTATCATAATAAGTTGACATTTCTTCCCATGAAACTTCAGTCTCAGTTTCATCATCAGAATAAACACGTTCTTCTCCTAGTTTGTGACTGGGAAAAACATGATCCCTTGGTCTTCTTGGATGATCATTTGGATTGAAATCCTCATACAACCATTCCTCATCACCTACCCAACATTTGTTCCATGGGTTCCAGAAAAACATTATCCTTTTACAAATACATTTTTGATGACCGAAGCCACTACATGCACTTCTCAAATCATCTCCATCTTCCACACAACCTAAAATTTTAAAATTTTTGAGATCATCCTCAGATTGTACATAGATATTGCCTTATTGGATGGATTTATCAAATTAGAGACATGGAACATTAGATACCTACACATGTTCAATTTTATCCCATGTTTCTAAGGATAGATCAGGAATACATCCTGATATTTCACCTCAGATAAATCACCCTTCCATGGATAGAGTTTATTTTTTATGAACTTTAAAAGAAATCATACCTCTTGTTTATACACAGATGAAATATTCCTCCTAGATTCTCTATTTCCAGTCAACTCTTCCAGAGCATCATCATAAGAGAATAAATCCGTGGAAGGTGGAATATTACCTGGATAATAAGTATAGACACCTTCATAAGGCAGCTCCATGCTCTCATCCCACTCCATAGATAAAAAATCTAATTAACTTCCCTTTACCACTAACATCAACCTTGCTACTTCCGTTTTATCCATAGATATGTTTAAATGTTGATAAAATTATTTTACATACTAGGGACAATAAGTACTTTCATTATTAGAGAATCGGTATATCCGTCCTTGAGATTCTAGCACTCTAAATAAAAACACATTTCTACATAGAAGATACTCTGTAGATCCTTCCTTCTCAGTTATAGACTCTCTATTCTGACTCATAGTAGATTGATATTTTCTTAGCTCTTCCCTAGCGCGCTTTGTACTTTTTATTTTGAGGTTTTGGATTCCTACAGAGTCTAGAGGATGAGGGTCAAGATATGGAGTGAAAATAGGTAAGATGAATTAAATTAGTGGGAAGGAGAAAGGTTGGTATGAATGAAACATTTTGTATCATTTTGGGATTGTGAATCGTAAAGCATAAAATTTAAATGCGACAAAAAGAATACCAAAACAATGTAATTTTATTTTAAATTGGATGGATTATAAAAGAATCCTCAAATAAATTAGTGTTATTGAATTAGATTTATATGATCGGTTCCAGGGATCAGTATCACAAGATTGGTTTCACACGATCAGTTTCACAAGATCGGTTTCACATGATTCGTTTCACAAGATATGTTTCACAATGATCAGTTTCAGGAATATATTTTAGAGATCGGTTTCAATAGATCAGTTTCAAAGATTAGTATTAGGAATCCATTTTAGGGATTTGTTTTAGAAGATCGGGTTCACAAGATCGGTCTCACAATAATGGTCTCACATGACCAGATTCACCAATATCGATTTCAGGAATCAGTTTACAGGATCGGTTTCAGAAGATCGGTTATAAAAGCAATTTCAAAGAATGGTTTCAGGAATTAGTTTCAAAGAATGGTTTGACAAGACTTTAGATATTTATCATTCACAGTTCGTGTCTAATTTACTTCATTATATTAGTTTTTAAGGTTTTACTTAATATATCTTCAAGTTGATGCTCAGTCCCAATAAACACAATAGTTATATCACCTTTTTGATAATGATCTCTCAAAAAGTGATAACTTAAATTAATATGCTTTGTTCTAGAATGATAAATTGGATTCTTAGAAATGTTAATATCACTTGTGTTTTCATAGTTAATGGGTATATGTTTTAATTTAAATCCAAAGTCTAATATGGTTTGTTTCATCTACAAAATTTGTGCACAACTACTTCCAACAGCAATGTATTCTTCTTAAGAAGTTGATAATGCAACCGAATTATTCTTTTTTACTAAACCATGATATTAGTGACTTTCCCAAGAAGTGACATGTTCCAGAGGTACTCTTTTTATCTAACATACATCCACCAAAGTCAGTATCTGAATAGGTAACTAAATCAAATGGTTGTCCTTTATGATAGAACAATCAAAAATTAGTTGTATACTTGTGGTATTTGAAAATTCTTTTAACACCATTTAAATGTGACACATTTGGGTTTTCTTGAAATGTCACACACAAACACACACTGAACATAATATCGGGCCAACTAGCAGTTAAGTACATCAAACTCCCAATCAATACCCAATAAGCAGTTTGATGAACCGATTTTCCATTATCATCAAGATCCAACTTATATGTAGAACTCATAGGGGTTTCACTACTCTTAATGTTGTCAATGCCATATCTTTTCAAATGATCATTAGTGTACATACTTCGATATAAAATATTATCATCTTTATATTGAAATATTTCTAATACAAGAAAATATTTAAGTTCACCCATTAAACTCATTTCAAACTCACATTGCATTATTTTTTAAATATCATTATATAAATAATTGTTAGAAGATCCAGAGAAAATATCATCTACATATATTTGGGATATTAAAATTTCTTTTGAAATTATTTTTATAAATAATGTAGGATCATCAAGTCCATTTGTAAAACCTTTTGAAATAAGAAATATACACAACAATTCATACCAAGCTCGTGGATCTTGTTTCAATCCATATAAAGCTTTTGATAATTTAAACAAATGATTTGGAGAATGTGGATTTGGAAAACCTGGGTGTTTTTCAACAAAAACATCATAAAATATATAACCATTTAAGAATTAACTTTATAAATATGTTTGATAATGTTTAAAATCCAAGTATGTTGTATAGGAAAGTAAGATCCTAATTTCCTCAAGTCTAGCTACTGGTGCAAAGGACTATTCATAATCAATTCCCTCTTCTTGATTATATCCTTCTGAAATTAGTCTATCTTTATTTCTAACTATATTTCTGGCTTCATCTTCATTATTTCTAAATACCCATTTTGTTCCTATGGTCAAATTATTTATTGTTCTATCTATAAGTTTCAAAACTATATTTATTTCAAACAGATTTAGTTCTTTCATGGCCATTACCCAAAATTTATCTATGATATCATCATTGATATATTTAGGTTCATGATGTGATAAGAAATCATGATGTTCAACTTGGTTTATCAAGAAATCTCTCATCTGTGTTCCTCTATCTAAATCTCCAACAACATCATCTAGGGGATGATTTTAAAGGGTCCTAGTTGTTCTAGAGAAGGTTGAAATTGATATTTCGGGTTGGTCATGTTTATCTGGTTCACTAAAGTTAGGATATTGAGAATTTACATAACCAAAAGTTTTCACAGATTCCTTCACATGACGATTTGAGTTTTTATCATTAATGTCTAGATTGTACATATCCTCTTCAATATTTTCTAGTGAGGTCTTCGGCTCATATGGATCTGCTTCATAAAACATGATATGTGTCGATTCCTCCACACATTTGGTTTTCTTATTAAAGACTCTATAAGATTTGCTTGATGTAGAACATCATAGAAATATTCCTTCATCACTTTTGGAGGCGAAATTATCTAAATTACATTTAGTGTTCAGAATATAATCATTACATCCAAACACTTTAAAATAACATTCTTTCGGTTTCCAATTATTCCACAACTCATAAGGAGTTTTCATGTTTGGGTCTGATTAAGACTTTGTTTATTATGTAACAAGCTATATTAACATCTTAAGCCTAGAAGTATGTATTTAGGTCCAACTAATTTAGTATAGTATGGGAAATTTCTTGTAACGTTCTATTTCTTCTTTCCACCACACCATTATGGTAAGGTTTCCTAGGAGCATAGAAATTATGATTATATCTATTTAGTGAGAAAAAAGGTTCAAAATCGTGATTCTAAAACACACAACCATGATCACTTTTTATTGATTTGATCTTAATTCCACTAATATTTTCTATAGTCCTAGAATACATGGTAATGTGTGAACAAGCTTCACTTTTGTGAGATAGGAAAAAGGTCCAGGTGTACACAGACAAATAATCTACAAGAATATAAACAGTGCTTCCCATTGAGCCTCGAAACTCTAGATGGTCCAAAAAGGTCCATGTGAACCAAAATAAGTGGTTGAAGAGTAGTTAATTCATTATATTGTTTGAAATAGATTTTATGTTCCTTTCCTTTTTGACAAGTATGACACACTTTATTATCTGGAAACTCTAATTTGGGTAAGTCTCTATCCAATCCTTTTATAGTTATCTTTATAAGAGAGTGTATATTCCAATGTCCTAGTATTCTATGCTAGAGCCAATAATCTTTGTTAAAGGAATTTAGACAAGAGGCACTCTGTGAGACTAGTGTGTCTAAAATTATTTCATATACATTATCATTTCAAAAAATAGTAAATAATAAGTTATTCTTGGAATAAAAAACATGGCATGAATCATTTTTTAATTTAACAATAAATCTATCATCACACAAATGAGATATGTAGAGAAGGTTATACTTTAATCCATCAACATACAATACTGTATAAATTGAAATAGAGTTATAGTTTCCAATATAGCATAGGATGATGATTTTTTCCTTTACCATTGTCACCAAATGTGACATATCATCTATTAATCTTGATAAGACTTTTAAAGACTGAATAGACCCCTATCATATGTCTTGAACAACCACTGTCCATGTACCATAACTTTTTACAGGATATCTTTAGGAAGTTTACATACAAAGCAGTTCATCCAATAAATGACTTTGGTACCGATATTTTTCCTGGTCCTCATACATTAGTGAAATAAACTTTTGGAACCCACAACTGTATTATGGGCATCATATATCTAGAATATAATGTGTCTGCAAGGTAAACTCTGTATGGTACAAATGAATTAGATGCAGTAAATGAATTTGTAGAACTGGAACTTTCTATGAAATTCTGGTTTTTGAAAAAGGTATCTGATTTTCCTGATCTGGTTACATAATGTGATTTTGTTAAATTCCTTTGACCTGGTTGATATCCTATTTCAAAAGTATAGATAACCGCTATTTGTTTTAGAAGCATTTGAGTAAGATTATTTTTACCATTAGTGAAATTTTCCATGTCTCCCTTCAATTTCTCATTAGAAATTTTAACTCATTGTTTTCCTTATGTAGTTGTGAATTTTAATATTTTTCAGTTGTAAGTTCAGAGATAACAATCATAGTAAGAGCATGTTGTTTCTTCAATGATTTATACTTATCTTTCAACTTGTTACTTGTTTCCTCTATCATGTTTCAATATTCGAATGATTCATCATTTTTCATATTTTCATATTCACTTTTAGAATAATATGTATTATGTACATGATATTCTAAGGATACATCAGTTGTATTTGTCATAAATCACTTATTAGCCATATCATATTTCTCATTTTGAGAAGAGATAGATTCACTTTAGATATCCTCAGAGGCACTCCAGGTGGCCTTCATTGCTTTCTTACACCTTCTATCCTTATTTTTATACTTTTTCTTGTATTTCATATTTTGGAAGTCTACCTTCACATGTCCTTTCCTTTTACATTCATATCAAATTAACTCCTCTAATTTATCATTTCCATTCCAATCCTTTTTCCAATTTCCCATGTCATCATATTTTCCTTTATAATTGGGATTATTTAAAAACAAATTTTTTATATTGAATTTTGTGAATATTCTAGACAACTAGGCCATTTCTTCCCCACTATCAGCAGCTAATTCATCACTGGTTGAGATTTCAATAGCAGCGTGAACTTTCTCCTTGTCTTTACTTTTATAAGTAGTTGTCTTGAAAGCTACATACATTTGTTTTAGTTCATCCAATTCTTTATTTATCTTCAATTCATATTCATATATCATTAATATACCAATCAATTCATTCACATGAATCTTATCAATATGATATGATTGTATAATAGACACAGACGCTCCACACCATCCTTCAGGTAAGCATCGTAGAATCCGTATAATCAGCTGTTTGACTGTTACTTCCCTTCCTAATTAAATCCTGTTATTCACAATTTTATTTAACCTGAGATACATAACAAAAATAGAATCATTAGGCTTCATTATAAAGCTATCATATTAAATAGTATAAGTATTTAATCTCATTTCATTAACATTAAAGGTTCCCTCATGAGAAACATACATAGTGTCCCAAATCTCATGTCTTGTTTTACAAGAAGAGATACAGTTAAACTCTTCATATCCTAGTGAATAGTATAGAGAATTAATTTATTTACAATTATTGTTATTGGCGGTCTTTGTAGGTTCATCCCATGTATTTCTAGTAGTTTCAATAATTGTATATTTACTTTCTATAGCAGTCCAGATTTCAAATCACAAGCTTTCTAGATGTATTTTTATATTAAGCTTCCATTGAGTATATCAAGTTCCATTAAAGAAAATATTTCTATTGGTAGTAGCCCCTTATAATCTATTTTCCATGATATTTATTGTAGAATAATTTCCAAGAGATAAAAATTTAGAAATATCAAAAAAAAATTATTCTTGGAAAAACAACTATAATCATAGTTGACAAGAGTTAAAAACTGACAATAACTTTTAAATCCCTTTGATAAAAAATGTTTTTCAGAGTATATGACTCAAGAGGGGGGTTAATTGAGTATCGATAAAAATTTCTAATCAAATTGGATCATTTAAATAACATCTGTTTATTAAAATAAAATCAAAGTCATTTTGTAGTGAATTTATATAAGTCCTGAAATTTCATATAGTTTCTCATAAGATTGATTAGTTCTCAGTTTTACAAATATAAATATTAATAAAACTTTTGAAACTAATATATGGATTCAAAATAGATATAAACACTTTCTAAGATAACAATAAATTCTGATATTATCTTAATTTGGAAGATACCTGTCAGATTAAAATGCAAGTCAAACATCACATCGGGTAAAACAAGAGGTTCAATCTCAAGATGAGACATAGAACTCTCCACATTGTTATCAACTGCCACCAAGAAGTTTATATTAATAAAATTTTTATCTACACCTTGGATCAGTGTTCTCAATAGACCAGACAGGGCTGTCTAGGTTATAGTTGACCTCTAGCACAGTTATTCGTGGGAATACTATCAAACAGATCACACATGATATCTTCTATAGTTCTATGTGGGAAATAAGAGTTGAAAGGGATTGAGTGTGAGGATATTTTAGTATCCTTCAGTTAAGATCAAGAGACTATGTGTGTTATATAAACAAATGTACACACTACCCTACATGTAAACACAAGAACATAACGCCGTTATAAAAGGAAAAACAGAGTTTAGTGATCATTGTGTGTTGTGCAGCAAAGCTCTGGACTCATTTTATGTAGATAAAATGAAATTTGAGTCTTCTTCTTAAAGTTGGACTTAGAAAAAGTATTGTTGTCTCTGTAATCTACTTTTCAGGTGTGTAAAGGTTCAACTCTTCTTTTTGAGGAGGTTCTTCAAGCTATATCATGTTGTTGCTTGTAGAGCCTATTGTGAATTCAAGCTTCGTGTTCCTCTCGTACCAAAATCATGTGTATTTACACAGTTTGTCCTTTTTGTTTTAGCACTATGTTTTATAATAGAGATAGAGCTCTAGCTATGTGGATGATCTTATAATACTTTTACACTTCATGTTCCACTAATCTAGAAGATATCCCCATGTGCACGTACTTGTACTATCGACAGATTGTCTTATAGACAATATTAAATAATGTCAAAAACATTTATTTTTCCACATATGAATATTAGAAATAAATTTGAATTAATAAATATGATATAGTTATGTATGACTATTGGTGAGTCATTTTCATCAGTTTGTCATCTTTGGTTTGTTAATATCAGTTTTTCATCTCCGGTCTGTCAACATCGGTGTGTCAACTTTTGTATGTAATCTTTGGTCTATCATATTCGGTGTGAGAACTTCGTTCTGTCATCTTTGGTCAGTCATCTTCAGTCTGTCATCTTTGGTGATTCAACTTTGATCTATCATCTTTAGTATGTCATCTTCGGTTTGTCATCTTCGATTTTTCATCTTTGGCCTTTCAAACATCAGTGTGTCGAACAATAGTGTGCTGAACATAGGTGTGTCGAACATCAGTGTGTTGAACATACTATTAGTGCTAGGGACTCCAAAAATATTATGAAGATTCTGTATTATACGTAACATTAATATACTAACAGACATCCAAAAATACATGCTAAAAATACACTTCTAAAAATATTGATTCATAATTAAATGTAATTGACTTCTTTAATTATATTGTTCTGTTTGAAATAATTGATTTACTTAGAGAAATTAAATGGTTCAAAAGAGTAGAATCTGTATATTGACATTATCTGTGATTATGAAAATTACTATATCATAGAGGGTCCAACACCTAGACTAATGTGTAAAGATATTTATAACATTATATGAGTTTTATAATTTTTTTGAAATGAATCATTTCATCATTCTCCAAACAAGGTACTTTATGACCTTTTCGAAGAATTATGGTAAGAATGTTTTTTTAACTTATATGTTTGGTGTGAAAATTTTCGGTCACTATAACACCTTCAATGCTTCCCTTACATGTTTATAATAATATTTACAAAATAAAAGTTTTCTTTTATAGTTATCTAACTTTTAAATGATTTCAAAATAGAAATAAATATTTCACTCAAGTAGTTTTGATTTAATCTATGTCAACATCCATTTATGGATTTTACACATGGTGGATGTTGATTTAAAATGATACATTATTCTATATCATATTGATGTTTTTATGATATGTTTGACTGTGTATATGTTATTTCTATACCATTCATGGTTTATAGTTAATGTATTATCAAGTTTTAAGTTAGTTTTAATATGAATGAATATGTTATGTTTCAACATTTTGATATGTGGAATGAATTAGAATTATTATGTGATGGGTGGAGGCTGTTATAGTTCCTTGATGCATAGGTAGGTCTCATGCGACAAACCAATGTCTTGGAACAAGGCCTTGACGAAATCATTTTTATAGTTTTGGCACGAGGCATTGACTATGTGGTCATGATGTATAGAATTATGCATTCCATCATTATGAAATTACCTATCGATATTACATGTGACTATTCGAATAGTATAATTTCCATGTAAATACGTTAATGGAACTATTTGATTTATCTTTTCCATATTATGTTAATTTTTAAGATTAAAAGGATTTTGTTTTAGTCAAATAAATTGCCTTAAATGTTTATGCTTATTTATGATAGTTTCCTCTATATTTTTATCCTTAAAAAGAATTTGATCTCACCCCTTTCTTATGTTTTCATTTTCTCAGGATGTGAAGAAGTATATTTTGATTAATCTATAGGGATAGGTCAAGCATATGAGTTTGTTCAATGTGGAGACAATGTTGTTTTTTTATTTCATGATGTAATGTAATACGTACTTATAAATCTAGTACTTACATGGTAACTAAACAAAGCATTATTTCAAGACATTATCTATTGTGATCATGCCAATGTTTTAAAATAATGCACAAACTCTAGGTAATTGAGGTCGGGGCATTATAGTTGGTATTAAAGGAAGTTTTGTACAACAAAGAAACCTAGATTTAAAAAATATCTAAATAGAGAACATTACCCTAAGACTGACATTGAGGATTAGTATACTAGAACATACTATAATTTTTGTAATGTAGCAATTTTTTGAGTTTTCAAAGAAATACAAAGCTTTCTGGATATGAGAGGTAGAGACAGCTCTGGCATAGATGTATCTAGAAGTAAAAAAATCCAACAATAAGTTTCGTGCATGACTTGAGGTATCCTTTTACATGACAACATGCCTTGTTGCACTCTTGGATACAACACTCCCAAGGGATATGCTTTGGATAATTCACATTTTCCTAAAAACCATCATGAAGTATTTATTAGGTAAAACTTCCTCAAAGAAAACATTGTTTTTATGATTATGAGTTATATGAATGAACTGTTCAATTTATGTAAGGATTGATAATAGTTTGGAATTATATATTGTGATTCATAAACTAATCTAGTGTATGTCACTATTTAGAAATGACGCATAGTTGAAGGAATGGAAAATGTATAAAGGCATGTAATACATGTAGGTATTACCCTCCTACTCAAGATACATATAGTGAATTTGGTGATGAAATTGGTGATGAACAACTTATAACTATAGTGAAAAAACTCACTAAGGTTATAAATAATATCCTTACCTAAATGGAGCTCCATGATCCATAACATGGAGGATCAGTGTTAGACTGCTTCATTAGGCAACAACCATGAACATTCAATGTGACTACAAAAACATGTGTAGCTGAAAATGGATAAGTTCCATCTAAAAAATATTTCATGCTTTTGAAAGTACATAAAGGGAAAATGTTGTCATGGAAGTTTATCACCTGACGGGAGATGCATATCAATGGTGGTCATTAATTAAAAAAACAAAGTAGAATGAATATGAATCAAATATGGAATTGATGGAGATTAAAAATCTTTTTATAGAAAAATATATTCATCACGACCATTGAGTGGATATGGAAATACAATTTCTGAGTCTGATGGAAAAGGAAGATGAGAATGTCTCAAAGTATGAGACTAACATTACACGATTAGAAAGGAATGTTATAGATTATATACATAACCCAAGGAGTAAGATTGATCGATTCATTAGTTGGTCATAACCATTTCTCTGTCAATCATTTTTCTGATAATCCTTATAATCATACAAAGATATAGTCTCTGGTGCTATCAAGACAAAAAAGAAATTCTCTATGTCTTATGACATTAAATTAAAGCAAGAGAAGAAGAGAACCGAAGAGCAGGAGACATATATAATGAAAAAAGGAAGGAAAGATTTTCTCTTATGTGAAAATTGTAAGAAGAAACACACTCTAACATTCCTAAAATGAATGGGATTGTGTTACAAATGTAGAGAAAAAGGTCACTGATATAGTGGTTGTACGGGGAAAGGAGGAGGATTTCAATGTTGAATGCTATAATTGTAGATGAATTTGGTATTATGAAAATGAATGTCTTAAGTGAAAAGGAAACATACATCAGAAAAAGCCAAGGGAGCAAGGACAAGATTATATTGTTACTACAGTTGAAATAAAATAATTAATGTATTTCTATTTTTGGATTCAAGAATTATATTCAGGTTATATGGAGAATGTGATATATTATATGATTTTACTATAGTAATTTCTATTTTCATTATGGTTTTAATATCATATAAGGTTATCATATTTTTAGTATGTGACAATAATAGAAACTTTTTGTTGTTTCAGAATCTGATGTTACAATTGATTTTGGAATTTAGAGGCATTTTATAGTGTGTCTGGACAAATGTATTTTGGAAAACTATAAAGGTGAGAATGGATTATGGTAGAATTTGTATTTTAATGTTTTAGGTTAATAAATTTCTTAATATTAATTTTTTATTTTTATAAAAATGATAACCCATAGGTCGGGAGAAAACCTATCGTGTCTGGATAGGCCACGTGACATGAACTCGCAACCGAAGGGCGACAAGGGTGTATCACTTACCACTAGCCTACAGGAAGTCCATGGTTATTAAAATTTTTTCCTTTAAATGGTAAATGTTTATATTTTTAACCCTATATTATTTGAATAAATAGAATATTTTTTAGTTATATTATGTTTTGGATTAAAATATGAGTTTGTGGTAGAAATTAGTTAAAGGATGTAACTCTATTTGTCATGTATTATTTTTTTCTTATTCATTGAAAAAATTAATTCTTAAATTTTTGGGAAAGGATATTAAAACCAAATTTTTTTATCCTAATACCTTTTGTTTTGTTAAACTGATGATATTTTAAAACATCATAGATTTATGTGTTTGAGGCCCTAAATTTTCCATTCACTTGTTTGTGATTGATAACATTAATCACTCGCGATAAATATTTATGTTTTCCTCAAATTATAATTTACACCAATTTTCTCCTATTCAAAATAGTAATTTTGGGGTGAATTTTTCATTTCCATTTCCATATTTTTAAGACTAAATTTTAATAACCATAGTTTCGATGTGGGTTTCCACAAAATTATTTTCTATTTTTTAACCTTTTATTTTCCAATAAAAATATAAAATTGAGAGGATACAATTTCTTGAATATGGGAGTAATATAACACCCAAAGATTCCATGGTACATTTCTCTTTGAATAATAAAATAGCATGTGATGTACGCAACACGGAATTCATGCGCACCACGACCTATCAAAATAGTCATTTAAAAAGTGGTTATGAATAGTAATCACCACTTATTGAATTTCGTATATATATATCCCAAATAATTTTAGCATCCATCTTTTTTTATTCTAAGACATAATATGAAGACAAATTCAATTTTTCAATAAAAGAATTATTTTTTAAAAAATATAGTTTTTCCACCTTTTAATGGATAACACGGTTTGAATCCAATATTTGAAACTATTATAGATTTAGTTTTATTAAATAAAATTATTCATTAGAGGATATGAATAAAAATTTATTTGGAATAAAGGTTTCGTACTTTTCTGATAACTTTCATATTTTGATTAATATTGAAAAATAAATTTTTTTAATAAACAAAAACTTTTTTAATTGAAATAATTTACATTGATAAATTATATATTTGAGTGGTTTTAAAGTATCATTAGATTATATTTTTATAATTTAATATAATTTATTTCGTAGGATATAATTTTACATTTAAATTGTATATAAACACATGTCCATCTTTTGATAGTTTTTACTTCTTAAAAACCCACTTGTTGGTTAGGACAAGGGAAATTAATATTAAATTAATATCTGCAAAATTTGTGTTTTAAATATGGAAAAATGGATTCCATTATTTGGAATCAGGATGTCCAAATTGTTTAAATAGGTAACTTTTATTTTTAGAAATTATGAATATTTACTATAGTAAATATTTTATTTACCATGGTTAAAGGGTAAATCCGGTAAATAAGAGACAAAATAATATTATAATAATATAAAATTACCCTAACAAGTGTTCTAACCCCATTAGATGATACATTTCCGATCATGTGCATCCTAGGGTTGATTTTGGGACCCCATGGAGACACATGTGAGTGATAATATCATTTTATATTAATTAATTTAAAGTAATGAAAAAAATAACAAAAGATTGTCTGTTTTAGTAAATCAAATTTTATAAGGGTTTCTATAATAGATCTCTTTGACTCTAGATATTCAATTGAAAGCTAAAAATATTTCCTAAATACTGACATTTTATTTTTTAATTTTTAGACAAAAAATAAATATATTTATTTATTACACAATAATGATGCAGTTTTTCCCTTATTAATGAAAGAATCAAATAAATGATATTGTAAATAATAAAATAAATATAAATTTAACGTTTTGATGACATAAATTTTTTTTAGGTGAATATGACATATTATGGTTGATTTAAAGTATTTATGTCAAATTAATCATGATTTTTAACTTTCACCTAAACCAAATACGAAATAGTTTCAAAATTAACATAAATTAGTTTTTTTTAAAACACTATATTATTAAAGGTTTTAATATTCCTAAAATTCTATCGTTAGACCAAAGGACAAATATATTAATAGATATATCTTTAATGAACAACTTCGGGTTATCTTGGATTTTTATTGTATGTTTATTATCCATTTATTATAATAATACATGAAGACATGGTAAAAGATAACTGACTTAACTAAGAGTTAAACTTATAAGAAAAGGTTAATATGGAGACCTAAAGTTGTCAAAAACCCATTTGATGATAGTAAATAGACTGAAACACACATTAAACTAAAATTAAATCCTTTTTGAGCCATCCGGAATCTAAAATGATATTATAATAAAATAATATTTTAAAATTTTCATGAAGTGACCCTCACCTCTCTTATAAAAGTGTTCTTCCCCTTATCTTAAAATAACACCTCCCATACCATTTTTCTCGGCCAAAATCTGTTCAAATTTTCAACCAATGACCCTCACTTCACCCTAGAGTCCTTACTATGATCTGAAATCCAGCCTAAAGAGCACTTTTGTTCAAATCAAAATGAAAAACAAGAACAGAGGTAATTATTTCATCTACTCTTTCAATGTTCTTTTCTTCTTCCACTTTCACTTTCTATGTTGTTTCCATACCAAAATAAAAACTCTAGTACCTTTTACATTCTGATACATTATTATAAATATGGTACAACCTTACTCAATATTCTATCCATCCAATAAATGAAAAATTCATCATATGTTGGTACGTACGGCTTACCGTCTCCACATCGTGGTATAGTTTTTCATTCAACACTTCATTATTTGGATGGCTATAATAATTAGTATAATTTATGTAAATAATAAATATAACATTTTAATGATTATTTATATATAATATACCATCCTACTACATGTGATTTCACCATAAATATAATGATAATATCTCTCGTGCGTACATATGGCTTATTGTCTCCATGACGCGATGAGATTTCTTTCCCCACTGTAACCATTAAAGGATAATTTTCATTTGATGATTAAAAATAATTTTTAACAACTTAATATCATTATATATTTGAATACAATACATCCTATCCCTAAATACTTGACTTACATAACAAAACATATAGAGGAAAAAGAATCAGTTATCACCCGAAACAATGATACTACTGAAATATTATAAACAAAACAATATTAGAAGATCGTATGTAGTATCATATTTATGTGTATTATTAGTGTATAATTTAATAATAATGATTTAGCTATTATATAATAGGTTAATGTACCCTTGACCATGGAAAAGTACAAAGCAAGAGATAAATTTCACAATCACATTATTATCAAATCTAGTTTATACGTGAGTATCTACAGGGGCTTCATTATCATCCATATCAGTGTTTCTAAAAAAGTTATATCAAAATATTTCTACTATTTTTTTGAATATTGGTTAATTTCATTTATATCATTGTATTAATTTTTATAATTTTTTTTGAATGTAATATTTCTGCCTTTTTCCAAACAAGGTACATTATAACCTTTTTGACAAATTAAGGTAAGAATGTTTTTTATCTTATTAGGCTGGTGAAGCTATATTCTGCAGTTATAACACCATCGAAGCTTCACTTATAATATTATAAGAATATTTTTGAAATAAATGTTTTCTTATATAACTATGATACTTTTAAATGATTTCAAAATAGAAAGATTTATTTCTCTCAAATATTTTTGATTTCATCTATGTCAACATCTTTGATATATTTTAAACTTGTTTGATATTTATATATTATGTTACAATATTCCATATTGTATTGAAGGTTTTATGATAGTTTTGACTGTGGATGTGTTATTTATATACAATTCATGGTTTATGGTTAATGTTTTAACATTTATTATGCTAGTTTTAGAACAAATTTTTTGGTTATGGTTCATCCTTTTTCATATGAGGAATGCATTGGAATTAGTAAGTGACGGGTGGAGCCCAATATAGCTCTTCGATGTATCAGTAGGTCTAATGAGACAAACTACTGTCTTAAAAAAGGGCATTGACAAAATCTAATATGTAGTTCTGTCACAAGGCCTTGACTATGTGGTTATGATGTGTAGCATTATATATTCCATCATTATGAAATTAGCTATTGATATTACATGAGATTATTCGACTACTTGAATATACAAGTGAATAAGTAAATGGAATTATTTTATTTATCCTTCCAATATTGTTCTATAGTTTATGTTTAAAAGTCTTTTGTTTTATTATTATGCAATTTCTAAAATTTTTATACTTATTTATGATAGTTTCTACTATATTGTTATCCTTACTGAGCATCCGAGCTAACCCCTTTCTTAGGTTTTCATTTTTCCATGATGTGAAGAAGTATATTATTATTAAACTATAGGGATATTTCAAGGATATGAGATTTTTCAAAGGGGATACAATGTTGTTTCTTATTTAATGTTGTAATGTAAAACTTATGTATGTATCTAGTACTTCCAAGGCTACTAAACTAATCAGTAATTCATGACATGATCTCTTGAGATGTTACCTATATATTAAAATAATGCACCGACTCTGGGTAACTAGGGTTAGGGTGTTACAGAGGTTATTTTATTAATTTTAAAAACACCTAATAAATCCTCTAAAACCTATATATTTTTTATGGTTTCAGAATCAATTATTTGTAAATTGGATCACTTATACATAAGAAAGTTTAATATTTTTTTGCTATAGGTTCCTAAACCAGTAAAATATTGGATACCACTTCACTTTGGAAGAAACCATTAGATGAAACAACATGTTGGTTTTGGTTCTGATTACTTTAGTATACGTAGTTAAAAACCTATGTTTGGAAATTAATAAAGAACTCATCTCACATTTTCACTTAAAAATCATCCCAAAATCCCAATTCACTTCTATAGAAACTCTTTTATAAAGATATTACAATATATTTCTCCTATAGTTTCTTCTAATGGTATCTCAATTCTGTTAAGAAGCTCCTCACATGTTTTGGAATCACCCTCTCAAGGGAATGGATTTTTCTCTCTTCTTTTCTATTCAATCACCTTAATTGTAATTAACATTTTGAATATAAATTTATTATAATATAACGTATTTTTAAATATCTCTATACATTAAATTTTATCTTCAAAAAGGGATTTATAATTTATCCTTTATCATTATAACCCTTACAAAAGTTTTCACTATTCCAAAGTAAGGGATTCACTTATTCTCCTCTTTATCCATGAACCCATTTAAATTATCCCTTTATTTCCAATTGATCATATTGGGATATGACTCCACACATCACAATTACTAAATTTTTTATTTCCATTTGATTATATACCCATTCCACTCTCATTATTCTCTTCCATGAACCATTATATACCCTCATTATGCAGCCATAATTATCTTACGATTTTCCCTACAAAACAATTTGGTTGTGAACACCAATCCTTTGTTACACAAAAGAGTATTCACCAAGTTATACCTATCCTTATTTTATTAAATATTAACTTGAATTTATCCTACAATCCTTATTCATGTGGTTAAAAATATTTATTGAAATCCTTATGTTGTAAGATTTATGTTGAATACTTAATCATGTACCTAACATGAAAATTATGGGGCCACCTAGATATAACTCCAATGCATTGGGCAATGATTTAGTCTCCTATGATGTCATGTATGGGATTATGGAGTAAAAATAATCCATTATGGGAAATTTTACAGCTTTTTATGATGTCTTGGTGGTTATCCTTAGCCAATGATTACGATGTAATGTTTATTGATATCAACACATTCCAATGATTCCCTTATGCTATCATGTCATATAAATAATTATTGTTAAAAATTATAATTCTCACACTATTATATTACCTTGTTATGAATCTCGGATCACATTTACTACATTCCATTCTACTATGTTTTGTTTATTCCCTTACAAAGTCTTATATCCCAAAATTTTCTAGTATATTTCATCATGTAATCCTATATAGTTTTAAAAGGGAAATTGAATTGTAGGATCACATTACAGAAAATATCATTAATATTGTTTTTCCTTGGTATATAGTTGATGTTCCATGTATCTAAATTTCAAAATTCACTTGGATTCATTATATTTTAAAATTTAATATTGTATAACTTTTTGTAATAAATCATGAGTATGGTGTATTAAAATATATATTTCCATAGCTTAACATGTTGACCCTGTAGTTCTACATGACACCTTGCTTAACCAAACAATCATAAACCAAATTGATATTCTATGTCACAAAAAATAAGTCCATTCATACTTTAAATAATGAACGTGAAGCTTAATTTATTATTTAAATAAATAAAGAATAAAACATAAATTGGTTTGCATAAAACTCATATGTGCAGTCCCATTTCAGACATATGGAACCATACATCATAACAATAGTTCCCAGAGACTCATTATTATGCCTACACTTACCTTTAGGAAAGAGTTATCATAGAATCAGCCTTGAATATATATTATGGATGAGGAACACTGTGTCCAACACTTCAAACCATTGATGAGAAACTCCATGTCCCACACCCTAAACTATGGATACAGAGTGTTATTCCAAATTCCATTTCCCATTAGTATATGAGCATTCCTAAAAACATAATCTAGTATATAGACCATAATGTATAATATTAATGATTAGAGCCTCAGTTTGAAAATTAATTTATATAGTATAATACAAATTTTAAGAGCATTAATATATAACCTATTATATTCTATTTAATATCCATTCCTAAAGCTTTTGTCTGAAACCCACAGCATATTATCATTTTTTAAATTACTAGTGGTCAACATTTTGACGTTAAAATGCAAATGAAACCCCCCAAAAAATATTTTTTAAAATATTTTCATTTAATATGGTACATATGGTTCATTAACATGGATGGAATTATAATTCCATTATTTCCATCAAAACCATTAAGAGATCCATCAAGGCATATCACCGGGGGGAATCAACAAACCCATTTGAATCTAATTTTAAAACACCTTAAGAAGAAGTCCCCTAAATTTAAAAACGTGACATTTCAAAACATACCAATCCCCCATTGATATCCAAACCAATTGAAAACCCATCACACGCAAGTAAAACAATTTTAATAGCCTCATATGAATTTAAAAAAACTCCACACATAAATAAATTTGATTTGCAAGGTTTGGAACACCATAAGATTGTCCATATATCTAGTCATATAATAACCAACGAATCCAACAGGTTAAATGGGGGCTCTAAGAAACAATATATTTCCCAAAAAATCAAACTTAAACCATGTTAGAAATCCAAATGCACATGGTCTTTAATATTCTCATCACATAAATATGAAAATAAATTATCATAACTATTGGAAAAAATTATAAACCTCCTCCAACATTAACAAAACATTAAAACATTTCCAAGTGTCTATTGCCTTTCCAACTACTATCCATGAATCATCCAAATTACCTAGCATCCAAAAGAGTTAATCTCAAAGACCTATGCGCTAACCTCATTCCACTGAAAAAAATAATTAATTATAACAAATATATTTAAATAAATCATTGAACCCCATCTCAGTATAATGTATTGAAACTCAAATGATCTCACCTCTAATTCAAACTCCATGAGAGTAACATTGGTGGTCCACAACTAGCTATATACATAATTCCTGAGAAAATATCGAAGTGGAGATAAAATTATAAAAATTAATTAATTCAATTTAACTGGGGAAATAAAATAATATTCAACATGAACAAGAATATTAACAAAATGTTACACAATGATACAAAACAATCATGATGGGATCTCCTCTATGTAATCAAATAAAAATACCCATGATAAATGGGTGGTTCCAACATGAACTAGCTGAATCATCAAAAACAACATGTGCATGATAACTCCAAATTAGTGAGTAGTAAGAAAATGATTAAGAGGAATCACCCATGCACAATAACTCACCTAAAACACCAAAGAATCACAATGGAAACATCCCAAATCAAGGTAATGGAGATTATGGAGGGGGGTTGGGAAACACTTGGTTTGTAAACACCATATGGGGGGAAAGGGGGAGGAGTATGATAAAAACACAAGGGAGGATTTTGGTAATATTACACATTTAAAAATGTTCTTAGAATCCACATCGTTTTCCAAACAATGTGACATCCATGGTGTTTTTCAAATCCAGTCAAACAAACCCACATTGTTTGAAAAAATAGTTTGACAATCCACGAACGAACCATGGGAGATCTACATTCCAATAACCCATTACCTTCATGGCTAGAATATATGGTTGTCCAAAACCTGTTCCAATATTGTGGTATCCACTTCCACTCATATGCAGCAAGGCACATAGTTTGTTTAAAACCATGTGTAGTTCATGCACTATATTGAGATGTTTTTTTGTATAAGACTAATATATATATATATATATAATTCCAAAATCTAGGTGATGAGACAATGTGCGATTCTACGTCATGTTGTTCCCAAAATTAATTTTATAAAAATACTAAATATATTTTATATTTCACATGCTTGAAATACTTCATGAAAATACGAAAAATATTAAACTGTTAATTAAAATAGAAATTTGATACCATTATTGGGTCTGAAACATGGTGTTTTTTCTAGTTGTGACATAAAATAAGTTATCACAGGACGTTAGAACCCATTAGTAATTGGAAGTTAATTTAATGAATGAATTATTTAATTAATTAGATTATTCTTAGTGAAACATATAATAATATACGTATATCACCCTAGAAAAACATGCCATGGTTTTCTCATAATTTTTGGAATTTCCCATGATATCTACTTCCTCCTTCCTCTAGATGATCATTCTAGAAAACGACCTAACTTTGAATCATATTGGATTGGGGCACAATGAATTCAGTAACCAATTCCAGATCATTGATAAATGTGTTCTTCATAAAAAATTTATCTAAAACCAAGGTAGGAATCCGGAATTTGTGTTTTTATATTCTTTTGATTAAATTATCTAGCATATCCACCTTCTTCATTTTATCGACCCTAATTGAGGAATCTTCATGTTTCCACGTACAAAATTTAGTTTATTTATTTTGTTATTTTCTAATATTGAAGACCCATCCTTCATCAATATTCCATGAATTCTTTGGCTCAATCTATTTTCCTCTATTCATGCACTGTTATCCTTTGATTCTATATATTCTTCATCAGTTAAATCCTTAATGTCCTTGTTCGACAATGTCCTTGTAGTATCAAGCCCAATCAGACCCTAATATTGATGAAGCAACAAAAAAACATGAATGAAATGATGAATCAAGAAGATATCTATAATTTCTGTGAGGAAAGGATGATTTATTAGAAGACTGATGGATGCATTTTGGTCAAACGGAGGTGTGGTAGTGTGCAGAACGTACAACAAAACCCTCTTTAACTTTTGGTGGCCCATTTCAAGTGAGTAGCAACTAGGATACACAATTTATATAAGATCCATGATTTTCATATAGATTAAAGGTGTAATCAGTGGAAGATTTAGAAGATTCAAATAATGGGATATGATATGATATTTTGGCAGAAAATACAACTAGAAGTCATGTAGTAGGAAGACCACCAAGAATATATCACACTTGTGTTAACATATATGGTTTTAATGAATTTAAGGCTGACACATCATATATCCCCTTTGTACAAATTTTGTACCTCATCTTGGTTGGACAACCCATGTGATGGGTCACACAGATGGGAACCCTATTAGAGATACTACAGGATTGATACAAAGCCATGTAATCCAGTACCTGGACCAGGAAGATCCACAAGACCATAACTCTATATAGATAGGACACAACTTGTATTCCACCTACATGGAATATACTTATATACATACAAAAACCAGTGTTCCTTATAGGGACACGGCTAGGCTCTGATGTGGGAAATCACATTGTTTGGGTCCCCTCACATTCATTTTACTACATTATTTCCTTTTAAGAGACATCTAAGGATTATATCTTCTATTTTTGAACTCATATTTTTTCTCATGTGTAGCATATCTTGCGTTTTGTTCTTGTAGAACACGATGGTGCCCTTTGTTGTTTCTTTACAGATACATTGTGAACATTTTTGGGAATGAAACCTTCTTAGGAGACCCCGACGATGGTAGTGATCACAAAGGATCCTGAGATGCATACTCATAAGTGGAACTCCCCAACTAGGAGAGGCATGGCCCCTCGATTTCTTTTATATTAGAGGCCTCTATCTGGGCTTGAAATTGGTCCTCTATTGAATCTTGAGTGGAACCTTCCAGTTGGACTTGACATCACTCGTTGATGAATATACGAGTATACCACCCTACCTAGGCTGGTCATGGGTCCTCAACCTCCTTATTTGAAGCATCATACTGTATCAGGGCATGCATCTTCATTGACATAGAGTAGAATCCCCTAGTTCGGCTGGGCGTAGTTCCTCATCTCCCTAAGTGGAATCCTTATAGATTTTTAGAGCATGGTTTTTTAATGACATAGAGTGGAACCCTCTATTTGGGCTGGTCATGGGTCCTCTAATGGGGTCCAGAGTGCAATGCTCCTATTGTACTAGGGCATGGGTCTGATACCTTGAAATTATTTCCATTACCTATACCGCACATTTATTAGAAATGGTTTGATGTAGCATTGAACTCACGAGGAATAAGAACACTTTTCACATCGATAGTTTTTTTGTATCATGACCTAAAACTGGGAATATGATTTATTGACACACAAATATAATAGTACCAAGTTTTGGTGATAGAGTTCCTCAGACATGTGTGTTCAGGGTTTATGCATTGGATGATGGGAATCATTGATGGAATGATGAAAATGTATGATACTCTTCCTCTTAGGCTATGATATGAGATAAATATCTCCTTACTCTCTTGTTTTGGCTTCTTTGACTGATAATATGTGTGTGTGTGTGTGTATCTGTTTGTTGTATATAGTCATTAGATTTGATTACACTCCTTCTTTGATAGGTGAAGACACACTAGATATTCCATGTTATTTCACGTCTAGTTTATTAGGGATATATGTTCCTACTCACCTACTATATGTGGAGTGGGTCTCAATGAGTACGTCATATACTCACATTAATTATCCCCTTGTTCTTGGATGAGATTAGTTTCACTATTACTGGGTTGAGTTGTACTCTTTCATTGCACCATGTGCATCTTCTATCTTTCTCTTACATTCTATATCTTACTGCTTTCTTGTCAGCTTTCTGGATGTCCTACTAGGTATGTTCATACTCACCCATGCATGGTACTTAGCCCCATATGTCATGTCGTATACAAATGATGAACAATTTTACTTTGACTATAGAGGATATTAGGGATACTGGGTGCTTAGACCACGTATGGTGGTTTTAGAATGGGATTATATAGTTGGGATCTCTCATCTAATTACATTTTCTAGTTCTTTTTTAGGTTGGGACACATTTTTGGTTGGGCATTTATTTTTCTTATTTACCTTTCGGTTCAAACTACCACACATTTGTACTATCATGAGGTTCATACATACAAAATTTATTTTATAGAAGTTTTACATCCTATATTCATCCAATCTATAATATTTTATTGAGTTTTTTGTGTGTGTGTGTCTTCATAAAGGTACTTAGTAAAAGGCCTCCCCGAGTTTTTCATGCCTTAATCACTTTTCTCCACCCCCTGTCCTTTGGAGGCAAGTGTGGGGTAATTGTGGATTGAGCCCTAGCATGGGTCAGGTCCTAATAGATTGGTATCATAGAATTATCATTGATTGGGATGCTATTCGAACATATCCCCTATAAAGGATTTATTGTGTTTATGGAAATAGATTCAAAGTGTCTCCAGCGCGACTCCCATGCTTGGGAATCCTATGATGGTGTTTCGTAAAACATAGCCATTCTCTAGAAACATAGCTACCTAATTGTGGACTTGGGATTCTGAGACTTTTGTTGTAGGGTTAAGGGTTCATGAATCATATATGATTGATTATTTAAATTTATTTCTTGAGTTATATCCCCAATGATGAAGATATGTGTATATATATATTCTCATGTGACCTTAATACTCCATGATAACATTCAGGATGCCTTCATGATGACATCCACCCAGGATATTAGCTCTGGTTCGTGACGATGATCTGACGAGAAATAATGCCTCATTTTAGGGTACATCCCATTACACCGTTCCTCCAGGATGGAAGGTAGTAGCTCCCCACACTATCAAGTAGCATATATTCTATGTAGAGTAGGTTGAGGGATTGTGAAGTCTTAGAAATCCTCATGAGTTCCAACATCAAAGACCACTAACATTCCACATTAAGCCAGATCCTCTAGCAATTTTTGATTGGTTATATTCAGTGCTCCATGTCATCTAGATCATATAAACACTGATATATAACGTGGTAGAATGGGAATAAATAAATTTCCGAGGAGCAGATGGGCATTGGTGGTGCCTGGTTACAGAGTTGAATGAATAGTCAACACTCTCATGAGATGTTTTCTAGTAGCTATTTCACGAGGAGTACAACCCATCCTTCTTATTCTCAGTCCATATCCTAGATCTTCCAGAGGTAAAGGAGGGATGGATGAAAGTGTTGGTGTACGCATCAAGGATCACATAATTTATATGTTACTCCCTTTAAATGATCTGGGATGGCTACTTCCACGCAGGGAACATTGAGAAGGGAATCCAAATAGAGAATAGATCCAATGTTGTTTCCTTGTGAATCCCAATCTATGTCGGGTTGTTGAAGTGGGAACTTGTGATAAAGATATTCCAGTTAGAGGGATGACATACTGTTGAATCCAGAATTGGGGGCTAGAGAGATGAGTTATCTACAGTAGTTAGAAGACCCACAACCTTAGGATCTCATCACAGGAGATCCTTTCGTGATCAAACTCTGGTTCATGGTCAGAGGAAACATCAAGTTCCAGTGAATCCCGAATAGGGGATTTGTTTTCCGTTTAATGGATGAGATAACATGGCTTTAGAATCCCCTTTTATGTATACCGAGTAGCCCATGAACATATCTTATGGACCACCATTGTAGAGGTTGCACCGTGATCAACTATCCCATAGGGGTGGATACGGTGGTCCCCAGGGAGGAAGAGTTGGACACATAGTATGAGGAGAAATGGTTGGTCGATGATGTTATGAGATCCTTCTACCACTACCACCAGGTGAACATGTCGTGCATAGGTTTCTGGAAGCCAGGTCTATAGACTACTAAAGGATATGGAGGCCTATGACCCTGCAGTGCACAATATCATTCAACATACGATCTGTGTTTATTCTAATCTGGATTTATTATAAGTAAAATTTGGTTCCAATAAATCCATTGTCTTCTAACTTTTGGTGAAATATCTAGATCTCCTAGTTAATACTCCATCATAGTATCTTTATCGCGAGTTTCTTAAACTAGATTCTTCTTTGGTGCCTTCCATCAATTGATGGTGGGAGTTATCTCTTTTAGGATTGGGGTTCACATGGATCCTTTTGGTTGTCATGATGGAACCCTATGACCCCATCCCGGTAATAGATTGTATTTATATGGTATGATTATAGAGTGATTGTCATCACAAAAAAGTAATATTCCTACAAACCGTGGATTAATATTTGGATTTCACCCACGTAGCCATTTTGAGACATCCTTTGTGGAGGGAGATGGATTTTTTCCACTACATGCATCTTGGGTCGGCCTCAATATATTTTGTGGAATATCATATTGACCTATTGAGTTCCAAGAGCTCAATTTACATTTCAAGGACCTTTGTTACAAAACGTTTCATCAGACCCATTGAGTCCCCCAGGGAAGTTTATTCAGGTTCATGTAAAATGAGGATGGGATCTTACAACTTTGGATGGATTATTATCATATGAACCAGGCCACGATAAAGAAAAAGTTCACCTTACCAATGATATAAATCTTATTTGATCCATATTGAGGTGCAGGGTGGTTCTCTATGTTTGATCGGATGTTTGGCTACCAGAAGATTCATTTTCATGAGGCTGATATTCCAATGTTCAGATACCGATGTCGTTATGGAAACTATGAGTTCCTAGTATTTCTTTTTGTTGGGATGAATTCCTCCACCGTATTTAAGTATTTGATGAACGAAGTCTTCCAAAAATACTTGGACGTATTTTTTGTTGTCTTTACTAATTATGTACTCATCTACTCTTCATCAAATGAGAATCATGAATATAACTTGAGTATTGTTTGTTATTTTCATCAGGAGAACCCATTTCATGGAAAGCTCCCAATGTTCATGTTTTGGATTCACAAGGATCACTTTCTAGAGAGTTTCATTTTTGAAATAACGATTATCCATGGATCCAAATAAGATCTATGTAGTGCTTACTTGGGATCCACCTAATATTTTTTCATAGATATGGAGCCTCATTGTCTTGGTATGGTATTATAATATATTTATAGTGGCCTTATTTAGAATCAAATTCCCTTTGACCACCCTAACATGGAAAGGGAATCAGTTTACCTAATTTGAATAGTTCTAGAGGGCCTTTGAGGAGCTGAGACAAAGGCTTACAAGTGATCCGGTGTTGAGAATACCAGAGGAGGTTTTGGAGTTTGTAGTGCATTTCCACCCCTTATAAAGGTTCTTGGTTTCATATTGATGTTGCATTAATAAGTTATCACATATATATTAAAGAAGTTGAGAAACCATGAGCATAACTATGCAACTCCAAACATAGTGTTGTCACTAGTAGTACTCTCCCTTATGACATAGAGATTATTCCTTCTGGGACAAAACGTTTTGGTTTACATAGACCACTGAGTCTCAGGTACATCTTCAAACAGAGAGTCTGGAACCAAAGATAGTGAAATGGGTTGAGTTTCTTGTAGGACTAAAATGTTGACATTGTCAATAAAATAGGGAAGGGAAGTGTTATAGAATTAGCTCGAAGACCTAGGATCACATTGTTCAAGAAGATTCAAAGAATTTTTCTTCCCTACAGCTGAACCTAATGGAGAAGGAGTGCATGAAATCTCTTCAGTTACTGTCTTTGACTCCTATGCTTATCGAGCACATGAGATATTCCTTGACAGGAGATATAAATTGTGAGGTCTTATGTGATTAGATACCAACATGAGACGTAGCAAAGGGTAATTAAGATGGACTGAATCATATAATCTTTTTTTGGGGGAGAACAGTGGTTCCGTTCACGTTACTAGAATACATTATGTAGGTGTTCCACACTTCTACCCTATTTGTACATTATGGTGTGGGGAATATGTATAAATACCTTTAGTGTTTGTTTTTCTTTTTCGAACTGGGATTATTAATAGTTGGTTTCATTGCTTGGTGCCTCACATATCAATAGGTAATGGAAAACCACCATGTTATGGACGATTTGTTGTGTCCCCTTGAGATTATGAGTGGAAGTGGGACAATATATATATGGATTTTGTTACAGGGATACTGTTCACAATGAAGAGCCAAGATTCCATCTACGTGATAGTTGACCAACCTGACGAACCGCAAAGATAAATTGTTTTATATATATATATATATATATATATATTTTAAAAAAAGTTCTTTATATGATTTTTTTGTAATCCAGGTATCATATCCATCTAAATTAAATTCATTTAATTATATCCAAAATAATCAAAGGAATAAATTTTGGTTTATGATAAGGTTTCCGTCTTTCTAATTATAGAAATACAGAAGTTGCTGATGAAATACGTCATATTTTTGCAGAAGAGGTTTTTTTCATATAGTGAAGCCAAGAGTGAGAATATTTTATTACATTATAAAACAATTCAAAGGATTATTTTCTGATCATAATGTGATCAAAAATCATTAAAACATTCATGACAATGGATTTTGAATAAATGGTGGATAGGATTGAATAATTTCAAAGTTGATGTAAGGATATTACATCCTAATGGGATATCTGATGTAATGGGAACTCCATTGTATTGGGAATTCCATAGTACTAAGAAGGATAAAAAAATTAAGATTCATTGAGAGTGATTTATAATTCATATTCATAGGTAAGGATACAGAATTTATATTCATTGAGAATGATATAAAATTCAAATTCACTCAGAACGATATGAAATTAAAATTTACTGAGAATGATATAGAATTAAAAATAACTATGAAAGAAACATAATTTTTATTCACTAATAAATAAATATAATAAATATTTAATGAGAAAGAAACATAATTTATATTCACTGAGAGAAAAATAGAAATCAAATTCATTGAGAATGAAATATAATTCATATTAATTGATAAGGTAAAAAATTGGATTCACTAAAAAAGAAATAGAAATTGTATTGAGAAGATTATGAAAAAAAACTCAAAATGAAAATTCTATATGTTTTATAATGAGTTTAGGAGGTCAATCATGAAATTCAATTTTTCATAAGTCATGGAGAAATCAAAATATGTTTGAATAACTCAATGTTATAGTTTTATATGCAATATATTTTCAAGGTTTTTTATATTTGAGGAAGTGGGGAATGTTTTCAAGTTTATCCATTTTGTTTTATGAGTCACCTATAATTACTTACCATGTTCATTGGTTCATTCATGAAATTTCACAAATACATAAAAGGTATAGGACTGGCGAAATCCAGTGAAACCCCTTATCATCCATAGATCTTATGAGGAGGATCAGCCATCCGAATGTTTGTTTACAAGATTGAGAAATATCAAGTTGAGAAGATCATAATGTGGTGATAGAATTGAGAATATAATATGGTGTTGATCAGACTAAGAAAGATAATTATGAGAATTTGAAATGAGTTTGGGTTTTCATATTGAGGGTGGGTCCTTTGTATTGAAACTATAATATCGAGATAATCAGATATAGAATTATTGTATTGGGTGAATTAGATACAAACTCATCGTATTTTGAGAATCAGATCCAGACTTATCAGATTGAGAAAATAAAATCCAACTAAATCATACTGAGGATTTAGACTAAAGAACTTTGTAGCTATTTCAACTATGTCTCTATTATTTTTCTTTTCTATCAATTTTTTTACAAAAAAACATTTTAAACTAACCAGAGTCATACTAGTTATTCCTCTAGGGAGATAAAAGTTTTCTAATGGCACACGGTACATGTTGTAATACATTTTTCAAAATATTGTATTTCTATAGAATCATTGTAGTGGCTATGGAATGGAAGTAGGTTCTCACTCCAAGGATGAACCTTGTAAATATTTTTTCCATTATGTGCTTTCTTAATTTTTCATTAATAAGTATTTACTAAAAGTTTATAAAGAGATAAATATTAACATATTTCAAGGGCTAAGTTTCAAAATGTTTTTAAACTTATAAAAGGTGAAATTTTGATTCAACCCCCCACCTCTAAGTTGTTATTAGATCCTTTGAAAAATCAATTGGTGTTAAAGGGAATTTACCCTGTTGAATCCTTATCGTATATAATATCAATACGTTTAATTTTAGAGGAATTCATAGATTTTATGGAAAAATTAGTATGGATAAAATATAGAATGATTCCTTATCTCTAATCTCTTTTCCTGGAAGTTTTTGATACTGTTACTATAGGATTTCCACCTATTGTGAATGATTCCACAATGATCTTTTCTCATAAGAGAAATATATAAGTTTATGGAAAGTCTATAAAAAATATACTCATTTCCAAATAAATTTATTTTATTAGAAGGAGTTGAGTATCAAAACATCAATAAGAATACGGGATATAGGGGAAAGTGTTTTCGAAGGGAATAAAAAATTTTAGGATGAAAGGCTTCAAATATGGTGTAGTATGCATGAAGAAATTATAATGAGTGAAGAAGAAACCATTGACGAATACTCCCCCAGAATAATTGAGATTTCTTGCAACATCGTAAGTTTATATATGTCTTGGAATATTCTATAAATATGAGGAAACTTATTAAAAACATTCCAAAGAGTCCTGATTCAAAAAATATCAATATAATATATGGATGATTTATCTCTTGATGTATTGCATAACATTCTTGTTTCTTTATATATTAGGAGTGCGCTGATGTATAAAAAGACTATTAAAGATGAAATATCTTTTAATGATATGATAAAGTGTAAAATTGAAGATGTAAAAGATGTCTGATCCTTTTGACTCTGAAGATAATGCAAAAGATCAGTTCAATTAAAAAAAATCATGTCTCTAACATTAAAGAACTATCAAAGATGAAGAGTAATATATAAAGTTAAAAATCAACTCAAATATTTTGGGAGTGGTGGAATCAGAAACATTTCTATGAATTTCCACTTGAAAAAAGTTGGATAATATCAAGAGGATTCTAATAGAAAACCTCGATGGAAGAAGAGGAACAAAACTGGTAAAGACGAAAATTCTTCAAACAGATACAGGAAAAAGATTACTAAAAACTAAAGAAGTATGTTGAGTTAGAAAATTGAATCAATCTCAAATAAAAACAGTTATTCTGAATAAAAATGTTAATGAAAATTCATAACCATGATCACAATTGTTTTGAAAACAAAATATTCCTCAAAGAGTGAAGTATGTGGTGAAGAGTCTTATATAGTGTATCAGCTCAGAACACAACATGTTTCCTATCTTTCATAAAAAAACACATCAGAAATAAATTAGGGTAATGGATAAAGATTGTGAATAAGTTGTTGATGGAAGAAAATATGACATCAATCAATTGTTTGAATACATTAAGTAGATTTTATGTTTCAAAAATTGAATTTCTAAACAAGGAATGATTATTGGAGATCTTAGTAGGAAGATGAATGTTAAGTAATAAGAGGTAAACATGTTTTAATAAAAACTTCATGAGTCCGAATGTAACTTGAATAAGCTGAATGAAAACATCAATAAATCTTCAAAAGTAAATTATGTGACTTCTAAAGAGGATGATAAGTCTTAATATGAGAATTAAGTGTATTATTCTGTTGTCAAAAATAATTTTTCCTTTGATTATTCTAAAATTTCAGGATTCATAAAAAAAATTAGGAATGATTGGGTGGAAGAAGGATGTGAGAAACATTTAAAATCAAAAAATCTAGAAAAACCAATCAAAAGAAAAGATGGACCCCATCATGAATATGGTTAGAGCTGAAATAAATTACCAACCACATCAATGTTTCTACAATGAATAATAATTCATAAATAGAAAACCAAGAATTGATGGAGATTGATAGAGTTGTCGAATATATGGGAACATGGAACATGATTTTTTGCAAAAAATATCTAAACATTAAAGAATATTTGAGAATTGTGGTAGAAATGTGTGATGTAAAATGAGTAACTTTCCTAACTTACAAAAAGATGAAAAAGTGAATTCTCAAGATGTTAGAAAATTTCCGGAAAAAATAAATTTCATTTTTGAAGAATTTTGATGAAGATGTGATCAATCAATTCATAAATCTAAAATATTTATGAAACAACTTCAATAATAAGAGGCGTATGATTAAAAAGAAAAAAAATATGAAGAAAGGATGTTTTGGAAAGAATTTTTTTTCAAGACAAAATTTAGTGAAATTAGAAGAAACAAAGCATAAATAGTTTGTAGTGGTTTTTCATAACATATGAGATGTGATATAAATTTTTTAAAACATGTTGAAATTGATTATGGATGAGAGGTTTCCATTTGTAATGACCGTTACTTAAAAATCAGTGGAATTGGAATTGGTGATATTGAAGCTGATAATTTGAAATCTAAGTAATTTTAATATTTTTACATTGGCTAAAACATAACATACATACTGTTAATAAATATTTTGATGATGGAAAAAAATTCATTTTTTGAATATATTTATGTTTCTTCATAAGTGTGAAGTATTGAAATGTTATTATAATAGGAGAATGAAGTTGTTGGAATCTCATTGAAAGAGGAGAATTAAACTACTTTTGTTACTTGAGTGCTAAAGATAAAAACAAATTGTTGCACCAATGAAATGAAAAACTTGGGTGTAAAATGTAATATCCCGGTTCTGGGAGCCAGCCAGAGATACCCTGTACTCAGTTGGTCACATGGCCTCTTGTGCATTTCCCAAAATTCCATAGGCTACCAACTAGTAGTGAGGGACTTGGTTGTGATAATGGGGAAACAATCCCCTCATTGGGAGAGTGACACAGCGGAAGGGAAACAAATACAAAGTAGCGGAAGAAATAAATATACCAAAAATAGTAATAGTAGAAGACTAGAATAACAATCATCTGAAGCACATATATATATGATGAATGGTACATATATATGAGAAAGAATCCAAACAAATCACAATGTTGGAATACAAACTGTACTAATCCAAAGTAAAAAGAAACAGATAAACACCTCCTCAGCATCAGAAGCCTAAGCTTGGTCCCAAGCTCTCTAACTCCACGGAAAGTCAAGTACTTGAAGTAGAAGGGCGCTTTCCCTTGTCTATACCTACAACAATATAATCTTTTTGGGCACAAAATCGTGGCTCAAACATGTGGTGAGACTAAATCCCAGTAGAAAACCACCCAAATATCTCTACCCAACAGTCAGTGAATATATGGAAAGTAAAAGTACAAAAGCAGTAAAAAAGAAAGCACTCATCAGAAAACAATTCCACATATCAAAAGAAATTAATCAAGCACAACAAACCCTCTAGGATGTACACACAGCCTACCCCATCTGGTTCAGTTATATGAATATATGCAGACTCTCTGAGGAAGCACTCACAGTCAATTCCCCTTATAGTCAAAGGTAAATCAATACTCTCTAAGGAAGCTCATACGGTCAATTACCACTATATTTTAAGGTAATTTGAGGAATCTTTAAGGAAGCTCACAAGGTCAATACCCCATATATCCCCAAGATCAACGAATCTCAAAGAAAGCTCACTCGGTCAATTCCGTTTATATCCCCATGTTGTTAAAGGACTCTCTAAGGAAGCTCACACACTCAATTCTATTTATAGTCTAAAATGATCAAAGACTCTCTGAGTAAGCTCACTCGGTCAATTCCCATTATAGTCTAAAGTGCTCAAAGACTCACTGAGAAAGCTAACTCGGTCAATTCCTCTTATAGTCTACTACACCAGGTTCTCACATCCCTGTGTAGTTCAACAAGCATAGCAAGGGAAAAACGGCCAAGGTAAACCACAAGAACTACTTTTCTAAATCAATCAACAACATATCAAGTTAGTCAGAATAAAAACACTCCACCCTACAACATTAGGGATGGAAAATAGGAATGGCAGCCAAACTGGCTAAGAATACCAATAGTCGTAAACAAAACATGCATGGGAAACACATCCAATGCATAACAATCAACCCGATTAATGTCCAATTAGCCCCTACACAAGGATAAAATCATGTCAGGTAGTCAACAAGGGTAAAACGGTTAACATGAAATACCCCGTTCAAGGGTATTGGTCAAAATTGCACATAATAATCAAAGACGTTCAATAGAAAGGAACAAACCACCAACCTCTTTGTTGGAAGTTCGATATATGTGAACCTTGAGGCTAGAATCACATTGGAATTCTGAATATCTATAAAAACCTCTAAAATTTTCAACCCACTATATCTTACAACAGAGGTGAAAACTGAAGATGGGGCTCTAGGAGAAAAGGGAACTCACCAATGTGATTCCAACGCAACTGACTATGTTCGATTTGGAGGAAGAATGCTCACTCGGGGGTTTATCAATGATATGTGGCTGTATGGAGCTCTCGGTCGAACAAGACCAAGAAGGAGAGAATTTTGGCGATTATACGTGATTCTAGTGCGTTTAATGAAACAAAATGTACCTAATGAGTACTTTTGAAGTACACGGTGTGTACTCTGAATTTTCTTCCTCCACTTTAGGTGGCCTCTAGGTCACCCCCCATGGCCGTGTGCATGGTCGCTACACGACCAGTACCCGGTTACCTATGGTAACCGAGTTCACAACATGTACTCAAAAATTACACGACATGTGCTTCTAAAATTTCCAGAATTTCTTCTTTTTCTCAAAAATGTATAGAAAAGAGAAACATACATGAAAATAAGATCTGGGTTCTTAAAAATACCCCCCATTAAAAAATTCATCACCAAATATCCCTAGCGTGGCACAGAGGAAGAAACCCCAAACAGCTCCGTCAACTGTGCTCGTACATCGGCCTCCCTCTCCCAAGTCTCATCCTAAACTCACCCGTGCTGCCATAACACCCGTACCAAAGGAACAGACCGGCCATGGAGAACATTTGTACTATGATCAATAATCCAGATAGGATGCTCCTTGAACAACGCATCCACTTAGAGCTCAACCACCTCATGTTAAAACACCTGAGACAGGTCTGAAAAGTAATTTCAGAGTTGAGAAACGTGAAAAATGTTGTGCATAGCCCTATACCACATGTGTAACTGCAACCGATAGGCAACAGGCCCAACTCTCTCCACAAACTCAAAAGGACCAATGTACCTCAATGAAATCTTACCTTTTCTCTTAATCCACCTATGACCCATCCTTGGTGAAACACATAGGAAAATCTAATCCCCAACCTCGAACTCCAAAGGTCATCTCTGCTGATCAGTATAAGACTTCTGTCAAGACTGTGCTGTATCCACCCTCTTCTGAATCAACTCTATATGCTCTGTGGTCTTCTGAACAAGATGACGTCCCATCAAAGCTACTTATCCTTCCTCCAGACAACATAATGGTGATCGATATGGCCTACCATACAAAGCATCAAAAGGTGCCATCTGAATAGTTTCTTGAATACTATTATTGCAAGAAAACTCCACAAGAGGTATGTGTTTCTCCCAAGAACCTCCAAAATCTTGGATGTATGCTCGGAGCATGTCCTCAAGCACCTGAATTGTACGCTCAGACTGGACATCCGTGTGGGGGTGGTATGTTGTACTAAAAAGTACATGTGTACCCAAGGCATTCCGAAGCCCCTACCAGACCCAAGAAGTAAAATGTGCATCCCTGTCTGAAATAATGGAGTGTGGAACTCCATGTAGGCGTACAATCTCTCGGATGTACAACCGGCCTAGCTCATCAACACTGATGGTCTACTTAATCAGCTAGAAGTGAGAAACCTTCATAAGCCTTCCAGTGAAAACACAAACTCCATCATTCCCTGGAGGAATCCATGGAATCCCTTTTACAAAATCCATCGTGACGTCGTTAGCACTTCCACTCAGGAATGGGTAACTGCTATAAAAGCCATGATGGACGCTAATGCTCTGCCTTCACCTATTTATAGGTGGAACACCTCATGAAGAAACCAGAAACATCACTCTTCATACCTGGCCACCAATACTGGCGGTGTAGATCACAATACATCTTAGTTACCCCATGATGAAATGTCGAAATTGATGAATGAAAATCCCACATCATCTCCTCACGTATTTCTGCTAGCACCCATACATTCCCCTTGGAACACAAGATCGTATCCCACATACTGTCCATCAATGAATAGGGTCCTCTCCTAACACACTCTCCCATAGGACTAGGCCTTCTGAATCTGATAGCTCTCTCATTCGCACTCGAAAAAAAAGACTATAGGTAACAACTACAGAAGAAAGAAACATCTACCTTGATTGTCGTACACTTCCAAATGAATATTAGAGAATAGAGCCATAACTTGCCACACACTGTTGAACTCCTAAACTGCCTATATCTGAGTCCTCCTGATCAACGTATCAGCCACTACATTTCCATTCCCAGGCTTACAGGAATGCTCAATGTCAAAGTACCGAATGTACTCCACCGACCATCATTGTCTCAAATTCAGAACACACTGAGTAAAAATGTACTTGAGACTTTTGTGGTCAGTGAAACCAACAAAATGATATCCCAGAAGATAATGTCTCCAATAGGGCAAGGCATGAACACCTACTGGAAAATTGAGATCGTGCGTCAGGAAATTCCTCTCATGTGGCCTCAACTGTCGAGACCTGTACGCAATGCCTGTATCTCCCTACATAAGCAAAACTCCCATACCGACACCAGATGCATCATAGAAAATAGTATTGTTATTTCCCCGCTCTGGAAAGACTAGTATCAGTTCTGAAGTCAACCTTCGTTTCAGCTCTTGAAAGGCTGACTCACAAGAATCTGACCACAGGAACATTTCACCCTTCTTAGTTAGACCCTTCAACAGTTATGCTAAGCATGAAAAGTCCTGTATGAAATCTCTGTAGTATTCTTCCAGCCCTAGAAAACTCCTCACCTCAAAGACGTTCTACAACTTCTCCAAGGAAACTGCTACCCTCACTTTCTCTAAGTCTACTGATACTCCTGCCTCCGAGATACCATGGCACAAAAAGTGATTATGATCCATCAGAAAGTGTAATTTTGAGATCTTAGCATACAATTGATGATCTCTCAGTGTACTCAAAATGATCTGAAGATGAGTAGAATGGTGGTGTCCCAGTGTGAGAGTGCACCAAGATATCATCCACAAAAACCTCCATGAAAGAATCCAAGTATGGATGGAAAACTCAGTTCATCAGTGCCATTAAAACTACCGGCGTGTTCATTAGACCGAACGACATAACCGTAAACCCATATAGACCATACCTACTCTGGAAGGTTTTAAGAGGTATATCTGATGGTCTAACGCGCAACTGATGGTAACTGGACCTCAAGTCAATCTTCGAGAACACCCAGGCTCCTTAATGATGACAAAAGTGATCATAAATCCATAATAAGGGATATTGGTTCTTGACCGTCAACTGGTTCATCTTCCGATAATCCACAAAAACCCTGAGGGAACCATCTACCTTCTTCGAAAACAAGACAATAGAACCCTAAGGAGAAGCACTGGGTCAGATGAAACCCTTTTCCTACAGCTCCTGTAACTACTTCTTGAGCTCTTACAACTCATGTGTAGCAATCCTATAGGAACTAATGGACACTAGTGATGCTCCTGGAACAATGTCAATATAAAATTCAACCTCACGCTCCAGTGGAAAACATGAAATGTCCTCTGGAAAGAAATCTCTGGAATGATCCACCACCAGAGGAATGTCTAACTATTAAGTCCCTTGTTCATCCAGATATAGACTAGAAATTTGTGATGTAACTCCTCCGAACCCATGATTCTCAAGTCCCTCATTGCTCTCCCGGTCATCACATTCACTATTATGAAGAAACGATTCACCTTGTAGTGATTTGAAACTCACCCTGTGGTGATAAAAATCGATGAATTACTGGAATGGAACTAACCTGCCCATAGAGAGAATGAAAACATAGCATGTCATATCATGGACATGGAGGTCCCATAAGATGTGACACCCACCATCATATATAGGGAACTCCCTGTACTAACGTACACTAGCCGTTCTAGTCCCCAACATAGGGTCTAGCATCACGATATTGACAGAGGAAAAGTTGTAGAGACCAAGTCTCTACAAAATAACAAAATATATATTGTTAGGGGAAGCCCCAATATCGAAAAGGGCAGAAGAAAAAAATGAGGCTACTAAGACTGTACTTCGAACTCTAGAGGGTCTGGGATCCTACTCTTGATGGGTCTGCTCCAATTCAAATGTATGACCTATACCATGACCATGTAACCCTGCCCGACCACTCTGAGTTGATCCACCTTGATGTCATTGAATGCCCATGGACTGCCACCATGGCCATGACATCTACCATGGCCTGAACGGACGAAACAACTCCGGTTCCATAACTGGTGAGAAACTGGTGGCGCTACTCATAAATGAGAATTCATTGAAGAACCCATGTCCCAAAATGCAGGTGAGTAGATCTGACAGAAGCGTTGAAGGTGACCAATCTTGCCGTAATATCGGCACTCTACTGGGTCTCTTGGGCCCTGTGGCCTCGTATGGCCACTCTTCACGTAATGGTTGAACACCACCTTGCTACTAAAAGTTTCATCTCTCCTACTCTGATCTACGCATGTAGTATTTCTGTGTTGCTTCCTGCTATCAGTAGGAGAATACTAACTCTGGATGCTGAACCGCCCTGGCTCCTAGCTCGAGAATCCCTCAGATTATGCTCTGTGATCTGAGCCTGTTTGACAATAGAGGATATCAAAGTCAACCTAATAATGTTCACCTGAGACCGGATGTCATGTATCAGATCATCCTCAAACTTCCGTGCAAGGAACAAATCATCACCTCCTAGAATAGGTATGAAACGCTGCAACTCTATGAAGCGAGAGGAATACTCCATTACAATATGAGTACCCTTCTCTAGACTAATGAACTCTCGGGCTTGATCGGCCCTCAAGGTCTCCGAAAATAAGAAATCATAGAAGATGCACCGAAACAAATCCCATGCCATATTCTACTGGTGTCCCGCTTGTGAGATCACTTCCCACCACCTCCTGGAACAGTGTCGAAGAATGTAGGTAGCGAGCTTCACCCCCTTCTCTGGAGGTATCTCCAGATGATCGAAAATCATCAATGTGGCTTATAGACATGAATCTACAACCTGGGGTCCTCCATCCCCTAATAATGTGGGAGGATTCTGCAGCTGAAAGACCCGCGTCAATTCTTCCATCGATAGGGTAGGAGGAGACACTCCCTGAAAGGTCTACATCATCCTCAAAATACCTCTCTCAACTGTGCATCAACACCAATATCGGGTATAATGGTTGGTGCCAAGACTAGCATGACAAGAGGATCTTCAGGTAGTCCCTGATTAGCCATGTCTAGTGTCTGATAACTGCCAGGCAACTGGCATAAAAACCGAGGATATTTCTATGGCATGAATCTACAAGTTAAGTGCACACCTTAGAACAAGATAATCTAGGACTGAAAACTATAAGTGTATGAAGGGAACATGAGAAATAAAGTAATTGAGTTTTACAAAACATGACTACATGGTGTGTACAATTCCTACACAGTGTGTTCCCTTAATCCATTCACATGGGCGTCTACTTATGTTAAAACAATTCGTGTAACAACCCAAACACACTGTGTGTTGTCCTAACACACGGTGTGTACATGGATCCTCATTCCCTGCCCAAGTCCTTCTAGAAGGTTAAACCACACAGTTCTCCTTGGACAAGCATATACGGCGTGTTCAACAAATACATGGGGGGTACTAGAAAAGCTTCACCAGGTCCATGTTGTTAGTGACATGACCTAACACACAGCTCACACTACACGGTGTGTTAATTGTGGACATGGCATATACGTGAAAGGATAACACCGACCCGTTTTGTTACTGACATGGCCGAGTACCTATGTTATACTACACAGGGTGTTCAGGGCTGACACGAAATGTATAAATTAATGTTTCTCTGTTTGTATTGTTAGTTACACGGGCGGACACATGGTGAACCCTACACGACTTGTTCAACTAGTACACGACATGTTCATTCAAGGATTTCCCTATCCCATCTCTCTTCCCACACAGTCTATGAAATGGCTAGAGAGTACAGGGCGTGTGCATACGGTAAACGGTGTATACATAAGAAAAACTATTTATTCTTGAATAGAAGAACACAAGCCATGTATTCAAAACTACACGGCATGTATTCTGGTTTTTTCTAGATAGTAAGCCTTAGAAAGTACTTAGAAGCCTATAAAATCACTGAAACAAACATTAAAGATCCATTTTCAGTTCTGTGGGGGGCCATACTCCCCATGAATCAATGATTTTAATCTTATACATGCTATAAGAAAGAAAAACCAAGGCTATAATCCTCAACATTCTGGTCTGTGAGGGCCCATAACACCTCAAGAACCAATTTTTATCATTCATTCAAACAAAACATTACACAAACAATACCCTATCAAATATCATGTATTCTTATCAAGGAATATATCACAATAGCATGAATATTCTACACATCATCTATCACAAAAACATGAAATCGCTAACGCATCCTAGATGGCATGGCAAGAATGCATGACATGTGATTTCTAGAAAGTTATTATATGATGCAATAGATGGCCTAACCTCATCTCATTGGGTTGCGATAGAAATAGAACCTCAACAACATCATCAGTAACATCACAAAACATGTGAATCACCCAATGGTGAAATATAATACACTCTAAAATTGTAAACAAGAAAAAAATTGAATAAATGAGGTAGATTATTTTTCCCTATACATGGGTTAGCTACTCCCGGACACAGCGTATTACCAAGTACTTATTCCGTCATATCCCTGGATATAATATTCAAATATTAATTCAAGAAGAAATGAATTCCTCTAATACCACTTTGCAGCGCCCCGGTTCTAGGAGCCACCCAGAGGTGCCCCGTACAAATTTGGTCACATGGCCTCATCTGCACTTCCCCAAATACCAGATGCATCCGACTTGTAGTGAGGACCTTGGGTGTTATAGTTGGGAAACTATGCCTTCATTGGTAGAGTAACACAGTAGAAGGGAAAAAAATTCATAATAACTAAAGTAGTAAATATACCAACAACAGTAATAGCGGAAGATCAGAATAACAAACAACTAAAGCACATATATATATGATTCCTGGTACATATGTCTAGGAAATAATACAATACAATCAAAATGAATGAATACAAATAGTACTAAACCAATGTAAAAAAGAAATATATAATCAACTCCTCATCATTGCAAGCCTATGCTAGGTCCCATGGTCTCCAGCTCCATGAAAAGTCATGTACCTGAAGTAGAAGGGAGCTTTCCCTTGTCCATACCTGCAGAAATATAATCTATTTGGGCCCAAAAGCATGGCCCAAGTAGGGTGTGATACTAAATCCCAGTAGGCAACCACACAAAGATCTGTTCCTAATAGTCATTGAATATATGGAATGTAAAAGTACATAAGTAGTAAACAAGAAAGTACTCAGCTGAAAACAATTCCACATACCAAAAGCAACTAATCAAGCACAGTAACCCCCTAGGAAGTGCACACAGCCTATCCCCTCTGGTTCAGTTATATGAATATATAAGGACTCTATGAAGAAGTACTCATAGTGAATTCCAATTATAGTCAAAGGTAAATCATGAATCTATGAGGAAGCACCCACATTCAATTCCCCTTATAGCCTATGGTATTTCACGGACTCTCTGAGGAAGCTCCCGTGGTCAATCCCCCTTATAGCCCCAAGGTCAAGAACTCTCTAAGGAATCTCAGTTGGTTAATTCCCCTTATAGCCCCAAGTTTTTCAAAGACACTCTGGGGAAGTTCACTTGGTCAATAACCCTTATAGTATAATGTTCTGAAAGAATCTTTGAGGAAGATTACTACGTCAATTACCCTTATAGTTTGAAGTTCTCAATGTATCTCTGAGGAAGATCACTCTTTCAATTCCCCTTATAGTCTACAACACCAGGTTCTCATGACCCTGTGTAGGTCAACGAGCATAACATGAAAAAAAACGGCCAAGGTAAACCTCAAGAATTACATGGCTAAATAAGTCTATAGTATATATAGCTTGTTAGAATACAAGCACTCCACCCTACAACACTAGGCATGGAAAACATGCAAGGCTGCCAAACAGGCTAAGAAGAACAATGTTTGTAAACAAAACATGCATGGGAAAAACATCCAAATAATAGAAATAAACCCTATTCATATTCAATTAACCTCTACACAAGTATACAAGCATGGAAGGAAATCAATAGGGGTAAAAAGGTAGCCACGCAATACCCCATTCAAGATTTTTGGTCAAAATTGAACATAATACTCAAAGACATTAAATGGAAAGGCACAGACCACCTACCTCTGTGTTGGAAGATAGCTATATGTGAACCTCGAGGCTATAATCACCTTGGATCTTCGATGATCTATAAAAATGTATAAAATTTTCAACCCACGATATCTCACGAGAGACGAAAAAATAGAAGATGGGGATCTACGAGAAAAGATAACTCACTGATGCGATTCCAACGCAACCGACAATGTTCGATTCAGAGAATGGATGCCCACTCGGGGTTCGTTGAAGATCTGTGGTTGTACAGAGCTCCAGGTCGAATGAGACCTAGATGGAGAGCGTTCTGGCGATTAAACGCAAGCCCGGTGCATTTAACGAAAAAAAAGAAAGTACACGGTGTGTAATTTTGAAGTACATGGAATGTACTCTCCTTTTATTATACGCCGCTTTAGGTGGCCTCTAGGTCACCCACATGGCCCTGTGTGTGGCCGCTACACGGCCAGAATCTGGCTACCTGCAGTAACTGAGTAAACGGCCTATACTCATAAAGTATACTGGGTGTACTTAAAAAATTTCCTAAATTTCCTCTTTTTCTCAAAAAAAATTTGAAAAGAAAAACATACATGAAAAGAAGGTCTGAGTTCTTACATAAAAAATTGAATAATATTTTTAATGTTAAATTTTTCCTAAATTTTTCAAAATTAAAAAGTAGATATGATGATGTTGGTATTAATTTTCATAAAGGATAGATGAATAAAAAATTCAAAATAGAATATAAATTCTATCTACCAAACCGCTTGATCATATTATTTCTGATTTTTGTGGGGCGATGAGAAATTAAAAAAAGTAAAATTATACTTACTCACATGTTATGATGATTTAACTCGAATGGAAAAATCATGTTTTTGAAGCACAAGTCAGAGGCTATTGAAATGTTCAAATTCTTCAGAAATGATTTTTAGAATGAAACAAGGGATTTCCATCGAATGGTTCAGAATAGACAATGATATTGAATTCAAAAGAAATAATTTTGAAACTTATTTAAGAAATCATCATATCAAACAACAGTGTAGTGCACCCTATAATTCACAAAAAAAAAAGATGTAGAAAAAGGAATGAATATAAGATTTGCGGAAACTGGAAGAAGTATATTAGTAGAATACATAATTTCAATATTCTATTATCGAAAAGATCTTTTTACTGCTACAAATTTTCAAAATAGATTCTATTCAAGACCAAAAACCAACAATACTCCTTATGAAATATTTTATAACAAAAATACATTACTTAAATACATAAATGTTTTTGGAAGACCATGTTTTTTCAAAATAAATCATCTAGATTTGGGAAATATTGATGAGTAATCTGGGGATGATAATGTTATGGGTTATTCCTCAAATAGATGAACTTGTAAATTTTATAATAAATGGTTAAAAAATTTCATGGAATCATATAATTTGAATGTAATTTAAAATCAATGATCCATAAAAATATTTTATTAGAATGACATGGAGGATAAATTGTAGAATTCCAAAAATAGAGAAAGTAATTCAAAACATCCTTATCAAGATTTAGAAGAATCGTGTGGTGGGAAAAAATTAATATAGGAAATAAACCTTTAAATTTACTACCTTATAAAAATAGGTTGAATCTGAAAACATTATTGGAAATTAGTATGCTCTAGTTTAGACAAGAATGAATTTTAGATTAGAAAATCAAAATTCACTTACATGAAATGTTGAACCAGAATTAGTTTCATAGGAAATTCAACAAAACGGCTTCATAGATTCTATGAATGAATAGTTAGATCAGATTGAAATGAATGATACATGGAATCATGATTCATGGACATAAAATAAAAAAGTTTTCTGAACTATATGGTTTTATATAAACAAGGTAAATGAACATGGATAAGTTTCAATAAACAAATACATGCTTGTTTTTAAATTCTATAGAAAGGTAAAAGGTGTGGGTTTTGAAGAATAATGTTTCCCAGTTGAATGAATAAAAAAAATTAAAATTTCCTTTTCAGTGGATGTGCATTTTAATTACAATGTTTATCAGGTGTATGTAATGTTATATTTCTTAAATATTATAAGTGATGGAGAAGATAAAATTTAACAACCTTTTGGGTTTCTACTTGATGAGGATGAAAACAGAGTTTGTAAATTAAATAAATATTTTTATGGGTTGAAAGAAGTTCCACATGCATAGTATTCTAAAAATGACAACTATTTTTCGAATGACGGTATTTTCAAATGGAAATGTTGACAGAAACTAGTATTTAAAATATGTTGACTATAATAAACTAATTGTAATGGTTTTTATTGATGGTATATATTTTATTGGGATAGAGATGATTATTTTAAAACATTTTTAAAGAAAACTATGTGGAATTTTAAAATGTATATGTTAGGAGAATTAACACTCTTCCATTTATTATAATTTAAAAAAAGAATTTTTATTATTATCTCAAGAATTTTTTTCCATTGAATTTTTAAATAGGTTGGGGATGAAAAAATAAAAAGAATATTAAAATCCTATTTCAATGATCACAAAGTTGAGAAATAATGAATTTATAATAAGTATAAATAAAAAATACATTTGGAAGAAGTTCGGAGGTCTTTTTTAGCTTACAGTCTCAAGGACTGATAGAGTTTTTGCAATAACTTTCTGTGGTAGATAATAATGTAATCTGAAAGAATCTCATATAGTGGAAAAAAATAAAAAAAAATGAGATATTTCAAAGGGAAAAATTCACATGGGTTGTTATAGAAAAGAAATTTTCAGATGAAGTTTCATGGTTATATTGATATCGATTTCGATGTTGATTTTAATGATATAAAATAAAACCCATGAGGAAAAGTTTTGTTGGGTTAATATTGTTTGAGTTCACATAGTAAGAAACAATGTTTTGTAACATTGAGAACAACTAAATCTAAATATGTTGTAGCTACTCATTATTTTAATCAAATATTATGGATGAAAGATAAGATAAATGTTTTGAATGTAAGAGTATCTAAACAATTGAAGAAACATTGTGATAATCAGAGTGCAATTGATTTTTCTAGGAATCCTGTCCAAAATTCATGATCAAAAGGCATTGATATGAAGTTAAACTATATAAAATATAAAGCTTCTTCTAGAGATTTTTTTTAATACAATTCAAAAAATTATAAGATTGATGATGTATTTACAAAAGGAAATTATGAATGAATGTATTGTGTTATTAAGGATGCAACTTCGTTTTCATACTCATCCCATGACGTTCTAATCCTCATAAGGAATAATTCCCCATTGTTCTTGGGATTATATTGAAAAATATGGAGAGAAAGTTACAACTATGTACTTTATAAGATGTTTTTAATTATATTATTGAAATGAATATGAAGCTATGGATATCATAAAATGGGGGATAGAAAATGAAATTTTACTGAAAAAATAAAAGAGAGAGAAAAATAAAAGTCAGAGAAGAAATGATAAAAGTAAGGGAGAGTTTATATTTTCATGACCAAAAATTTTTCTTTCCACTGTGGGATGAAATTATTTCAAGAAAAGTTCTTTATCTAGTAGTGTGGTGTCTAGAAACTCTCCCTTGAGAAAGTATATATTTTCATAAATGTAAAAAACATGTGTTGATTATAAAATATGAGTATTGAAAAAATTCTGAGAGTTGGAAAAGTAGTTAATGAGGGTTTGCAACAAATCCAAATGAGGAGATTGAAGTACCATTGTGATAAAGTGTTTTAAAAATTTTTTTTTGAATTTTTTGAAAACTAACCATTTTATATAAGATTGTTTTTCTTATCTAAGAATCAGATCTATCTGCATTGTACTCTGCTCATCAGATCTAAAAGAATTGATGGTAGAAATTTCTATTTTCTAGAATTGTGGCATTGTCATAGTCAGAGAAAGAACTAAGCTACTGAGGGAAGAAGTTGTTTTGTAACTAAAGAGGTATGTTGATGGAAGTTAAGTTAGGAGTTAGAATGTTTGCATACTTTCTAAACCATTTTAGTTTATTCTTTATTAATCATAAGGTTCCAAAAAATCATGAACTCTTTCACAATAAATGATTTTAAAGAAATGGTTGATATTTTGAAGTGTTTCAATATTTCAATATGGATATTTAATCGTAATGGGCTATCAATCGTAATGAGAATTAAATAGTAATAGAATTTCCGTCATATTGAGAAGGATACTGAATTCAGATTCATCGAGAAGGATAAAGTATTTAGATTCATAAATAAATATATAGAATTCAGATTCACTGAGAATGATAAAAAATAATATTTTACTAATAATGATACATAATTAGAAGTCACTAAGAAAGATACATACTTCATATTCACTCAAAGGGTTATAGATTTTAGATTCATTGAGGATGACACATAAATTGGAGTAATTAAGAAGGAAACATAATTTAAATTCAGTATGAAGAAACAAAAATTAGATTCTCCAAGAAAGAAATAAAATTTGGGTTCACTAAGAATGATATATAATTTAGACTCCCTAAGAATGAAATATAAATATGATTCACTATTAAAGAAACAAAATTCAGATTCACTGAGAAAGAAATAGAAATTGAATTCACTGAGAATGAAACATACATCACACCGAGTTGACTATGAAGAAGACTCAATAATAAAATTCTAGAATATTTTGGAAGAGTATGGGAGGTCAAACATGAAATACAATTTTTCATAAATATTAGCGAAATGTAATGAGGTTTTAAGAAGTCAAATTTGATGTTTAAAATGCCAGATATATTCGTTTTTTTAAAATTTTTTGAAGCGGGGAATGTTTTCTTGTTTCCCTCAATTGTTTTCTTAGTCCCCTATAAATACATTCTTATATCTTTCATTCATTAGTGATGTTTCATTCATGAAAAAGGGAAAAGCACAGGACAAATCTAGTGAATTTCATTTATAGTCAGAGATATCTTGAGGAGGATTAAATAGAAGATTTTTTATTTACCAGATTGAGAAATATCATATCAAGAAGATCAAATTGAGTTACTCAGATTGAGAAGATCATATTGAGTCAATTAGACTATGAAAGATCATATTAAGAAATTGAGAATATTTTATGTTTTGAATATCGAGAATAGGTACATTATATTGGGAAAATCATATTTAGAGTATTATATAAAAAAATATCATAGTTATAGAATCATATCTAAATTCATTATATTATGAGAATTTGATCTAAACCCTCCAATTTGAGAAAATCGAATCCAACCAAATAAAACTGAGAATTTGTAGTGAGTAATTGTGGTTCAGATTCAACAAAGTTGTTATTCATTAGTTTGGATAAAAAAATTTAAGAAAATATTTTAAACTAAAGTGTGATTGTATAATTATTCCCATAAAGATATAAAAGGATTGTAATGGGATTTTACACAAGTTATAGTCACATCTTCATAATATTATATTTACATTGACCCATGGGAGTTTCTATATAAAGGATATATGATATCACAATGATTAGAATCCTTGTAAATCTTGTCTATAAAACTGAATTTCCAACATTTTTATGCATATGGAATTACTAAATGATGATAATGAAATAAATCTAAATAGATTATATGGGTAAAGTTTCTAAATGTTTTGTAACTTATAAAAAGTGAACAACAAATTCAAACCCCCATATCAGTTGTTATTCAATGAATTGGAACATCAAAACTCACGAATTAGATGCACTTGATTTCTTTCAAAGAGTAGATTTTGGTGGAGATTCTAGGGAGATATATATATGGGAGATAACATTCCTTCACAGGCTTCCCTTGATGATTGTCTCTGAACATGAAGTGTGGTTTACCTCTCAATTGGGGAGAATCAGGCATAAGGTATTTAGGACCCAATTTTGTATGAGTACGTCCATTCAACCCCATACTAAAGGGAAGAAAAGACGCACTATCCATGTGTTGGAGGATATGATGAAGTATCACATGTTAGACTTCATCCAGAGCTAGGAGGATCACATATCCTTTTAAATATTTCTTAAAAAACAACTATCATTCTACCATGTACATGAAATTTTTTTAGGCCCTATAGTAGAGACCCTTCATGTCAACCATATGCTAGAAAATGATTTCTGGGTGATTTCCAGAGGGACCATAGTTGGTGTATGTGTTAACAGAAAATGTAGAAGACATCCATGAGTAGATGAGGACAGCCTAGGAAAAACCTAAATCCTACACAGATCTCCATCATAGGCTGTTGGAATTTGAGTTAGGAGACCATGATTTCATATGAGTCTTCCCACAACGAAGATTTTGGATTTCCATCTAGGAATCTAGGCTATCTTGGTTGTTTATCAGGTTGTTTGAGATCGTATAAAGGGTTGTAAAGGATGCCTACCACCTCTCTATCCCCCCCCCCCACCGAGATGGAGTTGGTGCATGGCATCGTCCACATGTTATATTTGAAGAGATACATTCATGACCCCTCACACATCGTTGAAAGGGGAGATGGACATTGAGGATGGAACCACCTTTTTCAAGTATCTAGGGGTGATCAATGATTGGAATGAGCGGTCAATGTGTAGAAGGATCATAAACATGGTCAGCATGCTACAGAAGAATTGAAACAATTACAGAGCGTTCCTAGGAGAGGGAGAGCCATGTGAGGGCTCTCTATTTAGAGCCATTCTCAATATTTTTTCTTTTTTTTGGATGAAAAGATTAAAATATGGAAGGATTTAGAGACTCGTTTTTTTCCTTATAAAACATTTAAATATTTCAATATATATATTTCTAGAGCTGGTCGTAGAGACAACATGTGATTTTTAGGCCCGAAGTTCGAAGAATTAATTAAATAAAAAATATTAATTGTATTTCAATTTAGGAATTCTAAGGTTCTTAATGAAAAAGTGGAAGCTATTAAAAAATTGATCAGATCAGAAATATAATAACACTATTATGTTCAAAATTTAGTGTTTAACCTAAGATTGACATGAAATATGTCAGAAATGGAAATTCAGATCCCACACTCTTCGGCAATGCATATAATAAATTAATTATTTAATTAATTAGTTTTTTTCTTCATAAGAGATAATATTATTTTTATTACACCATAGAAAACATGGACAAGTGTAACTCATAATTTTTGTAATTTCCAGTGAGAACTCTTTCCTCTTTCCCCAAGTAAATCATCCTAAATTGTGACAAAACCTTAAATTAGATTGGATCAGAATACAATGAATCCTACAAATCCGTCTAAATCAATGAAGTATGTGTTCTTCATTGGTGATAGATCCAAAACTGAGGTATGACTCCTTAGTTGTTGTTGATATTCCATTTTTATTAAATGGCTGCGCAAATCCATTTTTTTATCTGATGTATGCCAATTTTAGCCTTTACATGTGAATGCATACAAAATTTACTTTGTTTTCTATTTTTTTCAAATCCAGAAACACCATTTTAGATTGATTGGTCATGAATTATTAGCATCTTGAGATTAATCTTTTTTCTTGTGATATTCTCCCTTGATTATTCACAATCTTCAATGATTGGATCCCTGTGGCCTTGATTAATCAATTTTACGGTGGTATGAAGCCTGATCAAACACCTAGATTCACAAAGAATCAAAGAAACATGAAAATAAATATGAAAGAAGCATAGATCTAGAATATTTGTTAGGTGAGGATGGCGGATTTGATGATTTTGGATGAATTTTGGTTGAAAAGAGGTTTAGCGGCATTCAGAAAGGACAGTGAAACCCTCATTGAACTTCAATGAAAGATTTATGGATAAAATTAATAGAGATCGATGTTTTTCGGTAAGATCCATGATTTTGGAAAGACTCAAAGTGGAATCAGTAGTAGATTGAGAAGATTCAATGTGTAGGATCGAGGATGGGATTTCATCCAAAAACTAGACTACACAACATGTTTTATGTAGAACACACTGTGTGTAGCCCCCTATGGCAGTGAATATGGCCTTGAATAATTTTAGGATGACATATTGTGTCGCCGATTTATACACAATGGGTACCCCTATCCAAATTTGACAACTCATGTGATGGTCCACACAGAATAGAACCCATATTGGAACACATGGGGATCGTTACATGCCCATTTACTCTGCAACATAGACACCACAAGAAATATACGACCATAATCCTGGATATCCAGGACACGTTATGAACTCTACCTACATGGCTTGTACTTCTACATGAATATGAACCCATGTTCTGACCAATGACCTGGACAGGATGTGAAGTGTTTCCACACGCCATGTGGGTCCCCTCACAAGTCATGTATCCTCTTAGTTCAATTGAGGAACCCTCTAATCTTCATATATCCTCCCTTGGAACATAGATTATAGTATGTGAGTAGAATATCTTGAGTTTTTGTTTCCACATAGAGCATGATGGAGATCATAGTTGTTTATTTTGAGGAACGATGTGAAATTTTCTAGGCAATGATCCTTTTGAGGTTACCCTGATGATGATAGCAATTAGGATGGATCACTAGAAGCTTACACGACAGTGGAAACCTCTAGTTAGGTTGGGAATTGGTCCTTGATGGATTTTATAGTGGAGCACTGCAGACGGACTAAGAATGGGTCTTATATAGACTCATGGGAGGAACCCTCCAGCTGGCCTGGGCATGGATCCTTAATGATTATCAGAGTGGAACCCTACAATAGGGCTGGGAATGGATCCCCAACCTCCTGAGGGGAACCCTCATGTGATATCAGGGAATGGGTCCTTAATGAATTAGAGTGGAACCCTCTAGCTGGACACAACATGGGCCCTAAAACATCTATATGGAACCCTCTTGCGGTATAGGGGCATGGTTCTTCAATGAAATAGAGTGTAACCCTCCAAATGGGTCAGGAATGGGTCCTCCATCGACTTCTATAGTGGAACCCTATTGCGGTACTAGGATAGGGGTCTCCACATAGAAAATTTTCCCTCAACAATTTTACATAATTATGAGATGTGGTTTGACGTAGCATTGAACTCCTGAGGAAGAGGAATACATTTCACACAAAGATGTGTTTTTGTGAGTCAACCTAAAATAATACAACCAGGTCAGTGCTACCCAAAGATGATAGTATCAACTTGGGGTGATTGTGTTTCTTAGATTTTTGTGTTCAAGGAAGAGTCTTGGTATGTTGGGCATCATTGTTGGGATTTTAGAACTATTGGATCCTCATTTTATTGGGTTGATATGTGGGATGGAGATCCCCTTACTCTATCATATAGAATTAATTTACTAATAATATATATATGTATATATATATCATTTTCTTGTTTTCACTGCATAGATTTGGTTACTCTCTTACCATAATATGAAATGTGATTTTCCTTACTATATTCTAATAGTTGGATGAGACTACTCTCCTATTATATGTGGACAACACTAGATGGGTAGTTAATCAAGTCACTATTTTAGCCCCATTTTATAGGAAGAGCTTTCTTTCACTCTTGTTGGGTTGATATGTACTAATTCACGTTAAATTTTTGATATGATAAATTTATTTTCTATTGTATCACTTATTTATCTATCTTTATCTTTTGGCGTGTCGAACTGGGTATGTTTATATTCACCCATGCATGGTCTTTTCCCACACATGTCATGCATTATACTGATGATGGGTAGGTAGACCATGACAATAGAAGACCTCTGTTCTACTAGGTACTTGGATGAATATTATGAAGAAATTTATGATGGAAGAGAAAATATAATCCAGAAATAGGATGAATACATTATATAGATTTTATGTTTCAAATATAGAAGTTATGAATAGGGAAATATGATTAAAGATTTTAGTAAGATGATGGGAGTTATGGACTAAGAGGTAAAAAAATTTTAATAAAAAAAATTTGATCCTAAAAGTACATTGATGTATATGAATGAAAAAATCAATAAATATTCAAAAGTAAAAGTTGAGACTTCTAATGATGATGACAAGTCTCAATACGAGAATGAGGTGAATTATTCTCTTACCAAAAATAATGTTTCATCCGATTCATATAAAATTTCATGATTTATAAAAATTATTGGGAATGATTTTGTAGATAAAGGATGTGAGAAACCTATAAAACCTTCCAATTTAGAAAATCCCATCAAAAGAAATGATGGTCCACGTCCTGAGTATGGTTAGAGGTGAAAGAAGTTACAAACCTCAAAAATGTTTCTACAAAGAAATATCTTTCATAAATAGAAAATCAATATTTGATGCCTATTGTTGGTGTTGTGGAATCTATGGGCATATGGATCATAATATTTTTAACAAAATATATATACATCGAAGAATAATTGAGGAAATTGGATGAAATAGTTGAAGTAAAATGAATAACTTTCATGACATACATAATGTTGAAAAAGCAAATTATCAAGATGATAGGAAATTTCCAAAAAAAATCCATTTCAATGTTTTAAAGAAGTATGGGGGAGATGTTATCAAGTTGATAATAATGCTAAATGATGTTTGACCCCCCATATAGAATAAGATTCTTATGATATAAAATAAAACAAAGCTGAAAAGTAGAATGTTTCAGAAAGAGAATTTTATTCGAGACAACATTGAAGGAATGTAAATATAAATAAACTTTAATATTTTGTAGTTTTTGTTATTAAAATATGACATGTGATATAGAAATATTGAAACATTTTGAAATTCATGATGGTTGAGTGGTTTCCTAAGGTAATTATAGTTACTTAAAAATCAGTGCAATTAGAACTGTTGATATAGAAGCTGAATAGTTGAAATCTAAAGAATTTTTATTTATTGATTGGATAAAAAATAACACACATAGTGTAAATAAACTAGGTGATTATGGAAAACAATATATTTTTTGAAAATAGTTTTGTATCATCATATGTGTGATGGATTAAAAATTTATTACAAAAGAATAAAGAAATAGTGGGAATCTCGTTAAAAATGTAAAATCCAACAACTACTGTTACTTGAGTGCTAAAATGAAAATAGATTGATACAAAAATGACATGGACACCGTGGGTATGAAAACAGAAAAAAATTATATTTTGTATTTTGTCCAAAATTTTAAAAAATTGAAAATAATATATGAATATGTTTGTATTACATGCCATAGAAAAAAGATGACTAAAAAGTAAAAATTTATTTTCAATTCAATCAATCAGATCACTTGAGCTCATTCATTAAAATTTCAGGGGGATGATAATACATCAATAAAAATTAGATTTATTAAATTATTACTTTTATTGATGATTTCACTTGCATTTAAAAATTTTTTTTATTAAGCATAAGTCGTCAGCTATTGAAATGTTGAAATTCATCATAAAATACATTGAAATACTTCAATTTTTTGTATGTCCATCATTTATAAAAATAAAAAATCCATATTTGGGAATGTTTGGTAATAAATATAAAGAAGGTAAATTTATGGGTTATTCAGCAAATAGAAGAAGGTGAATGTGTTAGAACAAATGGTTAAAAAATTTGGTAAAATGACATGATTTGAATGTAATTGAAAAATAAATGATCATTTAAAAGAATTTATGAGAATGACGAGGAGGATAATCTAGAGAATTTAAATAATTGAGAAAGTAATTAAAAATATCCTTATCAAGATTAAGGAGAATCATGTGGTGAGGACATTGAAATTGGTAAAGGCACCATTAAATTTAATACCTTATAAAAACATGATGAATTTGAAAAAAATTGTAAATCATAGGGTTCCAGTTCAGACAAGAAGGAAGTTGAGATTAGAAAATAAAAATTCACTTATCTCAAAATGTTATCTAGAATTAGTTTTAGAGGATGTTCAACACAAATACTACTCAGATTCTATTAATGAAGAGTTTGATCAGATTGATAAGAATGATACAAGGAAACATGTTCAATGGACATAAAATAAAAATGTTATCAGAACTATGTGGGTTTATAGAGACAAGTTAAATGAACATTTATAAGTATAAATAATCAAATCCCGGATTGATTGTAAGGACAATGCAAAAGTAGAAGTTGTGGGTTTTCAATAATAAATTTTCCCATTTGAATGATTTGAAACAATTAGAATGTGTCTTTCAGTGGATGCATATTGGAATTATAATGTTTATTATATGGATGTAAAATAACCTTTCATAAATTGTAAGATTGAGGAATAATTTTAAATTGAAAAACCATGTTGGTTTCTACATGATTAGGATACAAATATAGTTTTTAAATTAAATAATTTTTTTATGGGATGAAATAAGTTACACATGCATGGTATTCTAAACATGACAACTATTTTAGAATGTTGATCTTTTCTAATGAAAATTTTGATAGAAACTTTTATGTAAAATATTTTAATTCCAAATCATTAATATTCTTTGTTTATGAGGATTATTTATTATTTCTTTTGATTGAGAAAATATTTTTAAAACATTTTTTAAGGAAATGAAGAAGAATTTGGAAATATATATGTTAGGAAAATTAACTTTCTTCCTTTTAATACAAGTTTAAAAAATAAAACATACATTTTATTATCTCCAGAAATGTTTTCCAATGAATTGTTAAAGATTTCTAGGATAGAAGAATACAAAGAAGTTTTAAATACCATTTCATAGAGCACAAAGTTGAGTAAGGATTAATTTGGAATAAGTGTATATCAAAAATACCTTTCAAATAAGTTAGGAAGTCTTATTTATCTTTCAATCTAAAGGCCTCATATTGTTTATTTTATAACTATGTGTAATAGATATCAAAGTAATCTGAAATAATCACATATAGTGGCTAAAAGGAGACTTATGAGATATATAAATGGAAAATATACACATGGTTTGTTATATAAAAAATGCGAGATGTAGTTTCTTAGCTATACTGAAATCAATTTGTATGGAAATTGTACTGATATAAAATCAACCTCAGGAAGAAAATTTTTATTAGGTTAATGTTGTGTGAGTTTACATTGTAAGAAAAAATGTGATAATTAGAGTTCAATGTATTTTTCTTAGAATCTTATCCAATATTCATGATCAAAATACATTTATATAATTTTTTACATTATAAAATATAAATTTTTTGGATAGTTTTTTCTAGAATAAATTTCAATAAAGTATCATATTGATTATATATTTATAGAAATAAAATTTGAAAGAATGTTTTGTTGTGTTAAGGCTGGAACATAATGTTTATACTCCTCCCATGACTTTCTAATCCTCAAAAAAAATAATATATATTCTATAGATTATGTTGTCAAAGAGAGAGAGAGAGAAATTATCAACATGGTACTTTGTAAAACGTTTTTACTTATCCTTATGAAATGAATATAAATCTATGGTTATAATAAAATGTGGTATAGAAAATAAAATGTGATATAAAAAAGAAAAGTGAGAGAAAAATAATAGTGTGAGAAGAAAAAATAAAAGTAAGGGAGAGTTTATAATTACATGGGCACAAAATTTTTTCTCCACAGTGGAATGAAATTCCTTCAAAAACATTACTTTATCCAGTAGGGTGGTGTATGGAAACTATTCCTTAAGAAAATAAATGTTTATATAAATTAAAAAAACATTATTTTTTTAAAAATTGGTGTTTTGAAAAACATCCGATAGTTCGAAATATTGTTAATGTTGGTTTTCTAAAAATACAATGTGAAAGATTAAAGAACCATTATAATAAATTGTTTTAACAAGGTTTTTTATTTGTTGAAAACTATAAATTTTGTATGAGAATGTTTTTTTATCCAAGAATTATATCTATATGCATTGTACATAGCTCATCTATTCTAAAATAATTGACAACAGAAATCATTGTTTTTTAGAATTTTTCATTCATCATAATCAGAGAATGAAAGATGATGCCGAGGGAAGAGGTTGTACTGTTGTTGTAGAGGTTTGTTTAAGAATGTGATGTTAGGAGTAAAAAATTTTACATACTTTCTAAGCAAATTTATATGTTGCATGGTTAGTTATAAGGTTCTCACAAATCAAGAAATTGTTCATGATAAAATATTTTAATGAAATTAAGGGGAGGTTTGATGAGTTTACAAGATAGAATATGAATATTCCAACCAAATTGGATATCCAATGTAATGAGAATTCAATAGTAATAGGAATCCCATCATACAAATAAGGATACCAACTTCATATTCACTGAGGAGGATACATAATATAGAATCACTGAAAAGGATATAGAATTAAGATTCATTCCGAATGATACAAAATTATATTTCAATCATAAGGATACATAATTTGAATTTACTAAGAAGGTTACAAAATTTAAATTCCCTCAGAGCATTACATAATTCAGATTCAATGAGGTGGGTTCAAAATTTGGATATAATTAGAAAGAAATAAAATTTAGATTCACTAAGAATGAACAAAAAATTATATTCACTGAGAAAGAAATATAAATTGGATTCACTGAGAAACAAATGAATTTTGGATTCATTAAAAAACAAATAAAATATATATTAACTAAGAAGAAACATATATCATATTCAGAAAGAAAGAAACAAAATCTTGATTTACTAAGAAATAAATAAAAATTTATTTCACTATGAAAGAAACATATACCATTTTATGTTGATTATCAAGAAGAGTTATAAAAATTCCAAAAGTATTATAAATTGTTAGGGAGGTCGATCATGAAAATAACTTTTTTATAAATCTTAGTGAAATATAAGTAATTTTAAAGAAGTCCTGGATGATGTTTTAAATGAAATAATTTTTTGGTTTTCCAGAAATTTGAGGAACTGGGGAATGTTTTCATGTTTCTCTCTTTTGTTTTATGATTCACCTATAAATATAATCTTAGACCTTTATTTCATTAGAGACCATTCATTCAATAATGAATGGTAAAGAACCAATGAAATAAAGGGAATTTTATTTCTAGTCAGAGATATCTTGAGGATGACTATATAGAATAATTTTTATTTACTGGATTAAGCATGATCATACTGATAAGAACAATTAAAATCAGTTAGATTGAGAAGGTCGTATTGGATCGATCAAACTAAGAATGATCATATTGAGAATTTGAAAATAGTTTCTGTTTTGAATAATAAGAACTAGTACATTGTGTTGAGTCCATCATATTTAGAGGACTAAATCGAAACCCATCATATTGAGAGAATCAGATCTAGATTCATTGAATTGAGAGAATTAAATCCAGAATCATCTGATTGATAAAATTGGATCCCTCCAAATCAAACTGAGAATTCGTACTCAGTATTTCTGGTTCAGTTTCAACAATGTCATTATTCTTTTGTTTGGATCAATTATTTTGTAAGAAAAAATTTCTATACTGAATGGATTCAATACAATTATTCCCATGAGGAGATAGATGGTGTCTACTGCGAGTTGGCACAAGAAGTAGTCACTTATTCATTATAGTTGATTTACATAAACCCATGAAAGTGGATATGGAAAGGATATAGGTTCTTGTAATGATTATAATCCTTGTAAATAATGTCTATAAAAAACATATTTACTACACATTCATGAATATGTATTTACTAAACGTAGATAAAAAAATAAATCATAATAGAGTATATGGGTTATGTTTCTAAATGTTCTGGAATTTATAAAAAGTGATCCCAAGATTCCAACCCCCCATAAGAGTTGTAATTCAAGTAATTGAAACATCACAACTCAATAATCTTATGAACTTGCTTTCTATTTGGGATTAGATTTTGGTTGAGAGTCCGGGGTAGTTATAAGTATAGGAGTTTTTTGCCTTCATGGGGTGCCCTTGATGATTTTCTCTAATCATGACATGTGATTTACATCCTAATTGTGGGGAATCATGAATAATGATTTTACTGCCCAATTGTAGACGAGTAGATATATTCATCCCTAGACTGATGGGAAGACAAGACACACTATCCTGGTGTAGGAGAATATGATGAAGGATTTCATGTTAGAAATCAGCCAGACCTGGGAGGATCACCTGTCCTTATAGAGATTGCATACAACAACAGCTATCACTCTACCATCAGTACAAAAACTTCTGAGGCCACATATAATAGAGACATTAGGTAACCCTGGTGTTGGACAATTATTTGTGGATTATTTCTGGGTGGCCCATAGTTAGTTCATGTGATAATAGAAAATGTCCAGGTCATCCATGAGCAGTTGAGGATGTCCTAGAGCAAACAATAATCTTACTCAAATCACCATTGCAGTCCTTTGGAGTTTCAGTTCGCATACCATGTTTTCTTTTGAGTCTTACCAAGATGATTATTTCAGATGTTCATATAGGGATGTATGCTATCATCGAGGTTTAACTAGTTGTTTGAGATCATATAGAGTGTTTCCAAGGTTGGCTACTACCTCTGCCTACCAGCACAACTAGAGCAGGTGCACAGAGTTTTTGAAATGTTTCAGTTGAAGAGGCACATTCATGAACCATCATAAATAATTGAATGGGGGTTAGACATTGATGATGGAGCCACCATTATAGAGAACCTAGTTCCGATCTAGGATTGTCATGAGAATACCTTGTGAGGACAGATCACTGATTTGGTTTGCATTCTAAAAAAGCATGGAAACATGTCTGAGAGTCCTTGGGAGAGGGTGATCCATGTGTGGGTTTTGTATCCCAGATCATTCTCAATGTTTTTACTTTTTTTTATGAAAAGTTTAAAAGAGGGAAGGATTTATAATTTTTTTCCTTTTAATGTTTTGAAAATTTTCTCTTTATATCTCTAGAGCCATGTGTAGATATGATGTGTGATTTTGAGTCCTTCTGTTCCTATAATATATTTTATAAAAATATTAAATATATTTCAAATTGGGAGTGTTATCGTTCTTATAGAAAATAGGGAAACTATTAAAATATAGATCTAATTAGAAATATGACGTCACTTTTGTGTTTAGAATGTAGTTTTTACCTAGTCATGACATGAAATATGTCAGAACCGGACATTCTGACACCACACTCATTGGAATTGCATTTAATGAATTAATTATTTAATTATTTAGTTTATTTTCATCAAAATATATAAGATTATAATTATTACGCCATAGAAAACCTTGAAAAGAGTAACTCATAATTTCTAGAATTGAAGGTGAGAACTCCTTTCACCTTCCCCAAGCAGATCATCCTAGACATTAAAAAATCCTTGAATCAGATTGGATCAAGGTTAAATGAATGCAACAAATCCTTAAAGATCATTGAAGAATGTGTTCATTATTGGTGATCTATCCAAAACTGAGGTATGACTCATCAATTTGGTTTTTTATTCCATATTTACAAATGGTTGATAATATCCATTTTTCCCCAGATCTGTGCCAATTGTAGCGTCTACATATTTTTGCATTCAAAGATTACATTGTTTTCCAGTTTATTTTGTTCTCTAGAAACCCCATTCTAGATAGATTGGCTAGGAATTCATAGGTGCATTAAATTAACCATTTTTCCTAGGATATTCTCCCCTGATTATTCACATTTTTCAACGATTGGATCCCCATGGCATCGATTCAACAATTTTATGGTGGTTCCGAGCTCGATCGAACACCCAGATTCGAATAGAATCATTGAAACAAGAGAAGAATGATAAACCAACCATAGATATAATTTTTTTTAGGTGAGCGGGGATGGATGACTTGATGATATATGGATGAAACCTTGTTGAATAGAGGTAATGCGACCTGCATAACAAATAGTGAACCTTTCATCGTCCTTCGGTGGACGATTTCTAGTAATAATTGATGGAGATCAATGTTTATCGGTCAGATCCATAATTCTGGAATGGGTCAATGTGAAATAAGTTATAGATCCAAAATATTCAAATTGCACAATCAAATATGATATTTTTGAAAAAAATAGACTACACACCATATAGTATGAAGAACACACAGTTTGATGCCCCCTATGATGGTGTCTAGGTTCTTGAAATATTTTCAGGACAACAGAACATGTATCTGATTTCTATACATGGTTACCCCTATCCCAGTTGGACAACTCATATGATGGGCCACACAGACGGGAACCCGTGTAAGAACACACGTGGTTCCATACACGTCCATAAACTCTAGGAAACATACACATCAAGTAAAACATGACCCTGATCCTATATATCGAGGACACATTATCTAGTCCAACTTCATGGAATGTACTTCTACACAGATAATAACCCATGTTCTAACCAATGACATGACTAGGATGTGAATTATTGACACATGTCATGTTGGTCCCCTTACACGTCACATACCCTCTAGGTACCTTTGTGGAACCTTCCTATCTTCATATCCCCTCCATTGTAACTTGGATTATGGTTCGTTAGTAGCATATCGTGAGTGTTTTCTCACATAGAAAGTGATGGTACTCTTAGCTGTAGATTTTGAGGTACGATATGAAATTTTATAGGAAAGGAACCTTTTGAGGTTACCTTGATGACAATAGTGATCATATAGGATCACCATAAGCTTACACCCTATTGGAAACTTCTTGTTAGGTTGGTAATGGGTCATGGATATATTATAGTGTGGTACACTCCATCCAAGAAATGAATGGGACCTATATAGAATACTAAGTGGAATCCTCCAGCTGGGCTGGGCATTTCTCCTCAATGACTATCTGAGTGGAACCATCCAAGTGGGTTGGGAATGGGTCCTCGACATCCTGAGTGGATATATTATGTGATATCATGGAATTGATCCTTTATGAATTAGATTGGAAACCTCTAGCTAGACTAGTCATTGTCCCCCAAACGTCCTAGTGGAACCCCATTGATGTATCCGGGCATGTGTCTTCAATGAATTAGAGTGGAACCCTCCAGTTGGGATGGGAATGGGTCGTCCCTCCAAATACATAGTGGAACCATCTTGGGGTACCAGAGAATGAGTTATCTACCTAGAATTTTTGTCCCCCTATAGTTCGACATAGCTATGTGACATGGTTCTACGTAGCATTGAACTCATGAGAATGATGAATACTTTCCCTACCAAGACTTTTTTTTATGATGTGACCTAAAAATATTCAGGAAAGTTAGTGCTACCAAAAGGGGATAATATCCTATTTTGGTCATTGAGTTTCTTATAATTTTGTGTTAAGGGCATAGGCTTTGGATGTTGGGCATCATTTTTGGACTTTTGGATCAATTGGTGACTCTTCTTCTTGGGATGAGTTGAGGGATAGATATCCCCTTACTCTATCATTTAAGATTAGTTTAATATGACTATATATATATATCTTCTTCATCTATCTACTACTTATATTTGGTTTCTCTCGTTCCATATGATGAAAATACGTGTGGGGTATGAAATGTGGTTTTCATGTCTATAATCTCAATGTTGGATGTGCCTACTCTCCTACTATATTTGGGGAATTCTCAACGAGTAGTTAATATACTCACTGTTTTCCCTATTTTATTGGATGTGAATACTTTCAATATTGTTGGGTTGAGATGAACTCTTTCAATTTAAATTGTTCATATGATATCTATATCTTTTATTCTATTTCTTATTTCTCTCTCTTCAACATTTGAGGTGTCGTACTGGGTATGTTTATACTCACCCTTGCATTGTCTTTCCAACACATGTCGTGTATTATACAGATAATGGATATGTTGACCGTGACAATAAAGGACCATAGGTCTACTGGGTACTTGGACCATGTACGGTGGTCATAGCTTGGGATTTAGATTACAAGCTCTCTCAGTTGATTATATATTCCCAATATTTGTCTAGTTGGGACACATTTTTGGTTGGGCGTGTATATTCCCCTTTACATTTCAGTTTACACTATCACGGTCTTATAATTTAAAAAGTTTGATGCATGTTTTGTTTATTTTATATCAATGATTCATCATTTATTCTTTCAGTCTTCACTTTTTCATTTATATTGTTGGGTCTTTGGGTATATTTACATAGGGAAAGGCCTATCCAATTTATTTATTCATTCGATGCTTTTTCCCACCCCCTTTCCTATATATGTGGGCTTGGGGTTGTTGCAAATAAATCCCTTACATGGGACAGTTCATGACATGCACCATTACCATGGTCTCCACTACCTCACATGGTTTCCCATCATGGAACTCATTGTCACTATAAATTGTTCTCCAACCGTGTAACTCAACTATTCTCAATTTAAAGTGATCTAAAAAACCTCTGATAATCATGGTGTTTCACGGTTTCTCCTAAACAATGTATAACAACTCATGCACCTTCTCTAGATAACTAGAAATCTATGGAAACATTTTTTGAAATCTCTATTGCGCGTCCTAACACCCAGACTACCTCTGAAGCATCATTCCTTATCTTAATATACTAGTTTCATGCATTCCAACTTTCTGAATTCTATTCTGATTTTTTCCAAAACTTATGAAGTACGATAAATTTAAAATATAAATCATTCTGTAATTTCTAACTTGTAAAGACACATATTCTTTCATATTTATCTAAAATATATTATAATATATCATGGTTACGAATGTGGAATATTCTCTTTTCTCTAAGATGTCCATTAATGACTATTATGGAAAATTGAAAAATAATAATCCATGAAACTATTTAATATATTTAGGGTTGATATTTATTTTCAAAATATGGAAATGAAAAAATATTCTAGTCTATAAAGATCTTGTGGTAATGGATTATAGAACCATACATTTTAAGGATGAAGTAGAAAAATTTCAAGGTGTTCCACACTATGCATTTTGAATATCTACATGTTTTTCATATTTATATAAATTTTTGAATTATAGATAATTATGGCACTTGTTTTTTAGATTAAAATGAATACACTTAGACAAATTTTACATAATTAATCGAGTGAAAAACATAACACAATTTTAAAGGATCATTATAACTAAAATAGATCACAACCATTGGTTATAGATCATGTAAAATGACAAATATAAACATAATATAATAAAATTCTAGAATAAAAAAATAATGAGTAATATAAGTGATAAAATAATGAGGTAACTAATTGAGAAATTGATTTATTGAACACATCAGCTTGTCAGGAATGAAGCATGTTTATATCTGTTCATTAAAATATCCAAAAAAATTAAATTTTTAAAAAACATATCATATTGTTGATAATTCACTTAGTACGTAATTAGTATCATCTAATTCCCCTTAGATGAATTTATATTTGAAACGAAGACATATACAAGATAATGGAACAACACTTCTCAGATGGATTTTTTTCACACGTAGCTAGTAATGAGAGATAGAAAATGGAAATGATTATAGAAAATAACATCAATATTTACAGATGAAAGACATATAAATTATTTATATCGATATTTAAGATACCAACAAATCTACAAAAATTTGAATGATCTACTCAAAATTGTGTGTGGAGATATGGGAAGAGGCTTTGATCCTTGAAAGGTAGTGATCCACCCATAAACTAGTATTGTATGTGACATTTACTGTAATAATAAGTTACATTACAAAAACCTTGTGTATATAAAAAACAATTTTAGAGTGGTTTTTGGTAAATAGTTTCACAATCGATTTATAATCCATGAATATATTTGTATGCGAGTGAACAAAATAAAATTTATATGTCTTCATATACTATAAATTTTTTATATTTTTTATTAATGAATGTATATTAACAAATTATTAGTTTGATATAATATTCAATAGGACATAGGAAAAATATTTGACATAGAGAAACATTTAAATAAATGACTATAATTGTGAATATCGTGATTCATCCCACACCTTACGACACTAAATAATATATGGGATATATTTGGTCCTTTATTCCCAATAAATGGATTGAAAAAAAATAATATGGCGTGGATTCTAATAGGATAAATTATTTAATTTGTTCCTATATATGAGTTCGTCATAGAAGGCCCCTAATTTTAATGTTTCTGACGTTGAAATTTTGAAACTGGAATCCTTTATTTCTTATGTACCTGTAGGGATGAATTTCTAGATTGTATTTACCATTACTAAAATATAATAGTAATTTGCATTTTGGATTGTCTAATAATAGAAAAAATATCTATGAAAATATTTTGATGTTCTATAACATTTATGAAATGTGAGAATTTGAAGGAAATCATTGGAGGGCCCATTCCAACCAAAAATATTACGACTTCCCCAAAAAGTGTTCAATGAATGTCTAAGAAAGATAATTTATATATGGATAAAGATTAACAAAATATGTTTTTGTAAAATATAAATTGAATAATATGAATCAGATAACTGTTTTTTTTAAATATTTATCCAAAAAACATTGAAATAGAAGAATTTACAAATAAATCTAATACTAGTTCTCTCTATTAAGAATCCTATAAATTTGGGAGTACATATTTTACATTGATTATGGATGGAAATAATGATGTTATTTATTTATAAGTGATAAAAATATTAATTTTTCAAAATAAAGTTTAATATTATATAAATTATGAATCTCCTAAAGTCATTATAATATAAATTCATTATCTTTAAATCAGACCATGTGTAGTTTCTCAATTCATTGTAAAATTATTATTTGAAAATTTGAGGCTAAAAATGTATATTATTCTATAAAATAATTTAATTTTAATTTTAAGATGAATGAAAGAAACATTTCAAAGACAACCTGAAAATAATGTACATATCTAAATGAAAAAAGCTAATGATAAAAATAACAACATGATCTTTCTCTATAAAAAATTATCATATAAAGAAATCTGATAAAGAGGTGTGTTCTAAATTAGAGGTGATTGTATTCAAATTGATGAAACAAAATGTGAAAAGAATGGATAAGAAATATGAGTTGAAATTATAAATAGATAGATATAATTTGGAGAAAAATCACATGATGGCATTAATATTTATATATTTAATATATATGAATATGTAATCTATGAATAAAATAATCCTTCTATCTAAATCAAGAGACAAAATTCATAAAAGGAGAGTTTATAAACATTGAAATTTTTTATAGATCTGGGTCACACCATTAGAATGTGAATTGATTCCATAGAGCTAGTAAAATAAATTAAACTAACTATAATATCACATCTTATAATGGAGAACATGTGGAAATTTTTATTTATGGTATATTTATCTTGAGTGACACTAGTCATGTGGAAACATATTTCAATATGAGAAGTTAGTGAGGTCTCATGATGAAAATAATTTTCCATAAATTATAGGGGAGGTGAGTATATTATGATTTAAAATACGAAAAATTGAAAAACATGTTACTAGAATTAGAGAGAGCTAATAAAAAAGGGGTAAAATTGAAAACCATACATCTATGGTTGACCTTTTATAGTAACTTCCCAAAAAGATAATAAAAAATTTTTTTAGATGAAGGAGAGATAAGTTATGTTTATATAAAATGGGTTTGAATAGTTTAAAAATGAATAACCAATGATAATTAAATCTTATGTAATCTTAATAGCGTAATAGATGAGAATCCTGAAACATGTCAAATTATATTAAAATATTATTAAAAAAGGAAATAATGAATAATGGAATGTTTCATTTTCTTTTCGAGGAAGAAAATAAGTGATGAAGATGAATTATATAATGATTAATTAAAAAAGGGAAAATTCATTAATAGATTAATTATATAGTCATTTCAAATCTCAAGGGAATCAATTTTACTGAAGTTTCATAGAATTATTTACATTTTTAATTTCATTTGAATTTACCAATTTAAATGTTTTCTATGTTTAATATTGTATTATCAGTTTTATGAATACAAAAAAGAGAAAGAATGTTTAAAAATTTGGAAGAAAATTAATCTTTTGGATCATATTTTTTGATGAATAATAACACTCAACATAATTTAAATGTAGTTACTTTTTTTTATTACTTATTCAATTTATAAATAATTATCTATATATCAATAATTTATAATGTGTTGAATTTGATCCATGTAAATTTAATATATTTATGAAGTCTAACAATACAAGAATAATTTGAATATATTTTAGATTATATATTTTCTTTTATTGTACTTCATTATATTACATATTTTTCTCATTGAAGATTATAATATGAGAGCGAGATTCATTGAATTAATGTTTTTAAATAAGATTTGATTGATATGTACACTACCAAATTTTTTGTTCTCTCATTTCTAATAATTTAGAGTGATGCATAGAGAATGTGTTTGGGTTAATTATTTTAAAATCATTAATTATATCTATTGTAATTGGTTTTTTCTTTTTCCATTATGGTTAAATATATTTAAGATATAAAAATATGTATCATCTGAATGTTATCTTTGAAATATTATAGGGAAGGATTTTATTCCTATCATGTTTATCAATGTGGATTTCGTGTATATATATATTATACATTTATATTTTGAATATGTTCTTGGATTATTATCTCATATCTTCCAATCAGGTAGATCAATGATGATCTGGGTCCAAAAACATTAACCGTTGGATTTGGATACAGATCCTCTAACCAATTTCGAGTAATGTATAGGAGTTATATTCAGTGGAACTATTTTATATCCTCTATATTATACTTTAATGGTTTTTGAGAATTTTTATTTTAATAACCTATACGTTTTTATATATGTATTCTTCATATAATGGTTATTTTTTTTCTTGGTTATGTTAATATTATTTGAAATTTTATTTTCTACCATTTTTACATTAATTTTATTATTACACAGATTTATTCCAATTTTGTAACTTTTGAATAGATTAGATCTTTGGTTGGTAGAAATTTTTTATTCTTAATTCAAATTCAATTCAACAAAAGGTTGAAGTTACCATATATCAACATATATTTAGTGTATATGTATAACTATACCAATGTATTATAATCCTAGAACCCTATCAAATATGTTAATATAAAATGCTGATAACCGTACATATTTATATACAAATATATATAATATTTAATACAACCAAATTATTAGTTATGAAAAATAAAATTTGGGTTGATATTCATCTTGATAATATATTTGAATCAGATGTGTGGTTGACTACTATTTTCTCAATTTTATAGAATTCCCCCTTGAAACATCCTTAAATATATAAATTTAATAATATGATAAACATATTTAATTTTTATATCTATATAATAAAATATTATTCAATAAAATATAATTTTCATTATGAAATCTATCAATACCAATTATCCAAGGCTCGTGAAGTAAAACAATGAGTACCATGTCATAAAATTTCTAAATAGTCAATGAAATATTTTTAGACACATACCAGAACCTCTAAATAATTAATATATTATTTCTTATAAAAATCTCTAAAATCCATGTATTCCAAAAATAACATAAGGTATTTTAAAATTGCATCGCATTTGAAAAAAATTCATTTGATTTATAAAAATTATATTTCATAATGATAATCCATTTTATTAGTTAGGATTAATGTATTAATATCACCATTATCTATAAGTCAGACACCTCATTATTCAAAAAGAGAGGCATATGTATCCAATATGGAAAGAAAGGGGGTGTTTCACTGGCTTAATGAAACTGGACTAAGAGTCTCCCAAATATTCTCTAAATATCCTTTATCAATACCCCAAAACAATCTGATGGTACCAATACCTCCATTCCATTTCAGATTATACACTTATGAACTATTATAATTTTTTTACATAAAATTAATTGATGTACTTTGTTGAATAAAATATATTAGTATAAAAACTAGTTTAGGTTTTTTCATATTAAAATTCTAACCAATTTTCAGGTATCGCTATGTTCGCAATGGGGTAAAAAAAAGTGAACACCAACTTAATTGAATCATGAAAATAATATGCACAATGTGTATCCCATTGTAACAATCTTATGGGGTAGATTTATTTATAAGAAGAGGAATTGATTCAATTATAAGGGATCAGGAGGTTATGAAATATACCTTTGAGTGGGATCTGGTGGGCCTGTTGAATTCCTTATGAGAGTAATCATCTTTATAATTTTGAAATGTATTTATTGCCGACAGACCATCTATCATTGAGATGCTGCCATCACTAAAACATTACACCCTCAACATTCCTCTCATAAAAAATTAAAAACAATTTTTGAACATATATTTTATAATATGTAAAATATATATAGTATATAAATTTAAAATGTAATACATAAAATGACATTTCGAAATGATATCAGATACATAATATACTTTAAAAGGTTCAGGATAAGGTTGAGATTGATCATAAAAATTTATTAATAATATATAAGAGAATGGTTTCTGAATTACAAGGGATTTTACATAGATGGGATATGATCTCACCCAAAATATCCACATCCAAAATGGTTGTATAAAAATACAGGATCTAAAAGGAATCATTGATATATTTTCTATACTTGATCTTTGAAATAGAGAGTCTATATCTTGATTTGATTCATCGTATGCATGAGAGACAACCAAGTTGATTTGATTAGTGATATTATGGAAATAAATCCTTTGTGGTAGCACTCTCCTATGAACTTTCTTATTTATATCTATAAAGTCATCAAAAAGAAGTTATGTGTTTGGCTAAATATAGATACCTTTCCATGAATGTTGGATAACATGGTAAATATCATGGAAAATGGACCATAACTCAGCCTAGTAATAAATACCATTTATGGTATAATGATAGAAACATCCATATGGGAACCCAAAGTGGGTGAAAAATACACATCCACATCCATAGGATCCTGGTATGTCATCGAGCGCACCATCAATATTAAACTTTATCCATAATGGAATTAGAGGTATTTAAATGATGGATTTAAAGGACAATGTTTTTTAGATTTTCTGTTCTCACCAACAAGACATACCATACTCAATAATATGTGGTATTATTTATCACACATTTTTTTTATATTTTAGGATGAGAAAATATCTCTATGAATGGACATAATTACAACATGAATTTATGGAATCATATCATCAAATATTAGGGTATTTAATTATTTACATGTGTAGTAAATGGTGGAGTAACCACCTATAATCATAAGGTTTTGACTATATTCATTGTTTTTAGTGTTGATAATGGAGGCTAGTAGATCCTATACCCGTTTTTTTGTGTATAAGATAGTTCAAAAAACTTCCTGCAAATAATTCCGTAGATTGGAAGCAAGGTTGCTTCCATCAATGATGTGTTGTGAATTTTCAATAGCTTATATACAAGAAGGACTGACCGAAGCATGAAAAGTCCATATGATTTGGAGTTAGTCCTGTGTGGGAAAATTATTCCTCTATATCATCTAGACAAACATCCATTACCATAGAAGAATTAACAAAGTTATAAAATTGAATATCTATGGGGGGGGAGTTGTTGTGTCTAAATTGTCTAATCAGTATTGTTTTTTGGAATTGAAGTGACCATTTACGTGTCTTTTAATTATGAGAATATCCCTATATAAAAATGAAAATCATTGTAATTCAATAGAGTCTTGAGAGGGAAATGACTTACATATATTTCTTCTACTATGTAAGATCCCAAAAATTAACATTTTCTATAAGAAAAGGGAAGAAGTAACGTTGTATGCACAATATAAAAAATAAATAATATAATTTATAATTTAATTGATAACTTAAAGGAAAACTACACACACAATCAATTTCTCCACCAATGGTTATATAATTATTATGCTCTATTGTCTCTTATACTTTATAATCCATCTAATGTATAATATTTTTAATACCATCATGGTAAAAATTAATAACCCATCACTAATTGGATTCAATGTTACAAGTTATTTCATTCACTTCTGCACACATATCATAATTTTATCTTATTTTCTTATGATCAACTATATTCTACTATTTATCAACCAAGTATCCCATATAATATGACATTTTCATATAAATAATTGTTATATAGATGATTTTCATCAAAATTACCATTTTCGGTCAAGTGTGAGAAGTTCACATAAGTATACATTAATGAATATCTTAAATTAAACCTAAAAATATTGATCCACTTTAAATTTATTAATATGACTAAAATGTTATTATGAAATTTTAATTTGATAGTATTTATCATATTTATATAATATCCATATTAATATCATGAAAATATGAGAATATAATATATATTTAAACACTCTTCTTGATCATTTGTAAAAAACATGAATCCCTTCACATTATAATTATTTAATTTCCTTGTCCACATTATATCACCCCAAGACAAAAATATAAAACCATTGGGAACATCTGCTCAAGTATTAATATTAATTTCATTTAGAAATTAATATAAATTATTAAATTTTTAATATATGTATATATATATTAACATTTAATTATGATGCTTTTGTAGGGGTGCACTGTCTGAAGTTTTGTTGTTCACTAACATTTTATTGTACCTTGTATTCATACCTTCCAAAATTGGGAGACATTCATAACATCATCTGTGATGCATTCTCCTTGATTTAAATGTAATTATGTGATGCTTGTACCTCCTTCCATGGATTCTTCCATTGAACTCATAACCTATTCTGGGAGTCCCTCATATATTATGACATGGTTCATGAAACTCATTCCCAGTTCCATCTATATTTAGACATTAGTTAATTAAAATACATCTCTCTAAATATTCCATGGGGTCCTAAATGTGTAGTAACCAGCTGTTAGAAGAGTTTTCATGTTGGGCATTACTGGAATGTATGTACACTAGAAAATTGATCACCTATATTATTCCACATAGGAGGACATCGTATAGAGTCATATCGATCATGGAAATCGGGTAATCTATTGTCGATGATAGTGTACCTGATGCCAAGGGATTATATTCTGAGGTTTTCCATTATTATATCATGTTTAACATGAGATAGAAGGGTGATAGGTGACAAGTCCAACATATTTCTAAGATTAAGAAAAAGTTGACTAGGGTGGTTGATGGTGGAAAGTCAAGAAGATTCATTACATGGAGGGAATACCCAAAACGTTTACCAGATGGGTGGATCAGATGACCCAATAAGAGTAGACCCAAGGTGGTTTGTCCTATAAAGCGAATATGTCACATCATGAAGAGGTATGTATCTAGGAGTGAGACACCGTGGTTTTCCATTATTCCGGATTGAACATCATGGAGGTATACAAAATACCTTGATTAAAGGGTAGGGATCAAAACCAACAGAGATCAATGAATGGAGTGGGGAATATGCATGGTAGATTCCCTTTGTAAGAAAATATATCTTGGTGGTATTTTGTCAGATTGTGGGGGTCTTATGTATGGGAGCATCCCAAATTCTTATAGGAGCATCAATGATGAGAATTGGGTTTAAGTGTAGGAACATCATGGATGGATGGAATGATCTTACTGGGATTGGCAGCCCATGTAAAATCATGAATGACTAGGATGTAGTTAATGGAGTGGAATAATAGTTGGGGGCATTGGGATTGAACCTCAGGTAGGTTTCATACATATACCAATTATATGGGAATGAAATTCTATATAGTTCACGATGGGATATTGGGGGTTACACCTATGGATATATCCCAATGAAAGTGGAGCAAATAGTTGGGGCTTTTGCATGAAAGATTTCTACTGGGTGAACATGTTGGGGATTACATATAGTAACATATTTTATGGATATGAACACCTGGTCATTCTCTATTAGTTATTCCCATTTGGGGATTTGATGTATGTCATAGTCACAACTAACTTATAATTCCACATGATTTACACTTTGTGCGTGAAATAAGAAGGGGTTGTAGACCTAACACTTGAATCATGAAAGAATCTTCGACAAGAAGTGGTGTGTGGATTATGCATAGAGGACATCATTTTCTACAAGGAGGATCCAATTCCATGTGAGGAGGATCTCATTCCATGTCATTCATACATAGATCATCATGTCATGGGTGATGTGGGGCTTACATGTGGAATATTCTTGGGGATCAATGGAATAAAAGAAAAAGGGATAGAGATGAGAGGGCCCAGTATCCCATACCTTCTCTAATCCCAATGGCCAAGAGGATCATGGGGGAGAAACGATGTTTCCTTCTTCATGAAATTATATGGGATTACTCAAGGTAGTATTCCTAGGTTTATTTCTTTCCCCATAGAGTGGATTAAATTCCATGTGAGGAGGATTTAATTCCATTTTAGGATAGGTGATATGAAGACCATCCCCTTCTACCCATACATGGAGTATACTACACATACTCCATAAGAGAGGGATATAGATTAATGTCATGCTCCAAGGAAGATGACAGTTGGATGTTTTATGTTAGGAAATGTAGATGTGTGGGACTCACTCCTCACCCCTTGCGATTAGATAACCAGAATTCTTCAACCTCTGGGATGGCATGACATCCGTAATTATAGGGTTTAATTGTGTGGGGGAATGATCACTAAAAAGGTCCATGTCAGAGTACCTATGATGAAAATAAAGACAAATTATCATATATATTCTGAACAGACAGAGGTAAACCTGAATTTTGGTCCATACATGGAGTGTAGTGGGCCACAAGAATATATACCATGGATCATATGAGGATCTAGAGTTCAACATAACAATTTATAGATGGGTGGGTGTCTGGGAGTGCACATCCATCATGAATGGTTGTCATTATATGGTAGGTAAGATAGAGAGGAAAGTGAGAAGGGGTTTTCAAAGAAGGGTGATTGATGATAGGTTCTCTATAAATATTTTGTTCTTCGTAGGTAATAGTTGCCTCACAAAGGAATGGTCTTCATGATACATGGATACCCTAACATAGAATGAAGTGATGAGTTGGAAAAAGAGTGCTTCACGATGGATTAATTCTCCATGAAGCCACATGTACCCCATGGGGACTTCATCCATCGTTATGGTCACATGCATTCATGAAAGGCATAAAATAAATAGGTGGGTGTACTTAGGAATAGGGGAAATATTGTATTGTGATTATATTGTATGTAGGACGATACATTTTCCAATGTGGTTCGCAGTCCTCAAGTGCATTGTGAATTGAGAGATGGAAATTTAGAAGGTTTGGGTAGTCATGCATTCGATATAGAATGTGTCGAGTACTAATAGGCATAGGGAGTCTAAATTCGCAGAGTCATGCTATGAAAAAAATGGGGGATCTGTGAAGGTACAAGCTTTTATCAGACCCAAAATGTTGTATGTAAAATATCTTGGTGTGGCCATAGTGTGCACCAAACACATGAGTGTTCTATATCAAACTTAGGAATTTAAAATTGGGAAGGAATTTCCTTGAAATATCTTCATGAGGCAGATCCTCTGGATGATTTTGGGGCAATTTAACCTTAAATTCCAACCCAATTGGCCTTAGAACCCCAGAAATCATCCTACGAAAAACATTTCAACCACAATAGATACCTCCCTCAGAAAGAGAGTTGATGGGAAATAAGTGATGTATAATTAAGGCCAGGCACTAAAAACATGGCCGATTATGAAGCTAGTTCATGATGAAGATCTCATGAAGCATGTGGGAATGGATGCCACTATGTAGCTCAGTTGGCCATGCACCTATAAATATAGAGTGAGGGGACCAATTTCATACAATATCTTAATGAAAATATTCGTATGATCCCTACATTCTATAACATCTTTTACCTTACAAACACATTATTTGTAAACTGGGTTTTAGGATCCATTTTATGAAAATTCTATATAGAGAAAAATGTATTGGAATACGATATTTATTTGAGAAACACACTGAGTGTGTTGTGGTTCCATGACATTTTGCTCCATGATTGTCCTTTATGAATGATCTTTTCCAATAAGCTCAGAAATTTTCCTGGGTCTCATATTCATTGGATATTAAATAATCCACTAAAGAGGTCCTTACATATGGTTCATAAAGCCTAGAAATGGAGAAAAACATCCGGATTGGGGAATATGTTTAGAGCCATTGTTTCCATAAATTTCTACTTTATCTACTGTAAAAATCATAGAAATAGTATCCAATATGAAATAGGTTACAACTATATGGATTCGGTATAAAGGATGGTGTCTTCACCACATAGATGATAAATGACGAACCATACTACTAGTTAAGGGGCATGCTAGGGAAGTACCATTTCTAGAAGGATATTGAAATCCACATCTGTAAGGACCACACAACAATAAAAATTGACTGTATCTATAAAAGTATCAATTAAATAAATGGGTGAATGTTTGAGAATTATATGTCTCCACTGTAATAACATAAAATCCTCAAAGTGGTCTTGGAAAACTCATCGAAGTGATATACTAATGAATTGGATTTGTTCTAGGATGACAACTTCGCTAATGAGTGGGATTGGGCGTTTTTGGTATGCATGTCTTGTGGTGAGGTCACGTAGTGCATAAGTGAGTAGGCTAGAATGAATCAACATGGGATTCCTAGTTTTATGTCTACAAACTGTGGGAGATATTGTCATAGATGTTGAGCATAAATTCATCAGGGACCAACACATTCCATTTTCATAATCCAAAGTTAGAATTAGCCTCTTGGATCTCAAACAGATTTCTGGAATCCCAATTCAAGGATCCATGTATAGTGAATTTCTCCCCATGGATAATTCTAGGGTAGATCAAGATCATCTTCCACGTCTTGATAAGGTGTTGCTATATTTTCTATTTGGAACTTCCATGGAAAATCAGGGGATGAGGGACATAAATGTCTAGAAATTGTTCAGTTACATCCTTAACATCCCAGTGGAGGATCCTGATGAGGGGAAGAGGTGGAAATGAATCTACCAACATGGCCTCACATATAACTTAGAGAAATATAGTAAGGAAAAGAGGGGTATTATTGGCATATCCTAGAGTAGAACCAATGGAAGTTGTGAACCTAATACATCAAGAATGAGACTCAACCAATAGTTAGGTTGGATGGGTTCATTGTGGCACTAATATGTGGGTGGATTTTTATGGGGAGGGGTTCACACATGTGGGTGTGATTGATCACATTCATAATATAGGTAATGATAACAATAGGACAGGGTGTCAAATTTGGGATCTCGGTGTTGGGGAAGAAGTATAAAGTGCTTCTTCTTTTCATTGAGGTAGAGAAGATGATACAAGTGTGAAGACCGCTCCAATTTTGTATAGTTGGGTGGTTTTCCCCATAGAAGTCTATGAATACCCACACCTAACCTCTCATCAGGAAAAAAACATGTAGCGATCGATTCTGAATATTGTAGGATGATTTCCATTCAATATGGGCTTGAAAAAAGTGTTGAGAAATTTTGGGAAGGAAGATAAATTCAATTTCATCTTGTTCCTTCAACTAAAAGGGGTAATAACAACTGATGACATTAGAAATGAAGAGTAATAGTCATATCTTATATCCTTTTGAGGTGGATTACTGGAGTAATTGGTTTTGAGATGATCATGGTACCATAAAACCCTCATTTATTTTTGAGGAAATATAGATGTATACATAGGCTAACTCCAAAGTTATACCTTGTAGTACGTAATGATGACCACCCATCAGTGATGAGGTAGTTCTTGCTAATGTCCACATTTGAAGACAGAAATATGAATATTGAGATTCCACCATCCACTAATTCATTTGGTATGGTTTATATGAATATGAATGGATGATAGGATTCCTACAGAGGATAAAGGTATAGGAAAAAGATAGTATGAATCAAAGGAGTTCCCCGAGGATTAGGCTGAATAGATGAAAGAGAGTTCCATAACAGGAGGGTTGTAGGTCATCATGGCAGTGAAGCTGTGGTGGGCCAACAATTATGAGACATACACCAACCAGAATTGTTGGTTGGGGTAGCTAGATAATTCCCAACTATCTCTATTATGAGTACTTTGGATGAAGGGGAACCATAAAGAGGGTTCAAAGGATTTCTAACCAAGATCTTGGAAATCAAATACACAACATAGAATTTCTTGAAGATTCTATCTACCCAGAGGACTAGAAGATATAGGATATTAAAAGAAAACTACACATCCCTAGATGTCTATGGGACCACATAAAAAATAATTAGATGGATCTTTTAGGGCTTGGTTAATCAAAATTTTCCATCCATTTATCCCAAGAAGAAGGGGAACAATATGGAGAGGAGATGGTGGACCTAGTAAAATATCATAGAACAATGCGTCTGATGAAGGACTGGGTGAATGTACAGCTAGATCATACCTCTCCCCCACTACTTTTAGCTGTTAAGCTAGCGGTGTGATATCCCTTTTCTAATAGATGAGAGAAATATTGGGTGGAATATGCTATTGTATGGAGTCCCCTGGATAATGGTGAGATCAAGAAATCCTTGGAGGAATTATCCAAACATCTTGAGGTAAGATTAACTTACTTCTTATCTATTATAACATTCCCCCATGACTCATCTAAACTTCCAAGATGAAATATATTCTTTTTTAAGGATCTTAAACAAGGGAACCCTGCTTATGGGGTTGGAGGATGAGAAATAGGTGCATAGGACCATACTCTTGGATCTGTTCTTGGGGAAAAAGAAACAAGTTGGATGAAAAAATCTTGGAAAACCATTAAAAATCATAGATGCCCCCAGTCATATATGGTGGGCCACATCACATTATTCAAATTGTGAAAAAACAAGAGTGTGATACCCCACTAGTCATCTTCCGTAAGTTTCTTTCCTTGTAGAGCCAGATATATTTCTTTCGTGATTAGGTAGACTAACATGTTCTTGTCTAAATAGTTCTGGGAGTAGTAGGTTTTTTCCAATGGGAAATGGTTAGAAGATATGGAATCCCATTCCTAATTGTTGATTCATACCCATGGATATTACCATTCATGCTGATAAGGCCATGGTTTCTAGAGAACTGTCAGTTGTGGTTGTGGTTGGCGTATAGTACCCAGAGCTAATAGGGACAACCTTATCGAGGTAGGATAAAGTGACGACAACAGAACTTGAATCATGGAGCCCATGCTGTCTAACACTATTCCATTATTAGATCCTAATTCAAAAATCCTTACTTCATTTCCATAGTATGAGCATATAGATATTGAGAACATGGATGAGTTCGCTTTCGATGCGGTGAGGGAAAATCAGATCCTCCGAAGCCAAGCGTGGAAGTGCATGAAGTGTTTCATTATCCAGAATTGTGAATAGAATTGGGTGAGTTGGATGGGATCACATATCCACTGAATACATAGTCCATGTTCAATAGGGTAGGATGCTTGAGGTCTTCACATGATAATTCTCTACTACCTCATCGAAAATATGTAGGAGATTAGTCAACCCCTGGATGCCACTTGGTACTGGTAGAATTATGAAAACATACATAACATCCATGAATAAAACCATGAGATCAAGTAGATAGAAGAACCATAAAAATTGTATTCCTCCATTTCCAATCAATCAAATATTTTTATACAATTGAGAACCCATCTATAGGAAACTAAGGAGAAGATAAGATTGTTTTCTTGGCATGTGGCTGATATTAACGTTGAACATGACTGGGCACAGATTAGGTTAAATTAACATTTCCTGGAGTTGTATGGGGAGGAAATGAAACAAATGTGGTGAGGAATGATTCTATATGAAACATGCCAAATGTTTATTAATTTTGATCCACTCCATTCTAGGATTTGAGGCATATGATCACTTTTTATGATATTTATGTGGATGTTCCCTCCTATAGAAACAGTGCTGGCTCATTGGTCAAAAATTTAGTGTGCATGGACACATTATTTTATTTCTTACATGATCTCACCTAAATCATACTTGTGAAGTAATAATTGAAAAATACATAATCCCACGAGGTTTATGCCTACTGTGAGAAACAAGGGAGGACCACATAAATGTCTACATTATATGAGTGTACCATATAATCGTCGAACACTCCAATTCTACTATTTTTGACTGACCACTAAGAGTGTTTCAGATGAGATAGGTTGTGGTTGGATAATAGAGCTCTTTGATTAGCCTTTTGGACTTTCCCAAATATGTGATGGTGTATAAAAACTATAATGTCAGGGGCATCAAATTTAATCCAAATAAAGAAAAATAATGAGTGTGAATCTGAATTCCCAAAAATAAGAACATGCATTGGAAATGGGGAAAAAATGATGATTGACCATTGACCATGTTTGAAACACATAACATAACTCAGAATGTAATCTAAAGTCTTTAGAAATGTTGGCCCGAGATGGTAGGTGAGACAACACATAATAACAAAGACATTAGTGGGTCCCTTCATACATAAATTAGGATGATGATCCAAATAAGTTCCAAATAAATTGTGTGTGTGGAATGGGGTGATGGAATGTTTTCCTAGATTCCAACACTCTTATAATCACAACACCATAAAATAGTTCACATTCGTGTAGGTGAAATGGCCTAAAAAACATCAAACCCATATTCCAAGGCGGACCTCTCAGTTAAAGACCATTAATTCCATGTTTTTCTGCATCATGAAAATGGGGATGCTGAAAATGATGTTTAATATTATATGATGAGGATGATGCGTGGTAATTTTTATCATCATGTGATTGGGATGTGTTAAAAAATTTAAGTTCATCTAACTAGGATGTTGCACACTATTTAAAGTAATACTATTTGGACCCTAGGAAACATTTTGAAGTCATGTCTCACATACCAGGGGAATACCTATTCCCAAAACAATTATGTGGAATTGAAGAAATAAAATCATCAGAATGATCTAGAAAGGCATTTATTACCATATAAGAGTTCAAAAATATTTGTGAAGGAGGAATACATGATATGATAAAGAGAAAATACTAAAACAAGTCTCTAAGTTTAATTTAATAGATTTTGGAAGAATATGATGGTATCCTGAATGGATATGCGCGATGTGATGGGTTAATAACACAGTGTGAATGAGGACCAAAGAGGCTTGCATGCCAACCATGAATTCATAGTGATTCACATATCGTTTAATGTATTTATTTCATGGATGTAGGATTCTAGTTTATGGTCATAGAGTTACAAACATGAGGACCATGTCATTTCATACCTTACCATACTTCTATAGCCATGTGATCCATGATCGATCCAGGAAACAAGGAATGTCATCATTGATCTTATAACATGTGGTAGTGCATATAAAATAGAAAGGAATCACGCCCAGATTTTCAAGATCGGGATAATAGGGGTGACTAGTGAGTGTGGTTAGACTTCTGAACATGATTGAAACATAGTAATCCCTAACTAACCAGCTATGAATGGTACATGAAAATGTAAATAGAGTGTTAAACTTACTAAAAAACATAGGAACCACAATCTATTACCAAATATTCATTCTTGAGATGGCCCAAAAAGAGAGGTGAGCCAAAAGTAGCATGATACCATCACCATTTTGGGGGCTTCCTTGGATTTGATAAAGGATGGATACCTAGACTAAAAAAGTATTGGAGTGTGAATTATGACAGTAATAGAGAATTGGAATAAAACCGAGGTTTTGAAGACAATTGAAGACCATATTCTATAGACCATGATAAAGTTAAAGGGTCCCATGATTTTATATAGATTATGGGTCTTTTGAAGTCAAAATATTCTCGCCTCACTAAATATACCATATAGATATAAATCAAGATAGACATAATGCATTGAACATAGTGTGGCAGGCACCTGACATGTTCAATGGAAATCATCTCTAAATAGGGACCAAAAAATCCTCTGATTATCATGGGGCATCCTAATCATTCATACAGTATATTTATAGTTTAATGTCATCCAATGAAGAAAATTGGATCTTAGTTTAAGTTCATAGTGTTTGGATCATTGAATAAGGTATCTCATGTGGTTGTGTCTAATGTGGTGTTATGACTAAACCGACATGAATGAGGCTAAGGAGAACCAACACCACATGACACATCCTTGAGGATGCATTCACACAGTTTAAAGTCATGATGAATTTATTTGAAAATATTGTTTAATATTGTTGATCTTAGACAAGGATAGATGATGTCATGAATGGACCGGCATAGTGTGATGTTAAAAAACGACTTCAAAGTGGACCAAGGATGTACGACATCACACTAAAAAATCCAGATAACACCCCTTATACAATTTAAATTCATTTAGAGTTGACTATGCTGAGGTGAAGGGGAAACTGATCTATAGATCTATAGCTGGGCTCAAAGACAATATGTACAAGAATAATTTTTTATCACATTAATATGGGAATCAAGACGCACGTTGTTCTTTTACTCTTAGGGTGTTTAATGTATAGTAGCAAGGACCAATGTGAACTAACATGATGGAAAGGAAATGACATGACTAGGCCCAAGATGAAATATATGGGCAACACTACAGACATCCTAATGATATGACCAAGGAAAACAATATCCTTCAGTGAAGTATTCCTATGTATGTATGATCCATACACATAGAGGGGGAATAATTTTTGGAGTGTCTGTACCAGGATATAAAATCCCAATATCGCTATGAATCATGTATGGATATGAATAAAAGTGTAAGTAGTTTTTAATTATGGAATGATAGGTGAACAATGCTAGAGGTGATGATGTTGTTGTTTTAGGCCCTATGAGAATACAAGACCATTCGATTTGAATTCATGTGGTATGGTTGTTGTTTTCTATATAGTGTATCATCATGTGTGTAGGACATTAAGGGAGAGAAGTATTCCCATGGGTGGGTCCTAGAACAACCTTTATAAACCTGAGGTAAATGATAACATAAAAGCCTCTTAGGACACAACACATGCTAGCAGAGAAAACATAGGCCAAGGGGCCAAAAAGAAGGATTTATGGCTGAATCTAAAGATGAAATGTCTAGGTGTCCCTATGTATCCCATAAGAATGGGAATGAAGTCATATGTAGTTCTCAATGACATGAGTGTATGTGAATGATTCTAGGGTAAATTTTATCTTAGGTGAAAACATTGTGATGTTGTGCAGTTTGTCCTCATATAGACTAGATGATAGTTATTCCATTTAATCTCATGAGAAAAGGATATCAATGCTACATAGTTTAGCATCATGACAAAAGGATAAGAGGGAAAAAATCTCGTCCAAAAATGATATGTAGTCACGAAATCAATAACATGACATAAATGTGGCTAAAAGAGGTTGATGTTGTAACACATAATCTTGAGGATAATCACACAAAGTTTAGAGTCAGGGTGAAGGGATAGAGAGGTGATGCTTCTATATGGAAATATGTGGTGAATAGTCTGGATAAATGTGACTTGAATGAGGAACTTGGAGGCACAACACCACCCAAAATATTATCTAGTAAAAAATATCAAAAAATTTAATGTCATAAGGTTTGGACATGGGTTCCCATTTTAGCATCTTGTACCTGGGATGTTATGAAATTTTATTTACGGTTAGGTGAAAAGGACCATCAATGTCATGCAGTTTAACATCACGAAACTAAGATTATCATCGTGTTTAATATCATACTATTAGGATGAGGTGGATGAAGTGTTTCAAGAGTGATGTAAATGATGTGGTTACTATAACCCGATGTGAATGATTATGTAAAAGTTTCCATGCCACACCATAAATTCAAAAAGGAAACCTTTAACTGTTTAAAGTCATGTTGTTTTGACTTAGGCATCCAGTTTAACTTCTATTTACTGGGAGTTTAGATGCAACATATTTTATCATCATATTTATAGGACACTAATTGTTACCCATTTTACCATCACTCCACTTTGAAAATGATTTTTACATAGTTTAAAGGCATGAAACTAGGATAGGGGACCCCATTCACGAGAAATATAGCATGAGAAAATTAGAATTGGTTATAAGAGTGATGCACTCTCCATCTATGGTGGCCAACAAGTATGCTCTATTAGGATTGACCCTATAAATGGTATATGGAACATCCCACTTGTGTTCCTACTTTAGAGTCTTCTTTCAAAGTATCATTGGTGTTTGTAGAGACAAAACCATATCACCTTGAAAGAAAGAGAGAAGGTGAAACTTTGTGATAAACACTCTATCTATCCCATTCTTGTGACTCTTTAGATTATGCAATGTTCATAGCCTACCTTCATCAAGGTCTTAAATTTCAGTTAGACAAACATTGACTATTTGTTCTGATGTCTTCTGATCATAGATAGAAATTCATTGGAATTTCAACTAGATCGTGATAGGATGGACTACCTGTGTTCCACACACTATGGAATATAGAATAAAATATGTTGAATTGTTGTTTTTCTTCCTATAGGCCCATAGAGTGTTGGGTAGATTTTCTAGGAAATTTTTTTTGGTCTTTCCCACTAGTTTAAAGAAACACATCAATAAGGTTTTGTGGAATTCATTGATATACCCATTATTATGTGTATGGTTGTTGGATGTATGATTGGACTAGATGTTATACCTTGTGTATAACCTCTTTAACTCAAATGATCGAAAGTGGTTCTGTTGTCCGTGAGAATCGTGTGAGGGACTCTGAACATATAGATGATGTAATTGGCCATGAATTCAACAACCTATCAGTCCTTGAATTCCATGAGAGGGATCACTTATTCACACATATAGAAAAAAACATTACATACCAAATGAATGAGCATAGATGAGATGTTTATTCTAGATAAGGTCCCATGATGTCGATTCCCCAGACCAAAATGTGTCAATAAGACATAATGATATGGATGGGATTCAGAGGTTGATGCACATAGATGGAATTGATATGACATGCTTGTTGCCTCATAGAATACTCAATACATTCTTGTACCGCCATGTTATATAAGTAGACCATCCTTAAAATCATGTGAGAGTTCTTCAAACCTGCCTTGTGAGCACCATAGGACTCAACATGATCATCCTACATAACCTAGGGAATCTAATCTCCTTAAATGAAAATGAGGATAATTATATCAAATCCACATTTTTTGAGCATTTGATAATGCTTGGGTCCACTCTGGAAGGTGAACCATGTCACACCCCAACCAATTCTCTAATGTTCAACTCTATCCTATGGGAGAGTACCATACTAGAGATACCCAACAAAGGGAACCATCTTATCCGAGGCATATTCAGTTTGGGGGGGGTCTGAATGTCCTGATGTGGAATCATAAAAAATTAGATGGTTTGCCTGTGGGATTTTACCATCATCTGAACTGATAGGGGTGATGACTCTTTGATGCACTACATGAATGAACAGATCATCCTAGTATGACTCTATGAGAGAAGCATCTAGACTCTCTAGGGTTTCGACTCGACCATTCTGTGACCAAGGAACCAGAGTAACCGCTAGGTGAGAAAGGAACAGAGCCATTAGGTGGTGAGCATGTGTTATAATGGTAATGATGTTTGGTTACCTGATGTACTAATCGTCAATGATTTTCATGATGATTGACTCAGAGTTCCCCTTCACAAGGAATTGGGGAACCTCAATCGTGAGGTTCATCTCTAGAATAGAAATAGGTGAATGATACTCTTCCACAACTTTTTGTGAAACCATGGGATAGTGTGAACAGGTATAGATGGATAGAATATGTCTGGGCGAGGAAAATGATTCCTCGAACAACTCTATTAAGCTTTGGATCATTAATCCTTCTACCAATTTGACTCAAGAAATAACCATTGAATTGCAACTTCCAACACTACATGACCTGATCCACTGAGAGGATAGACTCATTTTTGAAATAAACATCCATATGTGTTTCTTGGGGTGGGATAAGATCACAGAAAGTCCTTCAACACTTGACCCTTAACAACCTTCTAGGGAACAAACATGGTGTCATACATCTGAGAAATCATTGACGAGTTTGATAGATGTCCTATCAACACCAGTCAATTCAGGATATACTTTTGGGGATCCAAAATGGTCACCATCTATACCTCATGATGATTTAAATAATGATGAAACATCATAACTATGAAAAATCAGTTGTTGAAGCTCTTCTCTATAGGATATTGTATGGTATCTATGTTGACAGTAATGCGATTGAGATTGTATGAACCCTTATTTATACCCTCATTTTAATTATAAGCAATAAGGGCCCCAATGGATCATTCAAGTGTATTCACATAGAATATTGGAGGCCTTGCTAAGATGTGTGGAATCAGAACTGAAGGCTACAGTGGATATTTCTTGATTTCCTCCAAGGTGGTATTTTACTCTTCATCTATCATATATATGGAACTATTCATAATTATCCTAGAAAATGGAATTCACATTCTGGCCAAACTCAAAATGAATCATATTATATAGGCTAAGTGGATTTGAAGGCCTTTGTGCCCCTGAACGTTTCATGGAGGTGGCATCAGGCTGATTACCTTGACCACCTCTTGGACAATGTTGGCGCCTCTTTATCTAAAAATGAAACCATGAACAATTCCATATGTTACCATGAAATCACATTTCACGGGGTTCGTCTTCAACCGTCTATAACATAAGAAGACAAAAAAAATTCAAGGCCCTTGAGATAGTACTATTTTTTGTGGGATTGACCTCCAAATTATCCACATAGAGTCCCACTAATGTCCATAGGACCATCTTGATTATCTGGTTTATGGATTTTTGATAGATAGATTCTATATTCTTTATACCTAAAGGCATCATGTAATAGTAGATAATACCTTTTGGTTCTCTAAATATAGTGTAATCTTAATATTTGTGGGCCATCTATATCTAGTTTTACAAGGAGCATACCTCCCTCAAGGAGGGATTCTAGAACACAATTGTGGCATCAATCAACAACTCCATCACTTGAAGACTAAAAACATCCTTAGGATAGTGGTGGTGGACATCCTATAAGTTGATATAGACAATGATATTTCTATTCATCATATTGACATGTATGCTATTCGTGATCCACTAGGGGGTATTGAACATTCATGATGATGTTGTATTTGATCATCATATCAACTTCATACTTGACCATGGAACCATTGGATGGGTACCAATTTTTGAGAGGCTTATTGAACTCTTGATGGATTATGGGGATACTAAGATGGTGGAAGGAGACTTGAAGGTCTTGTACAAGAATTACATGTTTAGCTCTTGGAAAAAATATCAGGGTGATTCCTCATGATATCAATGTACTATAATTGTTCCTCTATAAGAATTGTTTCACTGATTAGTATAGGCCCTGTATCTACCTTATTATGAAGATTCACTAGAACCAGCTCACTGATGGTGGTATATATGACTTCCTAAAATACTAGTGGAGATTCATCCAAATAATTTCATCTTCTAATGGAATGATATCATTTGGGAGAGGCAGTTATTTTGAGCTAACTTTATCTGGAGGAACACTAGTCCCTATTTGGTCAGCAGTGGAATTATTACTGGGAGATTATTCAACTTCTGAAATCTTGGTAATAGTGGTTTTTGTAACAATTCTATCAGGATATCAACCATATGGTCCATGATTGATCTAAAAGAAATGACGATGGGTTTTCTTATGACGAATTATCCCATCTAATTGGAAAAAAGAGGCCTGATAGACAACTGTATCCATGACACAACCATCTCGGTGCCTGATAGGAGTAGGGGATTTGGGTAATACCTGATCCTAACCATTTTTTATTTATGTTGTAATCTTTTAGTTCTCTGTGACCTTGGGGAAATGATTCCCCTTCCTCTCATAAATGAGAATAAATATCCCCATGTTTTTCTTCATATCCTATAACCGGTGAATTGGGAGGATGAATTCATCATCCATTTCAATCCATAGGTTGGTTGTGAGAGAACATTTCTCAAGAGCAAGAGTATATAAGTTCTTTTTCATTTCATTGGTAGTTCATTAATTTTGTATAAATGGCCTCAAAAGAAGAAATAGGTTAACCCTCACCAAGGAGTATGCCTACCCGACCGTTGAGGCAGTACTTGAGACACTAGTGATATAAGGAGTATAATACAATATGAAGATGATGTTATGTCCTACCAATCAACATTTTGTATATGGAGTCCTATGACAGAACCATGAATTATGTGTCTACTAACATGCTACCAAATTGGGTTTTCAAATGGATAATGTCACATGGTCTTTGTTTTTTCATATTGTAACACTGAATATTTTTTTCATAGGGGATCAAATCTACTTAACTGAGTCCTATCCCACAGAGTGTTTGGGTTGGGATGAGATTGATTCTAGATCTTATGTCAATTATAAAGAGAAGTACCTCCATTCCATTTGATTAGCCATTGATTTATGACGGGAATATGTTCCCCTATACAATAAATCATCCATATTCTCTAGAAAAAGAGATGATGTCGTATAATTCTGATCCCTTGGCATGTATGACTTAGAAGGTCCTTGCAGATTCAACCTCTTTTTCAGACTCTTTGGGTATTTTCAATGTTTATATATGAGATTAATGCATCTATTATAAATTATGGAGGGAATCATGTATCCTAAACATGTAAGGAATTATTACAAGGTTCATCAACACATCGTACTTCCATGATAAGCGAACATTTATACCCATTGATATTTCTCTACAGTGGGAAGTATGACAAGAAATGATGGTAGAAGTAATATATTTTGGATGGCTCTGGTGATACCCTGCTTCTTATCAGAAAAGTTGTTAATAACAACAAATGGCTAACTGTTGACTGATGGATTCTTTGCTAGACACAGTCAATCATGATGAAAATTATGCTATTATACCTAGTTGATGAGCATAATACCTAAAGGCAGTGAGTCTATTGAAGGGGGATGGAAGGATTGTGCCTTCGAAACTCCGTGCAACACATGTATTCAGTTCTTCGAAGCATGCATGTCTTGGAATGAAGCACTAGACTAAGAATCTCAGTGGATTATCTGTATTGAGATTTATCTCTGCTGGAATTGGTTAGGGAAATTGGGATGAATTTCTTGACATTAATCATCATCTGGGTTCATGTATGGATCTACTAATTCAACAGTATTTGGATATGCACACTCCTGGTCATCATTTGAGGAGTCATATGATGCAGGATGGACTCTGGGTGATATTCCCATCCTCAGAGGCATAAATCCGCTAAGCATATGGGATGACTTCATCATCCATAAGGGACTATGGATTACCTTGCATCCGTGGTTCCTAATTTCAAAGAATTTGAAGGCTAAGAGGTGGATGCAGAAGTGACTAGAAGAGGATTAACCATGAATTATGGACGTGTGTTTTATCCTAAATAGGAACTGATGATTCTATGGGCTTGACCAATTACCCTATTAGTGAATAAGTCATCTGTCTTCTGTCTCCGGTATCTAGAGACATGTTATTACCCACCAGAAGAATCCTTTTCACTATCGGGGTCAGCTGAGATGCATGCTACCTATATTGGGACTTCCAACAGTCTGACAATTTTTTTTATCCACATTGTCCTAGATCTAATCTTTGTACCCATAGCACTTCATGGTAGTATTTACAAGTAATAATTGGTAAGGTAAGTGGTTATGATTATCATTGACTATGGCCTCATTAGGATTTCTACATTATGATAGATTCAGAAACCCTTTTTCTAGAGCACTATGGAAATAATCTGGAAACTTGTTTTCATATAAAAGTAGGTTTGGTTTCTCCTATCTATAAGGGGGACTCTAGGATCTGGGCCCAAAAAATGGACAGTAACCACATTCTCTCATTTAGGTGGTTATGCCTGTAGAGGAGGACCCTTCAGATTATGGGGTTGGCAAGGTGGATCATGTTGGTGTAGCTGTCCTCGATGAAGTAGTTCATATAGAGGCTCTGTGGGCAACAAATATGGAGTCTATAGAACCCCACTTGTAATTTGTTGAGAGTGTCATCCACTGTGGCTCTTCTTGATGGAGTTGGAAGAGGTGATGGATTTATATTCTTATATTTCTATAATAATTCCCATAAGCACTGATCCTTTTTAGAAAAATCCAAAAAATACACTTTATAGATTATGAGTGATGAGTGTGGGAACCACTTCAGTTTTGGAATTCCCCATGACCATGATCAATAGCTTCTCTTGATATTTTGACATTCCATGTGATTATATAAGTCCATTCATCCTAGTGATGAAGTCTATGATGCTGTCATCTGGTAGTTTCTTACACTAAAAGAGATCTCTAATTCTCTTCTTACTTGTATATGAACTGAACTGGTAGAGAAACAACCTATAGAGGTCTTCCCAATTGGTGATGGACCTAGTGGGTAGCTTGATGTAGCCGACAAATGCAATCACATCCATTGTTTGAAAAAAGAATCGACACATTTCAACTTCCTGCTACTCTAGGGTTCTAAAAATGGGTCCTCGCCTTGAGAGGTAGTTGGAAAGATACAGTAGTGGGTCTTGGAACCCATTGAATTTAGAACAAATTTGATTCTATAAATCAAGTGGTGATCGCATATCGTCCACCCATACTGGATATGGCTTACCACCAAGTGGGATTTCCTCCTATCAGATTTCCAAACATTCGAACCGAGTTGTGAGAGTAGCAAGAAGTTAATCCAAATGATTATTCCTATCATGGTGAGGATTTATGACCACTAGTGCATTAACCAAGTTTTCAACTTCATAAAAAGGATCAGAGGCTCACCAAGCGACCAACCGTGCTGTTTTCGGAATAGTTTGAGCTAGATATCGAGGAGGATTATCACGCTATCTGAGCTGACTTGGTGATTTGTTGTGATCTATTGGTTTTTATCTATTTGGATGTGTAGGATTGACATTCCCTACTAGGAGAAATTATATAAAGATGTCTTGTGGATTCCACTAAAATCTTGGTGGAGGAGGAACATGGTCCTCTCATAGATAACCATAATCTAAATACAACTAGACAAGGATCCCATTGATAATCTAGTGATGATCTAAATTATGTTTTCTTGGGGAAATGATTATCTTATTTATCCTCTATACATTTCATGGTATCAGGATGATCTGAGGGTTCAAGTTTTCCCTTACCCCTATTGATATTCTTACTAATGGGAAATGATTTAGAAATCTCCCCTAGGATGAAGAAATTACTATTATGGAGAGTGAGGAAACCTGTGTGAGGGTCTATGTGATATTGTTCCTCTATGTTGCCCCAATAGTCTGGTTATTTCCATAAGATCCTATGCTAATGTTCGCATCCTTGGGAAACGTGAGCTCATCCATTTTCATTGTGACTACACCTATCATGTCTTCAATGTCACCTGGTGAATCAGGATTCCACATAAAAGGAATATAATAGATATTATCAAAATGTACCCAACCATGGATCTTCTTGTATGGATAACATTATTCAATGATTCTACAAAACATTGTGAAACGTCGAACACATCTATGTTGAATGGCCGAGTGGTAACCAGGTGATGATGGAAGTTGTTCAAATAAGAAAACTGCTAACTCAACATTGCAATATTTTTGGTTGATGTCATCAATGTGATTTTGACACTTCACGTGGAACAACTAAAGGTCATGGAGGTGAAATTTCATCACTCAAATGGTCGAGTGAAATCAGGAGACCTCATCTAGGGTGAGAGACTCTAGAATGTTGATGTTAGGAACCATGTTCAGCTAGAAAACCACTAACATTAGGTCGGTGGGAAAAGTGTCATGCAGGATTCCCTATTCAAAATCAAGACCCGAATATTGGTTTCCCCGGGCTATGATCATCACTAGATGAGAAAATTTAAATGGAATGGTTATGGGCCACTATAGTGGTGGACTGACTGGTAGAGAGATTTCTGCATGCACTGACTGATCATTGTATGCAGGTTCATCTCTAGGATTTTGTGTTGACTGCATCATCACATTCCGATATGACACGGTTCTTTCCGCAATATAATGTAAGATGGAAGTTGAAGTCATTTGTGGGTCCACTATGTGCTCATGGTTTATCATGTATTTGAAATTACATTTATGATCTCATGTTGAGTATGAGAATATAGCTGGTGATGATAGAGAATACTACACTACAATACCATGGAAGGGAGCCAAGTCTTCCTCCTCTTGCATGTACATGTGATGGGATATAGGGATCCTGTGGAAGTCACCCGCTGGGATTAAAAACCCCACACGACTGGATCTTTCCCCAGTCACTGATGTTGAATATTTGGGGGAAGACTCCATCATTGAGTCAAACCTAGCTTCAAGATTATGGGAATTGAATGATATTGACAATGATATGGCACATCTGAATATTTTTCATTCAGCGGTGACCAATCTCCCTTTATCCCTATGATGGTTCTTTAAGGAAGGAAACATTCTTCACACAAGTAGGACCTTCATGCTATTGGTAGATTTCACAGGGAGGACCTCAGCATTGGTTTTTAGGGATATAGAGAGGACCAATGTATCATTTATCACTTCGGAGGTGTTTAAATTCACTTTATCTATTGATATAGAAGTGATAATCACAAATATGGTCATTAAAAACATGGGGAGGATCTCCATGATGTGTGTGTAAGTGAGGAGGACCCCTGCTTTTGTGATTTAATGTGTGAGGAGTGCCTTCGCTTTAATCTATGTAGGCATGTAGTGGAACTCCATGTTGGAAAGCATGGCTATGTTTTTGGGCATCCGTACTGGTTGTCGGATGTGCATGGAGGACCACCATAGGAGGCGGTATGACCTACACTATAGTCAGTTATGGCATGAGGATGACATATGTGATTGGAGTTGATGAGGGAATGAAGAGAAAATACACAAGGATTTTCAATCAATTAGGGGGAACTCTACTTTGGTGGATGATGGAGTGGGCGAGACCTCAGCTTGATCTGTGAATCACACAAGGAGGACTTTAGCCTCACTAGTCAAAGGAATTGAGTGGACCTCTGTATTTGGAACCATATGCATGGGGATGACCTCCATACAAGGCGTCGAAGATGTGGGGAGGTCCTCCACTTTAGATGATGTTATGAAAATGGCTATGACCTCAATTTTTATTGTGAGAGTGGGAAGACCTCTATACTTAGTATCATAATCATGAATAGGCCAATAACAGATGCTGGAGACACCAACATTTTAAAAAGTTAACCTAACCTTTCTTTGTGGCAACTGAGGGCCCAATTCAAACTAGGTTTCAATGGGTTCCTGTTCTCTAGTGATAGGGACTTGGTGGAATTTTTTGGTAGGGGGAGGGGGCCACAAGAGATAAGGAAGATGAGCCCCCCCCCCATAAGGGAATCCTCTTGATATTTGGCATACCGTTAGCGTTAGGTGAGTCGGACCAGGTCTAGTAGAATAGGGGAATGGTCCCCTTGTTCTTCATCATGGATGACCATTCATTGGTGGCATTGACATGGCCATGTGGGAGAACACATAAGAAGATCTTGGGAAGTGGTCATTGGTGGGTTGACCTAGGCATCCCCTACCTCCTCGGCATAGGGGTTCATGTCAAATGATCACTCAAGTGAGAGGCTCCTGAAGTGGTTCAAGAATGGATTGGGAAGTATGGTATCTCAAAATGTTTGTTGGGGTAGGCATAGATGTCAGTAAGGAACATAACCCTCACGGTCCTAGAGGGCCATTTCAATCATGGTAATAATCATATCATTCTCATACCACTATGAAAGGGTGTCAATTACCCTCCTTTGGATTATTTTGTAGGGTGAGACAAGGCATGGGAGCCTAGTAGCTGATCGAATAGTAGGAATCATATAGGAGGTGGGTTCATGTGGGATTTTCATATCGATAGGTCTCCTACCCCTATGTTAGTTGGTATTGGGATAACAGTGTAATGCATATTTATTCATTTAAAGAAGGAATAATTAGTTGTTAGTACGAATAGAAAGAAATTAATTCCCAATGCCCCAATCATCATCTAATTTCCCAGGATAGAGATAGATATCAAAACTGATGATGTTACATACTAGGATTCCCAAGGATCAACTAAAACAATTACTGGTGAGTTCTATTCCAGAACCACTATTTTCATTGTGGGTTCTAGCACTGTATAGTTGGATCAAGAGACATTTTTTTCTGTTGAAATAATACCTCAAAGGATTCTAGTCCCCTCATTGAGAATAATAGATTCACTTCGGGTTCACAATTTATTTTTTCGATGATTTCTCGGGGGTGTTATGCCTCACATTTGTTCATTTTATGTCGCATTATACCATATATTCCCACATTCCAAAGGTGAGAAACATTCATCATGTTCTCAACTATGTTTGATCCTTGATCTTAATAGGATCATTTTATTTTGGTTCCCCCTTCAATGTATTCCTTCTCATATCTCATCACCTAGTCTAGGTCTCCCTCATTTATTAATACATGGTTTATGATACTCATTTGTTGTTTTATATACTTGTAGATTTTGGTCAAATATTCTAAATCTTTCCAGACTGTCAAAGGGGTCTTTATAAGGTAGAAACCATTAGATTGGAGAGTAGACATGTTGGGAATCACAATAATGTCTGGGCATTGGAAAATTTCTCATATGTATTCTTCCCTATATGAGGGAATCACATAGAGTTATCTCTTGTGTGTGTCCCAAGGAATCCCATGTCAAACACGGGGTAACTGATGCCAAAGTAATTTTCTTATTGTATTTCTCAAGGTATTGCATGTTTAAAACATGTTAGAGGTGTGACAGGACATGAGATTTTCATCTTAAGAAGATGATGAAAATATGATAAGTATTCCTAATATAGGATGATAGAGAATGTGAGTCCTTAGGAAGGAGATCTTGATGGTTTTACCAGATTGGTGGATCAGAAGGCACAATGAGTGTGGCCCTCCGGCGGTGTGTACCATAAAGAAAATATATCACACCATGAAGGGGTAAGTCCCTAGGAAGGAGGAACCAAGGTTTTATGTTAGATGAGATTGAACCTCATAGAGGTATCCTACCCACCCTATTTAGAGAACATGGATCAAAACTCACATAGTTCAATGAATAGAGTGGTGGTTATGCATATAAGATTAACTTAACAAGAGGATTTATCTTAATTAGATTATGATAGATTGTGTGTGGTCTTTGTTTCGCACGGAATCCGGGGATGACCTCCTGGACGGGAGATTCAAACGTTCCGATCAGTTTCTAACGGGTTTGTTCGTAGAACGGGAAACATCCAATGATTCCACATCCGTTTGGACCTACTTTCCAAAGGCAGGTGCCCATTAGCTTGTGTACTAATGATGCTTAGGAATTTGCATTGGTCGAGAGGATGGGAGGTCGGACTCATCACACCTTTTTGAGGGGAATTATTGTCTACTCCGGGACTCTCTTTATAGATTTAAGTTATGTTCGTGAATCCTTATTACATTACCAAGTATAAAATGTGTTTTCCTTTAGTTTTAACAATCAATGATTAAATATGAAAGAAATTTAGAGAATCTTTTATATGTATTCGAGGTTCTTCATCAATAGAGAATCATCTATATCTGTTAAGAGATTCTTGGTCAATGGTATCCTTCAAAACATTTATATAAAATTCTCCTGGTCATTATGATGACCAGGCTGGTTTTAAAGCCACTCAGTGGGTCACTTGAAGTTTATCGTCATTCAGAAGGATAGAGATTATTTCAAAGTTGGGATCGAACCCATAAATGGGCTACCTACGTATCCTTTGTTTTGGAAAAGGAATCAAAACCCACGTAGTTCGAGAAATGGAGTATGATGTTTATGATTGATGGCTCAAAGATGAATGTCATAATTACTTTTACACTCTAAGCTCATGTGAGTCATGCTCAGTGTGAGAAACAAGAGGTATTAGTAAAATTTAGACAATTGTGCCATGAAAGATGCAATCACAAGAATTTATTTGGGGCTTATGTATGGATGACTGCCCAGATAGATGAAGGTTTAGGATCTACTTTTAGGGAGAAAATCCATGAACAGGGTCCATAAAGTTATATGTGCTTCTTGGAGATTTGAATACTCTAATCTTGGGGCTTAATCCTAAGGAGGATGCCCAAGTTAGGAGGGGACTTATGATTGGGTTTTACTCCTGAAAAGGAAACCCAAATCCAAGGTAAATTATGACTGGTTAAGAGAAATTTAAGGGGACTTGGGGCTTATTCCTGAAAAGGATGCCCAAGATTATGACTGAGTCTTATTCCTAAAAAGGAGACCCAGGTTAGGGATTAAGGTTTGGGGCTTACTCCTGAGGAGGATGCCCATATTTGAGGTTGGGGCTTATTCTTAAGAAAGATACCCAAGATTAAAGGACTTGATTGGGGCTTACTCCTGAGGAAGATGACCAAATTAAAGGTTTTATAACTGGGGATTATTCCTGAAAAGGAGACACAGGTTAAGATTCTCTCATTTTAAAGGATGAGGTTGAATGAATGAACTCTCTGTATTTTAGTGACATAAGGATATTTACATCACTAGACTTTAAGAGAGATTCCACAGAATTCCTTTCAGATAGGAAAGTCAAATCAAGAAATCATGCCATAAATGGCTTTGAAGAGAGTCTTGAAGACTGAATCATTAAAAGGAAAGGTGAAATGGCTTAAGAAGGGTATAAATGGTCAAGATGAGAACCCAAGAAGATTGGGGCGCGCAAGTCTTGCAAGGCGCGCAAGTCTTCCGTGGGCGCGCAAGTGTTGGTCGCGCAGGTATACCTGCGCGACACATAGTGTACTTGCACGATTTTCAACCAGCAATGAAATACTTGAGCGACTCTTTTTAAAACCCTTTAGAATGTTCTCGAGGTTCTTCCAGAAAAGGGACGCGCATGTTATATTGAAGGAAATAATTCGGGGCGCAAGTGTTTGATAAGTTTCAACACTTCGGCTTTCCTTCTTCTCTTTAGATCTTCTGTTCTAGGTAAGAAATTACCTTAGAAGTGTTCCAGAAGCTTTTAGAAGAGACTTGGGCGTCGGGAGCTTCAATCCGAGTTTCTGGAAAAAGAACCTCTCGAATGGGGGGCCCACAGGGTCTATTTATAGGCAAAAGAAGACCATGGGCGGTTACCGGGCGGTTACCAATTAGGTCGCGCAAGTCACCTGCGCGACCAAGGTGGTCGCGCAAGTACACTTGCGCGCCAGTTAGATAACATGCGCGGTAAGGTTGCTTTTGATCCTTTCTTCATTCCATTGTTGATTTTTGATGTTTTCTTCAAAGGCTGAATCACTTTGAGATCAGATATTCCCTTTTCCGATCTTTAGATTCTGTGACGAAAAGGAGCGTCAACAAAAGTCCCCCCTCAGAGTTGGATCCGGAGAGAAATGAGGATTTGACTCTGAGGAAATCGAATCCTTTCAAAGGAAAAGGGAGGGCGCACAAGTCTTTTAGTGCGCAGAGGTCGGCGCGCAAGTCTGCATCGCGCAGGCCTTAAGCGTTCTGGGTGTGGCGCGCAGGTAGGCTTCCTGGCCTATAAATACACGGCCTCACCTCCGTACATGTATCTGGATTTCCGGATTTCTCGATCTCTCGCCACGCAAGTCTTCCTCGCCGCGCAAGTCTCTTGTTTTCACTGTTTCCTCGCTGCCGCGCTACTCTCAAGGTAATAAGGCTTGCGCGATAATACTTGCGCGACAAAAACTTGTGCGACACATGTATTACTTGCGCGACATCTCCATACTTGCGCGCCTTAATGCCTTTAGCCATTTTTTCGAATTCTTTCACAAATTTTATGAAAAAATAAACTCATTTAAGAGTTAAATTTATTCAACTCCTGTGCAGATTCAATGGCTCTTAGACCTGGATTAATTGATGAACTGGCTAGCAAGCGGATAAATGATATGATGGATATCATTGGCCCTGATTACTATACTGTCAAAGACAGTACTCTTCCAGATTTGGCTAAGTATCTGAAGAAATATCATCGTGACTTTCCTCACTGCACTTATCTACCTTTGTATGGTCATGGTCATCTGCAAGAAGTCATTATTCCAGAAGTAAATAATTATCTTCCATTTTCGTGGTTTCAGAATTATACCAATTTTGCTTCAGCAAATATCTCATGTGGAGGAGTATTTCAAACTGCTGGAACAGTAGAGAAGGCTTATGTGATGCATCATAGCCCTTTCACACCAGATCTGAAAAAACATACACCTGAGCTTCAACCACATTGTCATCCTTCAATCTTCCTAAATGCTCAGATGGATCAATCCAAAGGCTGGAAGAAAAGTTGGGATTTCCGTCCTGGGGGAGGTGTGAAGCCAACTTGGATGTGGGCATACTGGGTGCGACAGACTTGCGCAGAGTTTATTGAGGATCTGAAGAGAGCTGCAATATATAAGGCTGTTTGGGTTGGGCAAACATATATTTACAGACATGATAACTTCGTGCCAGAGATACTCAGCCACTGGAGTCCAGTGACAAATTCTTTCCATTTGACTCATGGAGAAGTAGGTATCAGTTTTTGGGATGTCCACAAGATTTCAGGAGCTCCAATCTTGGGTGATATGTATGATGAATTCATTCCTCCCAAGGTGACTTGGAATGATCCAGAGAAGACTCCTACTTTGGCTCGAGAATTATTTAAAATCTTTCACAGGCTCAAGAGTTCAGAGACCTCATTAACTCATTTTAGAAAAGATATCCATCCGGAAGAATGGATGAATGTGTTTCTTACTCAGAAGAAAGGGATGGAGCCAAAAGAAAAAGGATCCAAGAAAAAGAAATCCAAGGATACCCGGCCCAGACGTCCTACCACTTGTCCAAAACCTGAGAAGAGGGGAGCTCCTGGCACATTCTGGCCAACTCTAGAAGCAGGAGAGTTTGAAAAATGGGGATATGAAGTGAATCAAAGAATTACAAAGAAAACTCGTCTGGCGGGTTTCTTGGCAATGTGGCTCAGTGTTTATCTCTTGCCGGTTAGGGATTCGAAGGGAGGCGTTAGGCCAGGGACCTTCATCATTGCGGCCAAGTTGGATGAGGGAAAAATGGTTGGGTTAGCTACCCCCATTTTAGCAAAGATTCACAGGAGTTTACTTCACGTCTTCCAGGGTAAATCTCCTTTAAGAATAGTGGGACCATTCCAGGTTTTGTGGGGATGGATCGCCACTCACTTCAGGACTTACAATGTACAGAATGGATTACAAATCCCTGGAAGCTCTTTCAGACCGTCAGTCAAGCATTCTCTGAAATTGCTCCATTAGATGTTAATGGATATGATATGAAAGTAAGACTCAGCATGTATAAGGAATTCAACTTCTTTCCTTATGGAAGTCCGCCATCCGGGCGGTTTGTTGATGATGGGACAACCCATTTGGATTTGAGGGCATACATGCTAGCTTGCAGGGATGGCGTGTTAGTAGCCAGGATTGATGGAGAAATCATATGTGAGGTCTATGCTCCATATAGATTTGCACGCCAATTCAAATGCTTGCAACAGATTGTTGTATCCCCTCCAGTACATGTCAGGCTAGAGAAACATCTGATGGTTGCTCGGAAACTATGGTTGCTGACATCAAGAGAGATGACTGGGGCAGTATTTGATCTAACAGTTGAAAAAGCGGCACATTATCTGACTACATTTTATGCCGAACACTGGATAGCATCATACCCTAAAGGGATATTGAATCACCCAGTATATCAAGTGGGAAAGAGGAAGAGTACTGTAGAGAAAGAAACTCTTCCTCATGAAGGTGACGCTTCTCTGCCTGAAATAGGTTCAACAGACTCCTCTTCTAGAACTGATTCATCGGATTATCATGATGGGGATGATGAGGCACAACCAGCAGCAAAGCGGTTTCGTGCCCGATATAATCCTCCGGCCAGAGTTAAAAGACCCACTCCATCAACTCCTGGTGAGTTATTTCATTGTAGAAACTTCAATCACTGCTATTTTATAAAGTAATAAGTCTTACATTCTTATTCTCTATTTTTAGTTGCAGGAGTTGGGAAAAGATTAAAATCAAAAATTGTAGGACCTTCCTCACAGCCTTTATATCTAAGACCAGAGGCTGTTCAGCTATGGCAGAGCTTATACTGTGATACTGAGACCGCCTGGCTGGATTTTTGTGAGGGCCTAAAACTTCCTGGAATAGGAAATCTTGTAGCTTCTAAAAACCTTCATTACGGAGATAACCCCAATGAAGTGCGAGCTTACATCAGAGAGCTGTAAATGCTCATATATGCCACTGATAATTTAGTTCCTATCACCAGGCGGGTGAAGGAAATGATTGATCGTGCCACCACTGAGGGGGCTGGTGGTTCTGGAGATGAGGAACGGCAAGAGTACGTGGCTCTTGAAGATGTAAATTTTCTTTCCTTATTTTCTTTGCAACATGATTTTAGTTGAAGCTGTGTTACTTAAGGAAGTTATTTTATTCATCTTGCAGCTTGCAAAGAAAGGATCCGGGGTTCCTTCGCCACAATATAGCCCTGGTGGTACTGCTATCGGGGCTACTGCTGATTCTCCTCGCGAACCAGGCGAGATATCTCCAGGCCAGCAGGCCATGAATGAGGCACTGGTCATAGCCTTTCATTCGCCAATCGAAGTGCCAATAAGGGAGACTACTGATACTCCGAAAAAACAAAAGAAGCCAAGGCAACGAAGGAGGAAATCCATAGCTAAACGTTTCATTAGCAGTGGTATGTCCTTCAAACAATCATGAGTTTATACCCATAATCATATGGTTACTCATATTTTTGAGGATTGCAGGGGCTTCTTCAATTTCCCCCTTGAGGGAAGGGACTGATCCTCTTTCAAAGGTCGTGGAAGGTGCTGTAGAACAATCACAGACCCAGGCTGACTTGGTTGCTCCTGGAGAAGAGCTACCATCCATTCCCAGTATCCCTCCTACTACTGAAGATGCTGTCTAGGGTCAGGGGTTGCAGGACATAAGTCGGCAAGAAGACATAGCAAATGTTCCCACTGGTGAGACTAACCAAGATTCTGAAGTATCATTGGATGAAATGATGAATCAAGGAATGACTTTTGAATAATTTTATGATCATTCTAAGTTGTCATGTGATTTAGAAGACCTTGGGCGTGAGTCCTACCCTTCGCCCAAAATTTTTTTAAAAAAATATACTTCTAACCATGATGGAAAATAACATGTAGTTTCTTCCGTAGAAGCCGCTGAACTGCCAATGCCCGAAGAGGGTGTGGACACTGATGTCAACCCTATCATTGCAGAATCATTAGCTCAAGTAGAGCTAAATCCAATAAACTCTCCTGAGACCCATCTTGAAAATCCTGTTGAAACTGGGAAAGATGGGGAGAAGTCTTCTCAGGTTGTTGAACCACCATTGGGTAATGGATAACAATATTTGTGATTGTACTTTATTCGCAAGACAATCTATTCTTTTGTTATCCTTTGAAACTGACTAAACCTTTCAATTAATCATGAAGGACTATCAACTGCAATGACTAGATCCGAAGATGAGGCCTCAGCCTCTGCCCCAATGGGAATTGAAAGTGAAGAAGCACAAGTCAGGGGTGAAAGAGCAGGACAAGGCACCTCCCTAAGTGCGCTAATTCCAGATTACATACCCCCTTCTGACGATGATATTGAATCAGATCCAGATATGCTTAAAGCATTCAGCTTTTCACGACGTAAGGCATGGAATAACATATGGAACATCATATCGGGGGTGCCTTTAGAAGAGTTACCATCAAAAATTTCCCGATTGTCACCCCAATTTGTTATAATGGGACTTGGTGGTTTTGGGTATGAAAAGATCCATGCTGCGGTGAAACAGATCATTTTCAGGAGGGAGCAAGTGCAGACAAGTCGCGAAGATTTGACAAGAGTGAAATTGTCAGTCAACATAGGCGAATTTGAGGCTGCGATATCCCAGGCTGAAGCTGATTATGCTGTCAAGATGAAGGATCTGAAGCAAAAAATCAAAGAAAAGGTCGTCCAGCAGGTGCAACTCCAGCAACAGTTAGATGCTGTTACTGGGGAACTTGATCAGCTTAATAAATCATTGGATGAAACTCATATGAATGGCATGAAAGCCATTGCAGATGCTAAGAAGGCACTTCAGCAAGCTGAAAAGAGTGAAGCTGGTCAAGTGCACGAGCTTCAAGTAACTGCTGATAAGGCTCAGGATGCTATACATCAAATGAAGACTTATGTTGACAATCTTCTGTAATTATTGAAAAAGAGAAGAGACTCCAGTCTGTGGATGTCTTTCTATCTCTTGTGTATTAATGAAAAACACTTTTGTCTTCAATCATCTGTACCTGCATTCTTTCATTACCTGCTTCAATTTTACTTAAGCCAATGGGCCTAGTAAGCATAGTTTGATTTTTACTAGGATTATTACAAATAACCCTAAAAACTTTGAATCTTTTAACTGCTCAATATTACCTAAATCATACAAAAAAATGTATATTTAGTGAGCTGGAACTTGACTTTTATTCAGAGTTCCTTTGTCTTTTGTGTGGGCAGTTTAAAGTCATGCACACTGGACATAAAGGGGCTAATGTTTAAGGTCGAAATAGCTTTGACCGAAAATGGATTAAAAATGGATTCAATTCCTTGTCAATTTATCTGAAAACATATTACCATACTCAAGTATGAGGGGAAAAAATGTAAACTATGGCTTAAGAATATTTTAATTTGAGGAATGATATGAAAAAAGAGCTAAAAGTCATTAGAAGAAGTAGTTTCCAAGAATGAAGTTACTATTATTTAACAAAACCCGTTAGGGGGTTGAAATATGCAGGGCCACCTATGGGCATTGGCTGCATGGTCAAATAAATAGCATCTTTTGGCTGAAAAGTCTATTATGTGGACTGTTTATGCAAGGCCACCTATGGGCACGTGCTGCATAGTCAGGAAAAAGAACTCCCAGAAATTTACTTTCATAGTGCTAAAAGCCAGTGAAAGTTTATGGAGATTCAAATTTTCTAAAGTATAGAGTTTGTTGTATGGAAAGAGGTACTTGAATATGTAGAAGATATTTCCAAACAAGAATATCGAAGAACTGGATGAATATCACTCCTACGAAGGTCTGACCCAAACGTAGGGAAGAAGAATAAACCATAGACTTGAATACTTTCAGATCATGAAAAAGGATATGGGACAAATATGTTATGGATGGCTATTTTTTGCGGATCCCTTCATATTGTCGTTTAAGACAAATAAGGACAAAAGAGGCATTCTTCCCAAGAATGAAGTTACTATTATTTAACAAAACCCGTTAGGGGGTTGAAATATGCAGGGCCACCTATGGGCATTGGCTGCATGGTCAAATGAATAGAATCTTTTGGCTGACAAGTCTGTTATGTGGACTGTTTATACAAGGCCACCTATGGGCACGTGCTGCATAGTCAGGCAATAGAATTGTCAGAAGTTTGACATTTTTGTGACTAGAAGTCATGAAAAGGGTTATGAAGATCTGAAAATATTTAAGGTTAGGATTATAACACATAAAGATGGGTATTGTCCAATGTATATAGAGATACATAGGTTAATGAAAACCATAATCATGTTGTGGCTGGGTCCTGAATTGAAAACATGGACATCACTACGTATCTCATAAGAATGAGAATCATGCCATACGTAGTTCTTGAAATGCAGATTAACGTCGTGCAGGACAAAAGTATGAGTGATCTTAGTTTAGGGTCATAGAATTCGGACCATAATAATGAATACACAGTGTGTGTTTTCATGAGGACTTTTCAGCCAAGGGACTGAAAGTGAAATTTGGGGTTAGGCCCAAAAGACTTGGGACTGGATTCGAGGGACACTCGAATGTTCCTACGTATCCCATAAGGATGGGAATCAAGTCCACGTAGTTCTAGAACTACCCTTTGTACAAATTTGGTTCGTACATGTGAAGGGTGAAAGGGGACTTTAGTGCAATGATGGTTTTACCTGAGATAAAAAGTTTAGGCATTACCATGTATGCATGTAGTCTTTTGAAAATGAAACATGATTTAAAAAATCAATGTCAATAATGGTTCCTTCTCAAATGAGGAAATCAAAAAATATTGTAGTTTATTGTCGTACCGGACAAAAGTGTTGTATAGTTTAACGTCATATAACAAGGACGAAAGTGAATCAATGTAAAGATATTGATTCTAGGGGAGGTTTCACAAATCAACATCATATGAGGTTGTGGTGAACCGATGTGAAGAGATTGTTTTTTGGGCTTGAACCCTTGGAGGTTGCCTACATACCCAGCCTGGAGGGCGAGGATCAAAGTCCGTGTAGTTCAATTAAAGAATGAATTAATGATCAAGTTGTTCTTGTGGACAATGATCTAAATAAAAAATAATGTTGGGACTTACACATGGTTAGTGGCCCAAAGGGAATGTTATGGTTGATGTTCTCTCTATGCTCACGTGAGTCATACTCGGTGTGAGAAACAGGAGGTAATAACAACCTTAACGATGCACAGTTTAATGTCATGTAGGACATATTCAGGGACTATGCAGTTTAAAGTCTTGCAGTTAGGACTATTGGTGTTGCACAGTTTAGTGTCATGTAGCAGGGAAAAAATATAGTTTAATGTCATGTAGGACCTATCAAGGATTTTCTGTACAGTTTAGCGTCATGTAGTTAGGACGATGGGGATAAAATAGTTTAACGTCATATTGGACGAAAGGGGGACTGTGCTGTTTAATGTCATGCCACGAGGACAAAATAACACACCATTTATGTCATGTTGGACGAAAATGTCAATAGTTTAAGGTCATATGCATGGACCATGGATGGTACAGTTTAATGTCATGCTGAACCTTTGATGATTATATAATTTAATGTCTTTTCGGACGTGAGGGACTTTTATACAGTTTAGCATCATGTAGTTTAGGACGTCATAGTTTAACGTCTTGCTGGACATAAGGGATTTGCAAATAGTTTATGGTCATATACATGGACCAGGGATGATGCAGTTTAAGGTCATGCTGGACGGTTTAGGGAACTTTTTCACAGTTTAATGTCATGTGGGACGAAGTTGCAGTTTAAAGTCATACTGGACCATTGCTGTATAGTTTAATGTCATATAGAAAGGACGAACTGGTGCTGTACAGTTTAAAGTCTTGTAGCTTGGACTAAGGTGAACCAATATGAGGATATCAGTTCTGGGGACTTTTTACAGTTTAACGTCATGCTGGACGATGAACAAGTGCCACACAGTTTAATTTCATGTTGCTAGGACACAATATAGTTTAATGTCATCTCGGACAATTTATAGTTTAATGTCATCTCGGACATTGAAGGTGACACAGTTTAACGTCATGTTGGATGATGTTGCAGTTTAAGGTCATACTGGACCATTGCTGTATGATCCAATTGTAAGAGTCTTGGTTCTGGGAACAATATTTTGTGTTTATACAAAATACTTCTTTAGAAATCTGGCATTAGTTGGAGTCGTGATGTGTTCTCCATCCATTGAGATCAGAGAATACGCTCCATTGGAGTAGACCTTATGTATTGAATAAGGTCCTTCCCATTTTGGTTCAAGCTTGGGAGGCTTCTTTCCTGGTATCATTGGTGCTCTGAGAACCAATACCAATTCTCCCTGAATGAATGAACGAAGACGGACTTTTTTGTTAAAAGCTCGTGCTATCCGATTCTGATAGATTTCCAAGTGGTGCAAAGTGCACAATCTTTTCTCATCTAACTGTTCCAATTCATTCAACCGCTTTTGGGATTGCTCATCTGTTGATAATTGATCACTTATGGCTATTCTGAGTGAGGGCAATTGAACTTCAATTGGCAAGACTGCTTCTGTTCCATATACCAATGAATATGGAGTAGACCGCGTTGCATTGCGAGTGGTAGTCCGATAAGCCCATAAAGCATGAAAGAGTTTATCAGGCCATGACCTCTTATCTTTATCCACCATCTTTTGTAGTATGTTTGAAAGAGTCTTGTCGAAGGCCTCTATCAAGCCATTAGCCGCTGCATGATATCAAGATGAATGGTTGGACTTAATGTTGTATTCTTGATACAATTTCTTTACCTCAGAAGAACAGAAGTTGGATCCATTGTCCGTCAATATGGTATGAGGGACACAAAATCTAGTAATGATGTTAGACTTGATGAAGCTAAAAATGCATTTAGAACTGACTTCTTTGAGAGGTACTGCCTCTGCCCATTTGGAAAAGTAATCAGTAGCAGTAAGAATGTACTTAAACTGCTTGGCCGTAGCTGAAGGGTAAGGTCCCACCACATCCATTCCCCATGTGGAAAATGGCCATGAGTATTTAGCTGTATGAAGAAACTCTGGAGGTTTATGAATGAAGTTGGCATATACATGGCATGAATGACACTTCTTTGTGAAATTAACACAATCTTGTATCATTGAAGGCCAGAAGTATCCAAGCATTTGAATTTGATCAGACAGTCTATGTCCAGACTGGTGGGCACCACAGACTCCTGCATGCACTTCTTTTATGACAGCCATTGTCTCTTCACCATTAATACATCTGAAGAGAACTCCATCAAAACTACGTTTGTAGAGAATTTTCTCGAGGTGGTTTGGACCATCATAAAGAGTAAAATTGACCACACGTCGCCGAATTTGTTCTTTCTCGGCTCTATCAGTTGGAAGTGTTCCATTTTGAAGGTATTCCTTGATAGGTGACATCCATCCTGTAGTATGACCATATGGTTCAGGAATGGGACTAATTTCATTAATTTCCTCTGTTCTGACTTGAACATAAGGTGAAATTGCACGACGGTGGGCAATACAGATGGTTGTCTCGTCCCGATTTGGATCTGCTAAAGCTGTGGCTATATTAGCCAGTGCATCATCTTGAGCATTTTGTGATCTTGGGACATAAGAAAATGTCGGTTCTGAAGGGAATTCCGACATTAACTCTCGGACGTAATCATACAAAGGGATTAATTCTTCTTTTCTGATGGCATAATCCCCATTGACTTGTTTGATTACCAGGTCTGAATCACCTTTCACCTTTAAGTGATTCACTTGTGCTTGAAGCGCTAACTCCAAGCCTGTAATGAGAGATTGGTATTCAGCTTTATTATTGGTACCACCTTCCCACAACAAAAAGGAATAAGGTAACACTGCCTTATCTGGAGAAATGAGCACAATTCCTAAACCAACTTTGTTGAATTTAGGATTTTCCATTTTCTTCCCTGTTGGACTTCTAGAAGCACCATCAAAATACATTTCCCATGTTTGAGGACTCTCTTGAATAGAGAAAACTTCCTCATCAGGGAGTTCGATATCTGAATACGTGTCTTCCACTGAAGGATGTTCAGCCAGGAAATCAGCCAGAGCATGGCCCTTAATTGCCTTTTGAGACACATACTGGATGTCGAACTGCTGTAGAATAACTGCCCACCTTGCCAAACGTCCTGTAAGCATTGGACGACTAAGGATAAATTTGAGTGGATTATTATGGGATACCAATTGGACCTCGTGATGTTGCAGGTAGTGTCTCAGTTTCTGAACTGCAAAGATTAATGCTAGGAAGCACTTTTCAATACTCGAATACCGGGTTTCTGCTTCAAGCATAGTTCTACTGAGATAGTAGAGACTATTTTCATTCCCAGCATCATTCTTTTGAGCGAGAAAGGCACCCAATGATCGCTCTAAAGCTGTCACATAGAGGATAAGAGGCCTACCCTCAACAGGTGGCATGAGTACTGGTGGACTAAAGAGGTATTTCTTGAGAACATCAAATGATTCTTGACATTCTTCAGTCCACTGGTAAGTGACTCCTTTCTTCAATAATTTGGTAAAAGGTAAACTTTTGCCTGCCAAATTGGCGATGAAACGCCGAATGTAGGCTAAGTGTCCTTGAAGTCCTCTTAATTATTTCAAATTCTGAGGAGGTGACATACCAAGGATTGATTTGGTCTTCTCAGGATCGACTTCAATACCACGATGGCGTACAACAAAGCCGAGGAATTTTCCTGAGGTTACCCCAAAAGCACACTTTAAGGGGTTCATCTTCAAATTATGTTGTCGAAGCTTGTGGAATACGACTTCCAAATAAGCAAAGTGATCAAAACGTTGTTTGGATTTAACCACCAAATCATCTACATAGCATTCAACAAATTTCCCTAAAAGAGGTTTGAAGATACGATGCATGGCGCGTTGATATGTTGCACCTGCATTCTTTAAACCAAAGGGCATCACCCGGTAACAAAACACACCTTGAGGAGCTCTGAAGGCTGTATATTCCTCATCTTCTGGGGCCATTCGGATCTGATTATATCCAGATTATCCATCCATGAAAGAAAGTACTTCATAGCCAGCTGTCGCATCAATTAAGAGTTCTGTAATCGGAACTGGGAAATCATCTTTAGGACAATACCGATTAAGATCTCTGAAATCGATGCAAACCCTAATTTGTCTGTTCTTCTTCTTTACAGGGACAATATTAGCCAACCACTTGGGATATTGAACTTCTCTGACGAAGTTAGCTTTGATAAGCTTATCCACTTCAGCCTCGATTTTGGCAGCATAGGTTGGGTGTGTTCTTCTCGCGGCTTTCTTGAATCCTCGATGTTCTTTTGGCAAACCCAAATGATGGGTGGAAACATCAGGATCAAGGTCAGGCGTCTCTATATAATTCCAAGCAAAAATATCTTTATTTTTCTTTAAAAAAGAAATATACATCTCTTTCTCTTCAAGGGTCATGGCCGCACTAATTAAAGTGGGGCGTGGATCTTTCTCTGTACCCAGATTTACTTCTCTGAGTTCATCCACAGTGGTAGAGATACCCTCTTCAAATGCTGGAGGAGCATCTCTAAGATCTTCCTCTTCCTCTTCATCATGTGTTATTTCTTCCGTTTCTACTTGCAAAGTAGATAAAAAACGAAATTCTCATGATCATAAGAGATGTCAAAATTTTCACATTTTGAAGAAGAAGCTTCCATTTCCGACCCTATTGATGATAAAGGGTCTTCTTTGGGAAATAAAGAGGAGATAATGGATTGAGAATCGACATCAATATTCACCTCTGGTGTTGCTATAACTTCTTCTGGCCTGATTAGCGAAGTATAGACTTGTTGGATTTCAGGAGATGAAATGAAAACGTCACCACTTATGCTTTCATCACTGCTTGGTAAGTTACCAATTTCTCCCATGTTGTCTGGCTCGACTGCCGTAATTGACATTATGGATCTTTCCATAAGAGTATTTTGATTTGGGCCTATTTTGTCAATTTGACTGATAGGTAACACATAATCTGTACTCACATGTGAAAATGGATTTATTGGAATTTTTTCCAAACCATACGAAGCATTAACTTTGGTAATTTCCTTCATTGTAGATTTTTCTCTTCCCTTCATGTGATAAAATTCCGCCTCAATGTATTGAGACTCACATGTCTTGAACGGGGCCTTATCACCATACAATGTTCCAACTTGACCATCGAAACAGTATTTGAGACATTGATGGTATGATGACGGAATAGCTGCATGCTGATGTAGCCAGGGTCTTCCAAGCAAGATATTGAAAGCTGAGTCTTGATCAACAATCATGAAATCTAAATTGGAAACAAGATCTCCAAACTGAGTTCTGAGCGTAACTTCTCCCAGTGGTTCTTGTTCATTTTTATCATATCCTTGCAACATCATGGTAGAAGGAGATAAATCAGATTCCGTGAGGCCCAATCGACGAAGTGTGCGAATGGGCATGAGGTTGACTCCTGAACCATTGTCAATGAAAGCTCTTCGAACATCTATACCATTGACTTTGCCAGATAAGTACAAAGGTTTTATGTGCCCATGCACAACATCATCTTCATCTTTATCAGTAAAAGATATCACTGCATGGAATTCTGCAGGATTATTCTCTATGTGATAGATTTCAGCTGTAGCAATTTTAGTTTCAAACTCCTGAGGACTTGACAAAGCTTCGATGGGTGCTTCCCGAAGATCTCTTGACAGATTCAAAGCATCCAAAATTGATAACTTGGCTGGTACTTGGGCCAAGTGTTTCAATATATCATACTTTTGATCTAGAGGTCTGCGTTTCCCAATAGGAATATGCGGTTTAGCAGGTACTTTGGAAGCAGATGCTTTGGAAGCTGATGCATCTTGTATTGAAGTTGGCAACATCCTTGGTTTTGGAAAATTAGACTGATTAGATCCATTTACTTGCTGAGATAAAGAAGATGGAACTTTTAATCGGTCTTCCAAAATAACTATGCCGAAACTGAGTTGGCCATTGGCAGAAGAACTTGCTTGTTCTTTTTGAGCTCGCTGAAGGGCTTTACCACGAGTTTCTGCTGCATATACAGTGCTAGCAGGGGTAGAATTAGAGTAGTGGCTTCGGAAAGATCCACATCTTCCCCTGTATCCTGAACCTCTAGAACTTCCTCGGGTTCCCTTATTTGATACAGGGAATTCAGGTTCATCAAGACTGGAATTTGAATCTGTTAATTGAATCATATTAACAGAACCAAAGATTAATTCTTCGTCTGATAAAGACTCTGCCTGGTTAGCCTGTTTAGGCTGTGCCGTTTGGTGGGACGGTGCCCGTGGCTTTGAAGTAGATGGCATGAAATCGGCCAGAGTCAAAGACAATTTAGGCTTTGATACATAATCATCTTCTCCTGATTCCTCTTTCTTCTTTGAATTGAGCTGCCCTTTTGAGGATTTGTCTTTTGATGGAGGCTTTACTGCAGCTTTTGTAGGAGACACAATTGGCTTCTTCAATTGTGTTCTCAAAATGGAATGGGTCCGATTGATTGTCTTTCTGACCATCCAATCATCATATTTTTTCGTAGTTTTGCTTTTGACTTCCTGCCACTCGCCTCCTTCCTCTGGATCTGTAGCGGTAATACATGCTACATGAGCTGAAGAACCCTTCAATTTGACTTGTCCCAAGTCGACCATCTTTTGAAGGAGGTCTTTAAAGACAAAACACTCCTGGATGGGATGCCCCAACATTTGATGAAAGGGACAATAATTGGGATGGTCTTCATCTCCTTCCTTGTTTGGCCTCTTCGGCACTGGTAATTGAACCAAATTATTTTCCAGAGCTGAAATGAAGTAACCAGGAACTTGCTCACTTCGAAAAGAGTATGTTTTACTCTTCATATCCTCAAATTGTTTTCGTCGTTGATATTTTTGATCATTTGGACGAAACATCCTTTGTTGTTGGCGTTCAGGAGGTGGAGCCATTCGAGAAGATGAAGGTTTTGAAGTAGAAATAGGTACAAGTGCCTGTTTAAGCATAACTGTAGCAGTTTCTGCTTTACCCATTCTTCTTCCTGGAGCTGATGGAATTACACGAGATTTAACCTTAGCCTGTATAAGGGAATCTTCAATCTGTTGAGCAATTGACGTAAGGTCTCGAAACCCTCCTGTGTATTTCACAGGGATCAATGGTGTGCGTAATTCGTCACGCAAATTTGCCACACAGATTGGCAACAATTCCTCCTGAGGGAGTGCTAAACTCAAGGAATACGTTAATCCCTTCCAACAAGCAATGAAATCAGAGACTCTTTCATTTTCCCTTTGCTTGAAGTTTGTAAGATCGAAAACTGTCGTTTTTGGAAAAGTTGAGCTAAACTGAAGAAGGAATTTTTGACGAAGATCCTCCCATCCGATGACTGACCGGGATTGCAAGATTGTATACCAGACAAAAGCTGGTCCTTGCAAGGTTCGCACGAAGCATCTGAGTTTCACTTCTTCTTGCTGCTCTGGAGTTCCCATCATAGGATCACAACAAGACACGTAATGCGTCAAATGTTGTTCAGGGTCGCCAGATCCATTGAAAGTAGGGAAAATAGGGTTTCCAAAACTGGATGGAGGAGAAATTGAATCCACCCATTCAGGGTACACTTTCTTTTCAGGTTGAACTTGCGCCCGTTTCCCTTCCATAGTTTCTAACCGAGCTGTTAATGACTCAATAGTAGTTATTAACTTTTGAGAAACGTCAGGTTGAACTTGGTTTTGGGTAGGTGCAATGAATAGAGCTTGGATAGACGTGGTGGTTGGTGCTGCAACTGATGGTAGTGCTGCCAACCGTTGTTGCGTTTGACCCGTAGGATTAGACCTCTGTGGGTATACTGATAAAGGAGGATATTCTTGATCCATCTCAGTAGTTACAACAAATTCCTTCGGCTGTCAGACTTCATCATTCTTAATAAGAATACTATTCTGAAGTAGTTCTGCATTCAACCTTCTTAATTCTTTCATTTCTTCCTCCTGTTGTGCAAACCTTTGCTCTAACGAGAGCGATTGAACTCCTTCAGAGGAAGGGTGAGAAGTAACCTGATTCTTTCCTTTCCCCTTATTGGATCCTTTTCGGAGAGGGGGAGGTGGGTTACTTGAAGGAATACCCAGATTTTGGGTAAGCCGTTGATTACGTGTGTGCACACCTTCTTCATTTAGGTCTGTGTGCACAACTTCTTGAGCATGAACCTCTTCGTCTGATCCCTCTGATTGAGCCTCATCTAGTGAATCAGCAGCAACGGCATTGATGACATTAATGGATGCATATTGCATGGAATCCTTTCTATCAGCATTTCTGTGATATTGTCTCCTTCTATGTCCATGATGAGACATGGTATTCTGTTGACTTGATCCCTCAGGAATTTCTTGGAGAACCATCACTTGGAGAGAATCTCCTGACAGCTTGGCTCTTCGTTCCTCTTGAGGTTTATTCCCTAATCGAGAGAATACTGATTTTCTCTGAGGGAGGGATTGAGGATTTGAAAAAGTCCCCAGTCCGGTGGACTGGGGATGTTCCTGCTGCTTCCGCTCAACTCCTCGAATCCCATTCGTTGACTGTGAGGGTTGGTTTAGAGAAGTCCCTAGTCTGGCAAGTTGGGGTGTCTCTTGACATGCTATGTCTAAGATCTTCTTAAAATCTCTCTTGATCTTGCGAATCTTAGTTCAGAAATTAGCTGGATGCATTAACCTGTATCCACTTTTATCACCTGGTTCAACAGACCGTTGGACGATTTCCGAAACTTCTGTCATTTGATGACGTGTTTGCTCCAGACGAGAAGCTTGTGCAATATTATCGCCTGCTTGATGTAGGAGCAATTCAACAACTTGTTATATATATACTTGATTTTGAGAAGAACTAGTTGAAGATTGTTCTTGAGTAAGCTTTTGATTATGAACAAAGCCCATTGACTATGGCCGGCCATGGGCAATAACATTGCATGAGACCATTTTCGGCGGGCTTTGCTGACCAGAAAGCACTGTGAAATGTAGTTCTCCGTGAACTCCCCATCCTCTGATATGAACATCAGATGGAGCATTGGCAATTAACTGACACAATCTTCTAAGTGCGCCAAGGCATGAACGTTGAAGGGTTCTCTGTTGCTTTTTGGCCTTTGGATACCGAGAGACTGATAGAGATGCCAAATCAATCTGGCGTTGTAACCCTTCTATTATCTTAAGATGATTTTCATATTCATCATAAGATAATACCTTTTTCTTTAATTGACAAAGAGTTTTCCATATGTTGAGACGAATATCATGGATTCCATCATCCGTCAACATCTTTGGAATGTCGTACTGGGAGTCAGCCAAAGGCCAAAACATGACTGGTACTTCACCTTTTGCCAGTTTTTTCCTCATGTTCAGCATTTCCTCTTTATCATTAAATGAAGATTATTCTACCTGTTTGGACCAGAGTTGGTGTTTCCTTGTTGTTTCATCGGATTCAACAAGATTGGTAGAGAAATCACTATTCATGCTGGAAGATGAATGACCCAGGGATGGTTCGGAGAATAACCTGAACCCTAGGCTATCTTCTGATGGAGAAAGAGTTTCACCTGCCGATAGTAAAGCATCAGACATGACTGGTTTTACGTTTGCAAGTGCCTCGAGATAGGAGGGCTTTCTCGTCACTACATTTCCTTCTGAAGAATTTTCGAGACAACGTGAATCACTACTGCGGAGAGGAATTTCGCAGCGAAGTTCATCACCATGAGGAGGACCGTCATGATGGGTTACAGCAAAAGATGAAATCTCTTCCTCCTTGGTCTTCTGACCACACAGAGGGTTCCTGTGGCTCTCATCTGAAGAAGAAATTTCAAGATTGACCGAATTTTCATGAAGCAAGTCTTCATGAGGAAGTGTCTGTTGAAGACCTTCAGAATTAATGTTCCCGTTATTGGGAACTGAGGGAGTAGAATCTTGAATTCCGACAGATAAATGTCTGAGGGCTTCAAGAACTCCAGCATCGAGCAAGGCCTTGTTGCAGATTGGCCTTTGATCTCTTGACTGTGCTGGGCAGATCTTTTTCTTAGATACCTTCTTACTTGCTTTAGAAACCACTTGATGACGAAAGTGATTGCTCTGAGCAGGTGTATGTGCCTGATCAAGAAAGATGGTCAGGTTAGGCTGACGATCTCCACTCAAATCAGGTGTATGTTCCTGACTTGGTTGTCCGTATGATATGGGGGAGTATTCCCCATAACCCTCCTGGACTGGAACAGATATGTGTGTCTGTTCCGGAGTGAATCGTTGATGTGTCACTCCATTTCTAGGGATAGATTTATGTGTCTGTCCCTGAGATGATGTTGAAGCTGTTATGATATCCTGGCAAGCATCCAGAATATGAGAAGGAATTTGCTTCTACTCTTTCACCATTGAAAAAATATGTTTGGTGACTTCAGCCGCCGGAACCGGGATATACGTCCATTCCGGGCTTGGAGTAGGTGTATGTGCCTGCTCCTGTCCTCCTTTTCCGGTCAGTGAATCCTGACAGTACTCAAGTGTGGAGACAGAGAGTTGAGTCTGCCTCCTGTTTGTCGTCGGGACTTTCCGACTGACTTCTCCGGGTGCTACCAAGCGAGACTGTTGGTAGGCCTGATTAGTATTAGCAGGTGTATGTGCCTGCTGATTACACTTCGCCAAACACGGTTGACGAGATCCACCATATGTAGTCAGACGAGCCTGCTGACTAACTGGTGATGTATAAGCAGGTGTATGTTCCTGCCTATGGTACTCCGCCGGAATTACCTGGCGGGATCGGCTTGATGCTGCCAGACGAGTCTGCTGGACAGCGGAATTAAAATGGACAGGTGTGTATGCCTGCTCGTTGTTTGCCACCAAGTTAGGTTGGTGGACTTCTCCGGAGATGGCAGGGATGACAACTTGCTTATTATTAACCGGATTCCGTCTCTGGCGGTTCATCTTGCCTGCTCGAGATCGAGGAACCTGAGCTGAATGCCTGGAGTCGGTACCCTCATCATGTTGAGGGCGCACTACTGCACGAGTCTGGCGGCGATTGTTGATGGGAGCCCTCGGGAAGGACTCCTGTCTTTTTGAATTAAGGCCCCGAGGGACCTGCTCATTCACTTCCTTGGAGTAAGGGAGTGAATGGAAATTGTGTTCCGGGGATAACGACCCGAAACGGTTGGAGACGGTAGTCAGCACCGCCTGCTTCTTGATTGCTGGTCGCCGTTGTCCGGACGACCATATAGAGTTGTTAACTTGGAGGGCTTGACGAGCGGCCTCCAGAGTTGGGATAGTACCGTTGCGACGGTACTCCTTAACCAGTGCATTAGAAACACAGCATTGAAGACGCTGAGTTGGTGATGTCATCCTCAGAGCAGATGACGTTCCAGCAGGAGTAGCAGCATTGGTTTTCACAGTAGTAGACCTCACAGTAGAGGTGTTCACAGCAGCAGTATTCACAGGGGTGAATTTAAGGAAAGCCATTTTTTCAGAAGATCTTGAGAAAAGAGTGCATGTTCCATGTAACAGACATAATCAAGATGAATCCGCCCACTGCATCTTTTGGATGAGCATATGTCAAATGATTGCTTTGTTGGCCCAAGGGGATTTAACAAATAAGAAGAACATCACTTTCACTTGGTTAAGGATTCACGTCGGGTTCACCATTTTTTGTTTCGCACGGAATCCGGGGATGACCTCCTGGACGGGAGATTCAAACGTTCTGATCGGTTTCTAACGGGTTTGTTCGTAGAACCGGAAACATCCAATGATTCCACATCCATTTGGACCTACTTTCCAAAGGCAGGCGCTCATTAGCTTGTGGACTAGTGAGGCTTAGGAATTTGCATTGGTCGAGAGGATGGGAGGTTAGACTCATCACACCTTTTTGAGGGGAATTATTGTCTACTCCGGGACTCTCTTTATAGATTTAAGTTATGTTCATGAATCCTTATTACATTACCAAGTATAAAATGTGTTTTCTTTAGTTTTAACAATCAATGATTAAATATGCAAGACATTTAGAGAATCTTTTATATGTATTCGAGGTTCTTCATCAATAGAGAATCATCTATATCTGTTTAGAGATTCTTGGTCAATGGTATCCTTCAAAACATTTATATAAAAGTCTCTTGGTCATTATGATGACCAGGCTGGTTTTAAAGCCACTCAGTGGGGCACTTGAAGTTTATCGTCATTCAGAAGGACAGAGATTATTTCAAAGTTGGGATCGAACCCATAAATGGGCTACCTACGTATCCTTTGTTTTGGAAAAGGAATCAGAACCCACGTAGTTCGAGAAATGGAGTATGATGTTTATGATTGATGGCTCAAAGATAAATGTCATAATTACTTTTACACTCTAAGATCACATGAGTCATGCTCGGTGTGAGAGACAAGAGGTATTAGTAAAATTTAGACAATTGTTCCATGAAAGATGCAATCATAAGAATTTATTTGGGGCTTATGTATGGATGACTTCCCAGATAGATGAAGGTTTAGGATCTACTTTTAGGGAGAAAATCCATGAACAGGGTCCATAAAGTTATATGTGCTTCATGGAGATTTGAATACTCTAATCTTGGGGCTTACTCCTAAGGAGGATTCCCATGTTAGGAGGGGACCTATGATTGGGTTTTACTCTTGAAAAGGAAACCCAAATCAAAGGTAAATTATGACTGGTTAAGAGAAATTTAAGGGGACTTGGGGATTATTCCTGAAAAGGAAGCCCAAGATTATGACTGAGTCATATTCCTGAAAAGGAGACCCAGGTTAGGGATTAAGGTTTGGGGCTTACTCCTGAGGAGGATGCCCATATTTGAGGCTGGGGCTTATTCTTAAGAAAGATACCCAAGATTAAAGGACTTGATTGGGGCTTACTCCTGAGGAAGATGCCCAGATTAAAGGTTTTATAACTGGGGATTATTCCTGAAAAGGAGACCCATGTTAAGATTCTCTCATTTTAAAGGATGAGGTTGAATGAATGAACTCTCCATATTTTAGTGACTTAAGGATATTTACATCACTAGACTTTAAGAGAGATTCCACAGTATTCCTTTCAGATAGGAAAGTCAAATCAAGAAATCATGCCATAAATGGCTTTGAAGAGTGTCTTGAAGACTGAATCTTGAAAAGGAAAGGTGAAATGGCTTAAGAGGGGTAAAAATGGTCAAGATGGGCACCCAAGAAGTTAGGGGTGCACAAGTCTTGCAAGGCGCGCAAGTCTTCCGTGGGCGCGCAAGTGTTGGTCGCGCAGGTATACCTGCGCGACACATAGTGTACTTTCGCGATTTTCAACCAGCAATGAAATACTTGAGAGACTCTTTTTAAAACCCTTTAGAATTTTCTCGAGGTTCTTCCAGAAAAGGGACGCGCAAGTTATATTGAAGGAAATAATTCGGCGCGTAAGTGTTTGATAAGTTTCAACACTTAGGCCTTCCTTCTTCTCTTTAGATCTTCCGTTCTAGGTAAGAAATTACCTTAGAAGTGTTCCGGAAGCTTTGAGAAGAGACTTGGGCGTCGGGAGCTTCAATCCGAGTTTCTGGAAAAAGAACCTCTCGAATGGGGGGCCCACAGGGTCTATTTATAGGCAAAAGAAGACCCCGGGCGGTTACCGGGCGGTTACCAATTAGGTCGCGCAGGTCACCTGCGCGACCAAGGTGGCCGCGCAGGTACACCTGCGCGCCAGTTAGATAACTTGCGCGGTAAGGTTTCTTTTGATCCTTTCTTCCTTCCTTTGTTGATTTTTGATGTTTTATTCAAAGGCTGAATCACTTTGAGCTCAGATATTCCCTTTTCCGATCTTTAGATTCTGTGACGAAAAGGAGCGTCAACAGTCTTATGCATTGGAAGTAAAAAATATTTTTTTGGAGATTCAATTATGTGTGTGGGACTTCTGTGTATGAATAACCTATATTGATAGAATGATCTCATCTGGATGTGTCAGCCTAGGTATAATCAAGATAGATATGGATTGTGGGAATTGAGTGGACTATTGTTTTTTGTATTTTGGGATTGAACCACATGTCTATTTCCAACATATCCCATTTAGTTGGGAATTAAATTCCAAAAAGTTCTAGATGGGGAATATGTGCTTACACCTAAGGAGGTAGCCAAAGGGAAGTTAACCATACAGTTAGGGCTTACAAATAGAAGTTTCCAATTGGGTGAGACTTATTTGGGCAGATGTGCAGTAATGTACAATTAGGAGATGAATAATGGGGCTTACTTTAGGAGGTCGTTTCATTTTTGGATTAGATGGTTGTCATAGTCGGTTCTATCCTCAACTCCCACATGAGTCATTCTTGATGTCAGAAACTGGATGAAGTTGTAGACATGATACTCATGTCATGGAAGAATAATTGACAAGATGTTGTGTGGTGATTATGCATGTGATATTACTGAGAAGTAAATCATTATATATGAGGAGAAACTCATTACAAGTGAGGAATATCTCATTCCATGTTAGTAAAACATAGATCATCACATAAAGGGTATGCTAGGGATTATGTTTGGAAGCTTCCGGAGGCACACATGATGGGAAATTCTAAAGGAATATAGATGAGAGGGAATTGGTGCCCATCCAATATCTGGTCCTAGTGGATAGGAGGAGCAAGGTGGGAAAATGGGCTACCTTTTATTGGAATGACAATGGCCATACATAAGAAGGGATTCCCATAAATATTTCATCTTCTATGGGTATTATCTAGTTCCATTTGAGTAGGATCTCTTTCCATGTGGGGACATGTGGTACAAAGATCATCACCAGTCACTCATATATTGAGTATCATGCACTTAATCCTTGAGTTAAGTCTAAAATTTAATGTCATGTTCCATGTAAGATGGAACTAGGTAGTTTTACATCATGCATGTCAGATATGGGGGACTCACCCCTCAGACCATGGGCTTAAAAAACCATTGGTCATCAACCCTGGGGGGAATTAGTGGCATCGATAATTCCAGGGTGTAATGGTTTGAAATAGAGATTACACACGAGGTATACAATAGCGTACATATTCTAAAATGTAATAGGAATTAGAATACCTATACTAATAATCAAGAGGCATTACTATACCTATTTATAAAATCAATAGGTAGAAACTGAGTCTTGGGCCACACTTGGAGTGGAGTAGGCCACATTAATGGATAAAACAGATCATGTGTAGCTAGAGTGCACATAACCAATACTGGATGGGTGGGTAGGTTTGGAAAACCCCACAAACATAAAGGGTTTTTAACAGAATGATGTAATCATATAGACGAAAAGAGAAGGGCTCACAAACTAGGGGCCTTGTTGGGAGCTTCATCATGAATCATGGATTCTTCATAGAGAACATGCGCCCCATGAAGGAAAGGGCTTCATGATTCATGGTGACCAATCCTTGTAATTAAGTCAAGAGTTGTAAAATGAGCTCTTTGCGAAGTATTAATGACCCAAGAAGCTTCATGTACCTCAGAGGGCCTTATTCCTCCATGAAGGTAATATGCCTTCTTTAAAAGAATCCCCAAAGTTGTTGGTGGTACATTGGAATTGGGGAAAATGGGTCTCACAATTCCCCAATACATTGGATGCTTCATTTTCTAGTATGGTTTGAGGTGCATTGGTGCCTCGTCAATTTGGATATTGGTAGTAAAAGGTTGGGATTACCACTACATTATGGTGGAACGTGATGAGTATTTATAGTTATAGGGATTTGTGATGTTCAGAGATTTACCAAAATGAAAATTGGGGCTCTATGAAAGGACATAACTCTGGATGACTCACGATGTCACCCATTGAATATCTAGGCTTGGTCATGAAGTGCATCAGGCACATTGGATTTCCATCTCGACCCCACATTTATTTGGTGGGAAAGGGATCTCCAGGCAGGTGGTTTACGAGGAAAACCATTTGGATGATTTTGTGGCAGGTTGAGCTTGGATTCCACACCAAGTGTCAATCTCCCCCCAAAACTTATCATGGTGAAACAATTTCAATTCCGACTCATATATAAATATAAATATACTATTTTGTGTATTTATGAACTTAAATGATGTTGAAACCATTCAATCATCTCTTTATTTATATTATTTTTTAATATATACATTATTCTATATTCGACTTATAAAGTTTCAAATCCCTTGTATCCATATTTATTAAATGAATGTATCCATGGTATAACTTTTTAGTATCACATCAGGTTATTATTTTAGTAATTTCAGTTTTAACAATATCATCAAGGTACTAAAAAAAATGGAATACACTCACCTTTAAGGTATCATTTAGAAATATTTCATTCTGTGTTGGATTTACTTTTTATGTATTATTTAAAATGATAAACTTGTCAATAATAAAATAAATTAAATGTAAATAACTATTTATTTTATTAGTTGGTTAGAATTTTTTATTTAAGAATAAAATCATATACATAAATTTACCCTCAATAGGATATATGAATTGATATTTTATTTGTCATCTTAATATAATTTCCTTGAATAAACGCATAGTCAAATGAATTATGATAATAAAAAATTATGGGGGAATAATTATATCAACATGGAAAAGTGTTTATGAAATTTTTGAATGAAACTTTTAAATCTCAATTACTATTAACCTTTTCTCACAAATTAATTTTATGAATGTTAGAAACACTATTTCAACTAAATTTACCTTTTTTGGTAACATTGTACATGATTCAAATGGAAATATCTATAAGAAAAAAATATGTGAATTATGAATTTCAAATCCATGTAACCTATGGTTTTTTAAGTTAACACATCTTGAAATGTTACTTGAATAACCATAAACTGATTTTAGATTATTTGGTTTTTAATGTAATATCTCTTTCTAAATATTATTCATTATAAGAGCTTCCACAATATATAATCCATTTTCATATGGAAATCGACCATGATTTATAATTATTTTATTTTAGTGCTTCGAAAAAATAATATTGATCTTTGATTTTCCATACACATTATTTAATATGAAAATCTTTTTTTCGTATACATTCTCCCCGATATAAATTACATCAGGATTATAAAATAGATAATTACATTTCAAATATAGTTGTATAAAAATATATTTTTTTCTTCCATTTTTTCATTCTAATATCAAGTAATTTTATTTTTTCATAAAATTTCATGACTTTTTCAAATTATTGGACCATCCCAAATTCTTATTTAGTAATTAATAGTTTTTTTTATATTTTAGAACAATTGTGTCACTTTGTTGATGATATGTTTTAAATTTTTACATTGATTATAATCATATTAAATAAAATCTATGAGATGAATAATGAAATGTCTAATGAAACATGAATAACTATTTTTACAATAATCTAGTCATTTAATATCAATATCAATGTTATAAACTATACAATAAAATCATGTTTATTTTTCATAACCAGAAAAGAATCGACACCATGTGAAGTTACTAATGATCATATGGAAGAAGAATGATTTTTCATATTTTTCATAGGAGATTCATTATATATTTAAAAAAAATTATTCCATAACACATAGGAATCATTATTTAGAGGAGAAAACCTTGTATTACATTCTTATCAATGCATTTTGTTCTAAAAAGAATCACTAAAATGATGGTGGAAGTTTAATTAATAAAAATCCATTATGGTAGATTATAAATGATCATAACACTTCTCAAATTCTATAACTTTAACATCCTCTAATTTTTAAAATGAAATTTTCTTTTGATTATATAATATTTTCATATTTAGTAATAATTTATTATGGAAACATTCCACATGATAAAAGACACGACAAATTATTTTATTTATTTTATCGTTACATTTAGTGAATAAAAATAGATTAAATAATTTTATATTTTAAAATTTGAAAATTAATATAAATATAATATAACTAAAATTTGAATATTTGGATATGCTCGATCCATGAGAACGACTGCACTCACAAGTAACATCTATGAAATGAAACAAAATATTAGTAAAAAAGTATTCAATTCTAAAATGAAAATATATATATTTTTTGGAGAAACTAAAAGTAAATGTATAATAAATTAAATGAAAGGTATTTATATAAATTAAGAAACCCATATGACCATTACGAATAAAACCATTTGAATAGTAATCTGAAATTGGAAATGTAACCTAAATATTAGAATAGTAGTATGACCATTAAGAATAGTAACATTACCATTAGAATAGTACCCTCAATCTATGTAGGTATAAAATAATATTTTTATATCCTAAAAATTGAATATATGATATGTTTATACAATAGTAGATGTCAAATTTTTTAAATGATAAACTAAATGAATGTATTTTTATAAAACATAAATGATTTGATATCACATTTTTACAAGATATAAGGATTTAGAATAATTATATTTCTCAAAATATTTATTTATAAATTGATATTATGTTGTACTATAATGATAGGACACTTTTATGGGACCATATGTAAAATATTCATGTGATAAAAAATTGATCTTAATTTGATTTTTTTCAAATATATGAGAATTTTTTTGAAAAATTAAAATTATACAATTTAGAAATTTTTTAATAAAATGCATTAAATTTTTGGAATCCACAAATGAGAAAATAAATTTGCTGAATTTTTGGTATTATTTATAAATATTATTTTTTGTGAGATGAGAAATATAGTAGAATACATTATTTAACATTAAATATTTAATACATGAATTTTAGAGACATGGTTGATGTATGTACCTATTATTATAAACTCAGATGAAATATTATTTTATATATTAACATAAATTAATTCTATGGATAGTATTGAGCCTCAATAATAAACTATTGATTATAATATTCAAATAAGACTGCTCTCCCACTTATAAATACAACCCCGCTCCATTCTATCTCCACAAAACTTCTAACCTAAAATAACATCCTAGAGACTTATAAGTTAGAATTTACATGTAATTTAACATTAATTACTTCTATTGTCAAAATTTCAATTTTATTTTTTTATATGAAAATGTAATTTCGGAATTGTTTCCATTATTTTAGTTAATAACCAGAAATATGATGATCATTTCCATTGAGTAGTGTGATAGGAAATTTCATAAAGAATATAATGATAAAACTAACCTTATGGGAGTAATAGATGAAAACTTCAAGGATGTAATAGATTTTGTAACTAATACTATATGTAATAACTTGAATCATATAAGACACCCTTCTTCTAAGGTGGATAAAGTTGTGAACATGTTTTTGATGAGAAACAATATTCCAACATTTATTTGGTCATGCGATCCCATCATCATGGAACATTAGATGAACTCTATTGAGAAAATGTTCTTTTTTAATTTATTTCTCAGAATAAGGGAAATTATGGATAACAATCAGTCATGCTAAAGGGGAAAAAGATTAGTAGTGGATAATGACCTTTAACACGATGTCCAAAGTGGATATTCATTCCATGTAATTAGAAGTAATAATGAAAAAATTACATTAATAAATATTTCCTTTGACTTTTCATATTTAGAAAGAGTGGGTGTTTTATAGAATAATGAAAAAGGAAAAGGAATCTTTTAGGTAATATGATGAAAAATTTAGATGTCATGTAAGATATGCCTATGAAATTTTCATTAGAATATAACTTTATTGGTATTTTTCTTTAGTGGGTTTAATAAAATTATATTAAAAGTTAATGTAATTCATGTATTTTAAATCTAGATGGATATTATACATTGCGTCCTTATGTTCAAGAAGAATATTTGTTACTATTAGTGATCTCATGGTCTTGGAGGGAAAAAGTGTAAAATATTGTTTAATTCCGAAGGATCTATGGGTTAATTTCAGGGTGGAAGGAAGAAATGACATCCCTCATGTCAAATGTGTTGCAAAATATCCCCATAATCTATCACAAGGGAACCAAGATATGAATGATGTGTGGAAAAGTGGGGTATCGGAATAATCAGTACTAAAGAGAGATGAATAAACTCATAATTGTTATAGATGAAAATAGGGATCACATCAGTACTCATCATATAGTATATTCATTTAAATATAAGGAATTCATGAGTTATATAAGACAATAACATAGTCCATGGGTTGTTAGGGACAATCTACTCCCACAACATAAGGCCTAGAAAGAAAGTTAATATGATTTAACTACTCCTAAGGTGGATCCAGAAAATGATATAGTGTTATATACACTGGTTGTTAATTTAATAATATAAAAAATAATTTTGTATTTTTATTCCATGAATTATTTCAAATAATTTAACTTTATCATAACTAATATATTACCAACTCAAAACTTGGGTCCTGGTCTATCCTGAAGAACAAAAAATTGGAGAAATTATTGCATCCTGTGTATATAACTCCAACATAATAATTATTTGGAGAATTAACCTATCATAAAATCATATCTTACGTCCTTTATTTTATCTTGATGCTATATTGGGAATGTATTGGCTATCATTAGATAAATTCAGTTAGAATTTTCAGGAGAGGAAGGACACTTTTCATATATAGATTCATTTTTTGATTTTATTCAAATGTAATAAGGAGAATGAATCTCTTTTATGTTCTTATTCTATGATCAGGATAATATTTATTTATGATAAAGGATATTTATCCAAATTATTGAGAAAAATAATGTAATCAAACCTAAATACAAAACTCTTATGAGGGATCATAATGATGCACCCCATATATAATTTATTGTTATTTATCATAACCATGTAATTAAGTTCTAAATTGAATTTATCATTTGGTTTCTTCATATAACCTTGTCTCATTATATAATGACATCTATTGAATTAGAGGAACCAAATAAGAATTTACAAGAGAATCTAAAATATGGTTTATATGAAAAAATGCATCAAATGGAGTAAGTTGATACTCTTAATCAAGAATATGAATAGATCAATACACCAAAGTATTGATTATCATGAACCTAAAAAATAATAATAAGGAAAAATTATCAACTACCATGGATAGAAGAATAGTAAGATTTACTATGTGGTCACCATTATTTCTCTATGGTGGACCTTTGGTCGGGATATAACCAATTAACCGTAATGAAGGAATATATTAGTATGAATAACTTTTGAAAATGTTACGGAATCTATGAGTTCATTGTGATTCTCTTTCAGCTCACATTTTATCTGGTAATCATTTTTGAGTTAATTAATAGTTAATTTTGTTATTTCCTTGAGAAATATTTTCAATTATTCATAGATGATATATTGACATGATCCAAGACCATGGTGAGGGAATTATTTGAATACTATTAGACAGACATTTAATAAGGATAAACCATATTAAAATTATAGTAAATGAGTGTTTTTAAAGGAGGGGGTATCATTCAGGGGGCAAGTTATCACTAGTAAAAGGATATATGTGGCCCTCTATAAAAAACATTTTAGTGTCCCAGGACAAAATTTTTAAGGGACTCCATAGTTTCCTTCTATTAACTAGTTATTAATTACTAGTTTTGGGAAACCTCTCAGGATTTTAAAGTAAGTTAACAATGTTAGATATGAAGGAGGATTATATTTTCTAAATAGATGAATGTGAAGGGAGATTCATGAAATTTAATAGGAGGATAAAAACTACACGATCACATACACTAACCACATGTAAAGAAATATTCTGTCATATATTGTTGCATTAATAAACAGATTAAGTTGTTTATTATGTAATAATTTACAATGTGGTGACTTAAACTTCATGTAAATTTAATATTGAAGAAAAGAACTTCTGAACTAACTAATGAGATTTCTTTAAAGTTACCTTCATGTTGAAAATATATCGATGTCACATTTATGTGGAGACGTGTGAAAAATATTCAGATCATAAGATCTTATACTATATATTCAAATAGGATAAAGCTAATATGAATCAATGAATATAGTTAGAGCTAATCATGTACTATGAATAGTCAATCCACTACCCATTTTATAATTAAAATAAATTAGAAAATTCACTATGTAGAATGTCACCATTGTCCTTATCAATGGTGGTAATTGAGAAAGACAATATCTTATTATAAAAACAATGTATGAAAATGAAGATCATAATGGAGTAAAAATCATCGTTCAATGATAAATTAATTTCTCAACCATCCCTTATTTGAAAGGTAAATTATATTCAAGGAGATTATGTGGAAAGAAAAAAGAAGAGGTAATTTATAAGAAAATAAAAATACCCTATGATAAAAATTGGCTATAACTACTTTTTATGATTTTTTCCCTTACATTGTATACCTATAAATCCTTATATATAAAAAATTTTGTTGAATAATTCCTATAGAATTCCTGTCTAAATCCACACAGGGATCATGAAGATGTATATAGATCATGGAGATCACTATTGGTGGAAAATATGGAGACGAAGACCATGGGATAGTCATGAAAGAGGATGGTATGTCAGGAAGAGAATGAGAGAACAAAAAATCTTAATGGATTACACAACCATTTAATAAGACTACATAAATATGGGAGAACATAACCACTAAATTTATTACTGGCCTTTTGTAGATATCAAGTGAAAATACTACTATATATGTTATGGTGGATCATATTACAAATAATTCCCAATTCACTGCAATTTGATATGACATAACACTTAATAAATATGAATGGAAGCGACTAAAAGAAGTTGTGAGGATCCAGGAAAGACCATAATCAATATTATATAAATGAGATTGATATTTAACTCAATGATTTGGAAGAGTCTACATCATTTTATAAATATAGAATAAAACTGCATTGTCGCTTATTTTCCCCAAAATGTTTTCCATTACTGAGCTGAATATCTAAAAACTCGAAGAAATAATGATAAAATTCATGATGATACTAAAATGAGGATGAGATAAATATCATCCTGAGGTTGGGATCTCATATAATAATAATTTCTACACAAACATCGAAATCAATTCACATTAATCCATTTACTAGAGGAAATGTATACCACCAACATATAGGGATGAAGTTTTTGAATAAAATGTGTTGGGAAATTAAATTATTGAGGACATTATATAAATAGTCAAGACCATTTTTTATCACATTAGGGATTCTCAAAGTCCATTGAAGATCTATACTGACAATCTGCAAAAAGATTTAGAGCTCATCATTAGGGTAAACATATTCATCTACATATATCCATGGAAGAGTTTCATGTTATTTTTAAAGGAGGCCAACTAATGTCTCACGTATATTAGCTCCTTTGAGATTCTTGATCCCGTCAAAGCTATTGAATATCTATTAGAAATACCACAAAAATTTTGGAAACTACATAACATATTCCATATATCCCTCTTTAGGAAGAATACACCAGATATATCAGTAGTACTAAATTCTCAGGTGGTATAGATAGAAAATTATATCTATTATGGGGACTAACCTGGGGTTCTCTTAGACTATAGAGATAAATGTCTACATAAGAAGAAAACTCATTTAGTAAATGTACTATGGTGAAAACAAATTTATGAGGAGGAAACTTTTAAACCAGAGGAAGCTGTGAAACAGAAGTTCCCTCACATGGTTTCACCCTATTATGTTAAAACAATATTTCAATGGAGAAATTACTAAATGGGAAAGAATTTAATGAACCAAAATGTTATCAATAAAGTTCTCATTTTGAATAAATTATTGTGTCATGTTTAGTAGCATAATGTTATGAACACACACATCATGATACATCCAAAAATATTTTATTAAAAATATTTGAAATTTTATTTTAGAGAATAATAATGTCCATAACAAATTAAAATATTAAAATGAGATAAAAAATTAGATAACTAAACAATGAAAATTTGGATATTCTTGATCCACAAGAATAACGACACTCATAAATAATATTTTAGAAATTAAGTACAATGTTATTATAGAAATATTCATTTTTAAATGAAAATATATATAACCTTGAGAGAAAATATATGTTAATTAATAATGAATGAAAAGAGTTATATTTATTGAAATTAGGGAGACCATTGAAAAAATTACAATTTGAATAGTAACCAGGCCATTAAAAAAGTACAATGACCATTAGGAATAGTAACTTAACCTTTAGAATATATCCTCACATATGGAGGTTTTTATTAATCTTTAAATAAACTATAAAATGATTATATGATATATTTTTACTATGGTCACATAAATAAATTTTTTAAAATGATAAATTATGTGTTATCATTTTTGTAAAACACAAATGAATAAATTGGACATTTATTATAAAATATTATTAATTTTCATTAAATGGATTTACAAATTAATATTATTTTGTACTATAAATAAAAGATAATTATATGATAGTACGATTAATTTTTCAAAGGGTTAGAAAATTAATTATAATATTTAATGTTTTATTTTTCATATAAATGAGGATTTATTTTTAAATCCATATTTGTCATATATATATATTTAAAATTTAATAAAATTTATATCCTTTTTTTAATATATAAACAGAAAAATGATAAATTTTAAATTTTGGTATTTTCTGTAATAGTTAATTATTTTTGAATAGTGATGTTATGAAAAATATAGTTTTAACAGTATATGTTACATAATTAAATTTGTAATTAATTAATAGTATAAGACCCCATTAATTAGAAATAAAATGAACCATTTACTATAAATAGTCAAAATAATTCGTACTATTGACATTTTTGTGACATAATTATAAACTAATGATTATATTATTAAAAAACCACACCTCCCATCCCCTTATAAATACCACCACTGAACACCCCTTCTACATATATCTTATAATCCTTGGATAATGATTTCCCCCCCAAATATCCTCCCAATAGATTCCATAACGTACTACTATCGATGGCCTCACAAGAAGTCCATTTCCAAGAGACTTATTGAGTATACCACATATGTGGCATTGAAGAGGTTATATTCTCAATTTACATAATTTAAATTCTTTTCAAATTCTACATTATCATATCCTCCCACATCTAAAATGAAATAATGACTCTAGTATAATGATTATTTTTTTATGTTGTTTTATTAATGGAATATATGTCTTATCACCTCCCTTTATTTGATTCTTAAGTGATTATGTTTTTCAAATTATGGTTGGTTCATTGCCACCATGGACAACACACATTGTTTTTTTTTCCACCATATTTAATGATTTTTATAAACAAATTTTATAATATATAATATGATTATAAAAAAGAATTATCTAAATTTTTTCATGTTATTTAATATTATAATAGTTATCTAATTTAAAAAAATTTATCTTGATTGTGATAGTGGGTAAAGTGACTTAAATAAAATAACTAGAAAACATTAATGTTTTCCCTAAATGATTCATAATTATAATAAATAAAATATGGGTACATGGTAAAATTTTAATTTTTCAAAGTCAATAAATTCTATTTAATTTTACTTTTGGGTTTTAGTTACAATTTATTGGAACAACAATAATTATACTCCAGTGATCCAACCATGAATCCCTGAAACAAACACCCCCAAAACAAAAACATAGAAAATTATATCTCATTGAAATGGTTTTAAATGAATATAAATAAATTCTATTAAATAAAAAATAATTGGATTCTTTTTTAAATTATGTAATTAATGAATTAAATTTTATTATTTAGGGAAATATCTGAAGCCATAGAAGAATTATAGATCATAAATAAAGTGGTCTATGTGAACAACATCTTTTTATTTGGTTATGAAATTTCTCTCCCTAAATCACTTTCTAGAAATAATATTTTCTATTAAATAATTATATATTCTTTACATATATCACTTACGAATACATATATACCTTATTATATCAACCATAGATAGGTTAATTTATGTATTATGTTCATTTCTTAGGCGAATTCATTGTGAAATATTTTTTATTATGATATGAGGCAATATTGTACCACCCATTTCCTTTAATGGGTAATTATAATTTTTATTCACAATGAATAATTTGTATTTTTAGAACACATAATAATTTACCTGTAATAATATATTTTCCCATATAACACTCCAATGGTTTTGGTAATTTTGTTCCTCATAATACATTATGTTTTAGATTTGGTAGTAAACCTAACTAGTGATGGGACATTGTCTACAATGTAGATTTTATTATTCATTTACCTCAGTTTATAATTATTTAATGATATATATTTATGAAATCATCATATACTTTCATAATTTTATGATAAAATTATCTTTATGTTATTCATCTACATGGTTATTCAAGAGCCTTCTCATTTATGATATCATGTTATGTTGTTTGACTCACCTTTTATGCCCCATTAAAAGATTCATTTCTTAAATTGTCCTTTCAACTTATCCCTTTCACTTATATAACCCCCAGGTTACAATTTTAAATGTATGGAACTTAAATATATTTAGTATCTCAATATGGTTATTTAAAAAAAGAATATTTATTTTAGTTTCATGCCATATGTTTATATTACTTACTTCCAAATACACTAGGAATTTTCATCATTTGGTTGTCCTTAATTGATATTTATATTAAAAATCATGTAATAATATATATAAAATTTTTAAATGGGATGGAATAATTTGTATCCAGTCCTAATTAGATATTACATTGATCATATATGAGATTATGATGCAATGAGTCTAATGTTTTACATGATTTATAATCACTTCGATATTAAATGAACTCGCCATTGATATTTTCTATAGCATGACACTACATTTTATAGATTTTTTAGATGAACCTAAGAATCTTTTCCATCAGTTTTATAATGAAAAATAATGCATAATATTTATATGTGTATTATGTTTATTCATTTTATAATATTTTGTTTAATATAAATTTTAACACTACAATTTAAAATCCAACATGATGTGGAAAATCATTGACACTATTTTCTACTATAATCATTTATATAATATTGAATTTAATAAATAGTACATGAATGTATTGCTATATTATTCCGACCAATTTTGTAAGAACATTCCTCATTTCATAAAAGGACATTGGGGCCATTACTTTAGGAAAAAAATCTTATAAAAAATATAATAACTTGGAAATTTATTAATTTATTATTATTTATAGGAATTAGATATAGAAAACCTATTGAAGAAAATAGTTTTTATTACATAACATATCATATTATAGTACTTAATATTCATCTTAAATTATTTAATAGTATAATTTTTTATTCTCAATAATTTTTTATCTTAAATTGGTCTCCATAGCATTTCAAGAATATCCAATTATATGTTATAATATTGATCTTAATTTTCATAATTTACAAAAACATCATTTATCAGGTAAATATATACATCACACTTAAGTGGTATGATATTATTTTTTTATGTTTGTGACATTTTATTGAAATTCAAAATGTATAATTTATAATTTTTTGATTTTTTTCCACTACTTTGGATGTATGTGGGTTATCTTTCCAATGGACATCTATGCTCCAAACTGTAATTTTGAATCCACTAAATCAAAAATAAAAAAATATTTATGAGTTAGTTGTTTAAATATAAAGTGTTCATAAAATAATATATCACCAAACACAATATAAATTAATAATTAGGAAGTAAATATTTTATTCCCCGATCCATTGATCATCAAGAAATAGTAAAATTGAAAAAAATCAGCTAAAAAAATTAAATAATGGGGTGAGTAAATAAGTATTGTTATTCAAATTTTTTCAATAAACCAAAAACTACCTTTTAAATAAGAAAAATTATATATTCATATAATGGTATAAGACTGAAATAAAATAATTCAATTAAAGCCTCTATATCTCATAACTTCCAAAAAAATTCATTCTATAAAAACACTCAAGAACCATAATTCAACAATGTGTATCCAAAAAATAAACAATGAAGAATATAAAGTATGATTTGGTATGTATTTTCAATACGTTATATTATTTTATGAATGGAATTATAGTCATATATAATTATTTTCAATTTTTTATTGTAAATATACGAATACTCATATAATAAGAACACATCGATTTTTTGATGTTCATAGATAAATACCACTCATTTTTTTTGAAAGAAAAATTCAATTGGATCATGTGGTCTTGTATTATTCAATTTCATGAAAATAATATTTTTTGTTCACATAAAATGGAATGTATATAAATTCATTTATCCTAGTAACATGTTCATGTTTACTATCTTATATATGAAGGAAAAATTTAATATTCACATTATCAAATTGGTAATAAAGATAAATTATTTATGTTCATAAAAAAGTATTCATTTATAAATATAAATACTAATCACCATATCTAATTGAAATGTGTAGTCATAGAGAGACCTATAATTAAAATGTGGAAAACATATGGTCTTACAACTCAGAATGAAATGATTTAATGAAATAATTTAATAACAATTGTAATATTTATCCATGAAATTATTTAAGAGAATGATCATTAATCACATTTCATAAATCAATACTAATATATTTCTCTTATTATTATCATCATATAAATGTTTTTCAATATATTTATCATTCAATCTAAAAATTTCAAGTAATGTGGTATACAACTAATTCTTATGTTCTTTATTATGATTTTTACAAAAAACAGTTTGTATAGAAATCCAAAATTTATGGTTTTATTAATTTTTTAAAAAATTTAACTAAATATAATTTTACATAAAATTCATGATTTGTGATATTTTAATATTTTAATATAATTTTTAAATAACAAATAAATAGATACACAATATACCACCATATCATCAACATAAAAAATAAAATAATGATAAAAATCAATAATATAGAGGATGATTTTTTACTTGAAGAAAACATTTAATTAATATCTAAATCTATATTCATACTGTAATAAAATATTTGATGGAAACCACAAAGGCCCGATAAAAAGTAATATTCATCGTCAATACTTCTTGTATCTTTGTAAATCAGATATTAAAACTATAAAATCTATTAAATTTCTATGAAATGTTATGAAGACAAATGAAAATCAATAATAGATACAAGAAGATAATTAAATGTATTATATAAAACCATGATTATATAATTAATTAAAATAATTATATCTTTGATGGTTAGATGTTCTACAAGTCCCCCAGAAGTGAACTCATTGATGGGATGATCATTCATTACAATGAGTGAGGGAAGATCAATGAATATTGTTGGTAAAGTGTATTTTATTGTCCTAATTATGATCAATGAATTTAATTAATTAAACTTTATTAATTTAAAGGTATACACCTTGAAAATTTCAAATAGTTAATGATATTTGTAATAGGACAATGGGTCACTTTATAAAAATTTTAATATTTCCATCCAATGATGAACATCATAGTGAAACCCAAAAAATACTCTATAAATGGTACTACTAATGTTCTATAAATCTAAATATTTCATTTTTTTTCTTTTTTAATAAATAAAGGATTCAGATATAAATTTATGTAATAAAAATATGATTTGTTCCCATAGTGGTAAATTGTATAGAATTAGTGTGAGAGAGAAATATTTGGTAAAAGATATCATAAAATAAGCCTTCAATATGTGGTAATAGAGACAATTTACACTCTTGACATAGAGGATTAAATAATATATATCTTTGGTTATTTGAATAGGAATACGAATTTGTAAAGTTAATATATATATCAATCATGAAGATTAATTACACTATATTTATATACATATAATTAGTACAAATATAGTCACCTTTTTAATATTTTTTTCTTTAAATGGGGGTTTAAATAGATATTTGAATTTTGTGATTGAGATTTCCATCATAAAATAAAGATTATCTATGATTAGTTACAAATCAGATTTAATGTCAAAGGGGGATAGATTTGACTATATGTATCTAATGATAAAAGAAAAGATTTATTTTATGTTATGGTGATAACTATGAAGTAGATTATTCAAGTGATGTTTATGGTAATACACATCATTTTATGGTGATACAATATATTTATCAATATTTATAAAAAAACTATTCCACGATCTATCCGAAGTTTTTTATGTGTTATATTTTTTTAACTATAAGTATATAACTGATAACATATCATTTAAATATTAATAGTGAATCTAAAAAATAAAAACATACATGGAAGACCATAAAATGATATTGGATAAAATACTCTTGGGAAAAATATCATCAAGTAATACATTCTTATAAAGGCAATAGATAAGGACATGAATAAATAGATGCGTGAAATTGGTATAACCACAATTTCTATAGTGTTTAAAGATTATGAAAAGAAGTGATGAATTGTACTTAAATTCTATTAGTGACCTCAAAGTTGATGATATATGATGTAGATTTTATATTTGTGTTAAATTATCATAAATAATCCATAATATAAAATATATTATGTAGATAAATATTGTAATTTTCTTGTGATTATTGGAATATCATGAATCCAATTTAGATAAATTAAACAAACCATGTTTTCAAAATAGATTCCTTAAAGGTCATGGTTTTAGAATCGAAAAATAAGAATTAAATTTAATGTAACTAATTTCTACTTGGATAAAAAAATTATATGGTGTATAAAATGAAACTTATTTTAATTAATTGTAGTTTTGGTTCCTAATGTTTTAAATAATTTTGTCTAATATAATCACTGGTGAAAATTTTATTACTAAATCACATCTTGTTATCTATGTGGGATTAAAAAACAAGTAACATAGTAATAAAAATAGGTAGAGGTTTCTGTCTGGTATTGAATCTAAAAAGATGACCATGGATAAGAAAACCAAGTCATGTTTAATACAATGGAATACTTTTCTCTTTTGTGTTATTCAAGTTAAAAATGTTGTGTAATGGAATTCTATATACCATGTGATTTTTTTATCTAGAAAATATTGAAATTTATCATGTTTCTGATAATTTAATCATTGTTTTTTCAAAAGAATAAATATAATTATTTTGGATGTACATGTAAAATATTTTTACATTGAGTTTTTAAAACCATACTTTTGTGTGTTAAATTTATATATTTCAATGTTTTGAGAGGATTATATTTTTTTGTATAAATATATATAAATTTCACGGACTTAAAAGTCATCCTTTTATTTAAAAAGACACATCATGGATTGGTGTACAACATCATGGTTTATAGGATATCTACAAGTATTGTTTCTTTGATAAAATATAAAATTATTAATAAAATTCATTATGTTTTAGAGAGTTGAATTTACTATATTTGTAATTTTTATGAATCTATAGAGATAGAAATTCATCATCTGATTGTAGGAGACTACGAAATATTATATAGATCATTACCATTGTATATAGGTCAAAAATATTTAAGAGTTTATTTATTCTACTACTTTTGTGGAATATAATCTTATAATGGAATTGATGTGATTGTGGAATGGGACATCTTTAAGATAAAGTTATTAATTAAAAAGTGTTGATCATTGAGAAACACAATTACACATACATGATTATTATCAAATAAAAAATATATTAAAAGTGAACAGATAATGGATCATAATGTAGACAATTCCCTTAAAAATGAATTTATATATCCCAGTTCTCATTAGAGAAATTTACGTTATAAAAAATTCATTTAGAGGCCAATGGAAAAACATATCTATCATTGAGTAATTAAAATATAGTTATTAGTGATAGTTTCAAATGATTGGTGGAAATGAAAAACCACATTATATCTTTTGATATATATCATATAATGTAGTTATACTAATCTTAAAGAGTCCCTCTATCCTATATACTACTAATAACCCACCCAAATTCAATATGAGAATACAGTAGAAGTGGAAATAATCATTGGGATGGAGTGATTCATCCCTAACTATACATTTATGGGAAGTGAAACTTAGCTATGACTAACCATACATAAAACATTATATCGAATAAATAGTTTATTATAATGTTTTTTGGTACACTAACACATTGTTAGTGTATTCACCTTGTATATTTCCTACTATGGGTGAACCCATTAAAAATTCAATATCATCAAAAGATTTTCATTCACATGTCTTATGCTACATCAAGATTATTTAATCAATCCATTATTATAGTTTTCTATTAAATAAGGGATAAAAATCCAACATATAGTATAATTTCATAGGGAATCCAAAATCTTTTAGCACCATTATTCACCTATCAACATAAGTTGTTCAATTATACATAGAATATAATCATGGTAATCAGTCCTAAAAATAATAAACACCATTAGGAGGTAGATCAACATATTCATTGGATTAGACAAGTATAATATTTTATTTATTAATGATTGATATTATTACACTTTAAAAAATCCAAGTCTTACCTATTAGAAATTATTGTGTCCAATAATATAATTATAGGGTAGTAAAATAATAATGTATCTGAAAATATACTAGATTTTATTATTTAGGATATTTAAAAAATGAACTATTAATAATCATACATTCTTTTTATTGTTAATATCTAAAAAAACCATTAAATATATAGTACATATTTAATAAATATTATATTGATAGTATTTCAGAACTTTTTACCAGTTATTTTTTGTAGGTAACTGTTATAATTATTTTATACAAGAAAAATATTTGATTATCATTTTTAATGTAGATTAATGAATGCATCAAATTATAAATTATATGTAATAAAAATATTAACATAATTATTAATAACAATCATACAACTCTCGTACCAAATATGATTATTCAATGTTTATGAATAAAAATATTATATATTTTCTAAATCCACCAATATTGAAATAATACAATATATTTTATTTAACAAATTAAGTAACTCCTATCACATTATTTCAATAAAAATTTCCTAATTCATCCATTATTTTTACATTATTATTAAACTCATATATATATTCACAATAATTATTTAATGTAAACTATCTATAATATTCTCTTTAATATTTTGGAATTTATTAATATAACATTAACAGCTACTATATATTATACCTGAAGTTTCATAAAACTATTATGTATCCTAGGTAATTTATTTAGCAATTTCTATGATTATAGAAATGGAAAAATTTCCCCTTATTACAAAATCCTCTTTTAGTATTAAATGTCCAATGATAATTATTGGATCCTATAATAATATGCTTATATCTAAATTTATTTTCCTTGATAGTTATCAGAAAACATGATCCAATACCTCCAATTTTCTAAACTATTATTATGAACAAAATATGATGATTAGGTTATTATTTATCAAATTTTTTATATTCTAATTAATAATAAATTATTTTAAACGTTATAGTTTTGACTATCAAATAAATTTCATAGATTGAATCAAAATTAATAATGTCTTAATCTTAGATTTTTTATTTAAAAACCATTAGTATTTTGTATAATATTTTATACTAAATGTACAGTGATTATTATTTTTATTCATAATACCTTTGAAACCAATATTCTCTCAAGAATATCATTTTTATGTATCCCTCTTATATTATCTACCATCAGGAATATATAAAATATATCATGTTTTCTTGAAACTAAAGTTCCATGGAAATAAAAATTAGAATAAATAAATAGATTAAATAATTATAATTTTTTAACAACAAGTAGTTCTATTTTTTAATTTTTTTCGATTTTACTGATTATAAATGGGTATCTCTAAAGAATAAAACATTTATGTTTTATTTAATAACTATTATTTCATTTTTATAGTGCAATATGGAGTGAATTATCTTAACAATATCACTTTTATGAATGAATATAATTATTATGTTTGATAATGGTGAAATGTTTTTATATACAAAAAAAAATGTTATAAGATGAATTTCATGTTTTAAGCATTAATTAATTATTATTGGGAATTTTCACTTTCTAAAATGAAGGCCACATTTAATTATCACCATAACTATTAGTGGGAAAATTTTCATATTTCACTAATCCTTGGAATCCTTACTGGTATTTACCTTATCACTTTTCTAATTATCTAGGAAACCATATCAATTATGTCATATATTTAAAATCAATCTACTAAACCATATTTTCATTTTGTAAATAAATTTAAAAAAGTTATTTATGATTAAAAACACATATTATCATTTATATAAATTTAATATAATATTGTTAAATCTTTAATATTTTTATTTATTTTAAAATTTAATATAAATTCCTAAATTAATTGTCCATATAAATACAAGGCCTTAAAAATGTTCTCATCAACTAATTTTTTATATGTTCAAAATGCCTATTTTGACCTACAAGTGATTGTTTTTTTTAAATTTTAATTTTCTTATTAATTATAAACCCATATTTTTTATACAATAAACTATGGGGTTTTCATTATAATGATTAAAAAATTTTAAAAATAATTTTTTCCCAAACATCTTACTGAAATAATTTGGGGTAGATATTTCATGAACTATAAAACCATTACATTTGTATTTTCAATAAGAATATGGTTTTTTATAGAAAAATTATTCCCTTACAAAACTATAATATATATTATTAATAGTATCTTTCAAATTTAGGTTTTACAACTTACTATTTTTAGAAAATGTTTTCCTTGGCGTGATTTTCCTAAAACATGACATTGTATTAAACATTTCATTAAAATTTCATTTATTTATTATCATCACATCATGTAAAAGTTAAATATCATTAATAATATATATGTGTCTATTAAAATTTGTCATGGTTCCTGAAAATCCTATTTTTTATCATATTTTTTTACAACCTCAAAATTAATTACAAATGAAACATAAGTGTCTAGAATACCACTATTGATTTCTTTTTGGGACAAATATTGTACAAATATAGTCCAAAATCCCACGAAAACCACATTTTATATATGAACAAACTGATCAATTGAATTGAATAAAATATTAATATTGAATATGAATTACTATATAATGTTTATTTTTCAATGTAATTCATCACATGATTGATGGAAATTAATTAGTGTACTTAAAAGACTCCCAAATCCAGTGGTACAAATGGTTTTAACTAATCTATTAATTCTCAGGAATCAATTATCTATCACTCATGGTGTGTTAGAACAATCTAGTTAATGAATTACGAAAAATGAGAGAATTGGCCTTATGGAGTTTCATATATATAATATTAAATTCAACCAGTAAAATTATTCATACTTTTATCCACTTTTTATATCCATCACGGATAATCCAATGACTCTAAAACATTATTAATGTTATTAGAAATAATTGAAACACTTCAAATATTATATATCCTGGTAATTGGTATTTTATCCTACTATAAGTTAGTTAACACGTTACAGATCAAAAGTAATATGTTTAAATTCTATAAAATATAATCCCATGATATATTAGATGATCAAGATATATTATTTGGTATGAACAATTATAGAATTAAGTTTCTGTATTAGACATGTGATACCATGAAAAAATCTTCAATGTAGTGCCCAATTATATGAGATGCTTTATTTTAACAGAAACCATTATATGGTTACATTGATCCAATAATGGATTATTTTTAATTTCTATTCATTTCATTGAATTCCATATCTATTTTTATGATGATAAAAATGATAATTTGAAAATATATACAATGTTGGTCAAAATAATACAAAGGATCGCACAATTCAATTGAAACCCTAGTTGTGTCTCCATCATGGGAATGAATACCTATCTCTTGTTGAACTGGGGTCAGGTACATAAACCAAGAAGGATTACACAAGAAATAGAAGGGATATTTCTCATGAAACTATAATGATAAATCAATAATACCTATAATATATATTATTGAAAAACATATAGTTAATTGAGTATTCAATAGTCATGATATTTAATGTTACATTATCCAACAAGTAATTATAAACATATTACAAGTGTCGATACATGATGAATAAAATAAATAGATATTGCATGGAATACATGTCCATAAAATATAAAACCAACTATTGATCCTTAGTCAATAAAAAAACTCCACCACTACGATGAATAAAATAATCATCAATAAATGGAATTTTTAAACAAATTGTACATGCTACAAAACACAATATAATATTTTAAAATTATATATCAATAGACAAGCATTATTATGTTATCATAGAATATCATGTTCATGGATGAGTATAATAATAAAATATGACATCCTGATTATTTATAAATTCCCAAACCAATATCATTATTATATAATTTTCAACCCTTATAAAATCTTACTATATATTCACAACCTTATATTTAAACAACACCTATATGGAAACTATGCGATTTATATATAGGAGAGTGTGAAATTTTCATAGTCTCATAAAAAATAACATTCTATTAAAAACTTATCTAAAGTGTCTATTTATTCCTATCAAAAAGTTTAACTATTTAAATAAATAAACACTTGATATCAACGTAAACAAATCCATAAAAAATTCTCTTGAAGGTATAGACACATAAATAGTGCCAAAAAAGATCACCCTTATATTTTTAGAGAAATCAGTCAAGCATCCGAGAAATGATGATGAATTGCAAAAAAATTAGATTATGGAATACCAAATCATATTATCTATGCTAAAATATTATACAACCATTGTTTATTTTATATAATACACTTACACCATTTGAAAATATATGGATAAAAAAATTAAATCTAGGGTGATTTGAATGATTTTACTAGGTCCATATTATACTCAATGGGATATTATATTACACAACACATAATTTCATTCAATGGTTGGTACAAACTAAACAAATACCCCATATCAATGATAACAACTAGATGCATGTCACCGCTTTTGGGTCGTTATAAAAAAATCATGGGGGTGGTCTATAGGAAAACTATTAGTAACATAACATAAACGATAAGGAATGTAACATGAAACCAATTCATAATGTTATTAAAAATGAGGAACTAACTCAAATTTCTATCTACCACATCTGTATCACAATGTTAAAAGTCATATTATAATCATGTTATCATAAATATGAATATATTGGTGAGTATCATGACATTAGTAATTCAACTGATAAGTGGGACAACTCATCATTATCATTAATATAATAAGAGTCTACACGCACTAGATCCTATATTATATTTATATAGTACATTCAATGGATCAACATGTAATATTAGCATCATTTATAATTTGACTATACACAAATGGATACATATTGTACAATTATATAACATCTATATAATACAAATTCATACTCTGTGTAGGATCCCCACATTTAAGAGAAAAAATTAATAGTTTGAATAATTTTGAATCAAAACCATTATATCAAATTGAACCACTGATATTTTAAATTTATAATGATCATCAATTATCTTAGCAAATAATTCATGACATCAGAACTCATTAAAAATTAATTTTTTATTAATTCATGTTGTCTTGAATAACATCATGAAATGTAAATTTCATAAAAAAATCAGTCATTGATATGAATCATCACTATCATGATCATGATCATGGGTCATATTGTGTGGTCCTTTTGTAACTAATATTAAGTAATTGTATATTCACAATTATAATTCACACTGATGTTTAAAATATTATATTAAAATAAAACATATGTCTTAAGTGATATAAATGACCAAAATAAGGCACCGGTAGTAACCCGTGTTTTTACCTCAACCAAATAATGTTAATATTCCTAAATTCCCTTATTAGAAAATTTTGGATTTAAAATTTTACCATAATAAATTTTCTTATAATTTTTTTTGAGTTCTCCCAGACCCCATGATATATTTTATACCCCTAGCCATGCTTTTGATGAATTTATAAGATGGATAAATTTTATGGTATCATAAATATTTGTTAATTTTAATAACCATTAACCCATGTGTGTACGCATTTATATCTTCCTAATGGATTCCAAGATGGAAATTTTTGGATAATGGTTCCTTATAAAATGATGAACTTTTTCTAATAGTGTTATAGTTTATGTGTCCATGTCTTGAACCCCACATAGATAATTTTATGGACATTAATTTGAATTATCATTGTGGTATGACTCAAATGTTTTATTAATCCTTTAAAATATTTTAGATAATATTTTCTATGGAGGTAACTGATATGTTTTCATTTTAACAATAATAAATATGTCTATATATATTATATTACATGAAATATATCAATTAACTTTTATTACAAATGTTCAAAAATATGAAGAATTTCCAATAACTCCAAAATGGATTGTTGAATTGGAAATCCTCCACCACCATTGGACATGGGATGTGATATTTTCTATATTACAATAATTTTTTAATTTTTTAAGGGTTTTTATTTATTTTTGATGCTAGTGGGTGGTATAATTTTTCTTATATTATTTATTTAAGTAATTATTTTTTATTACAGAAGATAATTCATGGTATTTTATGATGTATGTTATTTATTTTCAATATTGTTGATCATGGGGAAATAAAAGTCGGTATTATGGGTGAAACACTTTATGTGGTGGAAAAAATGTTATATAAATTAAAATGGATTTGAAATTAGATTATTTAAATATTTTTATGAAGGAGAGAGGGTATTCATGATGGGCAAATTGATAAATGGAAAAAGTCATGGAATAATGAGGAGGAAATTATATGGGTGATGATTTATTTTTCACTTTTCAACACATAATTTTATCCCATTTCACTCAATAAATATATTATCCCAATTAGATGGGGAATAGACCCATTATGGTGTTAGTGAAAGAGAAAAATCAAAGAGTGGAGATGAATGATATTAGACAATCAATTTATGGTGATCATGAATAGAAATCGATATTTGTTCTTAGTAATGAAAATTTGGTATGTATTATTATTTGATTGAAGTTTCATTGTTCATGAGTCATCTATCAAATATTTATTCTTGTAACTCCATTCATTTTTTTCTACATTCCCAATGAAATAATAATATATAATTTATTATTATTATTATTATTATGATTTTTATTCATAATTTGTTGGATGAAAAAAGGTGGATGGATAATGATCAACGACTGGAGACCATTTATGACTCCGCTCTTAAACCCATTCTCAAATGATACACAACATGCCTCATAGATTAATGTGTCATTTTTTCATTATGTATGATGTTTCAATGAGTGTTTATAACCCTTGACTACGGTCTCTTATCCCTTTATCTCTATTGACCTTGGGTGGTACGTTGAAACCATAGTGGTGGATGACATTATTAAACTAGCTAGAAGACCGTGTGAACTTAAAATGCATGGTGTCCTAGCAGAAGATTGACGATATAGGAGGATTTGGAATTAAATGAAATAATGATGGTAGATATAGTATTATCGGTGGATGGTGGCATGAGTACATGGGGTGACCCAACATGATTAAGAGATGGTCAAACACACTATGTTGAATGAGGCATATGAGGTGGATATGACTAGGGTTTCTACCCCAACCATTTGATTATCTATGATTGGATATATAATAACTCACTATATGTTTTGTGGTGTGATGATGTCTAGTAGGATATTTACCACAATTAGGTAAGTATATCCATTCTATTTAGGGGCATGGTAGCACATGCAGCCAACTTGAAAGGCTGATGTAGTGCTCAGTCCCCCCAATATCAATCCTGGTGGTGCTGAATGATTAAGACACTAGCCACAACTACTTTAATAGGTTCATGGGTAAGGATAATTATCCTTTACAACTATTATATTCCCAAAAAATTGGAGTCCAATACAATAAGATGGCTCCCTCACCAGTAGGCTCGACCACATGGTCAACCACAGTGGTAAACCCTTATTGGTTTTCCACTAACCGAACATGGGGATGTGTGACATGAATAAGCATTACGTACCAACACATTTCATACATATCTTTTGGTGATACACCACATTAACAGATCCTTCTTCACATTATCCTAATTTTGAACCTCATAAGGGCTTCTTCATTCATTAATCTTTCATCTACATGGTGCTTTTCATATTCATTTCACCGTGTATTTTTTTGGGTAAAATTATCCTATATTGAATATTTTTATACATATAATATTATGGTGTAATACTTTTTGATAGTCCATTTTAGTTTAATTATTTAAAAATTAATATTTCAATCTGTTTTGTTGATCATGGAGATCATGTATTATGATTAGATTGTGCATGAGATTTGATACAACCTGAGATTCATGTAATTGATAAGGCACTAGTCCACATATTATTTATATATCTTGGTACTCCCCTTTATACTCAATGAATTTTTACTCCACATTTGAGAATGAGTTTGGTACTATCATGGGCCTAGTAAGGTTATGGTACCATATATTGCATTGGGGTCTTGAAATCCCTTACTAATTAGAACCAGTATCTCTATAATAATTACACACTCCATAATTCAATATTCACTACCTGATAAGGAATGGTTTCTCTATTATGTTTCTTTACACCATTGACCAACATGTATACATTTGGTGGTCTTGGTACCCCCTATAATTTGAATGTGGTGATGTTGGTTATCATGAGGATGGGTAGTTATAATGATGTGAAACATTCATTTTGAAGGTCATGTAATATTTTGGGGATAAATGGAATTCCAAAATTATATAACATAATGTTGGGTTTCAAACCACCTAATTTATGGGACATTCAGTATTTGAGGTATCTCTACTTCATTACGAGATGTGATCCTTCGTGGAGTTATGCCGAGAAGTTTGGTATTCATCTGTCATCTATGGTTTTCTAGATCATGGAGTATATTTGGGACTCTTGATATTATTATTCTCAATAATCCTATATTTATGTTTCCATATAGTTTCATATTTTTTTTATGGTTTTAGGGAATCTATATTAGCGTGATTATACTCAACAATATACAAATATTTGTGACTGGACATGTTATGTCGGTGTAGATAATGTATAGTTTGGAGTTGACCATAGTGTATGTGGTGCTATAGGATCGTATAATATTGATGAATATTTTTATTTTTATGAGTATAGTGGTAGATAATATAGTTATGGGGTTTTAGATAGTTAATTACTCAATGAATATATATACATAATTTTATTACTTTTCTGTTTATGGACATTTTTAAATGATTTTTCCCAATTATTATACCTTTTTAGAATTATAAATATAATTTGATGTTGAATACATGAATTGTGTTAAAATGTATTTATATATATATATATTGTGTTATTGGATATTAGGTCATATACGTGATAGATTCATGTTATCAGTTCATATATTCTAAGACCTCCAACCTTAGTTTTAGTCACAAACAATAACCCTATTAGAGTCACATTAGAGTGGTATCGAAGTGGTTATGTCCTTTTTATGATGAATAAAGATAGTTTTATTTTTATAATTGGTTTAGGGAAATTTGAGAAATTATTTTGAGTAGTAATTTGTTTTATTATCAGACAAGGTATCCCAGGGTTGGGGTGATAGTTTATTTAACCATTCCCCAAAGCTCTGATTATCTATAGATTGAATTTAAACACAAACAAATAAATTATAGATTATAGATTGGTTTTACATGTAGCATAGAATTTTATTATATTATTTTTTTCATCCTTTGTTATATATTCTGGATATATTACTATAACGTGGGCTCCATAAAATTGAATTAACGATTCTTATCAAAGATATATAGGTCATATATAAAGGTAGGGTCATGAAAAAAATGAAAATGTTAAAGTATCTAACCACTAGTCTTGTGAAGGGGTGTAGAATCAAATAGAATACATGATTTCAAGGTATCATTTCCCATTAACATATAGTGTATAATTAACAATTTTTCATAGTATAGTCTATTTTTTTGGGAATATGGTAGTTCTTGTAGTGTTAGTCATGCTTACAAGTATTCTAAATTCATAAAATGCATTCTAGAAATTGAGGATTGCTAGGATTTAGAGGAAATCCCAATCCTTAGTTGATTGATTATTTATTAGAATATGAGTATTATTTGTATATATTTTTGATGAATTCAGAGTAGATATTGTTTATTTTCTTATTTTCTCATCAGAGTGTAACATACCATTTTGTTGGAGTTTTCTGAATCTCATAACGAGACTACTCTATTCATGTTATATTTTGATGTTTTTTTGGAATACATAACCAATGATATATATAATTGACTAAGATATAATGTTGTAGTACCCTATTTAGGAATGCATGAATATAATCATGTATTTATAAAGATATCTGAATACAGTTCTGCATGGAAATTACATGGGTTATATTTTTTTAAAATAAATATTTTGAGCATGGCCCCAAGAGTTTTATGTACTTTGGGGTAAACTCTATAGGTATTTCCCACCGATCATGGAATGCTTCTTACTACATTGGAATGTGAATTTTTTATAGAGTGGATGTGACAATGATTATAAGTGGTATGAGTGTTGAACACTCAGCTAACGTCTATCAAAGGTGGGGTCCGGATGGGTTGGTCCTGTCAATGTGTGGAGGTAATGCGAAGTAGGTTAGTCTGATCCATCTGACCATCGAGCGAATAGGTCTTCTCCCTAAAAATTATGATTGATGTTGATGAGTAATAAATTTTGTTGGACAAGTCATTAGTGGACTACTAGTTAGTCAATCACTTAGACCTCATACCCAAGGATTCCATGAGGTTCAGGTTGGATCCACCATCATGTATATTGAATGCATGACTAGTTAGAGTGGAATATCGTGTTGCATATTCCCTAACATGATTATAGGTTCACATGTCACCCATGAGCACCACATTCTTATTCACAACACAAAATAGGTGTTGTTTTCTGCCCCATGGGGATTACTATCTTCAATTTCACAAAATGCGGTATGTCCCATGACCCATCACATGGACCTGTTTTTTTTACAATTTGGTATATTAAAACCATTAATTATTTTTGTTTGTATAAAAAAAACTATTTTGAGTGTCTTTGTATATAGATCTTTATTTGGAGACACTTTTGTAAAATTATGGTTATGATTGAGATGTTTATGATAAACTTAACTTCAAACTCTACAAGGATAGTGATGGGTTTGAGCATGATGGTCAATGATTTCTTGGGGGTTTTTATTCCCTCTTTCATGAGCGAGTGATAGGATAGCCATAACCACCATTCATTACCTTGTTGGATCCTTTATTAAATACAAGGACTTTGGGTTCTCTATATTGGATAATACAGTCATTAATTCATTAGTCTAGACAAGGTGCATGCCCCCTTTATGAAATTGGTATATATGAATTCCCTTTTAATGGGGGCACAAGTCATCCAATAGAATTATGTACTATATGTTTTAATGTACAAATCATGACACAGTGTGGGTCCTCTATCATGGTTTAGCACTCCTTGAATGACATGTATATATCATTAAGGCATAGGTCTCTCACTTTTGATTTTATAGAGGATTTGGGTATTCATAAGTCTAAGTAGTTATCTAAATGAGTAATACTAATGTTGTAGGCCCTGAGGCATGTACGGAATTCATGCTTACCTCCTAGATTGGTAAAATAGTTTGGATACTAAATATATACTTTATGGTTATTTATGTATTATGTATATTTCTTGATTCTTGATATATGTGGTCCATGATGAAGTAATAATTAGATGATTGAGATTAATCCATTATCCATGGTTTTCTAGATTAGTGATCATATCTTCAACATTTTGATTTGTTGTTAATATTTCCCTCTTGCATAGGTTTTAGTTGACGTGTTATTTTATCTTGGAATTAGGGTTTCATTTCATCACACATATTATTTTCATACTCATATCTTCATGGGTTTTTTCATTTGTTGTTGTTTATGTGAATATGATTAATAATACAGAGGTGACCATATAGGATGTGAAGATTGATTATATAGTAGTCCTAATACATAGTGGCATATGGTGTCCTATGAATGCAGGTACTCTATTTTGGGGTTGACCTTGGTGTCCTTATAGGGAAGAGTATATTTCACTAATTTTATTTCCTTTGGTATTGAATCCCTTTTATGATTTATTATTCTTGTAATTACACACATCTTTTTACGTGTTATTTGGTGTATCATATAATAATTTTCAATAGTGAAATTTTTTACACATATTATTAATGTTTGTGGTAATTAATATTATATATAATTTATATGCCTATTCTTGGTTGATATAGGCTACAAAAACCCATATATTTGTTTCCTTCTTGGTTCAAGTAACATCCCATGGCTAATAGAAGGTAGGTCTACTATGGAAAACATTTATTGCCTCAGGACCAGGTGGGGACCAAATGTGTTTGGTTATTAGAAAACACATTATTCATCATGGTAAAAAGAATAAATGGTAACTAATTTTTTTTAGATGATACAAATTTGTTAAATTTGGTTTTAGAATTTTTAAAATCCTTAAAAAAATTAATTAAATGATCTCAAGATGAGTTAAAATTATCACTACTTTGTTATTTAGAGAAAACATATATTTAATTATATAACATCATCCCCAACTAAATAATATATTTCTTATTTCTAAAATATATTAGGTTAAAAGAAGGTTCTTAGTGAGGGTGTTCCTTGTGAAACCCATAATAATAGGCCAGTAAGACTGTAATGCGTTGTATAATTCATGCGCCATATAGAATAAATATTGTACTGTAGGTTCAAAATCCCCTACCAAACCCATTAGTTTTGTCTCTCCCAACCTTTTAATGTCAATCCTGAATTATTTAGTCAAAATATTATATCATCATATCTTTTGAAATGAAATATAAAAGGGTTTTACATTCTTATCTTCTAACATATTAAGATATGAGTCTCTTCAATACAAGTCACACACACACACACACACACTGAGAGTTGTGATAAATATATTCATCAAATAAAATAATTATTTATTATAATATTTATATTGAAAAACTAGATCCCCAATATATAAAAAGATATCAAATCATGTAAATTTTTTAGAAACGTCCATTTCTTAGACAACTTTCATATTTGAAACTATTCACTCCTTTATTCTATGTCAAAATGAAACCTTCCAATACTTTTATTGACATTGTGACATCAACCTCACTTCATATTTCCACCCTTAAAAATCAATATATCACACCATTGATGATATAATTATCAAATTTAACAATAAATAATGTTGTTTGTGGATTTCCCTTCACCTCGTGAGTGATAAATGATTAAACAAATTAGATTGTTAGGTCCACCAAAGTTTGTTCTACCATAATAATCTAGACTGGTTTATTATTATCCACTAAATTTATTTTCATATATCTAATTTAGTCAAATTTGGATTTAAAAATCATTTATCACCGATAATTATGCCCTTGTAATAAAAACATAACTAACTATGAAAGTGTATGAAAATTTCAATTTTAAATACCAAAATCAATTATAATTAAAATCTAAATATTAATAAGTTAATATAAATAATCCTTTTGAAAAATAAAATTATTTATTATAATTAAAAAATTGTGAAATATATTAATTATTGAATTAGATTCAGGTGAAAAGTTACCTTCTTGGTAGGCATGCACATTATATTCATCAAAATAATCTTGTTCAAAATTCGTTTTCATAATCATGATTTCCATTCACAATGTTAGATAAATGGGTGGTGAAAACAACTAAAAATAAACTAATTAAAATTATCCCAATACGTGATTGAATCCTGGTAATATTTGAATATATTCCATGCTACACACACCACCTTGAGAAATACCGTGTAAATTAATTTTCAACATGATCTCTACTTTAGATGTTTTTAGTGTCTCTTATCTAGAATTTAATCTTGAAAATTTAAATATTTTATATTTTATAAACATCCCATAACACTAAATTAGACCATATAGTTGGATATTTTAATAAATATCGCAACTAAAACAATTATAGGGGAATTAAAATAATGGATAAAATTTGAATATAGGTTACTTTATCCTGAAATATGAATTAGGGATGTTAAAAGGGATAAAAAATATAAAATGTTATCTACTTATTGTCTGTTATAAAAAAAAGTAGTTAGAAATTGAGGAGGAAAGTTTTATGTTCATCCCATTTGTTTGAGATATAAAAGGATTTAGCTATAAAAAATAAGTGGAGATGTGAATATATATGATTAAGTATTTGTGCTTTTATGTTTTGTATAGAAAGTGGAACTCGGCACATGGTTTGGGGAAAATACTATAAAATTAACTCCCTTAATAATATGGATTTGGGAGTAAGGATTAGTGATGAATTTGAGTGATTATTTCTCCATGACGGGTATTATAGAGTACGATTTTAGAATGAGGTAGTATAAACTCATATAGCATCATTATAAAAAATGGGAGGGTGTAAAATGGGAATTGTTTACTAAATCATTGATATAAAATATTTTGTCATGGATAAGAACAAATATTTGTATAAATATGTAAATGAAATGAGAATAATTTGAGGAAATATTGACAAAATAATTTCAAAAAACAATTGACGATGTGGTTTAGATTAAATATTTGGCTTAATATTGTAATTCCTTTGGAAATACTAAATGAAAAAAATTCATTATTATTTTTATTTTGGATAAAGTGATTCAAACACTATACTTTTTTCAAGGTATAAAACTATAATATTCTACAAAAATTCATTAATAATAATCCTTATTGATAACATTAACCTCAATTATTTAATAAAAATTATTTTAAATTATCATTAAAATTGTAAAATAATCTTTTTATGTGAACTTTTATCATTTGGGATTATATGAGAAAGTTAAAATTAATTTAAATATTAATCATATTAGATCTCATAAATGATGGGAAGAATATGATCCATTTTATTATAAACTAAAATCATATTTATCACAAACAAAGATTCATTTATACTTGTGTTGAATATTCAGATTCATCATATTTAATATAGCTAGTTTTTTAATTGATTGTGAGAAAATTATAAAAATATATAAGAAAGGATAGGTAGTTGGAGTATTATTTGGATAATTTTATATTTAATTAAAATTAAATGTTACTATTTAACATTATACGGTGTTTATGTATATAATTTAAATATTGTCATAGTCATGTGTTTTAGAAATTCATTTTTATATAATAGATTGCCAAAATACGGAATTTTCTATTTTAATATATTTCACATATTGAAATTAATTAGGCTATTTAAATTTATTGATTATTTAAGGTTATCACATAGCACATGTAGAAATCTTATATGGAGAGAACTTTCATGTAATCTAGATTGGATTATGTTAAACAAATAGATGAGATATATACCTATGAATATACCCTAATATAATTATGAAAATATTTATTGTACAATTTTTGTTTTCTATAATATAGAGAAGTAGTAAGTATACAATACATTTATATTCATTCATATAGAGGCATATATTGACTATCTATGGGTTCACATGTTACACTAATTCCTTGGGATCCTCAAAATACTTTGATTGGGATGGGATTCATTCATAGAAATTATCTAGTGAGTTCTAATATTCCACCAAGTGAATAAAGATTTAATTCCTTGTTTTTGGAATTTTTTATTTGGAAGTTGGAATATTATAAAAAAATTAATGATATAAAATATGACTAACCACTCGGTTTTAGATAAAAAATAATAATGACCTGTGTTATTTTCATATTTTATTTTTACGTTGGAATCATATTTCAATAAAAATATGATTAAATTTCCATCAAATTTCAACAACATGGACTAAATTATTATAAATTAAAATATTATATTATTTAATAATAAATTTAAATTACACTAAAATATTAAATTATTAAGATCTAAAAACATGAAATTTAAAATTCATAGTAAAAATATTATTTTTAAAATATAATATATTTGTAAATATAAAAAATTCTATACACAAATAATTTTTCCTTAAATCCTTGAGAATATGCATACACTTATTGAAGGTTAAAGACAATGTAATGATGCCTATTTAACATATAATTTACCAAAAAAAATTGGTTCAAAATTATTCCAAGGTTTTTATTAAAATATAAAACAAATATTATAACGAAATATGATAAATATATCAAGCTCTAAATCATGTAATTAAAAAATTAATTTAGCTCTTGACAATGTTATAAAATATTTTTCGCTTTTTATTCGAGTTGTAGAGCTACAACTATTATAGAATAATATAAATGTAAAGATAACACAATTATTATATATGTCATTACTATATTAATTATATTTAGTAACATATAACTACACAATAGATGAAGTATGTGTTTTTTATTCAGTTGTTTCCCATTTATGTTATCTTTTCTTGTTTTTTAATAAATAATACCCTTCTGGATGTAATAACGTTTTCTAATAACACACACACAGATATATATATATATATATGTATATATATATATATATATTTGATAACTGGAACTGTAATTTTAGAGTCTTTTTTTTGAAATTTAGGATATTGAAAATTTTAGGGGTGTTTAAATATCAAGAGTATAATATATATTCAACCAATCATGGAATGAAATTTCTCGAACACTGTTGGATTTGGTATATAATGTTTAGCAATGGGTTGTATATTCATAATTATTATTGGTGGATGGAATTATTAGTAAATAATGGGTGTTTTTGGAATTAAAATAACTGTATAATTATTAAATTAGTTTAGTTTTTTAAAAGAAATATTGTTCTTAGAAAATAACTGAATACAATTATATTATATTTTTTCAGTGCTGATGAAATAAAATATTGTGTTTGTAGATCTAAGGATTTGATGTTAGTGTGAGTCATCCATGGTATGTTTTCATAGATATCATGATAGGTATTTGATGGGGGTAGAAAATGAAAATTTCACTCACCTCATTTGTTGTTTAAACTAATAGTAAATCTTTTATTTTCACCCTTTTCTTTTTAAGGACTGTCATAAATTCCAAAGTTGTGATTAATTTTATAAAGAGGTGGATAATATATGCAAAATATATGTATCATCCCTAATGATTTACAATTTAAAATCATCATAGAAAAATGGTAGGAGAAAAAAAATATCATATTTTTTTATTAGTCATTATAAATCTATCCTAATTTTTTATTTTATGATGAGAAGATCATTTATAAAAATCTAGAATAATGTTTACGGTGGTCAGTTTAATCTATGAATTGTGATTATGATGTTCTTAGGTAAAATATTCTATATAAGGATTTCTGATTTTTATGATTTTTGATGTGATTAATTAATAAAATTAATTGAAAAAAATGGAAGTGAAATATTGACATTTATGAAATATAAATCCTATAGTAAGAAACATTGTTTTTTTTGAATAATAATTTCAAATATAGTGATATTATATTTAACAATATATTTACAGATATGTTTTACTTGATTTATTTGAGATTAAGAAATTAGTGTCGGTATGTTTTATATATGTTTTAAGATTTGTTGTTATGATGACTTTATTTCTATACGTGTTTTTAATTTCATAGATGAATACATTACTAAATTCTCAATCGAAATTCTTAGTAAGATATATATAAAAAATTATATAAATCCTTAAATCATTAGGAAGGTTGGTTCAATGTACCTTGTAATGGGTCAATCCAAAGTGACCTAATTATTTTTTTAACTTTCTAGAATATTTTCTCTGCAGATAATATGGTTTTATGAGCTGATGCAGTGAGCTACATATGATTCATGAAATATTGGAAAGTGGTCACACCACATTCTGGTATCGATGTACATGGTAATGGGTTATATTATTGTGATATGATTTGTACATAAAATGGATGGGATAATTATATTGATTTTCTATATTCAACATGGGTTGTGAAACCTATTTATTCCTTACATGATTATTAATCTGTGTTATGAAGCATTATGGATTAAATGATAATGGTTTTGACAATGGAATATCCTATAAACCCTTATATAAACTTATATTTTCAACTCTAGTGAATTTGTGAACAAGAAATGAGTCTGGATGATTACTAGATAATAAAATAATGTGTTTCTAATATGTCATGAATTGTGATGAGTTTGTGATGAATTTTTCCAAATATATACAATATTAGGGATGTGGTGAATTAACTTTATAGATCATGATTTATAAATAACTAGGTGGGAGTGAATTATTAATATTTGATATTCCGAAATGTTTCCCAATGATATAGTGGTGGTGGAATTATTTATGGTGGACTAAGTGGGAGATAAAAATACGGTTGTGGTATGAATTCATTTTTGATATTTTATAATTATGATGATGATGTGGGTTGTTGAGGTGGGTATGTGGTATAAAGTAGTGGAGTTGTAGTATAATTAGAGGCGAATCATTGAGATTGGATGCTTACTTATATATTAGAGACTCTATTGGTGGATAACGTAAGAACTAAAACTAGTTAAGGATAGAAGAGTTCATTTCTTTTGACAGCCATGAAACTAATGGTTTGTGGGTAGAAAATGACTCAACAATTGAATATTTTATAAATATTTCCTTGTGGGTGGAAAATAAAATAGCATTATTATATTGAATATGGGTTAGGATGAACTACCCAAGGTTGACCTAACATTTCCGTCAAGTAGGCTCACAACATGGTGCAGATCAACCAAAAAACTATACAAGTCTCATGAAAAACAAAAAAAGTGATAACTTGACTTTGTATAGTTCATATGAATAGTACAAATCATTCAGGTATGCAATTTCAAGACCAATTGACAAACATTAAACTGAAATAAGAAATGAAAAAACTAGTTTCACTGGGACCATCAATCACCACCACGTTATACAAATAAAAATTTTATCATAAACATGTGGTGTTGGAAGGTTACATAAAACCATCCCTTAACCTATTTGATATATAATCACATCTACAAATTCATAAATTCAAAAGTATGTCTAATCCCAAATCATAATAGGATTTCCCCTAATAATATACACAATGCATAACACAATAAAAAAAATTTGATCTAGCTTTATAACAATTATAGATCATAATAAATATTAAAAAAACATAAAAAAAACAATTTTCATAAAATAAATTAATATAAAAATACAATAATAATTGGAAAAGAACATTAATTATAGCATGAATTCATAAACAAAACCATACATTGATACACCATTTGATAATAATGTGAATAACCAACCCTGAAATGTGACATACTTTTTAAAACAACACATAAATGAAAAATAATAAGATACTGGATCTATATAAAGGTAATAATTACATGGAATCATAATGAAATTATAAACTAGATATATCATGAATGTAAGTTATATCAAGTCCTGTTAGAGTATTTCAACATTATACCTCTAATGGTGGGAAACCTACTATAGCGGCATAATTGTTTATACTGATAGATCGATTTTTCCTTTGAGATATATTTTAAAATTCCATTTACAAATGATGATGAAAATATATTATTCATTTTCAAATTTAATCATCACTACTCCCATTAATGAAAAAAATATTTGAATCAAAACCAACTTTACTGAAATTTTTCAAACACATAGTGTCAACATAAATATTTTTAAACAAACATACCATTAAAAGCATGAATCTCTTTAAAAAGTAAATTTTAAATAAAAATAATCATTTTTATTAGATTGGATAAATGTATTAACAAGGAATTTATTTAAATATTTAGCTATAACCCTTTTTTGTAGACACATATGTCACGAACAAAGGAGATTGAGTCCGAATCGAAAATATTTAGAGAGAGGGAGAAATGAGTAAATTAGATCTTCTTTTGTCTATATCCATAAGAAACATCATCAAATATCTCTATAATCCATTAGATATGGAATCCATCATCCAATCATTTGTAAATGAGAATAGATGATAAGAGAAAAAATAAGGATCAAATAATATTGGAGAGAACCAGATCGATATTGGAATTCCCCACGAAGAGATCTATCTAGAATAAAGGAAAAACACAAGGCAAGAAAGGGTAGATTCCTCTATTGTGTATAGTTAGTTTTAATTCATGGTTAATGGGGATTATAAGAATATTAGATATAAAAATTATCAAGTAAATATGGGAATGTAATGACTTATTATTTTTTTAGATCGGGGTGAATGGTTAGGATCCCTGGTTAAAACATACGAGTCTCAAACCACCCATAGCCTATGTACCATTAAATAATTATCAAATATACTTTTCGTAAGCCATATAGTTTATAAAATCTATGTGATTACCCTAGAAAATAGCATAGTCCACCAAAAATTCCCTTTAAAAGCTACACCTTTTGAAAATCCAATCTTGAAATGTGAAAAACATCTTTAGAGCCTCATAGTTCCATACCCGATGTTTAGTAAAACCAGGCACCTAAAACATTCACATATCTTGAATCCCACAAAAAACCAAATTTTTAACCAATGAATCAAGAAAACATTAGAATTACCCAAATGAAAAATCAAGATGAAAAAAACACTTACCATTGACTATACGAGCTTCAAAATTATCTCTACCATTAAATATTTCTATCCCTATAAAATTCTTAATATTGTGAACTTGAAAAAATAGATTACCAATGCTTTTTCATTAATGATTCTACTCCCATGTCCTATATAAATCCTATCCATACTGACAAAAAACACATACCATGGGAATTGTTTTACTCTACACTACATTATATTGGTGTTCCACATTCATAACCAGTTTATCAAACATAGTAACATGGGGATCACAATCAACATTTTCCCATTCAATCAGGTGGGAAATGTCTTTTTAATTCCTCCTCAGGTGTGAAACAGGAAGAAAATCTTGAATCGATGTCCAAAAAATAATAGGTGCACCTGATACTCCACCATTAAAATTTGTTCAAGAATCTCAAAAGGGTCATCAAACCTCATTGGTAATCTTCCCTTATAAGACAACCAAACATGTACCAAGCGATGTGAAACTATAAGAGACACCTTATCACAAACCATAAAATCTAAAAACTGATGATTAAGGTTTGTATACAAATTAAAATGAATTTCAGTATCCCCTAACCTCTTATGGATTAGCTATATGGTTTATGTCCTCTCTCGAACAAGGCTTTGTTTAACTGAGGACTAATCTCTTACATTTTCCCAATACAAAGTAGTTCTATATGACCAACCATACAGTGCTTCAAATTGATCCATCCAAACCAAATCCTAATGAATATTGTTTTGGTAAAGTATGGTATATGATGATTATTTTAACAGGAACCACCCTAATCATGAACACAATCTTGAAGGGTATCCCAAATAATTAGGATTTTGAGAACTATTATCCCATCCATCGACATAGAATTAAATGATTAATATGAATTCAGAACACAAATACTCACAAAATCCATTCCAAAACCAACATTTAATCCTCATAAACCTTTCAGAATCAACCATAAGGGGAACCTAAATTAAAGTTAAATATTCATAGTCATATAAGTTCTCGAGATGCTCCCACTACATTTTCTCCTTAATAGGGAGGAAATGATATGATTTAATAAGTCACTTAATGATCACCCATATAACATAACTCACACTAGAATTTATAGGAAATTTCAAAACTAAGTATATAAATATTTCATCCCATTTCAACACTTGTATATGAAGAATATGAAAAAAGCTAGAAAGTCTCTAGTTATCTACCTTAATTCTAAAAGAAGTAAGGAACCATGAAAAAAATTCCGAAATCAACAAATTCTCCCTTGACAACATATATTGATGTCTCAAATAATTATACATCATAGTCTTCCCAAGGTGTCCATAACAATAAGATCTCTCTCCACTATACATCAACTAATTTCTCAATGATATAGGAACATCTGAACTACTTCTGAAACACAATGAACCTGCGGGAGACCAAGACCACAGAACCCTAGACTTCCCATAATTTAGTATTTTACTAAATAATTGTAAATACGTTTCTTCCTCTATCTTGTTCTAAACCCACACATCAAAAGATTATTATTCCCCCACATAAACTTTGAAATCCATCCCACCATCTTTTTCCACTATCAATCTCATCTATGTGAACAAACTCATCAGATACCACTATTGAGATGATTCCCTAAAGAACTGATTTAGTAATTTCTTGATCAACACATCAGTGGCCATGTTCCCTTTATTAAATGTATAAGAGATACCAAAATAAAAATTACAAAAATACTCATATCAATGTCTCTATAGAAAGTTTATATCGCAATATGGGAAATTAATCTTCAGGCTCTTATTATTTTAATATAAATTAAACTCTTCACCAGAGTGAGAGTGAAAGTAATTTTTGAGAGCATGTATAACAGCCACCAAAAAATTATTAGGTGCGTGGTTGTTCTTATGATGATTGAATGGTTTTAAATATCTATAGGCTGCCATGATTTTCTCCCAATATAAAGAGACACCTCATTGTTACACTCTAAGAATCATAGTAAAGATTATAATCTGGAATTGGTTCTAGAGGAATTAAAACTAGAGATTATGTAATCCTAAAATTTAGTTCCTAAAATGATCTCCAGTATTTATCATTTAATTAAAACCTAAACCCTTAAGTGTTCGATATTTCATTAGGGATGAAATCCTAGATAAGTCTTAAATAAACTACTTATAATTACTAGCCAACCCCATGAAACATCCAATATTAAATATCTTCTAGGTTACTCCCAAGACATTACCACAAAAATTATTTTTTGGATCCACTATGTTTTCCTTATCATATATGACATGCCCAATAAAGATAACTTGATGGATTCATAACTCATATCTAGAAATATTACCATGAAATCTATGTTCTTTTAAGATTATATGGATTATATCCAAATGTTCCTAGTGTTCCATAATAGACATGGAGTACACTATAATATCATCCCCAAACACTTAAATGAAAGAGTCATAAAACCTATAAAAATTAATATTCATTAACACTATAAATACCACAAGTGCGTTGGTGATACTAAATTGCATAATCTGAAACTGGATTTTCACATTCCATCTCAAAAACATTGTACTAGATATAGGTTTACAGCGGATCATACTTCACATACATTGATATTAGTTTAATGTTGATGAAAATTCATCACAAAATATAACAAAACCTCGATCATACCATATTGGTATTGTGTCTTTACAAACTAGGAATAATAAACATCTTGTTCCCAAGACCTCTTCATTTTCTCCCACTTATTTTGTCATAACAAGACCAATTTTTGACATATCTTACTTAATAACATTATTACTGACCTGGTGAAAAGAAAGATATGAAGGGGTGAGCTTAGATGCTTATTAAGGAAAAACAAGGGAGATATCAATAGTATCTTAATAATAAGATTTGACAACATAACATTTAAAACTATTATCCTGTATATGAATTATAACGATATTATGACATGGGATAAATCATGAATGTTCATTAAAATATATTAACATAAACCCAAAAGTCAAAACATAAGACATGATGTTTTTTGGAATACGTGTATGAATATAAAATCATTTTATATTAGTCACATATCATTTCTAAGACCATCATAGAAGAAAAATTACATTAATAAATGGCGTTCAATCCTCATTCCAACCCTTTATTGTTAAACAAAGATAATTTGTCATTCCATCCATGTCTACCTCATGAGATATAAATCTTTAGCCAATGCATTGGAGTGATATATAGGAATCACCCATCTAATAACGAAATCATTCTTATGTGTTCCATATAACATAAATCAATTATTATAACCCACAGAATAAAATATGTTTCTTTAAACATCCTTCCACCGTAACATAGTCCACGTAAAACAAATGGATTTCATAAAATTTAATGCATCATATAAAAAATAAAATCCTAGAAAACTAAGGATATTAAACTTGATACAATTCCATATTAAAAAAATTCTATCTCAGAAGGAATTAAATTTTGATATAAAACTTTGAATTAATTCTTGGGGAAAATTCCCTTTCTTATTCAAAAATGTATTATTTTCTAAAAATGCTACTCAAATTTAAAATTAAAATATTTATTTTTTTGAACAAAAACATGAAAAAATTTATATTAAGATTCATTTAAATATGGTTTTATGAATACGTAAAAATACGTACATTCCATTTTTGTTAAGAAACATTCCCCTCATAGTTTTTTTTGAAAAACTCAAAAAGTGCCACATTTCGAATAATAAAAAAATGATTCCTTTAATACAATTTAATAAAAAGTCACCAATGGGTAAAATTAATTTAAAAAACTATATAAGAATGTAAATAATATTACATATTTTGAAAATATGGATGTGGATGATAAATATACCCCAGTAAATATTTACGTAGATAAATCTCATATAATAATGAGATTGTGAAATTATACCTTACCTTTTAGGTTCAATTTTTATTTGTATGTGTATAATCCTACTTTTTAATGACTTAAATAATTTTATTCACTTATTTGATAGTCATATTAATTTTTTTATATCATATATGATCATATTAGCATCTATTTGTTAATAACATTTCATTATTAATTGTTATTCGGGTATTAACTACTTCATTTCCTTATGCTTATTTTGGTGAATAAGTTCTGGTTCTAATTCATAGTTCATAGTAATATAATTAATGATTGTTATTAAAATTTAATATATAATATGTATTCTTTCTATAAATTTACATACTAATTCTTTGATGATCATCATGTAGAATGAATCACATCACATCGTGGAGACAGTAAGATGTACATACGCATGAGTGACGATATCATTCCCATAATTGTTGAATTCTATTGAAGTTAAATTTGTATAATATTTCAGAGTCAATATCATGTTATAATAATCTTATGTAGTTTTTATATTCATCATTATACTCATCCATGTATGGTGGTGGTGAAAAATAGATTATACCATGGCGTAGAGACGGTAAGTCGTACGTATGCACGCAGGGTGATTTAATTTTTCATAGCATTGATAGAATGTGAAATATTATTATTCTATAATAATAACATCGTCTCATTATATATGTGATAATGGAGTTATTACTTATTAATTAAACAACTCATGAAGATGAAGTAGAAGATAAAAAAATTTGAATGAATTGGTAGAGGAGATTACCTCTTCTTCGACCTACTTCCTCTAAATATCCTCTCAGAGCACTATAGTTGGTCTTCAATGAAAATCAGAACCTATAGAATGTAACCAGGGAACATGGAATTGTATGGAAGATCATTAAGGATCAATGTTAAGTGATGAGGTGAGGGACGATGTTCCACTTTATAAATGAGGTGAGGGGCACTTTTGGGATCTACAAAAATATTAATTTATAATAAAATCAATCCCCATCCAAAATCCACTCAATTTATAAAATTTCCAAGATAATATGATATAGGGTTATAATATCCCCATTAAATATATTTTATAAAAAAAATTCGATCTATTTAAACATTTTCATTCTAATTAACACTTTTTTATTATATTTATGTTTTTAAAAAGGTATCAAATATTTAAAAACTAAAAGGGTTCAATATGTACTTAATTTTTGCCAAAGGGACCATAAATAAATACAATAGAATTTTTCGACCACTTAATTAATTTTTTATATTTTAAAAAAATGTTTTATGATTTTTAAATAATTTAATAAATAATTATTTTGATAAATAATCCATGGTGTAAAATTTTACACTATTCAATTCATTGATTTTTAAAAATATTTAGATAAATGGTTAACATTGAACCAACTATTTTATTATATTACTAATTGGGAAGGGTCCTCTAAAAAATTCATTATACATATTAATTATCCAAAATTATATTTATTATAAATCATTTAAGAACATTTATTTTTATATCAATTAATAAAATATTTACTACATTGATCTTGTGTAGTTACTTAATATACATATTGGTTTTATAAAAAATAAAATAAAATATGATGAAGAAGATAAATATACTATATTTAATATGAATATTTTTAGTAGATTTTATCTTTGAGAATACCCAACACTTAAAATGATGTACTTAATAAATTATAAATGTGACAAATTTAACATGACTTTAAAAAATATAAGTGTCACAATATATTCTATAAGGACCCAAATGGTCACTAACGTGAACCTTGGATGGTTATTATTGAGATATACTTGACCAATAAGAGTTTTTCAAGTGTTTGGGTCTTTTTATGGTTGCTAGTATTACAATAAAAATTGTTTTAATGATTTCTCATCAGTCAAATATTCTTTACATCATCAATGTATAACTAAATATTATAAATTAATTATCATGATAAAGAAAAATTATTTAGATTTTATATAGATATTTAAAATCTAATTTATATTTTGTATAAACTTATATAAAAAATTATTTAGTTATTTAAATTTGAGTGAGACATATTTATCTTTTCTTAAAAAAAATAAATTGTTCTAATATCATCCCAGTGGCTTCCAATAGACACTATTTTTACCCAAGGATTATTTAGTTCGAAACACACTCATCCAAAGATATTAATAAAAGTGTTTGGGTAATTTTATTATAGTATTAATACCCTCAATTATCCAATTTACCCTTTTACTATATAAATAAAAATTTCCAAAGTTACTATTTTGAATGCCCAAAAATAAAATAATGTTATTGAAATAATTTGGACATAATAGATATAAATATGGAATCCATTTTAAAAAATCCAAAACAAAGAAATTTTGGTAAATAAAAAAATTATCCTTGTTGTCAGAATAAGAGAACTATTTATAAAAGATAAAACCTTGCAAAAAATGGAAGTGTTTTTACATCTAAATTCGACGTAAAATTAATGATAATAGAAAACATTATACTGAATGATAAAAATGTATTCTATTTATAGATTAAAACCATTAAATTTTATAATACAACCATATATATTATTTTGATGAAAAAAGTTGTTTTCAATTAAAATTTATTTTATTTTTACTATTCATTAAAATTTGAATTTTTTTAGAAAAATATTAAATGTTCATCCAACATAAATTTTTATATCTCAATTCCATGGAACATGTTCATGTTGTTATACAAAAATTATTAATGTGTCAAAATCCGAATTTTAAAGGGGTTTTCCATTAAAAGGCCGAAAAATACATTTTGGATAAATTACGTTTTTGTACATAAAACAAGGTTAATTCATACACTATGAAAATAATATATATTTGAGGAATATAAAATATTTTTTATTAAGAATATAAGATATATATTACATTAATTTCACATAATAATAGTAATTAAATAAATATATATATATAAATAGAAAAATAAAATTGAATTATATTTTTCATAAATAATTGGTATCAAAAATTACTCCACATTACATTTTCATAAGTTGGTTATATTTGTTAACACAAAAAAAATAGCTAGGTTAAATGGTGACTTTATACTATGTAAATCTTTTGGTTCATTTAAACTCACGATTACGTGAAACGAATGATATTAGAAAATTAATGATACATAGAAGAAATATTAAATAAAAACATAAGGGTGTTACAGTCTACCCCCATTAAATTGAATTTTTCCAATGAAATTGTCCACTTGGATATGAAAAGATGAGGATATCTCTACCTCAACATATTCTCAAGTTAAAATTTAGATTCCTCAATTAGAGGTTCCACCACAAATCATTAACAAAGTCAGAGGTCGTGTTTCATAGTCCTTTTAATCTACGATCCATAATCTCTAGTAGTTGTTATTTGTAAGGATGATCTTTCTCTAGGGGTATGACTTAAATGTTTAGTACATGTGAATTATCAGTTATGTACATTCTCATGATAGATACATGGAACACATAATGCACTTGAGAGAGATTCAGTTGAAGCTCCAATCGGTAAGCTACCTTCTCTACACGATCCATAATTTCAAAAGGCCTAAGATACTAGGGATAAGTTTTCCCTTCATTCCAAATATCATTACTCTATTCCATGTAGATATTAATAGAAACACCTTTTCACTCACTTCAAACAGTAGAATTTTTTTCAGTGGTTGGCATTATTTTTTTTTACTCTGATCTATTCTAAGGTGTTGTTGAATATATATGACAGTTTCTGCCATTTATTCAACAAGATCGTGTCCTAATAGCTTTCTATACCAAAATCCATCCTAGTATTTAAGACTTATGAACTTATCTCCATAGTGGGCTTCATACGAACCCATCAAAATACAAAATAGAAAGTTATTATTGTAAGAAACGTTACCCAACAGTAGGCGTTGAACCCAAAAAACCTTTGAAATCCATAGAGAAACCTCTCAACATGCCTCCTAGAGTTTGAATTTTCATATTAGACTGACCAATTATCTAAGGATTATAATCAGTGTAGAAACATAAATATGTATCCATAGCCTACTAAAAAAGTCACCAGAACATTGTAGTATATCTTGGACCCCAATCATATATAAATTAAAGTGGTACTCCATGAAATCTTACCACTTCCATCCCTCTAGAAATACTATTTGAAGTCCTTGTATATATTTTTGATTCAACAATCAATAGATAATGAAGAACTATGATCCTTATCCAATACAACATTCTTTAATTCTTGTATGAGAGTAATAACAAAACCTATTCTTAAACCTTATAATTCCACCACAATCAAGGTTGTATTCAAGAAACTTTATCACCTACCTTTATCTCTTCATCATCCTATTGTGTCTCTTTAATATTCACTTGTATAGATGGTTGAACATTCAATTAGGAAAGAAAATATTTCTCCCCTTCCATTAAAAATTCATGATCCATATTTTTTCAATATATAAATATTTTTTCTTTTGTGATCCTCAACATGAATAGGCCATTATGGTCATTTTGACTAAAATCATCTTCCACCTTGTTCACTTTCCCAAGGTGGTAATGAATTGAGCATTCATAATCATTAATTAATTCCAACCATCATTCTTGGCTCATATTCAACTCCTTTTGTTTGAAAATATAATTTTATGTTTTATGATCAATATAAATATCACACCATTCACCATAAAGATAATTAATCCTTATCTTTAATGCAAAAATTATCGTAGCTAACTCCAAAACATGAGGTGGGTAATTTTCCTCGTGGATTTTTAGTTATCGTGAGGCATAAGCTATAACAAAATCATTTTATATGAGAACAAATACTATCCATTTTTTGGATACAACACTATAGATCACAAACCTTTCTCCACTACAAGTTAGTGTGAGCATAGGTCCACTAGAAAACCTTTTTTAGTTCTTTTAAATTCACTTCACATCCCTCCATACACCCAAAATTATCTCCTTTTCGAGTCGACATGGTGAGTGGATTAGATAATCATGATAAAAATTTCAATATCGATTTATAATATCCATCCAAAATAAAAAAAATCGGATCTTAGTTTTATTTCATGGTCATAACAAACTTTCAATAACCTCTATTTTTGCTGGATCCCGAAAGTTTCCCTCTTTTGAGATTATGTGATCCAAAAATGAAACTTTCTGTTGCAAAAACTCATACTTGGTAAATTTTTCAAAATGTTTCTGCCTTATCAGTGTCATCATTATAATAATCTATTTATCTTCATGTTTTGCATGCTCTTCAAATAGATAATAATATCATCAATAAATACTAGCACAAACAGATCGAGATAATATCTAATGACTCTATTTTTTTGATCAATTAAGATAATAAGGTAATTAGTAAGACCAAAAGATATCACTATAAATTCATAGTGTCTATAGATTATACATGAATGTCATATTTGGTATATCCCCCTTATTTTTCGTTAGTTTATGATATCCAAAATGAAGATCAATCTTTGAAAAGTATTGATCTCTGCATTGTTGGTTGAATAAGTCATCAATTTGGGGAAGATGATATTTTTTCTTGATAATGATATGGTTAAATTCACGATAATCAATGTAAAGCCTCATGGGACCATATTTCTTATTAACCGACATAATAGGTGCACCCCACAGTGACACACTAGGGTGTATGAATCATTTTTCAATATTCTCTTCGAGTTTATTTTGTAATTCCTTCAACTCAATTGGATTTATTCTATATGGTGCCATATAAATAGGAACAGAACTCGGTATGATCTCTATTGAAAAATCAACATCATGATTTGGTGTAAGAACTAGAAAATATTCTAAAAATACATCATCAAACTCCTGTATAATGGGTGTATTCTGAATTTGGAATTTCTCCCCAACCATTTGAGATATATAACCTTCATTTATAGGGGTCGATACCCATAATATGGAATAATTTTTAACTGGAAGTTTATACTCATCCATGGATCAATAAATGATCATAGATTGATCTGGAATATCAAATATGACTTCATTTTCGTGGAAATTGTCATGATCTCCATATAGATAAATTCAATTCATGCCAATAATAACATATGATTACACAATAGAAAGGATCAAAATATTTTCACGAAGAAATTTCCCACAAACATCAACTGTATAGGGATTATAAAAATTTTATGCGAATATTGTGTAATTATGATTTTTCACTACTAACTCAATATCTAATTGTTGAGGTAATACATATATAACCATTGAAAATGCTTCATAAAGAAAAGAGTGGGTTGATCCTGAATCAAATAAAATATTTTCTAATTTATAGGGGATCGTATGTGTACCTTTGACCACTTCATTATCATACTACACATTGATGATAGAGATCGCGTGTGAATTTCCTTTATCATTAGAATTAATAGTTTGCTGATGTCGATCATCATCAATATCACTTTGATTATGTCATTGGTTGGAAAAATTCCTAATTTCCTTTCACATGATCATTTAAGTGTGAGAGGTGCATTCTATGTAGCCTTATCTCTATTCATGTCATTAAACATATTATTTGCATCAAATCAGTATTCAACCGCTCGATGATCCATTTTTTCCACACATCAAACATTTAATAGTCCATTTAATGCAATTGTATCCATGTTTCATTCTACACATTGAGCATAGTGGAAAAATCATCTTCTTTTTAGTGTGGTCCTTATATTTTCCCCTCAATTCCATTTTATTATTCTTGTCAAATACATCGGACTGATGGGATACTCCAATATCCATCTTAAACATGAGAGAACATCAAATGATATATTCATAACCACTGAAGTCACTTATGGCTAATTATATTTAGTGAATCGGTTTTAATCCACTAAATAATTGATACATTTTACTCTCAGGTTGGATATTAATTTCCAAAATGTCCCTTGAAAGTCTTGTAAAATTTTATTTTTAGGTACCAACTGATTCATCATCATTTTTTAAGATAATGGAAGACCTTATCTATCTTTTTCCCAAGAATACAAGGAATGTACATATTAAAAAATATAATCTTCAACTCATCCCAATCCATGGATTCAATTTCATCTCTTTTCGTCACATTCTTAAGATGGTTTCACCATTGATCATCTTCGCATTCCGAAGGATAGGATGGTAGGTTGAATTTATCATGTTATGACCATGGAAGAACCCCAAATATCGTTTTAGTGGTACTAATCCATTGTTCATCCACTAATGAATCAGAAGACCCACAAAAAGAAGGTGGTATTTTCCTCAAGAAGGAATAAATATAATTTTTTCCCTCTTATTATCATTTGGTTGTAGTTCATGATTCATATCTGGAGAAATTTGTGAGATCATATCTAATATATTTTTCTTTCCATCTCCCAAAAAATTGGTTTCTAGAAGGACAATCATTGTATTGACGATCACATTCATCATTTACGTAGTTCCTTTGGGTTCAGACCTTTGACTAGAACCAAGAGTCATATTGTGAGTAAACTAATCATAACGGAAAACCCCAAAATCAAGATCATATTTTAAATTTAGGACCCTTTAGGTTTTATCCGAGGTTATTTATTACCATTTTTAAAACACTTGAATTGTAACCTACACTTAGACATAGACTTTTGGTTGTTACAAAGGTTTTATAAAACAAGTTTCCTTATGTTAACTATACCACATAGTTCTGGCCTTACAGCACATGATTCTATGAGAAATGTATTAGCCCCTCTACAAACTAGAATGTTGCTATGATATTTGACAGATTTAAGAGAGACATGGGGGTGTGCATCCAAGGGGAAATGGTGAACAAAGAAACATCATTCGACATGGATGCTAATGAGGTGGTACCCAATGATAAACCAGATTCAGTGTGTAGTAATGAAGTAGGAAAAGACATAGTCATTCTTTTGGAAGGTGGTTAAACTGGAGGTAATAATGAATGAGTGATGGAGGGCCACCTAGAGGAAATAACAATCCAGATGGTTCTAGAAAATGCAGACAATGTCACTAAGGTGATAGAGGTACTTTTTCATGACCATGAATCCGATGGTTATTCCTCATGTATCACTCTAGAGGACACCTCAATGAAATTTCAATATATGGTATGACGTTGTTGACATGTAGGAGCCTCTATGGTGCTAATGCAGGCCATGCAGGTGACCCATTCTTATGTGGAGAATGATATAGTAGGGAGATCATGCCTGAAACTTCAAAATTGGTATGAAGTGTTTGGTTATCATGAATCCCAAGATAGTGTGGATCTAAAAATGTTGGAGGTTACACATGGAGACCACCACTTAGTAGATGTGGATGAGTACCAAGTGGAAATTGGCGATGTTATAGATTCCCCTGATGAGACCAAAGAAGTGACCATTAGAGAGGAATATCTTATATCATCCTCACAGAAGGGCATGTTCACTACGATTAATTCTAGTGGCTTCTCAAAGAATAGCCAGGGGTGGCATAAGAGGAGAATTCTAACCAACCTATTCCTCCTATCACAAGATCTGTAAGTATGTGAATGCAGCTCCAAAAGGCTCTTATTTCTCTTTGCAACTCAGATGCAGTGGCCAAAACCTATAGTGACATCATTTTTGTAAGTGGTGAGGTTTGTGTCCTTGCCACTCCCCCGACAAAGACGAGTGATCATGGATAGCAATGGGAGAAAAGATCTGTCGGAGACCCTCAACGAAAAATATCATTGGTGTTGGAACACATGGATCCACATTTGCACTCAGATGAAGAAATGGGAGAGGAATTTATGGATATGAAGGTGTTGAAGATGACATGAAGAACTATTTGTGTGATAAATAAAAAAACTAGGTGAGGGGATGGATAAACAGGCTCATATTCTGCTCAGAAGCTTCAATATGGGGAAGATTAACAAGGAGGAAATCACAAAAGCATAGGACAAATTGGCACATCTGTATGAAGGAATCTTAACGGGATACCCCGACTCATAGGTAAATTATATTCCTTGGATATTGTATAGAGAAATTTATTCTAATCGGCTCAAACTGTTCTTCAACAAATCTATAGATTCTTTTGGAGTTTAATTCTATGAGGGTTCTCATTATCCTCTTAAAATTTATTGGGAAATAAAAAATTACCGTTTGATGGAAAGGTTAGCTATACCTTTCTAATGATAACAACTATAAAGACCCATATATTACATATATTGATATGACTATCATGTTGATGAATATTCATTAAAAATTATAACAAATCCAAGATAGGACCGTATAGGTATACTTCCATTAGAAATCAGAAACCTAAACAAGTGGTTCATAAGACGTTTTCATTGTCTCCAAAGTATTTTTTCATTACTATACCCCTTTTTGAAATATATTACTTATTAACCATGTAGATGACCTGTGGAAAAGAAACATCCGAAAGGGTTAGATCAGATGCTCCGAAAGGGTAAACAAGGGATATATCAATCATATCCTAATCATGAGAAATAATAACATAACATTGGATAATCATATCCTTTATTTGAATGATCATGATATAATTCAATGTGATAATTCATGAAATTTAATAAGAATCAATAAACAAAACCCCAAATTTCATAAAATAATACATAATGAATTTTATAATGAAGATGGCGTAAAAATTCATTAAATACTAGTCAAGGCTCATTGCTAAGACCATCATTTTAGAATACTGAATGGAGTTCACTCCTTGTTGTAGCCATGTATTATTGAACCAATATCATTTCTCATTCCAGACATATTTATCTCAATAGATAAAAAAATTACCCAATTTAATGGAGTTAGATATAGTTCCAACCCATCTAATAATGAAATCTTACATACACATGACACAATACCATAAATCATTCATCATAACCAATGGAATAAAATCAGTTTCATTAAACAACATTCCACCATATCATTATCCATATAAAAATGGATTTTATAAATATAATTATATCCTGAATAAAATAAAATTATATGGAAAATAATGATATTATACTTGAAAATAACCTTATAAAAACATTCTATATTAGATGAAAATTAATTTTGATATAACACTTGAAATTAATTCTTGATGTAACTAACCTTTCTTCTTCAAAAATGTTTTTTTCTAAAAATGCTACACAATTGTTAAAGAAAAACATTTATTTCAATTTTTTTTAAATAATGTAGAAGAAGATTGATTAAAATAAAAAAATATATAAAGACATAAAGACATATTCGTTATTTATTAGATAAAAGACTTTCTTTTCATACTTTTTTTGGAAAAGTAATAAGGCACCTTTTATTGAATAAAAACAAAATATTTCATTCATACCATTTAATAAAATATACCAATGAGAAAAATTAACATAAAAAAATTAAATGAATATATGTAATGTTAATTATTTAGGAAACATGGATGTGGATGATTAATATACCCCTGTAAATACTCATGTACAAATAATCATATGTAATAGTGAGATTGCCAAATTATCCATTACCTTTTAAGTTTGATTACCTTTATATGTACATGAACCTCATGTATAATTATTTAAATAATTTAATTGAATAATTTAAAAAACATTATTAATTTTTTGATATCATATTTGATCGTATTATCATCTGTTTGTTAATAACATTTCATTATTACTTGTTATTCAGGCATTAACTACTTCATTTTCATATGCATGTTTTGTCAAATGAGTACTGGTACCCCTTCATAGGTCACAGTTATATCATTAAATTAGATATAGACATTATATATATTATATTAATTTATTATATAAAATTAAATAATCAATCTTTAATGAAGATCATGCGTAATGAATGACAACGCATCATGGGGATGGTAGGTCGTATTTACTCACGAGCGATGATATCTTTGCTATAATTTTTTGAATGGTATTAAAGTGAAAGGTGTATAATATTTCAGAATATATATAATGTTATATTAATCATATATATTTATTATTTCCATCATTATATCTATCCATGTAAGGTGGTGGTGAAAAGAAATTACACTATAGCTTGGAGACGGTAAGTCGTACATACGCACGCACAGTGATTTCATCTTTCATAGGATGGGTAGAAAATGGTACACTTTTGTTGAATAATCCTAATAAAATCTTAATATATATGTGATTATAGAGTTATTAATTTATAATTAACCAACTCACAAAGAATATGTAGAAGAAGAAATAAGGTTGAGAGAATCGATAGGGGAGATTAACTTTTCTTGGATGTGCTTCCTCTAAATATCCTCTTAGAGCATTATAGTTGGAATTTAAAGAAAACCATAACCTCTATAATGTTACTAGGGATTTTTATAAGTGAAAAGGTAACGTGATGGCAAGGATTTAAGGCACAAAGAGAATTGAAGAGTTGATCGAGGAGGTGCCCTTTTATAATTGACGTGAGGTACACTTTTGGGATCTCCCAAAATAATAATGTATAATAAAATTTAACCCCATTCAAAAAACATAACATTTTTCCCATTTTAAATATTATATGATATAGGGTTTTAATATCATCAACTAGTAGATTTGAGATAGGTTTTTCAATCAATTTAATCCTTTCCATTTTAATTAACATTAAGTTATTCTATTTAATTTTAAACTATAGAAACAAATATTTCAACATTAAATGGTTTTAATATATTCTTATTTTATAACAATGATAACATAAATAAATACCATATAATATTTTAGACCATATCATAATTAATCTATAATTATAAAAAAATTTGAATTTTAAATAATTTAATAAAACATTATTTTGATAAACAATGAATAGTGTCAATTTTGACATTATTCAATTTATTGACATTTTAAAATATTATGATAAAAAGTTGACATTGAACCATATATTTTATTATATTTATATGATGTATAGTTCATCTATAAAATTTATTATACATATTAATTATCCAAAATATATTTATTTTAATATTTTAATATCCTTTGTTTGTTTTCTTTATTAATAAACTTATAACTACGTCAATTTTGTGTTATTATTTTATATAATTATTTGACAAAATAAAATACTATGATGAAGATAAATATATTTTAATTCATAATATTATTCTTATTCATTTCTATCTTTTGAAAAATCCATCAAAAAATGGTATAATTGTTAAAATATTAATGTGAGAACGTTAACTACACTTTAAATAAAATAATATATGTGTCGCAATATCTTTTATAAGACTCAAATGTTATCTAACATGACCTTTGGATGTTTATCCAAGATATATAATCGAGCAAAAAGTTTTTCGTAATGTTTTTTGGTCTATTTATACTTATTAGTATTTTAATAAAAAAAATATTTATTTCTCATTAGTAAATGCTTTTTTACAACACCAATGTATTTGTCTTTAAATTAATTACATAATTCATAAAAATTATAGATAAATTACCATCATAATAAAAAAACATGTACGATTTCAAATTAATATTTACAATTGAATTTACCTTATGTATAACATTATATAAAAAATAATCTAGTAATTTAAATGTGAGTGAGACATATTTGTCTTTTCTTTAAATAAAAATTATTAAACATTTTAATCAATTTCCAGTGGCTTGAAAAGGACACCATGTCAACCCAAAGATGATTTAGGTCAAAATAAACTCATTAAATGATATTTAAACAAGTTTTATGGAAATTTTTCTGTATTCATATTCTTAATTACACGATCTACCCTTTAAATATATTAAAAAAATTATAGAATTTTCTATTCGTAATACACAAAAAATACCGTAAATCTATTTAAATAATTTTTACATCCCGATTCAAAATATTAAATAATTTTTTAAAAATTCAAAAAATTGAAGTTTCAGTAAATATTTTAAAATTTTCACATTTTTGGAATGAGAAAACAAGTTTTAAAAGTTAAAACATTGGAAAATATTGAAACATTATTACATCTGAATTTCATGTAAAATTAATGATAATGACATACAATATATATAAGGATAAAAATATATTGTATTTATTCTTCAAAAAAATTTAAATACTGTAATTTAACAATATAAATTTTTTTAATGAAAAAATTTGTTTTCAATTAAAGGTTTGTTTATTTTAACTATTCATCAAAATTAGAATGTTATCAGAGAAATGTAAAAATTTCATACAAAGTAAATTTTTATATATTTTATTCAAGGAAAATGTTTATGTTGTTCTATAAAAAATATTAATGTTTCAAATTATTAAATTAAATGGTGTTCTATATTAAAATGAAAAAAAATTACCATTTTGTAAATAATGTTTTTTATACATAAAATAGGATTTATTCATACACTATGAAAAAAATATCCATTGGATGAATATTAAAAATAATTTATTAGGTATATAAAATATATACTTCATTAATTTCATTTACTAATTTCAATTCACTCAATTTATTTGCACAAAAATACCATTATATAATTGATTTATATTTCTCATAAATAATTTTTAGTGAATCACTTCACCATGAATTTGAAAATGATATTTCTATTTATTCCCACTGACTAAATGGCTAGGTTAAAATGATAATTTTATACTAAGGTAATCTCATGGTTCTTTTAAACACATAATTTCATTCCATGAAACCTATTGATGAATTAATATTATTTAGAGAAGATATTTTATAAAAACATCAGGGTTTTATATTCTAACCACCTTAAACTAAATCTCAACCTAGAAATTCATCACATGGATAAAAAATATGAAGGTATCCCTACCTCATCATATCTTAATGTTCCCACATAGTATCCAAAAATTAGTGGTTCTTCCACAAAGCTTTAACCATGTGAGTGGTTTTGTTTCACAGAACTTTCTCGCCACAATATAAAATATATATCAGTGGTTCTTCAAAATAATGATATTTCATCAATGGTGCAATTTATGATTTTATTACATGTGAAGGGTAAGGTATATACTTTCCAAATAGAGAGACATGGAACACATCATGATGTAGAGGGAGATTAAATGGAAGTGAAAATTGGTAATATACCTTACCAAGAAGATCGATAATTTCACAAGGGCTAATATACTCAGGGCTCAACTTGCCTTTATTTCCAATTCTGATTAATATCTTCTAGGTTGATATTTATAGAAATACTTTGTCACCTTTTTCAAACTCTTGGTCTTTTCTTTGGTTTTCAACATATTGTGTTAGTAAACTCTGATATTCTCTTATGTGTTGATGAAACGATTTATCATTTTCTTCCATTGCATCATCAAGATATAGTCTTAATAGATTTCATTCCCCAAATTAATCCTAGAAAGTTAGAGTTATTTACTTTTTTACATCAGGGTATACATAAAAATATATTTTAATTCTGGAGTGAAAGCTATTATTGTCTGAAAATATAACCCATGGTAGGTGTTGATCCCACCAACCTTTGAAATTCATAGTTCATGCTCTCAACCTTTCATTGAGAGGTTGAATTTTCCTCTTAGATTGTCTGTCTATGTGAGGATGATAAGTAGTTCTTAAACATTGCTATGTATCCATAGCCTATTAAAGAATTTTCAGAATATCTACTTATACATTGTATCCCGATAAGATATAATTTAAAGTGGTACTCCATGAAATTTTACTACTATCTTTACATATATCCAAGAATGCTGATCGAGAGATAAATATTCTCAAATAGAAATGATGCTTTTTGACTTCATAAGGCGATAAACTATTACACATAAAGAATTATGGCCTTTAGATTTTTTGGATATCTAAAGGAAAACAACATTGTGATGTTTTCCCCTTTCCGTTCTGGAAGGGGTAATTATAGTAACATCTGTTTAGACTTCTATCTCTCAGACTTTACTTGCTGATAAACCAAGCACTGATAGACATAATCAGAAACACCTCTTTTCATGCCAACCCAAAAGAAATATGCTATCATGTCCCTGTACATCTTTGTGGATCCATTATGAATAGCAAATGAAGAACAATGAGCCTCATCCAATTTAGCCTTATTTAATTATCATATGGGAGGAATAAAAAACGGGTTCCTAAACATTATTATTCCATGAAAATCATTGTAGTATTTAGGAACATTTCTCACCTTCTTTTGTAGTCCTACATCTTCCTTATGCGGCTCCTTAATCTACACTTGTATAGATGGTTGAACATCAATTGAGAAAGACATGATTTATCCCCATTCTTTGAAATTTCATGATCTATACTATTAAAATACATAAATATTGGATCTTTTGGGATCCTCATCATGTATAAGATAGAATGACCCATTTCAATCCATGCATCATCCATGTTTTTCTCTTACTAAGGGTGGTAATGAATTTAGTATTCGTAATCATTAATCAACTCCAACCATCTTCATTGGTGAATATGCAACACCTTTTTTGATAAAATATAATTTAAACTTTTATGACCGTTATAAATATCACACCTTTCAAGATAAATATAATTTCACCTTATCATTAATTCAATGATTGTTACAACTTACACAGAATCACAATTTGGGTAATTATTCTCTTGGATTTTAAATCGTCTCTAGGCATAAGCTATCACCGTATAATTTTTAATGAGAACACATATTAGTCCAATTTTTTGGCATCACTATAGATCAAAAATGCTTCTCTACATTAAAGATGTGAGAGTATAGGTTCACTAGCTAACAATCTTTTGAGCTCTTTGAAATTCTCTTCACATTCCTCCATCCACACGAACATAACTCCGTTTTGAGTCAGCATCATGAGTGGATTAGATATTCAAAAACATCATTCCAAAAAAAAATTTAAAATCCAAAAAACTAAGAAAACATCTCATTTTAGTTACCATTGATGGTCTTGTCCTAGTATTAATGTATTCTGTTTGTGCTAGATCCAAAGATATCCACTCTTTTGACAATATATGATGCAATAATGAAACTTTCTAAATCCAAAATTTACAGTTTTAATTTTTTTATAAATATTCTCTTTTATCGGGGTCGTCACTACAATTCTAAATTGATCATCGTGTTATCCTTTCTCTTCAAATAGAAAATAATATCATCTATAAATAATTCCAAAAACTAATCAAGATAGTCCCTAAAGACACTATTCATTAGATCCATGAAAATAGTTGGGAAATTAGAAAGACCCTAAGGCATCGCTATATATTCATACAGTCTATATCTTGTACGAAATGGAGTCCTTGGTTTATCCCCCTTCTTGACCATTAATTGATTATATCACGAACAAATATCTATATTGGAAAATTATTGATCTCCATGTATATGGTCCAATAATCTATCAATGTTGGTATGTGGATATTTGTTCTTGAAAGTGATCTTTTTTAGTTCTCGATAATCAAAACAAGGTCCCATTGATCCATCATTCTTCTTAACTAATAGAACAGGTGGACCCCAAGGTAAGGGACTAGGGAATATGAATCATTTTTCAATATTTTCTTAGAGTTTCTTCTCCAACTATTACAACTCAATTGAGGTCATTCAATAAGGTGTCTTGGAAATAGGAATACAACCATGTATTTGATATATTGAAAAATAAACAACACAATTTGGTGGAAGGCCTGGTAATTCTTCTGGAAAGACCTCATCAATCTCCCGTACAATGGGTGAATAATTAATTGTGAGTTTCTACCCAAACATTTCAGATTGATAACCATCATTTATAGGGATCAAGACCCATAATATGAATGAAATTTGCATTGTATGTTTATACACATCATTTTATTGATAGATTATCATAGATTGACCTGGAATATGAAATTTAACTTCCCTTCCATGGAAATTGTTATGAGATCAATATAGATATAGTCAATCTATGCTAAGAATCAAATAAACTTATACTATAGTGAGTATAAAATCATTTTCAGGAAGCCCTTTCCCACAAAATTCAACTAGTGAATAATTATAAACTTTTTATGCCACTGTTGTGCCATTAGGAATTGTCACAACTAAGTCAACATCAAATTGTTGAGGTAATATGGTGATACCATTAGAAAATTATTCATAAATAAAATAGTTGGTGGATCCAAAATCAAGTAAAACATTTTATACAATAGAGTGGATGGAAATTGTACCATTAACCTATTCATTATCGAACACCACATCACCGATAATGATCACATGTAACTTGCCTTTTTCTAAGACCTTAAGAGTTTGCTGACATCGATCATAATTAATAACACTTGGATTTGGGAATTGATTGGCATAAATCTCCATTTCTTTACACTTGTAACATTGACATGTATGAGGTGAATTTTGGGTATCCATATCTCAATTTACATCATTATACATTTTCCCATCACATTAGCATTAGAATGCCCAATGAACTTATTTTCCACACTTAAAACATTTACTAGTATTTTTATGATAATTTATCCATGTTTCATTCCAATCCTTGAGAATAAGGTAAAAAACATATTCTTTTCAATGCGATCTTTATATTTTTCCTTTCATTCAATTTCTTATTCTTATCAAATGCATAAAAATGATGGGTTACTCTAATATCCATATCAAACTTGATTGAATAAGAAATGATTTCATTGTAGCCATTGAAGTCACTTATGTCTAATTCCCATCAATGAAATGGATTTAATCCACTAAATAATAAATCAATCTTAATCTCATGTTGTATAATAACTACAGAACTGTAAGTTGAAGGTCTGGTAAACTTTTCTCTATTGGTACCAATAGAATCATCATCCTTTTTTTAGTTTTCAGGAATCTCCTTATCTATATTTGTTCAAAGAATATCAAGGATACTCTTATTGAAAAATAATTTATTGAACATACCACATTCAATGGATTCAATTTCATCTCTTTGACTCATATTATTGATATGTTCCACCGTTGATCAGCTTAACCTTCCAAACAATAGACTACTGAGATGACTTTATCAGGTTTTAAATAACGGAGAACTAAAACTATCTTTTCAATGGTACTGATCCATTTCATTTCCCATAATAATCAACATTAATTTTATACCATCAGGTTCTAGGAATTTCTTAAAAACAATAATTATAGTGTGAGAAACACTAATCATAATTGGAAGACCACATAATCAAAATAAAATTTTAATTTAGGGAACTTTAGGTTTTATCCTAGGTTATTTATGATTATTTCTAAAATAATAGGATTATAACCTATAATTTTATATATCCATTGGGTTATTACTAAGATTTTTACATCCTAGATTTTAATGGTTAATTATACCTCTCCTCTCATACCAACTATAATGACCCATAATTCAAATATAATGAGATTACATCAATGATGATGAATATTCATTTCAAAATATAAAAATGCCACGATAGGACCATATAGGTATGCTATCTTTAGGTACTAGGAAATATAAACAATTGGTTCCAAATACTTATTCATTGTCTTCCCCTTATTTCATCATAACTAGACCCCTTGTTGACATATCTTACTTAATACCCTTCTTCATGGCCTTGGGAAATGAAACATATAATTTAATGACCTCATATGCTAAAAGATGTTAATCATGGGATAATATCAATCATATCTTAATCATAAGACATAAGAACATTATAGTTGAAAATCGTATCTTATATATGAATGATTGGGATATAATGTCATTGGATAAATCCTAAATGATCATAAAAATCTATGAAGATAATCCAAAAATCATAATATATGATATCATATTTTGAGGAATAAAAATAGGGAAATATAATCAATTAATATTTTTCAAGTCTCATTTTCTAGACCATCCGGGCGGAGAAATTTTATTACTGAACAGAGTTCTTCCCTCATTCCATACTTGTATTACAGAACTGAGATAATTTTTCATTCCATCCATGTCTATCTCATGAGATATAAAACATTACCCAATGAATTGGAGGGATATATAGGTCCCACCCATATCATAATGAAATAATTTATTACGTGCAACAAAAAACATAAATAATTTATCATAACCCAAGGAAGAAATTGGGATTCATTCAACATCATTCCACCATAACCTATTCCTTGTAAAACCAATAGATTTAATAAATATAATTCCACTATAAAAACAATAAAATCATAGGATCAATATTTATATTATAATATAAATAAAACTCTATTAGAATATTCTTTCTTATATAAAAATTAATTTTTATATAACACTTGAAATTAATTCTTGAGGAAAATATCATTTTTCTTCAAATACATTATATTTGCTCAAAATGCCATGAAATTTTAAAATAAAATAAATGATTTCAAAATAACCATGAAATAATATATAATAATATTCATGGACATAAGGAATTATTAAGGTGTTTAAAAAATTTATGTTGTATAAGATAAAAAAATATTCGCCTCGTACTTTTGACAGAAGAGAAAAAAAGAACCTTGTATCGAATAACGACAAAAGATTCTTCTCATACTGTTTAATAACAATTAAACAATTTTTAAACTTGAATTTAATAAATTTTTAAATAATATAAAAAATATTACATATATAGGAAACATGTGTTTGGATTATAAATAAACCTCACTAAATACATACATATATGTAATTTCGGATAATAATAACACTGTGAAATTATCCATTGCCTTTAATGTTTGATTTCCATGTATGTATCTGAACCTCATGTAAAATGATTAAATAAATTCATTGAATTATTTCATAATCAATGTTATTTTTATGACTTTATTATCACATCATCATCCTTTCGTGAATAAATTTTCATTATTACATGTTATTCAGGTATTAACAACTTCTTTTTCTCTTGTATGTTCGATTGAATAAGTCGTGATTATCCTTTATAGGTCATAGATAAAAAATTCTAAAACTATATTAATATTTCATATATTATATCTATTCATTCTATACATTTACGTAATCATGATTCAATTTTTATCATGTAGAATGATTCACATCATATTGTGGAGACAGTTGGTCGTATGTATTCACGAGTGATGATATCATTCCCATAATTGTTGAATGGTATTGAAGTGAATGGTGTATAATATTTAAGAACGACTTCCATGTTATAATTATAATATGTATTTATTATTTGTATCATTATAACCATAAAAATAAGGTGTTGGGGGAAAATAGAATACACCACAACGTGGAGAGAGTTAGTCGTATGTATACACACATGGTGATTTCATTTTTCTTAGGATGGATACAAAGTGGAATATATTTTTTATAATCATTACAAAATATTATTATATGATTGATACAGGATTTATTACGTTATAATGAAATAAATATTTAATATTAGGTAGAAAAATAAATATTTTTTAAAGAATCTGAGAACGAGATTTCCTTTTCTTCGACATGCTTCCAATATATATCCTCACAGATAATGGGTGTTGGTATTTTATTAAGACCAAAACCTCGAGAATGTACCTATAGATGTTGAAAAGTGAAATAGTAAGGGGATTTATGATATTGATGGCTCAATGTGAATTAAATAGGTAAAGGAGGAGGTTCCCTTTTCTAATTTGTGGTGAGGGTAACTTCTGGGATCTCCAAAAATATTAATTTATAATAAAATCAAAACCAATAAAAAACCGAATTTTTTTCCAAATTTATAAGATTATATTACATTGATTTGTTTTATCACCAACCAATTAATTTAAAAATGTTTTTCTATAAATTTTATCTTTTCCAGTTTAATTAACACTTAGTTATTCTATTTCATTTTAAACTAAGGTAACAAATATTTCAACATAAAACAGGTGAAATATTTACTTATTTAATGTCTATAAGATAATAAATAAATAACTATGTTTATTTTATACTATAGAATAATTATTATATATTTTTTCGATAAATATTTATTTTTAAATAATTTAATAAAACATAATTTTTATAAACAATCAATAGAGTCAATTTTGACACTATTACATTCATTGATTTTGAAAATTATTAAGATAATAATTTAACTTCACAAAAACTATTTTATTATATTTCAAGTCTGTCAAGGTGATCTATAAAATTCATTATAAAAATTAACTAAACAAAATTATATATATTTTAGGGTTTTTAATAAAATTTATTTATTATCTCTATTATTAAAATTATTAGTACATCATTTTTTGGGTTATTAATTAACAAGTTTTTTTTCCTAAAAATATGAATAAATACTATTATGAAGATAAATATACTAGATTTTAAAAGAAGATTTTTATTCTAATTTATCTGCTCGAAAATACAACATTTAAAATGATATATTTATTAAATTATGAATATGAGAACTTTAACATCACATCAAATAAAATATTATAATTGTCACAATATCTTCTATAAGGCTCCAAATGGTCACTAACTAGACCCTTAGATGGATATAGTTTATATATACTTGATCAATAAAATTCGGTCATGTTTTTCAATCATTTAATGTTTATTAGAAATTCGAAAAAAAAATTTGTGGACTTCTTATAAATTACTTAATGTTTACATCATGACAGTATATTTATTTAAGATAACAATTTATTTCCTAAAAAAATTATCATGACAAATAAAAAATTTATTTTTAAAATTAGTAATTAATATTGAGTTTATGTTATATATAACCTTAGAGAAAAAATGATTTATATTTTAAACTTTGAGTGAGAAATATTTAACTTTTCATTAAATAAAATAAATAAAATTTCATAATCTCATCCATGTGGCTTCCAAAGGACACAATGTCAACAAAAGGATGATTTAGGCCAAAAAAAACTACTCCAATGATATTAAGACAACTGTTAGTGTAATTTTATAATAGTATTATTACAATTAATTAAATGATTTTCTTTTTTTCCACATTAATAAAAATTACCGAAGATACTTTTCATAAAACCAAAAAATAAAAAAAAATATTTAAATAATTTCAACTTATTGATTCCAAATACGAAGTCCATTTTTTAAAATTCCAATCATGTAAGTTGAAATAATTAATTTAAAATTTTTCTTGTTGTTGGATAGAGAGAATGTGTTTTAAAAGTAAAAACAATGCAAAAGATTGAAATGTTTTTACAACTAAATTCAATGTAAATTTAATTCCAGTGACATACATTCTGTTGAATGATTAAAATATATTACATTTATAATTTAAAACCATTAAATATTATAATTTAACTATATAAATTATTTTGATGAAAAATATTTTTTCTATTAAAATTTACTGTATTTTTACTTATCATCAAAATTTGAATGTTTTTAGAAAAATATAAAAAATCCATTAAAAGTAAAAATTTTACCCCTACTCCATGTAACATGTTTATTCTTTCATATAAAAACCAATAACGATTCAAAATCGTTATTTTATAGGGGTTCCCCAATAAAAGGAGGGGAATTTACTTTATGAACAATATTGGGTTTTATACATCAAATAGGGTGTATTAATGCCCTATGAAAGAATTATTTATTGGAAGAATATAAAAAATGTTTTTTTAGGTCTATAACATATATATATCATTAATTTAATTTCCTAATAATAATTAACTCAATTTATTAATAAAAAATACTCATATGTAATTGATTTATATTTTCCTACATAATTGACAGCAAAAATATTCGCCATAGAGTTTCATAGGTTCTTTATATTTATTTTCACTAGATTAACAGGTAGGTTAAAATGGTGATTTTATACAAAGGTAATACCACGGTTCTTTTAATCTTTTGATTGTGTGAAATGCATGGTACAGAAGAATTATAATTATTCAGAGAAAATATTTCATAAAACATATGGTTGTTACAATCATATTCTAAGAATCTAAAATGTTTTATCCAAACTAGAGGTTAATATTTGATGGCCAATGATCCCCTTCTAGTTATCATTAAAATCATTAATTATGGGAATGAGATACTACATCTTAATGGTCACCTATGTTTTTTTGGATAATAAATGAAATTCCATGGACTTAAATCATCATTATTTTTAAATAGAGTAGGTGTGGCCGAGGATGGCCCACTAGGATGAATAAATCCCATATTCTGATGGTCCTCAAGATGAAATTTATATTCCACTAACTATGTAGTTTTCTTGTAATAATATGACAAATATAAGGTTGTCATGCGGGGAAGAAGTTACAAAATGAACTAAACCTCTCCCTTCGGTGGTAACCTATAAAAATCGTATAAAAGTAACTTAGAATAGCAACTCACACTACAAGGAGAAGGCTACTTGAATGAGAAAAATGACATTAAGGGACCTAAAAAATAAATTAAATGAGGAAACTCTAGCATAAAGAAACAATAATCCTTACTCTCTTTAATGTAGAATCCCACTCTCCTCAAGATATATGAGATAATCTATCTGGGGATAGTAATGAACTCAATGATGACAACAATTGATTTGGGCCTTAATATTTATTATCTAATCCATCCAAATAATAAGGTCGATTATATTCAAACATAGTACTATGAAGACCCACACCACTTAATGACCAGTTATCATCACCCCAAACTTTATACATTTAAAAACATTCATGTACCGCATTCCCAAAGGAGTGAATTGATCCAAAATGAACAGAATAAGTATGGAATAGAAACCGTACACATCAGTTAAATATGATGATACAAAAGAGTGAGGTGTTCCTGTATTAAAAAATGTTAATACCACATAGAATGAAATAAAAAACATTCCTATAAAATTTAGAGACCCTAATCTTGATTCCTTTAGGGAATGATCCACTAAATATAGACATATGTTATCATATCCTTAATTTACTTTATTAGATGAATGAACAGCCTTCATGGTATGAGAATAAGATTAATAACTCTTGGAATAATTAAAATGAAACTACGAACCCTAGGTGATAGTGGATGCATCTATAATCCCTTGATAAATCCTTACAAAATACCACAAGGGATAATAATTTTCCACACAATGGGGACAAGCCTAGAGAACATCTTTACAGTTGGGGTTGGTATGATCCGATCTATTACACTAATAAAATTAAACCTATTCATTTCCTATTAAATCTCCAAAAACTAGTCATTAAAAATAAAAAACATTTAAATTTTCCTTTCAATAAAGAATACAAACCATTAATAATAACTATCATAACTGATGCTTCACCTAATTCCATATTTCAATCTATGATTTCTTCTTCTGTAACACTATTTTCAAATACATTCAGAATGGTTAAAAGGAATATTAAAATCAACATTGAAAAAATATTTTCCCACCAATCAATCTTGACCCTCTGATCCTAATGGTATCCTTGCTAACATTCTCGAGTGCTTATTGCATCAACTCAGTAAAATTGGTGGAATACTTCATAAATGAATGCTCTCCTTGATTAAAGGTCATAAGTTCAAAAGTATTATCCAACCCCAATGTTTCTAAATGAAACTTTTGGTTGATTAAATTTATGATATATTTCCTGGAAGAGTCCCCATGTAACCTGTCTTTCATAATTGAATTCCATAATATTCATCTTAGTCATTCAGGCGTGTAAGTAGAAAAACCCACCTTGGAGGTTTCAGGAGTTAGGAAATGGAAGATCCTTTCAAAACATTCAAGATAATCCACATATTCATTGGGTACCTTATCACCATGTTGTATATATATATTCTTATTAATGAATTCCTAGTCATGATCCACCTTTCATCCCTCGTTCCAAACACTCTCTTCACTTAGAGCCTGAATTGTTTGGATAACTACGTATGTTAAAGAGGACTATATTGGGAGAGTTTTCTGCCAAACATCTATCACATTATAATCACTAGGTTTTAGATGAGATATTCTGGGAGGCATTATGTACCAAAGACAATAACCAGTCAAATTAAGAGAAATTACACAATCAAAAGACCATAATAAAGATTCTGTTTCAATTATTTTTAATGAAAAAAATTAAATTAATTCAAGAATTTTATAAATGGAAGATAAACCATAAAAATTTAATAGGTTCATTTTAATAAAACAAAATTTTAGTTCTTTTAAATAACCTGGTAGACAATGTCTCATTCTAGTGAAAACCCATGGCCACCCATGGAAACTCGAGTTCGGGTTTGGAATGGAGCTGGCTATCTTCCCACTCGTACATACTAACATAATTATGATGATCATAAAATCAATCTGACATGTGACATGATTGATCCAACCACAAGGGATATATAAACCAAAACAATGAAACAAGTATCATGTATAACCAGAAAGAGAAAATCCAATACAGTGCAGTACATAAGAAGAGTATATATCGTTAAGACATACATTTCCAATCAAAATAGATAAATGACAAAGTAAAATCAGGTAAGAAAAAATAAATTCTCTTCATGAACATCTGTGTTTACTTAAATTTCCCTTTATGAAGTCAATAGAAAATATGATATGTTCAAAAACTAAAATATACACTTAAGTATATTTGTATCCGTAAAAACACCAATATAAATAATTTAGGTGTCGTCATAATTATTATTATTATTTCCAAAAAAAAATCTATAAGATGGAAAAAAAACATTATAACATTAGATCTAGATGTTAATAATATTCTATTTATAAATATATTTAAAAATATATAACATCTATAGAATATTTTGTGATTATTTTTAAAATCTTCATGTCCCTTTTCACTAGGAATATTAAAAGTACATCATAAATAAAATGAATCCATAACCAAAACCAAACATGTACACAACATAAGATAATAAAGTGAAAAACAAACCATGAAATTTACCATCCTATGTCAAAATATTCAAAAATGAAAATTTATAAGTGTTGGTGTCTAGACCATGGGAATATTTACTCACACACATGAAGAAAGAATAATCCATGCATAATATGATTATAACCAATATCGAGGCATGTCAAAGTCTATCGTTATAAATTATATAGTAGTGGTACACACACAAAAGTGACATTATTCCACTTTTTTGATATTGTAGAGAATCCCAAAGATAAATGTTTGTAGTAATATTTTTTGAAAATCATGGTCACAATTTAAATAAAAATTAATTAGAAGCATCACAGCTCCCATTCAAAAAAACCCACTTTAAAATAAAAACCACCTTTATAGAATTTCATTGAACATATAGTGTAAAAATGTATTTTAAAACAAGATATCTTTGAAAAAATTCGTTTCGTTATAAATAACCACCATGATTTTAAATTTATCAAATTTAAAAAAAAGTACTTCACAAGAACATATAATAATTAATGATATTGAACTGTTGTGTAGATAAAGATACCCCAGGAATGGGGGAATCTAGATATCATTGGAAACTGATAATGAGAGTGGTTTGTTAAGGTCCATACATGGATTGATCCATTATAAAAATCATCAAATATCAACAAAACCTTTTTGATGATGCAATTACATCCCAATAAGGTTATAAAAAGATGAGAATAGAAGATATCAAATAAAGATATAGATGAAATGATAGAAATAGAAAATAATTGAATATAACTAAAAGATATATGTCATTAATGAATAATAATCACTATGTGAGAAAGGGGATAAGTATCTTGTTCAAGGGGGAAGTATATTTCAAACCTATTTGGGATTAAATGGTGATTTCATATAATTATTATAAGGGGAAAATGGATGAATTTAAATTTTATAATGGTTGAGTTTCATGATTAGGTTTCATGGTTACACAAACTGTGATCCACATCTACATGGATTGTGTCATTTTGAAAGAAGGTGCATTGATACCTAGTCTAAGATTCAGGATTTTGTAAAAACATTCTCAAGCCATGTGAAACCTCTATAAAATAACCAAAACATTCACATAGCTCCCCTAGTAAGTCTAATGGTTTTGAATATGATGCTCAATTTGTGAAAAATTCATTTGGGGAATAAATGATCCATAACACATAGTTACCATATTTTTAGTACTAGCCAAACAACTAAATTGTGTGCCTAGATTTTTCCTCTAAAATATCATCGTTTTTTGTCCTATATCTCTTGGAAACCTATGGTAAAACAAATAAGTTAACCATGGTCAAAATATGGAATATCTTTTACCCTGAGTGCATATAAGGGGAAGAAAACTAAATGATTTTATTAATTTGTTACCAAATGGTAGAAAATATGAGGCAAATTTATAAATAAAAACATGTTAGTGGATAAATAACTAGTTCTATTTCTAAAATGGGTGGTTTAAGATTATTTTTTATAGAGTTTGAATGGATCTATGTGATGATGTGGAACATGAACATTTTTTGATGTATACTATATTTGATATATGGTATAAGAAGGAATCTTTTTGGTAGTTATCCTATGGAATATGATGATTTATTATTTTGAATCACTTATTTTATTCCTAGATAAAATTAATAGGGTTTATTCATATATAAGAATAAATTTTTAATGTATAAATCTACTAAGTATATTTATATGGGAAATAAATCTTTATATATATTTATAATTTTCATCTAAAAGTTAGTTTTGTTTTCAGGATATCTTTTCTCTAGGTATAAGAGGATGTTGGATGAAGCAGTTCAATAATACCTTCATTTTTATAGAAATGAGGTAATATCTGTTATTTTCATTTTTATCTTCTTCCTTTCTTATATGAAATGACATTCATCTGATATACATTATTCATGTATTATGGATGATAAATTCATTACTATTGATCATGGCATAAGGGGTTTTCATTTTAAATGATTTTTTTCATCCAAATATTTTTGATGATATAACATTTGTGGAAGTCACTAACCCATTTCATATTGGTGGTGTGCATATGGGGTTATACTCAAACCCAATGCTAGTATAGGTGATGTCATATTTAGATGGTTCATCAAATAATACTATTAAAGTGAGTATTTTTTATTGGTAATTTTATATTTAAATTAATAAAGATATCATGGGGGGTAATAAAATTTTGTTACATAATCCATTTATGTGAACTAGACAAAACAAATCATCTTAATCAAAAAGGAAAATTGTTATCTATATGAGTAAGAGTTCAATTTTGGGGTTATATAACATGCCATAGTGAATAATTTGGTAGTATGGTAAGAAATTAATTTAATATATACTTGAGGTAAAGTTATCATATGTCTCTAAACCTATGTGGGTTAATAATTCTATTGAGAATTTCTACTAGATGATGAATGGTACTCATGTTAGCAATTCAATTAGAGGGCATAACTAGATCCCAGACAAAAATAGAAAATAGTCATTAATAAGTGCGAAAAGAAAATATTTCCATTTTTTGGTGTTTGATCACTATTCATGATATTTAAAATTGGTTTAAAGGGCTTCATATATCATTATAGTTGACAAAAAATGGAGATGAGATGAATGTTCTATTAGTGGTATTATTGTTATGGGCTCTGTAACTTTCGTGGATAATGCTTTAATGAGGGGCTCATGATGTGTCTTATGAAATATATATTTATATTTCAGAGTTAACCTAGTAATACTTCTAGAAATATACACATCGATAGATGTTTTAGTAAGATTATTTCATTGTAAAATAGACAATTTATTTTGTTTTGGCTTTTAGAGTAATATTTATGGATTTAATGTGTTATTATCCATATTTTCGAATTAATGGGAAACTAAGAGGGAATAATTTTTAGAGGATAATAATTCATGGGATATACTGGTAGTTTCCATTCAAAATTTAATTTATATAAATATTAAAGGAGGTTTAGATGGTAGAGAAATAATTTATTAGGATTACAATTTTTCAATAGATTTATTTGTATGGAAATGCTTTTAGTGGAGATTGAGATTAATGATATCAATATTTGAATCAATTTATGGTCTGTAGAGGCTAACAAACTTGTCTACCTATGCAGTTTTATTTCTCTAATATGGGTTATATGATACCATCATGTGGAAAATATAGATATTTTATATTCCTTTTTTAGCATTATAGGTCATCTTGAAGATATGGGAATATATATTTATGGTATTCAGATGAGGCATGATCCAAGTGTGACCACAAATATACTATCCTATCTATATTTTATGAATTTTTTCAATAGAAACAAGTAGGTTGATGATTCATGGGACCTATATTTTAGTTTGGTAAAAGAAGAGGAAGTCACATAGATTATTAGTTTCATTAGGGATTTATATAAAACTAGAGATATTATAGAGGTAGAAAACTGGGATGTCAAGGAGAGTTAGTCACAAGGGTTGGGGTCAAGCCCCTTTATTAAAAAAGAAAAAGAAAATAGAAACCTCTTTTATACTCGGTAATAGGAAACCCATTACATGCCGGTGGGGCTAGAGGGATCAACCCACTATAACCCAGTACAAAACACATTAAAGCAGCCCAAAAGCCTAGAGGGAGATAACCCAATACATGCCCTAGTCCAGAGATCATTCAATGGTCTGAGAGCCAAGATAGATAAAACAGAATACAAATAATTGAGCCACAGGTCACACATGAAACCCTAGAAAACCCTAAAAAATGCTGCCTCAAATGAATTCCCATTAGCTCAGTACGTCGCCCCCACAAACCCACACCGGAGGTCACCGATGCAGCGCACCATCCTTGCCACCTTAGCATCGCCCAGATCTCAAGACCCCAAAGAGGTCGTTGCCAGACTCGCATAACCTCTGTGGTCTACCATTTCGACACACACCCTCCTCCCCCATTTCAATTCCATCCATCTATCGACAGAACCTCCCGATCCCTAATCCACCAACCCTCAACAGAGAAGGGCATCACCGCTGCTGGAGGGAGCTACGCTCGAAACCGATGTGCCACACCACAAAGCAGCAAAACCCATCACTGGGTTCGACCTACTGGTTCCAAAGAATCAACAGTCACCACGATGTTCCCTCGAATCACTACCAAGCCAATATCATTTTTTTCATTGCCATTAAATTCAACGGTGTTGTCAATGACCAGATTCATAAACTGATTAAAACCATGGAGCATTTCGACCACCATGCGATTAGCATTCAACTTAAGGAATTATTTTAATTTACTCCACATTTACTTATGTTTTATTTGATATTGAGGATAAAAATTTGATTATCAACCTTTGTATAGGTTATGGTTTATATTTTCCTATAATTATGCTTCAGAAACATTATAATTGACTATTATAGTAGGATTCTAGGTGTGGTTTATATGTGTTTATATGTTACGACATGCTTAAAAAGGGTGACTAATTCTCTTGGAACATTTTTTTTACAAATTAAACCATATGAAAATATCCTTAGTATAGTTTTTTTATACTCTATAATTTTTTTCTATGTATAACAATTCGAGGGTCGTTTTTATAACAAGAATAGAGATTATGTTGTGTTTTCTAGAGAAAGATATTTTAATTTTTACGAAATATGTATTATGTAAAATACCATTACATTTAATTAGAGAACTTGGAAATTTTTATATCAGATTCAAAGATGGGTAAGTGTAATCTTGTCTTGAGAGAATATGTCAATGTATTATAATATGTTGTTTTAATTTTACAGTTAATGTGAGGGAATTAGTTTGTAATTCTGCTATAATAGGTTGTTTCCCCTTCCACTTTTAACATATCTCGTATGAATACAATTTGAGGTGTTGAGGATTTGGATTCATTAGTTATCCTAAATTTTCTTTGTAATGAAGATAGATAAGATATTTGTACTGTTTGTATATTAGCATTTTAATCCATTGATCATCTATTTAGAGATGGGGAGTGAGTTCATTTTATTCAGTCTCATCATAGGGGATACATGGAATTTGATGACCACTATATTTCCATTAATTATTTTATTTCTATCTTAGTTCAGTCCTATATAGGGTTTCCATTACGTTTATAGGATAATGTAACCCTCTTTATTGTGGGATGTTGGGTGATTTTGGGTGCATTGTAATGATTTCCAACATAATGGTATTGAAAAATTGAAAATAATTATCAAGTTGATAGTTTTTAATTTTGTTATAGTTATCCATTATATTGTCAAGATATGTGATATTATTCATCAAGAGATAGCTCCCCCCTCAACAATTGCGATTTCCACATTTACTAGGGAATGAATTATTCATTTCGTGTGTGAAAGGTACCTAGTTATTGTATGAAGATCAATTTATATGGTTATATTATTCAAGGAATAATTCATATGGTTTCTCTCATTAGATATTTTCTGTGTTTTTTAATTATATACCCTAGTTAAGATGGATAATGTAATTCTATCATCTCCATACCCCATTAATTATTTACAATTTTTTATTTATTATCCTCAAATAATAATTTTTTATTAATGAACCAAGTGATTATGTATTTTTAGACACATATATGTTGGGACTCCTCCCTTGATATTATATAAATTCTCACACTATTTCATCATATAGAGGTATGATCCATAGATGACAAGAGATTATTTACATTATCTGAATGGAGAAATTTGAAGTATATTTATTTTCTTATAAATGATTTTATGATGATTTTATTATATCCTATTTGATTCTTGTAACACTTCGTAGTTATTTTAAGAATTTCATTAGTTGTGATTCTTTTAGGATTAACAACACCACCCCATGGGTATTTCTTTTTAAAGTCATCTAGTCATCATTTTATTTCTATTAACACAATGTTTCAATTTATTCGTTTTCAATCCGGTGATAACAAGGATTTATTGTCATTTTCATAAGATATATGAATTGTTTTACTAGATTGAAGGGGAGATTTGGTTTTCAAATATTAATTCACAACTGTGGTATCACCTATGATTTTTTAACGATATGTTCATCCCTAATATAGTGTTTTATTATTGGTATGTCTATTTTATGTTTTTTATCTTGTTATTTGGAGTTTTGAATTCTTGGATTATGTTTAGCCGTCAAATAAATAGATTATTACAAACATATCATGATGCTTTTTTCTAGTATTTATTAATGATGTCATAGATTATTAATAGACTGAGAATGATCTTATAGATCATATCTGGATTGTCCTTGTTTTTTTATGAGATAATATATTTACTAGAATATATCTATGTGTTATAGTAGATATCAAATGTGAATTTTATAGATTTTGTTATTTTGGAGCATAAGGTTATTGTAGATATTGGGATGGATGAGTCATGTGTTGTGTTGAAACCATTGGAGATTGTTTTTTAAGAATAATGTCTATCAATCTGGGATGGTTTCTATAATAGGATCATAACTATTTCTGAAATTAATACCTCAATTTTGGTTATTCTCACATCCTGAAATTTTATAAGAATGTATGTTTCCCAATTTTACTCTATGTGTCACTTATCAAAACTCATATTTTGGTTCCCTAGAATAATACTATAGATTTGTGTCACATTAATTATATATATCAACACTTCAATATTATGGGGTTTTATACAATTGGTAATTTTTACCATTCTTTCAATTATGGAAAATGAATCTCTCAAATTAGGGATATCCTCAGAAAATAATTTATTTCATTTTTTCATTGGAACATTTCTTGGGTTTGAAAGGGAGTATATAGTACTCTAACAATGTTTGTATAAAATCAGGGGAAATTATTTTTAAAAATGATTCATGGATAATTTTAATCAACTACTAGGAGAAATAATAATTATTGACATAATTTTTTTAATAGAGACTACATGACACGATGAAACAAAAATATTATAATCCATCCAAACCTATGTAGACTATAATTTTTTTAGAAATATTATAATATTTTAAAATTAAAACAAACTATAAGTAATTCATAAACCTTTATCACTTTCATAATAATCATATATACTATTAACATGGGGAAAATGATGATTATTTTCTCTTGTATGTATTTCCCACTCCGCTATGTGTGACACCTAGATTTGCTCAAAATTTTTGAATCTTTATAGATGTATTATACAGATAGAACTCCATGGAATTTGATTCATTTCATGTGACAATGTAAATTTTTTATTGTGTTTTATTTCTTCCAAGAAATATTAATTTTAATGATTTCAATAATTATGAATTCAATTAGTACAAAATAAGAACAATATGAATATTGATTGGGGAGGATAAGTATGTTGAATAGATAAAGTATATAGTTCCAAGAACAGGTGAAATTATATATTTAGTTTTGAATACTACATGATGAATTTATGAGGCCCTTAATGTATGGGTAAGTAAGAAGCATTAAGAGTTTATTTGGTAATGGGTAATATAATGATGTGGGTATTTATATTGGATATACATGGAGATCTAATCACTAGGAAACGATGCTTGAATAATCATATATGTATATTGGCAGGACATGTCTTACTAAAACATCCATTGAAATAATTACACACTAGATTATTTATTTGATTATACAAGTGTTTGTTGGAGATGATTTAACAATGTTCTGAGGTAATTTAACATCATATTACTTTTGATATGATCTTATTTTTGATGAATATAAACACTACTATAAAAAATCCCTAAAATGGTTTAGAAAAATAGGTATAGGACCCAAAATCATTTTTATGGGCTATACCAAAGGTTTTGGTGTCCGTTGGCTTCCATGTTGTCAGTATAGACCTACACCAATGGTTTCCCAAAATTGTTGGAATAGGTGGGCTATAGCAACCATTTTCAAATCATTTGTATACATAAAATGAAATATTTATACCAATATTTTTGAAAAACCGTGGTATAATTAATTAAAAAATTAACCAATTACCAGATTTAAACCTTACACCTCTAATTTATATTGCAACGACCTAACCACTAAGCTCAGTTTGTTTTGAAATGTAATATGTGAAATATGAGTATGTACATTTAAAATTAAGATAAATTTTTATGTATCAAATGTTATATGATAAAATATTTCTTTAAAAATATGGAATCTTAAACCAATAGACAGGGAAACCATTTGTATAGGTATTTTGAATTTTTAGACCATTACTAACAGTTTTGGATAAACCATTGGTATGAATTCTTTAAATGGTTGATATAATAACAATTTTATCAATACCATTTGTATATCCATCACATATAACCATGTTTGTTCCAAAACTATTGGTATAGGGTCATATTTTGTTTCATTAACCAATGGTTTGTCCAAACCATTACAATATGGTCATTTTATGGTAAAAAAAATAGTTGTTTTGAAAAAACCATTGGTATATGCTCAGTTTCCAGTTGTGAAAATTATTAAGATGATATTTCTTTGTGAATTTATAACTATTAAAGTTTTAGAAGAATTGTTTTCATGTATATGAGAGATATTTTATTATTCCATACCGTGGAAATTATATGTTCAATGGTATCTAATTTATTCCTTTTCCCAATTATATGTATAATTTTAAAATGATATAGCCCTCGATATAGAACCAATTAGTTTGTCAACCATAAAACACAAATTTCATGCATGATAATGTAATTGGTTTGTATGTATATGTTATGTATCGAGAACCAATGTAGGGAAGCACTTTCATGAAGGGAACAAGACAATTCTTGGGAAAACCCACCATATGGAGTAGCATATTGATGTTTTTTCAATGATGTGTGGTGTTCAAAAAAATTATATGGGGTATAAAGAGATATAAATTACTTTACTACTATGTCAATTTATGATGTGGTATTTAGAATAAGTGGTTAAATTTCACTAATTAAATTAATAATTTTTAAATGGGGTGATTCCATTTTCAAAATCATTATACTCACACAATACTTTACAAATGAGAGGGAGAATCTAATAAAGCACAGACAAATTATGTACCTCACCAATAAAAATTTAGTAATTTTCCATGACAGATCTTTTGGAGGTTTTGATGCAACAATTCTTATTAAGACATATCTTCCATGGGTATAATTCCTTTCACAAAAAGAATGTGATGAAAGGTGTATCAAAAAGTAAAATATGTTCATATGCGGCTACAATGATGATGATAATATGGTTCTTTTGAAAATTTTATTAACAATGGATGATGCAAAGTGGTATTATTGGAAGATAGAATCTAGATTATGATGGAAGAAAAATTGATCGATGTATTGTATTGATTTTTAATATTATAAGGATTTTTATGTGAAAAATTTAATACTGTTAGTTTTTGAAAAAAACATCATCGTTGTTCTATGATTTATGATGAGAATCATTATTGAGAAACAAATCCCTTATGTATCTATAATTCAAGCTAATTTAAGTTATGATTTATAATTTCAATAACATTTATGAGATTATGCAAGAGTATTTTTTTGAATCATTAAATATTTGATGGATCCCCGCATTTTTTGGAAGTCCTACGAGAAGTGTTTCATTTTTTTATTTGTTAAAAAACCCTAGCCACATCATTTGTTGGTAGACTGATACGATGTGTAGAAGATGAATACTCTATGAATAGATAAGCTATCTTTATTTCCATAAGGATTACAAGAGGGTACTCTTATGAGAAATAAAATAATGTGTTTACGGTTTACATGAAAAAACTCTTGTGTAAACCAGATATGTGAAAAATATTTTGGGATGTTATTATAATATACTAATATTCATGATTATAATACACCATTATATGTGTTTTTTAAGGTGGATACAATACACCATTCATGTATCAAGAGTGTATAAAGTAAATAAAAATTGATATATCCAATTTATTTATAGTTCTACACTCTTTACATTTCACATATAAAATCCAGTTCCATAAAATTTATGCCTAGTACTGTAAACTTTTAGTGAGATATAATTATTTGAACAAGTAGTTTCACATAGAATAAAAGTGAGAGACCTGATTTCACTATACGTCTTGTATATTTTCCAATTTGATGATGATGAAGGAAAAGAAATGTTTACATGTGATGTTGAGGAATTTGAATCAATGATGGAAGAATAATATGATATATATATTGATGTAAATTGACCAATAGATCATTATTTAGAAAGGATAAGTGTGATGCACATCATTCAATATCCTATATTTTATGGTCTAAATAACATTGGTGAAACCATAAAGTCTATGAAAAGTGATATAAATCTCACTGATTATTATTTTAGTGGTATACTTTATAAGTATTTTATTATAAGGAATAATATCAAATCCACACCATCTATGTGGGACATAATCACATACAGCTAAACAAAATATAGGTGTTACTTATAAAATATGTTTTATAAATGAGAAACAAGCCATTTAAGTCTTTATCCTCAGTTGGTGTAATGATTTTAGGTTTAAGGGGATCACAAGGCCTAATAATATTTTGGAAACAATAAAGGATCTATGTGTGTGGGAAAATAGAAACACCCCTCCATGTAATCCATTGAACTAGTTCTCTAGGAAAGTGCACCACATGGCCTCCATTATTTGTCCCCATAAACAATAGACCGCTGAATAGCAACGTGTGTCTATAGTGGTATGGTGGGGTTTCTATACATGAAAATTAGAGTAATGAAATAGTTCAAATAAAGCAATTTCATACACTGAGGTAACAAATATTACAAAAATGAAATCTAAGAGAGTTATAATAAAAAATAAATTAAAATGCAATGAAAAATGTGTTATAAAAAATACAAGTAAGTCATGGGATATATGTACAATAAACTATATGAAATAATTAAAATAAAAATATATAAAAAACTAGACAATCCACAAAAAATGTCTCAAGTCATAAACATATCCCACAATTTGTTGTCTATCTTGAAACAAAATAATATATAATATTTTAAACAAGTCCCTGTAATCGAGTTGTAGAAGATGCTCAGGTAACCAAGTTCCATGGAGGTCTAATTAGTGTTTGAATATAACTTAATAGTCTTCCACCAATAATTTCTTATATTAACTACTTGATATGATAGTTAATGAAAGAGTGATTTAAATAACCATTTTCAAATTCAAAAGCTAACAATGTACTATAAATTTTTTTAATAAAAAATGCAGTAAAATAATAGTTGGCTCCCATTCCTCTAAGGAGACACTTAACATTAATCAACCAACTTTAACCATTACCGATGATTTTCTGATTAGTCTATTTCATGAACCTATCTTGGCATCCATCCAACAAGAAACCTGAAACGACCCATATAAAGTCCCTAAGGGAATTCCAGATCCCCAGGAGCGGTAAAATAGGTCCTAAGAATAAAAGCACATTTTGGAAGGATTTCTCACATAAGAGTCAAATCATAAACAATTTACATTAATAGAATAGAAAAAATCAATCAATAGTCATAAAAAATCCACTATCAATAGTTTAAAATTTTAAATTCTAACTAAAAAAACACTAAATTGGGGATGGGAAATAACTGCCCAACAAAACCTTCCTAAAGCAAGAGGGTTAATAACAACATGCCACCCCCACCAGCACCCGCAGGATAGGAACATCTTGAAACCAGATACACCATAAACACCACCTAATAACAAGCCTATACCTCGGCCAAACATAACATGGTATACATTCATCTTAGGGTGTTTTTAGGGTTTTATACAATTCATAGTAGGATACCACAAAAATTGATTACATTCAATAACATTATAATACAAATCAACTTACTTGTTTTTAAAAAGGGTAGGAAAAACTATTTAAATAAAAAAAAAATTTGATATTAAAATGAAATTTAGAAAACATAATGGGCCAAAAGATAAGAATAGCATCAACTTGTGATGAAAACCTCAGATAATCCCTATGGAATTATGGTTAAAGGGTCCTAGAATTATCATACATATATAATAAGAACAATTGTAGTCTGCAACATCCCCATGCACAATCCACTAGAGGTTAACACATCCCAATATCAAGTTGTATATGATAAATGTCATATATTTATACTACGTAGTAGTGCCAATCCTTCTAGAGGGAATCGAGCCACATCCCGGTCAAACCCTCTAGCGTACTATACCTAGTCTTCCTTACCTAGTGAAATAAGATTACCTTATTATCAATTAATTTCCTATTACACAAGATCCACTTCATACCCATACACACATACAACAATAATAATAAACATTATGTAGAACTATTTGCAATAAAAATACCCTTAAAATCTATTACACACAAGAAATCTAATCCGCACCACCCACACAATTCATAATAATGCATTATAAATCATTGAAAGCATACCAAAATCATTCAATAACAATAAAGCATGTAATATCCAATCTTTAACTTCTAGAAAACAATATAAAACCACAAAACCAATGCATATAAATCCTATACTAGAAGGAAAACAATGTAAACATCAAGATAACAACTAATTATCCAAGGTTCATACCTTTTGGGTCTTGGAAATTCCCCAACCCAGAACAATAGAATTCTATTTATTGGGAAGTGCAGATGAAAACATACGAAGAAGAGCTTTTGGAAAAAAATTCAAAGGGGAAGAGGAATAAAAGATGAGTCCATTCTATGAATTGGATATGACCTGGTGGACCACCACTCAACATGTTGTTCTACCACTTCACGATGTACACCTAAATGAAAAAGTTCACGGAATGGGACTGTATGCATGGAGCCTATAAAGGAAATACATTTATTTTTAGGGCTAGGGGATGATTTCCAACCAAGTAAATCACCATCCACATGAATGAAATTGTTGGACTCCTCATGTATCAATCATTTTTAGTGATCATAAATCTCAATAATAAATAAAAATCTTATTAATGATCACATATCTTATCAATCATGTGTATTTATGTTTCAAGTTATCTCATAATTGATAATGGATAAGCTCAATTAATTTTATGCATATTACTATTTAAGTCTTAATACAGTTATTTGCCTAATACAAGACACCATGATGCTGGATACAGTACATCATAAACTGTGAGCAAGACACCGACACCATGACCAATGAGACACCGTGACCACGAGACACTATGACCATGGGAAACCATGACCATGAGACACCGTGAATTAGTAAGACTGACACCATGAAGCAAGACAATAAGAACAAACACCGTAAGCCAGACACTCTGTTTTCCTAAGTGCAAGACACAATCATCATGGCACCGTGAATCCAGAAACAATGAGCAAGGAACCGGAAGCCAGAAACCATAAGCAAGACAAGGTGAAGGAGACACAGTGAATGAGACACTATGACGAGGAGATACCGTGAAGAAGAAACGATTTGCATAACTTACTATGACCCCGTTTATTAAAATATTTTGTTGTCTTTCAATTTAATGTTTAACGGTCATATTTGACGCCTTTAATGCATGAAATATTAAATGTTTATTTGTAGCCATAGTACGAGGTACGAGGTATGAAGCACATGGAACCTGTCGGATAACAATCATGCATTCAAAGATAAATATAAGAGTTCCCATGAGGAATACATGTACAACACAACGCACGACAACTCATGAACCAAGAGTGCACAGTACTAAATAGGAAAACAAGTTGACAAGCACGACCACAAAGAAGAGATTGCAAGATCTTCAAAGAAATAATTGCCTCATGTATGCAATCCAACACTACTGAACAACACAACTCACGACAACTCATGAAATGTCAGTGCACTATACTAAACAGAAAAACTAGCTGAAAAGCACGACCATGAATGTAGAGACCCGAAGCTTGACGTACATGAACATTACATTACTTTTGCGGAATACTTAGTACATAACAAAAACACACACACAAGGATCGTAATAGTTTAGTGTCTTTGGAAACTCGGAATAAAATCTTCTTATCGTGGTGAAAGATCTTCAACATCTCCCATAAAGATCTTCCTTTTTTTTTACCTAAAACCTTTATTTATATCCTGGGGAAAAGAAAACATAAAAGGGTGAGCTCAAATGCTCAGTAAGGGTAAACAAAAGAAAAATCAATCACATCATATTCATAAGAACATAACTTTTGGAAATCTTAACCTGCAAAAGAGAGCATAATTTCATAACATGGGATAAATCATAGTAGTGAAATGAAATCCCAATAATCATAACATAAAACATGAAACATTGTGTCATACACACATAATCATAGGGAATCATTTCTTGTTAGTCAAGACTCATTGCCAAGACTATCTTAGTGGAAAAAGTCCCTTTCTGAATCGAGTAACCCTCGTTTCAGTCCTGTTTCACTGAACCGGTATAACCTACCATTCCAGCCATGTCTATCTCATGAGATATAAAATCTTTACCCAATGCATTGGAGGGAGATATAGGTCCCACCCATCTCTTAATGAATCCTTTCTTATGTGTGCCACAAAATCATAAATCATACATCATTGCATAACCCATGTAATAAAAATGGGATTCTTAAACAACATGACATCATAAAACCATTCATATAAGATAAAGGAATTCATAAAAATAATTCCATCACAACATAGTCAAATCAATGTAAAAATATGGATAGAAACAGAACCCTTTATTATCTTAGATGAAAAATAATTTTGATAAAACACTTGAATTGAATTCTTGAGGAAAATATCCTTTTTTCTTCAAAATCAATTTCTTTTCACAAAACATCATGCAATTTTAAAAGAAAAAGATTTTATTGAAAATAGTCATGAAATATTTTGGAGGAAGGTTCATGAAAATAAGGCTTTATAAAACCGTAAAAATCCGTTCGTGCCGTATAAGTTAAAAAAAACATTCTTCGTACTTTTGTCGGAAAAGTCAAAAAGTACCTCGTATAAAAAATGACAAAAGATTCCTTTCATATCTTTTACTAAAAACTCACCGAAGGGTAAAATTGGATTTAAAAAATTGTAGGTGGATGGAAATAATATTACATATTGAAGAAACGTGGATGTGGATGATAAAATACACCCCAGTAAATACCAAAGTATAAACAATCTCGGATAAAAATGAGATTGTGATATTTCCCTTACCTTTGGTCCGACTTGCTTTGTAAGTGTCCGAACCTCCTGTATAATGATTTAAATCTTGTTATTGACTTATTACAGAATCATATTCATTGTTATGATATCACATATGGTTCACTTATGACATTATATTACCCGTTCTTCTGTAAATTCCATGTTAAAGAAGCGTTTTGGGTAAAATCGTTTCATTTATCGTAGGTGTTTTGACTTGTTGTTCTTGACATCATCATTACTTATATCATGATTTAATTACTTCCAGAATATAAAATATGATTTATATATCATATATATTCAGTATATATATATATATATAATAGGTAGATAAATAAAATGAAAAACACCGTTCATGGAGACGGTAGTCCGTACGTAAGCATTAACGCTGTTTTCCATTCCTTATTGTCTTGAAATGGAAGTAAGTAGATGACATACATATGTATATATATACATAAATCCAGTAGCTTTATAATGTCATATATTTCATTATTATTTCTTATATATACTTTATAATCATTCTTAAATGGTTAACATGGAGAATGAATCTCATCGCGTCGTGGAGACGGTAGTCCGTACGTACGCACGAGCGATGATATCATTTCCATAAATATTGAATTGAATTGTAGTGGATTATACAATATATCAGAATCAATATGATGTTTTAATGACTATTTATAGTTATTATTTACACCATTATACCCATCCATGTAAGGTGGTGGTGGAAAATAGATTACACCACGGCGTGGAGACGGTATTCCGTACGTACGCACGCGCAGTGATTTCTTTTTCCGTAGGATGGATAGATGGTGAAATAGGGTTGTTTCATACTTATAATAACATATCAGTATATGAGTGATACTGATGTTATTACTTCATAATGAAACAACCTAAGAATAAGAAGTGGAAGAAGAAATAAAGATGAAAGAATTGGTAACGGTAATTACCTCTTCTTTGAAGCGCCTCTTTGAGACCTCCTCTTAGGGCACTAAAATTGGTCTTTGAGGAAGACCAGAACCTCTAGGATTTTTCTAGGGAAGTGGAGAAGAGATTTTGGCAGGGGTTGGCCGAGCTTGAGTGCTCAAATTGGTGTGAGGAGGAGGGGGAGGAGGTGTCCTTTTATAAGGGAGGAGAGGGGCACCTTAGGAATTCTTAAAAATATTAATTTATAATAAATCTAACCCCACTTAAAAACCTCCAAAAATGACTCATATTCGAAGATTAGATGAGTTAGGGTTGTAATCTCATCAACCAATCAAATTTAGACATGTTTGGATCTTATTTTAAACCTTATCATTTTGATTTATCCTTATTTAATCTATTTAAGTTTATTTGTGGTAATAAAATTCTAAATTTTAAATTATAACAAATAATTACTTATTTGTTGTGAATTTTCCATAATTGTTTAATTTATAACATTATAGACCATATAAATATAAATTTATAATTTTTAAATATTTTTGTGATTTTTAAACAATTTTATAATATGTTATTTTTGTAAAATAACAATAGTGTCAATTTTGACACTATTCATTTATTTGAATTTAAATAATATATATACAGAAGATATGTTCGAACTAAAAGCTTTAATATTTTAATAAAAGGTCATATGTATCTATAAAATTAGTGTATCACATTAAATAGTTCATATAATATTTATTTTATTATTTTCAAAACCATTTATTTGGTTTATCTCTTAATAAAATAATTACTACATCATTTTTGTATAATTATTTAATATACTTATTTGTTGTATAAAAATTTAAAATAAAATACTATTATTCTTTCACAATAATACTTTTACTCTAATTTAGCATCTTAAAATCACAATATTTAAATTGTTATATTTATTAAATTATGAAGTTGACAACTTTGGCATCATTTAAAATAAAATAATATAAGTGTCATAATAGCTTGTATAAGGCTTCAAAAGGTCAAATATTCGACCATTGGATGATTATAGTTTCCATTTACATGACCAATAAGTTTTGTTTAGGGTTTTGTGCATTTTATGGTCACTATTAGTTTAATAAAAACTATATTCTTGATTTTTCACTAGATCAATAATTTCTGCATCACTATTGTGTCACAATTAATGATAATTATTTAATCCCAAAAAATTCTAAATAAATTCTCTTGATGTAGATAATTTTGTTAGCTTTCTGGAGACTATTCATGTTCGAAATTTTATGATGTTTATCACTAATTTAAAATTATTATACTTATAAGATTTAAGAGAGTGACATGTTGTCACTTTCTTTGGTTTTAATAATAATTAAGTTATTTTCATGGAAAAATGTCCATTAAATGATTCTAATCCGACCCTTAGGTGATATGGGTCTACTTTTAGTCATCCAATAGGATTTTGACATTTGTTAGGGTAATTTTAAAATATTATATTTACCCTTAATTACCCGATTTACCTTTAACTATGGTAAATAAAATTTACCGTAGTTACTATTCATAATTCCCAAAAATAAAAAGTAGCTCATTAACATAATTTGGACCCACTGATTCCAAATATGGAATCCATTTTTTAAAATTCCATACACAGAAGTTGCAGAAATTAAATTAAAATTAATCCCGTTGTCGAATAAAAACGGGTTTTTGTTTAAAACATTGCAAAAGATTGAATTGATTTAACCTACGAATTCAAGGTAAAATCAATGATAATGACCTAAATTATATTAAATGGTAAAAATATATTCTATTTATTCTTTAAAACCATTCAATATTATAATTTAACCACATAAGATATTACGATGAAAAAAGTTGTTTTTAATTAAAATATAGCGTGTTTTTACTATTCATTAAAATGTGAAAGTTACCAGAATAATATGAAAAATTTATCCAAAGTAAATTTTTATTTCTTGATTCCAAAGAATAATTTTATTTTGTCAAATTGAACTTATAAACATGTCAAAAACCAGATTTAAAGTTGGTGCGCCATCAAAAGGCGGCAAAACTGCATTTTTTGAAAAATACTTATTCTACCCGAAAAAATTTATTTTGTTCTTATACCATGTTCTAGAAATGTGTAAGATGAATAATAATGTTATAAAATTCAAAATTTAGTTAATACTATTCATAACGGCTAGTTCATGACAATATTATCATAATATAACATTGTTTATTAAAACCCGGTATTGCGTACAACACACGCTATCGAGGAAGGTCGCGATTGCGTGTAATGCAAGCCAAGTTAGGGTTGCGTGTTGTGAAAGAATCCTTTGTTGTTTCGTATAACAGAATCCAACCATATTTCATTTATACATTTAATATATATACATATATACTCAATGTTGCGTAGAATAACTATTATCAAAATTGTGTGTAACACGGTCCAAGAATAGGGTTGCGTATACTGCAAGCTAATACGGTGTTGCATATAGCGCAAGGTAATCTTGGTGTAGAATACAACATAAGACATTAATGAAATTAAAATAATATTTTTCATAAAATCTTGGGGTGTTACATTCTACCCCCCTTAAAATGAATTTCGCCCTCGAAATTCGTCGGGGTTATAAATGGTTTACTATTCGAAAGTTTCTTTAATAGAAACCCACATCGTAAAAAGGAATATCAAAACCAATCTTTAAAAACAAAAGTATGAAATGTAACGGTTTCCCAAATAAACAAATCATTGGGTTTCCACATAGGTGAAAATATGGATATGGAATAGAAATCTAACCATCATGTTCTGATGGAGAGTGGTAGAGAACATGGCTATGGAAAAGCCAGCAATCACAAAGCCATAAATTTGTGATGATCTAGGGTATCATCTGATTCATCGGATATAAGGGCACTAGGACAACATTTTTGGTTTTCAAGATCATTTCCCTAAAGTTGAAAATTTGAATTACAATAAATACTTACTTTATTTTGGTACAATCTCACTATTGTTCGTGCCTTGAACAATTTCCACTTCATCTCTTAAATAAATGAAGTTGAATTTGTTATTCGTGTAGTGTTAGCAGATCATGTGATAGAATGACGGGTCATTCCATCTGTCTCAAACAAACGGTTAGCAAAAATTATATACATAAGTCGATCTATAGTGAGATTAATCATATATGGTTCCTAAAATGAACTTATACTTCATATATCATACTGCTTAATATAATAAAACTAGTTTCTACTAAACAGGGACTTCCTGTAGTTCAGTGGTAGGCGATAAAGGCCAGTCGCACTTCGGTTGTGGGTTCGATTCCCACAGCCTTGTCCGAAGCGATGGGCTGTCGCCCGTCCTGCAGGTTGTCCCTTTTTCTAAAACTACGTTACTATAACATCCCATCAATAATTTCGAAAATCTTCTATCCTTAAACAATACTAACTTATGTCCAACATAATCCAGTCTAATCTTTAGGCTTATACATAATACTGCAGTCCACTCTCATAATATAGTGACAACGATTACCAGAGATTTAATACTGTCGTTGATCCCCACATATCATAAGATATGTCTTGTTGGTTACATTCCAAACATTCAAAGTCCTTAATCGTGTATTCTCTTGAATACCTTAGTGAAAACATGAGTGCAGTTAAAAGTTACCAAAATCCTCAAAATTCTATATACTCAAACCATGATATCACTTAGTCCTTATATAAATCATGAGCTCATGAATACTATTAAACATTTCATTTTCTCGTCTTCATTATGCGCATATCATCTTATTTCCAAAAAATATCTCAATCACTTTGAATACCACATCAATAAATATTGCAATACTCAATGATACAACATTATTTTGGAATCCCATTACATAAACACTTAATCATTCCACCACATCGTTGTCATATTCAACATTGCCAATAGTGATTGCATGTGATTTCCCTTTGTCCTTTGCCTTCAGTGGTTGCTCATGTTGATCATCACTAACCCTTGGATTAGGGCAATTATTAGCATAATGCCCCATTTCCTTGCACTTGAAGCATTGAAGTGTTGGCGGTGCGTTCTCTGCAGTGTTTGCTTTATTCACATCATTAGAAACCTTTTTTCCATTACTTCGACACTCAGCTGCTCGATGACCTTCTTTTCCACACTTAAAACATTTTCTAGTCCCTTTAAGACAATCTCCACCATGCTTCTTTCCACACTTTGTGCATAAGGAAACATTCATCTTCTTTTCACCATTATTCTGAGATTTCTCCTTGAACTCCATCTTTCGTTTCTTGTCAAAACCATGAGATGGATATGTAACACCAACTTCCATTTCTACCTTGATAGCACAACGCACAATTTCTTCATAGCTACTGAAGTCTCTTATAGCTAATGCCCTTCGAAGACTTGGTTTTAAGCCACTGAAAAATCGATCAACTTTACTTTCAGGTTGGATGATAATTCCAGAAGCATACCTTGCAAGTCTTGTAAAATTTGCTTCACAGGTACCAACAGATTCATCGTCCCTTTGCTTCAGTTCAAGAAATTCTTTCTCCATCTTTGTTCGAAGAATACGAGGGAAGTACTTACTGAAAAACAAGTTCTTGAACTCGTCCCATTCCATGGACTCAATTGCATCTCTTGGCCTCGTATTCTTGATAAGATTCCACCATTGATCAGCTTCACCTTCCAAACGATATACTGCTAAGATGACTTTATCATGTTCAGAACATTGAAGAACTGAAAATATCTTTTCAGTAGTACTGATCCATTGTTCAGCCACAAGTGGATCAGAAGACCCACTGAAAGAAGGTGGACGTTGCCTCATGAAGGACTCAATATAATATTGTTCCCTTCTCTGCTCATTTGGAAGTCCAGAATGATTCATAGCTTGTGTAAGTATAGCAATAAGATTTTTCACTCCATCTCCCATAACATTTGTTTGTTCAGGAGGGAAATCATTGCATTGTCCATTGCATTGGTCAACACGGTTCCTTCGGGTTCCAGCCATCATCTAAAACCCAAAAAGAATAGTGTGAGAGGCAACAACATAATAAAGGGGGAGTACCTTCAATATCCAACATCTTAGGTTTAATTCTATGATCGTTAGCGTAATTCTATTACTATAACCTATACGTATACTTATCCCTAGGGACATCTCTAGACATACCTTAGAAATATCTCTAGGGATCTCACTAACGTTTTCGCATCCTAGTTTCCAAAGGTTGACTAAACCTTTCCTCTGATACCAACTGTAGAGACCCGAAGCTTGACGTACATGAACATTACATTACTTTTGCGGAATACTTAGTACATAACAAAAACACACACACAAGGATCGTAATAGTTTAGTGTCTTTGGAAACTCGGAATAAAATCTTCTAATCGTGGTGAAAGATCTTCAACATCTCCCATAAAGATCTTCCTTTTTTTTTATCTAAAACCTTTATTTATATCCTGGGGAAAAGAAAACATAAAAGGGTGAGCTCAAATGCTCAGTAAGGGTAAACAAAAGAAAAATCAATCACATCATATTCATAAGAACATAACTTTTGGAAATCTTAACCTGCAAAAGAGAGCATAATTTCATAACATGGGATAAATCATAGTAGTGAAGTGAAATCCCAATAATCATAACATAAAACCTGAAACTTTGTGGTATACACACATAATCATAGGGAATCATTTCTTGTTAGTCAAGACTCATTGCCAAGACTATCTTAGTGGACAAAGTCCCTTTCTGAATCGAGTAACCCTCGTTTCAGTCCTGTTTCACTGAACCGGTATAACCTACCATTCCAGCCATGTCTATCTCATGAGATATAAAATCTTTACCCAATGCATTGGAGGGAGATATAGGTCCCACCCATCTCTTAATGAATCCTTTCTTATGTGTGCCACAAAATCATAAATCATACATCATTGCATAACCCATGTAATAAAAATGGGATTCTTAAACAACATGACATCATAAAACCATTCATATAAGATAAAGGAATTCATAAACATAATTCCATCACAACATAGTCAAATCAATGCAAAAATATGGATAGAAACAGAACCCTTTATTATCTTAGATGAAAAATAATTTTGATAAAACACTTGAATTGAATTCTTGAGGAAAATATCCTTTTTTCTTCAAAATCAATTTCTTTTCACAAAACATCATGCAATTTTAAAAGAAAAAGATTTTATTGAAAATATTCATGAAATATTTTGGAGGAAGGTTCATGAAAATAAGGCTTTATAAAACCGTAAAAATCTGTTCGTGCCGTATAAGTTAAAAAAAACATTCTTCGTACTTTTGTCGGAAAAGTCAAAAAGTACCTCGTATAAAAAATGACAAAAGATTCCTTTCATATCTTTTACTAAAAACTCACCGAAGGGTAAAATTGGATTTAAAAAATTTTAGGTGGATGGAAATAATATTACATATTGAAGAAACATGGATGTGGATGATAAAATACACCCCAGTAAATACCAAAGTATAAACAATCTCGGATAAAAATGAGATTGTGATATTTCCCTTACCTTTGGTCTGACTTGCTTTGTAAGTGTCCGAACCTCCTGTATAATGATTTAAATCATGTTATTGACTTATTACAGAATCATATTCATTGTTATGATATCACATATGGTTCACTTATGACATTATATTACCCGTTCTTTTGTAAATTCCATGTTAAAGAAGCGTTTTGGGTAAAATCGTTTCATTTATCGTAGGTGTTTTGACTTGTTGTTCTTGACATCATCATTACTTATATCATGATTTACTTACTTCCAGAATATAAAATATGATTTATATATCATATATATTCAGTATATATATATATATAATAGGTAGATAAATAAAATGAAAAACACCGTTCATGGAGACGGTAGTCCGTACGTACGCATGAACGCTGTTTTCCTTTCCTTATTGTCTTGAAATGGAAGTAAGTAGATGACATACATATGTATATATATACATAAATACAGTAGCTTTATAATGTCATATATTTCATTATTATTTCTTATATATACTTTATAATCATTCTTAAATGGTTAACATGGAGAATGAATCTCATCGCGTCGTGGAGACGGTAGTCCGTACGTACGCACGAGCGATGATATCATTTCCATAAATATTGAATTGAATTGTAGTGGATTATACAATATATCAGAATCAATATGATGTTTTAATGACTATTTATAGTTATTCTTTACACCATTATACCCATCCATGTAAGGTGGTGGTGGAAAATAGATTACACCACGGCGTGGAGACGGTATTCCGTACGTACGCACGCGCAGTGATTTCTTTTTCCGTAGGATGGATAGATGGTGAAATAGGGTTGTTTCATACTTATAATAACATATCAGTATATGAGTGATACTGATGTTATTACTTCATAATGAAACAACCTAAGAAGAAGAAGTGGAAGAAGAAATAAAGATGAAAGAATTGGTAACGGTAATTACCTCTTCTTTGAAGCGCCTCTTTGAGACCTCCTCTTAGGGAACTAAAATTGGTCTTTGAGGAATACCAGAACCTCTAGGATGTTTCTAGGGAAGTGGAGAAGAGATTTTGGCAGGGGTTGGCCGAGCTTGAGTGCTCAAATTGGTGTGAGGAGGAGGGGGAGGAGGTGTCCTTTTATAAGGGAGGAGAGGGGCACCTTAGGAATTCTTAAAAATATTAATTTATAATAAATCTATCCCCACTTAAAAACCTCCAAAAATGACTCATATTAGAAGATTAGATGAGGTAGGGTTGTAATATCATCAACCAATCAAATTTATACATGTTTGGATCTTATTTTAAACCTTATCATTTTGATTTATCCTTATTTAATCTATTTAAGTTTATTTGTGGTAATAAAATTCTAAATTTTAAATTATAACAAATAATTACTTATTTGTTGTGAATTTTCCATAATTGTTTAATTTATAACATTATAGACCATATAAATATAAATTTATAATTTTTAAATATTTTTGTGATTTTTAAACAATTTTATAATATGTTATTTTTGTAAAATAACAATAGTGTCAATTTTGACACTATTCATTTATTTGAATTTAACTAATATATATACAGAAGATATGTTCGAAATAAAAGCTTTAATATTTTAATAAAAGGTCATATGTATCTATAAAATTAGTGTATCACATTAAATAGTTCATATAATATTTATTTTATTATTTTCAAAACCATTTATTTGGTTTATCTCTTAATAAAATAATTACTACATCATTTTTGTATAATTATTTAATATACTTATTTGTTGTATAAAAATTTAAAATAAAATCCTATTATGAAGATAAATATATTAACTTTCACAATAATACTTTTACTCTAATTTAGCATCTTAAAATCACAATATTTAAATTGTTATATTTATTAAATTATGAAGTTGACAACTTCGGCATCATTTAAAATAAAATAATATAAGTGTCATAATAGCTTGTATAAGGCTCCAAAAGGTCAAATATTCGACCATTGGATGATTATAGTTTCCATTTACATGACCAATAAGTTTTGGTCAGGGTTTTGTGCCTTTTATGGTCACTATTAGTTTAATAAAAACTATATTCTTGATTTTTCACTAGATAAATAATTTCTGCATCACTATTGTGTCACAATTAATGATAATTATTTAATCCCAAAAAATTCTAAATAAATTCTCTTCATGTAGATAATTTTGTTAGATTTCTGGAGACTATTCATGTTCGAAATTTTATGATGTTAATCACTAATATAAAATTATTATACTTATAAGATTTAAGAGAGTGACATGTTGTCACTTTCTTTGGTTTTAATAATAATTAAGTTATTTTCATTGACAAATGTCCATTAAATGATTCTAATCCGACCCTTAGGTGATATGGGTCGACTTTTAGTCATCGAATAGGATTTTGACATTTGTTAGGGTAATTTTAAAATATTATATTTACCCTTAATTACCCGATTTACCTTTAACTATGGTAAATAAAATTTACCGTAGTTACTATTCATAATTCCCAAAAATAAAAAGTAGCTTATTAACATAATTTGGACCCACTGATTCCAAATATGGAATCCATTTTTTAAAATTCCATACACAGAAGTTGCAGAAATTAAATTAAAATTAATCCCGTTGTCGAATAAAAACGGGTTTTTGTTTAAAACATTGCAAAAGATTGAATTGATTTAACCTACGAATTCAAGGTAAAATCAATGATAATGACATAAATTATATTAAATGGTAAAAATATATTCTATTTATACTTTAAAACCATTCAATATTATAATTTAACCACATAAGATATTACGATGAAAAAAGTTGTTTTTAATTAAAATATAGCGTGTTTTTACTATTCATTAAAATGTGAAAGTTACCAGAATAATATGAAAAATTTATCCAAAGTAAATTTTTATTTCTTGATTCCAAAGAATAATTTTATTTTGTCAAATTGAACTTATAAACATGTCAAAAACCAGATTTAAAGTTGGTGCGCCATCAAAAGGCGGCAAAACTGCATTTTTTGAAAAATACTTATTCTACCCGAAAAAATTTATTTTGTTCTTATACCATGTTCTAGAAATGTGTAAGATGAATAATAATGTTATAAAATTCAAAATTTAGTTAATACTATTCATAACGGCTAGTTCATGACAATATTATCATAATATAACATTGTTTATTAAAACCTGGTATTGCGTACAACACACGTTATCGAGGAAGGTCGCGATTGCGTGTAATGCAAGCCAAGTTAGGGTTGCGTGTTGTGAAAGAATCCTTTGTTGTTTCGTATAACAGAATCCAACCATATTTCATTTATACATTTAATATATATACATATATACTCAATGTTGCGTAGAATAACTATTATCAAAATTGTGTGTAACACGGTCCAAGAATAGGGTTGCGTATACTGCAAGCTAATACGGTGTTGCGTATAGCGCAAGGTAATCTTGGTGTAGAATACAACATAATACATTAATGAAATTAAAATAATATTTTTCATAAAATCTTGGGGTGTTACAATGAAGGAGAGATTGCAAGATCTTCAAAGAAATGATTATCTCATGTATGCAATACAACACTACTGATCAAAACAATGCGCGAAAACTAATGAACCGCGAGCGCACTATAATAAACAGAAAAACAAGCTGACAATCCCGACCACGAAGAAGAGATTTCAATATCTTCAAAGAAGGAATTGTCTCATGCATGCAATCCAACACTACTGAAGAACATTCGAAGTACATTGGAATCAAGAGAATATCTTCACTCGTGAAGAACACAAGTTGAACCATGACACACTGTTTTCCAACACAAAAAACAGAGAAGGACTCAGATGAATTTCTGTCTTATCCAGGGAGTCCAGAGTTGCACTGATAATCACTAGAGCATTCTGAAATCATATCTAATGTCTCTTAGTTATTATTTTATTTACTTTAGATCAGTGTGTGCACTCTGTATATTTTACAAACACATGAACTTCTACACTCAAAAGTAGGGTTGGAAAATCCTCACACCAAAATTTTAACTCTTGTTTTCCCATGACAACTGGGGAAGAGGTCCCTATGTGGCATTGTCATTATTTGTTTTACCCACAAAAACTATGGAAGAGGTCCCTACGTGGCCTGGACAGTCCATGTAATGTTGTTAAGCCCAATATAGGGTGTAGATCAGAGTTTATTTATATAAACTTCTTGGTGGAAGGTGATCACCATGTGGAGTGGATTAGGTCTCGGCTTGAGACTGAACCACTTGTTTTATATTCATTGTGCCATTTAAATTTAGTCTGCTCTATTTTACCACTTTACTACATAATCCAGAAAAACTCTAAATTCACTTTGATAGTTAGTCTTGGATAGAATTTATATCTGATTTGTCTTAGTAGGATAACTTCAAAAGTAATTTTAATAATACCAATTAAGATTACTGAGAAATAATCAATCTTCTACGAAGTTGTTTAAACAGCCAAACTCTTATAACAGTATACCCTTGATTAACTGAGCTGTATATATTTTTGGGGAAATATTTATTTGGAAAAATAATGTATTTTAAATAGAAATTCTTATTGTAACTCAATTCACCCCTCCACTATTGAGTTAAGTACTTCAACCAACATTTGGTGTTAGAGGATTCTATATTAGGACTTTGTGTAATCTTATTCAACTGTGATTTTAGTTGTACATTAATGATCTGTAAATTTATGTCAATTCTAAATTTCTAGAACTATTATAGTAATATTTTAGTATGGACAATAGATTGGAAGGTGGTACAACTAAAAGACCACCATTCTTTAATGGAACCAATTATGCTCAATGGAATATTAAAATTAAAATGCATCTAGGGAGTATGAGCTTGGAAATCTGGTCATCAATTATTGATGGATAAAAAATTCACTTGACTAATAGAATTACATGGGATGAAACTAAAAAACATGCTTACAATAACAATTTCAATGCCATGAATTCCTTGTACCGTTCCCTAGGAAATGAAGAATTTAATAGATTTTCTGCTTGTAAAACTGCCCATTAAATTTGGGATACCTTGTCTGTCTCACATGATGGAACAGGTAGTGTAAATGAAATGAGACTTAATACTTATACTATAAAATATTATAATTTTAAGATGAATCCTGATGATCCTATTTTTGATATGTATCTTAGGTTCAATGAGACTGTCAACACAATGATTTCTTTAGGAAGAGAAGTCACCACCAAAGAACAGATCATGAGAATTCTTAGATGTCTACCTGACAGATGGAGGGGAACCTCTATCTCAATTAGAGAGTCATGTGACATCAGCAGGCTACCTATAAAAAACACATTAGGAAACTGATGCTATATGAGGAAGAGCTCAAAGTCAACAATAAAGAGGAGGATGAACCAAAGAGGAAATATGTTGCATTCAAGACCTCCCTCTCGAAGCACAAAGAAAAAGGAAAACTATATTCTTATATAGACAGTTCCACTACTAAACAATAATCACCAGATAGTGATGAAGAGATGGCTCAACTGGCCAAAAGATTCAAACATTTTTACAAGAAGAAAAACTTTTTCAGAAAACCTAACTTCAAGGGAAAGTATGATTAAAAAGGAAACTAAAAAAAGGACTGCAAGAGAAGTGACAAACCTGATGAGATTTTATGCTATGAATGTAAGTGAAACAGACATATAAAGGATGACTGTACAAAGCTCAAATATAAGAAGAAATATGAGGACAAGGACAAGAAGTACAAAAAGGAAATTAAGGCAACCTGTAGTGCCTCTAAGGATAGTTCAAGTAACTCAGACACATCACATGATGAATAGGCTAACAAACCCAATATGTGTTTTATGACAAACACATATGAGGTAACACTAAACACTTTTATGCATAATTCATACTATTCTGAAGAGGAAAGTGACTCTGAAAATATTTCCAATGAAGAAAAGTTTGAATATTGCATCATGATTGATGAAACATTCAATGAATTAAAAGATAAATATAAATCATTGAATAAACAAAATGCTCTCAATATAACTATTAAATTTGAACTTACTACTGAAAAGGAGAAAAATGCTCAACTTCTCAAAGAAAACAATGAACAAAAATGTCTAATGAGCAATTAAAAAGTGACTTAGAATAGTCTACTAATGGGAAAAATACCCTTACCCAAATTCTAGTAAAACAAATTGCTCCTAAATATAATACTGGCATTGGTTATCAAACTCGAAAAAGAAGCCTTTGTAGAATAAATTTTGTTTCAATGTCTTGGACATATAGTTTTGTTCCCAGTTCTGCACATAGCTCAACTATCTCAAGTCATGATACATATTCTATTTTTTCAAGTTTTTGTGGACCAAATATAGTTTATTTTTCAAATCCTTTAAACAGTGCTTATTGGAAACCCGATGAGAAAAATATGGGTTCCTAAAGAAATTATTACTAATGTTATTGGACTCAAACAAGTATGGGTACGAAAATCTATCCTTTCATGATCATTTTATAGGAAATCTACTTGAAGACCTCCTGCACAAATATGTGGTACTTGGATAGTGGGTGTTCAAGGAACATTACAGGAGACCACTCATGCTTCATGAATCTGATAAAAGTAAATGGAGGGCATATCACATTTGGTGACAATACCAAAGGGAATATCATTGGTGTGGGCCATATTGGTAACTCTGATTCGATTCTAATTTCTAAATTTCTGTTTGTTAATGGCTTAAAATATAATTTTCTTAGTATCTCACAATTGTGTGATGATGGATATCATGATAAATTTGAGAATGATGGATGTAATGTCTTTAATTCTAAATATAAATTAGTATTTACAGTATCAAGGAATGAAAAGGTTTATTCAGTTATTTTAGAATCCTTATCATCTCAAAATGTTTCATGCTTAAGTGTATTTCATAAATAATCTTGTCTCTGACATAGGAAACTAGGACACTGTAATGTTCACTCCCTTAGAAAGTCAACTAGAAAAGGCCTAGTTAAAGACATACCCAAACATGAGTTTCCAAATGACAATGTTTGTAATCACTGTCAAAAGGGAAAACAACAAAAAATCTCTTTCAAATAAAAGAAATAAGTCTATATTTTTCAACCTCTCAAATTGGTTCACGTGGATTTGTTTGGACCATCTAGAGTTTCTAGTTTAAATGGGAAGCACTATGTTTATGTTCTAGTAGATTATTTTTCTAGATATACCTGGACCTTTTTCATGGATCACAAAATTAAAGTTTTCCCTTATTTTACTAAGTATGACAAGTCTGTGGAAAATCATAGAGGCCTTAAAATTAAATCTTTAAGAAGTGATCATGGCTGTGATTTTGAAAATCAAGATTTTGAATCCTTTTTCTCACAAAATGGTTATAGTCACAATTTCACTACACCTAGAACAGCTCAGCAAAATGGTGTTGTACAAAGAAAAAATAGAACCCTACATGAAATTGATATACCAATTCTCAGTGAATATGACCTACCTATTTACTTTTGGGATGAAGCTGTTAATATAGCATGTTACATAATCAATAGAGTATTGATTAGACCAATTATCAAGAAGACCCCATATGAACTCTGGAACAATAGAAATCCTAAGGTTAATTACTTTATAGTTTTTGGTTTCAAAGTCTTTATTCTCATCACTAAGGATAATCGTGAAAAAGTTTCATCCAAAAGTGATGAAGGAATTTTCCTAGGTTATTCAATTTCAAGAAGAAATTATAGAGTATTCCATAAGAGAGGTAAATGTTTGGAAGAATATATCCATAACAAGTTTGCTGAAACAGATCCACATGATCCTAGAACCATCCTAGAAAATCTGGAGGATGATGTATCAAATATGAACGTCAACTCAAAATCCCCAAATACCTATGTAAATGAATTTGTGAAAACTTCCAATTCTGGAAATTCTGTACAATCAAGTCATAATGAACCTAAATCTATTGATGAACCAGAAATCACTAGTCCCTCTTTTTCTAGAAGGGTTAGTACTCTCAAAAACCATCCCTTAGATTCTGTTGTAGGAGACAGAGAAAGGAACACAAAATAGATATTCTCTTAGAAATCAGGTTGAACATCTAGCCTTCTCGTCACATCATGAACCTAAAAGCATTGATGATTCTATCAATGATGAATTTTGGGAAATTTCTATGCAACAATAACTCAACTTGTTTGAAAGAAATAATGTTTGGAAACTTGTTGCAAGGACCAAGGACACTTTTATCATATGCATTAAATGGGTATTTATAAATAAGGTAAATGAAGCAGGAAATATAGTTATGAATAAGGCTAGATTAGTTGCAGAAGGATATATTCAAGAAAAAGGAATTGACTATGAGGATGCTTTTTCTCCAGTATCCAGACTCGATGTCATTAGAATTCTACTTGCGTATGCTGCACATATGAATTTCAAACTATATCAAATGGATTTGAATAGTGCATTCTTAAATGGGTATATAGCTGAGGATGTTTTTGTTGAACAACCCCTAGATGTGAAAAACCTCATTTTCCAACTTATATTTTCAAACTATCAAAAGATTTATATGGTTTAAAGCAAGCTCCACGAGCTTGGTATGACAGATTAACTACTTTTCAAACTTCCAAAGTTTTTACAAAAGGTATAGCTGATCCTACCCTCTTTATAAAAAGAATATCTAATGATGTTTTAGTTGTTCAAATCTATGTAGATGATATTATTTTTGGATCTTCAAAAAACATATTTTTTATTGATTTTTCTAAAATGATGCAAAACGAATTTGAAATGAGTTTAATGGGTGAACATAAATTCTTTCATGGTTTCAAATCTTGCAAAATAATGATGGAATTGTTTTGACTCAAAGTAAGTATAATAGGGATATTCTAAAACAATTTTGATTGGATAGCACTAAAAGTAGTGACACTCCCATGAGTACCAACTATAAGTTAGATCATGATGAAGATGGAAAATATGTTGACCAAACCACTTATAGAGAATGATTGGAAGTTTACTCTACTTAACCGCTAGATGTCCTGATATTATGTTTAGTGTGTGTATGTGTTCTCATTTTCAATAAAATCCTAAAGAATCTCATTTAAATGCTCTAAAATAAATTTTCAAATACTTTAAGCATACACCTAATTCTGGAATATTCTATCTGAAAGGAAAATCATTTGATCTAGTAAGTTATTCTAATGCTGACTTCAGTGGCTGTAAGTTATATAAAAAGAGAACCTCTGGAACATGTCAACTTATTTGCAAGTCACTGGTATCATGGTGTAGTAAGAAACAAAACTCTATTGCATTATCTACTGCAAAAGCTAAATACATAGATGCTGGCGGTTGTTGGGAACAAATTTTGTGGATGAAACACACTTTACTAGACTATGGATATCAATTCAGACATGTACCAATAAATTGTGACAACACAAGTTCTATTATCATTTCAAAAAATCATGTTTCACATTCTCGGACAAAACATGTTGATGTAAGACATCACTTTTTGAGAGATCAATATCAAAAAGGTGATATCACCTTGGAATTCATTGGCACTGAATATTAAATTGCGGATATATTCACTAAACCATTAAATTCTGAGCGAATATATTACATCATACATGATCTTGGAATGATCAATCTCAAATAGATATCTTACTGGTCATACTATTTATTATTTTACTATATTTTACTTTACTATTTCATGTTCACTATTTCTCAGTTACTCTCTCATCTTGACAGTCTCACCATTAGCACTTTCTATTCATGGTCTGTCATTTACAATCTCACCGTGACTGAATAGTTTGCATACAGTCTCACTGTGACAGAACATATCATTCACTGTCTCACCGTGATGACCACTGACAATCTCACAATGACGACCATTTACCATCACATTGTAACGACTATTCACGGTCTCAACATGAAAATTATTTATTGTTTTCGTTTAACCCACATTGCGGTAATTCATTATTTCACCACTTTTTACTTTCGCCTTTTTTTATTTTTGTGATGTATGACATTCCCAAATGATAAAACAAAAGGGTTTCACTCGGTTCTTCACCTAAACCTTCTCCCAGTACCTCTTTACGAACCCTTTCAACCATGAAACTCTTTCTTTCTCACGACCTTAAGGGGATTCCAAGAATGAAGCGACCATCAACATCCACACCTGAGAAGCACAGCTCGAAGAAAAGGAAGAGAGCACTGAAGCTGGTTCCCAAAGGTCCCTTGAATCCAAACCTGGTAAATAGCTCTATCATTCCTGAAAAGTATGTTTTCCATGAGTGGCTTTTTTCCATCAAGTATATGGTCTTAAATGTTTTAAGAGAACACGTCTGGCTCGAATGTTTTTCAAGGAATGATAGACCAATTTATCGGAGGTTGGTAGCTCAGTTTTATCATTATACTTAGTTTTCCTTTGAAACTGGTGAAAGCTATATTTTGAGGAGTTGGGTCAATGGAAAAAGATTCTCCTACTAGTCGAGGATATGGGCTGCATGCCATAGGATATCTCATGAATAAATATAGTTCTGATTATCAGAGAGATCCCCAACCTAAAACTGATTTATTTGACCTGGAAAATGCACTGTAAATCCTAACTGGAAATGGCACCCAGAGAAGGGCCATTGCTGCTGAACTTGATGGAGAGTCTGGACTGTGGTTTAAATTTGTTCAAAATCTGATTAGCCCGAGGATAGGTGACATTGCTGTCTTGATGTACTGAGATGATTTCTTGATTCATCTTATGATTAATGGAAACAAAATCAATCTATGCAAATATATCATTCACCATATGTGTGAATTGATCAAGGTCACATCCAAATCAACATGTCTATTCTACCCAAGACTGATTTCATCTATGCTTGTTGCCAAAGAAGTTGTTGTACCCAATGAAGAAGTACTTATGGATTTTGAATATTCTTTATCTAAACCTACCATCAGGAGGATGAAAATAAACTGGAACCCCTAGAAGAAGGAGTGTGTGGAAGATAATGATAAGCTCTATGAGAAGTTCAATCCTATAGATTATCCAACAAGGCTGAAAGAAATTTCTGATTCTGGTTTGGAACTAGATGAAGTTGTTGATTATCAAGAAGATGAGGAAGAAGAGGAAGAGGCAGCTAAAGTACCACATAGAGAAGAGGTTGATATACCTCATAGGTAATATGTTATTGTTGAGGAAGAAAGGCCTATTATTCCTCATGTTGTTCTCGATGAAGAACCTCATATCCCTAGAGAAGATGTCAATCTAGAAATCTAACCCGAGGCTGAAAGAGAATCAATTGTCACAGAACCTGAGCAGTATGTCATGGAAGAAACAAATATGGAACAACTCCCTGTTATGGAAGAGGTTATAGTAGAACAACTCTCTGCTATCCAAGAATCTAATTTGGAAGACCGTTCTATGGAAAAATATGTTCCTGATAGAATACCCTCTTCTAAACAGAGGATGGAGATATCCTTTAGGATTTCTAGGAATGAAATAGATAAGGAAATTAGATATGAACTAATAGATTTAGAAAACCTACCTCAGCCTCAGGGTCCTGAAAAGGAAGCACTTGTTGAGGGGGAGGGACCTCAAAATATTGAGACTCATGATGCTGAGGCTGGTGAAGATGGGTCTGATGAAGCATCTCAACCTAGTGAGTCATATTTGGTGGACACTCAGTATAAATTTCCTAGCTTTTATGATGTGAGTGAATCTCAACAGGTTACTGTCACTAGGATTTATCTTTCTTCTTTGTTTCAACTGAAATCTGTCACAGTCTTTGCACCAGAATCTGAACCTCAACATGAACTTGAACCAGAACCTCAACCTGAGCCTACACATTTACCTGAATAGCAATCTTCAGTCAGTAAAGATTATTTTAAAGTATTTGGTGACACTATCTTAGCTGGAGTTGAGAAACTCTTGTCCTCTCATACTCATCTTGTGACCCAACTGAGTCAGGAAGATGCCTCGCTACTTTTAGAAAAGATTATCTGGAACATTCATCCCAAGATGATTCATGAAATTCAAGAAGTAAGGGTTGAAAACAAGTTGACCAGTACTGATGTTGCATCTCTAAAAGGCATGGTTGAAAACCTACAGAAAGAACTATATTCAAGATCAGATCCTTCTCCTGCACTTGCTCTTGCTTCTACTAAACCTTCTGCTCCAAACATCTCTTGAGATATTGTGTCCCAGATTCATCCATACCTCTTGTCCTTTGATGAAAATATTGGACAAAGGCACACACAGATGTTGCAATGCATTAATGAGCTTGTGGAGAACCTAAACAAACTCACAGATAAATATACTTGCTGTCTTCAAAAGGTCCTGAAACAGTTCAAGTCTCTAACCAGAGCTGTAAAAGCTTCTGCTTCCTCTAGTAAAACCTCTACTCTTTCATTGGATAGTTCTATGCTCAGATCTATAGTCAAGGAAGAGATTTAGAATGCCTTAAGTGTCATTGATATGGATCCTTTATCTGATGTCGTTAAGAACAGTGATAGAGTGCTTGACCTGGTTCAAATTCATTCAATGATTACCAATGATGCTCAGCAGGATATCTCAAAGAAAGTGGACTTCTATTTCAACCAGATTTTCTCCAAGACTGATATGAACAATCACATTAAATATCTTTTAAAGAATATGAGAATACCTCCTGTGACTCAGGCCTTCAAAGCTCAAGTTTAAAAGAAAACTGAGTTAACCAGATTGTTGGAAAAGTTCATGGAAAATAAAGATGATTATGAAAAGGTCATGATGTATGGAGGAGAGATTATTGCAGACCTCCTTAAGCTTGCTAGGCCGTATCTTCATGTGTAAAGAACAGAAATTGCAGCTCCAGCGACTGCTCCTCTCAGACCTGGATTACATACTTTCACTTCTACCTTAGCTTCCACAACCAGGTCTGTTGGCCAGGCTCGTAGTTAGATCATGGTAGTCATTCTTGACCAAAAAAACGACCAAGATCTTCTACTGCTCCAACATTGGCTCCATCAGTCTTCAAAGGTCTCCCTTTACCCTCTCTATCTACCACTTTTATGCCTTCTTCTACATCAGCAATTGCTGCTATGGCTTCCTCTTCTGTTGCTGATAAAGGAAAAGAGAAGACCAATCCCTTAAGAAGACTAGTGACTGCTATATTTTCGATGGGGATGTCATTTATGTTTTGTATTTATACTGTATGTTGTCTTCTGAACACTCTTAATTCCATATGAAATATTTTCCCTCTATTATTTCTACCTTTTGATAATCCCAAAAGGGGGAGAGAAAGTTATATTTTATGTTATATTCTCTTTAGTTGCATTCAATTTACACTTTAATTGTACATCATTTGTGATCATCAACAAGGGGGAGATTGTTGGACTCCCCATGTATTAATCATGTTTTAATGATCAAAAATCTCAATAATAATTACAAATAATATTAATGATCACATATCTTATCAATCATGTGTATTTTTGTTTCAAGTTATCTTATACGTGATAATGGATAAGCTCAATTCATTTTATGCATATTATTGTTTATGTCTGAATACAGTTATTTGCCTAAGTATAAGACACCATGAAGCCTGACACAGTAAGTCAGACATTGCGAGCAAGACACAGACACCATGTCCAATGAGACACCGTGAGGAAGAGACACCATGACCATGAGACACCGTGACCACGAGAAACCGTCACCATGAGACACCGTGACAATGAGACACCGTGACATAGTAAGCCTAACACCGTGAAGCAAGACACTATGAACAGACACCATAAGCTAGAAACTCTGTTTGCCTAAGTGAAAGACACAGTCATCAAGGCACCGTGAATCCCAAAACGATGATAAATGAACTGGAATCCAGAAACCATAAGAAAGACACAATGAAGGAGACACCATGAAGGGGACACTGTGAAGGTGACACAGTGAAAGAGACACCGTGAAGGAGACACAGTGAAAGAGACACCGTGACAAGGAGATAACATCAATAAGCCACCTTTTGCATAACTTACTGTGACACAATTTCTTAAAATATTTTTTCATCTTTCAATTTAATGTTTAACAGTCATATTTGACGCCTTTAATGAACTAACATATTTATTGTTTATTTGTATCCATTGTAATAGGTATGAGGTACAAAGCACATGGAACCTATCGGCTAACAATCATGCATTCAAAGAAAAAGAGAAGAGTTACCATGATAAATACATGTACAACCCAACACGTGAGAACTCAAGAACCGTGAGTGCACGGTACTAAATAGAAAAACAAGCTGACAACCATGACCACGAAGAAGATATTGAAAGATCTTCAAAGAATGAATTATCTCATGCATGCAATCCAACACTACTAAACAATACAATGCATGAGAACTCAATAACCTTGAGTTCATTGTACTAAAAAGAAAAACATGTTTACAAGCATGACCACGAAGAAGAGATTTCAAGATCTTCAAAGAAATAATTGTCTCATGCATGCAATCCAACACTACTAAACAACACAATGCGTGACAACTCAAGAACCGCGAGTGCACTATACTAAACATAAAAACAAGATGACAAGAATGAAAATGAAAAAGATATTTCTACATCTTCATAAAAAGGATTGTCCCATGCATGCAATCCATCACTACTTAAGAACACACGAAGTACATTAGAATCAAGAGAACATATTCACTCGTGAAGAACACAAGCTGAACCATAACACTCTGTTTTTCAACACAAAAACCAGAGAAGGACTCAGAAACATTTTTTTCTTAACCAAGGAGTCTGTAGTTGCACTGCTAATCACTAGAGCATTCTGAACTCATATCTACTCTCTCTTAGTGATTCTTTTATTTACATTTGGGTAGTGTGTGTAATCTGTATATTTTACACATGCACCGACACCTGTGCTGAACTGGAGGATTTCAAAATCCTCACACCAAATTAATTACTATTGTTTTCCCATGAAAACTGTGCAAGAGGTCCCTCTGTTGCCTGGCCATTATTTTGTTTACCACGAAAACTATGGAAGAAGTCCCTGCATGGCCTGCATAGTCCATGTACTGTTGTTAACCCCGATCCAGGGTGTGGATCAGAGTTTATTTATATAAACTTCTTTGTGGAAGATGATCACCAAGTGAAGTGGATTAGCTCTCGTCTTGAGACTGAACCAATTTTTTTTATATCCTATGTGCCATTTAAATTTAGTCTACTCTGTTTTACTACTTTATTGCATATTCCAGAAAAACACTAAATTCACTTTGATAGTTATTCTTGGAAAGAAGTTATATCTTATTTGTCTTAGTAGGATAACTTCACAAGTAATTTTAATAATACCAATTAAGATTACTGAGAATTAATCAATCTTCTATGAAGTTGTTTAAACAGTCAAACTCTTATAAAAATATAACCTTGATTAACTAGGATGTATTTATTTTTGGGGAAATCTTTATTTGGAAAAATAATATCATTTAAATAGAAATTTTTAGAGTAACTCAATTCACCCCTCCCCTCTTGAGTTAACTACTCCGACCAACAGAAATAATTCATGAAAAGAGATAGAATTTCAATTCTATTTAATGAAAATTAAATCATTTTTTAGATATGAATCTGATTATTTTCAATGGGAATGGATTCTCCATATTAGAAATCATTTTTATGTTAGGGATCCTTCCTGGGATCCCAGAAAATATGCTCACGACCCACTGTGGATGACAGTCAATGATGGTATCTGTTCCCTCTATTAATCTATAAGAAACACCGATGTGGACTAAAAGATGACTAAATAGATGATAGTTGAAGGATATAAAAGATAAGGAGTCCCAAAAAGTTGCTTTTCCAAGGAAAATCAAGAGATATCCATTGGATCCCAATTGGTGAAATTCCACTACATAATAGTAAGGGGGAATACAAAACTATCTAGCCATATGTGAATTCACAAACCCCTTTTTAGAAACCATTATATGTGGAATTAATGGATTCCCCCATTGTGGATAATAACCATGTATAGTAAAATGCTATGCGAGTGAAACACTACCCCACATAGAAATTTACTATGGGAGAGGAACTTAGCCCCTTCTAGTGACATGTTACGTGAGAGAGACCAAGACCAATGTAGCAACACACTATATAGGCATAACCTAGGTCTACATAGCACAATGTTATATAGATGGTTCCATCAACCACATAGAAATATTCTACATGGAGGTAACCCTATATTTCCTAAGAACCTTCTATGCAGAATGGTGCATCCAAGGAAATTATTCTCCATACCTCCAATTAATCCCTTCAATCATGTCATGGGCCTTATGATAGCCCCTCTATGAAGCAGTCAAATTCCACCAGGGCACGTAATCATAAAAAGTACCCTTTTATGGATGATCAGAAAACATGAAACATCATTGTTTCCTCTCAAGTCTATATACCCATGGTAAGAAGAGTAACTTTTTACCCTTCATGATAAAGTGAACCCATGGAATGTTTTCACGTTTACATTCCCATTGTAATGAGAGTTCTAAAATTGAGGTTCTCATGTGAACTTTCCTATTACATGTGGGAAGTGAAAGGATCATGCTTTCCTTTCCCTTAAACAGTGATCGAGATCCTACCCCCTAGAAAACTTTTTAGGTCATTCTTTATATTATAAGTTTCAAAAATTTCATTCATGAGGAAACAATTTTTCTCCTCTTAGCCTCTGCCCTAGGCATAGCCTAATAGATCACCAATTTTGAATATTGATTTTACTAAAATAACAAAGGTTATCGAAACATGCAACACCCTCTCCCTCTAACTTTGGGATTCAGTACCTTATCCATTAGTGGGTAGAGTCGATCATGTGATTTTCATATGCACTATGTCCTCTTGTTTCCTTCACACAGCAAGACTCATTTGTGATAAGATGTTAGTGGTGATCATGGAGTCCACATGGTCTTAATATATATGGGAAATCTCAATGGAATTATACCCATATTCAATCTATATGGGTGTCCCATATAGTTTATGTTTCAATAATACCGCAATCCAATTGTTCATTCAGCATGGATGTAATCTCGGACCATTATCCTTTGGGAAACATAAAGTGTTTATGCCTTAGCCTGATGAACTTTTTAGCCTTTGATTCCCAACTAAATGGGATACATTGGAAGGCCTCTTGAGGTCCTATCCTAACATAGACATTTACACTAATGTTCTTTGGGTCTTATTCTCACTAGGGTTATATCCTCCCAGGAAACCACATTTCTTCCAACAACCCTAGGCTACATCAGTGTAAGTCCACCCCCACCATAATTGACTAGGAAAATTTCACCTAGGGGAACATGTTGTATTACTTTATACTACAGGGTTTGGTCTTTGTTACATGTCCTTAAAATTTGATGTGTCCTACTAACTGGAACAAACATAAATGGTTCCTAATAATGAGGATACATTAAAATCACATGTTATGGTATCATTTATAGAGAGCCTAGAATAAATATAGATCCCTCCATTGATGGAGCACCACAAATATGTATAGATTATTCCAATACCAAGTGCAGTCATAATGCATTGTTACGTTAGGGTAATCCACATATTCACACTTGGGATTGAATAATGGATTCCCAAACACATCTTAAATATATAAGAGAGTCCCAGGATAAAAAATATCCCCCAAAAGGGTGTGATGATCTTGACTTCACATCCTCACAACCAAAATGTGTACTATTGTGTTATTGGCCATGTTACCCAACAAACATCTACCTTTGGCATATTGGCCCATGAGTCATCATAGATATAAAAGTAATTGGGTGTCTCTAGAAACATTAACAAAACCAATTTGAGATTATTTGAAGTGGTTGCACTTGATTCTAGTGGTTGAACACTATTCAACCCTTTTCAAACAATTGTTCTGGTGCTAGTAGTTTTATTGAAAAGAAATATTGAACCTGATGTGAATCCATAACTAAGATGGCGGTGTTACCCCATATTTGTCCCTTCAACATCTATAAAATAAGAAGGCCAAACTAGTCCATAAATGATTCATGGGGTCCTAAGATTATAAATTGAAAATTTTTTTTGGTCTGAAATGTTTATATATGTTTCATTCACTCTTCACTAGAAAATCTCTTCAATCCATTGTTGGCTCACATATTCCCGTAAACACCCTAATCATCTGTTGCACCAACCGCGTCCTAAAAAAATATTTCATCACCATCCTAGAATATTCAATGCATGTTTTCATATTCATTATTCAATGAGTTCCCCAAGAAGCATGATAGGACCTCGAGTCCAAGAAGCCACACTAGCTGTCTTCCTAGATAATGTCGGTGGTCCAGAACCACGTCGATCCAGTAGCTCACTCCTACCATTTTGGGTTCAATTCTTCAAAAAACTATAATGAGTTCCTACCCAACCATATAGTGGTTTATGAAGAAGATACAAGAAACATACCCATAGTATCAAATGTGTCCTAACCAATGGCCCCTATTACAAATCATAAACATCAACATTCTATGGCTCAATATCCTCTTCATGTGGAGGATACCATATTGCGGGGCCCCAAACCCAGATATACAAAACTGATGTCTTTGGGAAGCGCATAATGGCTGAAATTATGAAAACAAGGAACATTCCCATCATCCTCATTCACATTGAAGAATCCCACTATGTCAATTTGGTGGCAGCCCATGGGTGGGAGTATTTTTTTTCTTCATATTATGAATCATGTCGATCAAATACGACGACTAATTACAATTAAGAAGAAATTCCTTCTACTATTATCTTGTTCCTTACAGATCTATTGTGACACATCAAATTGAATATGATTTTATGGTTGATTTAGAGTTTAGGGATTCCCCTAGGTCATCAGTCAAGGAGCTTTTTTGGTTTTCGAGTTTGTTTTTTTAATAATGATTACTAAAAGAAGGGGTGGTTCTGAAAACAGTTTTAAAAATAAAACGAATTAATTAATGATTTTAATAGTTGACAAGGAAAGGTTGTGTTTTATAATTATGAGAGAGAAGGGTTAATTGTGAGTCCACCATGAACTTTAAAGTTCATAATTCTTGGAAATTATTTTAGGTTATGAGTAATTCTTTGGTTGAAATTAATTGGAATCCCGATTAATTCCTAAGCCTTTATTTAATTACTTAAAGTACCAAACCTTGAAATAAAGATTATAATGTCAAGGTCCTGAACATATGCATTGAATAAGATCATAAAAATCAGATTGAAATCTCATGAATGAGGGAATGAAAGTGATTCTTGTGATGTCTAATCGGAACAACACAAGTCACACAATCAAAACCTCACACTGATTTGTTAGAAATTTAGAGTATCTTAGTCACATGAATCAAAACAAGAATTCAAATATGGAAATATATAAGATACATGGAATTAAAAGTATTCAAACCCAAATTACTCCAAACCAGTTGCCAAAATAATAATTGGATCTCCCTTGACATGTGCGTAGCTCCCTCACAAGGAATTCCCACTTTTTAGCTCAATATCCAGAGGAGAAGGGAGCTCTGTATGAACTCCTTCATCATTCTTGATCACCCTATTAAGATATGGGCCTCTATAAAATCAAGGAATAGAAGTAGAATCTTCTAGGACTTCAAAGTGCAAGAGCTTTACTTCATGTCTGAATTCAAAAATGATGTTCCCATGGTGCCTTTTTAAATCCAAAATGGGGCATGGTTTTTGGGAACCCTGCTTTTGACATACCAAATGTGTCTCCGTTTTGGAATAGTATTAGCCATTTCAAAACTTTACCAAAAGGGAAGAGTTGTTAGAAAACCTCTGGAATGTCTCTCCATCGAATATAGCAGCCATTGGACATCTTCATTGTGAGATATAGTCAAAGGACAGGAACAAAATTTTGAATTTAGGTTGATTCTGACCTTTGGACATAATAGTTCGGATGGGCCACCAGATGGCCGAATTCGTCTTGAATTTATTATTATGATTTGTATACCATGTTGTTTTATAGAGTTTCACAATTTTTCAGCCCATTTGAATTTACAGAAATTTGTACTATTCAAAGCTGTGGACAGATGTCCATGAAATGCCATGCGGTTTTTCCCTTTTTTCTTTTGGATAATCTTCGGTCCTCCAAATCACATCCAAATTCAATGAAAATATCAAAACAAGAATATTTTCCCTTTTTAACAGTGATAAAAAATAATTAATTTAACAAAACATGAAGTGAAATTAATTCTTTTATTTTTATTATTCATTAAAAAACTAGTTCAAAACAGTGGTGTAAGGGTGGAATTGAATAGTGAATTGCTATGCGATCACAACCCACACCTAAACATTTTCACTCCTGGGAAAAGTCACATATAAAAAAATGATTCATGTATATATTCCAAAAATCATGAATATTTAACATTTGAGGACATTTTAAATTATTATTCTAATTTGATCAATGCACCAACCACACCTAGAAGTTCTACTTAATGAACATTTAAAAAGATGTCTCATTAATTATATCACAATGATATTCAAAGAGATTCATGAAACAAAATGAGTACGGAATTAAAAATTAAACCATTCCACTAACTCTCCATTTTTGTGTGTGAAAACCATTCCATGCTATTCATTCCACTTTATATCCAACAAGTATAAGTTATTTTAACATTATTCTGCTTTAAATGATTTTTTTTCACCGAACCTACCCTACATAATTTGCAATTATATTTCAAGACTCACTCACATAAGCATTCCCAGATGTCAAACCCTACGTTCTAGACCTAGATATCCCCATATGATGCACATTTCATCATTGTCCTCATTTATTATTTTCTTTCATTTAAAAGTAGCATTTGGAACAAATATCACACTTATCTCTCAAACCTTGTTTGATCTTCTCACGACACTAATTGTGATAGTTATAAAAAGATCAAAGGATGAGGTGGAGTGGGTTTTGAACTAACTAATATGCAACCCAAATATTTTTTCCACGGTTTACAATAGTTGGACATTAGGTACACACACATAGGTCTATCTGGTATAGTAATGAAATAGATCTGATAAGGAACGAATGTATGAAAATATCATTTAAAGGTGAAAAATATTAAACTAACATATATTTACCAAATATTAAGTAATAAATATTCACAATTTTTGGTTTGGGGAAAAAAATGTGTGTAGACATTAGTGACACATTTTTTTGCAAAAACTACTCACACAATGGGTATCAATCATCTCAACTCTTTCATGTTGATACAACATTTTATATCATTAACAGAATTCCAATTCACTGAAAATACCTCCCTGAAGTAAAATTCATACAAACATTCAATCCAAAACAGAGGCATGTATTTCTATAAAATGTTTAATCAATATGTAATCAAAAATATTAACAATAATTTTCACTATGTTCCATGATTTAGTGACCATATGGGTGTAAAATACCATAAATAAGGACAAAACGTGAAGAAAGAAGAAAGACATGAAAATATTAATGAACCTAGATAGATGGAAAAAAGTGAAAATACAATAGAGAACGAATAAACAGAAGATAGAAAAACCAAAATTAAAATCCTAAGGAACCCAGAAAGATAAGGAAAAGTGAAAATACCATAAAGAATGAGAAAAAGAGAAGAAAGGGAAATGACAATGAAAATTACTAACTAAACTAGGGATGTACCCGTCCACCCACACCTAGAATGTGTAGTTCCCTCACTATAATAATTGAGAATGTCAGAAGGAATGACAAAACATACTGTGTTTTACTGGTATGTTGCTTCTTGAAAATGGTGTTCCTCCATCAGGAACACCAGAAGGGCTTGGTGGAAGTGATTCAATCGCTACCGATTGATAGTAAAGGTTTGCATGATTTCTTTATTTTGAACCTGAACAAAACCAAATGGAGATACATTAATAACAGTGTATGGGCCAAACCAGATAGAACTATGCTTATCTAAATGCTAATTCGAACATTCAGTAAAAAGGAAGACCTTATGCCCAATGTGGAACTAACGATGAGGTATAATACGGTCGTGGGCAGCCTGGGTACACTCTTTATAAATCCTAGAGTTCTCATATGCGTCTCTTGTAATTTCCTTCATCTCCTGAATTTGTAGCTTCCTTTGGGAACATGCACCAGAAAGATTAGAGTTTCATTGTTTGAAGGCCCAGTAGTCCCAGTTCTCAATCTCAACAAGAAGGTGAAAACTCATTCCAAACACAAGATGAGAGGGTGACATTCTAATGGGATTTTTTGAAAGAAGTATCATAGGCCCATAATGAATCATCAAGTCGAAGACTAAATTCTATTTGGTGGAACCATTCTTTCATGAATATGTTTTACCTCTGTATTTGACACCTCTTCTTGAACATTGTTCTATGGATGATATGCAGTAGACACTCTATGACCGACCCCATACTGACAGTAAATTTATTAAATTGTTCAGTTTCATAAATGAGAACCCTGGTAACTGAACATGAATATTGGTAAGCCAAGCCTATATAAGATTTGGGTTCTAAAATACTATAAAACTACCAAATAATCATCTTTACTAGTAGCTCATGCCTTTACCCATTTTATCACATAATCAACTACCAGAAGAATGTACAAGTTGCCAAAGTTATTGGGAAATGGCCCCATAATGTCAATACCCTAAACAAAAAAAATGTAATGAAAGAGCAATGGTTGTTGTGGAATTTATTTTCTTTTAGATAAATTACTGATTATTTGAAAATGAGGATAATATTTACAAAAATCACGGGCATCCCGAAAATGTGTTGGCCATAACAGGATAGAATCAAGAATTTTTTGAGCAGCCTGTTGGGGACCAATGCGGCCCCCACATGCAAGAGTGTGGTAAAATATAAGGATAGACTGAAACATTCTATCAGGGACAAACGCCTAAGGACATGATCACTACATGATCTCCTGAGGTACGGTTCATCCCAAATTTACCAATGAGACTCATGTTTTAGACGACTTGCTTGGTTTTTATTATTATCAGTAGGAATGCAAATGCTACCAAATAATTTACAATTTCATCATACTATGGAATATCATCTTGCACTCGGTACAATTTCTCATTGGAAAAAATATCATTTATTGGAATATAGGGAGATGAGTCAATGTTTTAGGATTGGAGAATCCTACTGATATAGTCAGCTACCACATTCTCTGATGCTTTTTTATCACTAATTTCTAATGAAAATTCTTAAAGGAGGAGCATCCAGTGAATGAGATGTGGTTTTGCATCCGGTTTCTTAAGGAGATACCAGCGGGCTGTATGGTCTGAGAACATTATGGATTTTCACCCGAAAAGGTATGAAATGAATTTTTCCAAGGCAAACTCATTGGAAGTGAATTCTTTCTCAGTTGTTCTGTAGTTTTATTTGGCAGGGTCCAAAGTACGTGAGGCTTAGGAAATAACATGTGAATCTCGATCAAACCTTTGTGACAAAACGGCCCCAACTATATAGTTAAAAGCATCACACATGAGCTGAAATGGTAAATCCCACTAAGGAGGTAGGATTACAGGGGTGACGTGATACTCCATTTTAAATAATTAAAAGCTTCCACACATTTTTATCAAAAAAATTGATTTTCGTTTTGGAGTAACTGAGAGAGTGGGAGTGCAATTTTACTAAATTCACGAATGAAACGATGGTAAAATCTAGCATGACCTAAGAAAGACTGCACATATTGTACATATTTGCGGAGTGGTAAGGCGGAAATGACATCCAATTATGATTTATCTACATGGATGCAATCCTCAGAAAAGACATTCCCCAGTAATATAACATGTCACACCATGAAATGGAATTTCTCATAATTTAATACAAGATTCATTTCAATATAATGATGTTGGACTAATCCAAGACTACTCAAACATTCAACAAAAGGGGATCCATAAATAGTGATGTCATCCGTGAAAACTTCCATACAATTCTCTAGGTAATCTATAAAAATATCTACCATACACCGTTGGAAAGTACCTGGAGCATTACAAAGACAAAATGACATCCTCCAATATTCCAATGTGCCAATGTGGCAAGTGAAGGTTGTTTTTTTACTGATCCTTAGAGGAAATATGGATATGAATGTAACCATAATACCCATCAAGAAAACAGTAATGGGACTTACCCGCTAGCCTCTCTAACATTTTTTCAATGAATGAAAAAGGGAAATTGTGCTTCCATGTGTGTTGTTTTAGTCGGTGATAGTCTATGCAGACACGCCAACTATTCTACACATGTATTGAAACCAAATAATTTTTATTCATTCTAATTACTTTAAGGCTAGTTTTTTATGAAATAATTCAAAAGGACTGACCCATTGGCTATCAAAGTTGGGGTAAATTACTCCTGCAACCAATAATTTTGTTACTTCATTTTTCAGAACATTTAATAGGTTTGGGTTCAGTCGATGATGTGACTTCTTCACAGGTTTAGCCTCATCATTTAAAAAAAATATGATCTATACAAATTGATGGGCTAATACCAAGAATGTCAGCAAGTTTCCATCCCAATGCTTGTTTATACCCCCTCAAAAGTTCTAGCATTGAGAATTCACGCTTGGAAGGGAGTTAACTCGAAATGATGATGGGCAACTTATTTCCATTCTTAATATATAAATATTTAAAATCTTGAGGTAATTTCTTTAGTTCTAATTCAGTTGGATTTTGGATTGATGGGAGTGTGTGTGAAATTGATAGGTCACTAGTCTCATCTAACTACACTCTGGTATTATCCTCAAATGAGGAATGAGATTTTACAAGCTTAGTACTATCATCGATGGTCAGTGGATCCTTAGTGTTCAAGAAATTATCAATCAACAAACATGGATGAAAATTTCCTAGACCCCTACAATAATCAATTCTTGATTCATTACATTGAATTTAGATTAATGAATAAAACTCAGAAAGGGGATCGAGGGAAATAAAAGTTGTTTTTTCATGGGAAGGGAGTACATCAATTGAAATAACAGAGAGAGAGGAATGTTCTTATAAGGGGTACTTCATGGAATCAAGGATGTTGAAAATAACCATGTCACCACCAAATTCCATATATAATGTACTGTTGTGGACATTAATTATGGATTTGGTTCATCTCAATAATGTTCTCTCTAATATAATTGGGGCATTCCATTCATCATGTCAACTTCAATATTTAGCACATAAAAATCACCTGGAAAAATTAAAATTTCCACCCTCACAAGAAAATCCTCTAACAAATCAGAAGGGTGTACGGTAATCCAGTTGGCTAGTTGAACAAAAATTCTAGTGGGCTTCAGTTACCCAACCTACAATGAAGTATAAATGGAGTGAGGCATTACATTTATAAAAGCACATAAATCAAGCATATCATTGGAAAATGAATACCCCCATATGGTTCATGGAATCGTGATGGTTCTAGGATCATTAAATTTTGTAGGCAGTGATGGTTCTATCAATGCTGAGGCATTCCTCCCCAATATTAATTTCTCATCACTTCAATGTCTCCTTCAGTGTGTACACATCTCTTTTAGAAACATGGAATATCATGGAATTTGCTTCACGACATCAATTAAAGGAATGTTAACCTGCACTTTTTTAAAAGTTTCCAATATTCCCTTATCAAGATTAGTTTTCTTTTTTTTCTTGGTTGGGTGGACCTTTTGGGAAATGGAAGATGAATGATTGATCTAGGTGACTCATAAAAATACACACTCTTTCCTTTGGATGGGTTATTCTTAGAACTAGGATTTTCTTCACTTTTGCCATTTTTAGCATTTGGGATGGCAGTTTCATGAGGAGTGGTTGAATCTAATGGAGGGTTAATTTGGGTTTTAAGTTGTTTCCCACTCCTATGTTTAATTTCACTAACAATTTCTTTATACCATGGGATAACTACTGGTTGAGAGGGTAGTTTACCTAACCCATGAATGTGAATTTCCCCCACCGAGTTAGCTAGGTTTCTAAATTGGGTTTCGTGGTCATGTATAGCTGACTGGTGGATTGTTGGAATTGGAGATTGATGGAATCCATTTTTTTCATCATATCTCCAAGGCTAGTCTCGATTTTGGTAGGGGGCTCTTGGAAATGCCTTTGGGGTTGTTGAGGACTTATGGGTGGTGGTGGTGGATGACTACTCTGACCTTGTTGGTTCCATGGATGATGAGGATGTTTTGTATACCCCCTTTCTTATATGATTGGTTTTCATTCCACCTACGGTAGGATGGAAAATAAGGTTCATTCCTAAAGGGGTGGTTATAGGGGAGACCTAGAAATATTGCCTCACAACTCTCAGAAGTTTATCTCAATTGGGGGAATTATTCCGAGTAGTGGGTGTCAGAAGAACATATACCACAATGGATGGGAGGAGGAGATTGGAATTTACATTGGAAAAGAGCATATTTTCGAAGAAGGGTACTTACCTCTTGGAATTTCATATCCACCTTCCTCTCTAATTCGGTTTTTTGCACCTCATAGACACCTCGAATGGGTATGATGGACCTTGTACCAAATTATTGAGTGTTCTGTTTCATGTTCTCAATCTAGTTTCTTACAGTAATTGGGGTCATATCTACCATTTCACCTCCAGCAGTAGCATTAATCATATTTCTATAAAAATTAATTATACCTTTAAAAAATATTTAATTAAAATTTGATCACCTATTTGGTTTTGTGGGCAATACGAGCATAACATTTTAAAGAATTCACAATATTCATGTAATGTTTCACCTTGTGATATACTTATACCACAAATTTCATTCCTTATAGTTACAGTTTAAGAGGCTGGGAAATATTTTTCAAGAAAATGGCATTTCATGTCCACCCAGCCTCTAATTAGTGAATTAACATAGAAAATCCAGTCTTTTGCAGCGTCTTCTATTGAAAATGGGAGTTATTTGAGATTTAATTTTTCTTCAAACACATTTTCATGTTTTAATGTAGAACATATAGTAGGAAATTTTTTTATGTGCTTGTGTGGATCCTCTCTTGGAGGTCCATGGAATCTTGGTTATAGATGAATTAAACTAGATTTTATTTCAAAATTGGGTGCCTCACCTTGTAACTGAATGTGTCTGGGATGGATATCAACATCATGATAGGTTAGGTCTTTTAGTGTTCTACTATTTTCATCCATGTGATACATGTTAAATTTAAGTTTGATTTCAATTCCAGAAGAATATGAAGGGTGAAGAAGATTTTCAATGTGTGGTGTGTCCTCCTTCAAAGTGTTGTCTTGTGTGTCTCGGTTTCATTGACATAGGGTCCACTCTAGTTTGGGTTCTAAAGTGATAAATCTCCTAGAGTAGAACAACCCATGCACCAATCCTACACAACAAATAGACTATAAGAAAAAGGAATTTAAAAATTATAAGAGAAAACAAATAAATATTCACAAAAATTAAAAATTCCTTACAAAAAACATGCACTAAAAACCAAAATTATCCCCTTCAACAGCGCTAAAATTTGACCACGCTGTCATGACATGCAAAATTGATTCTGATTTTAAGGTTGATTTATAGTCTTGGTAAGACCCTAGGTTGACTCTCAAGGAGTGTTGGTGGGTTTAGAGTGTGTGTTTTTAATAAATATTACTCAAAGAGGGGGTGGTTTTGAAAATAGTTATAAAAATAAAAAGACATAATTAAAAAGTTTAATAGTTGAAAAGGAAATGAGGTGTTTTATAATTATGATAAAAAATGGTACATTTTCAGTTCACTACACACATTCATGTTCATCATTCAAGGAAATTAATTTAGATTTGGAGTAATTCTATGGTTGAAATTAATTGGAATCCCAATTAATTCCAAAGCCTTTATTTCATTGCTGAAAGAATCAAACCTGGACAAAAAATCTTATTCTAAAGGTCTAGAAATTATAAATTGAATTAGAGCATCCAAAAAATATTGAAATATCCAGATTGTGGTTATGAAAAGGATTCTTTTGATGTCCAATCAGAAGAAAACAAGTTACACACTCAAAACCTCACATCGATTTGTTAGAAATTATGAGTATCTCAATCACATGCATCAAAACAAGAATTAAAATATTTAATTATATATGATAAATGTAAAGAAATGTTTTCACACATAAATTAATACAATCTAGTATCTCAAATAAAAATATGAACTCCCTTGACAAGTGCGTAGATTCCTCACAATGAACGCCCAACATTTAGCTCAACATCGGGAGGATGAGGTATCTCAGATGGAAATCCTTCTTCATTACTGAACCTTCTTTTAGGATAGGGGCCTCCAGATCCTCATGGATGAGGAGAAGACTCCTATCAGACATCAAAATGGTAGAGCATCACATATTTTTTGAACGTACAATGGAGGTTCCCATGGTTCCTTTTATAGCCAAAACGGGACATGGTTTTGGGAACTCTGCTTTGGAGATACCACTTGTGTCTCCATTTTGGAATAGTATAAATCCATATACCTATTGAAAAAAGGTGAATAGTTCTTGGAAGGTCTCTATAATATCTTCTTGTCGAATTTGGCGGTCATTAGACATCTGGATTGGGAGTTATTTTCAAATTAACGAAACAAACGTTTGAATTCGGGCAGATTCTGTCCCCATGGAATAATTGTTCGGATGGGCCACTAGATGGCCGGATTAGGATTGGGTTTGTTAAGGAGAGATGTATCACATGATGTTTTGGGGAGTAACACAACGTTTCATCCCATTTTAATGGTTGGATGTTTTGTACTGTTCAAAACAGTAGACAGATGTCCATGGGATGCCTTGCAGTTTTCCCCTTTTTTTCCGGATGATCTCTGGGTCTCCAAATCACCTCCAAATTCAGTGAAATATCAAAACAAGTATAGTTTCTCTTTTAAAAATGATAAAAGTAAATTCATTTAATAGTAAATGAGGTGAAAGTTTTTATTGTATTTTTAATATTCATAACAAAACTAGTTATAAATAGCGTTTTAAGGGTGGAATTGAATACTGAATCACTATGCGATCACAACCCCACACCTAAACATTTTCACTCCTGGAAAAAGTCACCTATAAAAAAAATGTTTCATGTATATATTCCAAACAACATGAATATTTAACATTGAGTACATTTTAATTCATTAATGTAATGTGATCAATGCACGAACCACACCATGGAGTTCTTCCTAATGAAAATAGAAAAAGATGTCTCATAAATCATATCACAATAAAATTCAATGAGATTAATGTAACAAAATTGAGAAAGGAATTCAAAATTAAACCAATCCACTAACTCTCTATTTTTTTTGTGAAAACCATTCCATGATATTCTATCCACATTCTATCCAATAAATATAGGTTATTTTAAAATTATTCTGCTTTAAATGTTTTTTTTCACGGAACCTACCCTATATCCTTTGAAATAATATTTCAAGACCCATTCACTTAAGATTTCCCAGAATTCAATCAATAAGCTCCTGACCTATAAATCCCCATTTTTTCCCATTTCATCACCATCCTTATTTATTATTTTTGTTTTTTAAGAAGATACATTTGGATCAAATATCACACTCATCTCTGAACCCTTGTTTTATATCTTCAAAACACTAATTGAAATAGTTATAACAAGATCAATGGTTGAGGAGGAGTAAGTTTTGACCTACCCAAGACACAACCAATTTTTTTTTGAGGGCGTACAATTATTGTACATTAGGTACACATGCATAGGTAAATCAGGTACAGTAATGAAAAAAATTGGACATGGAATGAACGTATGAATATATCATTTAAATCTGAAAAATATTAACCTAACATATATTTACCTTATCTTAAGTAATAAAAATTCACACTTTGTGGTTTGGTGAAAAAAAATGTGTAAAGATATTAGTGACACAGTTTTCCCAAAAACTACTCACACAAGGGCCATCAATCATCTAAACTATTTCATAGTGATACATCCATTTATATCATTAACGGAAATCCAATTCACTAAAAATCACTCCCTAATGTAAATTTCATACAAACATTCAATTTATAACAGAGACAAGTTTTCTTATTAAATGATAAGTCAACATGGAATCAAAAATTTCAATATGAATTTTCAATAAGTTCCATGATAGGGTGAACATATTGGGGGGAAGTAAAAATATAATAAAGAAGGTGAAAAAGAGAATAATTATGAAAGACAATGAAAATCCTAATGAACCCAAAATTATGGGTAAAAGTGAAAATATCATAAAGATTGTGAAAAAGAGAATAAATTAAAAAGACCATGAAAATCCTAAAGAACATAGAAATATGGGGAAAAGTGAAAATACAATTAAAAAAGAGAAAAGGAGAAGAAATAAAATAAAATGAAAATTCCTAACTAACCCAAGAAATTTATCGATCCCCTCATACCTAGAATGTGCAGTGTCCTCACTGTAATATTTGAGAATGTGATAATCAAGGATAAAACCTAGTCTGTTTCACAGGTATATTGCTTCTTGATCATGGAGTTCCTCGATCGGGAACTCTGGAAGGGCTTTATGGATGTACTTCACCCGCATCCCATTGACAATGAAGGTTTGTTGGGTTTCTTCATTTTGAACCTGAACTACACAAATAGAGATACATTAATAAGAGTGTATGGGCCAATCCAGCAGGAACAAAGTTTACCTTGATTCATATTAAGCCTTGCATTACAAAGAAAGAACTTATACCAAATGTGGAACTGATGATGAAGTATAAGATGATCATGGGAACCCTTGGTACGCTCTATATATAGGCTGGAGTTCTCATATGCATATCTTATGATTTCCTCCATCACCTGAATTTGCAGATTCCTTATAGGACCTACAACATAAAGATTAGAGTTGCATTGTTTGATGGCCTAGTAGACTAGGTTCTCAATCCCAATAGGAATGTGGCATCTCTATCCAAACACAAGCCGATAAGGTTACATTCCAATGGGATTTTTGAAATCGGTATGGTAGGCCCATAATGAATTATCAAGTCAAAGACTCCAATATTTTCTATTGGATTGAACCATTTTTTCAAGAATAATTTTTACCTCTCTATATGACACCTCGACTTGGCCATTGGTTTATGGGTGATATCCAGTAGACACTCTATGATCGACCCCATATCGACACAATAGTGATTGCATTGTTTGGTTGCAGAAATGAGAACCCTAGTCCCTGATAATCAAGCTAGGAATGCCAAACCTATAGAATATTTGGGTTCTCAAAAACTCCACACCTACCCTAGAATCATCATTTCTTATAGCTCGTGCCTTTACCATTTTGACACATAATCAACTGCAAGAATAATGTACACTTTTCCAAAGGTATTAGGAAATGGACCCATAAAGTCAATACCCCAAACAACCAAAATGACTTGAAAGGGAAATGGATGTTGTGTAATTTCATTTATTTTAAATACATTACCCATTATTTGACAACAAGGAAATTATTTACCCAAATCAAGGGCATCTTGCAATAGTGTTGGCCAAAAGAGGTCAGAATCATGAAATTTGTGAGCAGTCCGTTGGGGACCAATCTGGCCCCCACAAGCAAGAGTGTGGAAGAATCTAAGAACAAACTAAAACTCGCTATCGAGGACACAATGCATAAGAAAATGATCACTACATGTGTGCTAGAGGTTTGGGTCATCCCAAATGTACCCACGAGACTCATGTTTTAGACGACAAGCTTGGTTTTTATTGAAATCAGTAAGAATGAAAAATGCTACCAAATAATTTACAATTTCATCATACCACATAATAGCATATTGACTTGGTACAACTGCTCATCGGGAAACATATCATTTATAGGAATACAGGGGGATGAGCCAATGTATGATGATTGGGGAATTCTACTGATATGGTCAGCCACCACATTCTCTACTCCATTATTATCTTGAATTTCAAAATTGAATTCATGAAGGAGGAGGATCAATCGAATGAGACATGGTTTGTCTTCCAGTTTCTTAAGGAGATATGATAGGGCTGTATGGTCTGAGAACAAAATGAATTTGGACCCCTAAAGGTATGACCAGAATTCTTCCAAGGCATGCACAATGGAAAGGAATTATTTTTCAGTTGTGGTGTAGTTTTCTTGGGATGGGTCCAAAGAATGTTAGCCATATGCAATGTCATTTGGAGCTCAATCGACCCTTGGTAACAAACCTACCATAACTGAATAGTTAGAGGCATCACACATGATCTCAAATGGTAAATCCTCTAGAGGTGGTTGGATTACTAGGGGTGAGGTGAGACTCTATTTTATCTTATTAAAATCATCCACACAATTTTTATCAATAAATAAATCTTTTTCTTGTTGTAGTAACTTGGATAGTGGGAGTGGAATTTTACTAATGTCATTAATGAGACGATGGTAAAATTCAGCATGACCTAAGAAATACAACAAATCTTATACATTTTTGGGGGAATGGTAACGACAAATTGACATCCACATTTTATTTATCTAAATGGATACCATCCCCATAAATGACATTCCCTAAATCTATACCCAGTCGCATCTTGAAATTTAATTTCTCATAATTTAATACATGATTATTTTCAACACAGCAACGTAGGACTAAACCAAGACAACTCAAGCATTTATCAAAATAGAATCCATAAAAACGAAATCAACCATTAAAACATCCACTAAATTATCCATGTAATATGAGAAAAATACTAACCATATATCATTGGATAGTACCCAGAGCATTGCATAGAACAAATGACATCCACTTATGTGAAAATGTGACAAAGGTGAAAGTGAAGGTCGTCTTTTCAAGATCCTCGGGGGAAATAAAGATCTGAAAGTACCCAGAATAACTATCAAGAATGCAGTAATTAGATTACCCACAAGCCTCTCTATCATTTGGTCAATGAATGACAAAGGGAAATTTTCCTTCCTACCGTGTTGGTTTAGTTGGTGATTGTCTATGCAGACATGCCAACTATTCTGAATATGAGTTAAAACCAATTCATTCTTTTCAATTTTAATTACAGTAAGGCTGGTTTTTTAGGAACAACTTGAAGGGTACTGGCCCATTGGCAGTCAGAGATGTGGTAAATGATTCCAGCAGCCAATAATTTTGTTACATCATTTTTTCCAACATCTAAGAGGTTTGGTTTCAGTCGATGTTGTGCCTTCCTCATAGGTTTAGCCTTAACTTTTAACAAAATATGATGTGTACAGATGGATGGTATAATACCAGTAATGTCATCAGGTTTCCATCCCAGAGCTTATTTATACACCCTCAATAGTTCAAGTAGTTTCAATTCATTCTCAGGAGGGAGTGAACTTGTAATGATGACGAGAAAATTGTTTCCATTCACAAGATATGAATATTTTAAATCTCGAGATAGTTTCATTAGTTCCAATTCAGTAGGATTTTGGATTGATGGGATTTTTTGTGACAGTGAGAGGTCACTAATCTCATCTAACTGCTCAATGGTTTCATCCTCAGATGAGGAATGAGATTTTACAATCATAGCAGTATCACTAATGGTCATTGGATCCTCAGTGTTCAAGAAATTATCAATCAATAACGATGCATGACACTTTTCTAGACCACAACAACAATCAATGACTGATTCATTACCTAGAATATCAATCAATGAAGAATACTCGGAAAGGGGATTAGGGGAATGAAAAGTTGTTTTTAAGGCAAGGGATTACATCATTTGAATTAATAAAGAGATGGATTGTACTTCTAAGGGGTGATTCATGGCATTAAGGATGTTGAAATAGACTATGTTACCACCAAATTCTATAAATAATGTACCATTCTTTACATTAAATATTTATTTAGTAGTTTTCAAGAAAGTTACCTCCAATATAATTGGGGAATGTCCATTCATCCTATCATCTTACATTTTTAGCACATAAAAATCTGATGGAAAAAGTATATTTTACACACTCACAAGAACATCCTCTAACACAGCAGAAGGGTGTGGGGTACTCCTGTTGGCCAGTTCAACAACAATTCCAGCGGTCCATAGTTAGCCAACATGCCATAACAAGTAAATTGAGTGAGGCATCACATTTGTAGAAGAACCAAAATAAATCATAGATTTAGAAAATTAATTCTCTCGTATGGTGCATGGAATCGAGAAGGTTCCAAGATCATTGAATTTGGTAGGTGGTGATGGTTATATTAATATTAATACATTCCTCCCCAATATTACCTTCCCATCACCATGATGTTTTCTTTGGTGTGTACACATATCATTTAGAAACATGGCATATCTTTTAATTTTCTTCATAACATCAATAAAAGGAATGTTAACCTGCACTTTTCTAAAAGTTTCCAATATTTCCATATCAATTTCAGTTTCGTTTTGTTTTCTTGGTTGGGTGGACCATTGGTGAAATAAAAGAGGAATGGTTGGACTAGGTGACTCATCAAAATACAAAATATTTCCTTTGGAAGTGTTTTTCTCAATACAATGATTTTCTTCTCATAGACCATTTTCAGTATTTGCGATGGTGGATTCTTGACAATTGGATGAATCTAATGGAGGGTTAATTTGGGTTTTAAGTTGTTTCCCACTTCCCAGGGTGATGGAACATACAATTCCTTAATCTTTATGGTTATCTACTGGTTGAGAGGGTAGTTTACCCGACCCATGACATTGAATCCCCCCCCCCCGAGTTAGCTTGTTGGCCAAATTGCGTTTTGAGGTCTTATATGGAAGACAATGTGGTTTGTTGGAATTTGAGATTATTGTTAGCCATTTGTTTCATCATATGTTCAAGGCTAGTCTCTGTTTTGGGAGGGGCAGTTGGAAAGTCCAATGGGGTGGTTGAGGTATTGTAGTAGGTGGTGGGGGATTACTACTCTGACCTTGTTTGTTCCATGGTTGATGGGGCTAGTTTGAATACCCCCTTTCCTATAGGATTGGTTTTCTTTCCCCCTAGGGTTGTAAGGATAGTAAGGTTCTTTCCTAAAGGGTTAGTTATAGGGGTTACATGGAAATATTCCCTCACAACTCTCAGAAGATTCTCTCAATTGATGGAATTGTTTAGAGTAGTGGGTGTCAGAAGAACATATACCACAATAGATGGGACGAGAAGATTGGTATTTCCCTTGGGAAAGTGCATGTTGTCGACAAGGGGTACTTACCTCTTAGAATTCCATTCCCACCTTATTCTCTAATTCTTTACATTGCACCTCATGGACACCACGAATGGGTATATTGGACATTTTACCAAATTTTTTAGTGTTCTTTTCCGTGTTCTCAACCAGGATTCTTGTAGAAATTTTGGTCTTATCTACCAGTGTACCACCTACAGTAGCATCAATCATGTTTCTATCAATAGGAATTAAACCATCATAAAAATATATAACTAAATGTTGATCATTTATTTCATGGTGTGGGAAACTTGAACATAACCTTTTAAAGAATTCCTTATATTCATGTAATGTTTCCCATTGTGACTGCCTTTTACCACAAATTTCATTCTTTATAGTTGCAGTTCTAGTGGCTGGGAAATATTTTCGATGGAAAAGGGGTTTCATGTCCGCCCAGCCTGTAATTGGTGAATTAACATGATAAATTCAGAATTTTAAAGTGTCTTCTATTGAAATGGGGAATGGTATAAGAATTAATTGTTTTTTATCCACATTTTTATGTTTTATTATAGAACAAATTGTTTGAAATTTTTTTACGTTCTTGTGCGGATCCTCTCTTGGATGTCCATGTAATATTGGAAATAGATGAATTGAGCTATATTTTAGTTCCAAATGGGTGCCTCACCTAGTAATTGAATGTATGTGGGTTGGATATAAACATCAGGTGAGGTTAGTTATTTTAGTGTTCTACTGTTTTCAGCCTTGTTATACTAGTTTATTTTAATTTTGATGTGTGTTCCAGAAGAAGATGAAGGGTGAATAAGAGTTTAAATGTGTGGTGTGTCCTCCTTCAAAGTGTTGTCTAGTGCGTCTCGGTTTCATTGACGAAGGGTCCTCTCCGGCTCAGGTACTAAATGTGATAAATCTCCCAGAGTATAATTATTCATGCACTAAACCTACATAAAAAATATATCAGAACAAAAAGGAATTTAAATGGCAGAACAGAAAACAAATAAATTTTCTAAAAAATTACAATAACCTTATAAAAAACACACTCTAAAAACCAAAGTCCTCCCCGTCAACGTCGCCAATATTTGACCACATTTTCACGACAATCCAAATTTATTATAATTTTAATGTTGATTTATATTCTAGGGAATACCGTACATCATCTCTCAAGGAGCGTTGGCGGGTTTAGAGTGTGAATTTTTAATAAAGATTACTAAAAGAGGGGGTGATTTTGAAGATAGTTTTAAAATAAAATGACTTAATTAAACAGTTTAATTGTTGACAAGGAAAGGTTGTGTTTTATAATTACGAAAGAAAAGGGTTCATTGTGAGTTCAATATAAAATCTCACGTTCATAATTCTTGTAAATTAATTTAGGTTTGGATTAATTCTTTGGTTAAAATTAATTGGAATCACATTTAATTCCCAAACCTTTATTGCATTGCTTAAAGAACAAAACCTTGACATAACAATCGTATTGTCAAGGTCAAAAAATTATGCATGGAATAAGATCTTCCAATGTAGATTGAAATATCAAGAATGTGGTTTTGAAAAGGAATATTTTGATGTCCAATCGGAACAACACAAGTCACACACTCAAAACCTCAAACCAATCTGTTAGAAATTAAGAGTATCTCAATCACATGCATCAAAAAAAGCATTAAAATATGGAATTATATAAGATAAATGGAAATAAATGTTTTCACAACCATATTAATCCAATTTAGTACCTAAAATCAGAATCGTAAATCCCTTGACATGTTCATAGCTCCCTCACAATGAAGGCCCGTCGTTTAGCACAACATCAGGAGTAGGAGGTTGCTCGGGCGAAACTCCATCTTCATTATTGACACCATTATGATGATAGGGGACACCAGAACATCTTGTATTACGAGGAGCCTCCACTTGGACTTAAAAATGGCAGAGTATCACTTCTTGGCCGAAATTAAAAATGAGGTGACCATGGTGCCTTATAGTCAAAATAGGACATGGGTTTGGGGACCCTGCTTTTAAGATAGCAATTGTGTCTTATTTTTAGAATAGTAAAAAGCCATATCATGACTTCACCAAAAGAGAAGAGTTATTTTCCGGCCTCGTGTCAGTATCCTTGAAGAATTTGGAGTCAATTAGAAAAATATTTTGGGAGATATGGTCAAAATATAGAAACAAACTTTTGAATTCTGGCAGATTATGTTCCCTAGACAAAATGGTACAGATGCCCCAACAGATGGAAAAATTATGCTTGGGATTCTTATAAGAGTTGTATTAAGTGAGGTTTTGGAGTGGGAAACAATGATTCAGCTCATTTGGATGCACAGAATTTATGTACTATTTAAAAACATTGATATATGTCCATGGGTTTCCATGTAGTTTCGCTGATCTCAAGATATCCTAGTCCCCTCCACCTTCAATGAAAATATAAAAAAAGTATAATTTCCCTTTATATTAGTGATAAAAAGTAAATAATTGAATAAAAAATGAAATTAAATTTATTATTATATTTTGATTATTCATTTCCAAACTAGTTTAAAATAGTGGTGTAAAGGTGGAATTGAATAGTGAATCACTATGGGATCAGGTCCACCATGAAAATATTGTGGAAAAAAATTGGAAGATGCATACCATTTACAACATACATCCACCCTGTTAGTATAATACAATGAAAAACATGTATGCATAAATCCTTTCTCACAAATATGAATCTCGTCTATCATATATTGTGGAAAACTAAGGGTAAAAACATTTTTCACCGCGTTTATATCAAGACCTCCATGAAAATAGGGCATAAAAGAACATGAAACTGAAAATTCATGATGATATAAAGAATGAACTTCAATTAAATATGGAGGTAATCGATGAGTATACATGCATTCATTCTCAATAATATGATTCTCTTAAGTAAAAAATAGATGTAAATGATGAAATGAAAATCCTTAATGTATAAAATAAAGGTTGTTAATCAAATAGGGATGAATGCCATGGGTAAATGAAGACCCTCTCCCACTAATATGAAACCCTTTAGATAAATAAGACAAAAACCAAATACAATAAAAAGAAAATTCATGTGGATGTATCTCAATCCCATTAGTTAAATTTGAAGGAAACCAATAAACAAATAAAAATTTCAAGTCATTCATATAATCCTCGTCAGTCAAATACACAGGAAATTAGAGAAAGAAGATGGTTTATACTAGTTTTAAATCATGGGTAGACTCGTACATATTCCCCTATAGAGAAAAACTATTAGAACACAATCAGATGAAATAGAGGACCTGAGTAGGAACATATTTGTGATCTATCACCGAAATGGGAATACATTCCCCATCCATATAAGTACATCACTCAAAGCATATTAGTTCTGATGGAGGATTAGATATAAGTCCCTGACCATATCCTAAATACATTACAATATGTAGTCCCATTTTTGGAAATTGAAAGGAGTCATGTCCACACCCCTACCTCACCATGTTTGGTGACTCATCCACATAATGATGTGGTTACCCAACTGTAAACCAAAACCCCTTTAGCCATCAATGATGGTCATTAGAAATATTCCATGATAAATGGACAACATGATTGGGAACATTTATATGTTCCAACTGGGGGACAATGGCACACATATGTGACCACTATAGGGAAGACATATACCCCTTCAAAAATTATGAATCTTACCAGTATAACACATAAAACCATGGGATAATCGTGAACTAGAACTCGTATATGATGAAAATCATATAAATCAAGCAACCCCAATCACAATAAATAGATATCCTAAAAGAAATCATGCCAAAGGCCACTGGAATTGAAGAGAAGATTTCTAACCATGATCTACTAGAATTTTGAGTTTAATCGTCCTTCAAGCAACTAACTTTGGTGGCATAAAATCCTGCTAAAATATACCAATATTATAGAATGGACAGTAGAAGATTCAAATGTTCTATTCGAAACATTGTTACTAATAACTCTATAGATCCACCCTAGGGCATCGACAGTAAAGAATTCATTAATAGAGAAAAACCGATCCACCATGAGAAATTAATTTTTTTCCAGAAGGGAATGCTCTAATAGTAGTCTACAATGATGGTCCTCCATATGGTATACACTAAATAAATACTCATTGCAGATAGGTTTTAAGCTATGATGGCTGTCCCCACTATGATTGCATTCACTATGAAGGTCCTCCCCATAGTGATATTTCATTTTGGGAAGAAGGTTATCCTCTTTTCTAAGTCAAATATAAGTAATCCCTCATGATATGAGGCACCTAGAAATACTGTTCCATACATGTTAGGACCCAATAAATAATAAGATACATCCTCTCTAACCCAAATGATATACCAAGGCAATGTTCATCCACATAGCCACTGCAGACCATTATCATACCAATGAGATCTCTATTACCCCAGCTTGGAAAAAAGTAGTCAAGAAGCACCCATACTGGGAAGATACATGGGGCTCTAGCAGAAGAACAGAAGGATATTTTTTTCATGGGAATGAATTTGGGTAGGGATGAAATAATCATTATGTTTTTTCCCTCATTCCCTTTTGATTTAAACCTTCCAAATTAACTTTCAAGGGATTGCAAACATAAAATTTGTGTAAATATATGTAAAATTTTAACCACATAAAAGGAATATTTTTTCCTTATAATGGGTATCAGGATCATGTTAAAATATTATGATTACGTAATCATATAAAAAAAATTAATCCCTTTTATCTACATGACATCCATGATTAGAGAAGTGATTGAATGATCTCTAGAATGCTTGACTCAATGAGAAATTATCTATTTTCTATATGATGGAATAAATCATAAAACGGTCTTTTTTAAGATTATCCTTTATAGGGTACATCTCTAGTGCATTGACGGAGAAGTTACTGATGGTGTCATGATGGACGTTCCCACTATAGGTTATGGTTATCAACGATCCGGATCTAGGATTTCATTTCAAATATGATGCCTTGGGTACTACTGGACCACTATAATGTAGGAATGCAATAATTTTACAAAAAAGTTCCATTCCTACCATGTTAATTCCAATATCATTCACCATCGTCTGAGTATCTTCACACATCCAAATAATTTTGGCTTTTCTTCATATGGGGAATGGACATCATGTGGCCATATCCTCCCAATAAAATAGATATGTTTAATTATATTCTCTCAATAAATGATTTATTTTCCAAGTTTGTAGAATCCATAACCATCAATGTGGTTGGGGAAAGGAATATAGTCATATTCATGGGTGCCAACATCATCATTAGATTTTGTGTGCCTCATACAATACTTGTAGAAAATAGAACCAATTTCTATTTTGATGAATTAGTGAAACTGTATCAAGAGTATAACACCATGTCCAATCATTCATAATGTGACTATGTAGAAGCTTACAAAAAGATAGAGGCCATCAAAAAAACCATATTCAATATACTACAAAAGGAGGTAGTTAAGGAAAAAATAACAAGGTCAGATAATATCCTATATTCTTTATGGGATTATCGATCCACGACCCACAAAACAACACATGCCCCTCCATAATAATTTGTATATGTGAAAAAGTAATATTATCTTATTGAAGATCAATTACCATCAATCTTTGTTTCCATATTTAGTCATATATCTATAGAAGATAAACCTAGAAATGAACAGATAAATTTGATCGATTGGAAGATAAAAGACTGTATAAATTACACCATTTAGATGTTCCCTGAAAACAGATTTCATGATATTTAAGAAAAAGGTTCACCTATAGTATTTCCTCTAGGCAGATAGGGTGTTGGTTATCAGGTCACTGATGAAACTCAAAAAAAGAAACCTCTAATTTTAGAGAGAATGTAAGAGGGCCCTGATTCCATACACAATGTCTACAAAATTGAAGTTGATTCTCAGATCTTCATGGAAAAGTTATTAAACATGGATCCCACCAACATAATGTTTCCAAAGAAGAATTTTGTGTAAACCAAAATATATATCATCATGTTCCCATGATGGTAAACTATATGGTACGTCATTTTGATCAAACGATGTTAAAATATATGGTACTTCGTCTTAGCTACACAATTCTAAACTGTATAGCACTATTGCTCTATATCCTAGGCATGTGTTGTAAAACTAGAAACCCATGTTCAATGTACACAACTTAGAACTGCATGAAAGAATCCTTGGGAATGAATATGAGGTATGTGGAACTTCTTGGTTCTATTCGTGTCATGCCACAACACCACTCCTAGCCTTTTTTGAATTCTCTCCCCATAGTCTGAACTATATTCCATTAAACATGGATTATACATCCTCACTAATTGACATTAAACAACATAGGAATAATCATTTTTGTCATTTATTTCCCAAAGATAATATGGATCTATACATGATAAAAACAAAATCCCCATATCCACTACCTAAGAGTCAGATCCGCGCAAGGAGTCTCTTTCTTAAGACCTTGATTTGGCTTGATTAATATCATCATAAGATACCTACTGACCCATTGAACTCTTACGTTACACTATCCATAAATTTTTCTCCATCCATATGATTATTTTATTACCACCCCATCAACTGAATGACTACTTTCAAGTCAGGATTAAATTACTCGCTGGTCTACAAAATATTCATTCCCATAACTACAAGCCTGTAATCCTAATCACTTTACCTTAAAATTCATTGAAAATTGTCTACTTTTCAATAAAATGATATTTATTGAACCAATGTCCTCATTTCATGATGATAAAATACATAACACCAAAATATTATCACTCGATAGGAAATATATTTGTTTATTGGTTATCTACCATGCCATACTTTAGAAATACAAATGGATTGATTTTTACCCAGAAAATATACATAAAGAGACCGAGATTTCACATCCTTGTCTTTACATTCATCAACAAAAAAGATAATAATCCCACTTCCTTATGCATGGGTTAGACGCACACAATGAGATTTCTGTCTAGACCTATGTGTGGATTGATTCATGTCCATTATGGATATATAGAGATGACCATATTTCCATTGTCCAGACTAGCCACAACGTGCCCCCTCTTCCACATTGTGTTACCGTTTTCCCCACAACATGACCTTAAATTTCACGTGGTTATAAAACAACATGTGGCTTGGTTTCTATTGACATAGGATACATAGTCACATCCAGATCTTTAATTCCCAGTCCATCTCTAATAAAGGATAAAAATTACCTCAATCCTATGTTCGAGTCAGGTTTTCATAGGGATCCCTTTTCAATAATTATGTATGGCATGATTATTATACATACAAGATTTGTATCATTTCCATGGTTTCTATTTTTGGGAAAATCCAGTCAATAGAAAAATACTCTCCCTCCCTATATATGGGCCAGACCTACATAGTGGGATTTCCATCAATAATTGCATGTCCCTTGATTCTCCCCATAATGAGATACATAGTGAATCCCAGATTCAATATCTTGATCCTACCACCACAAATTAAAAATTCACATATCTTTTATTTTAAGACATATGTGTTGATGAATAATCCCTTGTCACCCCTTGTTTCTCACACCAAGAATAACTAATGTGGTATTATGAGTTTTGTATGGGGATTCCTTGCATGATCAAGGTGTGTCAATCCACATCAGTATTTTCATGGTCCTGGTATTAAAACCAGAAACTGGAAACCAATTGCCAAACCACATAATGATAAACTGCACGAAAAACATCATCACTACAATATGTAAATATTCCATGATCCATGAAATCTATCTCAATTCATGTTTCTTGATATACACCCTCAATAAAGGTCATTAAATGTCATGGATAGTTTCTATAAAATGTTCTGTTAAGCCTATTGTGTTTTGTAGAACTATTCATAGCTTGATTCCTTCCATCATAGTATATGTAGTGACACCTTGATGTTTAATCATGGATATATCCGTAATATATCATCTTCACACTAGAAAAAATATATCCTTACCTCGTGACATTAAACATCTTGGTAACTCAAGAAAAACAATTGGTTTGATTCTCATTTTGAATGGATACATATTGATGCCTAATCCTTGTGTCCTAGTGCCAGCAACAGAGAAAAGAAAAAGATATTTTCTTCATCTCCTATATGAAAAAATAGATCTACGGAGGAGATATCATGTTTGTGTTCCTCATTTAGAGATCAATCAAGGATAAATAATTAACCCCTATGTATTATTCCAATATGTGAAGGGAACTTCACAAATCATGGATAATTGTGGTATGAATGGTCCTTACATCCCAAACACAGTCTATCCATTAATTATACTATGTTCCCATTATATTTTCGATCTTTATAATTTTTCTCTAGCAATTGAAAATTTTGGGTTAACCTTCTGATGATTTTTTTTTGAATATGCACAATATTCCCTTGTTGGCTCTGCATAATTTTCCCACAAAATTCCTATCATTCAAATATTAATCCATTCTTTGGAGAGGACATTCCAATCTCTATGAGGCCCAAACAAATTTTTTTTCTAATATCATTTTTCCTGGTCCGAGAATCCTCATAATCATGCATTACACATTATTCCCCACTATGTATGGTGAATTTCAGAACATCCCACCCCAGTTAGCCTCTTGCAACTCATTGTTCCTATGAAAGTGGTCCAAGATGTATGAAATTTTAACTTTAGGACCCCATGTCATCCTTGAAAAATTATTTCAAACTATATGTCTGATGTCATGGTCTCATGAATCTAATGTATATTATATTAAGAACTACATGTGTCTTTATTCCTTACATTAGGAGATACAAAGTGATACATAAATGTTCAATCATGGGACCCATCATAGAAAAACATACAAATTCCCCCTCTTTGTGCATGGGTCAGACAAGAATGTGGAACCCTATAAGAACAATTTGGGGCCTAAATCTCACATCAAAGGGATAGTTAGAGAAACATGAATTATATTTCCCATCTCATTTATAACAAAATTCATTCCACTCTCGTATACACGAGCTAGATCTTTTTAATGGGTGGGGGTCAAATTTTTCCTTAACCCATTCGAATGGTCATATTCAAAAGGAAACATCCATTTCCCTCTAGAATGATTTTGATCAATTCATGGGAGGGAAATCATCCAAGAACTACATATGGCTTGATTCATTATATTAGAATATATATAGTGAAACCTGAATCCTCAATGTGGGATCCATCCCAAGCATTGAAATTCCTCCAATTTTTATAATATATGCGTCAACCAAGCATAGGATGTTTCTATCATAAGAAGTATTTATGGATTGATTCTCATTTTGATAATATATTTAGTGACTCCAAGACCTTATATCATGGGCCCATATGTAATGAAAAATATCCATCCACTATATGGATTAGAACAGTGTAAAGAAAGTGTTTCTTCCTTTTTATATGATATTTCTACATGAAATACTCCATTAATGTTCAATAATCTTCCTTCAAAACAACTACTTTGTGTCAAAAAGGTATGAATCCCCATGAACCTCCCCATCCATCATAACTGGTAGGCTAGTGTCTTGAGGACATTTTTGTTTGACTATTCACAATATCCCCTAGATGAATATGCATAAGTTTCCCACAAAAGGCCTCTCAATCAAAGAAAAATTAATCCTAAATAGATTATTTTATTATCTTCATAATACCCTATGACATTTACATACCACATCACCCCTCATATTTATAATCCACCAAATTACAATTCAAAACCTTCCCCCTCCATGCCTGAATATGGAAGCACATTCCTGGAAATATTACCATGAAAATGGTGAATTTTTTATTGCTTAGATAATGCTATGTAAATTTAAATATTAATCTATTAAGATCCTCTCTATAATACATAAAACTAAATAGACCATGTCTTAATTGCATGACATTAAATTAGGCCATTCACAATCCCTCATATATACTATTCAAATTCAAGTTGGAGTTCTTTCATGTTCATAGACAATTCCAATATAGATTCTGTATCCATTTTTAGTCATCATTAATTTCGTAGGACACCGATAATGGTATTGAGAAATCCAAAATAACATAATTTACATTGCCATTAAAAATATAGGGCAAGTGTACTAATGGGACTATTGTTTGAATATGCACATTATACTCTATTCGGGTATGCATATGTCACCCACCAAAATGGAATAACAACTAAAGGAAAATTAATCCCATGGAAAGGATTTTACTATATCTACACACCCTATAAAAATCATGTTGGAAACCATTATTTTGTTAATTCTTCACATACATTCCGCATGTCATGCTTTAGATATAGAAATCACAAATCCTGAGTAAATAAAAATCGATCATTTATGTCTAAAAAATATCAGGGAATTCTAGGCCAATAATTCCTATCGGTGCCATCAACCCATAATTTGTTGTCAAATCTATTTTACATAAATCATAGGTGACATTATTTTTGTTTTCAAGTCCCTAAACAACGTTTTAAAAACATACAGTACACATCAAGTTGATAACCCTCAAATGATTCCATGGGTAAAATTTTTGTTCCAACTCTCTAAACCAATGTATTGCACATTATAAACAAACAATTAAGCAATAAATATAAAATTAAAGAGACACAATACTTTTTATGTCGATTGACCAAAAAGGTAGGCCTAAGTAAAATTTATTTTTCACTTTTTATACCCATATCATGGTGGACATTGGCAAAAATAGGGTGGCAGCAGAATTGAAACAATGTTTTTAGGGTTTTTTCATATAACCCTATAAATAGTCAAAATAATTTTCATTGAGTCACTCATCATGAAAAAAATAGATCATTACATGGTCATATCAATTTGGTTATCCCTGATTGAGATTGAAATTAATATCTCGTTACAAAAGAATTCATGTAATTTCAAGAAGTATCATTTAAAATATATGGAAATGTGTGATTTATAAATATTGAAGGAAAAGAAAAATGATATGAATAGAAGGGAAAACAATTTTCATTTATTTATCAAATGAGAATGGTGGATCATCCACACCATGTAGTCTCTCCTTGATGCTACTTATAGAAAAAATAGAGAATAGAATAGCCAAAATGGTTACAATGAATCTCGACTCACTTTTGTCAGCTAATTAACTATTTCCAAATGCAATCTATCAAGGGTACAATACAAAGTGGTCCTTTACTCAGATTCAACTTCAGCTATTGGGAACAAATGTCTAATGATGAACCTTAGGTATAATATTTTCTTATTGATGTATTAAAAATAGGTACTTGTTAATGACAATTTCATTTTTAATCTTTATTTATGAGCATCGAATTCTCATAGCTCTATAGCCAATGGAATCACTTGATCATATGATCTTACTAGTTCATAATGAAACTGGTGTAGCTCAATAGTAATTTCCGGTATGGATTAAATTTTATGATGGGAAGCATTAAACTGTGTAGGGTAACTCTCACAAGAATCATGGTCTTCTCAAGCTATGATAATGACCGGGATACAAATATGCAGGTGATGGATATAAAAACCACCTAAGAAAATGATAAGGTGAATATAGAGAATTATTACTTCCCTTTTATCCATTTATTATAGGGGTATCTTTGATTTTACTTCTAATCTATTGTGAAGAAAATATTTTCATAGCCTTGTGTTCAATATGGTAATAGACATATTGATCTCAATCAATCACTTATATGGGTGCATAATTCGTAATTGCAACCACAACAGATAGGTTCGCATAGAAAGATGTCTCCAAAATGGGAAAATATTTCATCTCTATCTTATATCTGTATTCAAGAGTTTGGATTATGGGCCCATCATCCATTTTTGACATTATCAATGTTGTTCCACTAGGACCAGCATCAGTAAGGATTCCAAAAACTACAGTACGAAACATCAAATATGAAACAACTTCTGTAAGGTGGGACCTATAGGATGATTCTCCATTAATATTTTTAAATCATTTTTATGAATGTTGTACTTTTCATGAAATTGATAAGGTAAGTGTGTCAGAAACCGAGTTGGGAAAGGTCATCAGTTTATGCTACATTCTTATTTCCATCACTAATACTCACTAGGGTAGTATTCAGTCCATAATATTGAAGAAGCTTTAGATAGATTAGGGGGGATTCCACACATGAAAATGATATGTTCATTCTAGAATCTTTATGCATCATCATAAACCATAGTCAGAGAAGAATAACTACACGGCACATCTGTATTTGGGGAAGAGGAAAAGAGAAAAATAATTGTATACATCTACATTTCCACGGGAATTTTTAGAGATTATATTATTAACATATGGTTACCAAATCAACCTATGCATCTATGTTTCTATATCATAGTGATGTGATTTAAGATCAGCCCTCCAAATTACACTCACCATTATCAACCACCTTGCATGAAGCCATGAGCTAAGGGATTAATGAAAAAAAGAAAAAATCAGTCCAAAATACAACAAAACCATCAATGCCTTGGGATCCTAGGAGAATGGAAGAAATATTAATAAATTTTGGGAATAAATAGGAATACAGATTTTTTCATAGTATGCTAATATTCATAGTGTCTACAGTGTTCTACCACCAAGTCGTTCAAGAATTGTAATTCACCATAGAGGATATGTGGAGGCCTAACTTCTTGTATATGCCACAATATCTCATATATATATGAGAATGGGTGGGTATGAATAGGTCAATGAGATTTCCATCATCTATTTTTTATGCCATCATCAGTGTGTAGACCCAGAAACTGGTGTATGAATCACAGTATGAGAAGACCCATCCAATCAGGTATATGGTTATGAATTTTGGAAATATTAATTTAGGAGATTTGGAAAGATGAATTTTAGAGCCCGGTGAGGTATATTGGCAATCATATATTTTATCCCAGAAAAAACCTTTAATTCCTCACAAATATGGATTTGGGTGAGTCATAATATGGCGATCTTTTAGACTCAGACCACTAACTTGCAGGGATAATCTAATAATTGAATGAAATGAGTGAGTGGATGTGAAGGGGATGACTATGAAATTCATCTACTATGGTTAGTAGATCCATTTACAATGGAGATACGTTGGTGTTTTCCTAAGTATTGTCTCTAGGTAAGAATTCTTCCAAAATGATACAAAGAATGGGAATTCCCCCAGATGATGGAAATCCCATTAGTTGAACCCTAGTTAAATACATAAAAAATGGAAAGTGTTGGTTCTCAAACTCTAATGGATAAATTATTTTGGCAACACCTTTGTTAGAGAATTAATTTCAAATTGTGAAACCCAGAATGCTTGCTTTAAAATAATAGACTTCCACTATTATGGGTGTTCCATACAATTTTGGTGAACCTAGAATGTGCATTCCCATTCATATGAGAAACTCCATATAAAAAATAAACCACCCTTTGTGTTTCACCAACATTTTATATTCCCTCTCATGAGGTTGCAAATGGATGTATAATCTCAAATAGATGATTGCAAAGATATATCAGGGTGGTTTTGGTTACTCAATGTCCACAAAGAACAATTCTATAAAAAGTTGTTATCATGACCTGTATCAGAAATTATTTTCCCTATGGTAGATATGTTCAATTGTGCACACTCCCAAGACATCTTGAACTAAGAAGGTGGGAGATATGAACAACTAGTGGAATGGTAGAATCATATTGAAGTATAGTTTTACAATGTCGAATTCAGTTTTACAATGGGTTGGTCATAAACATTGCTGAATAAATTAAATATAGAACACCTTGTTGAGGGAAGATCTGATATCAATGATTTTATTCAAAGTTCTCTATCATGGGGGTTCTTTTCTCAATCATAATGTTTGGGGTGGAATCTAGATCCATTTTATCTCTAGAATGGATCATAAAAAATACGTGACATTCACTATAGAAGGATATAAAATAATGCATAAAAAGATAAAAAACTATGCCTCAAACATAGAAAAGGACCGATAACCATCTATATCATGGGGGGTTGGACCATTAAGTATATTCCTCACGGAATTCTAGCTTGCAGAGAATTAGCCTATAATGAATCCACATATGAGGCACCGACCCATGAAGAATTGGCGAGTAAGGATTTCTATCCACATGGAACTCAATCTATTTGAAATTTTTTTTCTCTCTTTATGTAATTCATAATTACCATTCAAAGGTGAAGGAATTCAGATAAGAAAAAATGAGGTCTAAAAATGAAATACTATTCATAATAAGGAAAAATATAAAGTTATCTTAGCAATAAGTTCACTAGCTAATTTGGTATATAGAAACTTATTTTGGAAAATATTTATAGACATGGTCCCCTCTAGTCGGTCAACATGCCTACTGCAAAATAGTTCAAAATAAGGCCACATTCTATATCATAACACCCTTCTATTAATCCTTATCAAAACCCATTACGATGGGAGGAATTTTTTGGGTCCTGAAAATTATGTACACAAGAACATGAGAATTTAATTAATTTGGAATAAAGATAATAAAAATACAAAGAAGAGTTCAAGGAAAAATGATCAATGGGAGAAATCTATGAACGACCGGCCCGTTATGAAATGTAGATATTTTTCGGGGGACCACCCCTCTGTATGGAGTTCCTCTACTTTATAAAGCAAATTTTAAAGGAATATTTTATGAATTAGATGGAACCATCGACACATGCAATAAAATGAAGTCAGTTGTGGGTCTAGAATGTGATTTCCTCCCCTAAAAAGGTTGTCCCCATAAAAAATAGTACAAGGGATGAGATGGACTACTGATTCCCATATATGAAAAAACATTCTTTTAAGGGGTCGGATGATGATTTCTATCCCCAAAAATGGATTCCCCAATGAATAAAATCATTCGTAGGTTAGGGAATCCACCAATGATCCTGATAATGATGGCATACACCACACTATAAATAACAATCCATTCCAATATATGGTACATATCTTCTTCTATAAAATAAATATAAGGGAGACTAAAATAAAACCAATACAGAGAGATTTGAAGTATCTGATCAATTAGGAGAACCAAAATGAAGAGAATTTTAGTTGAATCAATAGTGTTTTGATTATTACCATTTGGTAAAAATATGTTTCACGTTATTAAAGAGGAAATAATCAATTTTACATATATCCATGAACACAAACCCCCTTTATGGACACGATTCTATTTGGAATAAATAGATCACCCCTTTATCGATAACAACCCCACATAACAAAAACCTATGCAGGCGGAACCCTGCTACACATATAAAATTTATATATCAAACGAACATGGCCCCACATTGAAACAAGCTACATAAATAAAACTTAACCCTGTACATAAACATGATACAAGGTTCCAACCAATTTTAATGAACAAAAATGCAACAAGAATAATTACCTTACCTTTTTATAAACATACTATGTGTAGGTAACCCCATCCCACCTAAGAACCTCCTATGTAGAATAGGTCATCCCATGGTGTTCAACCCTCCACCTCTTATCATTACCTTCCTACAAGTAATAAGGCCCCATGATGGCCACCCCACGAACTAGTCAAATGGAATCTGGCCAAGGCCTTTTACCATGTCCCTAGACATGTATGATCATATCATTAGTGTCCACTCTTAGTTATACATACCTATGGTAAGTGGAGAAAAATGTGTAACCATCGCAACAAGGTGGGCCCTCAAGAAATTATCTGGTTTATATGACCATGGTAACGAGGGTCCCATCCCTAAGGTTCCCACACAAACCTCCCCATTGTAGGTGGGATGGGTAAGTATCATGCATGCCTCTCCCTTTGATTGGGATTGTTATCCTGCACCTGAAACCAATTTTAGTGTGTCACTCATTTTATTATCCCCTATAATATCTTACGAGAGGTGGAACTATTTGTCCTATTCACCTCAACCTAAGGCACAACTTGTAAGATCGTCAGATATGACTATACCAGTTACTAAAATAAAAGAGGTGACTATCACATTTAATTCCCAATCCCTCTCTCTTTGGGATTCAACACCAATTCCATCAGTGTACATATTTTATCATGTGAAGTTAATTTCTAATTTTTCCTCTTTATTCTCACACTAATCCCGACTCACATGATCTCAAAGGTTAGCAATGATCAAGAAATCATATCGGTCATTTTTTATATAGGCATTCTCAATGGATGTAAGCCGCACAATGAATCAATATGTGCCTCATATATTGTATAATACCCAATATTACCATAATGAAATCAGGACTACTCTATGGATGTAGTCCCCAACCACTATCTGTTGGGCCTCATTTATGATCAAATTCTCAACTTTCCGAACTACAAGGGATTTCATTCCTAGCTAACTGTGATATGTAGGAGACCTCCCTGAATTCTAAAACTTGTAGAAAATTTCACCCTATTGTTCTCTAAAACATATTTCGAGTAGGGCCATACCAGCTTATCAGAAAACATCTCTTCAAATTCCCCCTTATATCCCCACAATAATTCCCCCACCGTCCTTGGACATGAACCATTATCACGTGTGACCATTATATATGAAGTTAAAAAACACAATTTCGACCTTTTCACATAACCTTAAAAGGGGATGTGTATTGTTGTGTGTCACTATAGTACACAGGTTCTAATTCCTCCCTTGAAGATATGTAGTAAGCCCATATAATGGGTTCAATCCAAATTATAAAACAATTCTCATACACCATGAATCATGGAAAACTATAGAGAGATGAACGAAGTGGTTTAAATTGGTATAGTCCTAATAAATAGCCAAAGAATGACTAACCTATCGAAAAAGGGTATCATTGATGGAGTGACTCAAATACATACAATTCCCTCAAATGATGTAGATCATTATATACATAATGATGAATCTAAACCCACCCATATAAATAATTGATCATTAAATTAGGTTAATCCAAGTATACCCGGGAGAATTAATATAGAATTTTCTAACATATCTTAAACCTATAAGAGAGTCCTATAATATGTGATAGTTCCCCCCAAAATTGTGTGATGAGATAGAATTCTCATCCTATGGATGAGTCTGATTTCTTAAGAATCAATGGAAAAGTATCCTGATGAATGTCAACCGTTCTAAATCTGTTCCACAAGTCATCATAGATATAAGAAATATTGGGTGTTTCATGATCGACAGAGGAAGACCCTTTGAGACTGTTCAAGGATGCTATACACGATAATAGTGATTTCACACAATTCAACCCCTTTCAATCATCCATAAGGGTGAAAAAAAATTCATTGTAAAAAACCCAATTTAGGGAAAACATATAAGAGAAAGAATAAATCAATGAATAAAGAATATTTGACCTTGAAGAAACATGAAACAAGATGTGGGGAGGCTTACCAGATGAGTTCTTGAAAATATAAGGAAGAACACTCGATGAATTTAAATTCTAAGAGATCCAAGATGGAGGGGGTGTTACAGGATATAGGAATCATAAATCTGGTATGTTATGGTGGTTTTTTGGGTTAAAATTACCGATGGAGAAAGTGGAATTTCAACGTTTTGAATCTTTTTTTCCGGATGATGGGTTTGAAAACAAGGTTTTCAAAAACTTTATAAAAGCTATACAACACCTCTATCTAAAAGGAAAATCTGCTGTACAGTCTCCTTAGGGAGGTAGTATTCCCATGATGGTGACTATGTGCCTTATATAGGTCAACTAACCTGGGTATAGAGTTATCACATACAACCATGTGACAGGTCGTGCAACATGGATAGTCCCACTGTCTAGGGTGCATTATAAAGACCTGTAAAATTCAAGGGAATTTTTTTCTTAATTTTCTTTGGTATTTTAAAAGAACGCAGTTTCTGACGGTACTTGATTTCGAGGCCCGGTGTGCCAGGAATTTCAATCCGAAGTTTAGCTCGGGTACGTTCAGTGAACGAACGAGTGGGTTTTTCTATCATTTAAACCAGTGCTCGGAATCGAATTCCGAGGGCACCGATGGAACCGTAGCGCCGATTTTTGATTAGGAACGCCATTTCCAGAGTTGAGTTTTCACGAGAGAAGATGATAAAAATTGTGGAGGTTAAATTTATAAACTAACTACAATATTTATTTTCTTTTAGTGGTTTAAGGATTTGGGTGGAAGTTGGGTAACTACCCAACTTCCCAAGAGAGGTTATGAGGGTGGTTGGGCCCACACGAACCCCACCCCTTTATATTCTTCAACCCCCCTCAACTCACCATTAACTTTTGTTAACTTAAAAATTAATAACTTATGTTATTAATTAAGTGAGTTAAGTGTGGTTATTTGAATTTTAAACTCCTGAAATTTAAATGTTTTGTTATGTTAATAAAATAAGAGGTAAGCATATTTTATTTTGGGGTTGGATCCATTGTTTCCTGAGAGGTTTGGGGAGAAAAGCTAAGGAAATCTAGAGTTCTTCATCTTATTCGACGAAGAACACGAAGAACGCAAAGAACGCATCGAACTCTGTCGAAGAACGCTGAGTCCTTAGAGACTGACTACGTGATGCCGTTTACCGCGACAGTTCTTCTGCGGCGTCTTCTTCCGTGACGTCTTCTTCTGTGACGTCTCCTTCCGCGACGTCTCTTCCCACGACGAATACTCATTCGACGAACCTCCGTTCAAGCTCATACGAGGTAAGGGATTTATTTATGTTTTGTTCGAGATTACTCCATTAATTTCTTATTCTTCGTGAATATGTCCAATTGATATCGTTTTACGAGACGGGGACAGACCACACAGAGATGGCCGACCCACCTCCTTTTTCCATGTTGGATTCTTTTGTGGTTTGAAATGGGAGTGGCGTGGTGCCGTCGCACCGCGTGGGATTGTGTGGAAAGAAATGCGAGGCGCCGTCGCACCGCGCCGCGAAATCATACAAGGATGCTATGCCGTTGCGCCACATCGGTGAAACCCGAAAATACCGTGGCTGGAGTGGGGCCGCGGTGGAGGGGCGCGGTGGAGCAGGGTGACCGGCGGCTGGTTCCAGGCCACCGGTGTCGGCGAAGGAGGAAGGACCAGCCGTCGACTGTCCTTGTTGGCAGAACCGGCCGACCGGTGTGGGCTGGCCGGACAAAGGGAAACCGGGGGATCAATTCCCCCGACCGGGCAAGCAAGCAGCCCCATTAACGGGGTCGTGGTTACAGTGAAACCGGGGGGGGGGGGGGGGGGGCAGCGCCCCCCCCCCCCCCCCCCCCCCGCGAGCCGGAACGTCTTGGCCGTTTGGCTGAGCCAGCTGGTGCCACGTGCCAGCGCGCCGGGCCGGGCCGACCGGGGGGTCTCGGGCCGGGTCGGTCCGGGCCCGAACCCCCATTTTCGGACCGTCTTCGGTCTTTTGCCCATAACATGGGCTATGTACCTTCGATCGATGTACCGTCAATTACAATGTGATTCTTGGATTAAGACGGTCGTTTTGGTATATCGCACTCAAGGTTTCAGAATAATTTTGGTTCAGCCGGGTTGGTTCGTACACGAAACCAACCGGGCCCTCGGAGCGGAAACGCTCATAACATGAGTTCCGGACGTCCGATTGATGTACCGTCGACTTTTTTGGATTCCTCTGAGTGAGACGGATCTTTTGGCTTATGCCACCTGAGGTTTGGACATAGGTCAAGTATGGTCGGGTTGGTTTTTCCTTAAAAACCAACCGGGCCCCTAGGACGAAAAAGCCAATAACTCTCAGATCGTGCATCCGATTGACGTGCCGTCTGCGACGTTGAGTTCCTGTTGACGATACAGAACATTTGGATACATCAACTCTAGACTATGTGTCAGTTGATGTATCAGCCTCTCGGCTCATGGAGCGGACCCTCCTGAACGAGCTTGCTATGTGCGGGAACCCTTGAGCTGGCTGCGACTACTGCTACTTCGACGACTGTACAGAGATCCTCAGTGGATTCGACGGCGACGACTACAACACTCAGAGATCCTATGTGGATCAGTGCTACCGATCATGTGTGGGTCCGATCCTGTGTGGGTCAGTGCTCAGCGGTTCTGTGTGTGCCAGCGCCTACAGATCATATGTGGGTCCGATCCTGTGTGGGTCTTTACGGGGGTTAGTTACCTATCGATCCTTTATGGGTCAGATCCTATGTGGGTCATTGCGAGGGTTAGTACCTAACGATACTTTGTGGGTCCGACGACTTAGATGAATCAGTGGATATATCTGATCATCTCTATCGTCATATGAAGATATATATCTGTGTGATCTGAATCCTGTTTTACATTCCTATGTGGATTGTGTTGTGCTATCCTGTGTGGATTTATGTTTTTCTTTCCTGTGTGGACTGGGTCGTACTTGGGCTCGGATGTTGGAGCTGAACGAGAATTGATGACTTTGGTATATGTATGGGAATATACCTAAGCAGTGTCGGATGTTACTTCGTGTTTGTATCTTTCCTTCGTGGATTATCCTTTGTGGATTTAGGGAGACCTCCAGGGGTCTCAGGGTCGCTACTGAGTAGCTTATACTCACCCCTACATGGGCTATTCCTGCACTACATTGTGTTTGTTGCAGACGACGGACAATGGTGATCGTGGTTGAGGCTTGCGGAACATGACGATGCCTGGAGGTAGACCACTGGATGGGACGTACTCGAAGCGGTCGGCTGGACCCGAGGAGCAGAGGAGGCTATCTGTACTCACCCTTCAGTTGGGATTTCCAGTGGACAGCTCAGCGTTGTGGCTTTACATTACAGTTGTTGTTTTCCCTTTCCAGTTGTACTTTACTTTCAGTCTGGGTTTGTATACTGGCCCACTTACATTCCTCACTTACTGTTGTACCAACTTTCACATAGTGTTTACTTCTTCTTCTTGCTTGCTCTGTGGTGTTTGTTTACTTTACAAAGGAAATGCCTTTCCTTTTAATCGGGAATTAATGCCTTGGTGCTAGTCGCCATCCCCTGGCCTATGGAAGGCGGGCTTGGGGTAGTCACGACACAGGCCCAGAGGACGGGTCATGACATGCATAATTTCCACTAGGATAGTGCATGGTTTCATCTATCTATGTAGAAATAATTTTCCACATGTTATTTATTAAAAGACATATATTTTCTAACAAATATACCCAAGAATTCTAAGATACCAATATATAACCAAAATGAAAAGAAAAAAGAACTCAAAAAAACTATGGATGTGACAAATATTCCACCATAAAAACGTTTTTCAGTAAGAAAGTCACTAAAAACCAACATTATAGAATAAAAATAGGTTCTACTCATCATCCCAAGAACATTTCTCGAATATCTCATTCTCATAATTTATGATATTCCAAACAACCAAAAAATGAAATGGACTTCCCTTGAAGCACTTTCTCTTAGGAATCAACTATCCACACTTGTCTCTCGAACATAGATAAATTGGATCATGAATCCAAATCATCAAAATTCAGAACCGGATATGGGTTAAATTATACTTGTTCTATTGATATATGTGGAAGAAATCATGAATTAACAATAACTGAGATGGAAAGGCTAATTGATATGTCCATATACCAACACTCTCAGAAACCTCAAAAGGTTTGACATTCCTTGACGTTAGTTTCCCCTACTTACCAACAATATAATGACCCTTGTGAGGAGACACCTTTAGAAACACATGATCACTAGAGAAAAATTATAAGCCTTAGTGCCTTTGATCGAAAAGACCTATGGACGATTTGTGCTGTCAATATCTTCTTATTGATCGACTAAATATTATCATACATCTCTTACATAAGGAATGGTCCCAATAATGTGGTCATGCACATCTATTTTCAGTATAAATGCAATCAACACAACCAACAATAAGTCACCTATGAGGAAAACACTCTTTATAGGGATTGGTAACATCCTCTAAAATAACTCCACCAATCCTTGATGGTTAACACATGAGCCACCAAAATCTAACACACGTGCCCAGAGCATGTCTTCCATGATATTCATCAGTATCTATACCTGACAGTCCATTGGAGGGTGGTATGTCATACTAAGTCTAACCTATGGTCACATTTCCATTTTAAGGACTTCTTAAAACTGATAGTTAAAATGAGGGTACTTTTCCAAAAAATAGCTGATGTCACACAACAGAACCTCATGATCTTTTGAACATACAAATGGATCAACACATGCACTTTGTAAGAGTCCCTAATTAGAATGAAATGGACTTATTTTTACATATGGGCAATCACCGCCTACATCTTTTTCCTTACCCAAGGAGTTTGTGGTATGACATTAATTAATTCCATTGAGTCTACATCCTGATTCATCATAAGAATGGGTAGTGGATGAAGAAAACCCATGGGACATTAGTGATCAACATTAACCTAGTAATATGTATAACATATTCATATGAGTTCATCTATATCTTGTATTTTACCTTACCACCATATCCAATGATACACATTATAAAATATCATAGTTTTTCCATGATGAATTGAACATTGAGACAATTGTATATCCTACATCACCACCTTTTCGCAATAAGAACAAGACTACCAGACGACCCTTGAAACAAAGAACTCCCTTAGAATCCAATGACCAATCGATGGGCACCACACCACCATTTAGAAATAATTTATAATGATGGCATAGACTATCACTCGCCATTACTTTCTTAACCATCTCTAGAAGGGAGGAAATCATCTGAATGCTGACCCTACACAAAACTATATAGGTGAAAATATCGATCAAGGACGACTCATTACTAGACAATTTTTGACACATTACCTACACTTTCCACCTCATTGATTATGATACCACATTACCTTTTCTACCGGTATATGAAATATCAAAAACAAACACTATTATGTACTCATCTCAATAGAACTGGATCAAATTCCTATATTTATGGGATAAAAGGTAGGCCACTATCTTGTTTTCTAAATAAAAAAAAAATATTTTCCAAAAGTGATAACATTTCCTAGTTTTCATTCCATGCATCACTACTACTAATATTAGGTCATGGGTTGGGTAATTATTCTCTTTTTTATGGTGAAAACCATATGCCACCACATGCAAATCTGGTATCAATACACACATAATACCCATAACTGAGACATCACAAAAGACCTCATATCTATTTCTATATTCTGAAATGATTAAAATATGGTATTTGGGCAACTACTACATAATTTCTTCAAAGGAGACCTATCATTATGGGATCCAATCAATCCTCACCCCATTCATTTAAAGTATATTCAAGGAAAAATAATGCAAGAAAAGTCACTTACAACCTACCTATAATACATTGTGATGCCCAAAAATCTTTTTATCTCAAAAAAAATCATTAGTTTCTCCCATGAAATTACTACTTTGAACTTATCATACTCTAATGAAACCCCCCAAATTCTAAAAAACACATTTCCTAGAATCATTACCTCGCTGATCTAGATGGCACACTTGGGGTGGTCGACATTGTGATGGTGATCTAGAAGTTTTTGAAACAAAATCCTAAGGTGTTAATGAAACTATTCCATATATAGGGATAGAACACCATTAAAACTACAAACACAATGAAAATAGATTTGAGGTATTGATAAAACAACCAGTTCATGGGATCCATGAATACCCATGGGGAATTTTTCAACCCGAATGTCATGACCAAATATTCGAAATAGATGTACATGTTTCAAAAGCCTATATGAGGAACATATTCCTCTCTAACTATTACTTAGTGACACCCAAAACATTAGTCAATACTTTTGAACCACCTTTCCACCTTGATATGGTTAATAGGTCCTATATATGGGAGAGGTATATTTATTCATTATCATTGAATTATTTTTCTTTTAGTAAACAATACATGATCAGCGAGATCTGTAAGCCGTCAATGAAAACAGAATAAGGGCGGCCCAAGGTCAGATGATCGGGTGAATGAATAATTTAGATTCCAAGTCATATATGTATATTTTTAATTACATCAACTTAGTGTAATCCAAACAATGTTAGGGAATATATATCAATTGTGTTCTCAGTTCCAAAATGATGGAGATCTCCACATCCCACTATGGAGGGAACCATGAGAAATCATCTCAAAATATTATATGAAAACATACAAAAACGAGGCAATCCACTACCAGATCCTCCATCATCAAAATCCATCAGAAGTGGTGAGATATTGAGAATTAGTTTACCAAACTAAAAAATTGGAGGTCCTGCATGGTCAGACAAAGGATCACACACACCTTGAAAAAAAAGACTACTCCCATCTAGTGTCACGAAACTAACTTGCCAATATTAACAATTGATGTGCGCCTCGAAATGTACCATCCAATCTATATCGAGGTTCACATAAAAGTGGTAAATTTCCAAAAGTAGGAAATCCCATTCTAGATAAAACCATGAAAATGAAAGATCACAATGGGTGTACCTAAAACCTTACTCACTATTTATAACATGTGACATTAATATATCGATCTAATATGACATGAGAACGGTTGGAAATTTCATAAAAATAAACACAAAAGAATAAAGAAAGGAATTATAAGAACCCATGTGAAGGTGAACAATATTTATAGATGATGTAGTAAGAATCATACCTTGAAACATTTTATTTCATGCATATGATTCAACTTGTGTTTTATCTTTATCATAAAAGAACCTCATCTCTTATCAAACCTAAGAAAAAATAATTACATATAGATCTACCTTATAATGACTCTATCATTAAGTAGATCCATCCTTATCAGCAAAAATTACAAAGAAATAACCCACAATAATTGAGTGTTCTGACTGATCATTCATTCATTTGGATGATTGTGGACCTACACATCCCTTATATGGATATGAAACCATAAAGAATCAGTAAAAAGTCTCTATAAATTCACTATGATGGAAAGGTTTAGGTGGTGATAAACATGCTGAACATATATTACCCATCCTTCAAAAATGATGTCATAAAATCATACCAACAAATGATGTTGTAAAAGGACATCGTTGGTAGGGATGGCCTAATCCATCACATCCAATATTTTAATACTCTTCATGAATCGTATTTTTAGAAAAACCATAACTTCTATGGAACACTTATATAAAAATTTCAGAAAACCATATTTACACTCTAATAAATCTCTTACTTTCGGGATTGATTAATAACCTTAGTATAAATCTTCAACACAAACAAGGAGACATGGTACCTAATTTCTAGTTGAAACCCCATTACAAACAATTGAACCGTTAGTGGATCACTGTAAACTACCTCATGTGGGAATAACACCTACATTGAAAATAATTTTCCATAATCAATCTCAATCTAATCCCCCTAGTGGAGATCTAGAAACCCTCATGTCTTGGATAAGACATTGTCATTTGGTAAATACTACTAATTAAAGAAAACATTGAAGTCCATCCAACAAATCTTCTCATACATTCCATCCCGAAGCATTGAGTCCCACCACCATCAACTAAAAACAACCAAAATAAACGAAGAACATTTAACACTAGCAACCTCAATATTATCAAACAATAGATACATAATTTTGATATTTTTAAACTAATCCTAAAATTTAGGGTCAATCGTGATACCCTTGAAAGGAAAGAGGATTTTTCTTGAGGAAATCCTACTCATTTTCCTTTTCAGGATGTGGTTCAACATTATTAACATGAGATACACCAGATTAGACTCCCATAATCTTATGGATGGGAATCCTAGACCACTACTTCCACTAGACACTCATCAACTGGTCATATAGAACACTTTGTAGCCTCTTCTCATAGTTCCACTAGAAGTTTTTAGGGAGACATGATTCAACAAAAACCAATAAACACAAATCAAACCATCAAAATAGTAACAAAAAAATCAGCAAAAATGGCTTTAAAATATAATTATAAATCAAACCCCTAAACCACAACTATCATAATCATAAAAAAACCACTCAACCCACAATCATTGTTTATGCATAGTCTTCTACCTATATATCTCACTTATATGAGGAATAAAACCAGTTCCAAAACATCTCATAGTGAATCAAGGCCAGTCATGAGGTGTGATAGCCAGACACTCTACTTGAATCCATAACCTCAAGACTCTATATTCCGAGCTCCTTTCTATCCAAACTCACCTAAGTAACATGGCCAAAATAAATGGAGAAACCCGACTCAAATACCATTTTTTCATTCACTAACATGGCCTTCCATCCAATTTGACTCCCAACTTTTCCCACGATATTGCCGAAAGGGTGTTCCCAATCACTACTGATGGTAACCAGTGAAATGGAATAAAAAATCACATTTAGAAATTATTTCCACCATAATAGTAATATATAAACAATCCACAAGAATAGAACAACACATCTCAATCAAGAGTCATTACCAAAGATCAACTATCAATAGATGAACATTTTACATTATAACAAAAAAAACAAAATTGGGATGAGAAACAACAAAAAACTAAAACTCTATGAAATACAAGGGTAAAAACCCCCATGACACACCACCCACTCTTGTAAGATATGAACAAATAATAACTAAGACCACCTTCACGACCATTGAACTACTTGGATTTACCAATGTCAATCATGATATGTTCTAAATACACTGGAGGTTATATGTAGGGTGTGGGATAATTCTTATAAGGATACAACCAAAATAGACTACATACTATAACATTATAAGGTAAATCAACATGGTATTTATTATAAATGTAATAATGGAAAAATTTAAATGAAACAAACATTAATATTAAAAATTGAAGTTAACATAACAATGAGATGAATAGAAAGAATACCATCGGTATGAAATGATCACCATGGGTAATCCCAAAGTAAAAAGGATTAGTGATGTCCAATTATCTTTGTTCCTCAGTGATATGATAAACTAAAACCCATGTCATCCTATTGTATGAGAAACACTAGGGGAACACATCCCTTGTTCTAGTGGTATTTGACCATCCTTATATGTTTAGTTAGTCTGTAGAATTAATCATGCTAGGGGAATAATGACTCGGTTAGGCCAGAACCTATAGAATACAATAACTACTATGTAATAACTCATTACACATAAGTCACTTGTGCTAAATTCCATTTACTATATCACAACGTCAACCTCATTCCCAAAAAGATATCAAAATATAAAATCCACACGAGAAACCACCCTTAAAATATGAAAACCCCCTTTAAAACCTATAAAAACAACAAAATGTTTTCAAAAACTGTTCAAACGACCCAAAAATTCCACAGAAAAAATTAGAAATCATAGAAATCATGCAAAAATCATCCAACAATATTAAAGCATAGGACCACCTACATTTATCTTATAAACACTAAGAAAATGAAAAAATAATAAACAGAACACAATGAGAACCTATAAAGATAATCACACAACATATACATCCTGATCGAACATAATGATCCATGGTTCAAAATACTTTTTGGTTACCAAAATGATAGAGAAAGGATTACTCAATGGGGAAGGAATAAAAGACCAGTAAGAAATTTGAAATTATAAGAAGATAGTATTACGTGATGATTTCTTATTGATCCAAGGCTAGAAGCACAAACAAATTTAATACAATGGGATTCATGTTTTTGGGAGATATACCCCTAGTACTAAACATCCAAAATAGAAAGAGTTAGGTAAGTTTGTGGTCCAATTAGAAAGAGGGAAAAAGTAGAATTTCACGAATATTAATGTTCGAGGATTGTGACATGTTTTAGATGTCTGCTTTGGAACTTAATATAGAATAGGTGAGGAACCACTATCCAAAGGGAAAATAGGTTGAATGATATCCTAGGGAACTCTGGATTCCCATGAGGGTTACTATGCACCACATACGGGGTCACTGATCAAGTCACTAGTTTTTCATGCATCCACATGTGGTTGGTTATGTGGCCTCGATAGTCCTATTGTATAGGGTGCACAGGTTCCACTGGGCTAGAATATAGTTACTACTAATTATGAACCATATGTATTCCACATGTTGTTGATTAAAAAACACCCATTTTACACCAAAAACCTGTGAAATCTAAGAGATAAATATTGAACAAAAAATTAACAAAATAATACCTCAAAATTAAACCACAGATGTGAAAGTGTATATATCATGATTATAATGGTTTTAATGTTTGCTAATTATAAAACACCAAACAGAAAAATCTAAGGGAATCCGCATGTCTCAATTGGCCATTCCCTCTCGATAAATCCCATAGATAATCCAAGCAAGGGGGAAACCTTTGAATTTAACTATTTTGGACAAATATTATAAACTCCATGAATAATCCTTGAAATTAAGTTGAATAACCTAATAGGAATCCCCTATTTACTCCAAAGGTATTCCAATAAATTTATTCTAGTTAAATTTAGGCCGCCCATCCTATAACATTTCACAAATTATATATCATGATTCTAAAATATTAATCTTTGGAATTTTATAAATATAAAAATTACATTAATTTAATGGGGATCCACCCGATAGACTTCTTGACAATGATTCTATGTGGAATACAATGAATTTATTATGTAATTATATATTAATGGACCTCTATGAATCCAAGGGTTTCATCACAGAATAGAATTTATGAATGTATTGTAGTGGTATTCAAGGCTCACTCATGAAATTTCACACAATTATAGCTCTATAAAACCTTAATGAAATCCTCCCATGGAGTTATATCCCATCATCATATCATGGGAACTCCACTTGAGACCAATAACCATCACCAAAATAATTTATATCATTCATGAAAAAACTCAATGAATAAATTACAAGGGCCTCTATATGGATCATGTCATCCAATTAGCAATAATAAAAAAATTAATTCCACCAACCCATCCACTTACATAAGTGTTGAACCATTTTTTCATTTATACAATTACAAAAATCATCACAACTGTTCAAAACATTAAAAATCCCACTTATCATTTCACAAAAATCATATTTTCAGGCCAACACATTTATATATATAATGTTTGTATTCTAATTGGATCATTGATGTTTTTTTAATTCCATTTCACAACCATAAAATTAATTCAGAACTATTTTTTCAATATTTGAAGAATAATTTTCCCTTTGACGTATTATATTATATTTTTGTAATCAAAAGTCATCACATTTTTTCCAAACACATCGTTAATTCCATTACCTAATTGACTCACTGAAGATTATATTTCACATTATCAAATCATTTAAATTTGGTTTAAAAAATTAGGAAAATACATTTCACAAATTTATATATAAAATTATGTCAATTCCTAGGGAGATAGAATGACTAAACGACCAATGATCTTGGATAAATATATAATACTATGAGTTAATTTAAACAGACTAAACATATTCTTCTTAGGATATCGGACTCATTGAGTATCGATTGCCGATTTATTATAATCCAATTATAAACGAATAAGTATAAAAAATAAATGAGAGGAAGTTGTATTAGACAACATGTGGGAGATACAAATAGCTACTGAAATTAATGTATATAGAATGAGTGATAGCATTTTGTATGAACATGGGAACTTGATGACAACTGAGGGTGAATCCAATGACCTCGGTTCGTGGAGGTCATTCAATGCCTTCGAATGGGAAGAAAGGGTCTGGGAGAGGAGTATTGAAACCCATACCAGTAGCATAGAGCTGATATAGGAATTATTATATATTCATAAGATACAAGGAATCACACTATGATGAAACAAATAGTATAGTAGTATTGGTAAACTAGATATATACCTGAAATTCTCATTACTATAGAAACCATAGAATAAAAAATGAATTTTCTTTAAAAACACCTTTATTACTCATTTTGTTTCCCAGTATATCAATCAAAAAATTCTTCCTAATATCATGGGAAAAACAAGACATAATAAATGGGTGATCTCAGATAATCAGAATGGGTAAGTGTAAATTGAAGGCTATAAAAAAATAAGGTCAAATTAATATAGAAATGAAAATAACTAAATCACATTCCATTTAACCATTAACTTGAAAATATTATGGTAGGGTAAAATGATGATCAAATAATAACATATAAATAATTACATGACACTGAAAACCTATCCATTGATATTTTTACTAATTAAATAATCACATGGAATATAAATAACTATATTAATATTTATAGAAATCATAATATTGGACATATGAAACATATCATCAATGACTTGCACTATAAAATAAAAATAAATGGTAATGTGTTTTCCAAAATCAAATTTAGTTTTTATCATGAGACTAGAATATACATCGAGGGGCTATAGTGTCCTCATCCATCAATTATTATGTCAAATACATTACTCATATGAAATGGTTAAAAAATTCTAAATAAATATTCATATTTAAACTGGCATATAAAATTTAAATACATTTATCAATCATTAAACATATTCACAAATCATCTACAGTGAAATGAATGGTATCGACATACAACATCCCCATACAAATAGGTCATAACCCCTCCGAAAAAATAAATAGGATTGTATCAAAAATGTATATCCATAGAAAAAATGATTATAAACTATCCATAGAAATAATATTTATGGTATAAATAGAGTATATAGCCATTAAATAATAGGTACATCATTGGAAGGATTTTTAGATAGAATTATGTTTTTAAAATTTTACATAGATGTTTTATTTTTAAAATAACCTTTCTTTCAAAATCATTCATTTATCTTTTAAAACCATAAAATTCATAGAATATTGGGAAAATAATTTCTAAAAATCACATTTAAAAATTAATAATATGTATTGTATTATGGAAACTATTTTCTTTCAAGAGACCTTATATTCAACATGAATATTCAATAAAATGACATTCATGGTGATGGGTAATATCATACAATCTGTATAAGCTAAGAAGGACATTCCTTTTGCATTATGAAATGGTTAGAAAAGTGTCATCTTAAAAATATAAAATAGTATTACTTTAAATAAATTGTTTAAAACTATAAAATACTAAAATTTTCAATTATATAACCTTTTTATAATTTCAAATAAGAAATGAAATGTTATTTTAGAATACATAGTTTTAGAAGAAAATTGATTTTTGACTGAAGAGTGAAATAAAGTAATATTTTATTAAAAACCTTTTCCAATTTATTTTAAGTACCAAAGGGAATAAAATGATTCTATTACATAAGAAGTTCATTAATAGATATTTTAGAATACAATATATTCTTTTTAAGATAAAAATATAAAATATTTCCCCAAATGAGGACTTTATGATAAACCATCCCAAATAATGATGATATTTTGAAATAAAATGGTAACACCTTGGTATATTCTGAATCTAGAGCCCCATAGAAGAAATTAAATAAAATAAAACATAAAATTCTATAAATATAAATATATTTATGATATGAAATATCAATGTAGAAATTATACAAATCATACAAAGGAATGAAGTGGTGAATATGACATATATCTCACTTTAGTAATTGTAAGACAGAATCTCTTACCGTAGGTCTAGATTGTCACATACATTGTTTATCATCATGAAAAATAAACTAAAATTATAAATTTACTTGATTTAGAACATTTATAAAGTTTATTATTACTTTTATTACACATATAAGAATTTAATATACAATTACCTAATCAATTGAGTTTATGGCGGGTGTTTTGAAGATATTTATCTACAATATAAAATTAGATTTTGGTTGGCTGACTATTGGTCAAAGAGTTTATTATTTCAAAATATAAATAATAGTAATAATGATCTAATTATAATATTTATAAATAAATTATCATTTTATTATGAATCATGAATGATGGTTTAGAGAAATTACATATTATATGATCATGGAGATGATAGCTCATACACATGAATTAGTAACATTTCCATTTGTAAATGACAATTATGGAATAAATTTAAGAAATATTTTATGTTTATATAATTATAATAATATCATAAATAACATGTCATTTATTCAAATATACATAGATATCATAAATGTGGTGCGGTGATGAAAAGATAGAAACGTCACTTCGGGAAGACAGTATCCCACACATTCATGAACAACATTATCATCCTCAACGAATGAAAAGGTAAGACATTATATGATATATTATATTTTAATAATGATTAATATTTCATTAAAATTATAATTATTTCATGCATATATTATATATTCATTAAATATCATTTTTTAGCATCAATGTGAAGCGTTAGTGGAAAATGAATCTCATCTATTTGTGAGGTCACAGTCTTCTGTACACACGAGCGACATTATCGTATCCCATTAATAATGGATATTTAAAAGGTTAAATATTATATAATGATTCAATAGTTATTACTATGTTATAAATATCATATACATATTTTATATCCACCATCATATCCAAACGTGAGTGGGTTTGATGGAAATTGAGTTACATCGGTGCACAAGTGAGTAGTCTACCGTACACCCAAGTGTTGTTATCATTTCACATTTGAGTGAAGAGGATATGGATATATGTCAATAAAATAAAATAATAAAATATAATTATAGTTTATACAGTAGTTTCATTATAAAATAATAAATTAATAAGATTTATAGTTGGTGGAATAATAAATAAAAAAATCATATTTAAGAATTTTACCTCTTCTTGGAAAACCTTTTTAAGATTATACCTAATGTATCCCTCGAATGAATTTATGAAATAACAAAGGACTTTAGTATTTTTACAATTAATTTTGGAAGTTATTTGGTTATTTATTGTCTATACTAAATAATTTTAAAGAGTGAATAATATAGAAGATTTGAGGACATTTATAAATGATGTGAGTGGCACATTTGTAGTTGTTAAATATAATAAGGTTTAACAACGTTGTTATCATTACAAAAGTGTTAAAATAGTATTATAAATAGTTAGATGTTATGAGGTCCATATATGACCATCCACTATGTTTTTTACAGTTTTAGGTCATTTTTAATATATATCATTTTAGTCTAACCCCTTGTTAAACCCATTTTCTACTTAACCATGGTATATAATTTTTTATGTTATTAATTTTAATTATTGTAAAAAAAATAAATTATACTTATTATATAACATAAATTTTTTTATTCCAAATATAAAATTATTTTTTTAAAATTACATTCACATAATTGGAAATTTCTAATTTAAGAATAATCCTGCAGACGTGATGTGAATTATTATTTTCAAAGACAAAATGTTCCAAAGTTTACAATGTTTTTATCACAAAATTATATATGAAAATGATTCCGGTGACATAAATTGCATTAATAAATATATATATATATATACAAAAATATATATATAATTCAACTAATTTAAATTTAGAAACAATTTTTAATATGAATAAAAATTAAAAATAATTTAAATGGAAATGTGGTTTTTATTAAAAATCAATATTGTTCACTATTCATCAAAAAATGGAAACCATATAATTTCCATGCATTTTTTAGTACAATTTACACCCTAAAAAAAATTTCTTTGTTAAAATTATAATTTTAAAGTAATAATATTTCCATAGAGTATTTCAGTTCATTCAAACCTGGTGTTGTGTGCATTGAAAGTTAGTTATGAGATTGATTTTATATAAAAATAATATATCATATTGTCTTAGGGTGTTGTAGTTTATAATAATACTGGTGTTTTGTATCAGATAGACTATTGAACATGATATTCCTCTTTTAAAATCATGGGTTGTTACATTCCCCCAATTAAATAAATTGTGTACTCATAATTAAATCTTTATCACCATCCATCCAACATGATTTTCTTTATTAAAACAAGCCATACATGTAGGACCACAATAAGAATCCTTAGGGGGCCTATAATAGAGAATATCGAGGGCATCCCCACTAATCATATTGACCCCCTAAACCCTGAAAGGGTGTGTATTCTGGAAAATATTCAAAATTGGTTCTACCATGGAGGACATATAATACACAACCATATATCCATCCCTCCATGTGTGGGTCACCTGTATATTGTTGTTGAGGATGTTTTTGCACTTTATGACTGTATAGGAAATGGACTATGGGATATCACATTTTCCATGCAGGGCCTCATGAAGGATCAATGAATCTGTCTCCATTTGGGTAATCTCCAGGTTCTTCCAATTGTAGAGGGATAACACTGTCAGTGTAGCTCTTGCCTTCGCCTAATGGGGGCCACCAACACCATATGTCTCAGAAAAAGCTACAATTATAGTCCCCAACATGTCTCGCACTACTCCCCTACCTCTCATATTTCCCAGAACGCAAGACCAATCCATATTAAACTTATATCCTCTTGAAGAGGGTTCCAAACTTACCCATTTCCCCGCTGGATTGTTTGTAGAGACATGAGAAATCATGGGCCGACCATTTAGCAAGTTTAGATGGTTCAAAAGAAGGGAATCTCCCGTGTCTCTGAAGAGGGAGGGAATGTTGAGAAGTAGGTTCTTTCTGCGCACTATGATAGCCCTTGAAGTTGGTTTGGTTCCCTCAAACCTGGATTGGTTTTGGGCTTTCCACAGACACCAGTAGGCGGCATTGAAAATGATGGACCTCTCCATTCTAGATAGGCTATCTTCGTTGTTTCCATGGAACCATCTTTCCAGGAATGAGTCCCCCTCGTGCATATGGTCATCTATTATAGCATTTCCACCAAAAAATAACCAGACAACCTACTCCCACTATCCTTCAATGAACTGATGGTTCGTATTTTCCTCCCGGGGTTGGCTATAGCACTATCATCGTGAGGCCACGTTAATACCCATTTTCATGATATTCTCACCAGTTTCCACGTCCTATATTTTTATTCTTCAGGTAAGGAAATTATACATCGACAGAATCCTTCTGCACCATGTTGTTCCATTGAAATTATCAGGGTGATCCTGCTCAAACTGAAGTCGCTGAAATCCCATGGTGGTAAACGCTCCCATGGAAGAATGATTGAATATGCATCTGTTAGCCTCTGAGCATAGGACTATAGTGGAAACGATTTCCTGCTACTGCTCATCTAAACAATATTTTCAGAATGATGGATAGAGACTCGCTTCCCTAAAAGTGATCATTATTGTAGGGCATCCACGAAATCTGATAACAGAGCGTACCCAATTATGATACCAGAATAAAATATTAACTTCCCTGATAATCCATTGTCAATGATGTTGTAGGCTAGGAATAAGCTAGTGGATCTTGCCACAGAAGGGGGAAACCTGGCCTTCGGTGGCTCTCATACTTATATCCCGAATGTGTGGCATCGACTTCCCCCATAGCATTCATTCTTCAATGTCTTCCCATGTGAGTTTCTCCTACATGCATTGGATCATATTGCTGAAGCACCTCACATTTATTCCCCTATCATGGATAGGCTTTTCCATTTTTCCCCATGCCACTCGGTGCCTCTTTCCTTCCAAGAAAACATCAGTGGAAAACATGGGCAAAATCCTATCAATGTTGTTGATGACTCCCTTCGGAACATTAGTGGAAGCCATGGCGTGGAAAGAAATGACCATCAAGACCTTGTTAACAAATTCAATCCTACCTTCGAAGGATAGGTATTTATTCATCTAGTTAAGCACTATGTCTGATATTCTTCTCACGAGGTGGTGAAAATCGCGAAATCGGAGTCTCCCCAAAGATATAGGCGAACCGAGGTACTCCAAGGGGAAAGATCCACTCTACATGTCCAACGTGTTTCAAATCCAGGTGGCCCGATGAGAGGCACACTTATTGTAGATAAATAAATTGCTCTTGGCATTGTTGATAAGCTGACCTCTCCAAGAGCAATACTTTTCAATGATCCTCTTGAGGAAGCTCCATGATCTCCAACTACCATTGATAAAGACAATGATGTCATCCGCAAACATCAAATGATACCTTCATCCAATCCTCCTATAAGGGAGAATAATACCTTGATCCAATCATCTGTTGATGAGGTGACCGAGAGTGTTCTGCAAAAGGATGAATAAGCTGTGGGGAAATGGGATTTCATTTCCTCATTCTGTGTGTCTCCTTGAAAAATCCATATGTCTTCCCCAAAAAGAAGACTTCCATCTACAAGGAACTTAAGCATTTTAATATGATATCAATGACTTTGGGAGAGAATCACATAGCCCTAATCACTCTTTTGATGAATCCCCGCTCTATCATATCATTTTACTTACTCATGTTTAGTTTAACCGCCATATTAAAACCATTCTTCTTGATGTTGATGTCTCTCTACACCTCTTGCGACTAGGCTATATCCCCTTGGATGGAACGGCCTTTCAAAAACCCGTGTTGTTCGATGGAGATCCATCAAGGGAGGTGCGGAGAAATACTTGAATTGATGATTCTTGGCAAAATCTTTTAGGGAATGTTACACATGCTAACTAGCCTATATTCTGCAAGAGAAGAGGGATTCTTTCTATTTGTAATGAGCACTATGGTGGTAGCCGAGGCCACCCGAGGCCGTCTGCGGTGATCAATATTTTAACATTTGAAAATACCTTTATTGACATCCCACATCCTAATAAGTGTTTATAAAATTTATACATGATAATTGAAAAATGTAAGTAAAAAAGGCATATTGAATAACACAGAACATATTTTTTAGTTAGGATAACATAAGAGGAAAGTGAATATATTGAAATGGAAGAACGTATAGACATCGAGTGATTAATGTGAGTGGTTGAGATCATTAATCACAAGAAATTGAATCATCAAGAGAATTTTAAAACCATAAATCCATTAATATTTGATGGTTTAAATTAAAATAAACTAAATGGAAATTAATGTATTGGGATAAATTTTTCTTTTTTATTTCCTTTTCATAGAGTTGAATAATTCTATTACAATCCTTGATGAGAACATATGAATATATACCAACATGATATCTTTCTATTTCACTAGAATAATTTCACATATTTTTTTTGTTCATAAACCACTGTCCACATTATTTATTATGAAATTATTTGAATAACAATGTCATTTTCTTCATTAACAACTAAAATTAACTTTTAGCATATCCTAAGATCCATAAAGGAGTTACAGTTCTTTAGGTATACATTAATCTCTAAACATTAATAGCAATGCCCAATGTTTAAAATAAACCATTACATAAGTGTTTATCCCAAAAAAGTATAAGAAAAAATAAAATCTTATTAACTAAAACATCTCATATGGAAGGGGTAGGAGATTGACCCTTATCTCCCATCAATTGTCAGTTCAAGCATCTTGGTCTTTTCAGATCCAACGAGCTGTCACAAAAAATACTGTGTATTCTTTTTCTAAAACTATATTAACATAATAGTATCAATTTTACCAAATTTTAATAGCCCACAATAACCTCCACCTGAAATATTAGATAAATATTCATGGTTGCGAATACATTCATAGAATCATCATTATCATTAATATCCCGTCATCAAGAACATATTACTCATTATCCTCCAACAAAATTCTGTTTTCCATGATGTTAACCTTTCCAATAAATAAATTTTATTAGTACTATTAAACCCATGATTTCAAATCCTTAATGAAATACTATTTTAGTATGATACTAATAGATTTAATAATTCATGCAACTAGAATATCATTGATTAACATATTCCTATAACATCATTATTTAATCCAAACACATAAAAAGTAATCATTCTTCTTTTCCTATATTAAGAATAGAAGATTAACCTATATCCCATAACTTATTTTGATATATAATACCTTGAGGCTTGGGAAAATAACTTCTGTAGTGCCCCATCACCATATAGTGGAAGCATTAGAAATGGGAATATTTTCTCATTCCCATGAAATAATGATAATGGTGTGATTTTTATCAATAGATGAGGTAAAATCTGTTTCCTTTATGCATGTACCAAGGTATTTCCTCCCACATGTATCACTTTTTGTAAAATCCTTCATTTAGTAATTCTGTTTTTTGTATTGATCTCTTCCATCCTCTTCTTCTCTTACGTCCCTTAGTATCCATAATACATTGATATTTCTTTCTATATCTTGATAGCACATGATGCTATTTTCTCATTTAGTCAGAATGTTTGGGATACTAGTTACTTCTGGGGGATTGAACTATGACCATTAAAAAATGGTTAATATTTCTCTTTAGATTACATATGTAGTTAGTAGTATTTTTTATAGACCTTGTATTGTTGACATCATACATGAAACAAATTTCTACTTTTTTGGCCTTAGACTCAATAACATTATATTCATAACGACTCATTTCTCACTAGGAATATATTTTTCCAAGAAGACTACCTTGAAATGCTTATATTCCTTACTTTCTATGTTATCCACATCCTTATTTTATTTGAATTAATAAACACCATTGATCTAAATCAAATGATAGACAATAAATCTCTATGAAAAAAAAATGCATCATTTACTACATACTAGAGTGAGAAATATACTCTATAAGTAAAATATCTATTCATGTGATATAAATGTATTTTTAGTCACATTTAATAATGGTTTTTATTGATGCATGATCAATTTTAGCATCATTACATCATGTGGTGGATCAGTAGGCTTATCCATACACAAAATGTTATTACTCATAACCTGAGTCATCTTCCACAATATGGTTGATTTTTTATCTCATCCAGCTATAGCTTCATTATCTATCTTTAGATGGAAATACATATATGGGGAATTTTAATTGATATGGTTCTGATTCCCTCAATTAGGAACCATTTCTAAAAGATGTAATTCTCTATATTAGACCAAAACATTATTAAAGCTATTGAGTTATCCAAAAAAAGAAAAACAATAAATAGAATTAAAAAAATTAATTATAGATAATCTCATAATAATAAACATTGTTACACTGAGGATATATATTTTCAAACCCTTCATTAGTATTTGTAAACATAATGGAAATTATCTTAAAAATATCCCCAAGGGTATAAAAATAGAAGCATTGAAAGGACCATTTTCATGCATCATGTGATGATTGGGTCACACTCAATTCACACTTTTCAGAGCTATTACCCTTGGGTACATCTTTCCAAGAACCAATTTCACTTATATTATCCAAATAGAGATGTGTTTCTAGGAAAACCCACATAATATATTGATTACCAGAACATTATGAATATGTTTTATACTTATCCTTCACCAATATAATAGTGTTATGTTCCCAAATATATGTATTGGATAAATATAGTTCTCAAGTTTCTACATGGATTCCACTAGTTATAGCTATTGATATCCCGACCATAGTAACCCATAACCAATATAAACTCTATTTAATTTGAATAAGATATATGGAGACATATATTTACGGATAAAATATATTATTACTATCAGTAAAGTAGATACAAACATGAATTAGTCATTACGAATGAAAAAATAAAAAACAAAAAGTATTTTCATTGAGAACACCAATATTCCTCAGAGGTTATCCATATATATGAATCAGAAAACACATCCTAGTATCCTTGGGAAAATAAAACATAGGAAATTGGTGAACTCATATTCTCAGTAAGAGAAAGAGTATAGTAAAAGCTATGCCAAAATAGTCTATAACCAAATGAAAAGCTAAAACATTAAATCACATATCATTTAACTACTATATTGAGAATACTATGGTATGGGTAAATGATGTTAAAATAATTCCATATAAATAGTCACTGAATATTGAAACATTACTACAGATATTGTTATAAATCTAATAATCAAATGGAATATAAATTAATTAATTAATAATGATGTAATAAATAATGTCTAGTAGCTAAAACAAAACCCATGTCCTTGCGCCAATACATAAAAATAATGTTTTATGGCCTAATCTAATAACCAATCACATCAGTGTTGTGAGTCCTACTAATACATCAAGGTGATATAATGGCCCACACCAATCTTTTACTATTCTAATACAATCCAAATATGAAATTGATGAGGAATAATCCAAATATACTATCATATTTAATCAATCATAAGATTTTTAAATAACTTACCAGATCAACAACGAAAATTATAATCCAACTAGTATAAATGAATGGTACTGACTTAGTATATCCCTAGTCAAACTAGTAATAAAAAATCAGGAGGAATAACAAGGATAATATAATTTGAGTATAAATACATTAAGTAATAAGTGTGTTCAATTATGCATTACTAGATAGGAAATCATGTTTAATGTTGAGTTAGTTCATTTTATGAATAAAATAATTTTATTTTAAAATAAAACTTTTTATTTTAGAAATAGAAAACTCAAAATAATTTGTAAAAGAAATTAATCAAAAATAAATTTTAAAAATCAACAATTTGTGGAATATTATGAATTGGATTTTATTGAAAAATAATATTTCATAATTTTAACAGAATCTTAAAATAAATTATGATCTTGAAAAAAAGTAATTCCATATGTGATGTGTGAGTAAAAAAGAGCATTCATTTTTAACTAAAAAATATAAAAAATGAATGTTGTCAGGAAAATTATAAGAAGATTCATTACATATGTTTGAAAAAAATATCAAACATCCTCATGATTATCCTTATTAAAAAAGTTTATAATATTTAAACATAAATTAAAAAAATTGGTTTTTATAAAACATGGTTTTGGTATAAAATATATTTTTTATTTAAGGGAGAAACAAATTCACCCTTTCATAAAAACACTTTCTAATTAATTAAATTTCCAAAGAAGGGGTAATAGAGAACTATTACATGAACACATGTATTAAAAATCATAGGAGAATAAAATATAATGATTTTAAGTTAAAAAATTGAATATATAACCATAATAAATATTGAATAATGATGATATTTTGAAATTAAGACTTTCAATATTGGTAACTTCTAAATCATTATCCCCGTAAAATAATTTATATAAAATGAAACATTAAATAACATTTATAGAAATATATTCATAATAAAACATATAAACTCTTAATTATATTAACTATACAATGAAAATATGTTGTGAATATGGAATATGTCACATGGAATGAAAAGAAATACAGGAAACCCTGACCTAAATTCTGACTCATCGTATATGTTCTTTATCTGTCTAAATAATTATATGATGTTTATTATTTACTTTTATCAGATATTTTTTCAAATTTATTATTCATTTTGTTACACTTATTACAATGTAATATAGAATTACTGAACCAGCTATGTTTGCATTGGCTGTTTCAATTATATTTTACTTATGTGTAGAAAATGACCTCAGTAGGTTGCATTTTGATATTAGAGGTCATTATTGAAACATTTCTAGAATAATAATCATGAAATAATTATGATATTGTCTCCTAAATTATAATTTTATGATCAATAATTAATTATGGTTCTGAGAAACTAAGTACATTATGACCAAGGTGATGGTATGTCGTACTTCTGCATGAGTGACATTAAATTTCTCCATGATAATTATGGAAAGGAGTTAAGTAATATTTTATCTTTTAAAAAATTTAATAATATAAGAAAGACCATATTAATTATTTAAATATTATTATATATTAAATCCATTTGGTGTGGTGATAAAAAGCGATCCATTTCCCTTCTTGATGGTGATAGACTATTTTTACATGAACGACATGACCATCGTTCAATGAATAAAAAATTAAGAAATAAATTGATATTTTATAGTTCAAGAACAATAAATATTCAATAAATACCATAATTGTTTCATATATATAACTTATACTCAATAAAAGTTTCCGTTTTAAATTAAATGTAAAATATTGTGAAGAATGAATGCCATCACATCGGGGGATTATAGTCTGTCGTACATAAGTGAGACGTTATCATATCACCTACCGAATGGAATGTAAAAATGTATATATTATATATGAATCCAGAGGTATAAATAATTTAGAAATATCATATATATTCTCTGTATCAATCATTATACCCAATGGTGAGATGTTTTGATGAAAATGTGTCACATCGGTTCGCGTGGTGGTAGTTCACCGTACACATGAATGATGTTATCTTTTCCAATTTGAGAGAAGGGGAGATGAACATAGATCATTCCACTGAAATAAATAAAATATTATTATATTTTATATACTCTATTTAGTACATAATCATAAAATAATTACATTTTAAGGTGGTTGAATAAGAAATAAAAAACACATAGTTAGGAATTTCACCACATCTCATACCTCCTCATTATGAATTCAAATAATGTGTTCCTAGAATGAATTTCAAACCAAGACAAGTATTCAGGGTTTAGGGGCTAGAATTTGGAAAGTTATTTCGGTAGGTATTGTCTGGCCCAAATGGGTTTTATGGTGTGAATAATAGATTAGTGGTGACCTTTTATAAGTACAGTGAGTGGCCTGCATTTAGTTTTTTAAATTTAAGTGGTGTACACTTGTTATTCCAATGGAAAAGGGTAAAAATAGATTATTATAAATATATATAGATGATAAGTTCTAAATATTAACTTAAGAAGTGTGTTTTTAATGTTTTGGGTCATCTTCAACCCTGGTCATTTTAGTTTATCCAATGGTAAACCAATTTTTATCTTAAACAGAGTAAACAATTTTTAGTGTTTTTACTATTCATTACGGTTAAAATTTAATTTTAACTTATTCGATTATACAAATTATGATTTTTAAAAACATCCAATAAATTTTCTCAAATTCAACTAATAATAGTTTAAATACAAAATTTGAAATAATCTTACTTATGCGGTGAGAAAATGGTGTTTTGAAGAGGAAATGTTCCAATGTATACAACGTTTTTATATCCAAATTCCACATGAAAATGATTACGATGGAATAAATTTGATATATATATATATATATATAATTTAAAAAATATTATATTTTAATATTTTAAAATATAATATAACATTATATGTAATTTAAATGAAAAGGTAGTTTTTTGTGAAATTTAGTATTTTCACTCTTCATCAAAAAAATGGAACATTTCTGAAAAATTACAAACACTCACCCTATGATAATTTTGATATTAATATTTCAAATTTTTTTTATTTATTAAAACAAATTCATTAATTGTTTATAAAGAAATAAAAATATTTGTGCAAAGCATAACAATTCTGCCTTTCATAAAAAACAGTGTTTTAGTAAACTATTCATTTTTCATTAAACAAATTAATTATATTTTAAATTAATTTAAGACAATTAAATTTATTTTATACATTTTAAGAACATATAATTTTCATATTTTATTCAGTAACAATCATACCCTATGACATAGCTGCTAGGTTATAATGTTAATGTTTAAATAATTTTTATTTTGATAAGGCATTGTGTTTCGTTCAAACTAGGTCTTATGTGAATTACAATATATCAAAGATTTTGAATATATTTAAAAATTAATATATCATAACGTATTAGAGTATAATATTATACTACTTTTTATTTTATGGTCATGTATGTTATCAAACATGATGATCCTATTTTATACTCTTGGGTTGTTACAAAATGGGCTACAAGCCTTGAGGAAGATTAATATTTCCAGAATGGGTTTTAAAGAAAAAAGGAGAAAAATAATATTTTATAATTTTTAATATATGAATCCCATGGGATAGTATCTAGATTGTATGAGGCCACCAGCTATACTATGACCCTGGCTATGCAACCTTACATTAAATAACCCCACCAGTCAGTCGATAGAAACTATTGCAGCCCATCCAGCCCGAGTCACCCAATAGTGATCTTTTAAACCCTAGTTTTACAAACCAACCCTCATTAAATTATGATATTTTTTTATCTATGTGAATCCAACCATTAAAATTTTGGTTCTCATTGATGTCTAAAAATATGACCCATCCTCTAAACAAAAAAAGTAACAATGAAACACAAAGATCATCTGTATACCTAGGAATTAAAAAATAACCACCATCACACTCATCATTCACCAGAATTACTATTAGGAATATTACAATATCATATGACATACAACAATGAGATATACCATTCACTTCTCTTATTTTTTTTATGAATTCTAAAAGAAGATCTCTAGCACTTCTCCCCAAAAACCAACAACTTTATTTTTTTTATATTTTGGCCACTACTAATACAAAATTGCTAGAAATGAGATACTTCATACCTTAGCTTGTGTAACCTAAGACGTGATCACATTTTTACCTAACAGATCTCTTGGTGTATGGATCTTTCCACTATAAGGCATATCCTAAAAAAGACAATTATAATACCTTGTGCTTCCCACCCACAAAGGCAAATTGTAATCTACTATTCATCTATCATGTCATAAAAAATATAATAGTCTAAAAAAATTGATGATTCAATAAATATATAATTTTAAATATCGTTCTTATTTTTTTGACCCATAGTTTATAAATAAATAAATTATAAGACCTGTAAAAGAAGGGTTGGAAATATAGCATAAAAGACTCAGTTCAGAGTTATTCCTTTCTTTAGGCATTTGGGAGTTTGATTTGATAAGTGATATTATTTATCATAACCCATTATCCTCGTACATATATATTACATCTCAATTGATTATTCTTCTCTACATATTTCAAGAATACCATGCCATAAACATATGGGTTTAGTGTTTTTAGAAAGTTGGAAACATAAACAACAGGTTCATAAAAAATCTACATCGTCTCATGCTTAATCCTTATTTACAAGAATATTTTTTGAAGTATCATAGTTAATACCTCTCTTCATAACATATTTAGAAGAAACACAAGAAAATTTGATCTCATATTTTAAATGAGGATAAAAATAAGAGATATTGATCCATGATCAAATGAAAGGTTACGACCAGAATATGGTTACATGGTCATGATCATAACTAATGAAGTTCATACCCAACATGTCATGGATCATAAACATTATTTGTGGCTTAAAAATTTTCATTTTAGAAAACATTGAGTGGAGAAGTCATAAATCCTTAAAAAGTAATCATGAACTATAATATTACATCTTAAAAGTGTGGCACAATAATAAATATTGAAACCCTTTCATTTTTTATGGTTAACCACAAATCCCATCAACATATCCAATAATTTATGATAATAAGCTATAATTTGACATAAAAGAAGTGGAAATCCAGGATAAGATAATAAAAATTAATTCCCAAATAATATTATCCTTGAAAAATTGATGAAGTATAATTTTATCCCAGTGAATTGAAATTGGGTTAAGTAATCTCTTACTACATTGTAATGAGTTGGATTGTATTCCCCATAAAAATATTTATTATAAAATGAAACATTGAATACCATGACGATAATGAGACACATAATGTTATAACTCAATAATAAGTATATACACCTCATCAGATTAATAAGTTGTGAAATAGGCATTTATCTCGTAGAAGTAAAAGTGAGACAAGAAACTCCCACCTCACACTTTCTTTTAATTTTTTTATAATTTAACCTCTAGTAAAAATGTTTAATGAGTGCCATTAATTAATTAAAGACAAATATTCAAATTTATCATAACATATATCGCATGTTTTTTACTTATTACTAGATTCTCATTAATGATATTTCATTATTTTCATTGTTTGGTGTCCGTTTGTTTCTTGGTTTCATGGTCGGTTTATTTTTGTATAATTACTGATATTATAATCAAATGAATATAAAACTCGAGATGTAAAATGAAATGGTATTCATGTTTTCCCAAACATATATGTGGTCCCATATATAAATTTTATTTCTAATATATATATATGGTTGTTTAATAAAATGTTAATGATAAATATTTATATTGTTTTGGCAGGTTTTTCAACCATCACGCACTGGTTTCATTTTATAGTATATCATGTATATATATTGGTAAATATATATTAGTTCCAGAACAATAAATATGTTTTAATATAAATCATAAAATATCATTTAACTAGAATATGACTTTTATGACTATCCTTAAAGGAGATAATGGAAAATGAAAACATTATTATCCCCAGAGATGGTTAACCTATATATCTTGGACAATGGTTTTGTCTCTTACAATAATGGGAGATAAAAAAGGGATGATTATGAGATTTTTAATGATCAATATAAAATTAATTTATACACATTATACAGTTTTTATTAAACTTTAATGTATAAATGAGGTAAATAGAAGGTAAAAAATTAAATTAAAAGTGGTTGTTTGATAAAGTTACCTCTTGAATATCACCACCTTGAAGGACCCCTTAAGGAAAATTGAATTTGTTATTTGGTCATACCTGTTGCACTTGGACATGGAGTGAGTTTAGAGGAGATTATTTGGGAGACAATTGAAAATATTGAAGACTTTTGATTAAAAAGGTGGTGGTGAGCGGTGGTATTTATATTTGAGTAGTGGTGGGTTTACGTCATAAAATAATGATTTTTTTATATTTATATCTAAACAAATTTTAATTGATCAATTAAAATGGATCATTTTATAATTTATTTTTTAATTCCTATTTAAGGTTGAGAATATAATAAAACTTCTATTACATGATGTAGTTTACAAGTTTGTTAATCTTTTTATTTTTATCTTTAATCTATTATATTTTTTAACATATACAGCGGTAATTATTTTTATTACTATGATAAATTTCCAAGCCTAATAATGAAAATGATATTTTAACCATATTTTCACTTCATAATTATAAATATATAATAATTATTTAATAATTTAACACATATATGTTTTAAAATTACATTTAAAATTAAATCATCAAATGTGAAAATGATAATATAATTTTTTTTACAAAAATGAATTTTTAAACCAAAAAATGTACTTATATCAAAATGTGGTAAACAATAGATTAAATTAAATTTAATATATAATATATAATTAAATATTACTTGATTTAATTTTGTATCAATTTAAAATCATAAAAGGGCTTATAAATATAATAAAAATGAGAGTTTTGTAAAAATATTTATGTTTTTACTATTCACATAAAATAAAACATTTCAGAAAATTATAAAATATTCAACCTATGATAATTTTTAAATTATAAATCCAAAAAATTATATTCTAAAATAAATTATATAAAAGTATCTAAAATGATTTATATTTATTTCTTATAGAAATAAATAGAAATCACTTTTTGAAAAAACATATATTGGAGGAAAAAAATGGCTTTAATAAAAATTAAGTTTATATTCACAAATAAATAATTAATACATTAATAATAAGTTGTAAAAGTACATATAATATTGTTCATACTTTTAATTCTTTCCAATATAATTCCTATGTTATAATGATCATGTAAAAATTATAATAATTTGGTGTTCATTTAAGATCAGTGGTCTATGCACTGTAAGATGTACAATATATTCAACTTATTTCATAATATTTTCATACTGGAAACTATTTGGATATATCATTATCATCCTTTAATATAAAATTCACTTGTGATAGTCCTCACTCAGAGAAAAATAGATGAGTTTAGCTCTAACTCAATACATCCTTAGGTTCCCATGTAGCATCCAAAATATTTTCTTTCCCTAAAAAAAAATAGGTCACTGGAATTGTTTCATTTAAAATTATATCTATGATATATAGTATCCGAAAATTTTCTTCATAATATAGATCATTATCCAATGATATGACCTCATAGTGTAGTACATGTGAATGATTAGGTATGTACTTTCTTAGTAGTGATACATGGATCACATTAAGAAATTATGGGTGATTTTATAGAAGAGCCAATTAATATGCTAAAATCCCGATAAATCCTGAATTTTATAATGAATTACTTCCTTTTAATTTATAATTTCACTTCGAAAATGAAAGGGTGGTGTTTGAAAATTGTTTTTGGAATTTCAACATTGTAAAATGGTCAATTAAACATCTTATAAAAATGATGGAAGGTAAATGGTGAAGATATCCTAAAAACTAGGATTCTAATTGGGATACAATTAGTGGAAATTCATAATATAGACATGGAAGATAGTTATAACTACCATTTTTTGATGTAGATTGATAGAGAAAACGCTTATCAGAAGGATAATGATAAAAAACCATAAACCAAATAGATCAGAAAAAGGTCATTAATATCATTTGAAATGAAGATAATATGATAAACGTTTATTTAAAAAACAATTTTAGAAAATATATTAACTATATATAATATACTAGGTAAAAAATCACTATTTTATTGGGCCTTGATCTGTTCCAGCTTCATTTATTACTCTAAGAAATTATTTTCATATTGTTATTCCAGAAGAACTATTCTATTATTAAATTAATAATGGGAAGTAAATTCATTCCATATTAATCTTATTATCATAAAAACAAAATGTTTAGAAAAACTTACACAAATTAAATTTATATTTTTATGGTTATTAAATACATTAATCTCTAAAATTCATCTAAAGTTCAACATAGGAAATTTCATTAAAGATTACCCTTACAGACCATCAGAAAAATCAAAATCCAAAACTATTCAATGAAGGGAACTATAGTTTAAAAATTTTCATATCATTAGTCCCCCAAATAACTTGATATAGATCAAAATTTCTAAACAAAAAACACAATATAATGATTAGAATGTATTTCCTTTAAAATTAGAAATAACTGAATTAAAATAAAAGCATCAATAAGAATTCATTATTTAAAAAATAAAATTTTTCCTTAACAATAAATCCAAAAATTAAGTAACCTTAATCTCTAAACCACATTTTCATCATATTACTAATCAGTTCTGATATCATCAATACTAACCCTTTTATTTTATTAGAAATAGACATCAATTTATCTAATTATTAACCAAACATCATCTATGTATTAAGGGTTATCATTCCCTTATCCCTATGTTCTCAGAAAATATACCCTTACCATATGAATCACTTTTCATGGTTATCAGTTCCATTCAACACATACCATCAAATACTTAATGAATAACTACAGTGGAAGAATCCATATATGATACACTATTCTATAGTACCATAAAAGTACTTCTAAAACATTATTCCTGAATTATAATATATAAACACTCAATCTTTCTACTCCCTTAACAAAGCATTAACTTGGATTTGTCATTTTTTGTCTTAACACTTCTTCTATATCATATTTTAGGGGTATTCTCTTCATCATCAGCAATACTACAATGACTCATAAAAACTTTCCAATCATTTCATGAGCTTTCCTGCAAGGTCGTAGATATATATAATTCATGTACATAACACAATTAAATAATTTAATAGTATAAGTTGACTTTAGAATACTATTATTTTTGATATCCATTACATTGTATCATCCTTTAAATTTTCCCTTAAATTTAATTTCATTATGTAATTATTTTCCACACCACAAGTATCTTCAAGTACCTTGGAAACATTTTCCTTGACTCAGTTTCCCACATCCTTTAATTGAGGACAATTTAACATTATTTACTTTATGGTCATCATGGAACCCTATATTTTTCATATTATATGGGATAGTAAAATAATCAAATTTTCAACTATTGATCATATATTGAGATTGTTGATTAGAAATAATAACATTGTTTATCCTTCCAAATCCCATTTCGTTTTGTATATCATGAAAAGAATCATTCATTTTCTATGAAATTCACCCTTAATATTAATCCCTATTGTCCCAACCATTATCTAAACCCCAAAAATCATAGTGTGATAAACAATAAAAACAATGGGGAAACACATAATCAAGATAAATTTCTTATAATCTTTCTATATAAAAAACATTATTTTTCAAAATAGGCTATTCATGATCAATAAGAAAACTATAGGATTTTAAACTAGACTTACCATTAGGTTTGTTACTAAAGTTTTCTCATCATTGTTCATAAAGGTCAAGTAAACCATTCTCATATAACAACTATAACGACATATTTGTTTCATACCAAGTTACATTATATAAATATAAATTATTTATTACATAAAATAATAAACCCATACCAAAATCATATTGGTATAGTTACTTAGGGAACTATAAAACAAAAAAATGGTGTCTATAATATCTACATCATCTTCCACTTAGTCAATCATAATTAGAATCCTTTTTATATATCATACTTAATTAATATCATGATATCCCAAGGAAAGGAAATAAAAGAAAAGGAATTCCAAGTTACTCATTAGAGATAAACATATGAGATATCAACCAAGTTTCATATGATATAATAAGATAAGTACAGGGTTTTGTGATCATGATCATAACTAATGACGTTCTTACCCACCCTTTTATAGATCATAAACACGATTCATGGAATAAAAATTATCATTTCAGAAAACATATTAAGAAATAGTGATAAATTATCATAAATCAATAAATATCCAAAATAACAAGTTTTAAATTTTAGGTACCATATTTAATTTATAAAACTTTTTTAGATTCCACAGTTAAATACCATTTAAAATAACAATTTGGATATAGAAACACCTACTTCTTGTAGTTGATATGGATGAACCTATTTCCCATAGTGGATCAGGACACACATATTTACCAAAGTGGGTCAAGACCATTTACATTTTTTATATTGTTATCTAATGAGATATAAAGTTTACCCAATGCATTGGTGGTAGATATAGCCCCCCAGTGAAATAATTAAAATAATAAATATGTTTGCCACTGGGACATAAAACATTCAACCTATCAGAACCCTTGAAAAGAAAGGTTTTTCATTACAATCATGCCATTATAACCCTAAAACAAAAATAAATATGATATGAATATTATCCTTTATTATTATGTTTATTAAATCATATGTAACATTAAATATTTTTATCTTAGAAAGAGAATTTTTTTGAAATAACACCTGAAATAATTCATCAAAAAAACTACATTTATATTTTTAAAAAATTTATTTTTAAAGAGTCTTATAATTATAAAGGGAAAAATTTAAATTTTATATTACCCTAAAATATTATAAATTATAAATGAATTAGTAACATCATCATGATGTAAAGAAAGTCTTCACATGCCATATATGATTAAAAAAATTCCATCAATATTTTTTTTCCAAAAAATTCTCAATGAATCTCATTCAAAATAAGTAAGAAAAGATTACATTAAAAATATTTTGTAAGAAGTAAAAAATGAGTAAAATTGAATTTCAAAAATCATAATATAATTGTAAAAAACATTTTAAATTTTTTTATAAATTGAAGATATAGAAGAAAAATATAGGATTATGAAAAAAATTTAAAAGATAATTTAAACACAATATCCATTATAAGTATCATATCTTTTGTTAGATCTTCGATAAAATGAATAGATTGTGTGTATAGGCTATTAAAACACATAAAAAGTGGAAAAAACATAATATAACCAAATATCACTTCACATATAGAAATTTAATGTAATAATCAATTAATTATATGTTTAAAACAATGAATGGAAATGGTTTTAAGAAATCACTTTCCAATTTGGAATCAGTGGAATTGTATTACCCAAAAAATGATTATTTTCAAATTTAAAATTTATTACCATGGATATATTGATATTAATGTTTTGATATGTCATAGTTTTGTATATATTCAACAAATATTAAAAAGTCTTAAAGAAGTCATATATCTCACAAAAGTAAAAGCGAGATGAGAAACCCTTACCCCACACTTCAATTTAGTTTTGTGCATATTAACATATTATATAGAGGTTTAAATAATATTAATAAATCAATACAGAATCATATTAATATATATAATACCTTATATGATTCTTTTCTAACAACTTATCTATTTTATTTAAAAATATTTCATTATATTTATTGTTTCAGGTACATTTGTTTCATGGATTCATTATTGGTTCATTTGGGTGTAACATTCAGATTTCAGATCAATTGAAAATATAAATCAATAAGTTATTCGAAATGGTATTAATTCACATTAATAATTTTAAAGGGTCCCATATATCTTTTTTCTTTCTGGGATGATTATGAATAATTTGGTAAAATGCTAACGATAAATGTTAATATTATTTTGGATGTTTTTACACACCCACAAACTAGTTTTATTTTATTTAATATTTTATGTAGATATTAGTTACACAATTAGAAATATGTCATATTATAAATTTTAAATTCTAATTCAACCAGAATAATTCTTTTATGACAATCCTTGATGGCAGTAATTGAAACTAAAAAATTCATTTTCTATAGAGATGACTAACCTCAATAATTTGGACAATGGGTTTGTTTCAAAGAATATTAGTATATAAGAAAATGGATTTATATAATATATTCCTTTATAAATAACATATTAATAAAAATAAATGATACTTTATTTATTATGTTTTTATAATTAAATAGTAATATAATGGAATAAAAATAAATGAAATTAAGAGAGGTTGTTTGAGAAACATTGTGTTTGGAATATCACCCCTAGAAGGACCCCTTATGGAACATGGAATTGTTCATTGGGAGATAATTATAATTCCTAGATATGGGAAGATTGTAGATGAGGGTATATAGAATATATTTTAAAGTATTCACGCTTGTGAGGAGAAATGTTGTTGTATTTATTCTTGTGGAGGGGTGGTTTTAAGTGATTAAATAATGATTATTTTATATTTGAATCCAACCTCATTTGGGTGGCCTTAATTAAAATGAATTCGGTTGATAATTAATATTATAATTCCCGTTTATCTTCAATAAACACAGAAAAACCCAATTTAATATTTTTTTTATATGTATTTATTGCTTTTACCTTTTTCCTTTAACCCACTATATTATTTTACCTATACTGTATAAATTAATTTTTTAGAATGGAAAATGTATTGCCTAAAATGAAACAGGAAATGTTAAAATAATTTAGATCCCTTGATTCAATATATTAAATACATTTAAGAAAAATCATTATATAGAATATTTTAAATTATATTTTAAATTGAAAGTTCAAAACATAAGGAAAAATGTTTTTATGGAATAATGTGTTTTTAGACCCAAATTAGTAAATATACAATAATAAGGCATACATATTGTTAAATTTTTATTAAATATATTAAATCATACTAAACATTACTTATGTTACTTTGAGATCAATTTAAAATCCTTAAATAACTTTTAAATATAAAATATATGAGAGTTTTATAAAAAAATATTTTTTTATTATTCACTTAACAATTAATAATTTCATAAAATTCTCAATACATTATCCTTATGTAATTTTAACACGGGGAATCCAAAAAAAATGTAATTTTTATCAAGTAGTTTTTCCAAAAACATAAAAATGATTAATATTTATTTTCTCATTGAATGAAAAATGTACTTTTCAAAAGAAAATATATATTTGAAGAACAAATTGAATTTACTAAAAATTATTTATATTTTGAAAACTAATTAATTGATAAATTGAAAATGAGTTGAATACTTATATATTGAATAACATAGCTATTACTATTAATTTATGACAATTTAATATCTTTGTTATTGTTATCATGTGAAAATAATAATTTTTTAAGTTCATTTACGTGTGATGTTCTGTACAATAGAAACTATCGATGAGATTAAATTTATTTTTACAAAAAATTGACGTACCATAAAATCTTTTGGTGTTTCATTATACCCCTTTGAAATGAATTTATTCTATGATATTTGTTACTCTCAAACAATATATTAGTTACATCAGACTGACCACATTCTAAATATCCCACAATGCATTCTCTGATTGATTATTTCTCTATAAAAGTTTATCCAAATGAGTGGTATTGTTTCATAAAAATTTATATCACTGACCCATAATATATATAGATGTTATTATTTAGAAGAAAGACCTCAATCTAGTGGTAAAATCATTCAGTTTTTTACATGTGAATGATTTGGTATGTACTTCCTCAAGATTGATACATGGATCACATCACTAGAATTAGAGAGATTAATTGAAAAAATTCAAGTGAGAATCTATCATCCTAATGCAATTAAGAATATAAAAAAATAGCATCCTTGAAATTTAAATTTCTATTTGAAAATAATAGGTGAATGTTTGAAAATCTATTGTAGGAAATCTATATCATAAAAAGGGTGTATTAAATTTTTTCATAAGAAGTGGAAAACTAATATGTGAATATCAACATAATTTTAGGATTCTGATTATGAGAATATTAGAGGGATGTGAGAATATAAACATAAAAGAGAATTTCAATGATCATGTTCTGATTGAAAATAATAGAGAACATGTTAATTATATTTTAAATTACAATAAGAATATGGAGAAAATAGATCCTAAAAGGTCATTTATATTATTAGAAATGATGATAATATAATAAAATTTAAATTTTCAATCATTTGATATGATATCATTACTTTACCTCTACCCCTAGGTCCAATTACCATCATTAGGTTTCCCCTGATTAATTTCATATTCATTTATTACTCCATGAAATGATGTATAAATTTTATTTCCTATGGAACTAGTGGATCATATGATTTATAATGTAATGACAAGTCATTTTCTTTTATCATTAGTTACCATCATAAAAAAATGTTTACCACATGTTATCCAATATGTATAAATCTTTATATTTTTATGTAAAAAATTAATCTCTCAAACTTTTTACATCATCAACATAAAGATTTTATAAATGGTCACCCTTACGAAGCATCCAAAAAAAATATTGAAATAAAGTCACTAAAATTTCAAAGTCATCATATCGTTAATCCCCCAAACTACTTTATGTATCTCTTAATTATCACACACCACACTAGTGAATATCATTTTCATGCATTCTCCTCAAACATGGTAATAAAATAATTTACCCTAAAACAATAGTAAAAACATGAATGCATTCAAAAATTAACTCTCACATCATAAATTAATTACAAAAATTCTATAAAATCAATCGATAAACTAACTTGTCATTATATTACCAATATGATCCCATATTATCAATTTTATCTCAATTATTTTATCATAACAATATATCTATTTATCCAATTATTTTCCCCACATTATGAATTGATTAAGGGTTATATTACCCACAATTATGTGTTATACAAAAATATCACCTTAGCACCTCAATGACATTTCGTGGTTATTAGTACCACATTGTATACAATTTAAATTAAATAATTAAAAAATAAATGGAACAATAAATTGATGATTCGTTATTCCAAAATACAGGAAAATTAATTTTGAAAAAATATTCATAAATTCCAATACATAAACATTAAATAATTTCAAATCCTTATTAAACCATTAACCTTGAATATTCATTTTAAGCCATAACACTTATTTATATCATATGTTATTTTTAGTCTCTTCATCACCAACAATATTAGAACTAGTCAAACAACCATTCAGATTCACATTATTAGCTTCCCTTCTAGGAAATCAATTTTTATAATGCTTGTACATTCAACGTTTAAAGAATTTGACCATCGATGAAACCTTATCAATTCCATTAATAATTTACTATGCATTAAAAAAACATTTCCCTTTTCCGTTATAATTACATTAATTGTTTCTCAATTTTCATCACACAAAAAATCTTCTAGTTCCATTGTACCATTCTCCTTGATACCTTTTTACACATACATTACATGATTAACAATGAACTGTCTTTATTCCATTTTCACCCTGAAACATTATCATTCTCTTATTAGAAGAGTTAGAAAACACACCAATTTTGAGAATATTTATTATATTAGGGGATTAAATATTAGGTATATTAATATTATGATTTCATAACAATCCAATTTCATTTGGTTTTTCATGAGGGAGATCATTCCATTTTTAATCAAATTCACCACTAATATGAATCCTCATGGTTCCAGCCATCATCTACAATTCCAAAATAATAGTCTGAGTAATAATAATCAATGTGTAAAATCAAATAATTTAGAAAAATTGATTATAAAAAGTTAATATATTATATATTATGTTTAATCATAGGTTATTAATATTCATAACAAAACTCTAGGATTGTAACCAAGAAATACGCTAATGGTCCATAGTAAGTATTCTTTATCCTTATTTTTTAAGGATAACTAAAACCGTCCCTAATAAAAACTATAAAAACCAATTATTTTCATACATATATACTAAATCTAAATAGAAGATTATAAATAACTTAAAAAAAATAACCACAGCATAAACATATTGTTTTCCTGTCTTTGGAAACCTGGATCTGGTTTATAAAACATATACATGATCTCCCACCTAATCCTTGATAATGAGAACGTATTTGACATATCATACTAAATAAATTTTTTATCCTAAAAGAAAGGAGAATTAATAGAGTGGAATCATATAACCAGTAGGGATAAACATAACAGATTTCAATCCATGATCAAATTAGGATATTAGATAATAATATGGTCATTTAATCATTATCACAACTTAATAAGTTTACAACCAACCATTCATAGTTCATTAAGATGATTCATAGAATAAACATTATCTTTTTAGAAAACATAAACCTTAAAAATGAGAATCATTATAATTCAATAATGATAAAAAATATAATATCGTAAATGTGTTGAACCATCATAAAAATTGAGAAAAATTCCATATTCGAAGGATAACTATTGATACCATAAACCTGGTGGTTCAACACACACATGTTTCCTGTAGTGGACTCAGACGCACCTATTTCCCAAAGTGCTTCTAGACGCACGTGTTTCCCATAGAAGATGAAGACCATATACTTGTTTCTAGTTATTAGGATAATATATATAAAACATTACCCCAATAATTGGAGGGAGGAATAGTTCCTAGACATCACATAATGAAAAATATACATATGTGTGACATAAGAACATAAACTATTCATCATATGAGAACCCATGAAACTAAATGGGATTTCTCAATATCATTACATCTCAATAATACAACAAACCTAAATAGAATAGCGATATTATCCTTTAATAATATCAATAGATAAATAATATGTAATACTAAATATTTTTATCTCATATGGAAAATAATTTTGAAATATTACATGAAATAAATCTTGAAAAAAAAGATCCATATTCAAATTATTTTCTTTTAAATAGGAATAAAATTAGAGAAATTTTTTATTTTCAAAAAAATAACCAAAATATATTTTAATGGAAACATCCAAAAATTAAATAATCAAGATTGTTGGAAATTATTCTCATGCTGTATAAGTAGAAAAAACACCCCATTCTTATTTTTTGATAGAAAAGTCACAAATAACCACATTCAAAAAATGAAAAAATAAATTAAAATTGTTTTGTGAAAAGAAAACCACGATTCAAAATGAAATTATGAAATAAAAATATAGTAGTAAAAAAATTGGAAAAAATTTCATAAATTAGGGAAATCAAATAAAAGGACAGTTTTATGGAAAATTTTAAAATGGAAAATTTTTAAAGAAAATTATTTATAAATATCGAATCATGGATGTGATTATTCATCAAATGAATAAATTTTGTTTTTATTTTGTAAATAAATATAATATAATTTAAAGTAAATTATTATATATTCAAAACTCATTTCACATTTAATATTTTTATAGAATGATAAAATATTTTTATGTTTAACCCAATGAATAGAGATTATGTTGTGAAATCCATTACCACGTTATAATAAGTCAAATAATATTCCCCATAAAATTAATTATTACCAAATAAAACATTTAATTCATAAAGAAAACGAGATTCAGCATAGTATATATGAAAGGGTATTATAAACAACATCTAAAAAATTATATTTTTAATACACATATATCTCGTAGAAGTAAAATTGAGACGAGAAACCCTAACCTCAAAAATCTTTTTAGTCTTTCATACTTTAACCAAATGTATAAATATTTATGAATGTTATTTAACCATTAAAACCATATTACTATATATAATATCTTATATAATACGTCTATAACATCTCTTCTCTATTTCATTAATATTATTTTATTATTTTCATTTTTTGAGGTACGTTCGTTTGATAATTTCATGATCATTCATTTGTGCATAATTATGGGTTTTATTATAAAACTAAAATAAAACTCATCAAATGGAATTTTTTAACTTCCAAAAGTATAAATGGTCTCATATATGATTTATATTATTGGTTTGATCTTTATTTATTTTGTAAGACAATAATTATAAATGTTTAGTTACTTTTGATGGCTTTGCTGATCATCGGGAACTACATCTATTTTATTTAATATTATATCTATATATTATTTCTAAAACATGAAATAGATTGAAGTATACCTATAAAAATTTAATTTTACCACAATAAAATTATATTTACCTTCTTTCATGTAACTAATGGAATATTTAAAAAATCATTATCCATAGAGATGGTTAACCGCTAAAATTTTGAGAATGGATTCGTTTCATTGAATAATTGGAGATAAAAGAGGGATGAATATATAATATTACATTAGAAATATAAAATTGAATTATATTCATGATAATATAGTTTTTATTTTTATATGGATTAATTATGTGAAGATAAGGTAGAAAAATAGATGATCTTCAGAGATGTTGTTTGAGTGAGTTACCTCTTGAATATCACCTTCACGCCTTATGAAACATGGAGTTGGTCACTAAGTGAGACTATAAGAACATTGAAGTGTGGAGTGTGAGGATGTGATTATTTTGATGGTATTTTTAAATCATATATTCTTTTATGGTAAATGGGGGATGAGGGATTGTATTTAGAGAGGCCGAGGGGTATTTTTCATGTTAAATAATTATGAAATGATATTTAAGGCCAACCACATTTGAATAGAATTTATTCCAATGAATTTGGGTGAAAATTAATGTTTTTAAAGGATTATTATATTCTATAAAAACATCAATCAACCATTTATTCTTTTATTTTTTTAGGTATTTGAGGTTTTATATTTTATCTTTAACTAAATACATTTTTTATCCTATTCTACAAGAACTTTTATTTTTTGTACAATTATGATTTTATGCTTAAAAAGGAAAATAACCTTTTAAAGAAAATTGTACCTATATATTCTAAATATGGATTCCATTTTTAAAAATTGACAACACATATAATTAAAAATTAAATTTAAAATTACCCTGAAAATATGAAATAAAATACATATTATATGTAAAAATGAGTTTTAAGGCCAAAATGTACATTCACCAAAATTGGGTATATATACTTCTAAAATGTAATTAATTATATTATATCTGAATAAAAATTAAAAAAGATACATTCAAATCTATTTAAAATCATAAAATGAAATTTAAATATAATGAAAATGATTGTTTTATTAAAATTGGAAATTTTTAACTACCTAGGGATAAATTAATCTTTTTAGAAATTTCAAAAATATTAACACAATGAGAATTTTGAAAATATGAATCCAAAAAAGTATTTTAATTTTATCAAATAATGTTTCTAAATTTTATAAAAATTAATTATAATTATTTTCTCCTAGAAAGAAATAGAAATTTCATTTTGCAAAAAAGCATATATTTGTGGAACAAAATGTGTTTACTACAAACATTGTGTATATTATTAAATAAATAATTAATAAATTAAAAATGAATGGGAAAATATGATATATGATAATTTTGTAAATACTATTCATTGCATACATTTTACTGGCTAGGTTGTAATTTTCATGTTAAAAATTAATATTTTTTAGTTCCTTTATAATATGTGTTCTATGAAATGTACGATATAAATGGAAAAAATGTTATTTAAAAAAAATATACAAACCATAAAATCATGGGTTAATACATTTTTATTAGATTTATAACATTGGGAGAGCATATATATGATATTTGGTATTATATCCCACATCTTGTATGAATTCTTATTACATAAGGCATTAAATTATCCACTACACTCATTTTTTACTCATTTCATCATGGTTCCATTTTATGACTAAAACCAACTATGTTATATCGGTATCAAGAAATAATAAATTGATTATCAAATCATATTATAATAAAATTTAGTCCTTATATTTCCAAAATTTTAAAACCAATATTTCAAACAATGACATTTTATATTGATCCAAAATCACTATTCATTCGTAATAGGTTGTTTTCTTTTCTATCTCCATCTCCTTCATAAAACCCATAAAAATTCACTAAACCCTACTTTGACTCTATCTAGGATAACCCATCCATAGTATACTTACATAATATTTCATTTTTACTAAATATCTACTATATCTCAATATAATTTATACCCCAGCACCAAATTGCATAGGGCCCTTAGAGACAGTAGTAATAACCATAATTTTTTACAAAAAAAAAATTAAAAATGTCTCAAAAAAAATCATCCCACAATATACACTTAAATAATTTTAATAAATACTTCACTTATTTAAATCACGTGGAATAGATATATAAGAAAATGCGAGATCAGATACTCTGTAATTTGTGAATATGAGAGATAAAAAATAAAGGTCATTTGTGAGGATAATATAAACATGTGGGTATGATAATATAATAAAGTAAAATTAATATAAAATTAAATGATCATTAAATATATAACATGGATCACAAAACATGAATCAAGACATATAGATTTTGTTTTAATATATGACTTGAGTTATAGATGTGTGGAAATATGATTTAATATTCACGAGTGATTTCAAAATTACTCAATTATGTCGTGTAACATTGATATGGGGTATATTAATGTGGAACATGCATAATCCTTGAATATCATTCCTAATGTAAAGGTTTACTTCTAATACCATTATCACACAGGAGATAGAGCTCTAAAAGGTATACTGTTAACCCAAAACCCCATAAACATTGTGAAAAAACTCATGTAGTTGATTGAGATGAATTATTAGTCTCCTACATTTAATTTCATTAGATTTAAATATTTATCCATTCTATTAGCGAGATATATAATAATGGGACCAACCATCACATAATAAAAATCCAAATATATGTGTATCATATGAACAAGAAATCATTTATAATTCCATACTAAATTAATTAATCAATGTAAAATAAATGGTTACAATGGAAAAATATACTTTACATGATCAAAAACATCTAAATAAAAAAAATTGCATATTATTTGCGAATATCCCCCAATGAATCATAATAAATGATTACTGATATCGGAAAAGATGAAAAAACATTATAATATATCTATAAAAAATATCCATATAAGAAGAAATACCCTTTTTTTAATAACTCTTATTTAAAAGTAATTAATTTATAAAATATTGAAAATGAAAATTATTTTGGAAAACCCTGGAATGGAATCATTATAAATAAGACCAAATAAAATGACAGAAGAAATTAACTATACTAAAAATTATCAAAAATGGTCGCATACAATATTTTGTAAAAAAATCACATTTAAGGTAAACTTTTATTAATAAATTATTGAACTGCCTAGATAGACATATATGAGATAATATATATAATATTGTTATTCTTGTGAATTACTCCCAACCAAAAATTTGAGAAAAAGCCAGATTTACTTATAATAATCCTTTTAGTTGAGTGGTGAGACAAATAGAGATGAGATAACAAATAACTATTGGATAAGAAAATATATATTAATTTACAAGAAAATAACTAATAACTTTGGCCAATGGGAATTTTTCCCTATGAGATCATAACTTCAAAGTGATATTTGAAAACAACACTGACATAAGATTTCTTCTTCGTCATACACCCTCTATCAAAATTTATAATAAATTTACCATTATTATTAATCATTATGAAAACATTATTAATATTAATTTTTTATACAACACTCCATTATAATTACTCATTATCTATATTCCAATTATTATAGTGAAAATTAATATTGAGGTGTTAACTATTTTTTCCCTTACATTATTTGGTTTGAAGATTCTGCTCTTTTCTCTAAGATCATGCATTCATTACCCGAGGATTATTGATGAATATGATAGCTATTTATTTTGATTTTGTTCTGGATTTCGTTTTCCATATAATAAAACTTATGGAGAAAGATCACTTGCAATTCTTCAAAATACTCATGTTGTGTTTATTTAATTAATAATGGACACAAATTAAATAGTAAATATATTTTTTAATATTCACATTAATTAATTACTAAAATTAATTATATTAGTTTTTATTAATAAATGTTAATGTTATTTATGTTTTCTCAATACTTCATGAATTATATTATATAACATTGTTCATGTATCGGGTAAAACTGACAGATACAAAATTAAGTTATAACAATTAATGAGTATGAACTGAACATTTTACAGTAGTAATAATAATTTTTAGAATTCTTAAAGGCATAAAAAATTAGTTATTAAATTAAAAAATATACTTTAAGTATATGTATACAAAGAAGATAAATAATTATTATTTTTAAATTTATAAAAGATACATTGAATAATTGAATCTCATCTTTCAGAGCCTCTTGAAAATGAGGTATTTCATACCATGTATGACAAAAAGATCCCAAATGTATGAGATTATTATTATGGTGGGAACTACTGATGGTATTCAAGATAAAACCAAAGGATATATTTTTTGTCTTTGTGGATAGATAGGGTGTCCTTTTTTAATTGAGTTTGAGTGAGATTTTAATAAATACATATTCATAATTTTGTAATAAAAGATGTTTGTTTATGTGATGCTGATCCAAAGGGGGAAAATAATTTCAAAAATAAGATAAGGGATCAATTTAATCCATGTATAAAAATTACGAAAATTTATTATGAAATGTTATGTTATTACACCCTTAATTTCCTCATTTTACCTAATTATAAGGTTTATGGAAGTTTCCAACTTACCTTAGAAACTCATGTAAGTTCTTAAAAATGAAATTAACCACATTTCAAAATTTAAAAAATTTTATTAAAATTTTATTTTCCATTTAATCTAATATAATTTCTATATAAGATATATTTAATTTTCATTTCAAAACAGATATAATATTGAAAAATAATTTTTGTAGAAAAATTAATTTTTATGAAATATGTGTTTTTAATCCAATCTCAAATCAATTACAAATTTAATGAGTTATATATAATTAGTTTATAAAATGAAACATTACATATTCATATAATAATCATTTTAAATTTATTAAATAAATTAATAATATTAAAAATAGGACACCTCAACAATTCATTGAAAAATGTCCCTTATAATATTAATTGATTTTAATATCAATCTATTAAATTTATCTATTAAACTTCTTACTATTAATTTGTAGTAATATATTCATAGTAAAAAAATTATGTGAATTTAAAAATTGTAGTGGCTTTATTTATTTTTTGGTTTAATGTTTTTAGTAATTTTACTAATTATATTTCATTCATTAATCTTGTAATGTGTTTAAGTTTTTATTGTAATATAATACTATAATAAACATTTTTCATTTGGTTTTTTTCATTTTTACAAGATATCAAACACACATGGTTTATTTAACAGATAATAAATACTAATATCATAGAATTTCTCACCTCCAATATTCAGGGAGTCCCTCTTGGAAATAAAATCTATATAAAAAAATATCCTTTAATCCCAATATAATATTATTGGGATAACTAATAGTTTTTATAATATGATTATCATGGTTATTATGGAATTATAAATGCATCATTATCTATGTAATCATACATTTCTACACATCTTTATCTTACAGGACAACCTTCAAATAAATTTTTGAATCAAGGAATATAGGGTATAAGTTATTTCCTGGTAAATGGTTTGATGATTATGCATCCCCAATCAATGTATTAATATCTAATTACACAATTAGAAAATTTATTTTTATAATTTTTAAATTTGTACAAAGAGTAAAATTCTCAATGAATAAGTAATGACCCCATTTTTTAGTGCATAAACTATTCCTGCTAACACAATGTCATATATAAGGTAATTATTTACACAAGTTATCATGTTTTAAATTTGATAACGTACAACATGAATTCCCAAAAAGTATACCCATTCATGTCCTATATTCAAAGAATCAAAATTTAAACTATAGTCATCAACTGGAATGAATAATTTATGAAACGGGGAAGGAATTAATATATACTATCAATAATGAATATCCATTATTTTAAATATCTAAAAACATGTATATATTTACTAATAAAAACTATTATCAAGAAATCCTAAAATTAAATATAATATATAAATAATAATAATATTTAATTATTCCTAGAATACTCCATACCACAAATATATTTTTTGACGGTTCACATGATAGGAAAAATTTTATCCTCTCATGGAAAATGGAATTTTTTAATGGTTTGAATAATAAATTCCTCCTCCTATATCAAAATGTGAAATGTGGTGAACATTAAATAAAGGACCTTATCCATCAATAAACTCAAAAAGACATAAATATGCATCTCATTGTCTATGTGGGATATTGAATACATAATTATGTTTGGGAAATTAGAAAAATGAATAAGTTGATGTATCTATGAAATATAAAATTTATTAACTCCATTATATAATTTGGGTATTAATATTTTCAAAATTTACATAAAATTAATCATAATGTCTATACATACAATAAAATATATTATTTATAATTTCCTCGTTATGATATTTTAGTTTACAGTTTTAAATAATTATAAAAATATTTGAAGCCCACAATTTAACATTAAATTAAATAGATATGTTATCTGTGCTCTAATGATAATATTTTTTGTTGATGATGAATGTATTAATTTTCCATTAATGAACACGCCACTGTACATTTATTTTTATGTTCTTCAAAAAGGGTACCTGGGAATCCTAATGATATTTGTATTATCTAATAAAACCTTTATTCTTATCGTAATATAAATTAAATTTAAATTTCTTATGCATATATAGTTATTCCTATAAGAATTATAATATATAGAAGACACCACTAAATGTAAATTGATAGTAAATTTATCACATTCCCAAGAAGAATCCAAAATATATCCTCAAGAGAAATATTTTGATATTGGTTCACTATATTTTTAAATTCTATAAGCATTACCTCTTCCATCACAACAAAATATTGAACTAAAATGTTTAATGATATACACCCAATTAATGTATTAATAGGTAAAACTATAACAAATTTATTATCTTATTCATTTTGGAATGAATTCATTTGACCCCATAAAGAGATTAACATAATGATAGAACCAAATTAGTAGAAGTGAGAAACATTTATATTCAAATATTATAAGATTATGTTGATATAAAAAAGAATCATATTTATGACGGAGACGTCCTAAAATAATTTGAAACAACCTTTCATGATAATACTTGATGAATAAATATAGTCTTCATTTTATTATACCCTAGAGGTGTTTACATGTACTTGTAATACAATATCATATATATTGTAATTATTAATAGTTATACTATAATTTATATAATATAAGAGTTGTGAAAATTATTTGTAAATTACTCAAAAAATTGTAATAAAAAAATGAAGTAATGCATCTTATGAAGAAGAAGTAAATTATTCCATATTCTCTATATTCTATATGACATAAATCAGAAAAAATAATTACTCTTAGGACTAAGATAATTTTACCTTCTGAGAGAGAGCATAATTTAAAGGAAAAATAATTATAGAATAATTTTTTATAATGAAAATTGGTTATTGGTATATAATTTCAAAATGAATATCTATCAATTACAATGATAACATATTTTTATTTAATAATTCAATATAATATTATTGATCAAAATTCATTTTGTATCATTTAAAATTGTAAAACCTATCATGATGATAGAAATGTCTCAATTTAATTGTATAACTCACCTCTATGTTGTGTAAATCCCAACACTAGAATCACCTAGTTCATATGTCACTATTAGGAATATAAGAACATCTCACATATCTATGATCATTATTTTTCCACATTTGATAATGAAAATTATAATGTATCATATATTTATATTTCTATAGAAACTATATCTAATCAGGTTTAGTAAATTTGTTTCCTTACAGATAATTACCCATTATATCCTTCTCAACAATTGATATCCTATTTATCATCTAAATATATAAATCAATGTAAAAAATTATTACCTCAGAATACAAAACGACTCATAGCCACAATTCTTATCCTTAAAGGAGACACTTTTATCTACATTGAGTGAAAATAAATCCAAATTCATATTGTAATTAGTTTATTTAGAAACAAACATGTTCAGATATTTTAAGTTGAAGAATACTAAAGTCATCTAGACTAAGAATGTGTACATATAAAAACATTTAACGAAAAGCTTTTCAAAAATAACATAATAAATATACTTATAAAACATTTCTATAACTATAAAATCTCAACACTAGATATTGAGTTCATATAACTTATATATTCCCAACAACACTTTCTTAACATTGGCTGAAATAAATTTCTCAAAATTTTCATTTATTATTTTAAATCAACCCATTTATATTTAATATAGTTATATTATTTTCATATATTTATCATTTTTAACCTATCAATACAATCTCTTTTATGAATATTGAGGTAATTACTCCCTACACATAGTTATAAATTGTTTATTTTGTATTTTAATAAAATATTGATATAAAGGGGGTTCATTGGGCATTATATTAATACGATCTCCTATGTTCATTTCAATATGAGATGTCATTAGATATATCATTATATAATCCAATTTGAACTAATATCATAATAAGTAACAGATAATTTATTTACAGAAACAAAAAATACTCAAACATTACTTCCTTCAAAAAAAACTATAATATGATCTCCCATAAATCCATAAAATAATCCCTAAATCACATGACCATTCAAAAAAATAAAAACCCTTATTAATATAAATATTTATAAATCCAATTTCATTGCCAAATTTTTAAAAACAATTCATGAAAACATGATTCAATTTGAATATATTAATTTTGATGTAATGTGTTAATCTTATTATTTTCCATAGAGAGGGATGTACTATCTGAAAAACCCAATGTAAAATATATAAGTGGTTATGTGATTATTAATTCTACCTACACTCCCGTATTGCACACGGTTTATTATAATTCATAATTTTATTTTTAACTATCAAAATTGTTTTAATACAACATATATCCATTCCTATAACATTATTGAATAATAAAAATACAAATTTTAACATCACAACTGAATTGGACAGAACAAACCTGACCAGGGATAATCAAAAATATTATTTGGGCTATGAATCAGCCCCATTATAAAAAATGTCTTGAAATAATTACACAGTATTAGGATATGATTTGTAGAGTATTATTTATCATTAAATTATATACTATCCCCATTCCAATATTTCCATGATAATTATACATGATGTGATCATAACATGTATATTCCATCACATATAATGATTAAAAAATTGTAATAGATAATGATGTGCATTAATATAGTATTATACATGGAATAAGTTCCAAAATAATAATTACAAATAACTAGAAAAAAATATAATAAAAACTATGTACTGAATAAAAAATATAACTCGATATAGAAACAAATATAAAAGTACCAAAGCACAGAGTCCTTAAAGCTACTCAACATGCCACTAAAATTTCCCCAGGGCTCCATGAATAATATTTATCATTGAAATTTAATTTGAATAATATATTTCTCTATGATCCAACATAATTTAATAATGAAATAAATTATTTAAAATTATCATGAAATTAAAAAATTATATGTACACTAATATATATAATTTTATATATATAGAGTTGGTAGTGAATCTCTATAGGATATCATCATTGATTAACTATCCATCCATATAACTGAAAAATTTGTAAGATTGACTATATGTCATGAAAATGTCTCGTCCATGATTTTTTAAATAATAAAAAACATGTAATTTTAATAAAAACCCATAAAATAGTCTTCATATAAAACCAAGAACCAAATAATTTATAAAAGATTAATTTTCGATGAAATATAGTAACATTTCAATTTTATTTTAAAGACTTAAAGGGAACACATAAGTTATAATATTTGTATATTAACCTACCATGTAGACGTAATAATGATTGAAATATTTTCTTTCATGACCAAAACATTTCTTAGAGGATTAACTATATGATCTAGATTGTGGTTTTGTGACCCACATTGAAATTATTGTCCACATGGGGCCACTCCCTCAGGGTTTTGTTCTTCATCAGGGATCACTGCCCACTAGGGTAACTCATTACCCATCCCTCTCTTAAAATGCCTTATGATTGGAAGGGTTGTAGATGAGGATTATATATTAGGTCCAACACCACTCTAGTATCTGATTTTGTATTGGAAATTCTGTTTTACGGAGTAAAAACCATATTTTTTGTTTTGAAACCCCTACAGCAGGACACCCTGACCCGTAAGACATGCACTACCATTAATTTTAGACTCAAAGATCATTAATCAGTGTTCTCCCTATAAATTATAGGCAACCTACCGTATATGATACCAATTTTTGGATCTAAAATAGGACTTCAAGACCCTCAATCATAATATTTCCAAAATTCTGTCACTCCCACATGGTTTTGTTATTGAGTCGAGCTCAGATCCCACCAGGGTGGATCAATACCCATACCCTTATGAAAATTCATTGTCATTGTATGTGTTATGGATGAGGATTATATATTATATCAAACTCCAATCAAGTCTCTTCATTGGGACAGGTAAATAGGTTGCATGATGTAATAGCCATATGTCAGTTTTTAACACACCTACAACCAGCAACCATGACCTGCATAGTACGCATGGTCGTTCATTTTGGAATTTAACAAAAACATTGGCCCATTTACTCCTCCACTAAATTATAATACCATCTATACAAATTAAAAACCATCTAGGTTGATTATACCTAGAACCAAATTTCCATTTCAGAAATAACTTCAGTTTACAAAAACAAAAATGTATAAATCCATTATAAAACTACATTTTTTACAAATTCATAATTCAAAAAACATATATGAACATAGTAAATAAACCATTACATTTCCATAAAATATAGTCACAACAAACACATAAAATATATAACTATATTTATTATTATAATTTAATTTAAAATTATAATTTCAAAATAATTATTAAAATATAACATTAATCCAAATGAGATTATAAAAATAATATCGTGTTTGCAAAGAAACCTATCAAACGAACCAAGAATTTGTGAACTAAATGATTATGGATAATGATATATTGTGGATCTACAAATTATAAAATAATAAATGAAAAAAATATAATTTATATCAAAACTAATTTTCGTTCTATGATATCCCTATTGTTATTCGATTTCACCTTGTGTGGACTAAGAAAAAAGTGTTGATATCAAGGAGTGAACTAAATTTTTTATGGATATATGAACATAATTATCCAAGGGGAAGAACATTATAACTAAAATATCCAACAAAATATCACATAAAATCTAATATTTTTATGTGCCTATAATGGAAGGAGAAAACATTTGAGGTATTTGTTAAATTTTGACTAAACCTAAATTATTTTATACTTCTAAATATTTAATAGTTTGGTCTAAAAAATGGAACTACTCTGCCTCCATAAATGAAAAATATTCTATTAATCGATTCCATTATCCAAGGATGACATAAAATAATAGTCAAAATCATGTTTATAATCACTCTTCCACCACGATATCCCCATTTCATTTTATAGGTTTGTTTTGGGAATCTTTCATAATTGGATAAACATGAAACCCCCCAAAACCCCTATTAAAATACCATGGTGACCTAAAACCTAAAATAATTAATATAACATTTTTAATGACATTTATCAGAAAAATGGTGGTTTATGGTATACATTTTCATCAAAATATTTCTTAAATTGAAAAAGGAAATGTACTATACTTCATCTCTTTGGAAATAAATTGTTACCAATTCAGTTTCTATTTAAATTATTTCTTAACAAAATATTTCTATAACAAAATTTTTTTTATAATAAAAACTATTTACAAATCATCAAACATAATTATAGTTTATATCAATTACAATAACCTGGATTTTAAAAAATATGTAAATTAGTTATTTTTTATAAATGTTTAGACCAAAAATTTAAGTATATTTAGTGCTGGAAATTTTCATTCTCATTTATGAAGATTTTCAATTGTAAAAATATAAATAATTTATTTTTAATTTTTGAAGTTATTAACAAACATAGTTTGGCTACATTTTCATTTAATATAAATTATTAACCATTTACTTTAAAAATTGACATAAAAAAATAAATTTTAATATACAAACATTTTATTCCATGGAATGTTTTTTAATTGTTTTAATTTGAGTATTTTTTTTATGTGATAATGGTTATGAGGATAAAAGAAACGTAACAGTGATATGATATAATATGAAAACATGATGAAAAAATTGAAATGATCACACTAAAGGACAAGGAAATAAATTGAGACTGCATATTTTAATACTTCCGGAATTACTTACATTTATAGATTGGTAGGTTCAATTGTCACTATTATTGATCCTATAATTATAGTGGGAGAGAATATTATGGTAACCCTAAATCATTATTTTTATTATAATACCAAACACGTTAAAATATTGATTGTGTTATAAATACACATAATTGTATATCACGTTATTGTAACCCACATATATATCACTAGTCTACTCAACCAAATCTGTCAGAATTTATATAGTGACCCCAAAAATTCGGCATAATCCTTTATTCTCTGAACCTTTAAACATAGGGTTCCTAATCCAAGGTACCCTTTGTGACCTCTCCATGTAAATCAATCCATGTAATTATTTAGTACGATCTTTAACAACATTCATGGACAATTTCCACAACACTATTCTGTGAATCATGCTCTATAGATTGATAAAACTATATTAATTCGGTAATAATCATCCTCCTCAAATATATTCTTAGTCAACTGAGAATCAATTGTTATGTCCAATTAGTATTATTCTCTCCTTATTGAAGGACTCATCCCTTAATGGATTATGGGGTTTCTAGTGGTGGTTATACCTTCTCTTATCCTTTATTCTATTCATTATCTATCTATTGACAATGGTGTCCTTAGTTTTAAGTAATATTTCTATTATATTTGTTTTTATTCTAGTATTTCATGTTTTTCATTCAATATGTTTTATTGTGAGAATAGTTTAGGGTATTTTGAGATTTGGCAATTGGGGGTTTTGTTAACAAATAGAGAAATAATTGATTTAGTTAATTATTATTCTATGGTATGTTTTAGGATGTGTAAAATAGTTGATATAAAATAAATATATATTACATTGTCATCATATTATTTTATGGGTTAGTATTTTGGGATTTATTATTAATCTACACTTTTCCATTAAGATGTATATTTTTTAAAATTTGGTGTTTTTGAATTTGAGAATTTTGGTTGATGAATATAGTTTCACAATTATTCTAGATTTATTATATTGAATCCCTCATAGGTTGGTGTCCATTATTGTTTCTCATGCCTATGTAAAAACCATTATTCCATGATAATAGATTTTAAAATACGATTTTTACCTAATTTTCATGTTTCTTTTTATTATATTATAATTTTATAAGGTAATTATAAATTTTATTTATAAAAATATTTATCTATTATTTTCAATATTAAAGGGGTTTATTGGAATGTATAATTACTATAAGTAGAGATGTTGTATTAATTTTGTTTTAATGGTCTATGGATCACTAATGTTATATTTAATAAATTATATCTATCTTGTTTAAAATTATGATATGTGTTAATTATGGGTTCTAGTTGCATATGGTTAATGGGAGGCTGTGCATGACTGGATTAATTTTTATTTTTTGGTTTAGCATCTGTTGTAAGGGGTTAATAGGAACAATATCATCATTATGACCTCATATCTATAGTGACTCAATATATGCGATTGGTTGGCTGGAGAAACAACCTAAATTGTTATGAATGATAGCTCTATAGATGAGATGTATGAGTATTTTTTGGATACCCACAAATATTATATTGGTTTTAAAAACCTTAGTTTATTATTTTTCTTACAATTTATTTTTTCTAGATGGTGGGGGTATGGGGTTAACTGTGTTAATTCTAGTTGGAGGAGTTGTGTATTATAGTGAATTCATTGGCTACAGATATTATATTTTGATGATAATGTAATATATTAGCAATCATTTGTATGTTATTTTTTTAAAACATTATCAAGAATTTTTTGATAGTATTTAATGGGATAGGGTGATGAATTTTCAAACCATTTTTACAAACAGTCATAATTTACCCATGCATGGAAATACATTCTAGTTATTTGGAGAAACAATTCTATATATAATGGTATAATAACCCATTTTATTTTTATTTTAGCAAAAACATGTTTTTTTATTTTGTTTGAATGTTTTGGGATTGAAATCACCCTTAACGATTGATGAATACATAAAATATTGATTAAATTACAATTTAAAGGGCTCAATTGAACATAATGACTAGTCATCCCTTATGTTATGAAAATCTATATAAGAGGATCCGTTGAATATTAATTCAATTATTTATGTAGGCTATCATTAAATAATATATCATTTTCATAAATTAGATATTTATTTACCTATTGTTATTTAATTATTTGTTATATATATGAAATATACAATAAAGGAATCATAAAATGTAATATCAAAGATTCTTTATCCCTAAAAAATTTGGGTCAAGTTCCTCTAAGTCATCTATAATAATCACTTGGGGAATTTTTTTCATTTATCTTGATGATTTTGGTTTCATACAATTTCTGAATAATCTATTTTCAGATATGTTCACAACATGATAAACTATTTTGACATAGAGGAAAAATGTTTATAATGATATCTAATATCAATCAATACAGGTTTATAACCTATGGGTATTAGAAGATGATATTTTGGCCATGCGTAAACCAAAACGATTTTATTAGTTTTGGTATTTTGGTCAAAAAACTAAAAAATTTACATCCCCATATTCATGTATTATAATTCATCAAAGGCTAATAAATCATGTATATTAAAAATTAAGAACATGATAATATAGATAATCAACCAACATAAATTTATACCATAAAAATTAGAAAATTGAACAAAAATAATATATAAAATTCAAAACAAATCTTAAATCCCATCACCCCAATATTATATTTGTTTGTAAATTAATGTTCATGATAATATTTAATCTAAAGGTCCCAACAGAATTTTTATTCAAATTGTAATAAATCAAATATATTGAATTTGTAACTATTAACTAACTAATTTTCCATTACATGTTATAGGAAATAATTTTTTTCATTTATATCTCATTCAAATTTATCCATTATTTATGATATCAATTTCATTTAGTACCCAATAAAAGTACTTGAAAAGACATATAAATCCCAACATTTTAAGAAAATAATAATTTAACACTCCATTGAATCATTCAATAAATTGATGGTTACTGATCAGTATTGTGAAAGAAAAATTGAACATTATGTTCTAACATTTCGTAAAAACCTATACAATATCATACCATAGATATTTTTTATCACCATATTAAACATGTAATGTGAACTAAAAAACTCAAAAAACATTCTTAAAAATTTATTGTAACATATAGTCTTTAATCCAATTAATGAAACTTGATCAATATCTTCACAACATTAAAATTTCTTATAGGATTTGAAATACTTTCTATATGTAATAGAAAATATCATATTCTGGAAAAAATTCATAAATGGATTTCACAATATTATATCATTATAGATATGAGATGTTTTTGGTACTTTTATATGTTTTACCTATGATAATATATAAAAATCCAATATAATGAAATTATTACTTCAATAAATAATAATGTTAATAAAAAACATAATAACTCAATTTTGATTACAACAAATAAAAAACATTAAGGCCTATAAACAATATTCATGGTAAAAGTAAATTAAAAAAATTATACAGTATCATATTTTTTTATCAATCTAAAATAAAATATTAATATTACTTTTTATATAAAATATCAAAATTTGAATAAGTAAATAGTGTTATAAAAATATTTTTCTAAGTAATATATCATGTTACATAGTCCTCTATCATGAATTTAATTTTTATTATTGTCCCTAAAATACTAAAATATTCGATACATATATACCCCCAGACAGGTTGACCTCCCATAATAATTTTCACTATTGGAATATAATCATTTCTTTTAGTAATTACAATATAATTGTAATTCAAAGAAATTATATTAAATTTTATTACCTTTAATTGATACCACATTAAAAGATTTGACCTAGGACTATGCAATGGTTGATTATTATATTTGAAAAGACTATTAGATTCTTATTTCCCATGTGATAAAAAACTAGTCACCATACAACAAACAGAACATATTTGTGTATCTATATGATAATATTTCAATATATATCACACTTCCTTGAATTTAATTTACTATGTTTTAATTTTTTTTAAAAACATTGACCTATTTATCCTTCTATATATAATAAAAAAACTAAGAAAAGAAAATTTTGATTAATTATTCCAACAAAGAAATTATTTCTCAATATATGAAACATCATTATTATCCATTGTGAAATCTTCACAAGTAATCATGATAACACTAATTTTATTTTTCACCATAACTTATAAAATTTATAAATAAGAACATGTTAGACTTTAAAAAATCCATTAATAAAGTTTGACATGAAATATAAAATAAAACTGCACTATAAAATTCAAATAAAAAATTTCATTAAAATTTTCCAATGAAAACAACAATATAAAAATTATTTTATAAATTTTTATTAGAAAACAAAATTTTAAATTATTTTTATGGAAATTATAATGAATTACTCAATTGAAAAATATAAGTAGATTATATCATCATAGAGACAATATATTTCAAAACACCTTTATAAAATTTATTTGTTTTTAAAAAAAAATTATTGGAAAATAGTTATTATACTTTCCAAAGAGTAAAAAACATAATATATATTTTTTAAATTCACAATAACCTTATTTATTTTTTAAAAGATATAAGAAAAATATTTTATTTTCCACTTAACATGTTAAATAATTAGTTATTTCCATAGATATATATTTTTAATCAATAAGTATTTATATTTATAATAATTTATTATCTTAATAAAAGTAATTTGTACTTATAAAAATAAATGAATTTTTAAAAAATTGAATTAAAAAGTGTTCATAAATAATAATAAAAATATTAAAAATAAATTAAAAGAATTTAAAAAATGAAAATATATTTTCATTTTTCATGGTATAATTTTTTTTCTTAATGATATTAATAATAATTGAAAAATAAAAACTCGAATGAGAAATTTAATAAAATTTTTGGGCAGAAAAGTTCAGAAAATTATTCTACCTGAAAATTCCACCAATAAATATCATTCAAAAAATATAATAAAATGTTATATTGTTAAATGTTTCAATAATAGAGTATTTTTTGCGGGGGTAATGTAAGTGTAAAATTCCGATAGATTTACAAAAAAAATATTGGGTGGAAATTATTCAAGAAATAATTTTAAAGAATCTGAATAAAAAAATAAATAAAACAACTATAAGATAATAAAATTAAATTTCAATTAAAACAATTCTCATTAATCTTATTTACAATTATTCCACTAGGATAATACTATGGAAAGTTTCGATGGAAACATATACTTGAAAATTCCATTAAAAAAATTTATTGTGTACATCATACTGAAATCTATAGATAACATTTTTACTATAAAAATAAAAAACAATGAAATTGATTCATAACCAAATATTTAATAGAAACATTTATTATAAATTTATAAATAGGAATTATTGTGTAAATTTTCAACACCAATACAATAGGATAATACATGAAATGTTTTCAATTAAAACTGTGATATTTTATTCTATAAGATCAAATATAAACATGAATAAAATCTTATTTTCAACTATCCAGTTAAATATAAAAATGATTCCTTGAATAATTCAGAAATAAATAGTATAAAACAAGGATAAAAATTTATTATATCCATATTCATTTAAAGGAAATTATATTACCTACCATCCATTAAAAATTGTATCACCAAGAAATAAATCAAAAATATTATAATTATACTATAAACGATATTCATTTATAAAACTCAAAGACATGTTTTCGTGGTTTATATCTTATATTTATCCGGAAAATACTAGTATAATACTATAAAATCAATTATGGGAAACTCATTTTGAAGACTAATCATTATTCGTTGTTTTTTTGTTTTATTGAAATATAAGTTTCCATGATCATATAATAGTTCCCACTCCACCCCTAAATGTGGATATTTATATATTTAAAGAAAGTATAATATAATACTAAAACATAAATAAATATATATATTGAAATATTATAATAATTAATAATATAATTTTTTTTAAAGTATTAATTTCATAAAAAAAATACAGGTGGTGAATTATTATCTTCCTGGTTATTTCTTATATTATGGAAGATACAATTTAATAGTATCAAAATGATATATTATTATATAATGATTTTAAAACATGCGTTCTCTCCTTATACATTTATTATATATCATATGTATATGCTTCATCATCCTAAAAAGATATTGGATGGTGAATTTCTCATGGAATGAGAGTTGATATTTTGTGAAGAATATCTTGTTTGATAATCAATAATCAAAACTTGTATTCAATCATATCCCCAAAACCTTGTTATTAATTCCATAAATTTCTTTATTTTGATAGAAGTTCTAGTGGGTTTTGTAATAGTTTAAATCATTTAGAGAGAAAAATGTGTTCAAATATTTAGGATTCATTGAGTGATAATGCTTATATTTTTAAGAACACTAAACCTCTAAAAAATTAATCATTCTGTTGTACTGAGATGATTGAGTTATAGAGGTTGTTTCCATGACATAAAAATTTAAAATAAAAAAAATAATGTAAATCACATGGTGTTTTAGATATTAAACTACTCAGTGATGGGAATCAATGTGATGATCTTGATTCATTATTATTCATTTTGATGGGAAATATTACTTAGTGGAAACTCTTCAAATATATTAGGAATAATGTACATTAATTATGTAGACATAAATATACACCAATATCATAGAAAAACATACATGATACATTAATTGAGGTAGTGATTAGGATAATTTATTCAAATAATATAAGATGTTAATGATAATACTACTTAACCAACTGTGGAAAATAAATAATTTTTTGATAATGAGAATGAAAATAATATTTTAATATAAAATAATGTACATTGAATATAAGTGGGATTAATTTGTTATAATCTCATTATTATGAAATTATATTGGTTTAAATAATCAATATATATATGCAAAATTAATTTCCCAATTCATTTATTGATTTTAAAAAATTTGGTTTGAAAAGAAAATCATTAATCGCTGAAGCAGAATTTAGTTACCATTGGCATCCATATTGAAAACAAAGGCATTTTAAGATAAAAACATATTGTTGCATTATATCTTTAAAATGATATATTTATTTTATACTCAACATCATTGTATAAAGTATCTGAAAATAAAGATGTCAAGGAAAAAGATTATATATTCAATAGTATTTTTTAATTTAAAATTATATTATGTTATTAAATTGATGTAATTTTCATTATTTTCTACGTATTCTTAATATTGAATTTAACTTAGATAAAATGAGATTAATGTATCTAGATAAATAAATGTATTTTTTGACACCCTCGGATTTGATGAATTATTATTTATTGAATAATTTAAACTGAATTTAATTATTTTGTTCTGTGAAACACCAAATTTATATTGAAATACACACAACACTGAGTTTTTAATACCAAAGAAATATTATTAATATTATTATTTAAAAACGATTTTTATAACCATGTTTTTAAATGTAGAATTATTAATAATAATTAATAATCTTTAAATATTAACCATAAAGGATTTAAATATATAAAAACTATTGATATGAAATTCATAATGTTTTAATTATTTTATATGACTTGAAAATACTATTTTCTCAAAAAAAACTATTTTTTGTGTAAACAATAATTAAGTAATTTTTTTTAAACTTTTTGAAAACGAATTTGATAAAATATTTATTTTAATTATTATGTCAATATTATATTCAAGTTAGTTGCTGATAAATTGTTTAAAACATATTTTTAGGTATAGTGAAAAATATTAACTTTTATTTGAAACATCCATTTAATTTAAATATTTTATACGAATAATTTTTGTTCAGAAATATATTTACTATAAACATTATTTAAATGATAAATAAATTAATCCAATTTAACAAACTATAATTATATTCATGTATTTTTTCTTTGTAAAAACGTCTTAATATTTTTGATATTTCCTCTTTGAAAACCTACATTCTTTCCTCATTTATGGGATAATGTTTGAATAAGAATTTCACCCATATGTGAATGTAACATGGGAAAATGGATTAAATATTTTCAATAATCTTATTATTTATTATCTAATAAGATTAAAATGATTTTGACCAAATTTCCCAGTAAAACTGTATATAATTAATTACCCCAATTAAGGTAAAAATCTATTTACTAGGGGTTAGACTAAGATAATAATTGTTAAATATGACTCAAAAAATTATAAATACTCGTTGTTATCTATATTAACATATCTTACTTCCCATTTTAGAAACCTGTGTCAGCTTTAAATTTTTTTATGAGCAATGACTTTATCATTTTGTGTACATTTTTAAAATTTCATTTCAATTTCCATGAGGGTTCCCTTTCCCACTTAGAAAAGGGAACTCTCACCCATAAATTATTAACACCTCTCACACTTGTTGTCTCTAAAAAACGAACCAATAAATCTCCAAAAAATGTTTATATACATTATAGATCTTATATTACTTCTAAATTACCAGCCTTAGTGTCTATAATAGGAGATACAAAGGCGGTTTTTGTTGGAGAATTTAATTATCTTATCAACGATATTTCATTTTCCTACTTCTGTTAAAAAATTCATTTATATATTAAAACATACAATATAAAACACGGGTATATTACACATAGTAATATTTTATTATGACAATGTAATAATTTACATCCATCTCCCATAACATCAAATGGCTTAGAAAATTATTATTCTAGTGTATGATTGACTGCCCCCTCGTGAATCAATACCATTCTTTTTTACATTACCACCTATCACGGTGGGCTATAATGATGGATTTTACACATTTATGTATAAAGTTTTATATTATCATTCTTATTGTATTTTAATATCATACAAACCTTTTAATGTTCAATTCCATTTAAATTTTGATAACGTTTCTCGTGTGTACGACGGACAAACACGTCATGATGTCATATGATTGTTTTTCCACATTCACATTATTTGTGAAATAATATTGATATCATTAATGAATATATGTTATATAGATGATATTATATTTATTCTGAGAAATTATTTTATCACCAATTCACCACCCTTTTACATTATTTGGGAATTATATCATTACTCGTATTATGTATGACATGTCACCTCCACGAAGTGATATGATTCACTTTCCATGTTCAACATTCACTAATGGTTATAAAATTAATCTAAATAAATAATACGATACATATAAAATTAATTTAATTATATATAATATGTATATGTATATTATTTACAACAACATGATCTATCATTATAAAATGTGCTTAAGAGAACAATGTATTAAACACACAAAACAAAAAAAATAATAAACTTTTATTATAAAATGGAAGGTAAATATTAATAAGAGGATCATATATGATATTATTAGTTTTTATATTATTATGTAATAAAATTAAGTAAACATATATAAAATAAACCTGGGTTTTGAATGTGTAAGAAATAATTTGAGGCATACCGAAATGGATTTTTGTCCCTATTTTATTATTAGTCAGACACATTCCATATTTTCCATATATTTATTCATGTAGGGTATACAATACAAATGAATTGATTTAATTATTTTTCTCATAAAAATTATTTAGATTACGTATCCATTTGAGTATCTCATTTTCAAGGGGGTTGTGATTCAATGTTACCAAAGTGGTAAGAGTTTTATATTACAATATAATTGTTTATTGGGATTTCCCATGATTATACATACAACGGTAAAAGTATCTCATAATAATACCTTCAAACTCATAAAATTTATTCTCTTATATTCATTTAATGATGATAAATTTTTTCACTTCATTTTTCTCAATTTATGTACTGCTGATATTAGAAAATCCTTTAAAATATAATATTTTTTTATTTCACTCTTCTTCTGAACGCATGTTCTTCATCCAAGTCAATGTTTTATAAAACAAATATGTTTAAAATTAATTAAATGATATATTTAATAATTTTTCATCCATTTTTTAATTTTTACAAAATTCTTTCAATGGAATCACCATTTCATTTAAAAAAATAATTCATGTTTCTGTTTTATAAAAAATGTGAATGAAATTTTTGTTCCGCATGAATAGAATTTCTACTTTTAGGACCATTAATGTTTTTAAAATATTCTTTTATATGTTTTATAGGCTATTTTAATATAAAATTTCTTTTAAAATGTTTTGTTTTTCAAAAAATATTGCAATTTGTAAGGGATATATTCTTGAGAAATTGTTTTAGTTGAACATTTAGTATTATATTCTATCTATGATATCATCCTTTGATGTTACCTATTTCATTATAGGGATATGATCCACATATACCCTTATTATTATTTCATTGAACATTTAATATATATTTCTATGAATCATACTTCTCTTCCATGGGTTATACCATGATTAAATTCTTATAAAACCCACATTCTTTTCAAGAGGTTATACTATAATAAACTAATGAAATAATTATTAATCCCATTTATTTTGATGGGTTCAAACTTGATAAATGGTTTCTGATATTATCAAACATGTATGTCTAATTTTCATCATGTGTTGGTGGGGACCTATATCTCCCTTAGATGTATTAGTAAATGATTAATGTTATATGTGATAAAAGCATACACATGTGGTCTTCTCATGCCCCAAATAGTGTACACAAGAGGTCATCCCAAGACCCAATTAGATACAATGGTGGTTTTCCCAGGCATAACTTGTTATGAATTTATTATTTGGTATCCATGGAATAATATTTTTATTATACGTGCATGAATTGTTTTGTCTTTTTCTAATGTTATTCTTTAATTTCTCATGTTCATTGATTCCCTTCTGATTTATGTAACATGATATTCCAATATTTTGGCCATGAAACAATATTATTATCTCTGGTATGGTTTTTATGGTCTTACAATGTTATGATCATGTTCTCAGACCCTCACGTTTGAGTTATTCTTACGTATCTCCCCTATTTACCATTTTCGAGGATCTACGATCATCTTTTTTATATTCATTATCCACATGTTATGAAGGAATATATTACGTAAGATATTTCTATGAAAGGTTCTAGATATAAAGAACATGGCTGGATATGATTTAGTTCACATATGATCATGTAGTTTTATCATGATTGCACATAAACTATACCATTATGATCCTCAGGCATGTGATTTTTTAATTTAATCACAATTCATCAATCTGATGTAATATTTATTTATAAAAATACTTTGATAAATTAGTTGTTATCAAAGCATGTATTTAGTTATCTTTTGAAAACCTAGATGGAAAACAATAGTTTGATCACCAATTCTTATATATGGAGAATGTCTATGGTTAGTCAATCTGTTGTGAAAGTCAAAAAAATTTGTCAATGGAGAGAGTGATTGGTATCTATGATATTATCTATCCATCATGATATAATAATTGAAAATGTACCTGGGAAAGATGTTATGGGGGGTATTATATCTCAAAATGGTGCATTTATTAGGACTATATCATCACCTAGTATTTTAAAATAGGCCTTGTCACACAGTGGGTTTGACACTTCTAGGGAATAATTTTTGAACATTCAATATCTCTATTAAAACCATCATGAAGGAAAAAAATAGAATATTAATTTGAATAACCTGGGATAAACCAATGATGTCCAAGATTAAAAAAATGTGTCCTGATTTGGACACACTATAAGTAAATTTTCATGTGTATGTGGTACCCCCCTATGAATATTATTTCATAAAATATGATTATTGGTTTTAGTTAATATTTTACTACTGATGGAATCATGGTAATTACATGTGTGTAAAAGGATGAAATGATTTTACTCCTAAGAAAACATGCCTTGTTGAAGTAATAATTAAAATATCATTAATATGCCGACACAAATTTTTCAATCCATGAATCATACTATACATCCAAATAAACAAAATATGGAATAACATTCTGTTGAGTCCTTCATGAAAAATGTTTTACTAGAATCAGCGGGTATTATCATCAATTAGTTTCTGAGTAATATATTATCACCACTAGAATGATAATTTCTATTCTATAGTGTTCATAACATTTAAACATCATTTGGTTGTCTTACATTTAGAAGGGGAAGAAGATGAATGATGAAATCTTATAAAAAATACAAGGAAATACGATGAAACAATATCCATTGATTAGGATGGGTTCAATAACTAATTATTTAGTTTTTAAGTCAAACATATTCAATATGGGAAATAGAGGAGTTCCTTGATCTAAAGGAAATGTATGATAAATCCTTCGGTACCTATGAGAAAACCTTTACAAGCATTGTGAGGTATGATTTTGGTACTATCATTTAACCAAATGTTATGGTTGATCATAACTTCAGTGGCTTAAAATAAATTCTATAATGTGTGTTAACCCTAATAGAACAAATTATCTATGAATATATTTTTTGATGTGAAATTAAGGTGTAAATGTCATTTTTATTTATTTATATACTTCATTTTTTTCAAAATAATATGAGTATTTATTTCAAAATAAAATATATTAATCATGGAGGGAGGTAAGTGACCATTCATCTATGGATAATGTGTGGATGGAAAAAATATATGAAACTTTAATAAGGTACTATTAAAAGTAATGTCTATATAAAAGAAGGAATCAAGTGGTTGAATGAAAAATTGATTGGTTGAATTTTGATAATTTTATAAAAAATGACAAATCATTATAGAATGAACCTCTCACACTTCAGTGTTTCATTTGAAAGGATTTTCAAAATTATTCTAATGAGTTTCCAAATCTATGGATTAATGATGATGAGTACTCCAAAAACCATTTAAGCTAATAAAAAATGAAAATCAGATGCGATTATTGTTTCAAATGAGGTGTGTTATAAATATTTTATGATAGGTACACTTAACATCCACTATTGAATAGAAAATACATTATTAGACTCTGGATACACTTATTGTTTCTTATTTGAATAATTTGATAATGATAACAAGATTCACCCCAAATGATTAGATGTATAATTTTCAGTGAAAACACCTAATGTTATTATTAATTCACCTCACGTATATGATTATTCTCTTATAGATGCTTCTGGGAATGTTCTTCTTTCAAATAACATTACTCTTCCTATAGTGGAATTTGATTTCATTTTATATATTTATTGGATATATATATATATTTCCTATATCAATTAAATAGAATGGAAGTCATCTTTGATATTCCTAACCAATCTATAATATTCAATCAATGTGAGAAACGGTATGAAAATCCTATTGAGATCAAATCCAATGTATATATCTTGATTCACATTTAAGAAGGTTGTTTCTGTTATATGGTTAGTGATAAATACTACATCAATGAAATTTTTATTGTGTGGGAATTTTTTGATATATTTGTAGAAGAGTTTACTAGCCTTCCACCATAACAGGATGTTGTGTTTTTAGTAGAACTCGTACATTGTTACACACCTAATTCAAATAATCCTTATACAAGGGCCCATATTTCGACACATGAATTGAAGATGAAACTCCAAAAGAACCTTGATTAGGGATTCATTCAGCCCTGTGGGTTATGTTAGGGTGGACTGTTTATTTTTCTTAAATTGAAATAAGAATTTCTGAAACTCTATATTGATTATCAGGAGTTGAATTAGATCAGAATCATTAAAATGTATCTTGTACCCATTATTGATAATCTATTTGATTAGATACACATATCTACGTACTTTTCCATGGAGTACCTTCATTGTAGATATCATTAATTTATGTTCATTTGAGTGGATATATGAAAGGTAGAATTATGTTAATGGTATGGAAACTATCAATATATATTGATTCATTTCATTATAACAAATTCCCTTAATATCTTCATGGATTTATATAATGAGTCTTTAGATATTTCATTGATCATTTTTTTCTACTCTTTATAGATTATATTTATATCTATTAAAAGTTTAATGAATAGTATCGAGATCAATATATAATTGTACTAAAAACCCTAAGGTAGGAAAAAATATATGAAAATTTTATAAAATTTGATTTTGTAATGATTTTGTTTTCATTTTATCGTTATATAATCTCATTAATTGGAATTTAAACAAATCCATAAAAGAAAAAGGCTACTAAATGTTTCCCCGGACCAACTATAATGTCTCATAAATGTTGCTTTCTTGTTTTAGCTCAAAATTATCAATGTTGTGTATATAATTTACCATGGATATCTACTCCTTTAACCTTGTAAACTCTAAATGGATCCATATTTGTCTAGAAAGGTAAATGTGAGAGAAAATTCAAGGAAATGAAGTGAAGATTTTTCAATGTAACTAATATTTTATTATCCAATAGTGGATAATAAATTGAAATCTATTGTGAGGCATCCAATAAGGTATTTGTATATATTCTTATGTAGAATGACATGTTTAAAGCTTTAAATCAAAAAAATTGATGATTCAGGAGAAACATTAACAAAATCATGATTTGGAGTTAGCTATTTTAATTTTGGAAATATATATATGGAGGTATAATCTATATGGATAAAACTGTTATATATATATTGATAATAATATACAATTATATATTCAAAAAAATGATTTGAATATGGACTTGGGATGATTTTTAGAGTTGATTACTGATATTGAATAATCAATACATTACTACCCTTATACAGTGAACATGGTGGAAGATTCCTTGATTCAATATGATGATGAAATCAAGTCCATGATGAGGATTAGAAAATATTCAATATATATTAATTTTCAAATAATAGATAATGAAATAAAGAATTATGTGGGGGATATAATTTTTCTCCTTTTAACGTTCAACGACCTATCCATGTGAATATTAAAGAGGCTCATAAAGAAGATATAATGCTGAAAAATAGGGTTTGAAATGTTATTGAGTTTATCATTGATCATGATTTAATGATAATGTTTTGGAACTATTTATGTGTTTCATCCACACCATATATGAAAAAACTATATTCAGTGTAAGATCATAGTTATTCATTTTCTATTAATTCAAGAAGTATAAATATTTAAAGGGATTTGAAAGAATTTATTTATTGGGATCACATAAAGAGATATATCGTTTAGTTTGTGTCCTATTGCATAGTTTGGTAGTAAGTTAAAGTTGAAATGAAAAATTTTATGTGGATATTAAATACATTACCCATGTAATTATGGAAATGGGAATAAATATATATAGATTTTGACATCAAAATTTCTAAAATTTATAAATATAATAATGCATTATGGGTTGTAGTTTATCACTTTAAAATTCCTTCACATCCCATTACTATCAGATAAGACCTCTAACTTGATCATTTTTCCTAAAAATACATTAAGTGGTAAGGATTCATAGATTACTACATTCCATTTTTTCTAATCGATACATAATAATTAACTTGAAATTTTGGAATAGTCATATATAAGATCTAGATGTAATGTTATGTTTATCAAAGCATATCATCCTCGAATATATGGTTTGTATGAGAAAAAATCGAAACTATACAGGATATATCGACATATTATTCATTTATGTTCAATCTGGTTTGGGATATATTCCGTCACCTAGTTAATTTTTCATAAAAAAATATCATTCCCCCAAGAATTAATATTTCTTTTTATGATGTCCTCTATGGAATAATGTGTGAATGTAAAATTGTTTTGGAAGGAACTTAGATAAAGAAAGATATTTGGGCCTCAGATATGAAATGTAATGATATAGAAGGTTTATTCCATTCAAAACACATCAGGGCTACTCAGAGTAAATCAAAAATATATGATGATAATCCACCGTGATATCAAGAATTTAATGTTGCTGACAACATTTTTTAAAAAAAATTTATATGGCATGAATTTATGAGATTCATGATGAAAGGGAAACTACACCCTTGGTATAATGGTCTATATGAAATTAATTATCAAATTAGGATGGTAGTCTATCGATCAGCACATCCACCAATACTCTCTCAATTTCATGATGTGTTCAATGTATATCTCATGAGAAATAACATAGGCAATCCTTCCTATGTAATGAACTAATATGTCATATAGCTAGAGCAATATCATTCCTTTATGGGACAAATATTGGATTTTTGAGATCAAATAGATAATTTTCTATGACACAATACGACTCACATGGTTAATGTTCTATAAAAAACCATCATATTGAAAAAGCTATGTGGTCACATGATGATATTATGAGGTACAAGTACCCTCATTTGTTTGCATAAGAGTTGTGAAATTTAAAGGATAAACTAAATTTAATGGTGTAATAATGTAAAATAATTAGTTTTTATGAATGTTATTTTTGAATAAATTTAAAATCATTGATTTCACGTGCCGTAAAAAACACTGAATGTTTCTTTTGTTATATGTGAAATTGAGTTATAATGAACCTCTATATATTTATCAAATAATTATTTAAACCTGGAAAAAATAATGTACCCATTAATCCTGGAAATATAAGTAGTAATAACAACTTTATAAATATTAATTATAATGGGGTTAAATAAATAGAACATATTGACAAGAAATACATAATTTTTGGTAAATCCTTTATATGATTTGAAAATACTATTTTCTAAAAATATTTGGTTTAATATTTTCATTGAATAAATTTTTAAATTTAAAACACTTATAGAAACTGAATTATTTAATTTTTTTGAAATATAAATTTCCAAATTATCTTATGAATAATTTTATAAAAAAATTTTAAATGAAATTTTTTTGATGAATACTTAAAATAATTATTTTTATTAAAAATTACATTTTCATATAATAAATTTACAATGTTAATTTTTCTTAAAATGGGAATAAATTTAATATTTTTTCAATTATAGAATATTTAAAAAAAATTGTCATTACCGTTATTTATATGAAAAATATTTATATAAAAACATTGTAAACTTTTAGACATTATCTCTATGAAAACAAACATTGTTGTCGCATCTATAGAAATAGTTTTAAATTTATTTTTTCCAATTATACGATTGGAATTTTGAAAAATGGATTCCATATCTAGAATAATACTAATTTCTATCATCTAATATGTAAGTTTATTTTGGAAAATAATTATTAGTGAAAAGAGTAAAAATTAATTTCCATGGTTAAGGTAAAAATGGGTTTGCCGGTGGTTAATCTGAAAGAATAACTGTTAAAAATGAAAAAAGACATGTATGAATAATATTTGATGGATTAATTTCTATATTATACTTCTTATGTTCTATTATAGTGTCATTTGGATTATTTTTATTGGTAATGAATATCATTTTTGATTCTTATGGAAAATGTCCATGTGATTTCCTAGATTGTTACCTTTCCCTGTTTATAAAAGGGAACTCTCTCCCTACAGTTTTTCACCCAAATAATGAGATTTTTCTCAAAAAACCATAATCTTTATATTGAAATAATATTCATAAAAATTAAAAAGACCCCTAGTCTTACCAAAAGAACAACCCTATGGTATTTAAGAGGATGTCCAAAGGAAATTTCTCTTAAACACTGTAATTTTATTAATAATGATCCCCTATTTTATTTCTTATTTTCCCACCATCAATTAAGTATTATCAAAAATAATATAATTAAACCAGTATATATCAAATATTGAGATGACATTATGTTTATTTCATAACATATATCCATGTACCCTTTCATCAAATGGTTTACAAAATCATCATTCATGTGTTTGGAAGACGACTTCCTCATGAATCAACATGATTCATTTTTCCATTACCACCTATCAAATGTTTTTATAATGATGCATTTAATAGATGTTTATAGAATTTATTTATATTATTAAATGTTATTTATTTTAATATCACGTATAAATTTTTATGATTCATTCTTTTTAAAATATGATAATCTTTCTCATATAAATAGAGGACTACCACTTCACAAAGAAATGTGATTCATATTTCACTTATTGTTTACGTGGAATGAAATACATAAAAAATAAATGAATATATTTTATTTATATGACATTTTATTTATTATGGATAAATAATATGTCCCCTACTTCTGTCCCCATTCACTCATTAAGGGAATGATATTTTCTCTTATTAATACGCACAACCTACCATCTCTGTAGTGTTAAGTGATTCATTTTCTATGAAAAATTTTATAAATGTTTTTAAAATTTTTCAAAATGAGATAATAATATATTTATTACACTGATATAATTTTGTTGAATCTTTATATATATAGACCCTATTTACAATAACTAGACCATTCATGACAAAACACACATGAGAAAACAATACAATTAACAACCAAAACATCAAAGACAATGAAATATTATTATCAAATGGGTGGTAAAATTTAAGAATAGAAACATATATTATATTATATTTATATTTATAATTCATTAATATTTTTATAATAAAAAATATATTAATTATAAAATTATTCATAATGTGTATTATGGAAGAAGATGCATAAGGTGAGGGATTTCCATTTCACCTTTATTTTCTATCAAATACATTCCATATTCACCACATATTTCAATGAGGTAATATATATATTACCCATAAATTTATATTATGATGTTTCTATTAAAAATTTGTTTTATTACCTTTCAATTTTATTATCTATCTTTCATGGGTGTTATAATTCAAATTTTCTATAGTGGTAGGAGTTTTATATTACAAACTCATGATTTTTCAAAATTGCTAATAATTATGATTCCAATGGAGAAATTATATGATCTATATCTCATGAAACTCATGAATTTGATTCTATTATATTTACTTCATGAAAATTTATGTGTTCTCTAAATTTTCATTCCTAGGATCCTCGAACCCCTTTGTAAATTTAAGATCTTGTGGAAGAAACTGACTCCTCTCCAACAAGTGATCCATTATTTTTCGGGTTCCTACATCTCCCATATTTTTTTCCAATTTGAGGGTGATGATTCCTAACATTTTTTATGGTTTAGAACATGGTCATAAAGGATATTATTTTTATGGATCTTGATTTTAGATCTCCTCCTCTATTGCGAATTTAATAGTTCTACATCAAATTGAGAGATAAAGTTTAGACTGAATTCAACAACAATACTAAGGTTAGTTTTCCAATTTCTAATACCTGCAGTCATGATAATGGTCTCATATTTGTATTTTTACCTTTTTGTTTCAATGTTGCGATTTTTTTTTAAAATTATAAAAATATTAGATTATCATGTAATTTTGAGATTCTACATGGATCTTGTTGGATCATTTTGTGCTTATGAGACGGGGCATGATGTAAACCCATGGTGTAAAAAAATATTTACAAAATGATTATTCCTGAAATGTAATAGGAGGAATAATAGGTTTATAGAGTTTTAAAAAATAATTATTTGTTTTTTATAAGGGGTTTAATGTGTTTGTTGAATTATCTTTGATTTTTTAAATATATGAGTAAGGAATGATGATAAAGGGATGAATGGTGGATTTATCAATTTTTTCCTTACGATAAATGTGGGTAACCATGGTTGTGATTTACACATTAAATGTTTCATCTTATTGTGAATGATTTATAATATGGCCATTAAAGATGGAACATTTTAGATATCATTATTGAATTATGAATAATGTGTTGTGGATTAGGGAATGATTCACTAGTTACCCATGGTGATTCGGAATGATGATCTAGTAAATTGATGTATATGTATATGTAAATGTAAAAAATTAGTTGTGGTTGTGGGAATGATTATCCAAGTACCACTGGGATGCCAAATTGATGAACTGGGGCCCAAATAAATGAATTTGATTTGATATGGGAATGGGAATCCATGTGTCCATGATAATGGTAGCTGAACTTATACTATAATGTATAAGAGGAAATTGGATTTAAATTGAATACTCAATGTCCATTGAACGAGTATGTTGAAAAATCTCAATGGTCCAGGGATCAGCCTCTGACATGGGATGAAGAGGGTATGATGTGATTGACTGAATTATAATAAATGTAATTTTTTTATATTCAAACATGATCATTATTATTTATAAAAATATATTCACTTTATTATATTGGATATTTATTTAGACATTTTTTTTGGTTGCCTACTGGGTTTTACCCACACCCTACTATTGGCTAACGATTGGTACCTGAATATACAAAATGTTTACAGGATTAGATAATAGAATAAGGTCAATGTTTTATGGATAGGTTGTGATTCATGATTAAGAATGGATGAGGGAACTAGACATGATATCCAAGACCTCATGGGAGATGTAAGAGTGTCCTTATTTTGGGGTTTCATTTGACACATGACACTTATACATCATGGAATACATAGTACATTTGTTCATGGTAATTTTTTTTTATTTTTGTATTCTTCATGTGATACATAGTATTTATTGGTTATTTTTTATTATCTTTTTTTATATCGTTATTTGAATAATATATTTTATCACATTGATAAATAGTCTATAGTATCCCCTCTGTACTTATTAGACTCCCTCCGGAAGGTAGTAGTCTCTAGAATATAGGGAGGAATGCCTATGTTATTATGAATTTCTGGCTTGTAGATTAGACATGTGGAACATTGTTCAAGACATTACAATGTGGTATTATAAGAATTTTACTTTTCATTTTATATGTCTCATTATTTTGGATTTGGAGAGGGGCGTCTTGGATGAGTCATGACATGGTCACAATCTTGTACATGGGAGTGTCTAACCAATGTTTGGGGTGAAATCCACATACCTAGTGAGGGATTGTTGTTATTGATGTTTTATGTTATAGTTGGATTTTATTTCATCTTGGGCGATGCAATTGTTGTCGTGTTTTTTTTTTCAGTGAACATACTCATGATATTCCATTCCATAAGAGTTTTGTATTCATGAAACACTCTAGAAACTAAAGAATTTATGATGCATGACTCATATTAGGCAAAACAAAATAGAAAGATAAGTGTAGGTGATGGGGACCGATTTTTTTCTTTATTTGAGGAATTTAAAAGAAATTGTACATAATTTTGATTTAATATTAGAAAAAATATGTTAATAGAGGAAAATTGAAATTGCTAAAAATGGAGTGTCAATTGGAAAAATTATGACATAAAAATTTGTTTACCTTATGTTATCCATGGCTCAGGTTTGGGATGGTTGAGGATTATGATGGTTCCTTGGTTTTAACCATTAGGTGGTGTATGATTGGTTATGGTATATGACATTATTTGAATAAATCTTATTTAAATGTTTTAGTTATGTGTGAGGGGTGATAAGTTGTGTGATTGGAATATTTGAGACATACATCCATTAAGTTGACTGTTGGTAGGATGACATGAGGAAATTCACGTGAATGATCTTCTAGAAGTGGGGAATGAGGCTCTTATAGTTCCAAGTGAAGTAGTGGGAGAGTAGTTTCATGAGAAATTCATTCGCTTTATGTAGTTCATGAAGAAAGACCCCATGTTGAGCTATGAGGAATATGTCTGATCTAACCAGTGAGTCACAATTGTAGAACCATTTCACTTTCTAAGATATGATGAACCTATGACTGATTAGTTTTGGATTGAGTATATCCATACAATTCATGACCATTTAAAGATTCTTCTAGAGAAAATGTAAACTTTGTTATGTATATGTTATGATTCCAAGGAATGTGTTTTTGGGATATTCAGGATCAGGATTAGTAGTTGGAGGGTACATCATAGAATGAAATCCATGAGATGTTCATATACAACATTTACCCCGAGTAACTAAGATCGATGAGGGATTTAGTGTTTATGTAGTTGACACAATGAATAAGGAAAATGATGGACAATGTTGGTTGCTTCGCCTACTCGAATCACTTTTCCCCTGCACTGGTTGGAGATAATCAAAATATGAATAGATTGTTTCAGGAAGGACTCAAAATAGGAATTATGTCCCATGTTAATATCTTCCATTTGAAAATTATTAATATTGAAATGAATTAGGCCCCCATTTTTTATGGGAACTTTTGTGAGGTTTCTAGTAGAGTACTGTTGGTTTCTATTAGATGACATGGAGGTACTCTTCCTTCGGTTGGAAGAATAACTACAAGATTATTAACCTAAGGGGAGTAAAACATAGTAGATAGGAATATCAATATGTTATATAGGGAAGTAATTGAGTGTTCTTCCATTAGTGTGGTAGGTCGGGATAAATTCAAAATCTGTATCTTCACAATCCGGTGGAGTGCTGAGCTTGTGGATGGATGAGAAAATTATATATGTATTGTAGGAACCCTCGAATCATGGGTAGTGATGGAGTACCGAGCATGAACCAGATTACAGAAAGGGGTCATCTACCCCATAACAAGAAAGCATCTGGTATTCTATTGGTCGTGAAATAGGGGGCATAGGATATGGAATATCATAGTAGGAGATGTAGTATTTGTAAAACAAATAGTGCATAGGGGAATCGTAATGTAGCCCAGGGAAGGGGATATGTCAGTTGCAAGAGTTCATCCTATACATGATGATAGAAAGGTTGGATGATTGATAGTCATAAAGAGATTTTTTATAACCTATATTCTTTCGAGTAGTTTTTGTCATTCAAGGTCCTCATATATTTTATAACTTCTCAACATGTAGATGGTTTGAGTGTAAATTTTGATTTATTTTTTCAGTTATGATCATCAACATGTCAATAGTTATATGGTTAAAATAAATATGTTTATGCAAGGGGTGTTAACTTGAGGTTGGTGTGTATCATTTCCTTTGGGATCTATTTGTACAATACATTTCAATTTTTTAATTGATTTTGGGCCTTGATTGTTTTGTATCTTATGGATGTGACATCAATTTTTATCATAGGAGAGTGACCTTCACATCTCATGGGGGTGGTAAGTATGATCATCATGGAGAATGTGATATTAGGGTTGGTTGTTTAGATCCAGTTCGTTAGCAATTGGGGGAGTTCACAACTCAAGTTGAAAGAATTAGTTTCTATGAATGGTGTGTCAAGTATAGTTTTTACCCACTTAGTGGATTAGTTTCATGATGATTTTATGTTGGATATCATAGGTTACCCAATTGAGAGATATTTAGAGTTCATAGTTGAACAAATTCATGGAGAAGAACTATTTTTCATTCCACCGTACTGAATGGAAGCAATGGAGTATAAAGAGATTTAGAATCAGCTATAAAAACTAATGTATTAAATATTTATCCATCCAAATCCATAACAATGGGGTTCCCTTGTTTTTTTTCCTAAGAAGGGTTATATGACGTTGCATTTGTGTTCTGATAATTTGAATTTGAACTCGATGACAGTGAAGAATGGTTATGCTCTTCCTAGTATCAATGATATTTTTTAGCTTAAGTGGGGTGATTGTCTTCTATTCAAGACTGATTTGATGTCAGGGTACCATCAAAAAAGACTTTAAACTATTATATATACCACCGACAACATTTAGAAGTCTATATAACATGCATGAGTTTTTTTATGCTCTTGGTATTGAAAAACACTCATTATATTCTAATATAATTGATAAACTGAATATTCTAATCAATTTGGGAGCATATTTTGGTTGTTTTGATTGATGAGATAATAATGTGCTCCCATACAAATGACATTAATTCTAAAAATCTTGAAATAATCTATATTAAAGTAATAGAACATATCCTATACAAAAAGAAATTTATGTTTCAATTCTATATGGACAATGTCCATTTATTTGATCACATCATCTCTAAGGATTGTGTGTCAGTTTATCTAGAGAATGTTCTGGTGGTAATTTATTTGTGTATTCTCTTTAATATTGTTGATATATGATTCTTTATAGGTTTAATAGGATATTATCATATACATATTAGATAAATTTCTTTCTAGGAATTTCCTCTATAAGGACTGAACAAGAAGGATATCAAATATTAATGGTCTCAAGAATGTGAGAATACAATCCAGGGTTAAAGAATCATTTGATTGCTCCACCTAATTTTATCCTATCTATTTTGGGTGACGAGTATATCGTGATCTTTATTGTGTCTAGAATCGAATTTGGATATGTTTAAATGCATATAAACAAAATCATTGAGTATGGATCGAATAAGTTGATGGCACATGAATGGAATTATACTACCCCAAATCTCAAGTTGCCCATGGGTTTTTGTTCTTTAATGTGTTGTTTGAATTGCCTTTGGGTCTAAATAATTATTTTGTATACCAATAAAAAAAGAGTAATGTATTTCTTTTATCAGTGAGATTTGAATCTATAGTAGTATATATGTGTTGGACTTCTCATGTGTTAATCTTGTTTTAATGATCACAAATCGGGTTAACCCGATTAACCGTATCTCAAATCATGTGTAGAGTCATTTTTTTATCTATTATTAAAATAAACATCCACTAGATCCTGATTTCTTTTAATCATGTTTGATTATTGTAAACTATATTTAATTTTGTTATATAATGGTTAAATTTAAGATTGATTAAGTCTAATTCAGTCAATGAATTTTACTCCTTAATATTGTTTATAGATATTGGGCTATGTCTGAGAAACTGTGAGTATGCCACTGGTTCTCGTTTTAAGTCAATGGACCATACATTGTGACCTAGACATCATTACCTAGACACCATTAACCAGACACCAAGAACCAAACACCGTGAACCTAACACCATAACTATTTACATATCCAATAATGTCTATGACACTGGTTTCATGCTAGCATCACTGAGACATCGTTCAATGTTTGGAAAAGGACCAGGCACCATGATCCTAACATCACATCTTTGGTACCGGTTCCGGATCTGAATGCAATTGTGGCATCATGACTATCTCAACACTCAATGGAAAAGAAGAAGACCCAATTTCGTGGTGACACCATTTACTAGAAATAATATTTTAAGAAAATTTGTGACACTGTTCTTTAATTAATTTTTTGCTTTAAAATTTAATTGCTCACAGTCATGTTTGAGTAAATTAAAGGCACTACCCTAATTAATGTTTCCTTGTAGAAATGTCACCTAATAGTATGGGTTATGAGATAAAAAATACATGAATCCTTTGTGTTCCAACGTTTGCACCCCCAATTAAAAAATAATGATAAGTTGGGATGAAAATACATACAAGTATAGAAGCAGTTGTTAATGTTTTTTTTAAAACCGAACTGATACATGGAACAAGACACAACTGATGAACACACGAAGCACTCTCAATGAATCAATAATGGACTAATATAGATCAGAATAAAAATCATCTTCACATTACCTATTCCACAAAGAAAACGAGCTATATCTTACAAGAAACTGGAGAACAAAACTCGTGATAGTCTATCTTTCAGGAGAAGACTCAATACCTGCATCTACTTCATCCTAAAATCCCAGAGTTACACAGAATAACACTGAGAGAATTTATAACCCTTCTCATCATCATTTATTTACCATGAACTTTTTTTTCTTTCGAGTAGTGTCTGTGTGTTTGTTTTAAAAACAAAAACTGTCTCTTGTATTAAACAGTAGGACACAAAAAATTCTTTATCTCATCACATATTACATCTATTTACTCCCATAGATATCTGTAGAAGAGGTCCTTCTGTGAACAAGTAGTTAATACTCATAAAGAATAGTGAAAGAGGTCATGTGACTTGGACAATCATGTGTACTGTTGTTTACCCCGATCCTGGGTGTGGATCAAGTTTATTAATATAGACTAATTGGTTGAAAGTGATCACCAAGTAGAGTGGATTAGGTCTCGTCTTGATACTGAACAACTTTATTTATTTACTATGTCTTTTAATTTAGTTTTTCTCAGATTTACTGCATATTTCAGAAACACTAGATTCTACTTGGGTAGTTAGTTTTGGATAGATTTTATAACTACTTTTCCATATTAGAATAACATCAAAAGTAGTATCCGTAACTCGTATTGATATTACTTTGAAATAATCAATCATTTGAGAAGTTATTTTGATATTCAAACTATTATAAAAATATTACCTTTATTAGTTGTGTTGTATTATTTTTTGGGACACTTTTTGAAGAGATAGTTTTAATAGGAATTTTAATAGATACTCAATTCACCCCCCTCTTGATTACACTACTCCAACAAACATGTGGTATCAATAGAGATTGATTCTTATTAAGACTTTGTATTTACATCTTTCTACTATTCTTTTAGTTGTACTATAAAGATTAGTACATTTTGGTTAATTATATATTTATAGCACTTTAAATGTATTTCTTTATTATGGATAATAGACTCGAAGGTGCCGCAATAAATAGACCTCTATTTTTAATATAACTAATAATTCCCAAGGGAAAATTAATATGAAAATGCATTTCGAAAGTATGGGTTTTCAAATTTGGTCTTCAATTATAGATGTGTATAATACTCATATGAATGATAGAATTAATTGGTATGACCCAATAGAGACTTCTTACAATTATAATTACAAATCCATGAATGCCATATATTTTCCTTTAGGACATGAGGAGTTTAACTGAATTTATTCTTGTAAAATTACCCATGAAATTTGTGATACATTGTCTGTTTCACATAGAAGAACTTCTAGTGTGAAAGAAATGTCACTTAATACGTAAAATATTAAATATTATAACATTAAAACGAAGCCAGGTAAGCCTATTTCTAACAGCTATCTCATGTTCAATGAAATCTTCAACACAATGATTTCTATATGAAGAGAAGTTACCAGTAAAGAACAAATCATGATGATTCTAAGATGCCTACCTGATATGTGGAGAAAAACCTCTATCATTATTAGTGAGTCATTCAATATCAGCAAATTACCTAAAAAATATCTCATTGGAAAACTAATGATGTTTGAATAGGAGTTGAAAGTCAACTAGGAAGAGGATGATGGACACATAAGAATATATTTTGGATTCAAGACCACTACCTCTAGACCCAAACAAAATATGAAATTGCAAGTCTCTGTAAAAACTTCCAACAGTGAAAAATCATTAGCTAACAGTGATGTTAAGATAGCTCAATTATCTTGAAGGTTTGTAAAATTTTACTAAATGAAGACAATTTTTAAAAATAGTAGCTTCAAATGAATATATTATCAAAAGTGAAGCGGGAAGAATGATTGGAAATGAAATGACATGTCTGATGAGATATTATGTTATGAATATAACCAAAAGGGACATGTAAATGGTGACTGTCCCGAGCTCAAATATAAAAAAATATGAGGAACATTATTGAAATAATAAAAAGGTATTGAATGCAATTTGGATTTCTTCTGAGGACATTTCCAATGATTTAGAGTCTTCACATAATGAACAGGCTAAAAATCCAACAAGTTTTTCATGATAGAGACTTCTGAGTTAAACCTGGAATCACCTGTACAAAATTATTATTATTTAAAGATGAATGTGATTCTGAAAATATATCTAAAGAAGAAATGTTTGAGTATTTTAGTGTCTTTGAGGAGGCATGTAACTAACTAAATGATAAATTCACGTATTTAGCGAAACAAATGCTCTTACCTCAACTGTTAAATCTGAACATACATGGAGAAAAAAGTTCAATTAATTAAAGGAAATAATGAATTAATGCAATCTAATGAGCAACTAAAAAAGGTTCCTGAAAGGTTTACTAATGGTAATGATACCTTGGTATAAATTATAGGTAAACAGATTTCCCCTAAATATAGAACTGGTATTGTCTCTCAACAAGGTAATGTTTTTGGAAATCAAAATTTTGTTACTAAATCTTGAACATATAATTTTACTTCTAGTTCAAGAAAGATTTCTGCTAGTTTAAATTATGATACACTCTCTACTATTTCGAGTTTTTCTGGACAAAATCAAGTTTATTTATCAAATACATTATATAAGGCTTATAGTAATAGTATGAGCCATATGTGGGTTCTTAAAAAATAGTTACTAATATTACTAGACCCAAACAAATATGGGTACAAAATTCTATTTTTATTTGATTATTTTGTAGGAAAATTCTTTAAAGAGATCTTGTAAAAGATTATGGTTCATGGATAGTGGGTGTTCAAGACACATGATATGAGACTATTCATGTTTCATGAACATAATAAAGATTTATGGTGGACATGTCACCTTTGGTGACAATACCAAATAAAAAATATATATCATTGGCCAAATTAGTAACTCCTACCCAGTTTTAATTTCCTAAGTACTTTTTTTGATGGACTGAAATATAATCTGATTAGTATTTCACAACTATGTGATGATGCATTTCATGTTAAATTTGAAAATGATGGTTGAAATTTCATTAATTCTAAAAATGAATTAGTATTATCTACATTATGAAATGAAATTGTATATTATTTTAACCTATATTCATTAGTTTCTCAAAATACATCATGTTTATGTGTTTTTCACAAAGAATCTTGGATTTGGAATAGAAGACTAGGACACTATAATATTAACTCCCATAGAATTCTATAAAGAAAAATTTTAGTCAAATATCAACTCAATCTAGAGATTCCAAATGATAATGTGTGTAATCATTTTCAAAAGGGAAAGCAACACAATATTTCCTTCAAATCATAGAAATAAGTTTCCACTTCTCAACCTCTGATGTTGGTTCACATAGATTTTTTAGAATATGTTGAGTTTCTAGATTAAATGGGAAGCACTATGTTTATGTTCATGTATATGACTTTTCTAGATATACTTGGACCGTATTTTTGGCTTACAAAATTGAAGCATGCTCTCATTTCACCAAATATGATAAAACTATAGATAATATTAGTGGACATATAGTTAAATATTTAAGAAGCGATCATGGTCATGAGTTTGAAGATCCATAATTTTAATCCTTTTTCTCACAAAATGGATATAGTCATAATTTCTCTGCTCCTAGAACGCCTAAAAAAATGGAGCGGTAGAAAGATGTAATATTACCTAGCAAGAAATTGCTATAACCATGATTAGTGAATATGATAAACCAATTTACTTATGGACTGAAGCTATAAATATAGCATGATATATTATTAATAGAGTATTGATTAGAAATATTCTAAAAAAACTCCATATGGGTTATGGAACAATAGAAAACCCAATAGAAACTACTTAAAAGTCATTGGATGCAATGTTTATATCCATAATAACAACGAAAATCTTGAAAAGCTTGCATCCAAGAGTAATGAACAGATATTTTTTGGATACTCAATCTATTGGAATTCCTATATAGTGTTTAAAACAAGAACTAAATGTATCATAGAATCTTTCCATGTCATTTCTGATGCGACATATCCACATGAGCCTAAAATATCTCTAGAGAATATTGAGGATGATATGTCAAATCTGGACATCAATGCTAAACCATCCATATTTTGTATAAAGGAGCCAATTCTAGTTCTGAAAACACACAAGATCCAAGTTACAATGAACTTGAACCTATTGAAGAACCTAAAGTTTCTACCCCTTCTTGTTCTAGAGATGTTATAACCCTTAAAAACCATACATAATATGCTATTATAGGAGATTTATATAAAAGAACTCAAATTATAGCTTCTTTTAGAAATCAGGATGAACATCAAATATTCTTCTCAGAACATGAACAAAAAAACATTAATGATGCTATCAATGATGAATTTTGGTTTGATGGAAATGCAAGAAGAACATAGTCAGTTTGAAAGGAGAAAATTTTGGAAACATATTGACAGACCCAAAGAAATATTCACAATAGTCACTAAGTGGATGTTTAGAAAAATGTTAGATGAAGTGGGTAACATATTTAGAAACAATACTAGATTAGTCACACAAAGCTATATTCAAGAAAAAGGAGTTGAATTTGAGGATACCATTACACTTGTTTCTAGATATGAAGCCATCAGAATCTTGTATGCTTATGCTGCCAATCTGAATTTCAAACTATATCTAATGGATTTCAATAGTGAATTCATAAATGAGAATATAGATGAGGATGTTTTTGTTAAAAACCCCTTGGTTTCACAAATCAACACTTTCAAAATCATGTTTTGAAATTATAAAATGGTATATATTATTTAAAACACGCTCCAAGTGCATGGAATGATAGATTACATACTTATATTATTTCAGAAGGTTTTATAAAAGGTATTACTAATCCTACTCTTTTCATAAAACGAATTTAAAATGATGTTTTAGAAATTCAAATTTATGGAGATAATGATTTTTTTGGATATTCAAAAAATTCTATATTTCCTGAGTTTTCAAAAATGATGAAAGTTGAATTTGAAATGAGATTAATTGTAGAAATTAAATTCTTTCTTTGATTTCAAATCATTGAAGATAATGATGGTTTTATTTTAAATCAAATTCAATAAACTATATATCATCTAAAACGTTTTGGCTAGGATAGAACTAAAAGTTGGGATACATTAATGAGTACTTCTTTTATGTTAGATCTAGATTAAGATGGAATGTCTATTGATTAAACAACATATAGAGGAATTATTGTAATCTTACTCTACTAAACTGCTAGCTGACCTGACATGATGTTTACTGTATGTATGTGTGCTCATTTTCAAGAAAACTTTAAGGAATAACATTTAAATGTATTTAAAATGATTTTCAAATACCTCAAACATACAACCAAAATTGGATTGTTCTAAAATATAGGACAATAATTTGGGTTAGTTAGCTATTTGGATGCTGATTTCGGTGGTTGTATGTTAGATAGAAAAATCACCTCTGAAACAATTAAATTTCTAGGAAGTCACCAGTATCATGGTGAATAAATAATGAAAACAATGTTGCATTATCTATTTTCTTAGTTAAATATGTAGATATCGGTAGTTGTTGTGCACAAATTTTGTAGATGAAACACATATTACTAGATTATAGATATCAATTCCGGATTGAATCCCCAAATTGTGACAATACAAGTGCTATTATCATTTCAAAAAAATCATGTTTCATAATCGAGGACAATACAAATTGATAAGACATCAAATTTTGAGAGACCATTATCAAAAAGGTGATATCACATTTGAATTCATTAGAAATAAATGTCATCTAGCTAATATATTCATGAAATCATTAAATTAAAAAAGTATATATTACATCATACATGAATTCGGAATTATAAATATTCATTAGATAATGTATTTTTTTAGAAACATATGGTTTAACAGTTTACGGTTTCATGATTTATAGTTTAACAATTCATTATCTTAGAATCAATGTCCCAATATCATAGTTCGACACCTTATTGTCTTGTTCTTAATGATTTATGTTTACAGTCTGACAATTACTATCTCTCGGTTACTATCTTTCACTTACTATTCCAAATGATGCAGTCTTACCATGTGGAGACACACTATAACGATGTCAGCATGACAATCTGTTCCGGTATGACTATGATAATCTGTTCCGGTCTAACCGAGACAATTTTTTCCAGTCTCACTGTAATGACACTATTTTGTTTTATTTTTATTTTTTTACCCCTATCACTGTGTTGATTATTTTGTTATTTTTATCTCGTAATTTATAATTTGTGACACATGACATCCCTAAATGATAAAAATGAAATATCATTCACTTTTTTCTTCGCTCAATCCCTCTTCTCTTGAAACTGAAACCCTTCTCTCAAACTGTAAGTCCTCTTTCTGCCTTTCACATCTCTCTCTCTCTCTCTCAAACCCTTGTTGAATTCCAAGTTTGATGTTCCCAGCTTCCTCAACTCTAGAGAATATCATATCGCAGTAGAACATTAAAAGAGAACCGAAGGTAGAACCCGAAGAACCACAAAACCCAAATATTATTGATAGAATATTAGTCCAAGAAAATGAAAATTTTTCTATGTTTTTACTGACAATAATGTTATTATATGTGAAAGTACCGAAAGAGTATGGATGGATAGTATTTTTCACAAAAGAGGAATGGTCGATTTATCCAAAACATGATGCTTAATTTTATCAGTTTGTCCAATTCTCATTCGACACAGAATATGGTTTTTATAAGAAGTTGTATTAATTTCTAGATATATAATTTAACCTTGAGGTTATGGGAAGGCTTCCTAGGGATAGCTGATGTCAGAATTTTTTAGTACTACAAAATAGGTCCTCCTCTTCCAATTGATATTTCTGTCTTAGAAGAAGCCTTGGGAAGCATGACTTGCAATAAAATGAGAACAAGAGAAATTGATGTTATGTCGGATGGGGAATCGAGGTTTCTATTTATGTTTATCCAGAATCTGATTAGTCCAAAGAATAGATATTTTTCTACACTCATGTTTCAAGATGTATTCTTGATACATATTTTGAAAAATGGACACAAGATCAATCCATGTCAGTATGTTATACTTCAGATTTGTGAATTGATTAAGATAAATTCAAATACTACCTCTTTATTATATTCAATGTATATCTCTGAAATGTAGTATGCTAAAAGAATGTTTGGAATGAATGAAGAAGTCATCAAATACTATGAGTTCTGTATCTCAATGGTTACAGTCAAAAAGTGGAAAATAAGTTGGAATCCATAGAAAACGTATTAGGTAGATAATAATGAAAGGATATATGGATTGTTAAATATATTTGAGCATCCCTCAAGACCTATGAACATTTTTTATCTGGGTTAGGATCTAGATAAAGTGGTTGATTATTCTGAAGAAGAAGAATAGGTAGGTGTGGCACCGATGGAAGGAAATTTCATGGACAAAGAAGACAAAAAACCACCTATTCTACAAAATACAGTTGAGAAGGAAGTACCTATTACTGAAAGAAGTGCTGATTTAGAGGAAGAACCTACATCTAGAAAAGAATCTATTGTTAGTGTAAAAAAAGTGTTGTACCTGAGGAGCATCAAGAAGAAGAGTATATTATTAAAGAATAGGCTATTGTAGAGGAACTTTTATAGGAACAAGATGATCCAGAACATATCCTATCAGATTAGGAACGAATAGAAAAAGCCATCTAGCTGGCTAGAAATGTAATGGTTGAGTCTATTAGAGATGAAATTTTAAAAAAAAAATCAAGAAACTGAATCACTTTTTCCTATGAGAGAAACACCTATTAAGAGGGAGAAACACCCCAGTCCAGAAAGTATTTATGTTCCTATTACTATTGATCAAACCACTATGGATACCTGGTATAAGTTTTCTAGCAACATTTATGTGGATAATTCGAAGGATACCTCGATGAAATTGATAGACCATTCTACTGTGTTTCAATATAAAATGAATTCTTATTTAGAAGTAATCTCTTCAGAGGAACCTAAACCTATTTTAATTCCTATTCCTAAACCATCTCATGAAACTTATTCTTATATGAGTCACAATGATTTAAAAGCATTTAAAGATACATTATTAGTTGGATTTGAAAATATCATGAACACACAACCTAGTCCTTGGACAAATCATAGTGAAGGAGATGCTTCCAAGATATTAGAGAAATTAATATAGAAGATTAAACAAAAAATGATTCATGTAACACAAGAGGCTCAAATTGAAAATAAGCAGTTGAGTAATAAGTTGAAGTCCCTCCGAGCTATGATGGAAGATATACAATATTTTTTTCAATTAGGACAAGCTCCTATTTCGAATTCTATTACGGATGTTAGTGGTCTGATTACACATAAATTTATCTCTCTATTTCAACTGAACGTGACTTCAATATTTGAAATTGTGGATAAGAGAATCATCTAGATAGTCCATGAGATGTGTGAGCTTGTTGATTGTCTTAACAACATGGAATTTGAGTACAAAGGATTTCTACAGAATTTTTTTCAATTAGCTCAAGTCCCTCACTTTAGCTGTTACAACCTCTACTTCATCTGGACATTCATATTAACCCGTTGACATTGGTCTCCTCAGAATGGTTATTATGGAGTAACTTCAATCTATGTTGTGTGTATTTGAAAAATATAGTTTATATAAAGTTGTAAAGAATAGTGACAATGTCCTTGATTTAGTGAGGATTCATTACATGATCGAAAATGATGATCTGGATGAAATTACTAAGAATTTTGATTTCTATGTTAATATGATTTTATTTAAGCATGATTTGATCAATCACTTCAATTATATTGTAGAAAACCATAACATACCACCTCACAATCAATCCATCAAGACTCAAGTCCAAAAGCTTAAAGACTTTAGTCCTATATATGACATATTCATGGTAAACAAAGTTAATTTCACGAAAGCCATACAGTATGGTGGTAAGATCATTAATTATTTCATTCAGTTGTTCAAGCCTTATCCTCATTAGTAGAGAACTACTATTTTAGCTCATGAAGCTGCACCCTTATGCCCTGGTTTAACTACATCCTGATCAAATTCCTTTGCTTCTAGCTTGATATCTGTATCTCAGGATCACATCTAGATCTGACCTGTTATCAATGACAAAACCTTTCATCAGTCTTCCACCAAACACATTTTGGGACCTTTTGTTTTTGAAGTCCTACCACTTCCTTCATTGACTATTGGCTCACTCCCTTCATCAACCTCTAGTTCTGCTCTAGTGGCTCTTTCAGATACTGCTACCAAGGGAAACGAGAAGACATCTAGTTCTGATGAAATGTGAAAATTTTATCTTGATAGGGATGTTTTGTACTTTTTCCTATGGATTGTAATGACAAATATCATTCTATTTAATAAAATGTGACCTATTGTTATCTATTCCCTTTTATAATATCATTACTTTTTCATTATTTTCCTCTAATCATTTTCGTAATCCCTAAAGGGGGAGAAAGAAAACAAAGAATAGTAATCTAAACTTATATGCTTTATAATCATCAAAAGGGGGATATTGTTGGACTCCTCTTATGTTAATCACATTTTAATTATCAAAAATCTTATTAACCCTATTTACACTATCTCAAATAATGTGTAGATATGTTTGGTTTCCCTTTAGTTTAAATAAACATCCAATAAATACTTATTCTTATAAATCACGTTTGATAACTCATAATATATTTAATTTTGATATATAATGATTTATTCAATGAATTGCTAAGTATAATTCATTCTATGAATATTACTTCTTAATACTATTTACAGATATTTCCAAATACTGTAACCCAGACATAGTGACCCAGAAATAATTAACTAGATATCATGAACCTGACACCATATCATGCTTCAGATCTCATTAAGTATCTGACACTGGTTCCGTACTATGATCACTGAGACCCCATTCAATGTTTTTAAAAGGACCAGACACCGTGTTCTTAACACCGCATCTATGCTTTCAATTGCTCATCTAAATGAAATTATAGAATCATGAAAGTCTCACCAATAAAAGGAAAAGTAAAAGACATCATTTTGTGGTTACACCGTTTCCATGTGATTCTATTTCAAGAAAAACTGTGACACCATTCTTCGATATTTTTTCATTTAAATTTCATTTCTGATGATCATATTAGAGTCATTTTAAGGCACTGACATAATCAATGTTTCTTGGTATACATGTCACCTGATAGTACAAAGTATGAGGTGTAGAATACATGCATCCTGTCAGTTCCAACATGTATATCCACAATTAAAAAGAAAGATAAGTTGGTCTGCAAATACATAGAGATATAGAAGCAGAAGAGGGAGTTTTTTTTGAAAAATCTACCTATTACATGCAAAAAGATACAAAAGAATAACACACGAATCACACTCGATTCATGAAGGATGGTCTACCATAAATCAGAATGAAAATAATCTTTATTGTACCAACTTCAAGAAGAACATGATCTAGATCTAACTTGAAATTAGTGGTCCAAACATGTGATACTCTATTATTCACAAGAATACTCGATACTTATATATGCTTCGTCTTAGAATCCCAATGCTGCCTAGAATTACAATCAGATCATTTCTATTCCATTCTCAACATCTTTACTTTGTTATGAACTATTTTTTTCTTTCGAACAATATGTGTGTGAGTGTCTATATTAAAAAAACACTATATATGGTATTAAACTGAAGTATACAAGATATAATTCCTCTCATAACATCATAAATCTGTTTACTCTCACTAATAAGCGTTGATGTAGTCTTACTGTGACCTGGTAGTTTATACCCATGAAGAACAATGGAAGAGGTCATGTTACCAAGACAGTCATGTGCATTATTGTTTACCCTAATCCCGGGTGAGGATAACGTTTATTAATATAAACTACTCTGTGGCAGGTGATCACTAAGTGGAGTGGATTAGGTATCATATTCAGAATGAACCACTTTTTCTATCCATTGTGACTTTTAACTTATTATTTTCTCTAATTTAATGTATATTTCCAAAAAACACTAGATTTTACATTGATTATTAGTCTTGGTTAGATGTTATAACTTCTTTGGCTTATTAGAATAACTTAAAAAGTTGTTTCAATAACTCATATTGATATTACTAATAATTAATCAATCTTCTAGGAAGTTATTTGAAAAGTTAAACTATTGTAACAGTATTAACTTGATTAACTAAGTTGTATTATTTTAATTGGGGATGCTTTTTAATGTGAACATTTTAACAGAAAATTTTATAGATTCTAAATCAATTCCCTCTTGAGTACTCTACTCCGAAAAAATATTGGTTCAATAATATGAATTATTTTTAATTTGTGATAAACTATGCACCCAGAAATAGATTTAGTGTTTTTGATGCTTTGTGCAGGAAAAACAGTCTGAGAAATATCACGAGTCCAGCTGTTAGTGGAATATGAAATATTTTTGGTTGATATACACATTGATATTGATGAGGTCTTGTCACATGTAACCCATTTTTCCTTATTATATTAATCCAAACTTTTTATTTGATCAAGGAAATTACATTTCAGTATCTTTTGTTTTTGAACATTAGGTAAATCCTTAAAGATCATGATTCACCTTCTGATTGAACTATAAATGAGGATGATAATCTATGACTGAAGAAATATTGTTGTTCCCACATGTATGCACTAATATTTCATGTTTTATTTACATTTATTGACGTGGATAGAGTAAATATTTTTAGAACGATGTATCACAAAATTCAAATACAATATTTTTGGCTGGGAATGAAAAAAGTGATTTCTAGTTTTGTGATATTATTCTACAACTGTAAATAGGTGAAGGCATAGAATCGGTGACCTATTGTATTTTTACAACTATTGACCATTCTAGAATGGAAATGGTATGCATTTACCCTAGAATTTTTGTTTTTCTACTAAGGAAACCGTAGAAGAATGAAACAATATGGGTGATTATAGATCCATTCACAATAGTATACCATTTCTTTCCAATTAATGAGACTTTTTTGGTTAATCATTTAGAAGATATATATTTTTGAGATATAAGTATTTTCATCGGGTAACCTGGTGTGTAGATTTATATTATGATTTTTGTTTTACACGACGCTTATAGTATGTTATACATATGTTTCTTGGTAATTAGGTTATTCTATTCACATATTTTCACCAATACACATGTGAGAAATCCGAGTGTAGTATCCAGGTTATATAGGAAATTATAAGGGAATGTGTCCTTAAATTTTTGCGTACATGGGAGAAGAACTTATCAATGTTTTAGATCACATATAAAAACAATTTTTGGAGGAATACTTATTTAGTACTATATAAAGAATGTTAATGTAGAACATGAATATCTTCTCTATATAGGATGGAAGTGGGTTGGTTAGAATTGTGGGGACTATATATCGTATATGATACATCAGATCAGGTTTAAATGTTTCAAAAAAGTATGGATATATTTCATAGTAAGAAAAGTATTATGATGATTAACGCTATCAACCTATTGACATTATAGTGTGACTATGTGTTCTTCGGGTGACTCTGATATTGGGTCATCATAGGATTCATAAGCATAGAAAGTTGGTACTCATGATTGTTGGATTTATTGTATTAGAGAGATTATAACCGGTGGTTTATCAATTGGATCTACTATAGAGTTATAGTGGTATGCACACTTTATTTCATATGTCACAGATTCAATAGTATCAACCCGAACATTCTCATGTGATCAATGTTGGGGACGTTGAGATTGAGGATGAGTAATGCATTGAGAAACATCCATTATGTGATTTGGATCTACGTGAAAATGTACTTCGGTGAAAGAACATGTTACTAGATTGAGATCTACGGTCAAAAATATTATTTCAAGATGAAATGTAGGAGGGGGAAGCATATATATAGTTTAGTGGCTGACCATTCCACCTTAACATTATAGTGGTTCTTGGGAGAAAATATCAAGGATGTGTTGTTATAAGGTGAGGATATTGTTAGATCCTGAACCTTCAAGAGAAGTCATATAATAACATTCGTGTACTTTGTAATATTTATAAATATTAATTTTTGGGGATTGATTAATTTTTTTGTGTGATTTTGGGATTTTTATTTAGGGTTTCTGGTTTAGTATGTGGTTAGCAAATGGTTTTTCCAAACCATGTTCCTGCCCATGTAAACAATATCCTCTATAACCCCTATAAAGAGAGGGTTCATATTTTTAGAACATGGTTTGTCAAACCAGATGTCCACCCAAGACAAACCATGTACACCCTATACCTTAGACAGAGGGTTAATATATATTTTTCACATGGTTAAACAAAATGTGAACCCTCCTAGGAGAAACTATGCAACTCAGATAGTTATGGTGCATGGTTAGGGTGGACATTTAATTTAACAATGCATCCCATCCCAGAAATGGTGCACATAAATATTTAATAATCTAAAATTTTAATTAAATTTTTTTGAACCCTCAATGTATATCCATAATCCCATTCAATCATCCTAATATGATTCCCTTTTCTCTTGAAGGTTACCGAAATGATTTTTCGACAACTCTAACCCCTTCATTGCGAAATCATCTATTTTATAGAATCAATATACCCCTCTCTCATTAATTTATTTATTATCTATTCTGGTTTTTCACTATCCTATATTTCTCCCCATTTGGAGTGGGATGAATCCTCTACTATTGATGGTTTAGATCTAGGTTGTATTAATCATGTTTTTTTATAGTGATCCTAGGTTTTGATCTTATATCACCTCTATCATATTGAATTAGACCATTCTACATCTAACTATTGGACACAGATTTTATATATATCATCAATGATCCTAGTATTGGAAGTCTAATTTTAATCCACATTTTATTAAAAATGATCACATATTTGTTGTTATGTTGTCTATTTTCCACATTGTGCAATTTATTTATAATTAGAAATTAATTTTATTACCTTGTAATTATGAGAACCATCATAAATCCCAATGGACCTATTGTTGATTATGGTAAGGGGAATAATATAAAACCTTGTTACAACAATATTATTCAAATTTTGAATCTTGAAATAGAAAAAGTTGAATAATTGGGTATGGGTAATTAAGCTAAATCATTGTTTCATGGTTTGATAATGGGATTTAATGGGTTGATTGGCTCAAATTTGATGGGCTAATTATATGTGTAATGACAAATCATTAATGGATTAATGGGGGATTTCGCATGTTTCCACATGTGATAAATGAGAAGAACTATTGTTGTGTTTGATATATGTAAGGGTGCCCTTCGTTCTGGATGATTGATAAGATGGTCATTGATGATGAATCCCAGTAGATGTCTTTTTGAAATTGTGAAAAAGTAGTGGTTGAGGAATAAAGGATCCAAGAACCCATGGGGTAATAAAATTATTATCTTGGACTCGTTTTATATTTATATGTGATAGTGAAAATGCATTATGGGTGAGATACAGATTCTCCTAGTAAAAATGGAGTTCCAAACTAATTCTCTAGGCCCCCATTCAGGAATTTTTAATTGATGCTAGACATACGCTCTATATATCTGTGATATGAAATGAAATTTGACTTAAATTGAATAATGAAATCACAATAAATGATAAAAATAATTAATCTATATGGTGTATGCTTAGGGATCCTACATGGCCCGAAGTAGGTATAATGTGGTTTACTAAATAATAATAAATGTGAACACTCATTAATTTTTCCCTTTAAAATTTATTCATTATAAAATTGAAGAAACTATTATATATTGGATGTTAAATTAGACACAATTGGTGGTCGCCTAATGAGTTTAACGTAGACCCCACTCAAACCCCTAATTTTTACTCAAATGGATTTCATGTTTTCCAGACATGATAAGGAAAATATATATATGTTTGATGGTTATTTTGGGATTCAGTATAATGAATATATGATGGAACTAGACATGATTATGCGACCCTCTCAGGATATTTCAGCATGTCTTTTTTTTTGGATCTTCAATTGTCTCTTTACAATTATATGACATGACATATTTACTGCATTCATTTATGGTTATGTTCCCTATTTTGGGATTCTTCATGTCATTCGGGTACTTTAATTGATATTTTTATTACCATTTTAGATATTTTTTATTTATATTATTTTCTCACAATGATAAGGATTTTACAGTATTCCCATATGGCTTAATAAACCCTCAATGTTAACCAGTATCCGGACATGTATGGGGATGAATTCTTTAGGCCTTGTGATATACTATCTTAGTGCACAAGCATGCGACACCTGGGTTGGGAAACTACGTCAAGGATCAAATTATTTGATTACCTTATTATTAATGTCTTATGAAAATCGAATATTTTTCATATGACCAAAAATTAAGAATTTTTATATATAGGGTATAGACTCGAATGTCATGATCAATTTATCACACCCTTATGTTGATGTTATGATTATGTATTCCCCTTGTTTACACATACTGAGAATATGAGATCACACTATCTTATGTTTCATTTCAATATGATATAAAGAAATATATTATTTATGATATTTCTTAAAATGTATCTACATATGATGAACATAGTGGAAGATGATGCATTTCACCCATGTACCAATTATTTGTGTTTCAATGTTTCCAAAGGCACTATACCATTATGACACCAAGGTGTGTCTATGTGTAATGTAATGAGTATGTATCTAAATGATGTATTATCGATGTATTAAATGCTTGGGTCACAATAATGTAAATCAGATGATAGTTTAAGGTATCCATTGGAAATTTGGATGAGAAAAAAGTGCACCTTTAATAACATGTCTAATAATAGAGTCTAAGGTGACTCAAAGTATAAGAAAATTTACTAGAATTTTGGTAAAGGGTAGATAGATTGGAATCCATGAAATTAAATCCTTTTATGGATACAACATATGTATATAGGTCCAGTACTATGGTAACTAGTGGTATTAATATCAAAATGGTTGTATTGAGCTAGAATAAATCCTCGCCAAGAGCATTACAATGAGCCTTAATGCACACCTGGTTTGAGAATATCAATTGATAACCTTTGGGAATTCACAAACTATTTATAAACCATTATGATTTATTCAAATAGAATTTTACTATTAATATAGTAGGATAAACCTAATTATATATATATATATATATAATAATGTTTCACGATTTAAACACCGTATAATAAAATATTTAGGATTATGGGGTTCCCCTCTAGAATTATTGTCTCTTACACAATGTTTTTTAATTTATAGTCAGTGGATTAAACCTAAAAAAACTGTTTCAATGCTGAGTGTAATGGAAAATGAATTTATTTATCCCATCAGAATCCAAATGTTATATATTTTTAAATGAAAAATTGCATTATTATTCTCACAAATCAATCTCAATATATGAATCACACTATACTTACAAAAGAAAAAAGGAAGGAACAACATTCATTTCGTAACATCATATGAAAATTTACAACTTCTTTCAATGGGTCTTACATTCCACTATTTGTTGAAAAATATATCAAGACCACTGAATTGATATTTTCTATTATCAAGTGTTTGAAAAATGAAATATTTATTTTGGATGTCTACAATTATTATGGTGACGTGGATCAATAGTGTAATTTTATCAGGAAAGAAAGGAAACAAGATGAAATTGAATCCATGGATGCTGATGGGCTTATAAATCATGTGTGGAATTCAAATAGATTAATCGATTACTCTAATTTACAAATCCCTCTAGTTAAAAGGGTAGTTAAAAAATTTAGGCCCCCTCAAAATGGGATGGTTTCCAATGTTCACACCCCAAAAAGAAAATACAAGGGATCTGGGATGCCTATGGAGACGACAGTCTCCCCTCACGAGGAGGATTTTTGCAACCTATATTGCATAACTGACTACAATTGACATAAAGAATACTGTTAAGGAAGACATGGAATCAAATGATATCAATGAACACCTCATGAATTTGAATGAAGAAATTATAGAAGATTCTTTTATGATCAACATCTAAGAGGTTTATTCCCATAAAATGATTGAAAGATAGTTAAAAGTAGATATGAATGTTGATAAATGTTCATGGATTGATAAAAAGATTAGGATTTTGATTTGTGTCTTCAACAAAGGTAAGACCAATATAGAAAAACGTGTGAAATCATAGGATAGGATGGCGTCTTGATTTCATGATCTCAATAGAAAAACTCTTGATATGGAGGTTAACTCCATCGAATGGAAATTATTCATGGTCAAAGACTCTTAATTTTTTAAATTATTTTGGAATTACATGATGATTTCTTATGAATTCTGATCCTTATATATCCCAAATGTTGATGGTTTCCCACTTTTTTGTAAAATTTATTTTGAAATAAAAATAATGATTATGGATGATATAACTAAAAAATAAAAGTGAATGACTGAATGCCAAATAGATGTGAAGAAGTTATACAATGGTGTAAATAAAGAGAATGTTCCATACAATGCACATACTATACATTAGTGTCTCAATTTTATGGATTTTGGGAAATATTGTAATTTTTGAGAAAATAAGAGGGTTACTGATAGTGATCAATTTTGGTAACCACTAATGGTGAGAGGGGAAAAGAAATTTCATGTGATAATTATTTCTAATTAGGGGTGAGACAACAATGTGGTGAATGGTACACTTATCATCTACTCTAGAACTGTTCATATCTTTTTCTTATGTCAGTATTCCAATTCATTCATATATGAATAAATTTCTAAAGGTATCACGATTCCACCCAAATGATTATATTTTGAATTAATAGTGAAAACAACTAATGGTACGATGATCACATATAACATATTTCATTCTTCTTAGGTTGAGGTTTTTGGGAATGTCCTTCCTCCAAATGATGTTATTCTCCCATTGAATGATTATGATATTATCTTAGTCATGTATTGGAATTATATACATAAATATAACACTTCTTTTTGAGTAAGGTAAGTAGTGTATGATAATAATTACCAACCAATGATCATCGATTAATGCGGAAATATGTATAAACTTCTTTTGGAGATATCATCAATTGTATGGGTCTTGATTCTCATTATGATGGGGTGTTTGTATCAGTTGTTTATAGTGAAACATGACATCAATAAAATTCATATTGTATGGGAATTTTTGTTTTCCATCCATAATAGTATTCCAGATATACACTAAAGCGAAATTTTTAGTTCTAAAATGAACTCTTACATGGTGCCATTCATACTTCAAAAAATCCCTATAGAATGGCACTGATTGAGTTGTAGGAATTTAAGAAGAAACCCTAGGAGAACCTTCAAAATTGTTTTATATAACCTTATGTGTCACATTAGGGTGAATAAATTATTTTTTTATAAATAATGATTGATATATGTGACTTTTCAATGATTTTCAAAAGTTGAACCAAATCATTATCATGAACAAATATCTTATACCCTATATTGAGGATCAATTGGATCCACTGTGTGGAGATAAATATCTTTTAATTACTGAACAAACATCTCTATATCATCAATTTATGGTTTAAATGGAATATATTACCAATTATACATTCTGTGCAATATATGGACACAATTAATATATAATTATATCATTCGGTCATACTAATTTCCTTGAAATCATCATATATATTTTGAATAAGGACATTACAGATCTCCTTGAGCAATTTGTGGAAGTCTTTATAGTTGATATTTATATCTATTAAATGATTATAAAATATAATGGAGATCAATTGATAATTGTACTCCAGACCCAATAAAATGAGTAATTGTAAGAAAATGTTAAAATATGTTAATGTTTTATAAAAATGTTTCATATTGGAATCATATAATCTTAGGAGAGGATATATTAGTGTATCAATCAATGATAGGGGTTATTAAAATTTCTTTTAAACCAGACATGTTCAATGAAATACCTATTTTTCTTGGTTTAGTAGGATAGTATTGATAGTTTTTGTATAATTTCCATAGACTATATGATACCCTCACCAAGTATACATGGAAGGGAGACATGTTCCTCTAGAAAATGTAATATGAGGAAAACCCCATGGAAATGAAGAGAATATTAGTCAGTCTATCATTTCTTACTTTACCCTATAGTAGAGATGGTTTTGTAATCTATACTGATTAATCCATGAAGGGATTGGGATATTTTACTATAAATAATGACATTTTTATAGCTTATGCCTCACTACAATTGAAGTATCTGGAGAAAAATCATTGAACTTGTGATTTGGAGTCAGCTATAGTAATCTTATCCTTAAATATATAGAGTAATTATATATAGCCTGAAAATTGTGATATATAAATATATATATATATATCCGAAAAAAATTCAGTATATATTAGAACAAAAGGATTTGAAAATTTACTGATCAATGTGGTTATGGCTGATTAAAAATGACTACTTCTAAATACATTAAAACCCTTGTAAAGACATCAATGTAGAAGATACATTGAGTCAAATGGGTCATGCTAGCTTATCCATGAAAAGGATAAACAATATATCCAATATTTAGTTTTTTGAAAGGATGAATATTGACTGATAAGGCAGGGATATAAAATTATGTTAGCAAGACAAGGTGGGGAGATAAAATTCTAATGGGATATTACATCCATTATTCATATCATAATGTAAATGTAAATGAAACACTATGGATTGTCTCTTCAAACATCCCAAAAAAACATAATTATAATAATGATATACATGTTGTATCCAATTTCATTATAAATACAGCACACTTAATCACTATCATAGAATACATATTTCTTGATCATCATTGAAGAATATTCATTAAGGTACTTGTATGGTTCCATAGAGCACCACATTCCACTATGTATGATCACGACCCAAGGTTTACCTTTTTATTCAAGTGAAGTCTCCAATAGGGATTGGATATATAGTTATGTTTCAGAACTACATTTCATCCTCAAACAGATGGGTAGTCTGGGAGGAAAATTCAAACCCTAGAGGGTATGAAGATATATTGTTTCATCAGATATAATAGAATTTAGATACTGACACCTTCCTCTAGTTGAGTTATCTTACAAAAATTGATTTCACTCAAGAATTAATATGGCTTCTTAGGAATCCCAATATATAATGATATGTGGATATCCAATGTGATAGAATGAATTTGAAAAATGTATGATATCGATAAATGAGATAATTAATAAATTGGATGATACAGTTAGATTCATATGGAAACATATCAAGGAAAATCTGATTTAGTAGAAAATTTTATCTTACAATCACCGATGCGATCAAGAATGTTATGATAGTCAAATGGTGTTTCTAGGAATTTTACAATGGAAGAAGGTTATGAAATTTATTAATAAAGGGAAACGAAGGTATGGTTATATCAGCCCCATTTAAATTATTGATCATATCTAGATGGTAGCCTATATTTTGTAATAGCTACAAAACCTCTCTCAATGTAATGATATGTTCAATATGTATCACCTAATGAAATACAAACATGATCCTTAACAAGTAATAAACTCATAGGTTGTACCATTGGAGATAGATCAATGTTATGGGGAATAATAAGTAAATATTAAGGACTATATATAGAAATTTCAATGAAACAAGACCAATCACTTGGATAATGTGTTTTGATGAAATCACTAGTTTGAATAAGCTACCTGAAAACATGAGGATATGATGAGGAAACAGTATCTACATTTTTTATATCAGATTAATTTATATCAAGGGTAAAATTCATTTTATGGGCAAACAATGTAACACCTTGAGTTATTATTATATTTTATCAAAAATTAAATTCCATTGATAGCTTGTGTTACACAAAACACAGAGTTTATCTTGTGTTATACACAACACCTAGTTTTAACAAACCTTGATAGATTATTAATATTATTACTTAAATAATGATATTATAAACATTATATTAAAATTATAAAATATAAACGGTAATAACTAATTTTTAAATATTAATTATTATATTTTAAAATATATAAAATATATTTATAAGAAATAATTGATTTATAGTAATGTGTTCGTATGATTTGAAAATACTATTTTCTCAAAAAAATAAATTTTATTATTTATTTCTTTGAAAAATAATAAAAATATTTTTTCTTCTTCATAAAATAAATTTGATAAAATATAATAATTTTAAATCTACATGTGTAAATTATCACAGTGTGAATTTTTTATAATTTTATGAAAATTTATTTTTGTCGATGAATAGGGAGAATATTTGTTTTTATAAAAAAAATTTCCTTCTTATTTAAAAAATATATAAAGTTATTTAAAAAAATGTTTACAGATAAAATTAGTCGAAATGTTTATATATTAATTTAATTGAGGTAATTATAATGATTTTCATGCTAAATTTTTATATAAAAACATTTAAGACATTTAAAAATTTTCTTTCTAAAAACCTAATTTCCTATCGTGTCTATGAGATTAATTTTAATTATATTTTTCCCTTTTAGGAATGGAATTAAAAAAATTGATTACATAATTATAATTATTATATGTGTAATTATCTAATAAGTTCAACATAATTTTTTAAGAAAATAGATGTTAAAAATAGTAAAAATTAATTAGTTCATTTAAGGTAAAAATGTGTTTACCGAGGGTTAAACTAAAATGATATGGGTTAAAAATGACCCAAAACATGTCTAAGACCTATTTAGTAGAATTATTTCCATATTAACCTTCCCAATTTGTATTCTAGGGTAATTTGTTAAGCATTTTTTGGGAATTAATTTATAATTTTTGATGAATTTGGGAAATTTGAATGAAATTTCTACGAGGGTTCCCTTTCCCCACATGTAAATAACACTCTGTCTCGTCCCTTATTTACATATATAAATAAATTTGGAGAGAGAAAACTATAAAAATTTATCTCCCAAAAATACTTATACACATTATAGAGAATTTTTTGCTCCCAAAAGACCAACACTGTGATCATTAAGAGGATATCCAAAGGAGGTTTCTATAAAATGTGTTAAGAAATTATCACCCGTGTGTATGGAAGACTATCGTCTCACAAATTGAAATCGTTAATTTTTCATTTCTACCAGTCAATGAAGGTTATAATTATGAATTTAAAACTTGTATATGATATTTATTATATTATTATAATTATGGAATTTTAATATCACATTTACCTTTTTATGTGTCATTTTATTTAGAATATGATAACGCGTTTCATGTGTATAGTGAACTACCACATCATGAAGAGATGCGATTCATTTTTAATTATTATTTACATGGAATGTAATAAGAATAAAATTAATGAATATATGTGATATAGATGAGATTATATTTATAATTTTAAATTAATATATCACACAGTTACTTACCATTTCACTAATTATGGGAACAAAATCATCACATGTGCACAAGTGTGACCTACCGTATCCATGGAGCGATGTGCTTATTTTTCAAGTAAAATGTACATAAATGGATTTAAAAATGTATCTAGTTAGTAAATATGATATTTATAATGATAATATCACTATATATATATATATCCTCTATATAATAATCATAATTTTCATGTAAAACATGCATGAGAAAACACGGAAACTAACACACAAAACAATGAAAACAATTAAATATTATAAACAAAAATTTATATAACATTAATAAATTCTTAATTTATGATATTATAATTCTGTCATTATTTTGAAATTTATTTATAATAATAATATTAATTAAACATGGGGTTTGAACAAGTACAAACGTAGTCAAGGATTAAGTGAAGGGATTTCCATCTGACTTTTATTTTCATGTGAAAGATTCCATATTAACAAAGTATTTTAGTGATGGGTTTATTTACTAACCATGAATATAATTTATTATTATTATCAGGAATATTAAGGGTATCTTATATCCATTGTGTTTCTCTCTTTTATGGGGCATACGATTCAGAGTTACAAAAGTGTTATGCATTTTATATTACAATCTCATTATATTTTAGGATTTGACATGATTATTATTCCAATTGTGAAATAAAAAAGAACATTTCTCAGGAAACTAAATATATTAATTATATTATAGTTATATCTTGATAATACATGTTTTCCTTTCATTTCCCTCTGATTATGTAAAAGTGACATTAGAATAATTGTTTTATTTAATATAGTTTTTATTTTAATTTTTGGTTGAATATATGTTTGTCTACAAAAACAAAATTTATAAAATATTAATATATTTCAATATTAGTTCAAATATATAGTGAATTATTATTTACCCATGTCTTAATTGGTACAAAATTCATTAAAAGGAATATTATTTTCTGTTCTAAAATTGTTACCTATTTTACCCAAAATGTGAAAGGAATTGATGTACGACATAAATATAATTTTTTCTATCATGACTATTTTTTTGAGTTCATGATTTAATTATATCTTTTAAATATCATTTTCAATGAAATAGTCTTTCAGAAAATTTTATGATTTAAAATGTGTTATCATAGTGGGATGAATATTTCCCATATGAATTATTTTAAATGATCTTTCAAAAGTATTTTTTTATATATGATGCCTTTTTTTGATGATACATATTTATTAATGGGTATATTAACCCTATATAGGATTAATTTTCATTATATTAATGGTTTATTTTATGTTTATGAAACCTATTTCTCATTCAAGGGTTATACAATGACAAAATTCTTACGAAACCCACTTCTTTTTCCATTTTTTATTCTATGATGAAATGATGAAATAATTATGAAACACATTTATTTGGGGTTATGGTGTGAGAAATGTTAGATGAGAATAAAGGATAAAATATAGGTTATCCCAATCGTGAATGATAGCACACGAGTGGTTATCCCATGACCAAAGTATGTATATGGGTTCTTAGCATAAGTCAAACATGTTATGAATGTCTTGGTGGGTCTCCATGAAATACGTTTTCATGTATTTTGTGTATGCCACCAGTTAATGTATTATACAAATTGTACTCACTAACGGTTAATTTTATTTTATAACATTGTCCTTAATGTCTTATTAACAACCAATATTTATGACTTGACTCGAGATTATTATTTGTGATAAGCAGGGTATGGCCTTTAAATGTAATGATCTCATTCGCATGCACCCATGCTCATGCTTTGTTTATATATATCTTTTTTCCCTTATAGAGCATCTAAGCACACCCATTCTAATGTTTAATATTACTGGGTTATAAGGAAGTCTATTATGTTACATATGCCTATGAAAGGTGAGATATATGAATAACATTGTGGGAGATTTTGTAGTTCACCTGTGTTCAAATTGTTTGTGTTTCCAAATTTCCAAAGGCATAATTAGTTATGACCATTATGTGTTTTCTTGTGTAATATATGTAATATTAATCTATATGATATCATATATATTAATTAAAAGTCTTGGTCTCTATAGATATCACAGTATATCATTGAATATATGTTAAAAATATCAGTCTAGATATATTTGTAAAATAGATTTATGGAAAAATAAAATAATTGAAAAAAATGAATGAAAGATGTATTATCTATCAATAATATTTATATTTTTGGAATAAATGATTGCTTTTATAGAATAATTTAAAAATATATCAGATTATACTGAAAATATATCTAAAGTATTAATGGAATAATCAAAATTGTTTGATGAATTCTATTAATAATAAAAAAATTAAATAAAAGTATTGGAAATGAGACACTTAATAGAGATGGTCAAAACAAATACGTATTATATAAATTTGTTGAGGATTAAAACATTTTCATTCAATATATGGAGGAGAGAACTGATATTTAAAAATAATTTTATCATAATATTCAATATGAATATAATTAAACAGTAAATTATAGAGAATAATTTAGTTAACATGTAAAATATTCTTAGGTAGTACCTTATAAGAATACTAGGAATGGAAATTCCAACAACATTTAAAAAGTATTTTATAAAATTTATAAAATTTTGAATAATATTTTTTTGTCTCTTTGGTTAAAGAATTTTGGAAAAAATTTGTATTGAATTATGCACTCGATATAATAGGATAAACAATTATAGTTTTTAGATGGATTATTAAAATATGAAAATATAGTTAAATTATAATTATACATTTTTATGATAAATATATACAAAAATTAACAAATATTGAAAATATCATTATTAATATGGCTAAATTGGAATTGACCATAAATATTTAATTTTATTTCGTTATTATATAAAACATTAGTAACAATTTATTATGTTCATCATAATTGAGTGATAAAAAAATAATAGTATTGATTTCAATATAACGTAAATAATACATAATTTTTTTAATAGTGGTAAATCATACATGTCACAAAAAATGGAAGATATAAAATTCATATAATCAATTAAGGATAACTCACATAGACATCATTTAAAAGATGATTGGAAATGTTCTCAGTCCATTTCTTGTAGTTTGTTATCACAAATTTTTAAAATATTATTTTTATAAATTCAATGTAATAAAAAATAAAATAAATTAAAATTTATTAAATATTCTAAATTGTAATTATAATAAACTAAATTTAGTTAAGATATATTTTTTCATCCAAATCACAATTGTTATAGGATCTTTTTTATATATAATTTATAATGTAATCATAATGAGGTTGTAGGGTATCTAATTGTTTAGGGAAATTTTTCCATACACCAAATACATATTAACACATGAAATCATGGTAATTTTTTTATATAAATCCTCATTACTATAGTGTTTATACCATTCTAATAATTATTACCAATTGTCTAAAAATTCCATAGTCAGTTTTTTTACACTCATCATACGATCTCAACCACAAATAATTGTGAGGACAATATTTTGAATGTTACCCCAACAAAATATCAATATCTTGAGATCACATACATATGGGGATGATATATGTACATTAAAAATTATTGAAATGGTTATGATATGGATGATTATAATACAATTTACATATAGTATGCATTTTTCAATGTGGATTTTTAAAAAATCTCCACTTAAATATCTTGTGCGGGCTTTTTTCCATTCATTTTTACAATGAGGTATAAATGTGATAATCATGGGATAATATGTTTCTAGAAAAAAAGACCTGAATAGATGTAATTTAATATTAGTATTCATCTTATAGATGATTCCATATGATTTAAACTATCAATAAAAACCTTATATGTTTATTTATCTAGATAATTAATTGTAATATTTGTAAAATATATAATTCAGATAGATATCGTACAACTTTTTAATTTTTTAAAATATAAATATATAGGATATTGTATTATAAATTCTTATAGATGGTGTTGTTATTTCCACTATTTATGATTTCAGAATCTTTTATATTGATGTTATTTTTTGATGGATCATTTTTTGAAAATCATAGTCGAACCCATTATCGTTGAATAATAGATCTGGCCAATTAAAATTTTCAATGATGAGTGCACCTAAGGCCATGTGATATCTCATATCTAAAAAATAGTTACGTTAGGATATGATATTATAAATTTCAATATTTCTTCTAAAATTTCAGGTTGTCTATCCTTTTATACATAATAAGATCTATTCCATAGATATTAAACATAATCTTAAACCTATTAAAAAATGTTTCCTAAATTTATGTGATTGATCTTAAATAATAAATAGAATAATAGTGAAATATGTTTTCATAATATTAATATATATATAAACTCACACACACAAACCACAATACAATAATGTCGATCACTAATCATATTTCTATAAAAATGATTTGTCTATAACTTTAAATACATCTAAAACCAAAAAATAGATTAATATCATAAACAAATTGCAAATGAATATTCATATAATAATAAAAATATATATAAATGATACATATATAAATTTATATAAATTTTTTATGTAATATCCTCCAATGATACTCACCATATCTTATACTACCATCTTTTTCGGTCACATCTAGAACAGTTCATCTCTACCTCTCTATAAATGTTATGTCATTGAAAGAGTATGCTATCTATTACTTACATTACTCATCCAAATTATAGGAGGATATATAATTATATATATGATTTAAATATCTAATAATAGATTACTCATTATTGCTGATAGGGAGAACATTGCCAATTGATTACAGGCGGATGTCCGATATACATTCAGATAAGATTCAAACCCTTTGAATATCCTTATTTTTTCACATTTTAAGACCTTCTCCAACATTAGCATGGACCATGGTGAAAATTAATTTTCATTTAAAATATAATTTAACATTAATAACCAAAGACCTCCCCCATATTTTGGTCCACCCAATAATTTTTTCCTACTAATCCACCTGGGATGGATAGTCAATATGACCACTTGGGTTGGTATGGGTCCCATATTTTCTTATATAGACCAATACAAGGTATTATAGAATTTATATGAAATAGTATTCAATTATTCAATGTTTTAAGTTATCCTGTACCATATTAGACCCATATACAATGAAGAATAATATTTTATTAGTTTACATTCCGATATTAAAAACCATCAATTACATTTCAAATATGTTTATTAATATAACATTGGAACACCCGTACTTTCTGAATATAAAAATTATATGATTATTTCCACCATCTAATTACATAAATAAATATTGTGGGCCATCAGTTATAAAAAATGTTTTAGAATTTGGTTTATCTAATATACTAAATTTAATTTTTAAAGAGTTGTGGTTTATCTTATTTCTATATGTAGTATAATAGGGATAACACCAATGTAATACACATATCAAATGTTTAAATTTGTTTTATTTCCCCGATATAACAAAAAAAATAATAGAATCTATATATATAGTACTTTCTACAAATTAAATAATAATAAATGAATTTTCATGTATACAAAAGCCTCTCTGGCTTCCCAGATTAATCGTTGAGTGGAATAGAAAGCAGAGGAATATAGAAACTACACTAGAATAGAAAATAATAAAATATAAATATTATTTTTTATAAAAAAGTCTTATTATTTTAAAACATTAAAATGATTAAAAATTATATATACATAGAAGGTTAGATCTCTCAACACTATGTTCTCAATTATGGAATTTTTGTAGAAAAAAATTAAAAAATAGTTTGCAGATTAAAATAAATGTATAATGTTATTTTTATCATCCATTTACCATGATATAAAATTAAAAACAATACAAAGAGGGAAGAGTTATTTATATGGTTTACCACTTAGTATTAATTAAATTATTCATAGCATCACCTACAATAGTCTATATTCAATCACTCAACTATAATAAATATATAAATAAGTATGAGAAAGTATTATCTTGAACTGAAAATAATCTATTTCCCTAAAAAAAATATTTCTGTAAATCATTTATAATGACAATAAGTTAGTTTTAGGATATAATGTAAAATAAACATTGGGTTAAATTACCAATAGTAATAGATTAACCACTTATATATATGAATCCTCATTGAAACACATAAATAACATAAATCCTCAAAAATTCTAAAATTATTCTCTCATAATTTTTAATTTCCTACAATTAGATATTCTCCTATCAATTTAGAATATAAACATTTAATAGAGGTTTCTTCTCCTTCTTCTTTATTTTTGTGTTTAATTTTAAAATAATCCTCACATAAAATATTTATTTTATAATTTTTATCTCCTTCGTCTTTATTCTTTTCTACCTTACACTTTAATTTCTCAATTTCCTCATGTTTGATACCATATTAATTTTGAGTTATATATTTATCTCTCTCATTATTCCCCATACAAAATATCCATCATCTAAGTCAATTATTTATTCTTAGATAAATAAAACCTCCCTTGAATCATAACATTCCAAATAACAAAACATTGACGGTTGATGGAAGAATGTTTAAATGAAAATTCCTTATGTTTGAAAACATTTAATAATATACATCAATTAAAACACATTTTTTTGTCTCATGAAAACATTTTAAAATCTTATATAGACTCAAAATCAATCATCTTATGGTTACATAATGTATAAATTTAAAATATCAATTTAATGGAACATATGTTTTTTAGATTTCATGGTTACAAAGAATTTATAAAAATATAGTAGAACCGCACAAAACCCCATTACCAGAGTTTTGATATCATGAAACCGTTATAAATATTGGTTTAAAATCATATAAATTCATTTCATTGTTCATTAACAAAACATATCATTTAATATTTTAAATTTATTTTTTAGAAATTATATTTTTTTCCCAATGTCCTACATATCCTTACCTTACAATTTTATTCTCATGTCATACAATAATCTTTTTTTCAACCACTTAGACCATTTCATTGTGAATTTATTCATTATACATCACATATTATATTCTTCTAAAAGATTATGTTTTTTTAAAAACACTTCTAAGATCTATACATTGTTTCTATTAGTATTTTGAGATTTATATCATAATAACATAAAATTCTATGAAGAAGTGTCTTGAAACTTTTAAACATTATATTAAAATATAAATAATTCAATATGTAATATAAAATATCCCTTTATAAATTTGGTTTCATACCCCTAATCCTCTTGAGAATAGATCCATTTAGGGAACTCATCACTTAAAATGGTGAGAAGGATTAATATATTAATACTGTCATAAATAATTAATACACTCATTATATCTCTTAAATCTATTTATAAACTCTTAATTATTTTTTATAGTTATTTTATAATAACAATATCTACATTATACATGCTGTAAAACCCTATTTAAGGGCTCAAAAAATATATCAAAAAAATTAAAGAGAACATTATAACTCAAATTATTACTTTCCACATTTTTTACTACAAGATTCTCCCAATTTGGAAAAAGTTATGAATTACATTGAAATTTTTACATTAACACATATTAAAATGAGTAATTGTAGGACAAACTTAATGGTTGTAGAATCTTCACACCTTGGTCTTCATGTGGGATTGGATGAACTCCCAATGATATCATGATTCTTGGATTCATTTATAAGGGTATCAATTGATGAGTTTCCTAAATTTTACATTTTCATTTTTAATATTCATTAACAATTAAAATATTTCATTATTTCACATGTTTTTTAATAATTTGATTTTCTGAAGGACAGGGACACTTGATCCTAATATGAAAAATCCAAAAAAATTTCTAAATAAATTTTTTAATGAATGGTGTTAGTCTTATAATTTATTAATTTGATATATACATCATAAAATTCCATTTTCTGATCTGTTGAAAATGTTTTTATGAATAATTAGTAGTTGATGATCATAAAATTTTTTATAAAGAATCTATTAGAGTTTATATTTATCATTGTAATGAAAATATTAGGATAAAATTTATCTGTGGTATTGAAAAAATGGAAGGATGTTATATGACTATTTATAAATACTTTTTTAAAAAAAGATAATAATAATGAAACAAATTATATAGGAATAAATAGAATTAATCTGATATAATGTACAACACAAACCCACTATAAGAATGAATAAAAAAATCGATAATTTATTGATGAGGATTTGGGAGTTTGTAGTTGGGGTTTGGCTTACTGGTAAGCACACCATAATCATACATGAAAAATGGGGGTTCAAAACCCATTGGGTGCAGGTACGGTAACATTACAGTAGTGGTACTATAGCAGCTGTGGTACTGTAAATCGGCGGGCATTGTAGCGGCGACAGGGCACTGTAGAATCGGTGGTACTATGCGGGTACTGTAGCAGCTGGGATATTATCCATAAAATTGAATTTGGCCCAAAAATTGGTCATACGTGCTATGTAATGGGATAAAAGCCCCGTGGGACTTCAGGATATGTAATGGATCTGCCTCAACCCAGTTAAAATTGGACTTTTATTTTATTTAATTATAAAATGAGGCTTCGGCCCCACCCTTTTGAAAACAAATTGGGAGTTTATATTTTAACGAAACAATAATCCTTTCAATGTTATCAAGTGATTCATGATCTAAAAAATTGTAAGGGTTTTGTCATTATATAGAACATATAATAGTTAATATTTTTAAAAAAAAATAATGAAAAATATTAAAATTTATATTCATTAATTAGTTTAATTAAATGAATAATACTCAATTTATCTTTACATGATTAATTTTCAAGACGGAAACCTTGGTATCCACAATTCTAGATATATTGAAAATGGATTCATAGCTTACATTCAAAACATAACGTGACATTGAATAAGAACCAAATTTTGGAAAAAACTAAAATATTTTATATACTTATGTATAGATTTTATACAATGTACATTATTGAATGTTATTATTATCTCTAAAAAGATGAAAATCTCCATGATAAGAGTTTAGTGATCATGGAATTTAAAATTTTGTTTATGAGTGAATTTTTAATCGTATCAGAAGATGAAAATGGGATTAATGAACATAAAATTCTATATACCCATATAAATAGAGAAATAACTTGTATAACATCCTATTGGTAATAGAAGTTGAAATTGTAAAAAAAAACAATCTATGTATAGTGACATTTTCAAATTGATAAATCTACCTTGAATGGAATGAGTATAAAAAACATTTACTACCTAAATGAAACTGATTTTATTCTTTGGTATGGGTTTGCTAACATATTTAGGTACCTTTAAATTAATCCCTTTACTTATTTACATTATATATACATGAAAAGAGAAGACCAAATTTGGTCTAGAAACGATGCATTAGAAGGGAGAAACCCCATGAATTATGGACGTCATATTTTTATATTTTTCTTTTATTTTCATTATTTTGTAACATGTTACCTAATCCGTTCTCCATTATCATTTATGTTATATATTCTTGGAGATGATATATAAGGAAGATAACCCATCATTTCCTATATAGCGAATAACAAGACATTCCATGAGAATTCTAACAGTCATTATAATTTTCTTCTCTTAAAATTGTGAGTTGATATGATTAAATACAATACATCTAATTTTTTGTCTGAATATATATATACTTTTAGATAAGTGTGGTTGATAAATTTTTATGTAAATAATTTATAATACTATCCATCATTTTTTATGATAAATCATGAAATTAATAATATAATTTTATTTAGATAATTAATTTAAAGGAATAATAAAATTAAATTAATTATCGTATGTGAAATTTATATTTTTTAAAGGAATTTATAATATTTATGAATTATGAATTGATTTAATTTAGTTTAAAATGAGTTAACATATTTCTAAATTTTATAAAGAAAATTCACTAAACAATATTGAAACTGGGATTTGAGTAGTATGGATATTGTGAAACTTTATTTAAAACCCATTATTTTCAATTTAGCTTCACCCTGTTTATTCGAATAGGTAAAATATGTATATATAAAAAACACATTAATATAAAAATATAGAGTAATTCTAGGGAGAATTATGTAATATATGTTACAATAAATTTTAATTCATTCTATTATTTTAATTAACATAGTTCCAATAAGTTGGGCAGGTGATATCAATGAAAAAAATACATTGTACCCCTGCCCTTTGTTCCCTGAATACCAAAATAATAGTTATGGGTATATTATTATTGGAATCATTGGATAAGAAATGCATGACCCTGATTTCTTGTAAAATATTTAAATAGGTGTACATAGATATAAAAATTAATAATGGAGAAGAATTCTTTTTTCAAATTGCTTGAGAATGTGGAGAAAATGGGAAAATAATTATTTAAATGAGTAAGTAGGGTTTCCTAATATCTGTCCATATTCCTAAATATTAGAATATTTGATACTAAAATTGGGATGTGAAATTATTAATAATGGATTCGAAGTTTTGAAGACGTAATTCTTGTCCATTTGAAAATTCAAGACACGTCTCAAAATTTTTAAAATAATCGCATTTTGTATCAAGTTTTTAATTATTGTAAATTAATTTAATAAAATATAAAAATAAAATTATTAATGAGAAATTAATATTTATTTGGAGGGTTAGTAGATAGTGTGATTTATTAACATGACTAAATTTGACTGTTTAATATATTTAAATTATTTATTTATTAAATTCCCCTAAATTAATTTTATTTTTCTATGTTTATCATATTTTATTGTATAAAATTAATTTTATTAAATAAATTATTAAATATAATAATTTAATACATCTTGGATTTAAATTATATTTTAAATATTTATTAAAAATTTATTATCTTAATTTATGTTATTTTTCAGTTCTAATTATATTTGAGAACAACATAAAAATTTAATGGAAAACGAACATCATTGATGGAAATACTGAGAGGTTGAGATGATAGTGTAAGAAGATAAGAGTGATTAAGAGATAAAGAATTCAACAACACAAATGTCATTGTTGGTTACATTAGTTGATCATGTAGTACAATTGATAAACTATGGACAATAGATTGTAGTTGACAATTAACCTACAAGAGTACCATGTGAATATTATTTTCAATTTATTAGCATCCAAAAACTATTTAAACCAAGTAAGATATCACTAATGATTTTTATTGAAAATTTAACCTATGATTGAAAGTAAACCACCGTTTATAAGAAATTTCAACTCTTAGGATTGGGTATAACAAAAAAAATTTCTAGTTAAGTATTGTATTTCCCAAAGTATATAATTTTAAATGATTTTTGTATAACATGATGGATTCAAGAATGAAAATAGATATATTATAGAAGAAGAAAAGTTAAAAATTATACAAGAGAAATAATATACGAAAATTAAATCCAAGAAGCATGCACTATTGTTAACAAATATCATGTTGAATTGGTGTATTTAGAAAAACAATATAGTTGTATCATTGATTAGGAATAACTAATTTAGAATTTTGTATAAATATAATGAACCACCAAGATCTTATAGAGTCTTCCTATAAATTAATGAGTGGATTCACTTCTTCATGGAGGTGAAAAATATATTATCATTTTCTGATTTTTTTGTTGTTGTAATATTAACGTTGGTGATAGGTCTTTATTATGGGTGCATTTGTACTAATTTTATTTTCAACTCAATAAATGGTGAAGTGTTCCCTCAATGTGTGTTGAATAATTTGAACTATGTAAATAAAATGTTTCAGTATAATGTTTAACATCATAAGTGGAGTGAAATAAAAAATTTAAAACACAATCAATCCCATAATAAATCCAAATGTTCATAGTGAATATAAAAAAAGACGTGTATGGTGTACCTACACTAGCCGATCCAACCTACCAATATATTCATAAATGTTTAATCAATATGATGGATAAGTTTCCAAAATGAACCATTATTTTTTTGTATCCAAGTATCATTTAAATCATATGATACTTGAGAAGGATATACCACAACAACATGGTTTTCTATAACCTTTCATAATGTTCATAGTTAAATGTGAGATATATAAAATGGGACGTAAGTATTTTCAGTAATAGAATCACACACACCCCACTAAAAAGTAAATAGAATCCTCATATATGATATCCGATTAATCTCTCTAGTGGATCAATTATTTAATGGATAAGAGAATAATTTTAGAAATGATTTATAGAATATACCTTCTTGTAACAAACAAACACATAATCTTTAACAATAAAATAGTTATTTGTAATGTTCGAACACTATATAATCATCATCTAATTATCATTATCACAAGACATGTATAAAAATGACCCACATAATAGTATATTGAAACTCACAAAAATATGGTGTTTCACAAATTGAACCATGATGTAGTCAAAACCACCATGTAAAGGTGGTTCTTTATCAGAAAACAAATCATTAATCTCCTATTTTCTCTAATGCTAGAAATATTTTTCTGTCTTTCTCCTTATTGGGAATCATATTTAATAACTCATTAAACTAAATAAAAATATTTTTGAATATTTTATTTTTTTTGAAAAGGTATAATTCATTATCACCACATGTTATGTCATATGTAACAACATTGTAAAACATAACCTCAATATCTTCTTATTATCCTTAACAAAATTCTGGCCACATAGAGTATTTCATAAACATTGTATTCACTCACATGAAAATAAGTTTTACCTCACAAACCTTTGATGACTTGAAAAATATATGAATCAAAAAATTCAAAAATGTAATCATAAAGTGGACCTTATAAATGCATCAACGCATCAATGATACTCAATCTATTAAGGGGTATCGTTTGGCCAATATACATCACAGGAAGCTATTTAACTATGTCCACCACTGTATCATATTCAATTATGTATTTTTATATGATCACTTTTCCAAATACATTGAGTAGCTGTGGGAAAAAATGTATTTCAATATTGTTTAACTACTCCTATGTTCTCAACTCATAGTGTATATACTAACTAGTTTGAAAAAAAATTAACATGGAATTCATATTCGGTAGTTTATAGATATAAATTAATGTCATCTAAATAGATAAATAATTCATATATACTATATTGGTATATTCATAAACGTCATTATTTATCTCAATCAATGTAACACCCCAAGCTTCTACTGTACGCTTCTCTTTGAATAATGTGATAGCGTGTGTTGTACGCAACACCGAGTTCTAACACACCATAACCAATCAAACTAGCCGTTATGAATAGTAATACCTAATTTTTGAAATTATATATATTTTATATTTCAAAATGGACTTCATTTTTGGATTCGGAATATCAAATTTAGCCTAAGGTGAAATTTTGGTACTTTACGGATAACTTTAATATTTTTATGAATAGTGAAAATTACTAAATTTTAATTAAAAACAAATTTTTTAATCAAAATAATTAATAGTGATAAATTTTGAATTTTAGTGGTTTTAAAGTATATTTAGAATATATTTTTACCATTTAATATAATTTCGGTCATTGGACATAATTTTACAATTAAACCGAACATAAACAAGTGTCAATCTTTTGATAGTTATTATCTCTTAAAAACACCCTTTTTGTTTTGACAGCGAGAATTAATTTTCAATTAATTTCTGCCACTTATGTGTTTTTAATTTAGAAAAATGGATTCCATATTTGGAATCAGAATGTTCAAATTGTGTAAATAGGTAACTTTTATTTTTAGATATTTTGAATAATTACTGAGGTAAATAGTTTATTTACCATGGTTAAGGGTAAATCCGGTAAATGAGGGTTAAAAAATAATATTATAATAATACTAAATTACCCTAAAACGTGTCATAGCCTTATTAGTTGATACATTTTCGACCATAGGCATATTTGGGTCGATTTGGGGACCACATGGTGCTACTTGTAGGTGATAGGGACACTTTATTTTAATTAAATTAAAATGAATAAAAAAATGACACTAGCATATATCTTTTAGCAAACCAATTTTTACATAGGGTTATATATGTTGCATTTTAGATTATAAATATTAATTAGAAAGATAAAAAGATTTCCCACATAATGATATTTTATTTAAAAATTTTAGGCATTAGATAATTTAATTTATTTATGACACAATGATGATGAAATAATTACTATAATAGTAAAAAATTAAAATAACTGATATTATAAATACACAAATAAAAAAATTATGAAACTTTTAATGAATTAAACTAATTTCATAGGATAATATGATATATTAGAATTTATTAAATTTACTTTTTTCGAATTAATCAATCTGTTATGAGTTCCAAAAAAATCAACTATTAAACAGTGTCAAAATTGACATAAAAGAGTTCTTAAAACAAATATTATATTATTAATTGATATTAAATTCCTAAAAATCTAAGGTTCGGCCAGGAGACTTATATCATGATAGGTTCATCATTAATGGACCACTTGGGGGTCTCTTGGATGTATATAGTAAGTTTATTAACCATATAATATAAAAATACAAAGAGACATGGTAAAAGTGAAACTAATTAACCTAGAGTTAATACTTAAAGATAAGGTTAATATAATGGCCCAATCCTGTCTAAATTCTATTGGTTTAGTGTTTTTCGACCTATCCCAACCTTAAAATTTAAATAATAAACTTTGGAGCTATTAGAAACCGAATATGAATTTATTATAAATTAATATTTCTAGCTTTTCCAAAGGTGCCCATCACCCCTCTTATAAAAGGGCACTCCTCCTTCTATTTTCTTCACACCATCAAAGAATTTTGGTTCGGCCAAAATCCACACAAATACCCTTCCAACTTCCCTCAATACAACCTAGAGGCCTTAGTTTGATCATAAAGCCAACCTATGGATCCCTTTTGATCAAATCAAAACGAAGAAACCGAAGAAGAGGTAATGATTTCACCACCCTTTTCCAAGTTCCTTTCTTCTTCCACTTTTTCATTATTTGTTATTACCATTATAAAATAATAACTTCAGTATCTTATATATACTGTGATGTTATTATAAATATGGTACAACCATATTCAATATTCTATCCACCTTTTGAATATCATGTCACCATACGTGCGTACGTACGGCTTACCGTCTCCACGTCGTGGTGTAATTGTTATTCAATATATTATTATTTGGATGGGTATAATAATGATGTGTAACTCATGTAAATAATAAATATAACATGTTAATGATTCTGTATATATGATATACCATTCATTTATATATTATTTTAATATCAAAAGAATGATATTGTCGCTTGTGCGTACGTACGGACTACCGTCTCCACGAACGCGATGAGATTCATTCTCCATCATATCCATTCAAGTATAATTATCATTTGATGATTTAAAAATGATTTTTAAGGAGTTGATATCATTCTGGATATGAATAATATACAACCAATCCATTACAAACATGGCTTATGTAAGAAAACATATAAAAGAAAATGAGTAAGTTAACACCTGAAACGACGGTAATACTAAGATATTAATAACAAATCAATCTTAAAATATCATATATGATATCATATGAATGTATATGATTATTGTATAATTTAATAACATTTATTTCTCTATTATATAGGAGGTTAACCTACCCCAACCAAGAAAAAGTACAAGGTAAGGGTTATTTCACAATCTCTTCATTATCCGAGGTTGTTTATTCATAATTATCTACTGGGATCTCTTTATCATCCACATCCATGACTCTTAAAAATATATTTCAAAACATTTTTACTATTTACTAGAATATGAGTTAAAGTCATTTATACCCTTTTTGACTTTTATAAGTGGTTTGTAAATGAATCTTTCTGTCGTTTTCAAAACAAGGTCCTTTTTAACCTTTTCGACAAGATTAAGGTAAGAATGTTTTTTTAACTTATACGGTGGGTGCGTCTATTTTCCGCCATTATAAAATCATCAAAGTTTCCCTTACAAGCTTATAAGAATATTTTCAAAAGAAAATGTTTTATTTTATATGGCTCTTAAATGATTTCAAAATAAAAAGAGATATTTCTCTAAAAAGAGTTTTGATTTCATCTATGTCAACATCCTTTGATGGATTTTACGCTTATTTGAAGTTGATTTATTATGATACAAAACTTCTATATTGTATTGAAGGTTTTTTGATTTGTTTGACTATGGATGTGCTATTTTTATACCATTCATAGTTTATGGTGAAAGTATTGACATTTCGTATGCTATTTTTAATACGAATGTTTATGTTATGTTTAAACCTTTTCATATGGGAATGCAGTGGACTTAATATGTGACGGGAGGAGCCCTCTATAGCTCCTCGATGCATCTGTAGGTCTCATGAGACAAACGAGTGTCTTGGCACAAGGCCTTGGCAAAATCTTATTTGTAGTCTTGGCCCGTGGCCTTGGCTATGTGGTTATGATAGCGTGTCATTATGCATTCCATCATTATAAAAGTGGTTATTGATATTGCATGTGATTATTGGATTAGTAGAATATCCATGTGAATAAGTAAATGGAATTATTTCATTTTACTTTTTCCATACTATGTTGAAGTTCAAGTTTAAAAGGCTTTTGTTTTAGTTATACATTGCCTTAAATGTTTATGATTATTTGGGAATGTTTCCACTATATTATTATCCTTACTGGGCATTTGAGCTCACCCCTTTTCTATGTTTTATTTTTCCTAGGATATGAAGAAGTAAGTTATGAATGACCTGCAGGGATATTATGATGGGTTAATAGTGTGGACTATAGAGACATTATGTTGTTGTAGTAGTTTTTCATTTTATGATGTAATGTAAGACTTATGAATATATCTAGTGTTTCCAAGGCTACTAAATCAATCGGTCTTTCGAGATTTGATCTTTCTTGTGATCATGCCAATGTTATGTAATAATGCACCGACTCTGGGTAACTAGGTTCGGGGTGTTACAGTTGGTATCAGAGGAAGTTTAGTACAAACCTTGGAAGCTAGATTTAGATAAACTCTAATTAGAGAACGTAGACCTAAGATGAACTTTGAGGATTAGTATAGAAGAACTTCCTAGAATTTTGGTATTGTAAAGATTTTGTGAGTTTTCCGAGCAAGACATCCATGTCTGGATACGAGTAGGTAGAGGCGGCTTTGGCACAGATGTACCTAGGGGTAAAACTCGAAAACACCGCTTTGAGCTAGACTCGAACGGGAACTAGTGCACGAAAATGGGCCTTGCGGCACTCTTGGTTACGACACTCCCGGGGGATATGCTTAAGATAACTATCATTTTATTTACATATCATTATGAAGGGTTTATGAGTATATACTTCCTCAAAGAAAACATTTTTATGATTATGGATTATATCCATAAATAGTTCAATTTATGTTAAGTGTTTTATAAGTATGGGATTATGTATTTTGATTCATAAACTGATCTAGTTTATGCCATTGTTTAGAAATGGTTCCTAGTGGAAGAAATGGAATCCGAATCAATTCACACACTCCATGTAGGGATTTCCCTCCTGCTCAAGATAATTATAGTGGAGCTGGTGATGCAACTGGTGCCGATCAGCTAATCACCATACTGGGACAACTCACTCAGGTTATGAATAATAACCTTACCCGTATGGAGCACCCTGATCCACAGCGTGGAGGATCAATGTTAGATCGATTCATGAGGCAACAACCACCAATGTTCAATGGGAGTACAAATCCCTTAGTAGCTGAGCAATGGATAAATTCCCTAGAGAAAATTTTTCAGGCTTTGGGGAGCAGTGAAAGGGAAAAAGTTATCATGGAAGTTTACCGCCTCACTGGAGATGCTGATCAATGGTGGTCATTGATTCAAAACATGAAGGAAGATGATGAAGTATCAAATATGGAATGGAGGGAGTTCAAAGATCTGTTTTTAGAAAAATACATTCCTTGCGACAATCAAGCAGATATGGAAATCCAATTTCTGAGTCTGAGACAAAAGGAGGATGATAATGTCACAATGTATGAGGCTAACATTACAAGGTTAGCAAGGTATGCTGGAGATTATATACGTAACCGAAGATGTAATATTGATCATTTCTTTGATGGGTTAAAACCATTTCTCCATCGAGCATTAGTCTCACAATCCTTTTCATCATACGAAGACATTGTCTCATGTGCTATCAAGAACGAAAAGGAATTCTCTAAGTCTTACGACTTTAAAGCAAAGCAAGAGAATAAGAGACCTGCTGATCAATCTGGGAATGGAAGTAAGGGGAAGAAGGGAAAGGTTGAATATCCATCTTGTGGTAAATGCGGTAAGAAACACCATGGTACTTGCTTGAAGGGAATGGGAGTCTGTTACAAGTGTGGTGAAAAAGGCCACCAAGCTCGCGATTGCAAGGGGAATAAAGAAGCTACCAACGTTCAGTGATATAATTTCAGGGAGATGGGGCATTATGAAAATGAATGTCCTAAGCATCAGGAGAACTTACCTCAAAAAGTCCAAGGGATCAAGGCCAAGCTTATGCTATCACTACTACTGAGGTAGAAGCTCTGAAAGACGTGGTGGCAGGTAATTTAATGGTTTCCTCAAGATTAGAAAATGCATTATTTGATTTTGGATCATCAAATTGTTTCATATATTCCCAGTTTTCTATGAAAATTAGATATTTCCAATTTTATTTAACAAGGGAGTTGTCTGTTAAAACTCCTAAGGGAAGTATCATTGCAACAAAGTTTTGTGAATCAGTCCCCATTAGAGCACATAAATGTTCTATATCTTCTGATCTCATCATCATACCTATGATTGAGTTTGATATAATCCTCGGTATGGACTGGATTTCGGACTATGTTGCCAAGAGTTATTGTAAGAATAAAGAGGTTATGATTCTTGATGATAATGATAAGGAACACCTTATGTTTAGAGTAGAATCGTCACCACCTAATTCTTATTTAGATCCACCCCCTGTAGCTCAACTAAATTCAATTATTGGGGAGGAAGAGAATGAAATAATTGTGGGTGAGGAAAGGAATGTTCAAATAGAGGATGTACCTGTTGTGAATGAATTTGTAGATGTATTTCCGGAAGATTTACGTGGACATCCTCCAGAACGAGAAGTTGAGTTTTCCATTGATTTAATTCCTGGATCAAGGCCTATATCGAAGACCACTTATAGAATGGCCACTGTAGATTTAGTCAAACTAAAGAAACAACTAGAGGAATTGAGTAATAAAGGATTTATTCTCCCTAGTGTTTCTCCATGGGGAGACCCTGTTCTTTTTGTTAAAAAGAAAGACGGATCTATGAGGTTATGTATCGACTACAGAGAGATCAATGCCATAACAATAAATAAAAATAATCCCCTACCTCTCATTGATGATTTATTTGACCAACTGCATAGAGCTCAATACTTTTCAAAGATTGACCTTCGATCTGGATACCATCAGTTGTGTGTGAAGGAGGAAGAAATTCCAAAGACAACATTTCGAACCAGGTATGGGCATTATGAGTTTACTGTAATTCTTTTTGGATTGACTAATGCACCCTCTGTATTCATGGATATGATGAATAGATTTTTCAAGGAGTATCTCGATGAATTTGTTGTGGTATTTATTAATGATATCTTGGTATACTACAAAAGCTACGAAGATCATGAAAATCACTTGCGCAATATCTTGATGACTCTGAGAAGACATGAATTATATGGGAAGTTTAGAAAGTGTGAATTCTGGCTTCAGGAGATTTCTTTTCTTATCCATATTGTCTCTAAAGATGGAATCTCTATTGATCCTTCTAAGACCAAGGAAATCCTAGAATGGCCAACACCTATGAGTATAAATGAGGTACGCAGTTTTATTGGTTTGGCTGGTTATTATCGACGTTTCGTCCAGAATTTTGCCCGATTGGCTAAACCATTAACGAAGCTCACACGTAAAGGGGTTAAATTTGTTTGGACAAAAGTTTGTGAAGAATGTTTCGAAGAACTGAAGAGAATATTAGTTAATGCTCCTATATTGAATCTACCATCGTGGAATTATGGGTTCGTTATTTATAGGGATGTATCAAAGAAAGGACTTGGTTGTGTCCTTATGCAGAATGATAGAGTTATTGCCTATGCATCATGACAGTTGAAAATTCATGAACAAAGATATCCTACTCATGATCTCGAGTTAGCAGTTGTGATCTTTACTTTGAAGATATTGAGGCACTACCTCTATGGTGAAAATTGTGAGATTTATACTGATCACAAGAGTTTGAAGTATATTTTCTCACAAAAAGAACTCAACATGAGGCAAAGGAGATGGCTTGAATTACTCATGGATTATGATTGCATGATACACTACCACCCGGGGAAGGAAAAAAAGGTGGCAGATGCTTTGAGTAGAAAAGACCATGGAGTTTTGAAAAATATCCGAATTAAAAGGGATCCAATTTTCATGGATCTAGTGAAGATGGACATGGGAATAACCAGGGATGGCGAAACATCAATTCTTTTTCAAATGGTTGCCAAACCATCTTTACTAGAAAGGATTAAGAGCTCTCAGACCGATGATAAAGAATTTAAAAAGAAGATTAAAGATGTGAATGATGGGAGATTGAGAGACTTTGTGTATGAAGATGGAATTTTGAAATTCGGGAAAAGACTTTGTGTTCCTGATTTAACTGATCTAAAAAGGGAATTGCTGGATGATGCTCATAGTTCCAATTTCTCTATACAGCATGGGAGCACTAAAATGTATAGAGATTTGAAGGAACATTTTTGGTGGGACAACATGAAGAGGGAGATTACTGATTTTGTGTCAAGATGTATGATTTGTCAACAAGTGAAAGCTGGAAGGCAAGAGCCTGGAGGAGTCATGCAACCTCTTCCCATACCAGAGTGGAAATGGGACAATATTACAATGGACTTTGTCATGGGACTACCAAAGACTCCTATAAGGAACGATGCAATATGGGTTATTGTTTATCATCTTACCAAGTCAGAACATTTTCTTGCTATAAGAGAAGATCTACCATTGGAACGTCTCGTAAGACTATATATTAATGAAGTTGTGAGACTTCATGGAGTACCCCTATCTATTGTTTCTGATCGTGATCCTCGTTTTACTTCAAGATTCTGGAAAAGTCTTCAGAAATCTCTGGATACTGAACTTCATTTGAGCACTGCTTACCATCCTCAGACAGACGGACAATCAGAACGGACTGTTCAAACCTTAGAAGACATGTTGAGATTTTTCTCACATGACTTTCAGGGTATGTGGGATCAATATTTACCTCTGCTAGAATTTTCCTATAACAATAGCTTCCATTCAAGTATTCAGATGGCACCATATGAAGCGTTATACAGAAAGAGATGTCGTACACCAACCTGTTGGGATGACGTCGGTGAAAGAAAACTTGTAGGTCCAGAACTGGTGGAGGAAATGATGGAAAAGGTGAAGGTAATCCAAAATCACATCAAAGCAGCTCAAAGTAGGTAGAAGAGCTATGCTGATAATCGAAGGAAGGATTTGGAATTTCAAGTCGGTGATCATGTTTTCCTGAAGGTATCTCCATGGAAGGGAGTTATACATTTTGGTAAGAAAGGTAAATTGAGTCCCAGGTACATCGGACCTTTCGAAATTCTAGAACGAATTGGGGCTGTAGCTTACCGATTGGCAATGTCGCCAAGTCTCTCTAATGTTAACGATGTGTTCCACGTATCTCTATTGAGGAAATACATGCCTGACCCAATGCATGTACTCACCTATGAAGAATTATAACTGAAACCCGATATGTCTTATTTCGAAGAGCCCGTCAAGATTTTTGATACGAGAGAACAAGTGGGGAGAAACCGGACGACGCGTCTGGTAAAAGTTTTGTGGAGAAACCATAAGATGGAAGAGGCAACGTGGGAACGCGAGAAACTTATGATGAAGAACCACCCGAGTCTTTTCATGTGATAATTATTCTAGAAATTTCGAGGACGAAATTATTTGAAGGAGGGGAGAAGGTAACACCCCAAGTTTCTACGGTACGCTTCTCTTTGAATAATGTGATAGCATGTGTTGTACGCAACACCGAGTTCTAACACACCATAACCAATCAAACTAGCCGTTATGAATAGTAATACCTAATTTTTGTAATTATATATATTTTAAAATTTAAAATGGACTTAATTTTTGGATTCGGAATATCGAATTTAGCCTAAGGTGAAATTTTGGTACTTTTCAGATAACATTAATATTTTGATGAATAGTTAAAATTACTAAATTTTAATTTAAAACAACTTATTTAATCAAAATAATTAGTAGTGATAAATTATAAATTTGAGAGGTTTTAAAGTATATTTAGAATATATTTTTACCATTTAATATAATGTTGTTCATTGGACATAATTTTACAATTAAACCGAACATAAACAAGTGTCAATCTTTTGATAGTTATTATCTCTTAAAAACACGCTTTTTGTTTTGACCGCGGGAATTAATTTTAAATTAATTTCTGCCACTTCTGCGTTTTGAATTTAGAAAAATGTATTACATATTTGGAATCATAATGTTCAAATTGTGTAAATAGGTAACTTTTATATTTATAAATTTTGAATAATTGCTGCGGTAAATATTTTATTTACCATGGTTAAGGGTAAATCTGGTAAATGAGGGTTAAAAATAATATTATAATAATACTAAATTACCCTAAAACGTGTCCAAGCCTTATTTTTTGATACATGTTAGACCATAGGAATATTTGGGTCTATTTTAGGACCCCATGGTGCCACATGTAGGTGATAGGGACACTTTATTTTAATTAAGTTAAAATAAATAGAAAAATGACACAAACATATATCTTTTAGAAAAACAATTTTTACATAGGGTTATATATGTTAGATTTTAGATTATAAATATTAATTATAAAGTTAAAAAGATTTCCTACATAATGATATTTTATTTATAATTTTTAGACATTAAATAATTTAATATATTTATGACACAATGATGATGAAGTAATTACTATAATAGCAACAAAATTAAAAATAACTAATATTATAAATACCCAAATAAATATAATATGAAACTTTAAATTAATTAATCTAATTTTCTAGTATAATATGATATATTAATATTCATTTAATTGACTTTTTTCGAAGGAATCAATCTGTTATGAGTTTCGCAAAAATCAACTATTGAATAGTGTCAAAATTGACATAAAAGAGTTCTTAAACAATATTATATTATTAGTTGATATTAAATTCCTAAAAATCTGAGGATAGACCAAGAGACTTATATCATGATAGGTGCATCATTAATGGACCACTTGGGGGTCGCTCGGATGTATATAGTAAGTTTTTTAACCATATAATATAAAAATACAAAGAGATGTTGTAAAAGTGAAACTAATTAACTTAGAGTTAATACTTAAAGATAAGGTTAATATAATGACCCAAACCTGTCTAAATTCTACTGGTTTAGTGGTTTTCGACCGATCCCCACCTTAAAATTTAAATAATCAACTTTGAAGCCATTAGAAACCGAATATGAATTTATTATAAATTAATATTTCTATCTTTTCCAAAGGTGCCCCTCACCCCTCTTATAAAAGGGCACTCCTACTTCTACTTTCATAACACCTTAAAAGCCTTTTGGTTAGGCCATCTCTGCCCAAATACTCTCCCAACTTCCCTCAATACAACCTAGAGTCCTTATTTTGATCATAAAACCAACCAAAGGAGCCCTTTTGATCAAATCAAAAGGAAGAAACCGAAGAAGAGGTAATGATTTCACCACCCTTTTCCAAGTTCCTTTCTTTTTCCACTTCTTCTTTCTTTGTAATTACCATTCTAAAATAATAACTCCAGTGTCTTATATATACTGTGTTGTTATTATAAATATGGTACAACCATATTCATTATTCTATCCACCCTTTGAATTACATGTCACCATACGTGCGTACGTACGAGTTACCGTCTCCACGTCGTGGTGTAATTTTTATTCAATATATTATAATTTGGATGGGTATAATAATGATGTGTAACTCATTTAAATAATAAATATAACATGTTAATGACTCTTTATATATGATATACCATCCATTTATATATTATTTTAATATCAAAAGAATGATATTGTCGCTCGTGCGTGCGTACGGACTACCGTCTCCACGAACGCGATGAGATTCATTCTCCATCATATCCATTCGAGTATAATTATCATTTGATGATTTAAAAATGATTTTTAAGGACTTGAAATCATTCTAGATATGAATAATATACAACCAATCCATTACAAACATGGCTTATGTAACAAAACATATAAAATAAAACGAGTAAGTTAACACCCGAAACGACGATAATACTAAGATATTATTAACAAATCAATGTTAAAAGATCATATATGATATCATATGAATGTATATGATTCTTGTATAATTTAATAACAATTATTTCACTATTATACAAGAGGTTAACCTACCCCATCCAAGGAAAAGTATAAGGTAAGGGTTATTTCACAATCTCTTCATTATCCGAGGTTGTTTATTCATAATTATCTACTGGGATCTCTTTATCATCCACATCCGTGTTTCTTAAAAATATATTTCAAAACATTTTTACTATTTACTAGAATATGAGTTAAAGTCATTTATACCCTTTTTGGCTTTTATAACTGGTTTATAAAGGAATCTTTCTGTCGTTTTCAAAACAAGGTCTTTTTTATCCTTTTCGACAGGATTAAGGTAAGAATGTTTTTTATCTTATACGGCGGGTGCGACTATTTTCCGCCGTTATAAAATCTTCAAAGCTTCCCTTACAAGCTTATAATAATATTTTCAAAAGAAAATGTTTTATTTTATATGGCTCTTAAATGATTTCAAAATAAAAAGAGGTATTTCTCTAAAAAGAGTTTTGATTTCATCTATGTCAACATCCTTTGATGGATTTTACGATTATTTGAAGTTGATTTATTATGATACAAAACTTCTATATTGTATTGAAGGTTTTTTGATATGTTTGACTATGGATGTGCTATTTTTATACCATTCAATGTTTATGGTGAAATTATTGACATTTCTTATGCTAGTTTTAATACGAATGTTTCTGTTATGTTTAAAACTTTTCATATGGGAATGCATTGGACTTAATATGTGAAGGGTGGAGCCCGCTATAGCTCCTCGATGCATCGGTAGGTCTCATGAGACAAACTAGTGTCTTGGCACAAGGCCTTGGAAAAATCGTATTTGTAGTCTTGGAACGAGGCCTTGGCTATGTGGTTATGATAGTCTAGCATTATGCATTCCATAATTTTGAAAGTGGTTATTAATATTGCATGTGATTATTCAATTAGTAGAATATCCATGTGAATAAGTAAATGGAATTATTTCATTTTACTTTTTCCATACTATGTTGAAGTTCAAGTTTAAAAGGCTTTTGTTTTAGTTATACATTGCCTTAAATGTTTATGCTTATTTTGGAATGTTTCCGCTATATTGTTATCCTTACTGGTCATTTGAGCTCACCCCTTTTCTATGTTTTATTTTTTCCAGGATGTGAAGAAGTAAGTTATGAATGACCTGCAGGGATATTATAAGGGGTTAATAGTGTGGACTATGGAGACATTATGTTGTTGTAGTAGTTTTTCATTTTATGATGTAATGTAAGACTTATGAATATATCTAGTGTTTCCAAGGCTACTAATCCAATCAGTCTTTCGAGATTTGATCTTTCTTGTGACCATGCCAATGTTATGTAATAATGCACCGACTCTGGGTAACTAGGGTCAGGGCGTTACAATCAGGTTCAATGATGTTATAATAATTATAAATGATTAGGAATCCTCAATTAGTTAAACACCAATTAATTACATGATCAACAACATACACAACCACATATGATTAGTTACCAAATAAAGATGTTATAATAATGGTAAAAATGGTTTATTATTATGATTATAGAAATATTTCTCATAGTAGGATTAGGGAAATCCAAAATAAGAAACATGGAATTCATGTATACTATGACATAGTGTATGATAATTTATATAGTATAATATTTAGGGGTTATTCTATGTAAAGAACCCATTTTTGGGCCTCTTTATTATATTTCATATCCTAATACTAAAAAATATACATGTTAAACCAAAAAATTTATCACAACGTACAATACCCCATGATGAATATTAATTCTATTGAACTGATCTTTTTTGAGGCAAATTACCTTCTCATTTTATCAAATATATAAAGGACAGATAAAATAATTATATTTTGGAATCCCTATTTGTATAACATGATAAATATTATATTCTTGAACACTTAAAATATATTCAAAAAACCACATATAGTTATCTTTCAAATCATATAATATATGATAGATGTCTAGATCACTCATGTGTTTTCTATAGTTCATTTTTTATATAACTCAGTAAATATCCAAGTAATTTCTATGAGATCTCTATGTGATTAGTATAAAAACCTTATAAAATCCTTTATATTGTAACATATATGACATAAGCTAGTTTGAAATTTTGTGAGACTTTGGAATCATATGAGTAATTTTAATATCTTTAATCATATATTATAACTCCTATAATTCCCAATATCAAATTTTATGATTATATTAACCTATGTTTTTATTTATAACACTATTTAATTGCTTCATCATTAATATTCATTGATCATTTAAATTCGTTTTTTTCATAACATTTTGTTGAAAAATTACACTGAATACATTTTTTCTATACAGAATAAATCTTAAACTCTTTTAGGATACTAATGAACATTCACTTTGTTAAGATATCCAAAAAACAAATCATTATATTTCCATTTACCAGCATAAGATAAATTATTTTAGGATATCAAGTGAAATAATTTATCTTTGGTTGGTATAATATTTTATTTTTAAATTTTGAACTTCTCTATTTATAAAAAATACAACCACTACACCCATTGAAATTATATTCACTTAAAAAATATATTCCTATAATAAAATCTAAATTGGGATTCAAAAATCAAGCATATTTTCATTAGTGATAATATTTAAAAAATAAATTTTATATATATATATATCATATATTGTGTTTTATATGTGTTAATGAAATGTTTTGAAGGGAGAAATTTATTATATAAAATATTCCACTAATGGGTGGTGGAATCACACTCCTCGTAAATAATTAAACATATTTGATAAACCCTTTTATCCATGATAAATCTGATTTTATCCTAATCATCCAATCAAGTATTGTTAAAATATGATTAATAATAAACCATATATCTTGAATATATCATCACATTTTTTTAATAGAAAAAAATTGTTAATAAAAAAATATGTCTTATATTTTAAGAGAATTAGATGAAAAAATACTAATATTTTTACGATATATTTGAGATTGATTTTTTCTCATTTAAATCATGACTCAAAACCCTTTATATAATAATTTTAATTAAATATACATGTGTCACGACCCGTCCTCGGGGCCCGTGCCGTGACTACCCCAAGCCCGCCTTCCATAGGCCAGGGGCTGGCGACTAGCACCAAAGGCAGAAAATCCCGATAACTGGGAAGGCATTGCCTTTATAAAAGAAAACAAGCACCACAGAGTACAAGCGGAAGTAAAACACTAAGTACAAAAAGAAGTGCTGAAAAGTAAAAAGGGGCCGGAAATACAAGCCCAACTGTAAAGTACAATTCGATAGGGAAAATAGCGACTGAAAAGTAAAGCTGCTACGCCGAGTTGTCCACTGGAAATCCCACCTGAAGGGTGGGTACAGATAGCTCCTCTGCTCCTCGGGTCCCGCCGTCCGCTCCGAGTATGTCCCGCCCAGTGGTCCACCTCCGGGTACCGCCTAGTCGTATAGTCCACCTCCAGGTACCGTCCAGTCCTCGAACACTCGGCCTCTGTCAGTACTGGCTGTCGTCTGCAACCAACACAACGAGGTGCGGGCATAGCCCGTGCAGGGGTGGGTATAACGATACTCAGTAGGGACCCCGAGACCCTCAAGGTCTCACTAAAACCAACAAGGATAACCACAAGAAGATCTCAACAGATAAACTCTACTTAGGTATATGCCCATACATATACCTAAGTTATCAAGTAACTCATCTCAATCATGAGGAAACACAAGGATCATGAGATCAACGGATAACCACTACCCAGTTATATGCCCATACATATACCTAAGTTATCAAGTAACCCATCTCAATCATGAGGAAACACAAGGATCATGAGATCAACGGATAACCACTACCCAGGTATATGCCCATACATATACCTAAGTTATCAAGTAACACATCTCAATCATGAGGAAACACAAAGGTCAAAAGTCTCAGCTCAAACCAGGATTTTCATTATCGAAACCGTAACTACTGAGGAGCTCTGTCTCTAGAGTGTACAGTGGTCCTGTCACGACTCCGAGGTACTGCTCACTAACCTAAGACTGCTGAGGTACTCCTCCTATCGAGTACTGCGGGTTTGCGGCCAACTACCGGGCGCTCCGTCCGCTGAGGGTCTGTCGCCAAATACCGGGCGCTCACCCAAATAGCCTACTTAGGTACTCCTCCTGTAGAGTACCACGGGTTTGCTGCCAACTACCAGGCGCTCCGTCCGCCGTGGGTCTGCCGCCAAATACCGGGCGCTCCATCCACTGGGCTAGTCGACTCACTCCAAGTCGAGTCGGTCAAGCAGTCGTCAGGTCTCAGTCGGCTAGACGGTCTCCGTACTCTGCACGCTCGTCTCCGGGAGGGTCCGCTCCACGAGCTACTGGTCGATACTCCAAGTATCACAAGGTCCCACAATGAAGTATCTCAAAAGACCGTCTCGTCACAGGGGTCTCAACGCAACAGACGGCGCGTCGATCGGACGCCCGGTCTGTGAGTTATTAGCCTTTTCGTCCCAGGGGCCCGGTTGGTTTCGTGTGCGAACCAATCCCGGCCGTATCACAACTGTACCCTGAACTCCCATAGGGTATACTCAAAGGGACAGTTACTCAACGTAATCACCAACGCCGCTGACGGTTCTTCAAACGGACGTCCTGTCTGAAAGATATCAGCTTTCCCGTTCCAGGGGCCCGGTTGGATTTCGGGTGCAATCCAACCCGGCCACTACTAAATGTATCCAAAACTCGGGCGAAGGATGCCAAAAGTTTCGTATCGTAAACAGGAACTCAACGCAACAGACGGTGCGTCGATCGGACGCCCTGTCTGAGAGTTATTGGCATTTTCGTCCCCGGGGCCCGGTTGGTTTTTAAGGTAAAACCAACCCGACCGTACTCCACCTGCGTCCAAACCTCGGGCGAAGTATTCCAAAAGATCCGTCTCACTAAGAGGAATACAACAAGGCTGACGGCACGTCAATCGGACGTCCGTAGCTCAAGATATGAGCGTTTCCGCTCCGAAGGCCCGGTTGGTTTCGTGAATGAACCAACCCGGCCGAACTCAAAGTAATCCGAAGCCTTGAGTGCGATATACCGAAACGACAGTCTCGATCCAAGGATCGTGTTGCCGCAGACGGTTCGTCAATCAGAGGTCCGAGGCTCAAGTTATGGCCAAGAGACCGAAACTGGTTCGAAACGGGGGGGTCCGGGTCTGGGCCGACCCGGCCCGACCCCCCCCCCCCCCCCCCCCCCCCGGGTCGGCCCGGCCGGCCGGCCGGCTGGCGGTGCGGCGGCGCGGCGGCCTGGCGGCGCGGCGGCCGGGCGCCGCTCGGTGGCTGCACGCGGGGGGATCAATTCCCCCCGCTTCTTCAAATGGCGGCGCGGCTTTGCCGCGCCGTTTGTGTAAAACAACGGCCCCCCTCCTGGGGGACCGCTTTGAAGGGGATCCGGGGGAGCCGCCTGCCCCCCCCCCTCGTGGAAACCGCTCCCCCCTCATAAAGAGGGGGGTTTTATGTGATGGCCGGGGGATTAATTCCCCCGGTTTAATGTCATCAGGCCGGCCAGCTGGCCGGCCGGTTTTCTCCAACGGGACCGGAAATTCCGGTTCCGCCTTCGGCTTCTGACACCGGCGACCCGGCCGCCGGTCTTCTCTTCCACCGCGGCCCGGAACCGGCCGCGGTCTCCTCGTCGTCCGGCGCGGTGCGACGGCACCGCGCCCCTTCGCCGCGCATTTGATTTCTTCAAAGCGGCACGACGGCGTCGCGTTCCTGATGTTTCTTCCATGGCGCGGCGCGACGGCGTTGCGCAATAAGGATTGGGCGAATATCCGTGTGGTGCGACGGCACCACGCCACCTTGATTCATCCACCCGCAAGCAATACAACAAGAACGATGGAGGGGGTTCGGTCGTGTTCATGCGGTCCGGCCCCCTCACGTTAAGCAATAACGCAACTTAAAAAAAATATTTCAAAGCCACACATTTAGACTTGCTAATTTCATGATCAAGAATAGAATAATTAAACAATAAACAACAACCCCTACCTTGGGTATAAGTTCGAGGATTCGTCAACGTCCGCGGAAGACAACGTCGCGGAGGTCGGGCGTCGCGGTCGTCGTTCGTCAAATCCGTTGACGAAGAGATGCGTACGATGTGATACGTCGTTGGCGAAACCTTGTACGCCGACGAAGGTTGTCCGAGGAAGAAGCGGTGTTACCTCTCGTTGACACGGAAGACGAAGAAGGCGGAGCGGCGTTCCTCGTCGGAGCTTGAGCGTTCTTCGTCGGAGCTTGAGCGTTCTTCGTGTTCTTCGTCAGAGTTGAGGAAGAAGAAGAAAATCTCCCAAAAGCTCTCAAGGTGGCCAAAGCTATTAACCAAAATAAAATAAGCTTAAGCCTTATTTTATTTACACAACTAAACATTTGAATTTCAAAAGATAAGAAACAAACCATTAATTCGTAGAATTAATTCAACGAAAGAAACAGCTCATTTAATTTACGAAAGAAACAGCCCAATTAAATGGTCTGTTAAGATTTTAAGAAAACGCGACGGTTGACTTTCATTAAGACGGGTTTTCACGGGTGCGTTTCTTAGCGGAAAGAAACGGCGGGGCTCGTGCGGGCCCCACCTCAAAAATATCCTACCAAGGGGGTATGATATTTCTGGATAGCATCCTATCCAGTTCAACTCAGTTCAAGCCGCCTTTAAGTGGCTTCAAGTGGCTTCCAAGCAGCTTAAGTAAAATAAAATAAAGTTGTCGCAAAATTATTTTATTTCTTAACTTTAAGCCCGAAAATTAAAAACCACACCCGAGCAAACGCAACTCCGGAAGAGGCGTTTCTAAGCGAATACCAGCGCTGCGATTTCATCGGTGCCCTCGGAATTCTATTCCGGGCACCGGTTCAAAAGTTAGAAAAACCCGCTCGTCCGTTCACTGAACGTACCCGAGCCAAAACTTCGGAAAATGATTCCGGGCACACCGGGCCTCGGAATCAGGTGCCGTCAGAAACTGCGTTCTTGTAAAATTTCAAAGAAAATTAAGAAAAAAATTTCCTTGAAATTTATGGGTCTTTACATTACTCCCACCACAGGGCTTTACGTCCCTGTAAAGCTTCACCACAAACTTAGGGAAACAAAGCGGTACTGAGCACGCATCTGAGCCTTCCGCTCCCATGTGTTCACCTGGAGGTTCCCGCGCTGCCAAAGAAAGTGCACAAGAGGAATCGACCGTCCTCCTAGGATCCACTCCTGTCGATCCTTGATCCCCACAGGAACCTCCGTATAAGACACTCATCGCCACCGTCTAGCTCCTCATGGTCGATGATATGCGAAGGGGGTCAAGCACGTATCTCCTCAGTTGGGATACGTGGAAAACGTCGTGCACCTAGTGCAACTGAAGTGGATGGGCCAAGCGGTAAACCACCTCGCCTACCCAGCTGAGGACCTAGAAAGGTCCGTTGAACCTCGGAGATAACTTGCCTCTCAGGCCACATCTCCGTAAACCTCGTCGAGATGAGTCCCGTAAGAAGACGTGGTCGTCATCCTCGAACTCTAGAGGTCTCCATTTCTGTTAGAACTGAAACTCAAAACGACTACTGCTATGAGGGTAAGGTTGACTGACTCAAGAGTGATCGGTTTCACCCTCCTGTGCAAGAGTTACCCTGCACTGCCTGGGGTTTCCTTTTCCGCCGACCAAGGAAAACCCATCCCAACGTTTGCCTAAAACCGTCAATTTGAGTATGAACAGTTATTTCCCATTCCATACTCAAACTAACATCGTAAGGCCTCGACGCTGCCACCAAGAGATTCCAACCAGAACTCTCGCCTCGAGGGTCTGACCACACCGTCGGCGTAAGTGTGATTATCATGTATCCTCCCAAGGTATCTCCAGACGTGAGGTTCAAGTCCATGGCTTACCGGAAACTCTAGGTCTGGAACAAGATTTGTGGAAGCGAGGAATGATTCATATCAACGTCTGTTACTACAGCAGCTAGTAGTGGACATAGACTGTCCCTTGAATCATTTCTAGAGCCATTGGGTCACACTCCTTGACCGCATGCAGCAGCATTCTTCCACCGCCCTCCAGCTCCCTGAGCTTGGCGGGGATAAATAAGGCGGGTGGTTGTAGCATGATAAGATTTACAACACCTCATGCTGCTCTCCTAGCTCTGCCTCCACGTCTGCCGCTTCGCAGACTCATCTCTATTTAAAGCTACCTCTTCTTGAAATATTTAACACACCCGAGTCTCTAAGGCTGGCACTGGTTCCCTGTTTCTTACTGCACTGTGCAGTCTTCATCCGCTCCTGGATGAACTGCACCTCCTTTGCATATGATCTGGAAGAGCTGCTAAAATTTCTCCTTTGCCGAAAAGAGAAACCTGGTCTCATCCCCTCTCTAGATGAACCACAACCATTGCCTAATACAGTCAATCCTGGCATGAAGGATGCATTCATGCCATGGATGACGTCGTAAGGCCTCGACGTAAATACTAAGAGATCCAACTGTCACTCTCGCCTCTAAGGGTCGAGTCACACTGTCGGCATCAGTGTGAGGTCACTGGGTCTCCTCCAGTTGAAATCTCGAAAGTGAGGGTCAAGTCAACAGTTTAACCGGGACCACTCAGTAACATCACAAAAGAGGACAGGAAGGAAAACATCACAAGATAAGTGTCTTTATTTTATTGGAGCTCATGGTACAAAGACACAAAAACAACATCAACATGGAACTAGAAGTACAAGAGACGTATCCACTAGTTCCTCTCCTGTCCACCTACTCCAGGATCTCTACTGCCTTGTCCACTGCTCTAATGTTGCTCAAGCATTCGTCGCTGCCTCTGCCTCGGTGGCTCCTCAAAAGCCTATGGATCAACTGAATGAGGAGTCGGACAGTCACGTGCCAGGTGACCCTTTCCGCGGCATGAGTAACACAGTCTGCTTCTGGCACGCCTGGCTCTGTTCCCTCTCCGGGTGCCCCGCACCACCGGTCCTAAAACCCGAGATCGCCCAACTGCTGGTCTGGTCCTCCAAGACCTCTGCATCATCTGTCTACTGCCCACAGATGACTCGGCTTCTGATCGAAAAACACATGGCAAAGGCCGCAGCTCCTGAACACGCTCGGGGTGTAGAGCTACTGGCACAAACTCCAACCTAAAGAAGGTCTCGAAGTCTTCCCATGTGAAAGTCATCCCATCACAAAACTGGAACAAGTGGCTCCACCACCTGCCTGCTGCTGCCTGAAGAAGGCTGGCAGCAAAGGTCACCATGAAGCCTGATGGCGTCCCCACTAGCCTGAAGACTCCCACCACAGCCTCCAGCGAATCCTCAGCAGCCTGCGGGTCCGTCTCTCCCCCGAACCTGGGTGGCCTCTGGCGCTGGGACTCATGCAGTGCGCGCAAGTAGCGGGCATCGCCTACTGCTGGGGCTGGTGGCATCGGTGGACCAACGTATGGTAGTACCGCTGGCACCTCCGCTGGTGCCTCAACTGCAAGAGGGCCCTGTACCGAAGCCTCGTCACTCGACATGCTGTCAGCACGCACATCCCTCTGGGCTCTAACTGGTCGTCCGAGAAAAGGCATCCTGAAAGAAACAACGTAACACGGTCAAACGATTATACCTGGTGAGCTGACCTGGTTTGAGCTGTTTTAAGGGGAAAAACCTTTGAAACACACACGCAATCAGTGTTTTCGTGCACAAAGTCGGAAATCAGTTGTCAGGGTCCTGGTGTATGGATACGTCGGCCGCCCGCACCAACACCGGACTCCCTGAACTGAAAACCACACTCGGTACCCTTAACACTATTGCTTCACAGAAAGAAAGATCAGAGTCTGCGGTAGAACCGACCACCTCTGATACCAATTTTTCACGACCCGTCCTCGGGGCCCGTGTCGTGACTACCCCAAGCCCGCCTTCCATAGGCCAGGGGCTGGCGATTAGCACCAAAGGCGTAAAATCCCGATAACTGGGAAGGCATTGCCTTTATAAAAGAAAACAAGCACCACAGAGTACAAGCGGAAGTAAAACACTAAGTACAAAAAGAAGTGCTGAAAAGTAAAAAGGGGCCGGAAATACAAGCCCAACTGTAAAGTACAACTCGAAAGGGAAAACAGCGACTGAAAAGTAAAGCTGCTACGCCGAGTTGTCCACTGGAAATCCCACCTGAAGGGTGGGTACAGATAGCTCCTCTACTCCTCGGGTCCCGCCGTCCGCTCCGAGTATGTCCCGCCCAGTGGTCCACCTCCGGGTACCGCCTCGTCGTATAGTCCACCTCCAGGTACCGTCCAGTCCGCGAACACTCGGCCTATGTCAGTACTGGCCGTCGTCTGCAACCAACACAACGAGGTGCGGGCATAGCCCGTGCAGGGGTGAGTATAACGATACTCAGTAGGGACCCCGAGACCCTCAAGGTCTCACTAAAACCAACAAGGATAACCACAAGAAGATCTCAACAGATAAACTCTACTTAGGTATATGCCCATACATATACCTAAGTTATCAAATAACTCATCTCAATCATGAGGAAACAAAAGGATCATGAGATCAACGGATAACCACTACCCAGGTATATGCCCATACATATACCTAAGTTATCAAGTAACCCATCTCAATCATGAGGAAACACAAGGATCATGAGATCAACGGATAACCACTACCCAGGTATATGCCCATACATATACCTAAGTTATCAAGTAACCCATCTCAATCATGAGGAAACACAAAGGTCAAAAGTCTCAGCTCAAACCAGGATTTTCATTATCGAAACCGTAACTACTGAGGAGGTCCGTCTCTAGAGTGTACAGTGGTCCTGTCACGACTTCGAGGTACTGCTCACTAACCTAAGACTGCTGAGGTAATCCTCCTGTCGAGTACTGCGGGTTTGCGGCCAACTACCGGGCGCTCCGTCCGCTGAGGGTCTGTCGCCAAATACCGGGCGATCACCCAAATAGCCTACTGAGGTACTCCTCCTGTCGAGTACCGCGGGTTTGCTGCCAACTACCAGGCGCTCCGTCCGCCGTGGGTCTGCCGCCAAATACCGGGCGCTCCGTCCACTGGGCTAGTCGACTCACTCCAAGTCGAGTCGGTCAAGCAGTCGTCAGGTCTCAGTCGGTTACACGGTCTCCGTACTCTGCACGCTCATCTCCAGGAGGGTCCGCTCCACGAGCTACTGGTCGATACTCCAAGTATCACAAGGTCCCACAAAGAAGTATCTCAAAAGACCGTCTCGTCACAGGGGTCTCAACGCAACAGACGGCGCGTCAATCGGACGCCCGGTCTGTGAGTTATTAGCCTTTTCGTCCCAGGGGCCCGGTTGGTTTCGTGTGCGAACCAATCCCGGCCGTATCACAACTGTACCCTGAACTCCCATAGGGTATACTCAAAGGGACTGTTACTCAACGTAATCACCAACGCCGCTGACGGTTCGTCAAACGGACGTCCTGTCTGAAAGATATCAGCTTTCCCGTTCCAGGGGCCCGGTTGGATTTCGGATGCGATCCAACCCGGCCACTACTAACTGTATCCAAAACACGGGCGAAGGATGCCAAAAGTTTTGTATCGTAAACAGGAACTCAACGCAACAGACGTTGCGTCGATCGGACGCCCGGTCTGAGAGTTATTGGCATTTTCGTCCCCGGGGCCCGGTTGGTTTTTAAGGTAAAACCAACCCGACCATACTCCACCTGCGTCCAAACCTCGGGCGAAGTATTTCAAAAGATCCGTCTCACTAAGAGGAATACGACAAGGCTGACGGCACGTCAATCAGACGTCCGTAGCTCAAGATATGAGCGTTTCCGCTCCGAAGGCCCGGTTGGTTTCGTGAACGAACCAACCCGGCCGAACTCAAAGTAATCCGAAGCATTGAGTGCGATATACCGAAACGACCGTCTCGATCCAAGGATCGTGTTGCCACAGACGGTTCGTCAATAAGAGGTCCGAGGCTCAAGTTATGGCCAAGAGACCGAAACTGGTTCGAAACGGGGGGGGTCCGGGTCCGGGCCGACCCGGCCCGACCCCGCCCCCCCCTGGGTCGGCCCGGCCGGCCGGCCGGCCGGCGGTGCGGCGGCGCGGCGGCCTGGCGCCGCTCGGTGGCTGCACGCGGGGGGATCAATTCCCCCGCTTCTTCCAATGGCGGCGCGGCTTTGCCGCGCCGTTTTTGTAAAACAACGGCCCCCCTCCTGGGGGCCCGCTTTGAAGGGGATCCGGGGGAGCCGCCTGCCCCCCCCCCCTCGTGGAAACTGCTCCCCCCTCATAAAGAGGGGGGTTTTTATGTGATGGCCGGGGGATTAATTCCCCCAGTTTAATGTCATCCGGCCGGCCGGTTTTCTCCAACGGGACCGGAAATTCCGGTTCCGCCTTCGGCTTCCGACGCCGGCGACCCGGCCGCCGGTCTTCTCTTCCGCCGCGGCCCGGAACCGGCCGCGGTCTCCTCGTCGTCCGGCGCGGTGCGACGGCACCGTGCCCCTTTGCCGCGCATTTGATTTCTTCAACGCGGCGCGACGGCGTCGCGTTCCTGATGTTTCTTCCATGGCGCGGCGCGACGGCGTTGCGCAATAAGGATTGGGCGAATATCCGCGTGGTGCGACGGCACCACGCCACCTTGATTCATCCACCCGCAAGCAATACAACAAGAACGATGGAGGGGGTTCGGCCGTGTTCATGCGGTCCGGCCCCCTCACGTTAAGCAATAACGCAACTTAAAAAAAATATTTCAAAGCCACACGTTTAGACTTGCTAATTTCATGATCAAGAATAGAATAATTAAACAATAAACAACAACCCCTACCTTGGGTATAAGTTCGAGGATTCTTCAACGTCCGCGGAAGACAACGTCGCGGAGGTCGGGCGTCGCGGTCGTCGTTCGTCAAATCCGTTGACGAAGAGATGCGTACGATGTGATACGTCGTTGGCGAAACCTTGTACGCCGACGAAGGTTGTCCGAGGAAGAAGCGGTGTTCCCTCTCGTTGACACGGAAGACGAAGAAGGCGGAGCGGCGTTCCTCGTCGGAGCTTGAGCGTTCTTCGTCAGAGCTTGAGCATTCTTCGTGTTCTTCGTCAGAGTTGAGGAAGAAGAAGAAAATCTCCCAAAAGCTCTCAAGGTGGCCAAAGCTATTAACCAAAATAAAATAAGCTTAAGCCTTATTTTATTTACACAACTAAACATTTGAATTTCAAAAGATAAGAAACAAACCATTAATTCGTAGAATTAATTCAACGAAAGAAACAGCTCATTTAATTTACGAAAGAAACAGCCCAATTAAATGGTCTGTTAAGATTTTAAGAAAACGCGACGGTTGACTTTCATTAAGACGGGTTTTCACGGGTGTGTTTCTTAGCGGAAAGAAACGGCGGGGCTCGTGCGGGCCCCACCTCACAAATATCCTACCAAGGGGGTAGGATATTTCTGGATAGCATCCTATCCAGTTCAACTCTGTTCAAGCCGCCTTTATGTGGCTTCAAGTGGCTTCCAAGCAGCTTAAGTAAAATAAAATAAAGTTGTCGCAAAATTATTTTATTTCTTAACTTTAAGCCCGAAAATTAAAAACCACACCCGAGCAAACGCAACTCCGGAAGAGGCGTTTCTAAGCGAATACCAGCGCTGCGATTTCATCGGTGCCCTCAGAATTCGATTCCAGGCACCGGTTCAAAAGTTAGAAAAACCCGCTCGTCCGTTCACTGAACTTTCCCGAGCCAAAACTTCGGAAAATGATTCCGGGCACACCGGGCCTCGGAATCAGGTGCCGTCAGAAACTGCGTTCTTTTAAAATTCCAAAGAAAATTAAGAAAAAAATTTCCTTAAAATTTTCGGGTCTTTACAACATGCTTCATAAATTGTATCTATATTTTTAAACACTTGTATAATAACAAAAATGTTTTAATTTTTCTTTTTGTTTCACATTCCATTAAAAATAGAGAAATATATTCTATTGTAATTATACTTAAAATGATCCTTTTACAATATTATTTAAAAAATCCATAAATCCCAAATTGTACTATCATATTGAAACCATTTCCTTCCTCCCAAACATTAACTTTAGGTTCCAAAGACCATGGTTAATTATGTGAATAAACAGAAATTACCTTTCTAGAATAATTATTTTTATTTAGTACCTGAAATATTAAACAAAATCCAATAAATCACATTCCATTATTATTACTCCTTATCATTTCAATTAAATAATACAAATATTTTCCAAACTCATTCTGATTGATATGACATTTCTGTTGATGTTTAAAGAATTAATTTTATAGAAAGATTAAGCATTAATGGGTATGTAAAACATCACAACGTCAATTCAACATTAATCATATTAGGTCTATGAATCCAATATATATTTTCACAGGAAATTTTTTATTTTTTCCATTTAAAACCTAAAATGAATTAGTTTATGCTTCTCATTAAAATGTAGACTCCCATATTGTATAAAATCAATATCCAATAACTCAAGAAGGTTTTGTAACAAATAATTGAATTTTATTCTAACATAAGAATACTAATTATCTTTTTATATCTTTCAAATAAGTTTCCAAAATCATGCTCCTTTTAGTCTAAAAGAAGAACTCAAATTCATGTTTGATAATGATGAATCCAATATATCAAAATTAAATAATATTACATGATTACTATCAAATTTTCATTCTTATAATATGGAATTTTATTAGATGTCATTCCAAAAAAATGATGACTCTCTTTTAAACTCATCATAACCATTAGTTGGAGAATCTATATATCATAACTTAGTGAGTCTTCATTAGTGTTTATGTCAACACATAAAATTTTCTATAATAAATCCTACAAATCATTTTATTAAAATTTTCATAAAGACTCTTTTATGGTTAGTGGGATCCATCACATCATCATAAAAAATTAAACATAATACATTGGGAAAATTCGAAATTCAAAATTCAAAATCCAACCAAAAATTGAAAATGCAAGCTATCACAACACATATTCAACAAGATAGTCGAGTGGATAAACCATTGTTTAAATTTATTTGATGTACATTCTGGTCTCTATTTCACTGATATATTATCATATATTACACACTATCTAACTATAACCCAAATATCATATAAATATTTGGCTACTTAAACATTAGGGTAATCCATATCCATGACTCATTAGATAATGTAATTCAATGGAAATAAATATTATCATGAACATACATGTTGTATAATCAATGTCATGAAATGAATTTACATTGAAAGAATATAAGAATTAATATTTGTAATGGAGATTTACTATCACCATCGTATAAATTTTATTATATTAAGAGGTGTTTATTGTTTTTATGACTTTATTTTAAGTCAAATTCATTCATGAAAAAAATCTAAATCTATTTTGATATGTATTTCTTTAAATAACTCATAACAAGTGTTATTGAACCATATTAAATGTCCACTATATTTATACAAGTCCTAATATATCAAATTAATATCATACAAGAAACCTAATCATTTGACGTATTATAATAAAACTAAATGAAAAATACTTATATGAGTAATCCTTCAGTGATAGATATCTAATCCCACTATTCTTGTAACATTATAGGTGTTATTTCTAGTGACTCTCTATATCAAAGACCCACTACACATGGATACATTTCTAAAGGGGTATTTCTCTCCCATTACAGTTATGTCACCTAATATGTAAATTTTTTTTTAAAATATATTTATTTAGGTTCACAACATAATAATAAGATAAATTCATTGTATAAGTAATCTAAATAATTTATCATTAACAAAATATACATCATTAAATTCTTTTATAACAATTAATTAATGTAGTTTGAAAATTAAAACTAAAGATTATAAGATTTTATAATGTTGTGATTATATTCTAGAATAAAAGATGGAATAAGTAATGTAATTAAAAAATTAATATATTTAAGCATGAGATAGACCATTTATTTACAATTACTTAATAAATTTTATAAACATTATAGTTTAGTCATGGATCAAATTGAACAACTCAATATTATTGGATATGAGATTTTAATATTATCATTTTCATGGTTTTAATATGAACTCCAAAATATTCATATTATGATATATTTTATGAACACGTTTTCTATCTAATAATAAGAGTTTCATATTATATTAAACAATTTATGTAAATATAATGTAACAAAATTTGATTTTATTTAAACCATTGATCATATAATAACCCAAATATATGTTTGGAATGTCATATATATTTTTAAAATAATTCCATAATGCAATGTTTTTATAATTTAAATGATGAAATTTTCATAAATTAACTGAATCAATTTATCATTTATTTTATATTCAATTTATTAACAATTTAGAAATTATATACCATGTAAAACCACATTAAACCAAGATTACTGACTCTAAAGAGTTTTTATAATTTATTAAATGCTATCTATATTCAACATTGGTCTAGAGGTCATGTACTGGGGTAGGTTTATGATAAATTCAAAAAATTCGTATTTCATAAAAATCTGATTCAAAAACTACTTACATGACATAAAAATGAATTTTGTTTTTGTCATATAGAAACTCCATGATTTCGAACCATATTATAGGCCCTTTTGAACCATGTTCATACTAAGAATATGGGTTTTTTAAAAACAATTTTAGTGATGTTCCTCCATTTTAAAAAATCCATGTTTTGTTAACATAATAATATGTAAAAATAATTTTATAAATCTAATATAATATATGGGTATTTCTTTTGGAGGCCACTACAGAATAATGGTCTTAAGACTATGTTACAAATGTATGAAATATGATACTCTATATTATACGAAATAAATGTGGAATATATTATACGTTTCTCTCGCACCAAATTATATTACCTATAAAAATCATAATTTCTATTTTTATTCTCCTTAATTTGTCAAACCAAACATTGATATATCTTCTATGATACCAATAAAGATCATTGTATTAATGTCCAAAATCCTAAATAAAGAGAGTCAAATATATAAAAAACCGCTAAGTCCGTAATATATATATATATATATATATTGAATGAATATAAGGGAATATTTAGTCTCTGTTCCTCATTTTATGTTAATTCTTTTTCAAAATAAATGATGTATGACCAAAAAACTATATAGTTAATGTGGGTTTTTTTCAATGAAATAATCTCTAAAAGAGACCCATTAATATATTTATTTCTGAACATACTCATTTTAATTATGAATAGATCCATGATATGTAAATAAGGAATATAACTAATTATCAATGGATTATATCACTTGCTACAACTCAAAAAATTAACTTAAGCGAAACATTTCACCAAAATCATTATACTATATAATGAAATAATAATTGAGGTAATAAGAAAAAGTAGAATGTTTTAATACCCCAATATGAAGATTTGGTATGGTTTGATAAGGAACTAAATTATCAAGAAGGATCAATTGAAATTGAACATATAGTGAGAAAATGAGGATATTTCAGTATAGACTGGAAATATTTCATGCAAATATGGTTATATAATGGATTTAATTTTATATAGTAATTGAGAATAGGATTCAAGAGACAATACCCTTCAAAAAGAAATAATTTATTAAAATTAAGAATGATGTGGAATAGCATACTAAAAAAACCTTTTGATTCTTTGTGGAGTGATCATATATGATGAATATGAATATGAAAAACCTGATTTAGCACATGGAATGTAGACATGATCCTAAAAATTATTAAAAAGGTTTATTTATAGAATTATAGGATTAGGATATAATTCTATGAAAATTAAATTTTTTATGGAAATGGATGATGATTTATATTTAATTGGATACTCTTTTATTTCTATATTTTGATCAGGTATCACCAAGATTAGTTATAGTTCATCTCTTGATATTATTAGTAACTATTTACTACTTAATGGATAATACCAAATATATTTTATTATTATAATTACCATTATATTATATCACTCTTTTTCCCCTTCACTATTTTTTCATTTTAATTTTTTCTATGTATTCCATAACATATATCATTAATGGATTGGGATAATGAAAATATAATACCCAGATTGATAATATCAATTTCAATGGTATACTATCATTTTAATCTTCTAATTATGAATCTATAGAAGAATCCAATTATTTACTAACGACGTATACACTATCATAAAATGTGAGAACTGATAATATAAGCAACTCACTAAATGACATATTATTCCTCATCTTGTTCTAATTTTATCTGAATTTTTTCCCGTGGTTATCATTAGTATAGATTCATCATTTCACATCTATATTTCCATTCAAATTCATACACTATGATTCCCATACATATCATTTTTTATTTTGTATTCATTTTAGTTTTTCTTTTGGTATTTTGAGTATACATCTTTCCCTATGGATAGAATCATCAGAACATTTCTTTTTATATTATTGTGTTAGAGTTATAAATATTATTGTTTCTTTTATTAAATGATGTGTATATAACAATACTTCATGAAAACAAATTTTTGAAATACATCCTTCATTAGTGGTTTTGGGAAGACACCGACAAGTTGTTCCTTTATTCTAATAAATTATAAATTCATCAACCCATTTTCTTAGTTTTTCTTTTATGAAGTGACTATCATGATATAGCCCCACAAAAACCTCTTACAATAGAATAACATGTTCTGGAATAGCCCTAGATTCATTCCAATAGTAATTAATAGGGTGGCAACTTGGTCCAAGTTGTATGAAATTATAAATATAGGCTATATTTCGCATATTTTATGAAGGAATTACCCACATCCACAGTAAACCAATAATCCCAAAAAACATATCAAATTAATATATAAAAATTAATGTTAGTCAAAAAAATTACTATAATAAATATCTTCCCAAAAATAAATAAAATCACAAAACAATTATCCACCTACACTCGCACAAATCACCATGATCTTGAGTTATTTTTATGCAGCCCCAACCTAAACATGTTCCCAAAATAAAAAAAATATATAAAATAATAAAGTGAGTATATATCTATACACTATTTGTTCCCCTAAAACCGCGAATTTATTATTTAAATAAAAATAATCCATCATTAGTGAATGACTTATATAAATAATAATAATAAATATATATTAAGCATGATAAATATCTACATATTAAGACCTTTACTATATTTCATATTTCTGATCATTTTCATCCCTAATAACTCAATTCCAAAATCATCAAATCATCCACTAACGCCTTTTATACTAACATAAAATGACTGTGTAACTATAACCATAATATTATATTTTAGTGTAAATGTTAAAAATGAAACGAAAACAACACAAGAAACATGATTTTATATTTAAAAAAATATCTATAAATATTTTTTGAATACCACATCACTGATATATGTTATCATGTGAAAATACAACTTCTATCACATCACAAAAATATTATTTAATATCACAACCCACCAATATATGAGGAATTAATAATTTAAAAATTAATAATGATTTTCATATTATAAAGATATTCAAAATATAAATCATCAAATGATTCGAATCACATCCTTAACCAAAATATGAAACAATAATTGTAAACATCAATTGAATCATAACACGTCAACTATAAATAATTCTTCTATAACAAGTATATACATCCTATCATATAAACTGAAATCCATATATTTTTTGGATAAACGGATCAATAAAAAATTAACAAGCAACAAAAACTTTCATCCTTATACTGTAGTATAATGAAACTCCCCTATCATTTACCCTAAATTTATTATATATTACATCTTCATATAAAAATATAAGTCCCCATATGTTATACAACATCTCTATATAACTGAAAAATGTAAATAATTTAATTTATCCAATATTTAAGTAGAAAACCATATTATTAAATTTTTAGTCACATCATCATATATTATTAATCATATCCACCATTATTTACTAAGACTATAGCCTTTTTTATTAATTCACATTCCATGTTGATAAAATTTTACAGTTTATACATAACCCATCAGTTATGTTTTTATACAATTTAATTCCATGAGTAACTAATCCTTTACACATAAAAAAATGAAAAACTATATCAGTTAATGAGAAACATATAAATATGAAAATATATTCCTTTACGATGATTATTTACTCATATATTAGAATATCAAATAAAGATCAACTGACCTATATTTTTTTCTCATAAAAATGGAACATATTTAATATATAATGAGATAATTTATTCTTATTATCCAATATCCCATAAACATTGATATATTTCAATAGAATATTGATTTTCAAGAGGACTGAATAAAATTGATTAAAGAAAAATATATATATAGATTTTACATTCCATTATTTCAAGGTTTCACCCACCCAATTCCACAAAGAAATTTTTTATTAGATGACAAATGGGCTTTAAAACTGCAAAAAATTTCCCTAGTGTTCTCCCCATCATATATAAAGGTTATTAGTTTTAATGAGCTGTTTCATTTTTAATTTCAAATAATTTAACATGTCTAATATTCATTGTAATGATTCATCTTCTCACAAACAATCAAAATCCATCTTCAATAAAGACTGAATGGTTATAGAATATGTTTAGTCTCTATAATAATGTAGTTAATCATTAGATAAATACTCCCTCCAAAACCATAATGAATTTTCAAATTAAATTGTTTAAATACACATATGGAATTCCATTTTCCCCTATTAAGACCACTATAAAATTATCCAAGTTTTCAATATTCTCACCGAACTATTACCCTATGGTGAAACAACCTTCTTGATCAAACCGTAGTGTTAATATTCACTTTTTTTTCTTCTAGTACACCATTTTTAACAATATATCCCCAAGATATGTGACAAAACCATTAAAAATAATATTGTAAACAAGATTGAATTATATGTCCCAACATTTGATACCAATGAAAATATTAAAATTATTGAAATTCAATTTAATTTAAAAATAAAATAATTTAACCACATAAAAAACCAATACCATCTGTTGTTCCTAAATTTTTTTATTTAATTTTTTGTTAATATGAAATTATATTTTTGTTGAATATGTTTTTTTATTGTTTTAGAGAAGAATTTTACATATTTGTAGAGAAATATTACTATGTTAGAAGATGATTTATTAAAAATCAATGTTTCTAATGTCATGATTTTATAAATAATTTAACTATTTTAGCTGATTTTTGTAAATTGATTAATTATTAAAAATATGATGTTCAAAGTTAATTATATTAAATTTAGAAATAAATATTAGAATTTCAAGATTTGAAGAGGTAAATATAAAACTATTGGTCTGATGAAGAATTGTGAATAACACTGGAATGTTACCATTTGTGAGAAAATTTGTAACTCTATAATATGGGCATCCCAATTGTGGATATCAATGAGGCTATACAAGAAATAGGGAAATGTGGTTACATTAAACTAAAAACTATGTATTAATTACATGGTGGAATCTTATAATGATTAATATATTGATTCATGAGATTCAAAAATGGCGAAAACATATAAAGTGAATAATATGGAGAATTATTTATTTTTCCCATACTAAGCTATTCAGATACGTAGAATTAGAGAAAGATTTTTGGAATTTTATAAATTAATAAATGTGTGAAAATATTACTAGATGAAGAAACGTGATACTTTGTGCACTAGACATAAAATCTAGGAACATTTAATAAACATTATAAAGTTAATAATTTTTATGATATTGATTTATTATTACAATTATACTAAATCTAAAATATATTATTGAAATTTATGAAAGTTATCATCAGCCACAAGAACTGAGGCTATTATTATAGGGAATATTAACTCTAATTTAGAAAAGGGTTGAAGGATATGAAATGTTATTTTAGTTAAAAAAGAGGTTCAATTTTCCAGAATATGTATTTTCTTTAATTTTTTGTGAATGTTGAGCCTATATGAGGAGGAGAGCCATTTAGTGTTTCCATATATACTAATCATATATAGGCAATGTGACGATGTTTTTTATGAGAACCACAAGAGATGTTGACCATGATTCTACTTGGATGAAGGAGGTTCATTGGATAACGGTGCATCAGATATAGGCATTATATGATTGAGTACTGGATAGAGGAGAGCAGGTCGGATCCACTTCATATAAAAGTACTATATTAATAGTGAATTTGATGGAAGTCTATTAAATATGGGATCAGATGAAGGAAGATCAGAAGGATTTTAGATATAGTACCATCTAACTGAGGTGAACTGGAATGTGGTGTATTTCCCTAAATCTCTTCTGGAATAGAGTATCCTATAAAGGTGAAATAGAGACAACTTGACAATTGAAGTATTAATTTATGAAACAACTCATTTTGTAAGGTTTCGAGACAATTCTATGTAATGATTGATATTTGAGTATATAGGGGTCTTCCATGATTTAAATCCTTTTTATACTCACTATATTTTTATAGATTATTTATAAATATCGAAGAAGTTATACGCATTAAAATGTTATCCATCTTTTTTATAATGGTAAACAATCCTAATAAAATGATCTTTATTCACAGGATCAATAATGAAGAAGGATGAGTTTCTATCATTGGGGTTTAACTAGTTACTGAGGTGGCTCATTATAGGGGGTGTATAACCATTCAGGAAGGATGAGGGGAATACAAAGAGAGTTGGAGGATATAACCAATAGTGGCATTAACATTAGTCATTATGGGTTAGGACCCGATACAATTGAAGAAACAATTTATGGGCTGTAAAAACTGTTGATGGATATACCTTTTCAATCCAATTGATGTTAGAAAATAATCTCTGTTGGGTTAATAACCAACATGAAAAGATGTTTATTCTCCCATTTAAGGAGAACATAGTAAATATCATATGCTGATAGATATCTTAATATTTGAACCATATGATGTGATTTTCAGATATATATCTGAGTGGATATAAAATGGTGCATAATTCAATGGTTGATTTCCATAGAATACTTATTAAAATAAATTTCATCAATAATTAACTCCCTAATACTCTCAGAGATCTCACAATAACATAGGAATTAAAATTGGTATTAGAGGGAAGGTTCCTACTAAATGTTCCAATTTTTCATCAGAGGATGGATAATATAAATTAAATTTAAAATATGGGAGTTTTTTATTTTATTAAAAAAATATCATATATAGAGGAATATGATTATACCATACCATCTATATATATTCCTAGAATTTAGATATATTTATATTATGGCATTTCATTTACTTAATGAGGATTCCATTATAACTTCAGATAAAATAAATCTAGGAGATGATTTAGAAAATAAAAATCATAATTTGATGGATCACTCTAAGATGGTTTATACAAAATATAAGTGGTTACCAACTGTTAAGATAGAGTTAGGACAGTTGAGAAATATTTATATGAAGAAAATTTTGAATTCAAGGAGGATATTTTGTAGATCTAGAGGATTAGATTTAATTATTACAAAATATATAATGATTAAAATATGTATGGGTTCTATACAAGTGTAAGTGTAATTAGAAATAATATTATTGGTTTTTATGAACATCTACAATGTTATATCATTAATAAGAAACTGATGAGAATCCTTCTAGATATGCCTAATTCTATATATTTAATTCTTATAGATCATGACAATCTATATCTGGATGAAATAAATAATAATCTCATAGAATATGAAATCAGAAAATAAATAGTCATTAAAAAAGAGGAAAAAGATAAAGAATCTTCTAATACTATGATAAAATATACCTTTTAAAATGAATATATACAAATTGAATCAACTGACTTAGATTATAAAGAGTGTAAATGGTGTTTAAAAAATAATTTCTATAACCTAGAAATGATTCAGAAAAGGAAATTAGAATTTAAATGGTAAAAATATCATAATTTCATGAATTTATATAATAGTGACCATTTTTTGGAAAATATCTAGAGATCAATACTAAGGATTCTGATTTAGATTTGAAGATAATGAATCATGGAAATAAAATTCCATGAAACAATAGAAAATATTTTCTCGTATTAAAAATAGTTAATTGAGCAGAAGATAGAGGAATGATTAATCATACTAGAATTAATTTTATAGTTGTGTACGTTTTCTAACACATTTTTTTAAAAAAATTGATGCAATATGAAGTGATGATTATGGAAAAATTATAATAGAACATGATTTGATTCTATATTTTTTTGGAATAAACTGTTGAAAAAATTGACTTGCTTAAGAAAAAGACTAAATGGTTCAAGAAAGTAACTCAGTGTATTTCTTCTTCGGATAATGAGAATATCAAAAAAAGTAATGAAAAAACAAAAAGATATTATTGAATATAAGTTAAATTTGGTGAGATAGAAAATAATATAAACTAGATTGAATAAAAACTAGATAATAAAGAGGGGTAAAGTAAAGAGAAACAACACTTACTGGGGAAAGTGAGAAAAATACATTGAAGTTGGGTGAATTTTCAATGATGTTAAAAGTTCCAAATAAATGATAGGAAAATTGAGAAGAATTAATATCTTAAATAAAATCAATTTTTATTATATAAAAATGTAAGTAAAGGAATACTGTGGAATAATTAACCAATTAAATTGTAGTTAAAGTTGAATTATCTCAACCAAGTGAATCGAATGAACCACAAAGGCAATTTGATTTTATCCCAATGATATGTCAATATTCCTATGCCTTTACATAAAATTAAAGCATTAAATATATTATTTTATCATACATGTCCAAGAATATTACTAATTAATGACCTTATTCAAATAAATAGTGGAATACATCAGAAAGATTTCACCTTCAAACAATATGTCAACTCTTTATAATTAAGATGAAACAATAAACATCATAGTAAAATAAATTTTAGTTTGAATGAAAAACATTCAAATGTGGTGGAAGGTATTGTTAAGTATTTTGATACAAATCATAGTAATAATGGTATAATATAATTCTTCCAGAAAAAGATGTTTGAATCACGAGAGACCTATAACAACAAGATAAAAAACATTGGGCAATGAGAGATAATGGAATATACATGAAGGGTGTTTCAGAGAGAATAATGTTGATAGACAACATTGATCCCAGAGATAATTCCCTCTTTTTTTACATTGGGTCTTCCCTTATAGGGTTAAATTAACAAATTATAGGTTATTTCTTTATAGAATCATGTGATATTATTTAGCTCTTGGAAACGTTTTTAGGATTATAATACGAATGATAATGAGCAGAGTTGACCCAAAATCTTCCATTTTTATTGGATTATCAATTAAGTAGAAAATAAAATTTACACACATATGGTACAAAAATAATTGAGAACACATATTTACTTCAATGATATGTGAGGATATTAAGAACAAACATTGTGGGAGAGTTTCTTATAAAAATGTTCTGTTGGTCGATTTTTCATTCAATATGAAAATATTTGTTTTTAAAATATTTCTCTCAGAAAAGTTTGAGAAAATAGTTGTTTCTATATTTAGAAAAAAATCAATAAGATGGGATATGATTTAATAATCTTTAATGATTCTAATATGATGATAAATCCAAGAACTGCAACATTCTAACTATGTATATTCAAAGGAAGATGTTGTTAAGAGATTAGGTTTTTGTACTCTTCTTATAGAATAAGGTTAGATATCTACCATTTTCAAGATATGAAGTGTTGATGATTCCAAAAAATGATAGAAGAATAATGGATGGGGGATACCAAAATGAGACCACCTTATAGATTCATGGTAAGTCTGTCAAATGAAGTGTCCAAAAGGATATATTGATGAATTAATATAAGAAAGATTGAAAAGAAATGTCATCAGATAGAGAAATATGAATTCCAAAAAAGGATGTTACCATTGTATATAACTAAATATAATTTTGAGAGGCCATCAGAGGGACATAAGATGTGATGACCACTAAACAGAGAGAGCCAGTTTTTTTTCCAATGGAGATGATTAGATGAAGAGGATTATACAATGTGTTTAGTATAGTATTTAATGAGGGATAACTTTCCAAATTTTCAAATAAATGAAACATTACTAATTATAAACATAACAGTTTATATATGAACTGTTCATTAACTAGTATATAATTGAGATAATGATGAATAGTTATTCCAATGATAAAAAATCTAGGTCTTTTTGGAGGATGATTTGAAGGATATTCATCAAACTAATAATTTATTATATTGTTATGTATAAAGATGACTCTGATATTTTAGAATTTCCATTGGTAGTCAAATGATATATTTGTAATGTAAAAGTTCAAATTTCCAGCATGCATTTTTTATAATTCATTTTAGAGGATGATGTGCTAAAAACAGGGGATATATTTTTTATATTTTATATTATTGTTTATGTCTTAAATAGAAATTATTGATGTTTTGTGAGAAAAATTATGACATGCACACCAAGATTCTAATTACATAATGGATGTGTAATTGATGAAGGTTTATCATAAAGACGAATCAGATAATGAATTTTTGGACAATGGAGAATGTAATGAAATAAAATAAATGGGATATACTAGGCAGATAGAGTATCAGATGAAGGTTCATTTAAAAAAGAAACATAAAAACATGGTATGTTGGAAACAGAACCATTAGACTTAGTTAAAATAGACTGAGATTTTTTTAATAGAGTTACATTATATATAATGTATTAGAAAAATCTATAATATAATAAATGTTCCAGATTGATCCATTCATATGGAGTATTACCTTATGGAATTTTTTCTGACAAAGATTTCTATTTAATGTCTTAGAATATTTGATATTTATGTATATCAATTCCATTCATGATCTGGTGGATGTTTTGAGACAAGAATAATATTTAGGGAGTAATTAATGATCTTGATTAATTGGTACATAGGGAATGTTCATCCAATATTATGGTACAGAAAGAAAATCAATAGATGAATATTTTCCAAAACGCGGTCAATAATTAAGAAGGAAGGAATGTAACTAGGGTGTCTAAAACTAATCTAAAGAGTCACATGGATTGGGGTCATAACTAGCTAGGAAGGAAGAGGGGAAGAGATGTTCAGTTAGGTTAATAACTAACTTTGGTGGATGAGTTGGTATTTGTTGGTCAGAACTAGAGACAACATAGAATAAATATGTATTATAACCCTTATTTTCAACCACATGAACTGAAGTATATAAATTCAAAAAACACACATATAAGATTTATTAAAATACCCTATAAAAATTCATCACTACCAATTCACCCCATCATAGATAAGACATTCACCTACTTTTTATTTGTGCGCATAATCAAAATTTTAGAAAGGGGTTCTAAATATATAATAAAATTTAAATAAAAAATTTCTATGATGACATCATCAGAATTAATATTTTGAATGTATATTTTATATGATATGGGAAGGGATGAATAAATGGAAAATGTATCGACAAATTTTATATATTTTATAAGTAAGGTTCATGGTAATCAAAACAATTAATATAGATAAACATTATTATAATCCATTCATAAAAAAAATATTTAGATGGTTCATACTAATCATACAAGGCTGTTTTGATTATAGAACGATGTATTGGGGTGTCAGATTAAGGATTCTAGTGAATTTTGAAATTAAATCACATAAATTCTAAAAAACTAAAGGATTGGTTTAGTATAATACAATACAATTAAAAAACTAATTAATATCCTCTATCTATAACCTGTAATGCATTGTAGAAATAAAAAGTCACTCTTACCTACATAATGAACCACGAAAAAATTCACTAATCTATATGTTAACATGTATAATTCGGTTTTGTGGACTCTATTACCATGTAAATGGACATTTATCCTCAATAAATTATCTTAAATCTTCTCTTAGTGACCCACATTGTTTCTAAAATTGAATCCACAATGTAAAAACCATATTTTAGATTTGATGGTGTAGTTACAGATTACATATTATATCATTAAATATTCATTTGTACCCATTGAATATATATATTCCTTGAAATACACATTCAAAATAAAAAAACAAAAATAATCAAGGGAATCTATTGTTATATATAATATACATATGGTTTGATCAACAATGTTCAAAAAAATTATTAAATAAAATTATTTAATTTTATCCACCATAGCCAATGCAAAATGATTCCATCGCCTCATCCAAATGTTCTTTACGTTAAGTCATTAACCAAAATATTTTGGTTATTTTTGGAGATTCATCAGTATAATCATATTTAGTTAATATTCACATCAGTAAATTGTACAACATTAAGTGCTAATATATATAAATTTCTCCCAGAAAAACTCCTCATAATTTGTAATAAGGATCACTATCATTTCAAGCTTAATCTTTGCTAGTATAAAAAACTATAATTAGTTTTTAGGTTCATGTACCATAGAATCATATATAAGTGTATTGAATAAAATTATCTTGGATAATTTTTAATGTGATTGCATGACACTACCCCATATATAAAACCACATCTTATTATTAACAAATATAAATAATTTAATGGTTCTTAAAAACACTACTTAATCAAATTTCTTACTGTTATCATCAATAAAAATATTTTCTTCCTAATGATATTATAGAATAAAAACCCGTTTATTCTTCTTGACATAAATTATATATAATATCTAATGTATATTTATCACTAGATAAGAAGATATCGTCCTTTACTTGGGTAATTTGATGAACCGTGACAAAATTTATAACTCTAGAAATGGATATCTAGAAATTTTCATTCATTTTAGTTAAAAATTATCCATAAAAATATTTTTCATTACCTATAATTGAAGTATAATTTACACAGATTAAAATAATGAGTAAACTTTTAATGGTATCCTTTAGGTATAAGTTATTTTATACACATACTTTAATAAAATTTAACAATATTAAACATGATTGAAACTTATTATACCAAGCCCTTGGGGATTTTTTTCAAATCATTGAGTTTTTTCCTTACTTTTTTAATCTTTTAAAATAAGAACACCATGAGGATTCGCAATACACAACCATTCATCAACAGAAATACATATTTTACACTCCAATTATTTCTGTACTATAACACCTGTATATAATCACAATAAATATTATCTCTCATCATATTTTTTAAAAAATATAGACACATTATTTTAAAATATATCCTTCCAAGATCCCATCATCTCCCATAACATAATCTTTCAATGATTATTTTTTTTATCCTAGAAAAAAGCATTAACATCTTGAAATAAAAATGTTTTTTGGTTATTTATTATTTTATTAATGAATTACATAGGGATACATTTTTGAATGTCGATTAATGAAACATCTATTTTTAATGTGAAACACAATTATTGGAGAAACAAAATTCATAAAATAACGAAAATTATGATATTTAATATGAATTTTATTTTCAATATTTATAGTAATTAGATTCTTTAATTCATGTTCAAGAATGGAATGATGAAGGATATTTGAGTTGGTCGTGGTCTCTTTGCACCTACCGATCTCCATTTTGCGGATGATATTATCCTCTTTACTCAAGGGGATAGATGAAATATTAAGAATATCATGAAAAATATTATGTATTATGATAATGTTTCTCGAAATTAGGTTAGTGGGTATATGTCCTTTGTTTACTTAAGTAGAAATATTTCACAAATTAAGAAATCATAAGTCATTTCTGAATTGGGGATTAAGAAATGATATTCCCCTTTTACATATCATGGTGTTCCCTTATTCTGGGGTCTACCGAAGGCTTGTTGTTTTAATTGGATTATTATTAAGATCAAGAATCAGCATGATTCTTTGGATAGAAAATTCATTTCAATGGAAGTTCATGTTTTTTTGGTTAAAGCTATTATTGTTTAAAAATTGTTAATTTCTTTCTGGTTTAAAAATGGTCTCCTTCTCTTATCAAGTCAATTAACAAGGCCATCAAAAACATTATTCAAACTGGTAGTATTTTTGAATGAATATTGGTAATTATGCATTGGAACACCGGTTTAAAATCATTTGAGAAAGGGGGACTTGGTATCAAAAATCATAGACTTTTTAATAATGCCCTCCAGGGTTATTTTGTTTGGAAATGAGTAGATGAAAACTCAGAAGCTACTAATTTCCTAAAGTCTAGATACATTATTAAACTCAAAATTGGAATGAAAAATTATATGGATTCTTATGTATTGTCTTCTATTAAATCTGGTTGTTCTCTTATTGATGTTGATGTTATATGGTATATCTCTCAGAATTCGTCTCTCATGTTTGAGATAGATAATTGGACCGTTGTTCTTCTTTTTGGTTCTCTTAGTCATAATATTTCAAACCATGACCTTAATGCTTATATTAAGGATTAATTATATAATATTTCTACTATTCCAGATCATGTTAAGCAGATCATTAATAAATATTCTTTTTCCCTGTTGGTGAATTTGGGATCTGGGAACCACATCCCTCTTGTATGATCACCTCTAAATATTTATAATCTCATGAAAATAATTTCATTTTAGGTTTAGATTGGATTTTAAGGCTTAATAGGAGAATCATTCCTCCCTCTCAGCTCACTTTTTTGTAGAGATTGGCTCATGGAAAAGTCCATGCTGACTCCTCTTTCCTGGTCTATGCTATTTCACATTTTTTTGTTTGAATTCTTTATCTTCAGCATTGGGAGGACCTGTATCCTTTGTTTTTGTGTAGTGAAATAGAAGTCTCTACATGGAAGGAACCTTATGATATTTTTGAGGTTCAAATGTAGAATTTTTCTGCTATTTGAGGCATTCTTGAAGGTATATTATGCCTTCCATTATCTTCTAAGTTGTTGATTATTTTCCAGGTAGTTATTGCTAAACTTTACCATTCCCTATGGATGGTGAGAACAAGGGGTCTTCATGATGGAGTTGGTTTCAATCCTCAAGTCTTCCTTGTTGTAATTTTTTCAGTCAAGAAATATGTAAAGCTTCTTTGCAAAGCTTATAGTCACAACTTGGTGCATGATTTTTCTGTACATAGGTGTATCAAGGTTAAAGGTAATTTTCAGCCTCCGTTGGGTACTATGGAAGTTTCTTTGCGTCTTTTTTTTTGGATTAAAATTAATACTGATGGATCTTCCAGAGGAAATCCAGGTACATTCATTTATAGTTTAGTTTTCAGGAACAACATTGGGGTTGTTTTTGGTTACCCCTTCAACAATTGAGGTATTTTCTCCTATCCTGAGGCTAAGATTCTTGGTGTCGTTTCTACTCCTGATCATGCTAAAAATAGGGGTTTGAATAGGATATGGTAAGAGTCTGACTCTATCAAGGACATTAATGCAATCAGAACCACTTATACTCACAAACATTGGAAGCTAATGAATCAATGGATTAATTGTTTATAGTTTCTCTCATCTATTGACTTCATTATCAACCATGTTTTTAGGGAGGGTAATGCTCTGGCTGGTAGTCTGGCTAACAAATGAGAAGATATGGGGAAGATTTCTTGGTCCAGTTAAATCCTAAAGGATGTTATCACTATTTTTCAAAGGGATAAGTGGTGTTTTGCTTCTATTAGATAGGTTTGACTTGCTTCCCTGTTTATTTATATGGATTATTATTTAAATTAGTTGATTATTGTTTTTGGATATGCTTGTGTCCAATTTTTATTTTTCAGGAATGGTATGATTTTCTATTTTAAGTAGTGTTTTGGGGGTTGGTTTTATTTTTTTATTGATTGTTTTCAAATGTTCTATTATTTATTTTTATTTCTCATTAATCCTTTATTGTAGTTTTCATTCTATTAATTTTAATTATGTATCTTGGTTGGATGGGATATGGTGGCCTGGTTCTTACTGAGATGCTCTTGGTGTCACAACTGAGAGATGCTGGACAGAGGAATGAAATTAGTTTATCTCTTGTCATGTTCGGTGGCCTTGGGCTGGTGCAGGGGGCTATGAAATCTATATACTGGAGAGGGAGGTCTTCTTTCATCGTTGTCTACCCCATGCGGGTGGTTTTTCACTCTTATATGTATGCTCTTGTTCTCAATTGGCTTGTGCACTACCTCAGTACTAGGTTCAGATTTGTACTACTTCCATGCACATGTGCTTTTGATGGCTGTGGTGGTTTGTTTTCTTCCTGTTTTTTGTTCTTTTCTTGGTTTTGGGTATTTGTGTATTTGGTTCTTTTTTGTTTAGGAATTTTGTGGATGTAATTTGTGGTTTCAGTTGGGTTTTCCCTTATCCTTTTTTACATAATGGGATTCTATTTTTTTTACTTAATAAATGGGTTTCCCTAATTATTTCAAAATGTTCTATTTTGCACATCATCATAATTGTTTGATACATATAGAATATTTTGTTTCAATCCATACACATATAGAATATTATTTAACTTAATTTTTTTCTCTGTAATTTTAGGAAATTGTACATTTTTGGACTTGCGGAAGCCATTATTTAAAAAATTGAGTGCTCTTTATTTTACATCCAAATTCATATATTTCATTACAAATGGTTATAACCCCTCAGAATTCTAGTTCATTAAGGAATTATAAAATATTTATGTCTAATGGAATCTTATAGTCTATGTCCTATGAATCAAGTGGAATTATATCCTTGTGGATAAACAAATTTAAATGTTTTGTCAAACACCATTTTCCACATGATGATTTTTATCCTTATTTTACTTTTGATAATTTGTTAGACTAGAATGTGAGGTTATATCATGATCTTTGTAGCATCTAAAAATGTAAATAAATAAAAAATTTATGAAGGGTATTATATTTACAATACCATAATTAATGAGTCTTATTCAATGGAATAGAACATAGTTTGTGTTCGTTGCAAAGACAAATCTATATGAGAAGCATCGGGGTTTTGTAATGAGTGGGATCACATTTAAATAGAATTGATAGAATGTAATATGAATAAAACCATGATATATGAAAGGATAAAACTTCCCCATATATACATGTTTTTTCATTCACCATCAATATTAAACATAAAAAATGATAAAGGATATTCCCAACAGACCTAAATCCCTTAGTCATGGAGTTTTTAATGACCAGTGGTTCAAATAAAAACCCCGAGAAGCTATAGTGAATAAAAATAAAATTTTACCCACATATTAATATCATATATCAATGAACTAAAACCTTCCCAACAACTAATTAACAGGGATATAACTTCATTAGAATCAGATGGTGTCATGATAATACCAAAAAACTATGTTCCCAACCATGAAGATCAACCCAAGGGGTTTTCTTTTTGAGGAGTTTTTGGCTATATTATACAAAACAGATGTCAAAATGATCTCAATTCAATTACTGTTATGTGAAATATATAAAAGATAAATGATCAAATTCCACATGTGTGTTTCCCATTCACCTCTCTCTAATATTTTTGATCATGGAATTCCATGTCCAAGAAATTATAACATTATCACATTGAAGACAATGATATCCGTATCTATTATAATATTCTATAAGCCATCATAATTATATGATGAGAAAAAAAATTCTTATGTTCGTTCAGATGTGAACACCCCATAATTCCTTCAACAATGGGTCACTGATAGTCACTTAAAGAATAATCCCATAGAAGTATTTGTTCATGATGATACATATTTCCATATCTATATTATTTAAATTATCATCCTTATATGATAATTTAATAGAATTATAAAAGGCCCAAAGCTGTTTATCAGAAACTGAATTAGTTGTTATAGTAAAACATTTATTATATTTTTGAAATAAATGTCTTGGGAAGGGTATTCATGAATGAAGACGAATTCATCATCATAGCAGGCCTACCAAAAAAAGGCCTATCATTTTCCCCTATTAACATGATTTTGATTGATCAATAAGATGGTAAGATCAATAATATTGCACTAATTGATATATTTACTAACATTTGCGGACAACCGTGTACTAGAATTGGGTCATATTTATCCCTGGAAATGCATTCCCATAAAGGTTCCATTATTCATGATTATTAATCTAGTTGTAATGGAATAATTTTTTTGAAATGACATGGGATCATCATGTTGATCTCACCATTAAAAATGGGAGTTTATAATTAATCATAATTCCCTATATAAGTTTACCTCCCTATTCATGTCCCCTAAGAAATTAGAGAATTCATTTCTAATATTTCTCATTACCACTATTAGTTACATTATAAATACTAACATGTGTATATGCATAAAATAAAATACACTATGAATAAATAAAAATAGATCTCTACAAAATAGAAAAAAAAATCCTTTTTGAGAATAAATATGATGATTCTATTAAACAAAATAATCAAATGAATATAAAAATTCACATGTAAATAACTAATATAATATAAATTATTTAATTTTTTGGAAATAACCACATAGAATTCCATCAAAATTGACCTCTAACATGAGGAATTACTATATCATAATGCACCTATTCTACAACAGTTATCCTTTTGAACACTTCTCCATTTATAGTCACTTGTGGTATCATGGAAATATATTCTACAATTTGATTTTCTAAAGATTTAAAAATTACCATATCCTATGAAAAATAATGGGTGATTCTTTATGTGATGTATCTTCCTCTAAATGTGTTATAGTATCAAATTGTGCCACTTATTGAAGGTTTTACATAGAGCATCCTTAGAAATAAAAAATATAATAAAGGAAATTTGGTCATCATGAATTATATATAATATTACACTGAATAAAAATAAATACTCCCCATAATGGCCACCTAAAAAATATGATTCAATACAATAGAAGAACATGTTACATCCCTATATGAAAAAAGTTTATTTAAACATGACCACAATAATGTTTCTACATTAAAATGTTTTATAATCCTACGCTAATTGTCCATATACTAGGATATTCATGGAGACGAACGTCCTATGTAATGAAACCATTACCTCTTGAGATATTTTGTATTATCCTTTAATGTTTGAATATAAAATGAAGCTTGGTATTCCTTCTGAATCACTATTTGGTTTAATATTAGAAAATTTAAAATTAAGAATACTAGCCATGATTTTATAAGATTAGTTGAATAAACTAATATTAGTGAATTCATTGACTGTATTGGTATTTAAAAAACAATTAATTAGAAGATGTGAAGTATCCCATGACTCCTTAAAAATGATACTATCCATGAAATAATCCTTGATTGAAAAAGCGCCATAAAATTTAATAACCTCCCATATAGTTGTGTAAATGGATCTTTGAATCACATCTTATCTTGGAAAAGTATCCTGATTAAGGATCATAGTAGATAAAGGGGTTTCACTTTCATAATGTACAATATTAATTGTTTTGTTTAATTTTTCATAGATGTATCGTGGAAGATAGTTGAAGAGTCGATCATCCAAATATAAACTAGTTCAATACCCTCAAGTTACTAATGTATTCCAACCAAAACCATTGAATAATGGTATACTAAAGAAGGTATGGTTTTGTTACTATCATTTATTAAAGAGTTATTATTTATCATGAGTTTGATGTTACACTTATAAAAAAAATTTCTGATATAATTAAGGAAATACCAGGATTTTTTATCACTGTCATTGAGCTAGTGACTTTAGATATTGACTTTTCCAAAATCACATTATTTATAAGTATTTCTACCATGTTTTGTTCAAGTATCCAATTCTAATTAAATTTTTTCATCTCAATTCACTTGGATATTATATTCATGTTTTAGGATCTCATTATTATGATTCACATTGTACATATAATTTTATTTCCATTCATCCTCCCAATAAAATTAGTCATTCTTGAGACATTTATTCAATACTTATTAATATTTATAAGGTGATAATTCAATGAATAATTCCATGAAGTCTCCATGATGGTCATAAATTCTTATTTCACAATGTATTCCTTGCAATATAAAATGATTTAACACAAACTTTTGGACCTTTAAATCCTAATTTGCATACGGGGTTGGTCCAACAAGGAACTTCTTTATTATGAGACTATAACGATAATCAATCAAGTGATATCATGATGTTTTTTAATGATTAAATATAATATTAACCTTTTTTAGGTTTCCCCTTTCTTTCTATTTCTTTTTTTGATGTAGTCAACCATGTATCCAAGGTCAATCAAACATATTGTTGATAAGAATAAACATAAATATAGTAAGTATCTTGAGTGGATTGTGTGAGAAAACCTTGTATTATTATGATCAAATTTAATGTTGGAGTCTCTACCAATAGACCAAGGATTGATCTATAGATTGAATGATTCTAATTATCACCATAAATCCTCTCACTCAAGAACACAAGAAATTAAATATAATAACATTATTTAATAAGGTCTTATCTTTTACCAAGAATTCATAGCTATTTATTAATTTATGGGTTAGTGAGAGAAATAAAATTTTTTATTTTAATTAAACCCTATATATGATCAATATTTTTGTATTACTAATGATAATTGTTCATAAAAGGATGGGAACAATCAATGAATGTAATATCCTTTTTATATTCAAGTACGACTATAGGAGATACTTGGGTGGATGATCCCTCATATGTTTGGTAGTTCTATATATCAGTAGAACCAATACATAAGAAATTACAAATAAATATATACATCATGGAGAGTTCATTTTTCTGATCCTTTTCAAAAAGGTAAATGACCTTCAATATTGGTTGAATATTTTTGTTCAATATGCATAGTAAATCCCTTTAATTGGACTTTAATCAATCCTCGATGCAGGAAAAACATATTTATTTTCATAGCCCTTTAAAATATCTTAGTATTCCTATCCATACTCATCCATGATTTAGAAAAGATTAATCTATATTAAGAATCAAGAAATATGTAGTCACATCTTCAATCTATTTCATTTAACAACATAATCATATTTACCAACTATATATATTTTTTATTTTTCAACATGGTATTTGAATTTTTTATCTAAATAGGTTTTCATAGAATAAACTCTAGCCTTTATTAACTTCTATGAATTAGACATAATCATCCACTAAGGCATCACATCAATTTTATGTTCTCAAAACATCTACACTACACATAGTATCTATTGAAATTAAATCTTGTCACAAAAATAGCATGTAGTCCAAGATGTATATATCATTGTTTTAGAAATAAGTTTATAATACAAGTGGATTTATTTATTTCAATAAAAATTATAATATAGTTTTAACTTATTTAACTCTATTTTAGTAATTGTTTTTAAATTTATACCATTGAAATTATAGATTTTTATCGCAATTTATTAACTCAAAAAATCATGAATTTTTATTTTGATGGGGGAATTCCTCTTTTTCACTATTTAGTCGAGTGATTCATTTGTATTAAAAAAATCAATGTAATGGTTTTTAAATTGAATTTCCATTTTCAAAAGTTATACTATCATAATTCTTCGTTAAAGCATTACTAATTGTTACAATATTTGTTAAACTTTCTGAAACCTAATGGAAAATATTATTAAAATTAAACTAATTATTTTTTTACCAAAGAATTTTTTATGTGTTATTTAATGTTTATTAAAATTGTATTGAGACTTATATTCATGATGTTCAGTTATTTATTTCTCAAAAAAGGAGATAATTTCATATATTTAATAAATTTAACCATTTTTTATGAATAATATATTTTTAATCTCTATAATATTATAATGAAATAATCATGTTCTTATTGTCTTTTAAATTTTTTAAATCTAGTAAATGATTTTTTTTATCATACACTTCATCATAAAATACCTTCATGTTTTTCAATATTATTTTTCTAAATCATCATCATATATGAATTAAAATTATTTTATGTTGAAAAACTGTCCTACCATCATGTTTACTATATATTTCATGAACCCCCTATTGCCTTTAATTAATAATTATCCCCCATGTAATTAACATTTCATATTTTCAACCAGTAAGTTGTCTCCAAATTCTATCTATAAATTAAATTTTCGTAGATATATTTATTTTATTTATTCCTTGAAAAGTTTATTAAAAATATGAAATGTCAATATTTTTTTCTTCATGTATCATATGTTGGTTCATTTGAAATTTTCATTTGAAACCAAAATGTAAAAATCATGGAAGAAATTTATATATAAAATTACCTTTCCTATGAGTTTAGCTTCTCAAATAGGAGACATAACCTTAGTAAATGATAAGTTGAAATTAATTTTATTAAATCAACGTTTACAATTACATTGGATTCTTTTTAAATCTACACATTCTTATTTGACATAAAAAAATTACCATTTTTATCTTTAAATTTAATCTTTATTATTTTCAATTTTATCATTTTATATATTATTTAGGAAAAAAGTGAATTATCTGAAGAACATTTATCGATGCCATTACATTTATGTTTTTATATCATTACAATATACTAATCTTGATTATTTTATGTCTTGATAATCACTTGATCTCATAATTATAATGAATATACCCTCATATGGATTTAAATTTTATTCACCATTTTTATTAAAATGTCCAATTATCCAACCCTAAGAATATAAGAACCTAAAAAAATCCCTCTTAAAATTATCACATATTATTTATCAAAAGTTTCCAGACATTATAAATATTCATATTATTTTCCAAAATACCAATTTTGGTCTTAATAATAATCACCTTTATAATTTCTATACTTGTATAAGTGGGCCAAAAAATATATTTTGGGCTCAATAATGATACTAAATATTCATTTTCTCAGAAACATTATGGGTCTACCATTTTATATTTTTTCATAACTAAGAGTTATAATTTAATGATCATATAAAATTTATAATAACTATTATTTAAGAAGATAATCCTTCAATATATTGCAATTATTCACATTAAATATTATAAATAACTTTTTCAAAACTAATTTTTAAAAATACATGGAAATCAAAAAATGCAGTATCTAAAGAAATATTTAAAATGAAAATTTTTATGATTAAAAATATTGAAAATCTCATATTTTATATTCACTAAATTCATAAAAATACACTAAAATAAATAATGGAGGTATGAGGTAATATTTTAAAACCCTTATAGGTATTCATTCATTAAGAACATTACAATTGTTTGATTGTTTCTAAAATACGACATAAATTTTTTTTTTTCAATTAAAAAATCATTATTTAAATTTTGGTCATTAATGATATTTGATACAAACAATACTACAACGCATCAATGAAAAAAATATTTACAATGTTCTATATACTTTCTTTATGTGGTGATGTTCTCATCTCTCCTTCTCATTCTTATATTCCTTGAGGATATTCCAATGGAGCAATATTTATTTTGAATTTCTCATCCCTAATAAATTATTCCCATTCCTAGATTAAATTCATCTTATTTTATTCCCTTGTTCAGTGTTTATATAATCCTCATATGTTTTAGTGCCTCTAGGATGGTTAGTTCAACGGCCAAAATCTGATATTTATGGGCAATTTCCTCCAATAATTGGATATTTTAGTGAAAATGAGGTTTAGATTCTATGGTGTATGGGTGAATGGAATTTATACCCCAACATGAGGTTGAGATTTGGATAAATCAATGCTCGAATGAATCAATAGTCGGTGGTAGTTTTCTATGAATGATGACCCCTGCATGATGGTCGACACTGTAGGGGACAAAGGTTTGTGCTTCAGTGATATATGGTAGAAGATGATAACACTTATTTTTGGTTAGGTACGGTGGTTTACCATGAAATTGTGGTGGAGAATCTATATGGTGGTTAATAATTGAGGATAATGGGTCCCATTTATGGTGTCTACCTAGTTCTATGCGGTGGTTCCATATCCTTGTGTGATACATAGAATGTGAAGGTTACCAAATGGATTTTGTCATTATTGTATCCCTACAAGATTAATATTTTCATATTAGGGTTCACTTTTTGGAATTTGGGATTCATTCATTATGGACTTTTACAATTGGACTGTTGATAAATGTATGTTTAGAGATTGATGTTATCATATTTGGTCATACGTCATTTGGGAAATGATTACATTAGACATTATTTCATTGTTTGCAATTTAGCATTTTTCAGTTGTAAAAAGGTATTTTTCATTTTTAAAATATATAAAATGGACCCAAACACTTATTATCTGAATGATAATTAAAATTTCCTAAAATATTCTCTGAATTCATCTTATTTGATTTTTTTAGTTGCAACATACAACACATCCACATTCAATTGTATATATTTCTATATATAATTATCTCCAAAAATTGTAACCTTACTGTCTAATTTTTTGATGTCATTAAAATTAAATTCTTCCCATTATAATCAATTTTCAATTCTTATTTCATGGAAACCTGCATTCCATATACGATCCTTACAATTATTAGGCTATAATAGTTTTTTGATTAAAAATTCATAATTTATCATAAATTCGTTATGTAAATTTATATTTAACAACCAAAATTATCCCATGGTTCATATGTTTATTTAATTGAATGAATAAAAGATCATTTAAATTATAAAATTTCTATTGATATAAGAATACACAAATCATTGTAAAAATATAGTAATAGAATAGATTAATTTTCCATAATATTCCATATATTACTGATAAATTTTATTATTCTATATCTCACAGAATTTACTAAATCATATAAAACCATTGAATCAATTTAATAAGTCATATATTCCTAATTCATTTCATAAATCAATCTGAAAGATCCATCATTCTGTTTATTTTAATACCATATTGCATGTAAAAATTTTGTTTTAAAATATAATTATAATATATCTTCCAAAATAAAATGTAATTCTAAATAGAATAATTATATAGAATTAACAGACTAAGAGTACTATCGACCTAATTAGGATCAAACATGTTTGGTGGACCTTTAAATCTATTAAATACGAATCAATTGAATATCATTAGTCTAAAGTCATCAATTTTATGACCAAAATGTTTTATTATTGTATAGAATATTCATTATTACCTATTATGAGAGCACATAAAAAAATGTTCATATATCATTCTTGAGAAAATAAATTATCACAACATTTTCTTAGGATTATCTAATATCAAACAAATTGTTTGCTAAAAATTTATCTAAACAATATCCTTAATCAAAATATTGATAATTTTTTTTAATGAAATCATGTGTTTTTAATCCACCTTTCACATTTACTATTAATATGCATGTTATGTTTGTAAAATATAATTTTATCCATAGTAGAATAGGGGAAGTAATATATCTATTACCATCCTAGAATATTTTCTAACTACTTATCCTCATTGGGAGGGGTCAAATAATGAATCAGATATAAATTAGATTCCTATTCCTCAACATGGAGAGTTATGCATTTGGTTATAGTTACAAGGGTGTTATACACTAACAATTGGTGTTCTGTTATATTAATTTCACTCTATTTTATATTATTTTCATGTTTTAATTATTTTATGTCTCTCTTTATTAGTGTATATTACTATTATACAATTATTTTTAGGCACATTCATAAACATAACATGTATTCTTAAATGATCATATTTATTATTTCACATATAAAAAATATATTATTCTAATTTGAAAACAATAGTAATTTTCGTTCAGATACATACAAATTCATAATGTGATATTATGTCTCCCAACCCATTAATTATATTTGGATATTTGATATATGGAATTCGTTTCATGGTTCCTTTCAATGTACATCATTTAAATGGGATAGATGATGTTTTGGATTTAGATTCGCATTTATGATATAGTTATTCCTAACCTAAACGAACATATAAAAATATAAACATTAATAGTTTTTAGTAAATTTTTATTTATAATATTTATATATTTATCTAAAAACATTTTCTATTAAAAAATTTCACAAGAAAAATTTTATCTCACTTATTTCTTGACTTCATTTTTTGATCATTCTCTAACCTCTCCCTTTTTAGTCTGTTGTATTAAGCATATTTTAAATAATCATAATATACCTCCAAAACTACTTGATATATAATATTACATCATATATATACTATAATAATTTATTTTAAAACATATTTATTTATACTTAGATGATTAAATTGGGTGATTTTGTCATGGTTTGCAGGGATCACAAATGTTAAATGTGATCATTTATAGATAACAACTTTTTAAATTATAAAAAAAATTATCTTAATCCATTTTCTTTTTTATTAATAATGTCTATTTTTTTATTTTTTTCAATGAAAATATATGTGCTGAATTTATCTTTGGTAAAACTAAGGTATAATGAACATGAACATTAAATGATTCATCATCATAACCTCATTATACTTGGATAAATATCATAAATAAGGATAAAAAACAATCAAAACATTCTTGACCCTTTTATTTATTCAAATAAACTAGAAATAATAATTTACCAATACAATAAGGGTAAATATAACCATGTATTAAAATAAATAAAATGACTCGATGTACATTATCATCTGACTGGAATTCCAATCATAGAAAACAGACAAATTGAATTTAAATTTGGTTTAATTCACTCACACCCAAAATATCACATACATGCCAAAGATAAACTCTACATGAAAAAATTATTAATATATTATATATTTTAAACATTTAATCATGTGTGAGTGGTTAAAGAAATGTAAAATTAATCGTGTTTCGTTTTTCACTATAATTTATTATAAAATAGTAAATATATAATGTAAACATCATTATTAGAAGCTAAAAATAAACTAAATGAATATTTTTAGAAACATTTTATTTTCAACTTTACTATAATAATTATAAAATAAAATGGTATAATAAGGAATTGAAAAGGTGAAAACATTATAAATATAAGGGGTACTTTAATATAGTATAAGAATGTTTTCTAAACAAACAATATGGTGATAACATCGTAAAAAATATATTATAAATTAATAATTCATATGTATCAAATTATGAGGTACTTATATATAGTTGGTTAGGAATTAGATAATACATTTGTCAAAAATTGGATTATCAATTTAAATAATTGGTAAAAAATTATACAGGTATGTTTGATATTGAGTTCTAATTTAATAAAGAAGGTTTACACTATTCTTGATAAGGAAAGTACACATGGACTGTAGAATTTACATTCCATTGGAAAATCCCATCATCCATTTCCAACACATTATGTTATATTTTATTCTAAAACTCATTTTACAAACCAATTCCCACAACTAAGTGATCCTTCTAAGAGTTATCTTATAAAATTAAATATCCAACTATAGAAACAACTCTTTAATGAAAAACCGTAGAACAATTATAATTGTTATTGGAAAATATGTGATTGAATTATTAAAGTGTAAAGTAAGTCCCTCCACAATAGTCCTGGTATAAATCATAATGTGGTGCTTATCTTCTATAACAACACAAATGTAACGCCCTAACCCCAGCTACCCAGAGTCGGTGCATTACTTCGTAACATTGGCATGATCACAAAAGATCAAGTCTCGAAAGACCGATTAGTTTAGTAGCCTTGGAAACACTAGATACATTCATAAGTCTTTCATTACATCAAAAAGTAAACAAACTACAATAACATGGTCCTCATAGTCCACACTCATATCCTCTTCTGACTATCCCAGTAGGTCATTCATAAAATACTTTTCACATCCTGGAAAAATATTAAAACATTGAAAGGGGTGAGCTCAGATGCTATGTAAGGATAACAATATTGCGGAATCTTTCATATATAAACATAAAAATTTAAGGCAATTTATAACTAAAACAAAATCCTTTTAAACTTGAACATCAACATAATATGGAAAAAGTAAAATGAGATAATGATATTCACTTCTTTACATGGATATTCTACTGGTCGAATAATCACATGAAATATCAATAACCACTTTCATAATGATTGAATGCATAATGCCAGACTATCATAACCATGTAGACAAGGCCTCGTTCCAAGACCACAAATAAGATTTTGTCAATACCTCGTGCCAAGACACTAGTTTGTCTCATGAGACCTACCGATGCATCGAGGATCTATATCGGGCTCCACCCGTCACTTATTAAGTCCAATGCATTCCCCATATGAATAGGTTTAAACATGTCATAAACCATAACATAATCGTATCACATAAAACATGCATAAAGGAAACATAACATTTCCACATTTCAATCACAAGATGTCAATACAACACATTGATATAATAAAATGCTTTCAAAACCATTTTCAATACCAAAATAAAAGAAAGTTAAAACTTTGTATTTATTTTTCATTAAAAAAAAGTGATGGCTTGTAGAGGAAGCCGAAACTCAAATAATGGTCACGGCGGCGGAGAAGTCATTGTCGCCACATAAGTATGGAAAGGAAAACATTCCCTTTTTGTCATTTAGTAAAACTCTTCGTATAAAAAAGATTCCTTTTGAATAAATGTAAAAGTCAAAGGGGTTTATACACCTTATAAAAGAAAGTTGTGTATAAAACCAAATATGCCTCAATGAAAGGAGATTGAGAGAAAGTCCTTAAAAGATCATTTTTAAAATAAAATAGATCTATTATGTGTATTCAATATAAGTACACATAAAGAAAGTACAAATACAAGATAGGACATAATAATATCATGACATAATTTGAAAGTAGGAGATTAACCCAAAGAATGGAAGTTGGGTTAAGAAGTTCCCTTACCTTGTGTCCGACATGACTCAACCATTATTTAACCTCCTGAATAATAAACTAGAGTTAATATCTACCTTATTAAGAACCATTTTCAATTTCATTATCCTTTTTATATCACTTATTACAATGTTATGAACATTATGTAATTAAAGTTAATAACGGTCGTTTTGTCGATCTTTGGTACTTGAGTCAACAATAAACTTCTTATAATTACAAGTTGTTCATGTGGTAGAATATCCATTATATCCAGAATTATATTCAGGATTTAGATGTCATATATATCTTATATATCCAGTATATACATTCATTTATAATATTACGTAACATTTAGAGGTAAGAAATGAAATGCACCGTTCATGGAGACGGTAAGCCGTACGTACGCATGAACACTACTTTCATTTCAATTTCATATTTAATGGAATGAAATCATAATTATATAAATGTATAATACAATTCCATTATAATATAGTGTATAATAACATATACTCCATCCTTTATACATCCCACATATGGCATTAACGATTCAAATCACTTTGAGGGGGCGGTAGTCCGCACTTCCTAAAATGAAATTATCGCGTTTTACCCATAATGGAAATCTTAAAGTATGACATAAATGAGAATACAGAAGCATAAGTAAAACATAAACATATTATATATCATATATAAAAATAGTTACATCTTAATGGACACCTTTGAAGGTGTTATATGAGTGTTGAACAATCATCGTTTCGTGAGGCAGAAATTCACCATCCACAGAAACCGTATGTTCTTTAACCATTAGATGTAGGTGTGTGTAATTATAGCTCTAATCCTTCTTATAAAAACATCCTAGTATATTGCGGATACTGGTTTTGTTACAAAAGAAATTAATAAAAAGAGTTTATGGGGTTGGAGAAGAAAAATAAAACAAAACAACATTAGAGAAGACAATACCTCAAAATCGTGTAACTATTTTTGATTTGAGCCAAATGCTTCCTTGGGAAAAGTTCTGCCCAAAGTGAGGCTTCTAGGAGTAAGAGGGGGAAGTTGGGAGAGTATTTGGGAATATTTTGGCTGAACAAAAAGGCTTGAAAGTGTGAATAAGGTGGTAGAGGTGGGGGCCTTTTATAAGAGGAGAGGAGGGGCTCTTTTGGAAAGATTTAAATGTTACATTATTATACAATGCTTTTCGGATTCTAAAGGTCCCACACTTATATATTTAGTGGATAAGGTGATAAGGGTTTGAAATCTCCTCATCCAATAGGCTTTGGACAAGTGTAAGCCTTGGATTTTACATTATCTTCTCATTTTATTTAAATCGTTAAATAATGAGGTCATCGCTGCATCATAATGATGTCATAAATAATTTAATTTATTTAATGTATAAAAATTATAAAAAAAAATACTATGATGTAGGAAATCATTTTATATTTCTAATGAATATTTATAGTCAAAATTTGGACTTGTGTAACCCCACTTAAAATCTGTTTTAGTAAAACAACTCATGTTTGTGTCAAATTAATTTTAACATTAAATAAATATATATTAAAGTCATTTTCCATCCAATGTGGCTCCATGGGGTCCCCAAGTTGACCCATGGGTTTTCTTGGTCGGCCATGACCCATCCAATAGGAGTAGGACAAGTTTCAAGCTCATATCATATTATTAAAACATTGTTTTTACCTTAAACTACACTAATTACCTCTAATTGCGATTAAGAACTTAAAAGTTACTATTCACCAAAAAATTATTTTAATCTCATTGAACCACATTTTACTTCTTAATGACAACCATGTATGTCGGATTTTTGAAAATCAAATCACAGAAGTGGTAATATTTCATTTAAACGAAAAATCAGTAATTTAACTCCCACTTAGTGGTTTCACTATTCATCAAAAATTGAAGTTTTTTGAGAACAATGCCAAAATTTCACCCTAAGCTATAATTGATATTCCGAATTAAAAAATGATGTCTATTTTACAAAATTCCAAATGTATAAGTTGCATTAATTAATTTTATAATTAATTCCCGCTATCACAACAAATAGCGTGTTTTTAAGAAACAATTTATATCAAAAGATTGACAGTTGTTTATGTCCAATTTCAATGTTAAATTAATTCTAATGACCACCATTGGATAAAATGGTAAAAATATATTCTAATTATACTTTAAAACCACTAAATAGTATAATTTATCACTATAAATTATTTTGATTAAAAAATTTGTTTTTAAGTATTTTTCACTATTCACAAAAAATAGATGTTCTCAGAAAAATACAAAAAATTCAACATAGGCTAATTTCGATATTCCGAATCCAAAAATGAAGTCCATTTTGATAAATAAAATTTATAAAATTTAAAAAATTAGCTATTACTATTCACAATGGCTAGTTTAATTCTGTGTGGTGTGTGTTAGAGCTCGAGGTTGCGTACAACACACGCTATTGCATTATTCGAAGTGAAACGTACTGTGGAAGCTTGGGGTGTTACATTCTCCCCTCCTTCAATAAATTTCGTCCTCGCAATTTGAAATTTTTCATTGAAAATAAAAGGTTGAAAAGAGAAAATACCTTTTAGGAAAACCCACATCAGAAATAAGGTTAATAAATATATAACATTAAAAGAAAGCAAGATAAGTACAAAGGTCACCCGATATAGCCCATTCTAGGATTATATGAAAATATGGATATGGAGGAGAAACAAACCATCAAGGTCTGAGGGAGAGTTATAGAAAACAGGATTAGGAGAAAGCTTAACTACAAGAAAATCACAAACTTGTGATTGGTTAAACGGTCATTGAATCCCCAGTTGGAAAAGTTAACCGACAACATTTTTGTTTTAAGTTACCTTTTATAATGTTGAGAAATTTATTTAGGAGAATTACTAAGAACATAAGGGAATATACATACTTGTTATGTATAATTTCATTCGTTAATAAATTTTTACCACAAACCCATCTTTTACTCCAAATGGTAACGGAACTCAAAAATATTCTTTTTATCCTAATTGTATAAGGTTCCAAATATTAACACATACCATTTAGATTAGTAAAACTATTTTGTAATAACCAGGGACTTACTGTAGGCTAGTGGTAGGTAATAAAGGCCTGTCACACTATGGTTGTGGGTTCGATTCCTGCAGCTTTGTCCGACGCGACGGGTTATGCCCCACCCTGCAGGTTGTCCTTTTCCTAAAACTATAGTATTATAATATTCCAAAAATAATCTTCAGAAATGATTTAACCTTAAACAATACTATCCATGGTTCAACTTAATCCATTCCAACCTTAATAGTTATCCAAAATACCTCCGTCCAGACTTTCTCTAAAAGGTCTCTAAATTCCAAAATCAATTATAACATCAGATTCCCCAAACAAAGAAAAGTTTCTCTTATTGTCACATACTAAAGATATGATTACCTTAATCATATTAAAACCTTACTGGAATCAAAAAGTACTGCAGTACAATCTTTATATATATCACATTATTCTTATAACCAGAATATAATCCTTGAGTCCAAAAGCACCAATACATTAATTATTTTGCTTCAACTGTAGTCACATCATAAGATTGGCCTTGATCCCTTGGCATTTTCTGAGGTAAGTTTCCTTGATTCTTAGGACATTCATTTGCATAATGCCCCATTTCCCTACAATTGTAGCATTCAACATTGATAGCCTCTTTCTTTCCCTTGCAATCGCGAGCCTGGTGACCCTTTTATCCATATTTATAACAAACTCCCATTCCTTTTAGGCACGTACCAGGGTGATTCTTCCCACAATTATCACATAATGGAAAATATTTCTTTCCCTTTTTCCCTTTATCTGTCTCTTGTTCCACCGTTCTCTTCTTCTCTTGCTTTACTTTGTTGTCATAAGACTTAGAGAATTCCTTTTCTGTCTTGATAGAACATGAGACAATATCTTCGTATGATGAGAAGGATTGTGATACTAAAGATCGACAGAGAAATGGTTTTAACCCATCAAAGAAACGATCAATCTTACTCCTTGGGTTACGTATATAATTGGCAGCATGCCTCGCTAACCTTGTAAATTTAGCCTCATACTTTGCGACATTCTTATCCTCCTTCTGCCTCAAACTCAGAAATTGCCTTTCCATATCTGCTCGATGGTCACGAGGAAAGTATTTTTCTATAAAAATCTCTTTGAACTCCCTCCATTCCATATTCGATACGTCATCATCTTCCTTTGTGTTTTGAATCAGCGACCACCACTGATCGGCATCTCCAGTGAGGCGGTAAACTGCCATGACAACCTTCTCCCTTTCACTACTCCCCAAGGCATGTAATATTTTCTCTAAGGAATTTATCCATTACTTAGCTACTATAGAATTTGTACTCCAATTGAAGGTTGGTGGTTGTTGCCTCATGAAACGGTCTAGCATTGATCCTCCACGTTGCGGATTAGGGTGCTCCATACGAGTAAGGTTATTATTCATAACCTGAGTGAGTTGTCCCAGTATGGTAATAAGTTGATCAGCACCAGTTGTATCTCCAGATCCACAATAATTATCTTGAGCAGGAAGGAAATCCCTACACGGAGTTTGTGCATTGATACGGTTTCCATTCCTTCCACTAGGCGCCATTTCTAAACAATGGCATAAACTAGATTAGTTTATGAATCAAAATACATAATTCCATACTTGTAAAACACTTTACATAAATTGAACTATTTATGGGTATAATCCATAATCATAAAAAGAAATGTTTTCTTTGAGGAAGTATATACTCATAACCCTTCATAGTGGTTTGTAAATAAAATGACAATTATCCTAAGCATATCCCCCGGGAGTGTCGTAACCAAGAGTGCAGCAAGGCCCGTTGTCGTGCACCAGTTCCCGTTCGAGTCTAGCTCAAAGCGGTGTTTTCGGGTTTTACCCCTAGGTACATCTGTGCCAGAGCCGCCTCTAACCTGCTCGTATCCAAACAGGGATGTATTGCTCAGAAAACTCATAACATCTCTATAATACCAAAATTCTAGGAAGTTCTTCTGTACTAATCCTCAAAGTCTATCATTGGGCTATGTGCTCTAATCAGAGTTTATCTAAATCTATCTTCCAAGGATAGTACTAAACTTCCTCTGATACCAACTGTAACGCCCTAACACCAGCTACCCAGAGTCGGTGCATTACTTCGTAACATTGGCCTGATCACAAAAGATCAAGTCTCGAAAGACCGATTAGTTTAGTAGCCTTAGAAACACTAGATACATTCATAATTATTTCATTACATCAAAAAGTAAAAAAACTACAATAACATGGTCTTCATAGTCCACACTCATATCCTCTTCTGACTATCCCTGTAGGTCATTCATAAAATACTTCTTCCCATCCTGGAAAAATATTAAAACATTGAAAGGGGTGAGCTCAGATGCTCTGTAAGGATAACAATATTGCGGAAGCTTTCATATATAAACATAAAAATTTAAGGCAATGTATAACTAAAACAAAATCCTTTTAAACTTGAACATCAACATAATATGTCAAAAGTAAAATGAGATAATGCTATTCACTTCTTTACATGGATATTCTACTGGTCGAATAATCACATGAAATATCAATAACCACTTTCATAATGATGGAATGCATAATGACAGACTATCATAACCACGTAGACAAGGAATCGTTCCAAGACCAAAAATATGATTTTGTCAAGGCCTCGTGCCGAGACACTAGTTTGTCTCATGAGACCTGCCGATGCATCGAGGAGCTATAGCGGGCTCCACCCGTCACTTATTAAGCCCAATGCATTCCTCATATGAATAGGTTTAAACATGTCATAAACCATAACATAATCGTATCACATAAAACATGCATAAAGGAAACATAACATTTCCACATTTCAATCACAAGATGTCAATACAACACATTGATATAATAAAAATGCTTTCAAAACCAATTTTAATACCAAAATAAAAGAATGTTAAAACTTTGTATTTATTTTTCATTAAAAAAAAGTGATGGCTTGTAGAGGAAGCCGAAACTCAAATAATGGTCACGGCGGCGGAGAAGTCATTGTCGCCGCATAAGTACGGAAAGGAAAACATTCCCTTTTTGTCGTTTAGTAAAACGCTTCGTATAAAAAAGATTCCTTTTGAATAAATGTAAAAGTCAAAGGGATTTATACACCTTATAAAAGAAAGTTGTGTATAAAACCAAATATGCCTCAATGAATGTAGATTGAGAGAAAGTCCTTAAAAGATCATTTTTAAAATAAAATAGATCTATTATGTGTATTCAATATCAGTACACATAAAGAAAGTACAAATACAATATAGGACATAATAATATCATGTACTAAGTGAGTGTTTCGGATTAAGAATCTTCCTTTATAAGGATACCTACGTATGCGATGAATTATATAAAAAACATAAAGTGCTACATTGAACACTACATTGAAGGACTTAATCAATCAATATGAAGGGGTCATGTGTCTCAACACATTATTTAATATGATGAAATAGTTTTATGTGTTTTCAAGACATAGAAACAAATTTTCAAAGTCATATTGCTTCAAGGGAGACCAAGAGAAAAAGTGGAATCAAGAAAACTATAAGAATATGAATAATTCAACGAAGATGATAGGAATGAAGTATTTTACAACATGTGATAACTGTGGAATGAATCACCCTGTTAAATTCTTGAAAGTGTTGGGAGTTTGTTATAAGTGTGTAGAAAAGGGTTAGTATAAAAAATAATTCATGTAAAGAAAAACTTTATGTTATTCAATGTTAAAACTATAAGGAGATGAGTCTATAAAAATGAATTCCCTGAGTTTTTAGAGAATATACCTCAGAAGAAGCTAATGTATCAACTTCAATAATATGTTGTTGCCACAAGTGAAGCTTATTGGATTATTTTACATCTGTATTTTGATTTATGAAATATGTTATATTTTTTTCTTCATATGATTTATGAAATATATATGAATTGTACTGAAGAACATTTTCAATTAATAAATTGACATGATATGCTGAATGAAACCAATAAAAATATCATTCTGTTAAAATAAAACAATTTTAAAACAAATGATTTATGGAATAAAAACCCTTAGTATTTTCTTGATGGTGAGATAATGGTGATGAAATGATTGATTTACACAAATGCTGATAAACATGGAATTGATAAATTAATGTTTTCATGTATTCTATTTTATCATTGATAGAGTTTTCAACATGTTTATATTTAAGGATTACATCCAATAACATGTGTCTTACTCAATGAATAAGTATAAAGGCATGTTTTAAATTTATTTATATGTTGATATGATTTATTAACACATTTTAAGTGGATACCTGAAGAAGTCATTCACATGTTTCAAATGTACAAATTTAGATCTACTACATGTTGAGTAAAGGCTTATGATAATTTCATTTTTCAAATTCATTGACTCCCCTTCAGAAGTGATTAGATCATAATATGTTGGAAATTTTATCCATTTATTAAATGGTTTATGATGATCATTGGATGAGATTTTAGAGGTAAATGTTTTACATCACTATTTGATGCATAATGTACTAAGAGATAAATTAAGAATAGTTCATGTTTTAAAAAAATGAAACGATTATGTTTATAGAAATTTATCTTCAGTTATATTCTTATAGAGTGAAATAATTTATTAACTGTAGAAATAAAATGGGTTTGAAACAAAAATTTGTCTTATTATTATCAATATTAATGATATCAATCACCATTATTCACACCTATGGTTTATGGTTTTGTGATAAAAATCATTCAACTAAACTTTTTCTCTACCACTCTCCATAAGAACTTGATTGTTGGATTTTTCTTTAATAACCAAGATTTAATATCACGCAGGTGTTCTCCTATTAGGGAATCCAATTATGTGGCCATTGTACATTCCTTTTTATCTTATTACAAATATGTGATATTAAATAATATTATAATGTGGTAATTTAAATAAGAATTTTATTATCATTAAATATATTACTGAGGCTCAGTTTAAATTGTTTGGATGTAATTTAATTAAGGTGGGGAGAATGTAACACCCCAAAATTCTAATATACATGTTTTTATTCGATAACTTACATGACATTCATCAAGAAGCTTGCAAGTAAATATAATACTCTAAGACCATAAAATATATATTATATTTTCAATATATTTAATACATGATATAGCTTGTAATGAACCCAACACTGAGTTGTCTTACATTGAATGTAAGAGAGACCTTCCTCGATATCATGCGTTACACACAAGATAGAGTTTCACCAAATAACAATTTATTATTAAAAAATTATTATTTAACATAATATGATATATCCTAGAAGTTATGTTTGAGGTTATAAATAGTATAAACTAACTTATGAAAATTTATAGTTTGTATAAATATAAAATTAATTTATTGTTTAAAAACAAATAAGAAATGAAAATAAGGACAAATTAGATATAAAAAAGAAATATTATAATGCACCCAAGAGAGATTGTTTCATAATAATAATTATTAATTAAAAATGAGTGAAAGAGTTTATTGAAATGTATATGTTATAAATTCGATCATGTATTTTTTATATTCATCCTTTATGTTTGATATGCATAATATTAGAACAGATAATATTTTACACATAAAAAACATTATTTTTGGTAAAGGTAATTTTATCCCCTTTTAATAGAGAGCCCTTTTTAAATCTGACTTTTAACACATTAATTGATGTAAAATGTAAAAATAAACTTCGTATTTGAAATTAGAACATAATAATTAGGTTATGATTATTTTTTTATATTCTTTTGAAACATGTCATTTTTTAATGAATAGACAAAAATACTGCATTTTAGTTCAAATTTTTTTTTCATAGATTTTATTTATAAGTATAAATTATGTTTTAATTATCATTTAATGTTTAATAATACAGTATTTCTTTAAGTAAATCCATCTTAGGTTGTTATAATCACTTTCACTTTCAAATTGACAATAAAAATATACCAAACTTTTCGGTGATTGTACTTTGAAAACAAGTATTGCCATTATGCTTAATGGATGAATTTTAATTTAATTTCTACCAGTTAAATTATTGTATTTTTCCACATTAGATTCAATATTATCTATTAGAATAAAATTATAATTTCCTATAATTAAAAATATATTTTCACAAAAAAATTGTGAAAATAAATAACATTAATTACAGTTAATATAGAAAAATGTTTCTTAATAAATGACAAAACCTGTCACATACAGGCCCATATTACCTAGAAACTAGTCCCATATACAATGGATGGATATATGTCTTCCATTAACCTTCTATAATTGCGTTATATTGGTTTGGAATGAATTTTTAGTGAGAACATGTGTACACCTAACTTGTTTCCAAAAATTCCCAGTGTGTCCTTTTCCATCCCTATAAAACGCCACCACCTCTCCCCATATATTACACCTCTAAACCCATATAGGTTCTGTCAGTCTCTAACAAAATAGATTCCCCAAATAAAACCCCTCAACATAGAATCCTCTATTTGGGAAATAATACTTCCAATGAAGCCTTTTGGTACAACCCAAAAGATGTTACAAGATTAAGAGGTAATATCTTCTCCCAAGATCCCTAGTTTTATTTTAATTCCTCTCCCACGTAAATATATTTATTACATTATTATATAAATGAAATAATATACAAAATATACTATGAATTTTTTAGATAAATAGTTATTCCTTCACTTACACACACCTTTATCAAATGGGTAACAAACATAATGTTTCTATGTATGGAGAACTACCACCTTAATAAATTATTATTATTAAGTTTCCTATACCACCTATAAATTTGGATAGTTTGAAGTAAAATATATTTATATATGTAATATATGATATTCAAAATGTCTCTATGCTTTTTTAATTTTTATTTACAACATATCATTATGCATTCCATATTTTGTAAATATGAAAATTTCATTTAAGGATGTGCGGACTGCTGCCCCCTCAAAGTGATATGAATCATTCATACCACTCATGGAACATAAAGAGGACGGTTTTAATAAACCTATTTAACATATATAACATAGATAGTATTTTATAATTATAATATTTATATTATTCATTTATTTTTTTTCTTTTTATACACCTATTACATTAATGTAGAAATCATTCGCATGTGCAGCATACTGTCTCTATGAACACTGCACTTAATTTCTATTCTAAAAATATAATGCACTATTATGAATACATATATACTTGTTATATATGAAAATTAATAAATTATTTAAATATTTGAGATGATGAATCCATGATCTTATTAATGATAACTACATATATCAAGTCAAAACAAACTTGTGAAATCAAAGCAATTAACACCCAAAATTTTTAAAATAATGAATGATTATTAATGAAAGGTAAAATTATATTGTAAGTCAATATATGAAATTATAATAAATATTATGGTTATGGTTTAATTTATTAAACTATTTTAAACAACTATATTGGAGGATAAATACCACTAAAAGAAGGATTGTTTAGGTAGGGGAATTACATATCAAATTACATTCCATTGAGACTTAATTGTTATTATTAATTGTTTCACTTTTATTTGGGGTATATACTAAATTTTTCATTTTTTATAATGAATAAAATTATTATTTCACATTTTAAATTTCATTTAATTCCCTAAATTTTGGATATTATGATTGAAAAGTTTCTAAGTGGTATTGGGCACTTTGGAATGATTAAATATTATTCTCATCAAGAATGTTCTTAATGATGAAATTTGAAATCTCACCTCCTTTTTAATAATTTTACATTGTAAATTTCCTTCGGTATCAAGATTTTTTTATGATAGATATTTTTATTTTCCAATTCATATATTAATATGAAAATAGTGTTTGTTTTTATATTTAATTTATTAATCGAGGAAATATTGATAAATCATTATCATTTATTCTATTTGAATATTTGATAAGTCATATTCTATTTTAATTAAATTTATAATTAGATATGAGTAATTCATTGTAAATTCAATTAATTGTGGATATCATTAATTTTATATATCCTTTATATATTGGAAGGATCTCATGAGATGATTAAGTTGGCTAAATTAAATAGGGTTCAACCTATAGTTTTAAATTGTCCTCCAGATTGGTCTTTACTGCATAATTCATCATGTTCCTAAGAAATTAAGTCTAATATATTATAATTTTATTGATTGATATTTCAGTTATTATTTATCCATGAAATTTTTATATATATATGGATACATTTCAGTGGATTTCATTGATTAAATAACACGTGCTTCATTTTCTTACCTTGCATTATTGATTCTGCCTTATCTAGTTATTTTAATTGAATGTGTTATCAGTTAATTACCATTCTATGTTAATTTATTGATTCATTATTTATTCCACTTTACTTATCAATACTATGAATTTGATCTCACACTTATCATGTTTAATTTCTCTATGTTGTTAAGAATAAATCCTTGAATAATATTTCATTGAGGCAATTTATTTATTTTATGTTCTGTATCGTATTTTAAATTTCAATTACCCAATGTATTATGGGTATCATGTATAGATTCTGGAATAAAAATACTATAAACTTATTGGTCCTTCAGGATCAGTCCTTAGGATATGGTGAATTATTTATATTTTTTATAATCTTATTATTTTTAATGAATAGTTATAAATACTACATTTTATCTGAAAACTACTTTTCCATATGTTTTAGTTAAAATAATAAATATTGTTTTATTTTTTTTTAATGTATAACTATATTATATTTTTATCAATTAATCCAATTTTGTATATTTTAAGAAATTTCACATTGAAATTGAATATAAAAACATACCAAACATTTGGATATTTTTATTTTAAAAACCCTTGTTTTCGTCTCACTTACATGATGAATTTTAAATTAATTTCCCCCAATTCTATGATTTTAATTTGTAAAAAAGGATTTTATATTTGAATTAAAAATAATTTTTTTATTTCTAATATTCTCATATTAATTTTTTATAAATAATATTATATAATGTAATTAAAATTATTTATAATCATTAAAGAAAAATTGAGTTACTAAAGGACGTAACTATTATCTTAAGGGCCTGAATTACCTAGAAAAATGTACAACACCCATTTTTAGGCCATATCGTAGAAATAAACCTTCCATTTATTATTTTTGTTAGTTTTTTTACTTTTTGCAGGTATTAACATGTTTAAACCTAACTTATTCCAAAAATTCCAAGTGACACCTTTTTCTTCCTTCGAAAAGGCCACCACCTCTCCCCACTCCTCAAACCATTCAAAAAATTATTCATAGACAATAAATTAACAAATAAAATCCCAAAATACAACCCATATGATTTGAATGATCCATTTGGGATACAATCCTTCCATTTAATCCATTTGGTACAAACCAAAAAATGTCACCCGAATTAGAGGTAACATCTTCTCTCAAGTTCTCGTGTTTCATTTCTATTATCCACCACCCAAAATATATTAATCCATTTTTATATAATAAAAATGTAAACTCAATTTACATATATGTTGATATGTAAAGGGTTATACCTACCCTTACACACACCTCCATATAATGGGTATGTAACAAACTATTTTTGTGTACGAAGAACTGCTGCCCCGTGAAACGATGATTGTACAATTTTTCATTAAAATCTATCATGGTTTCTATTATGATGGAAACTATTTTAAAATATTTTATATAAGATATTTATTATTTTTTTATTCTTCTTTACTTTTTATTTACCAAATTCCTTCATGCTTTCCATCCTATGTAAATACAACAATTTCGTTTGAGGAAGGGTGGACTACCGGCCAAACAAAGAGATATGACTCATTCATACCATACAGGGAACATATAGTGTATGGTTTTAAAGATCCTATGTAATATATATAATATAGATATGATTGTAGAATTATAATATATATATATACGTATCATTTATTTTTCATTCTTTTAAAACCACAATGAAATGGAATTAGCGTGCATTCGTAAGTACAGTCTACAGTCTCCATGAAAAGTGTATTTCATTTCAAATCTCCAAATATAATTAAATATTATATATAAATATATACTGATTATATATTATAATGAATCCATTTTTTACATCCTGGGTATGATAAAACAATGATCTAATTAATGATAACAGAAGATAAAAATTCAAAACATTCCTGAGAAAACGTGACAATTAACACCTAAAATAGTTAAAATAATTAAAAAATGTCAATATAAGGGTAATAAAATATTCTATGAAGATATTATATAATATAATAAATATATTGAAATTATAGTATAAGTTAGTAACACATTTCAACCCACTATACAATAGGATAAATATCACAACACAAATGTAAGTTTAATATAATGGAATTTCATTTCAAATTACATTCCATTGAGACTTAAGTGTTATTATATGCATATTTACTTTTAGTTGGTGTCTATACTAAATTTTTAATGTTATATAATTAATCCACTTATTCTCATGATATTATAAATATAATTTAAATTCATACAATATAGATATTATGACTCAAATGTTCCAAAGTTTTATGAGGCTCGGCCATCAGTTTCCTTTCTCCATGTGAAAATGAATGCACTTCTTAATGAACTAGGTTCTATGGATAAAGGTGGGAAGTACTCTCATAATATGATAAAGATACATAACAAACTGGTGGATCAGAAAATTTCTCTTGGATGCTGGGTAAAATGTATACCATCAATTAGTGGCTATAAGCTTAATATAGATGGATCTTTTATGAATGGACATAGGTGTTGGGGCTGTCCTCCACGGTATGAGAATGGGTAATTGATATTTTCTTCTAGTAGTTATTTTGGGATGGAGGGTATTTTGGGCGTGGAGGATAAGGCTTTCCACACTGGTATCATGCTTTGAAAAGGCCATCGATGACTGTGTCAGAGGTAGAGTCAGATTCGGAGACTGTAGTATGTGGTTTCAATAAAAAAGTGGACCCACCTTTGTAGTTTATTTACCTAATTTATTATTTATTGTTAAATCATAGTCTAGGCTGATTGGTTCGACATGTTCCAATGTAGGCCAAAATAACCATAGATACCTTATCTCAAGGAATATGTCTGGATGATCTGTTGACGATGTACTCCTGTTTGGGTCAACATCCTTAGGAATGCAACATCATTATGAAAGGGGATGCCCTTAAACTTTATCGCTTTAGACCGCCATGATACTTCCTTGTTGTGATGGGCGTGTAAGACCCAAGTTGAATAATATAAAAACTAATTTTCTGATCAATATGATTGATATTATTATTTATTGAACTATATATAATTTCACATACGGTGTTTACTTTGACAGTTATATTATTAACTATGTAATTATTGATAAATATGTACCTTTAATTTAATGCAGATATTTGATAAGACATATTGAATATTGATTAAATTGATTATTCGATGGGAGGAATTCATTAGAAATAAAATGGTGGGTGGAGCACTTAATTTATATATCTCATTGATGCATCGAAATGTTCTAATGATATTACTACGTTCCCAAATTAAATAGGATTCTACCTATTGTTTTAAACAGTCTGGAGGAAAGATATTGATAATGTAGGTCCTTATGTGACGATGAAATGAAATCCAATTATTAATTATTTTCTTCAAATATATTTTAGTTATTATTCACCCATGAGATTTTTTATTGAAATATCTATTTATAAATACCATTTCATTTTTGGGATAAAATGGAATGTGTTAAAATTTCGTACCTTTGCATATTGATTTTTCCATATCATGTTATTTTAATGGAATGTGTTATCTATTATTTACCATTTCATGATAATTTATTTATAAATTATTAGATATTTTTTACATACCTTTACTGAGAATTTGAGATCACCCTAAATATGTTTCATTTCTCTATGTTATGAAGAATAAATAACTGAATAAGAATTAGATTATGTAATTTTTTTCATTATATTTGGTATCATGTTTTTAATTTATATGTCACAGTGTATTATAGATATCATTTATTTAATCAGGATTTATAAGACTTCTTAATTGATAATTCCTTTGGGATTTGATTCCTCATATTCATTCCAATTTAATAAAATAAAGCACCAACTCTAGGTTTATGGGGTCAGGGTGTTAGAAGTTGTTTCTCAGAAAGCTGGACTAAGGATTATTAAAATTAAAAATACTAAAGTAGTACCATCCCTAGTAAAAAATAATGATATATTAATATAAAATCCAATTTAATAATGTAATAATTATTGAAGGAATATTTTCCATTAAATTTAATTGTCCATATATAAACTATTTTTTAAGGATGTTTCACACCAATTCCCTTAATAGACATTTTAGGTATTTATATATACATATTATCATAGATAATAAGGAAAAAAACCTTCCCTTTACCCTTTATAACATTTCAATATAGGAGTATCCCATTTTGTGCATTAAATGGTTTACGTATTGTTCAATGATGCACTATTATTACTTTTATAATTTCCTCTAGAACTTCGTGATTTTTTGATATTTCACTATATATAGGTCTTTGGAAATGAGTTATCCATATTTTAGGTTTTTATTGTGTTTTTTAATGGTAATATTGATATATTATATTATTTTATTGTCACATACCAGGTAAATAAAGAATATTATATTTTTATATTTACTTATATTTGTTAATTGAATATTAATTTTACTTTAAAAGGGTTGCTATGTTCGATAGCGTACCTGATACACAACAACAGGTTTCATTGAAATCTTACATTGCAGACTAATAATATAATATTAATATCTTAAATGGTAGTTAACTCCTAGTTGTTGTATTGGAAGGAATGAACAAAACTAACTAAAATATGATTATACATGTTTTTTAAATGTATTTACGATTATCCAATAAAAGTTAGAGGCTTAAAATGTGAATGAATCTAATTTTAAGAATAATTTACATTAAAAGGACGATGTACCGCCTTTTAATGGAGAACCCTTCATAAATATATTTTTGGTAACTTTAATAAATTCTAAATGACCAAATAAAATCCTTCTTTATAATGGAGACATCAAAATTTACATTGTGTAAATTTTGGGAATTTTTCTGACAAAGTTCATTATTTGATGAATAGTGAAAAATATTGTATTGTAATTCAAAAGTGCCTTTTAATCTAATTTATTTATATGGATAGATTATATTTTTCATTTGTTTTAAATTGAAATTAAAAGATATTTTTACCATTTAATCCAATGTTGGTAATTGGATGTAATTTCACTTCGATATAGGACATAAACAAGTATCAATCTTTTGATAGTTATTGTTTCTTAAAAACATGCTATTTGTTTTAACAACAGGAATTAATTTTAAAATTAATTAATTCCAATTATTTGTTTTAAATTTGTAATAATAGACATAAATTTTGAATTCAGAATATCAAATATAGCTTAGGCTGAATTTTTGGTATTTTTTAGAAAAACATCAATTTTTTATGAATAGTGAAACCACTTAGTGGTAGTTAAAAAACTAATATTCTCATTTAAATGAAATCATACGACTTCTGTGAATTGAATTTCGAAAATATGACATACATGGTTCTTATTATGAAGTAAAATGTGGTTCAATAAGATTAAAATAATTTTTTTGGGAATAGTAACTTTTGACTTTTATTTACCGCGGTTAAAGGTAAATAAGGTAATTCAAGGTAAAAAGAATATCTTAATAATTCCAAATTAACTTAACACTTGTCCAAACCTTATTAGTTTAGTCCTTCACGACCATGGCCATCTATGGGTCGATTTTGGGATCCCATTGATCCACTTGGGAGTGAAAATGACAATTTAGATCAATTAATTTAAAGTAAAGGAAAAATAGACATAAACACAAATCGTTTAGTAATTAATTTTTTATGGTGTTATATAAGTCCTATTTTCGACTATAAATATTCTTTGGAAATATAAAAATATTTCCTACATCATGGTATGTTTTTTTAATTTTTATAAATAAAATTAAATATATTATTTATGAAACAATAATGATGCAGTATTTACCTCATTAATAACTGATTTAAATAAATAAAATTATAATGATTTAATTATTATCCAAAAAATTTCCAATTATTATTGGATGATTTTATTTCGAATATTAGTCATCTAATCTTTGACCTTAATTATTTTTGAACTATTAGAAAAAAATTATCATTATATAATTAAATAATGTTTTCACACTTTCCAAAAGAGCCACTCCTCCCCCTTATAAAAGGATACCAATTCTAACCAATTCCTCACAGCTCTCAAGCCATTTGGATCTTCCATCCTCTTCCCAATTAAGCTCTAAACATCCCTATACTCCACTTAGAAACCTTACCTTAGACCGAAGGCACTTCAAGAAGTCCTTTGGTTCAAACCAAAGAGACTTACCAAAATTAAAGGTAATGGTTTCTCTTAAATTGTTTTCTTTAATTTTACTTATCCAACCACTAAAATCGTTTTATTTATTTATTTTTTAACAACACAAGTATCTTAAATATACTAGTATGCTGTTATAATAAGGATTCTAACTACACTTACACACACCACCAACTAATGGATGAAGAACATAATGTTTCTGTGGATGGAAAACTAACACCTCACGAAACGATGATTGTTCAATTACAACTTACCACCTATCATGGTGGCCATTATGATGGAACTGTATTTATATATGATATATATTATGTTTATTATTTCATTATTCTTCTGTACTTCCCATTTATATCATGCCTTTATCGTTTCCATAATGGGTAAATACGGTAATCTCATTAGAGTAAGTGAGGACTACCGCCCCTCAAACTGATTTGATTCATTAATGCCCTATGTGGGATGTATAAAGGATGGATATAATGAAATTATAAAGGATATTATACAGGAATTATAATATAAGTATGTATCATTATGTTTTATTTCTATTAAAATAAGAAATATAAATGAAAGTAACATTCATGTGTACGTACGGCTTACCATCACTTTGAACAATGCATTTCATTTCTTACCCCTAAATGTTATATACTATTATAAAAACATGTATATATGGGATATATATGATATATATGATATCCAAATCATGAATATCATTCTGGATATAATGAACCCTTGTCCACACGGACAAGTTGTAAATATAAGTTGTTCATTTTTACTCACGTACCAAATAACGACAAAATGAACGTTATTAACATAAATGATTACATAATGTTTATAACATGGTAATAAGTTATATAAAAGGAATAATAACCTTTAAAAAGGTTATCAAGCAAGTATAAAATAACTTTAGTATATTATTCAGGATATTAAATAATGATCGAGTCAAGTCGGACACGAGGTAAGGGATCTGACTTCTCTCTTTCTTTTCAAGTACTCTCTTTTATGTCATTTATTTTATGCTCCATGTTATTATGTGGGAGGGTGTTATTTTATATTCACTATACTATAATTTTTATTTTCATATGATGATTGACCCCCTATTGCTCTCATCTATTCATTTGAAGAATTTTTAAGTGGCGGCATTAGGCTGCCGAATTTTTGTAAGGGACTTCTCATCTCACTTTTAATTCCATGAGATTTTTATTAATCACCACCTATTTATTGAATGTGGTTTATTATGTACTGACATTTTCTATACACTATCATTATTATCTTTATATTCATGGTATTCTGTGATTATTTTGGTGGTTAATAACTTTTGGTCATACGACTTGATTGAATTCCAACGCGGTAAGGGGTCTTCATCTCACTTGTTTTTATTCCCGTGAGATTCATGATATATGTACCACTATCTCCTTTTGTGTTGTGTATGTACTACCCATGATTGTACTCTTTGTGTAATATACTCTCATTTATGATTATTTACATCTTCATTGGATTTTCCTTCTTTCATGTGGCATATGTTTTGTAAGTTACCAAATCGTTAAGGGAACTCCTTAACGCAATTCCCATTCTTTGGGTTGATATTCTCTTTTTTATTTAGGTCATCCTATGAATATGTGTGAATGATCTCTGATTGTTTTACACTTAATATACACTTATATTGGGTGTACTTATATTTTTTACACATAATTATGAGATTGAATTATCCTTAATTTAAGGATACCATCTTTATAAGGGATTTCATCTCGATTTACATTTCATTTGAGACTTTATTGTTGTTATGCACCAATTAACTCTTATATGGTGTATATACTATCCATTGAAATATTATATCATGAATACCATTATTCTCAAGATAATATGAAGTTATGATTAAAATTCATTCTTCAATTATTTGTATTCAAGCGTGTCTCTTTTTGTTAAAAACCCTTTAACTAAAATAACGTTCTAAATATATTAAAATTTTATTCTTATAAATATTTCACATTAATGTCCATGTTTTCAAAATGTGTTTTATGATTTATTTATATGGACATTAATGTTTTAAAATGATAAATCTTTTAAAAGAAATCAAAGTGGTATGGGACACTTTGATTCAAAAAGAGATTAAATGGTTTTTTAAAATGGTTTGATAAAGCATTATTTACTTTAATATCATGATTTGATATAGGGGAATGTTGACATTTTATCTTTCCATTATACTTGGGTTATGTGTTATGATTATGTTATGGTTATTTTGCATTGTTTACATATACGGGTGGTTCTATGATAAACCTAGTGCGGGTGAGCCTGAGATAGCTCTCCAATGAATTGGGTAACGTGACGGAGGTGAACATGATGTTTCTCCTATGAGATTTATGGAATATACCATGATGGGTATTCCAAGTTTAACTCCCTACATAGTTGTGATAGCTACAATGTAATTTTGATATGGATTCCTTAAGTAACCTATATGATTTATGATTTGTGTGTGTTATTCATAAATCTTATCATTTCATAAGGTATTTTATGATTGAAAAGTATGGTTTTATGGATTTGTATTTATTGTTGGGATAATGATTTCCTTCCTTATTTTATAACCCTTATTAAGATTTTTATGCTCATCCCAAGTTTTTGAAATGTTTTCCATAGGAATTAGTGATGAATTGGTTCAAGGATGAGATCAAGGAAAAGTCATGATGTCTAAAACAAGGAACTAGACATGTGTCTTTTCAACAGTTTTTATTTTATGATAAAATGCATTATGAGTAGTATTGTCTACATGTAATATTCATGTTTTTAGGTATCAGTTATGTCCTAATTCTCTAAAACTATAAACCTAAAAATATCGTCAATGTGAATTATTCTATTAACTCAATATTATTAATGTTTTAAGGTTGGGTCCTTATTGTTGGAATCAAAGGGAGGTCTAGATAACTTTAGAGGTTATGGTATTCTTTATGTTTAAGTGACATTACCACAATGGTTAGGATTTCAGAATGTGTCATAGTTTTTTTACATAAATTTAATGAGTTTAAGATAACATCAATAAGTATACCTTAGTGTTTACCCTCATCATACGATATTATATGATGATTTTACTAATATACTCACCCTGACGGTTTTGGTTTTAGTTAATGGATGGATCTACAGGCACCAAAGTAACAGTGAATTTGAAGAAAACTGTGACGGTTTTCTAAACGAGCAACTGAGTGATATGGGAGATGCAATGAGAACACTTGTGGTTATTCTAAACCGACTATCTGGAGTCATTATTGACCACCTGAACCTTAGTGATCTTTATAAGGCATCATATATACGAGAAACAAATCCATATGGAAGTTCACGTAATAATCCTGAAGTTAAGTGTGTTCAAAAACTAATGTGTCAAAGATGTGGAAAGAAACACCTAGGAAAAAGTTTCAAAGGAAAATAAACATACTATAGATGTGGAAATGAAGGCCATAAAGCAAGATCCTACCATGGAAAAGGAAGCATCTAGTTGACTCTAGGAAAGGGAAAGAAGTCCTTTTTGGGGGATCAATTTAATGTTTTAAATGTTGTTTGCATGGTCATTTTGAAAACACATGTCCTACGAAGATGCTTTGGGAATGGGATCACAAGGATCAGACAAATATTTGTTTACCAATACATAATTCCATTCTGATTGAGGATGAAGAAACTGAAAATGACCAATGAAAGGAATGGATTATTTCTTAACATATTTTTTCATATTATTGTAATATTAGGATATGATTCATGATTTTTTTGTAGCAATGAATTATTCCTGAATAAGTTGGAAAGGAATGGTTAATGGATCATGAAGAATGTTGAATGAGTAAGAAGTCAACATATAAGGGATTCAAAAGTTATGGTAGATTTTACTATGGTGAAATGCATAAAAGTATTTAGGCTCTTTTGATGATGATATTACATTAGAAGAATTTTTATAGTATGTGTAACCCAGATGTTTTATATATGAAAATTTTATTCATGTAATAATTGTCTTCTCTTCTGTGGATATAGTTATAAATAACAACTTGGGTTTATATGATCCTTAAATTTGAGGCAATTACCAGTTAATACTTTTTCGGATGCAAAATGAAAGTTATTAGATAGCATTTGTGGTTAAAATATGTTAAGGTTATTTTTCATAAATTTATCTTTTTTTTGGGGAATGTTATAGAATTATATTGTTTTTGAAAATGGACAACACGCAGACCATGTGACAACCCGTCGTGTCAGATGATGTTGTTGGAATCAAACGTACAACCAAAGTGTGACTGCTATTTATTGACTACCACTAGACTACGTGATGTCCCTAGTGAGTATGACTTATTATTTTAAGTTTTATGATCTGATGAATCAAGAATAAGTTATTTTTGGGTTATCTATGGAAATGGTTAACCTATCATGGAGGATATGTGATTAGGTTTAATTACTTTTCAATATTAGAATTTAAGATTAACTGATGTTATTTAGAGATAAATGTTAAGATTTATCTTGGAAGACTATGTGATTAAATCCTTCTGAGATTTGTGTTTCAATATTAGATTGGATCACATTGAAGAATTTTAAGGATAACTTTTTATTGAATGGTATTTTATGAACGTTGGGTTTTGTTTGAAAAATTTTGTAGATTAAGAGTTGTTTTTCTTTTTGTAAAAGATTATCCTTTTGGGGGATTATCTGAACTTGTACTAACCATTTTGGTTTTGGTTAAGGTCTAAAGACATGGGAAATATATAGTTCGTCTTTTGTGGATTAGGTGATTCTCTCGAAGTTGATTATAGCGCTCTTAATGAGAACATGTCATCCTAAATACTCATCTTTTGGTGATAATATGAGTTTGTTTATGAAATCTAGTAAGAGATGAAAGTCCACATACCAAGTAAGTATGTTTCCTTATGATTTAGTTAAGCTCATAAATAAATTCCTCAATGAAAAGTAACTTAAAAAAAACGTTGTCTGTTAACTTTTCCTATTGGGGAATAAAATACCGTTTAACCCAACACAAGTTTGTGAATTTCTGGTGGTTAAATTTCTCCTAAGCATGTTTTCTAACCCTCTCCATCAGAACGTGACACTTTTTTTTCTTCCATATCCATGTTTTCAGGGAATACTAGTATATGTTGTATCGGGTGACCTTTGTACTTTTCTTATTTCTTTTAAAGTGTTAGTTTAATTTACTCCTTTTCTGATGTAGGGAATTCAATGATGTTTCCAAGCCCAATTTTAAAATTGTGAGGACGCAATTCCCAAAAAGGAGGAAGGATGTAACATCCCAGGAAAATAAAGAATATGACATTTTCATATTTATTAATATTTTTGAATTAAATATTAATTTTACTTTAAATGGGTTGCTATGTTCGATAGCGTACCTGATACGCAACAACGGGTTTCTTTGAAATCTTACGTTGCCGAATTATAATATTATATTAATATTTTAAATGGTAGTTAACTCCTAGCCTTTGTATTAGCGAGAATGAAAAAAACTAACTTCAATATGATTATAAATGTTTGTTAAATGTATTTACATTTATCCAATAAAAGTTAGAGGCTTAAAATGTGAATGAATCTAATTTTAAGCATAATTTATATTAAAAGGATGATTTACCGCCTTTTATAGAAAAGCCTTTTTAAATCTAGTTTTGGTCAATTTAATAAATTATATGTTACCAAATAAAATCCTTCTTTATAATGGGGACATCAAAATTTACATTTTGTAAATTTTTGGAATTTTTCTGACAAAGTTCATTTTTTGATGAATAGTGAAAAATATTGTATTTTAATTAAAAAGTGACTTTTAATGAAATTTATTTATATGGATAGATTAAATTTTTAATTGTTTTTAAATTTAAATTAAAATATATTTTTACCATTTAATCCAATTTTGGTCATTGTAAGTAATTTTACTTTGAAATTGGACGTAAACAAGTATCAATCTTTTGATCGTTTTTGTTTCTTAAAAACACGCTATTTGTTTTAACAACGGGAATTAATTTTAAAATTAATTAATGTCACTTATTTGTTTTTAATTTGGAAAAATATTCCTCAATTTTTAATTTGGAATATCAAATATAGCTTAGGATGACTTTTTTTTATTTTTCAGAAAAACTTCAATTTTTGATGAATAGTGAAACCACTTAGTGGTAGTAAAAAAACTGATATTTTTATTTAAATGAAATTTTTCAACTTCTTTGAATTGAATTTCCAAAATCTGACATACATGGTTGTTATTATGAAGTAAAATTCCATTCAATAAGATGAAAATAATTGTTGGTGAATAGTAACTTTTGACTTTTATTTTCCGTGGTTAAAGGAAAATAGAGTAATTCAAGGAAAAATAATATTTTAATAATTCAAAATTACCTTAAAACTTTTCCACAAATTATTGGTTGACTCCTTAATTACCAAGGTCATCTATGGGTCGATTCGGGGACCCCATTGATCCACTTGGGAGTGAAAATGACAATTTAGATCAATTAATTTAAAGTAATTGCAAAATGGACATAAAGAAAAATTGTTTAGTGATTAATTTTTATATGGTGTTATATAAGTATTATATTCAACTATAAATATTATGTGGAAATATAATAAGATTTACTACATCATGGTAGTTGTTTTATATTTTTTTAAAAATTAAATAAATTAAATTATTTATGACACAATAATGATGTAGTATTTACATCATTAATAAATGATTTAAATAAATAAGATTATAATGATTAAATTACTATCCAAAACATATTAAATTCTAACTGGATGATTTTATTTAGAATATGAGTCATATTATATTTGACCTTAATTATTTTTGGACCATTAAAACCCAATTATTATTATATAATAAAATAATGTTTTCACACTTTCCAAACGATCCCCTCCTCCCACTTATAAAAAGAGACCACTTCTAACCAATTATTCACACCTCTAAAGTTATTTGGCTCGTCCAAAATCTACCTAATTAAGCTCTAAAATTCCTCTCCTTTACTGAGAAGCCTTACCTTAGTCAGAAGTCACTTCAAGAAGTTCTTTGGTTCAAACTAAAGGGAGTTACCCAAATTAAAGGTAATAGTTTCTCTTAAATTGTTTTCTTTTATTTTACTTCTCCAAACCCTAAACTCTTTTTATTTCTTTATTTCGTAACAAAACTAGTATCCTAAATATACTAGGATGTTTTTATAAGATGTATTCAACTACACATACACTTACCTCCATCTAATGGATGAAGAACATAATGTTTCTGTGGATGGCAAACTAACGCATCACGAACCGATGATTGTTTAATTACATCTTACCACCTCTCATGGTGGCCATTATGATGGAAAAATATTTATATATGATATATATTATGTTTATGATTTCCTTATTCTTCTTTACTTCCCATTTATATCATGAATTTATAGTTTCCACAGTGGGTAAATAGGATAATCTCATTAGAGGAAGTGCGGACTAACGCCCCCTCAAGTGATTTGATTCGTTAATGCCTTATCTGGGATGTGTAAAGGATGGATTTAATGATATTGTATATGATATTATACTGGAATTATAATACACATATGTATCATTATGTTTTATTTCCATTTAAATAATAAATAAAAATGAAAGTAGTGTTCATGCGTACGTACGGCCTACCGTCTCCATGAACGGTGCATTTCATTTCTTACCTCTAAATGTTATGTACTATTATAAAAGAATTTATATAATAGATATATATGATATCAGTATCATGAATATCATTCCGGATATAATGAACCTTTGACCACATGTACAACTTTTAAATATAAGTTGTTCATTTTTACTCAAGTACCAAATATCGACAAAATGAACGTTAATAACTTAAATGATTACATAATGGTTATAACATTGTAATAAGTGATATTAAAGAAATAAAAAACTTGAAAAAGGTTTTTAAGCAAGTAGAAATTAACTTTATAATATTATTCAAGATATTAAAGAACAATTGAGTAAAGTCGGACATGAGGTAAGGGATCCGACTTCTCTTATTCTTTTCAAGTACTCTCTTTTATGTCATTTCTTTTATGCTCCATGTTCTTTTGTTGGAGGATTTTATTTTATATTCACTATACTGTAATTTTTATTTTAATATGATGAGAGACCCCTTCTTACTCTAATAGATTCCTTTTAATAATTTTTAAGTGGCGTCATTAGGCTGCCGAATTTTTGTAAGTGATTTCTCATCTCACTTTTAATTCAATGAGATTTTTATTATTCACCACCTATTTATTTAATGTGGGGTATTTTGTACTGAAATTTTCTATAAACTATTATAATTATATTTATATTCATATTATTCTGTGATTATTTTTGTGGTTAATAACATTTTTTCATATGACTCGATTGAATTCCAACGTGGTAAGGGGTCTTTATCTCACTTATTTTTATTCCCATGAGATTCATGTTATATTTTCCACTATATCCTTTAGTGTGGTGTATGTACTTCCAATGATTATACTATTTGTGTAATATAATCTCATTTATGAGTATTTACAACTTCATTGGATGATCCTTCTTTCATGTGGAATATGTTTTTTAAGTTACCAAATCGGTAAGGGAACTCCTTAACCCAATTCCCATTCTTCGGGTTGATATTCACTTTTTTATTTATGTCATCCTATGAATATGTGTGAATGACCTCTGATTGTTTTACACTTAATATGCACTTTATATTGGGTGTATTTATATTTTCCACACATAATTTTTAGATTTATTTATCCTTAATTTAATGATACCATATTTTTAAGGGATTTTATCTTGATTTACATTTCATTTGAGACTTAATTGTTGTTATGCACCAATTCACACTTATATGGTGTATATACTATCTTTTTCCATATTACATCTTGAATACCTTTATTCTCATTACATTATAATGTTCTGATTAAAATTTCTTCTTCAATTATTTTTATTCAAACATCTTTCTTTTTGTTTAAAACACTTTAACTAAAATATCAATTTAAATATTTTGAAGATTTATTCTTATAAATATTTCTCATTAATTTCCATGTTTTCAAAATTTGTTTTAGGATTTATTTATATGGAAATTAATTTATCAATATGATAATTCCATTAATCTAAATCAAAGTGTTATGCGACACTTTGATTCGAAAATCATTTTTTAAATGGTTTGATAAAGCATTGTTTACTTCAATATCTTGATTTGATATAGTGGAATGTGGAAATTTTATCTTTCTTTTATACTTGTGTTATGTGTTATGATTATGTTATGGTTATTGGTCATTGTTTATGTATATGGGTGGTTCCGTGATATACCTAGGGCGGGTGAGCCCGAGATAGCTCTCCAATGCGTTGGGTAACGTGACGGAGGGGAACATGATGTTTCTTCCTAAGAGATTTATGGAATTTACCATGATGGGTATTCCAAGTGTAACTCCCTACATAGATGTGATAGATGCAATGTATGTTTGATATGGATGCCATAAGTAACCTTTATGATTTATGATTTTGGTGTGTTATTCATAAATTTTATGACTTCATAAGGTATGTTATGATTGAAAAGTATGGTTTCAAGGATTTTTATTTATTATTGGGATAATGTTTTCCATCCTTATTTTATAAACCTTACTGATCTTTTTATGCTCATCCCATGTTTATGAAATGTTTTCCACATGAATTAAAGATGAATAGGTTCATGGACGGGATCAAGGAAAATTCATGTTGTCTAAAACATGGAACTAGACATGTGTCTTTTCAACTGTTTTTATTTTATGATAAAATGGATACTGAATAGTATTGTCTACATGTAATATTCTTGTTTTTATGTATTAGTTATGGCCTAATTCTCTAAAACTCTAATCCTGAAAATATCCTCAATGTAAATTATTCGTTTAATTCAATATTATGTAATTTTTTAAGGCCAAGTCATTATATTTATAATTCATTTCATGGAACAATAGAGAAAAATCATTGAACATGACATATCAATGGAATGAATCAAATTTTTAGAATCAAAAGTGGATATAAAATTTTCTATACATTTTTCATAAAATTTATATGATATGATATATTCCATTGATAATGTTATAATTTATCCCTATTTCATTTAGGATTTTTATATAATAATACTTCATTTATCTATATTAATACAGTGAAATGTGCAATTTTTATTCGATAATAATTTTATGGATGATTTTAATAAATTGTATTTGTTATAACAATAATCCCTATTAATCAAACACTTAATGGAATTTTTTTTTCAATCATGTATGATTATTACAATAATACATCTATTGGTATTATAATCACAATGTGTAGATCATGATCCTAATTTATTTGCATACACCCCACAAGCATTAGACAAACCTAGAAAAACAATATTATAATTAAAAGATTATATATTTTAATAGTATTACACTTGGTGAAATTTAAATTCCCACTTTTGGGGTATAAAATGATTGGGTATATGAGCTTCATATCCCTATAATGTGTCCATAAGAAATTGAAACAAAAAAATTCTCATTCACATTATTTTATTCCTTCATGGAATGAATTTTTAATCTCAGTATATGAAACATGTGATCATTATTATTCTGGAAAATGTATGTTGTATTCTTCCATCCATTTATATAATATATTCCTCAAACATTCCTATAAATTACGTGTTATATGATGATTATAGTATCATTTTGAATTCATTCTTCCTTTGTATTCAATTATTGTTAAAAATGTGGCATCACCTTTCATTCCTAATTAATATAAATAAAATGGTCCTAGAGTCTTGATCATGAGTTTTATTGGATCATTTTGGATAAATCATATCTATGATGAACATTTATTGATTAATTCCTTATTGTTTATACTCATGCAAGAGAGTTTCAGTTTTCATTGGTTTCTTCATACTCTATAAATTGGGGATCACTTGGATTCTAATACAATTCAACCAAGGATCCATATTTTATCAAATTTCATCCATGTTTTTTAGGATTCTCAGGATCATTTCAGATTACTATAAACACATTTGATGAAACACTAAGGATGATTTTTTATAATTTGATTGTAAAATTGTTCCATAATTCAGTCGGAAACATATATTACATTGTTACCATGGATTATGTAATTATATAAGAGGAATAATGTGCTAAATTGATAAATGAATCTACAGTATTTTAATAATTTTTAATGGATAATTATATTAATAATTTGGAGTATCTATGTTCATAACTAGTGACCTAGGATATCATTTCCCAAATAACTCGTTTAAATAATACCAACACTTGTATGGTGTCAAAAAATAAATTTTTTATAAATACATGGAAATTTTGTTGTGTCAAATAAGGAGGAAAAATAAATCCATGAAAACATGATTTGGCCTAACATGGAATTTTAGTGACTTTGGCTCAATGATTATTTTTAGTCATTCCATACTACATTCAAGAGTACCTTTGGTATAACTCTATGAGACCAAAATTATGGAATCAGTGCATATAAATGCTTTGTAATAATTTTCATAATAAACAGAACAATTACACAACAATAAATACAAACAAGGACCTTTTACAAGTCTACCTTCGACAGGATTAGACTAAACCTTAAATTTATCTTATTTGAACATAAAAATGCCTTTCGTGCATCATGTGTGCTAACTCCAAAAGAAAAGCTATATGAAATAGAACTTCTGAGATACCTGTGAAAATTCATTTTTTAAAAAATGGGTGATCATTCAATTTCATATAATGGGTTTTGAAATCTTTTAAATACATTTTAGAAAATATTTCTTTGAAAATAACTTTGAGAAATAATTTCAGAAATTATTTATATAATAATATAAAAATAATTTTTGAAATACCCTTTGAAAACATATTTGAAATTACCTATTCTTTAAAATAATATACCTCTTCTGAAATTACTTACATAAAAAATTGATTTCAATGTAATTTAGTAATTTTACTAAAAACACCAAACATGCTTTTAAAAAACATTATGGAAACATAAAATATTGAAGGATATATTGGGATAACTAACTAGTTGAGGAATTGGGTTCACTCCCAAATTCCCTGCAATATTTAAAACGTTCATGCACCAGTTTTTTTAAAAAAAATAATTTTAATCTTGATTTATATACATATTTATTTTTCACTAGGTCATCACATTAAAAAATAATCATACATGAAATACACATTCCTAATATTAAAAAAATAAATATATAATTACTGATCTGTATTGGAAATTAAATTTTCGACTTTGCATGATCAAATCCCATGAAACATACACTTTTCATAATTACATAGAATCATCCACATACATAAAATTTCATTCTTACACTCATAAAACTCCATCTTTTTTAATATTTTATTCAATGACCAAGCATCTATGTATATACCAATATATATACCTGTTTGAAGTGACATGAAGAAACATCAATATATGGTCATAATCATGATTTCCTTATGATAGGAATACGAGACGATGAATTTATGATACTCTTAATTTCAAATAATATTCAGTTGATAATTAATTTAAGAATAGTTATAAACATTTAAAATAATACAAAATAATATTTTCATCAAACATGAAATGTGGAAATAATATTTCATGTATAATCTTAACCATTTGTTTTTAGGGTATATATATATAATACATAAATAAAATACATTGAAAAATAATAATTCTTATAATTATGAAAAATTAACATTAATATATATATAGATTAAAAACTACATATTGACATAAATCATAAATAAAAAATGTACTTTAGATATTCATATTTTTATAAAAAATAATATTTGTTTTACCTATAACAGTTTTAGGTAATAAATTCACCTGGAGAGATAGGCATGAACATAAAATAAATAAATCATTTTTAACTAAAAAAAATCATAGTTCTGGAAAAATTCATAAAATCCTTCATAAATAATTAATTAAACAAACTAATTCCATACAAAATATCATTGATTATAAAAATAAATAATAAATCTTGTTCTTAATTTTGAAAATGAAATAATTAAATATCTTGGAAAACAAGTACCAAAATAAAATGGAATAATTTTTGGATAAACATAAGCATAAATAAATTTCATTAATTTATAAAAGTATTGATCGCATTATAATTGTTGATTTGATATTCATAAAATTGAAAATAGATTAATATATATGTGTATATATACCTTCCATGTTAATTGAATATTCTTTCTTCCTATTGTTGTTGGCATCTTCAAACTACACGGTCTATCATACTCCCATCTCTCTGAACAGAAAACACAGAAAATTATACCTCAATAAAACTCAGATGAAACTAAATAGAATCAATACCACCTTGTTCAATTAAGACATCATGTTGCCTAACCTATCACACATATAAATACTATCAGGGAAATATCTCGAAGATAACAATGATATGAAATTTTTGGACCAGACATTATTCTAATAGAGAAATATTAAATAATATATTAATATTAAAACATTTTTTTGACATATAATAATTCAGTAAATAAATATCTAGATTTGATAGATCAATTAGATTTAGTAGACAGAAACAAAAGTGAGAAATTCAGTGTATACTAGGAATATTAAATGCACAAAAAACAATGAAAATAATAGATAACTATTTGATCGATGTATTTGAAAAATATAAGAATTTAATGAAGTGATATTGTTTGGATAAAAAATCCACAATAGAATAATAAATTATCAGAAAATTCCAAGAAAAGTTGATTAAAGATGAGAAATTAACAGTGTGCCAATCGAAATTGTTGACAATAAAATAATTCAAAAGATATATAAATGATTCGATTTCCTCCGGTTTGTGGTGTGGAATTAACGCTTTTTGGGAAATATTAAATTGTATATATATTTAATAATTGAATCAACCCACAAAAAGGTTTATTCCATAAAATGATGAAGAAAATAATTCATGGAAGAAAATTAGAGAAGAGGACATAAAAAAAATTAATACATGTTACCCGATAAGATTCAAATACCAAAAAATAAATAAACTATCCAACATGCAGATATGATTATCCCTGATAGGAGGACATCGACATCAGGGAAGAAAAAAATTAAATATGACAAATATGTATGCACCTAAAAATAAATCTACACATGAGATATGAATACCAACATGTAGATATGTACAACACAAACATGGGTGAATACGTTGATGGAGAATAATGGATCTCCATCTACATTGTGGTTACATCTAGTATTCGAACCTCGAACAATGCAAAAACCATAGATATGAACTCAATCATGAAATCTGACGGTCGGTGATTCGACTTCAGAGACCTCCATGTTTCACGATCCATTTATACTGATAGCTATGATCGAACCTTATCGAAAAATACCCTCATTGATGAAGCCCTCAACTCCTGTTGTGTCGTCCCTCCCAACTTAATTTCTATATACAGAAACCCTATCACAATCGTTTTTATACATTAATATTTAATTTCATTTATCTTTTTTAATTGATTTTTATTATCCGAAATCAATTATAATACTTATAAATCACATTTTTTCATCATGTTTTCATCTTTATTATATATATAACATATCTCATCATATCGTTTTTTTATAATAATATCACAATTAATACTTCTAACTTATTATATTAAAATATACTACATTTATTGTTTAATTTAAAAGAGTACTATGTTTTATATTTATAATTCTTTTATAATGTTAAAAGTATGGTAAATTAAATTTATTTTAAGGAATCATATTTATATAAAAAAATATATACTATTATAAAATTTATTTCTTTTAATATTCTTAATTATGAATACTCAAATTCAAATTAATATTCTCTTAATACCATTCATTTCACTTAATATTTCACTTAATTTTTCAAATATTTTATTTGAATAAAAATTCTAATCAACCCATATACATATATTAATTTATTAATTAATTTATTAATATATAAAAAATTATTTATTGAAATATAAATTAATGTTTTATAATTTTATTTGAAGCATATTTTTATTATACAAAATGTTTGTAATACTTTTTAGTAAATCATTTTTAGTCAGTTGTGATTTATAAGAAAATTATTAAATAAATAACTACTATTTAAATTTTCTCAATATGATACATTATACCCAACCCCCATAAATGAAATGAGCCCTCACAATTCATTCTTCAAAATTAAAAAAAATCTGATTTTTCATCTTTATAGTTAACAAATTTCTAAGGGGACAGAACTATACAATGAAAATTCAAACTCGATGATTTTATTTTCCTCAAAAGGCAACTTCTAATTATTAATGTTATCTAGATCGTTCCTCTAATACCAATTATAATTCCCTAAGCCTGAACATCCAAACTAAATATATGTAAATGTTGTGTAATTATTTATTAAATATAAACTAAACAATTACATAACATTAAATACAATAGAGGACATTTTACCATGCCAGGTGCTACAGGAATATAAAACAGCCTACAATTACTAGAGTTGAACAAAAATAAATCCAATTCTTACTACACCTCCATGCATGAAAACTCCAAATGTGATGCTATCTGAAATATTACCTCTATGATACATGTGAAAAATAATTTTTAAAACAAAGGTTGTGCATTAAATTGTTCTATAAGGGGTTTTGAAATATTTGAAATGCATTTTAGAACATCTTCCTTCGAAAATAGTATTATGTAATTAATTAAAAAATTCATTACATAATTGCATAAAAATAATTTCAAAATACCTTTTTAAAACATATTTTAAATTACCTACGCATTAAAATACAATAAATCTTTTCAAATTACTAACATACATAAAATGATTTAAAATTAATCCAGCGATTTTTCAAAAAAAACTATGCCAGCTTTTGAAAAAGGAACATTGTGGAATCATATAACATTAAAGTATATCTTGGGCATATAAACATAATGCAGGATTGGTTCAACAGACCAATTCCCTAATATATTAACAATGTTCAAGGGCCACTTTTTATAAAAACAATTTAAACATCCATTACATACATATACATTTTCCATGGGTTTTCACTTGAAAATATTATCATACATGAAAAAAATCTCACTTTAACTAATATAAATATATAAAAACTGATCTTCATTAGTAATTTCATTTTTAAATTTTCACAATAAAATATCATGATACATAGTCATTTCATAATTACATGGAATCATCCACGTATTTAATATTTCATTCTTAAACCCATATTTTTTTCTTGTAAATTTCATTCAATGATCAATCATTTATGTATATAACTATATATATATGCATGTATGAAGTGCCATGAAAAATAAATGATATATGACCACAATGAGGATTAGTGTATGAAATGTATATGACATGATGAATTTATGATAATAAAATTTTCAAATATTATTTTGTTAATAAATAATTATTGAATAGTTATATATTCTAAAAATAATACTTATTCATATAATCTAAAAAATAGAATATGGAAATAATCATTCAGTATGAATTATGAAATTTAGTATTTAGTGTACATATATATATACATATTTATGTATAATAAATATATAAATAAAATATATCTATTAAAAATAATTCTTTCAAGTATGAAAAATAATAAAAATATATATATATATAATTCACTAGTACATGAATATATAACTCCTAAAAAAATGAAATTTGGATATTCATATTTGTATAAAATATTTAATTTTTGATACCAATAAATTTTTATGTAATAAATATACCTTGAAAAATAAAATTGAACAATAAATAAATAAATAAATATTAAGTAAATTAAAATAATAGTTCTAAAAAAATTCATAAACTCCCCAAAAATAATTAATTAAACAATGTGACCCCTTACAAAATATTTTTCATCATAATAATATATATTAAACCTCTTTCGATATTTTGAAAATAAAATAACTAAATAGTATAACAAAAAATAAGAAAAAATTGAAATAATTTTCCCATTAACATAAGCATAAATCAATTTCTTTAATTTAGAAAAGGGTTGATCTCATACTAAATTTAGAATTGATAAACATAAAATTTGAAATAGATTTATAAACATATATATCTACCTTACCTGTTAATTACAGAATACCTTTTCCTATTATTGTTGGAATGTTAACATAACAATGTTTCTCAAACTCCCATATCTCCGAACAGAAAACACAAATCATTATGCCTCAATATAACTGAAATGAAACTTAATAGTATTATTACCTCCATTTTCAATACGTGAAACAGAATATATAACCTCTGGCACATATAAATACACTCATGGAAATATCTAGTGGAAACAGTGAGAAGAAAAGTGTGAAATAGTTATCTTGATTGTAAAGAAAGATTTATTAAGATATAAATATTTATTAATTTTTTAACATATAATAATTTTTTTAAAAAATATCCTGATTAGATAAATTTAACGGATATGGTTGAAAGAAATAAAAAAGGAAAAAATTAATGTGTGTCCCAATTATTAAATGCACAAAACAATATGAAAAAAAACTTATAACTATTCAACTGACCTTCTTTACCACCAATAAGCATGAAATTCCATGATAAATATTAGACAACAAATTGACAACAATATAAGAATTGAAAATAAAAATCCAAATAAAATTGATTGTTGATGGGAAGCCGGGAGTTTTCCAACCGAAATTATTGATAGTAATATAGGTCCACAGATATATAAATGATTCAATTTCATCCAATTCATATTTTGGATGTAACACTTGTCGAGCTAGATTAAATTGCATACATATTTAATAATAAATTAAAAAATTTACAAATTCTATAAAATGATGGCAAATATCATTTGAAGAGGAAAAAAAGGAGAAGTTGAAAGACGAAAAATTTATTACATGATATCAGATAATATTTGAATATAAAGAATGAAATAAACTATTCCAACATGAATAGATGAAATTCCATGATAGGATGATGTCGACATCTGGGATGAAAAAATGAAATACAACAAACATTTAGACACCTAAAAACATTTCTAGACATGAGATCCAATTACCTAGTTATATATATGTAAAACTCGAACGACATTAATTATGTCGATGGGGAAGAACGACTCGCCATCTACTCACATTTAGATCAATTATTCAAACATCCAACCACTCATGAACCCATTATCTGAACTTGATCCCAACTTCTAGAGGTTAATGATTCAACATTGATTCCCTCGACATTTCATGACCCGCTTACACTGGTAGTCATGGTCGAACCTTCTTGATGGATACCCTCTCCAATGAAGCCCTTGAGTTCTATCGTGTTCCCCTCTTGACATGGTTTTTACCCATTAAACCCCTATCCCGGTCCTTTTTCATCCTTTAAGATTTCATTTCTTTAATTTTTTTAATAAATTATTATTATCCAAATTTATTTATAATACATTTAATTCTCTTTTTTAAGTCATTGTATATATAATATTTCTCATCCTTTAATTTTTTTTATTATAATATCATAATTAATACTTTTAACATATTATTAAAAAATATACAACCTTAATTTTATAATTTAAAACAATAATAAAATATATATTTACAATTGACTTATAATGATAAATGTACGGAAAATTATAATTTTTTTATGAAATATTGTTAATATAAAAATCAATTATATTATATAATAAAATATTTTTATTTTAATATTCTTAATTACAATTACTCAAAATATATTTAATATTTTCTTAATATCATTCATTTTTCTGGATATTTTCCTTATTTTTAAAATATAATTCTTTTAAAAATAATAATTTAAAGAGAGATATATATATATATATATATATTAAAAAATATATATATTTATTAAGACATAAAAATACTATTTATTAAAATAAAACATTAATATTTTCTTGATTGATTTGAAACATATTTTGAGATACATAATTTTTATAAAACTTCTCATTAAATCATTTCATTATTAGTTTCAATTTATAAGAAAAATATTAAATAAATATTTGTTATTTAAATTTTCAGATGATTTTACATTTCATTTTTTCAATTAATTGGATGATATTTAAAAAATTATTAACCTCCTCATTAAGATCGAGTGGAGTATATATTATGTCATAAAATATTGAAATTATAATTATTCATGTCTAGGTTCTAAGAAGACTCAGTAATATTAGAAGTTCAAGGTTATAGACTGAAATAAAGATGAAAAATGTAGAATATACATGGAAAGGATTATAGATTCATCAATTAATATGATACATCCTAGAAAGTTCTACATCAGTTAGAATGTTATATTGTATATTGAAGGGATAATGTTTCACTTTGGTAATATATTTTCCAAATTTATTGGCTATAAAATATATATATTAACATTTTTTTTCTTGTTAAGAATAAATGAAACCAAGTGATTTTAAATTTCAATGGGTAAACGATGAAGAACTTACATGACACACTTATAGATCCCCAAATAAAAAAGCTTCATATTTATGAATCCATCTATCTATGATACCAAAAATATTTTATACTCTATTTTCATAGCTTCATTAATTTCCATTGTATTGAGGAAACTAAATATTTAAAAAATGGGGGTTATATTTAACTATGTTAGTTATTAATTTAATGTGTTTTTTACTAACATGTTTGTTTTGGTCTGGTTGTTATGTTATATTTCCAATTTTAATACGTTTTTTCTCAAAAACACATATAACACAGTTTTATCATATGGTTATTATTGATAATTTCTATTACATTTTATTATTCAATATTTATTAAACCATTCCAAGGGAAAATATTTTTTTAGTATTTTGTTATTATCAATAACAAATAAATGTTAATGGTTTATTTTAGTAAAAACAATTATATATAATTTATATGATGGAATGTACATCTATAAATTATTTTATATTTTTTCACCATTAATTTTATATTTATTGGGAAAATAGTTTCATTAATTTATTTCAACCATTATAGCACACAACCAATACTGATAATGATTTATTTCCTTATTGAAGCTATATATTAATAAATATAGGATCATTTGTCATTGAATAATTTTTTTTAAAATGCTCAATATGTATTTTATGAATTTTATAACTTTATCATTCAGACCTATCATTGATTCATATTCCTTTTTGTTTAAGAACAAGATAAATTCAAAGTCAATATTTTTAGATTTTTCTGATAGTCCCCTCATTAAGAGGAAAGGGAGGAAACCATTAAAATAGAATAAAGGCCTATAGGCTCAAATATTAAATACACGATAGTCCCCATTTTACTATTATGTTGTTGTAAACAAAGTGTCATATGACACTACTCCATGGGGATCCTCCTCAACACCTGTTGTTATCCATGCCCTACATTGTTTCCTATTTTTATGAATCATGGTTTCTTCCCTACACCATAGTTTTGGTATTTATATCATGGTGTCCTTCAGGAATTCTGAATAAAATAGTTGTTTCCATGGTCAAAATAATTACACTATAATAATATTGTACAATATTGATGATAATACCTAAATGCATAAAATTAAGAAACTAATATGTGATCCATCTTTGATAATTTTATAACAAAGGAAAAGATTGGTTTAAATGAAAAATCCAATGTTACGAAAATCAGTTTTAAAATAGTACACATTTAAAGTGTCATAATGAAAATAAAATGATAACAATACACATATATTGGGATTTAGGTAAATTTTAAACTCATCGAATTTGCCACTATGATTAATATCAAGTGTCATAAATAATTTTAATTTAATACATATTAAACAATTATTTCAATTATTAATACGACATAATTTTTGGCATGGTTCTTGTTTTTCTTACATTGTTTCCATTAATTGAGTAGAAATTGGTCGTTCAACCATTATATATTTGGGAATATCAATATATAAATATATACATCATATCATCATTTTATTCTAATAAACAGAATTTAATATTTTCATGAATATAATTTTTTTTCGATGTGTAGGTGTGATTGAAGTATGGTTAATTACATTTTTTCATGTATACACAATATCTCTCATTGTGTTTTGAATTTAATTAACAAATATAAGAATAAGATTCACTTATAATGTAAAAAAACAATTATTTTTAGTTAATTTTCAAATTTAAAAATATTTGTTTATAAGATTATGTAGGAAGTATAGGTTGTTTAGAAAACCCCAAAAATAATTAGTAAAAATGTGCTAAAATGCGTATATTCCCAAAAATTAAAGTACACTAAAATTAATGTTATAAGAGTTTTTTAAATCTAATTGATATCAAATATAGACGTAATATACTTGAATATTGGGGATAAAAATATATATAATATTATCTATCCTAACATTTATATTTCGAAAGCCTAATAATTTACACAATTCAAGAGAATTTTCAATATTTATATTCATGATAACAATTATGAAAATTCAAAAAACAATTCTCTAAAAATAATATATTAATTCAGAATAATTTTTTAAAAAATTGTATATATCACTGAATATTATTTTAGTTTTTTATAAAAAGATATTATTTTATATCTAATATGTTTGATACATCAAGAAAATAATGGGCCATTTTAAAAAAATTAGTATAGTTTTTGTAGTTATTTAATCAAATTGTAATACATTCAATTTATTTTTAATAATAATATTGTTATTAATTTAGTAATTTGTAATAATGATAATTTTAGATATTTCAAGTATTATATTAATGACTATTAATATAAAAATTATTCTTTATTTGTTTTTATAATATTTATGAAACTAATATGTGATGGGGAAAAGTCATTTTTGGTTATTTCATGAGAATAAATAAATATTTAATTTAAATTTCAGTATGTATTATTGGGAAACATAATGATGTAAATAACTTAAGAACTCGAGGAAGGAGGAACTTTGATGACTCTATATCTCATGGTTAAAAAACTTTGATGTGGTGATATATATTATGTTTAAGTATATATGTATGGTAGATATTGAATCTAAATATAATCCATAAGGAAGAACCATGGAATAATTGAAATATTTATGGTTGAAATTGAGAGAAATTAAAAATCTAGTTTTAGGTACAAAATTCCACATCGATTTATGAGAGATATAAAGAAATAATATATCAAATACAATAAAAAAATAATAAAACCTCATAGTTAGTGGAATCACAACATTTGAGTAGCTGGAATAGTAACACCTTCTTGTGATTTCATATAAGGCATTAGGATTTCCAAGGAATGTGAATAAAATTTTAAGGTTGATATATAATGATGATGATATATTGAAGGGTGATCATAATTCAAAAAAATAATTGATAAGGTTATTTAGGGTAATTTTTTAAGATAATAGACATTAAATAATAATTAATATTATTGGAAACAGATTCTTATGAAATTAGGTAAACCACCATATGACACTATAGATATACATATCGGGTTTCCCTACTTTTTTGGAATCAGAAAAATTTGAGTATGCTTCCATCCATGTAATGAAACAACCTTGTGGTCTTGGCCTCTAAGATATGGTTCTAAAAATATCAACATATTTAGTTTGTTTTCTATCTGTTATAAATATTTAAATATTCATATATCATGTGGAAGATATTTAGTGGGTCCCATATAATATTTAATGGATATTTTAGTGGGATTTGATCAAACATTAATATGGAAAAGAGAGGGGATGTTATAATTGATATAATGATAGAATATATTTATTAATGGATCATATTGATTCCTAGGAAGCAAAAGCATAACTATATACAATAAGGTATTTAAATATATTTTCCCAAAATATTAAAGGTGGTATAAGGAAATTAGATTCTAATTTTTAATTATCTCTTCCACAATTGACAATGAATGATTCAAAGATTTTATTAAGCTCAAAGAGGGGTAAACAATTTATCGATGAGATATATAACAAATAAAGGGTGCATTAGTTTTTTAATTCATTTATATTAATTTATTTTGGTTTATTGATGCATTCATACATTTTTTAATCAATAGTTAATTTAATCATCATGCTATTTTGTTCTTGAATAATGAAAATCAGTTTAATATGTGGCATAATTACATGAATTTGTTATTCACAAGGGAATATGTTTGAGTAAAATATTCTAAAATATTTATTTTTTGCAAATATTTATTAAAATTATCAAAAAAAATATCATCATAAGAAAATATTAATTGTATAATTTGAGAAAAAATCCAAGAATAAATATTTTTTTAGATACTATTTTCATAAAATGATGTTATTATTTAAAAATATTTGGTTTATATTAAATCAATGAAAATATATTTATATTTATTAGTATAATTATATAATTACAGTTTAATTGATTTATATTATTTTCAACCATTTTATTCAAGAGTCATAAATTATAATCAAATTTACCTTTTGTCTTTCGGTTCGACCATGGAATGACCATATAATTTTCAACTATAATAATTTCTGGAAAACTTATATTATTAAATTTAAAAAAATGATACCAAATTAATATAAACCGTTTAACACAGGATTTAAAAATTATTAGAATCACATTTTGGGATGATTCAATATATATACATCATAGATTAGATAGATTTGGGTATATTATTTATATTTATTGTATAGATTCTTAAATTTATTTAGTTGGTTTTCAACTTTTATAGTTCATAAATTCTCATGATTTTTATTGATAATTATATATTAATGATTAATTACCATGTATTCATAGTTTTTCAACTAGATATTCTTAAAAATGAAATAAATAAACTCATGGGTAAAATAAAATATATATTATGGAGAAAATTTCAGACTTCAGAGGAAGTCATGAATATTTCACAATTCTAACTGAACAAATCCCTATATAAAGGGTACCCTATTCATAGTAGTTATTTAATGACTATAGAAAATGGTACTTGTCTTGCACAAATAAAAGGAATTTCTCGTTGATGATATTTAATTGATGGTAAACATGAATAGGAATTTCATTATGATGTTGAGTTTAAGGATGATTCTATTGAAACTTCTAATAGTACTACTCAAATTGCAAGAGAATAAGGTTAGGGAGATAAATATAAAATTTTCAAACTGTGGAAATTGAATAAGAGTATGTTTTAATGGAATAAATAGAATATTTTTAAGTATAATCAAATGAATTTTTGAATGACATAACAAGAAGCAGTTTTCAAATTATGAAGATAAAGTAAAAAACTAGATGAGGTCCCATGGTGAATTTTGATAGATTCATGGATGAGAAAATAGAAATTTTAATACATATAATAGATAATATAATGTCCATAGGTCATCATCCACGTACAAACAAAACAATTATTAATTTTTTATTAAAATATTTCTAATTATATAGGTCAAAAATTATATAATGGATTTTATAAAATATGATGTAATCTATGTTTCAAAAAATACAAGGGAAATCAATTCAGAATAAGTTTCTTAGTCTAGAAGTTAATGAAACACCTGAAAAATAGTTTTTTATTATAATAAATTCATAATACCATGTTTTTCAAATTTATAATCTCTTTAACAAGATGAATAGAGGTATACTTTGGTTTGACACTGAGGTTAACTCATGTCATGAATTGAATGATATCACCCTTAGAAGTATGAAAAAATTAAGTAAAATTTAGAAGCATGGAAGATACTACAAGAAAAGAAAAGTAAAAAATGAGAGGGAAGAAGATGAAAAAATAATAAAAAGGGATTATAAACTTTAAAATGAAGCTTGGTAAGAAGCTCCACAACTATAAAAATCGTTGTATCAATTTCTATAAATGAATAAGGATATAGAAAAATATATAATAAAGAAGTAAGCACTAAAAAATAATTTCCAAATTTTATATTTAAATTTCTATTTTAGACGATTAATTTATTACTACAACATGAAAATAGTTCAAAATAGAGTTTGTTTTAAATAATAGTAACTTTATGGAAATAGGTATTATTGACCTTATAGAATTTTCTATATTTTTGGTATCCTAGAGTTTGATAAATAAGAAACATGATCTTTATTATTTTTCATCATGTATAAATAATGGGACATTTAAATTTTGAATATTTTTCTTAAATTTGTGCATGGGTGTGCACATAATTACATTGCTAAAATATAAAATCTAGTTAAAAATTCACACACATGTATCTATAAAATTTTTAAATACAATTGTGATATATCTATAATAAGTGATTAATAATAAGTTTTTTGAAGTTTATATGAGGCACCCCATACCCACAATACTATGAATAGTTCTAAAAAAATATGCGTTACAAAAATTATTTATACTAAAGTGATATTACCTGAGAAAACAATATATTTATATGATATTATTTCCAAAAGATAAAAACTAAATATCACAAAACACACACAATACAATGTACATAATGTATAGTTTTTTTCATAATATGGAAAAAGTTTAACTTATTTTACAACACTTTCAAACATTTCACAATAATTGATACATAGTAGAACACCTTATATAATTATCATTGGTTATACTCATCTTCAAACATGGGGAATAATTTGATAATAATATGTTGTTTTCAACCATTCAGTAATCAAAAAAATTGAGAACATTTTGTTAAGGTTTACGTTATATTTATTATAGAAAATATGATGAAGGGAAGAACATTATTAAAAATAACATACAATAATAATAGTATTTTATAAATCATTATATAAGGACATGAAATCCCAAATAAAGAGACATATACCATTAGATATAAGTATGAAATCATGGGATAAATAACATTATCCTTTGATAATAACCCTAATAATATAGAATAAAGATGTAATTTCCCATCAACACGTAGCATAAAATTATATTTGGCACAATCATCAGAAAAATGAATTATTATATTATGTGTTAGGCATCACAAACCTACAACCATTTAGTTACTTATGTTTCATAAAAATAAGATCCTTTGGTGGAATATATTTATCAAACCAACATATCATTAGTTTTATATACATCACATCCCCATTACCCATTACTATAGATGTCATAAATATCAAGTGACCTATTATAGAATTTTGTTTAAAAAATCTATGGAACATTGACATCTCATAACATGTATAAACATAACTATGAAATTGGTGGGATATATAGGATCCCACTAATAATAATCCAATCACATGTTCCCTGACATAAATGAATCGTTCAACATATAATGAATTCCAAATGAAATATAATGGGATCCATATCACTTCCAAATGGTATCACATAATTTTTCATCTAAATTATATCAGTTGACACTAAAAATACAATCACTGAAATGGAGTATTTTATAAAAGAATATATAGGGTGAAAAATAAAACATAACTCCATAATAAGTATATAATTTGGATTTAAATCAGATAGAAAAAATACAAATTAATAAAAAAACATGTATACCATCAATAAAGATTAAAACATATGGAAAATAAAAAATAATATTTTAAAGACATTTCTTAATATTATTGAAAATAAAAGGTTTTATAAGTATCATTTTGGTATATAAATTTTTATAATGGGATATAAATTCCTCTAGAACATTATATGGAAATAAATATCAATAATGGATCAATAAAAAGGCATAATGTTTATCTATTATAAATCTAGAGTTCATGGTAAAATATACAATCATGAAAGGAACCAATTTTCAAAATTTAATGAATTCCATTCTTGAAAGCCACGCCCTAAAGGGAATGAATCATAAATTATAAAAGTGTTAAAGATAATTTTTTAATAACAGTGAAAATAAAATATTTTATTTATTAATATCTAATGAGATCATTGAATGAATGATTGAACATTAATATGGATGTGAAAGATGACTTTTGGATAAGATGATAATTATTCGTTACATCATAATTTTTAATTAATGATGTAATCCTTCAATGTATGTCCATAAAAATTAATAATAAAAATTAATTATAATATAATTAGAAAATAGGTGAAGACAATCTGGTAAAACCTTTTTCAAAGTGGAATAATTTTTTATAAAGAAAATATTTTCTGTAACACCCTGAGATTTTATGAAAAATATTCTTTTTAATTTCACTAATGTCTTGTGTTGTACGCTACACCAAAAGAAGCTTGCAAAACACGCATCCTTGACTTGCCTTGCATTACACGCAATCGCAACCTTCCTCGATAGCGTGTGTAGTACGCAATACTGAGTTTCACGAAACAATGATATGCTATTAAACTATTATTAAAACTTGCCGTTATGAATAATAATAACCACTTTTTAAAATTTTAGAAATTTTAGCTCTCAAAATGGACTTCATTTTTGGATTTGGAGTATCGAATTTATCCTAAGGTGAAATTTTGGTACATTTCGGATAACTTTCATATTCTGATGAATAGTGAAAATTACTAAATTATAATTAAAAACCAACTTTTTTAATCAAAATAATTAATAGTGATTTGAGTGGTTTTAAAGTATATTTAGAATATATTTTTACAATTTAATACAATGTTGGTCATTAGATGTAATTTCACATTTAAATCAGACATAATCAAGTGTCAATCTTTTGATAGATATTGTTTCTTAAAAAAACACGCTATTTGTTTTAACAACGGGATTTAATTATAAAATTAATTAATGCAACTTCTATGTTATGAATTTGGTAAAATAGATTTCATTTTAGAATTCGGAATATGAGATATAGCTTAGGATGAAATTTTGGCATTGTTATGAAAAACATCAATTTTTGATGAATAGTGAAACTACTAAGTGGTAGTTAAAAAACTGAATGTTTCATAAAACATAATTTTACCGCTTCTGTGAATGGAATTTCAAAAATCCGAGAGACACGGTTGATTTCAGTAAGTAAAATGTGGTTCAATGAGATGAAAATAATTTTTGGTGAATAGTAACTTTTTACTTTTATTTACCACGGTTAAAAGTAAATAGGGTAATTAAGGGTAAAAATGATATTATTATTACCCTAACACGTGTCCTAATTCTATTGGACAAGTCTATCTCGACCAAAAACAACCTTAAGTGTAAAATATTATCATTTAGGCCCACTTGGATTAGATTAGGACATTTATTATTATTTAATTCAAAGAAGAGTTAAAAGAGTTAAAATCAAAGTTTATTTACTAAAACATTTTTAATATAGGGTTATACATAAGATAAATTCGATTTTAAATATTCATTAGAAATCTAAAAAGATTTCCTACATAATGGTATTTGTTTTGTAATTTTTAGACATCAAATAATTTAATTTATTTATGACACAAAGATGATGCAGTAATTATCTTATTAATGAAATATTGATATAATTGATATTATAAATACCAAAATAAATGTAATTTAAGACTTTTTATGAATTCCACTAATTTTATAGGTTACTATGATATATTAGTGTTGATTTAATAAACTTGGTTCGATCATATAATTCTGTTATGACTTGTACAAATATCATATATCAAATAGTGTCAAAATTAACACAAAATAATTTTTAAATCAAATATTATATTATTAATTGTTATTTTATTCCTAAAAATATAAGGTTCAGCCAAATGACTTAGATAAGGATATATATATTACTAATAAACAATTTGGGTTTCTTTTGGCATGTTATAGTAAGTTTATTAACCATATAGTGTAAGAAAAAAAAAGACACAGTAAAAGTTAAATTATTTAACTTAGAGTTAAATCTAATTGATAAGGTTAAAATAATAACCTAAACTTGTCTAAATCTTATTGGTTGATAGGATTTCTACCCATCCCCACTTTAGCTTCGAAATAAGACCCTTTGGAACCATTATAAACCGATTTTGACTTTAATATAAAATAATATTTTGAGATATTCCTAAGGTGCCCCTCTCCTCCCTTATAAAAGGACACCTCCTCCCCCTCCTCCTCACACCAATTTGATCACTCAAGCTCGGCCAACCACTGCCAAAATCCCTTCTCCACTTCCCTATAATAATCCAAGAGGTCCTGGTCTTCTTCAACGACCAATCTTAGTTCCCTAAGTGAAGGATTCAAAGAGGCGTTTCAAAGAAGAGGTAATAACCATTACCGATCTTTTCAATTTCTTTCTTCTTCAACTTCTTCTTCTTTAGTTGTTTCATGACAAATTAATAACATCAGTATTACATAAATACTGATATGTTATTATAAATATGAAACAACCCTAATTCACCTTCTATCCATCCTACGGAAAAATGAAATCACCGCGCGTGCGTACGTATGGAATACCGTCTCCACGCCGTGGTGTAATCTATTTTCCTCCACCACATTAATTGGATGGGTATAATGGTGTAATGAGTAACTATATATGATTACTATAAAGTTATATTGATACTGAAATAGTATACATACACTTCAACACAATTCCACGACCATGGGAATGATATCATCGCACGTGCGTACGTACGGACTACTGTCTCCACAACGCGATGAGATTCATTCTCCATGTTAACCATTTAAGAATGATTATAAAGTATATATAAGAAATAATAATGAAATATATGACATTATAAAGCTACTGGATTTATGTATATATATATATATATATGTATGTCATCTACTTACTTCCATTCAAGACAATAAGGAAAGGAAAACAGCGTTCATGCGTACGTACGGACTACCGTCTCCAGGAACGGTGTTTTTCATTTCATTTATCTATCTACCCAAACATCAAATTAAGAATACAAGTGGACCGCTCAAGAATACCATGAAAACGAACATCCCCGATCAATGTTTTTAAACTCTATAAGTCATCCAAAGAAACATAATATGAAATAATGAAACTAGAATGAACCCTATTAATGTATAAAAGGTTCTGGAATTTCTAATTAAGGAATATAATGTCATTATATAGGACATTAAAGATAAGTAGGTATTCGGGTACAAGGTAAGGGGAAATCTCGAACCCAATTTTCTTCCTTCGGGTTCTCCCTCTTTCACTCCATTTTTGATATGGTTACTCTTAAAAGACCATCTTTTCATCATTCCCTTTACTTTTATGGTATATAAATGTTTGTCACTGGTTTTTTTGTCCATTAAAATTTTTTCCAAAATAACTCTCCTTTCAAGATCTCACCTTTTACGTCTTATTCAAGGTTTATGTTTCTTGTATCAAGTATAGTGTTCCCTATTTGTTTTGGGAACCGAAAGATTATGAATGTGTTATTATGAGATGAAACCCATTCCTTTCCCTAGGTTATTTATGTACGTGATTGATATGTGTTCTATGTGGCAATCATGATAATGATAATGTTATGATGTGACGGGTGCCACCGGAATTATATAGTGCAATATGAATGTTTAAATGTGACGGGTGCACTCGAAATTATATAGCGCTCCAATGCATTGGGTAAAGTGATTAATCTCATGAGTAACTCTGAAATGATGTGTGAACATGATGCTATCTTTGTTCACTAGTATGTGTGGTAGTAAACCACTAAGACATGATGTTTCATTTTTATGATTTTCCACATTTCATGTTTATTGTTTATGCTCCTCTCATGCTCAAGCTCTTCTTCCTATGTCATGATTATGCTCACCCCATGCTATATTGTTCTTATCTATCCTCTTACTGGAATTTTTCTCACCCCTTTTGATGTATATCCTCAGGTGGCTACATGTACTAAGGAGAGGACAAGTGCTACTTAGAAGCTATAGAAGAAGAGAATAAATGAATTTTTATGCTTGATGTTGTACTTGTTATGTGTAGTCCTAGTTTTCCCATGACACTAAACCTTTGGATCCTCCATGTGTAATACTATTATGTTGTTTATCTTTGAAATGATGTAATAGTAATGTAAGAAAAGGCCAGGTCACTATAGTTTTTATCAGAGGAAAGGTTTAGTTAATTTGGGAATTAGGATTAGTGAACCCTGAATAAAACCTCTAGCATGAGACTATGTAAAAATATGCACATAAGGATATTTACCTAGGGATCCCATATGATATGTTTTTGGTATAATTGTTTAAATGGATAAGTTATTCATGAATTGTTTAGTAATGTTTTGTTCTATCCTTTTCTATTTTAGAAAATGGTGGGAACGAGGTGAGGTAATGAAGGAGATTACCCTCACCTGTTTGTGTAATTTGAAATTTCGGGGGCGAAATTTCATAAGGTGGGAAGAATGTGACAACCCAATGTTTTTCAATGGAAATTCCCTTCTTATAAATATATCATAAAATAACACGAAAACACAAAAAAATGAACTACTAAGTGATAAGTGACCTTTAAACATAAGTTTGTCACTTCTATGTTTGGAATTTTAAAAATCTGACATACACGGTTGTGTTCAAGATAGTTTTTGGAGTCTAATGAAACAAAAACAATTTTTGGTGAATAGTAACCTACACTTATGAATAGTAACCTACCCTTATGAATAATAATATGACCCTTATGAATAGTAAGTAATAGTAACATTACCTATGAATAATAAAATAAAATTTAGATATCTTGACCATAGAAAACATTTTTTGTATTTTATAGGTCATAAATAATTAATTATAATTAATTAATTAATTTAAAAGAATATATATTTTCCTGAAATATATTCATAAATTATTGAATCAATGTCTAATAGTATTTAGATAATTTTATAAGACCCTAAGTGATTTTTGAAAGAACTGCAAAATCAGTTTTAATTTTAAAAACTGTTTTAAGTAAATTATGATTTTAATTAAATATTAAATTAATAATATTTAGAAAATAATTTTTTTAAAATGGAGTTCATTTTTGGATTCTACACGTCGAAGAAGGGTTGGGGTAAAATTTTTGGATTTTTTTGAGATACTTGATTTTTTAATGAATAGTAGAATACATTAATTTATCATATAAATGCATTTTAATTAAAAACCACTATTCCTGACATCACAAGTGATGTAACCACCCAAATCCCGAATTCACAAGTCTTATTTACTATTCTTAGTCATCGAAGACTCAATATTCCTTGTCTTAGGTGAAATCAATAAACTAATCAATTTTATATTAAGGAAACCCCTCTCCCCTCCACTATAAAAGCCACCCTTCACTCCCTCTTCTCCTCACACCTATCAAGCTCCAAGACTTCTCTAAACTCTGCCCAAACACCTTCCCTATCCCCTCCCCCACGTCCAAGTGCTTCTGGTCTCATCAAAAGACCAAGCTTAGGCTTTTATGGAGGTTCTTAAGAGGAGGATTCTAAAGGTAATTTCTCTCCCTCTTCTCCTTTAATTTCCTTTCAAGTTCAAGTTCCTTTCTTGATCTCTCCCTACCCATCTTCATCAAAATTGTTTTTTAACTCCAGTATTATACATATAATGTAATCTTATGATTATAATGGTATATTATATCACCCCACACCCTTTCCCTCTTTCTTTTATTTTATTAAAGAGAACGTTGTTCATGTGGTGATAATTTATCACCTTCAAAAACAACATGCTCTCTTCTTCCATTTATACCTTCAATCTGGTCATCATTCGTACATTATAAAAATCACTAAAATATTTTTTTAATATTTATTAATATATCTATTTCCATTCCATGTTATGTTTTTAATGATTCAATAAAATTGAATACTTGATGATCTTATTTTTGAAAAATAACTTCTTAATAAATGTTGGTATGAAAATAATCTGTTAAATAATAATATAATTAACATAATATGATTTTATTTAAAAAAATATAAAAATCACGAACATACAATGTTGATGAAAAATTTAATATGTTATTCTATATAGGAGATAGTCTGTACATACATAAAGACAACATTTTCTTTTTCCATTGAATCCGAGAATGGTAGAAAAATTGTTTAAAATTTCAAAATCATATTTTTTTTCAAATATACTATTTATTAATTAAATTAATTTTTAGAACCACCCATTAATTCTTGATATGAAAATCAATATATGTTTCTTTATAGGCTCAGTATTCTACATGTATTCACAAATGGTGTTCAAATTATTATAAGGGAAATTGAGAAATAGTAATAACTGTCATTACATCATGATAATTAAAATTAGTATACATATTTAAATGATGTAATTATTTAAAAAGGGAAAAATTAGATTTGGAAGAGAATCATTAAAGATAAAAGAGGATGGTGAATGATTAGTTATCATGTTAAGAACTTGTACCTCCCATTTTATTAATTCATAGAAATATATGACTAATGTGACACCATGACTAAATCATCGGTTCTAATCAGTGCACATATGATTTCATCTGCCTCCCCCCCCCACTTAAACAAATAAGATTCCAACCAGCGGATATGGTATGAATGGTGTTATGAGGATATTATACCTGCTAAATTTTAACCATGAACCATTATCAAAATAGAAAAAACATTTTACAACATCTCATTAGAAACAAAAATAAAATCATCATGAAGTAATAATTTCAATCCAGGTCATACAATACTGTCCAAAATACCCCCAATGTTTTTATTAATCCAATGTATAATAACCAAATAAAATAAAATAAAACATTCCAAACATAATATGTAGTCTATCCCAACATTTTTTCTATCCTTCAATCTTAACTGGCCCTTCTAGCTGGTAGAGAGCCCTTTCAATTAGTCAGATTCATGAACATAAAATTAGTCTACATATAAATATGATGATGCATAGTGTGATATTAAACTCAGTAGAACACTACTAATTTATCCATAAAATAAATTTTAAAAGTATATAAAGGTGTTTGTCATGATGGAAAGTAAATTCCAAAACATTCAACCATTCATATTTCGGGTGATCAGACACTAATAAGGATACCAAAAACTCTAGTAGAAAATAATTTCTCTTCCAAAACTAATGGGAGATCACATATACCATTACATTAAGATGACACTAGAATGTCAATACATTTCCTTGATTATGTATCAAACTCGAACTACACCTAGTTATACTGTAAGGTCTTCTAACCCCAGTCATAAAATTGGGTAAGGCTACAAGGACATCATTTCAATTACTCTAATATATTAACCCTCTAGAATGATAAAATATGAAAATAGACTTTGGTTAGGCCACTTGTTCATTATACCCTATCCTTTATCTCGAGTCAGTCTATAAGGCCATTATATGACATCCACCAGATACAAAAAGGCCACAATGATATCTTACTACGCCCTATCTCAGGGTCCTTTAATTACCATCTAGACCACATATCACCTACATATTCTCCTCATATAGTAGACAAAAAATAAACAATGATTCACCATTCACAAGTATTATAGGTACCAAACACCACAATATAAGAATTTATACCTAATAAGGCATGGTAAAAAAGGCACAATCATTTCACACACTGCATAGGTTTCCAGATCCACAAACACAGAAAATATGTAAAATCAACATTTAAAAAAATTCATAGGTCTCATGGGCCACACACACTCTATATAAAAATAACATGCATACCATATCATAAATTGTTTATCAAGGCAACTCTTTCCCATGAATTTAAATAATTCCAATTATATTTATACAATTTCCTTATATGGTAATGAATTCAGACCTCAACTGTTCCGAGAACAATTACAATGATCCATTAGTAAAAACCCAATGTTCACTAATTATTCTTTGATCCAATATTAATTCCATACAACTATGATTCTATAATAATGCTTCATGAATTGGAATACCATGTATTCTAATAAATTGAGAAATATTCCTTGCAAGATCTGTGAAGAGATTTTGATCAAGATCAGTTTAAGCAAGAGATGAAAATTTCATAGACATATAATTTATAAATCAATAGTCAAGAAATTCTCCATTACATCATTATATAATCCATATATCTATCTAACATACCGGATTCTTTTTATGTATCCCAAAAGAAGGAGATCATATCTAGATGGAACAAAAATAATGGAGATTAAATGACCACTTAACATGAATTCTCAAATCCCAAAGTCCATATATACACTACAATTAAAGTTAAAAGGGAGTGAAATCCCAATGAATAATCACTATAGTCCATGGGTTCATGATAACAATGAATATGATAAATAAAGAAGCATTTATTATAGTTTTCTGGATAAAATACCATTTTACCAATTATTTAATTTCTCAAGCATGGTTTATAAATTTTTCTACCAATAATGTTTGGATTACTACCGATTCTACGAAACTACACAATTTGGTAAACCATGAAGTAAAAAAAATTATTCAAAGGTAAATAGTTCCATAGGGATTGATTCCCGAAAAACTATAATTGAGTACCTATAATGCAAACTCTACTAACCCTATTTAACAAGCTTCACTGTTATAAACCTTGTTTAATACTCAATTAACCTCAAAAAGTACATTTGAATTACCTAATACATCACTTGATAGATTAATTACTCAAAGACACATTAATAAAATCCATATTGGATGAATAATGAACCTAAAATATTCATTTTCATTATAATACCCCCTCCAAGGACTTCACAACATGGGGATGTTCCTTTAAATATTCTAAAGAACAAACTTAGGGAATTGAGCCTACATGTAATATGACTAATCCTAGGCTTCTACGGGGATTCACACACACTTCCAAAGTACAAAAAATGTGACACCTTAATTATGATACTCCCAATATGGGTATCATAACCTTGGATATGTACTAATATGCTCCTAGCACCACCAAAACTGCTCATATTTCATTAATGTAAACGAGAAAAACATATTCACATGCCTCTCTATGATTTTGGATCTTGATTTTTCATTTAAATGAATCAAATCTAGTGGTTTACAAACAAAAATATCATCCTCAAAATATTACTAGTCCAAATACTGTACTCAGAGCCATATCTCAATATTATTGGATACATCACACATCGTCCCATCTAATGAAATGTACATTTTCCACTGTAATTCCCAACTAGATAAACCACTAAAGGGGTTAACATTTCATTAAAGGTTTTTAGACATATCACTTACCATATCCCAACATAACTCTATATATAGGAGGATACAGATTCAATATACAGTGCCTGACTATCCAGACACCCATTTAGGGGTCCACTACTAGCATTATGCCATATCATAACAAGTAAAACAATTTTGACCCAATCCTTAATGGGAAGTTATTAAATTAACCATATATTTGTAAAAATTACACACAATGAAAACTTGAACATACATAATATTCCCTTCGACAATAATGCACATAAATCATAAAATTAATGATGAATTCAAGAGGTTATCAAATGTATACCATAAAAAATTGTTTTAATGTTCTAAATGGTCATATTATTATCAAAAACCATTTAAACATATAATAGGAATTCCATTTCAAAATGGTAAATCTAAAATTTTCTTCATCACAAACTATTTCAAAATCCATTTAGAAACCATAATACATAACATGTTTTCATCCAATTGATTTTACTCTATTTAATTAAATTAAAAAAATATCAAGAATGATAATATATGATAAAGTAAAAAAAGAATGTATAGTATTTTTATTGAATCATGGCTCATGTCTATGCCCTATGGTCCTACACATTAGTAAAAATCACATATTAATATTACCAAATAAGGCATGCTCTGCTCCATTAGTTAAAAACATAGTTTAAATAAATCATATAATCATAGATCAAAAATTATATATTAAATTTTATTAATTGATTTACTATGTTTGAAAAGAAATATTATTCCAAAAATTTGAACCCTTGTGACTAGTTATAATGAATCTACACACACAAATCCCATAAAATGTATTATCACAACAGTACTCATGATCCAAATGAAAATGTAATAGAAAAACATGTAAAATATATCACATAATCATTAACTCATAGGTCCATTACATAAGATAATGCGATGATCATATTAATCCCCAAATAGATTTTCAAATATCTTATCTACTTTAACATATCCCCCATCATTGTAATGAAAAAATAAAATAAATTCTCTATTGAAATCCCTTTATGATTCCCTAGGCTAATCACTAGTTCCAACCGACGTGTTAGATCACGTAATGTGTTTATCCAATATTGTAAGAGGAATCCAAATAGTTGTGAGGTTAGAAATAGTTTCATCTAATGATTATTGCATCATATATAAAATCCAAGAACTAGAATCATAAAAATATAGAAATAACCATCCTAAAACATTATAATGGAAACTAAAAGAAAATAATTATGATATAAAAAGTGGCTCTTATGTCATACATTTAATAAATACCCTTAATGTGGTGGGTCAACCAATATATGATAACTAATGTAAATAAACATCATAAAATTATTAAAAATCTTGGGTACACCCCATCCTACCTCTATCCTAAAAGATCAAACTTCTAATCTCCTTGAAATAGTTACCTTTCACAAATATATATATCCAAACATGAAAATTACACATGCATGGAGATACTAATAAAATTTGGGAGTATTAAACTAGAGGGACACCAATAATAAATCATCAATATAAATTTGTTCAATACATATTGATTCACATCTTGGTGAAAATAAAATATAAAAATAAGAATCAAATCACACATTATGAGACCAAAAATTAAATAACCTATGACATAAAATATAAATCAAAAGACACGCAATTTGGTAGGTTGAACAATGTATTATTGTTGATGTAAATAAACTAGAAAAATAGAGAATGTTTTTTTATTCCATCCTAACATTCCCATAATACTCTGATATCCACATAGTAATCTCTCTGGTGTAGGGCCGTTTCCCTCAGTTGGATCCTTAATCGTGAAATTTGTGGGTTCATAGAGATACAAATCAAGTCTATGAGTATATTACAAATAATAAACCAACAATACATCATCAAAATAAAGGTTATGTGTACGTAATGGTTCACATCATGATGTAATTTAACTGAAAAAATTAAACAACTAATCCTATGTTTGGTGAACATATGCAAGACATGATACCATGAGTACAATGGCCACAAACCCACACTACATGATTTGGGAGAAAAACATAATATATAAATTCATGTATCAATATAGATAAATGAAACCCCATTTTATCCACTCAAAATATAAAACACCAAAAGGATGTATCAGATAAGTTACATTCCTAGTAGCCTTTTAGTTTTATACTTTTAGACTGTTTTGATAAACTCATACATAAGATCTAGGATAAATGAAAAACTAGTTCTTAATAATCTGTCTCATCTCAAATGTGTAATTAACATCTTGTGACCTTCCTAGGAACAAGATACTTAATGCCATTCTTTAAAACCACTGGAATTGGAAAAATAAGAAGGGTGAGATGAAATTATTTGTAAGGATAAAAAAAGCACAAATAATTGAATGAAATCAATCATAATATAATGATAATATTTTTATAACAACATAATAAAAGTGAATGATTAAAATATATGATAATTCATACACATAAAATCCAATAACATAAAACATGATACATGGAATAAATATTTAAACTATGAAAATAATAATATAATTCAAAAATAACAATCCGTGTGAATGTAATTGTTGAGTAATTGTTACATTAATCCATGATGTAGGAATAAAAAAAACAAGTTGGTAATATGGAATATCATTTTTATATCATTATTAATATCACTATTACAGATGGAATAACCAACCTGATAAATTCATATAATCATTTATAATAATCCTATAAAATAATAACATCAACCTTGTACTCAATCCATTGTTTAAATATATCGGTTTCACCCATCATCAAGACATGAATAGAGTCCATTAGTATCATAAAAATTTTATAGGATCCATTACATAACAATAACACATAAAAAGAGTTCATTTTATCATAAAAATTAGCATTTTTCATTCATATCTTGATTTAACAATGATGAAAATGTGTTCTGTGAAAATGAATATGAAAGAATGAACATTAAATACCATTTAACAACCTTTTAATAAAAAAATAATTTAAATGAATGAACATGAAAAACCATGATTATAATATATCCATGATTTTAAATTTCAAGTGTCATCCTATACATCAAATAAAAAATATAGGAAAATCAATCAAAACATGTCTCAAAGAAAGAAGTTTCAGATGAGAATCCTTTAAAACATAGGAATATAATAAATCCAAATGCTATAGAATTTAGGAATATAACTTAATTATGTAGAAAAACAAATTTCCATTATTTAATATTTTAAAAACATTAATGGTGAAGTGTGAAGACAATATCGAATAAATCATGGCACATAACATGAATTAAATATCAAGGAATTAAAATTGATAGCATGAAAGTCAATGGAACTTTAGTAACATTAGATTCAATATATCATGAAAGATAAAACATAAAAGGGAATATGAATATAATTATGAAATATTTATTCATGATATAAAATATTAATATATTTTATACATACCATATGAAATGATGTAGTTTCATAATACATGACTTGTCTTAACAAAACTATATTGAGAAGATTAACCCTTATATTGATCATATCATCAAAGTGATAATTTTATCAATAAAGTGATTATGGGTAACATATTTAAGATTAAGACAAAGTAGATATAAAAAAATAAACATAGGTCATTTCAAACATAATATAGGCATAAAATACTACATTTTAAAGTTTTATAAATCAATGAATCGAAGTTGAGTTTAGAGACATGTTACTACCTTAGTAAACTTCAAATTAAATACCTTTAGATGAAATAAAATAATGATTAAATTAAAATACCATGAATAATAATGTAATAATTATATAAATTATTAAATGGATGTATATATACTCTATAAAATTAATTATGACCATATCATCAAAACATGCCTCAATAAATGGAACATGAGATGAAATATCTTATCCTATGTCCATACATCCTTGATATATCATTTTACACCTCTATAAAAAAATTTATAAATTATTTTATTTATTAATAAAATATTCTTTTTTTAATACATTATCATTAAATTATTATGCTGATTTATTTGAATGATATATTTAGTTTCACAATTTCTTATGTCTACTTTGGGTGTTTTGAGGATGTTCAGCTCATAATATCCCAAAAACATTGGTATGTTGAATATGGTCAAAGATATCATAATTAAATTATATCTAGAATATTAATAATTGAATAATTAAAATTTAAATAAATTAATTGTACTTTTAAATCTAACGATGAAACATGGTTATGAAAAATCGAATTATTTCACAATCAGAGTGAGGATATATTGTATGAATGTACGAGTAATGTTATAATTTTTCAATGATAATTAGAGAAAGAAGGTGAGTGTTATTTTCCCTTTAGAAAATAATTATTATATCATATTTTTCATATGAAACATTTTAAACATATATATACTATCCAAGTGTGCTGATGAAAAATATACCATATTACTTACTTTAGGTGTTAATACACACAAATGCCGGAACGACGGTATCATTTTTCAATGTATGGAAACATAAGAAAATAGATTATATATTAACCCAACATAATGATAATTTTTCAATAATATATATATATATATATATTATGCGTCCTTATCTCTAGTTGTGATAGGTGGTGGTGAGGAAACAATTACTTCGATTCATGGTGTGGAAGTGCATCGTACACACGATATATGGGTTCATTTCCCATTTGATTGAAGTAGAGATTTAAATAGGTTATGAAATTAAAATAATCACATATAATTATATGTATAATACTATTTTTAATATTTGATCATTGATAAATAATTTTTTAGGCAGGTAGATGATGAAATCAAACTAAAAAATTCTGTTAAAGGATACACCATTTCTTTAAATCAAATTATTTTCATTAGAACATAATCCCTATAAAACTAGAATTATTTCCAATATAGGACCTATAGAGTGTGGTAGGAATTAAATAAAGGAATTTGGTTAGTTATTTCATAACATAAAGGTATCTTGAATTGTAAATAGAATAAGGGAGTGGTGTCATTTTATAAGTTAGGGGAGGGGACATTTTGGACATATAATGAATATTATAATATAAATTTTTTTAAAAACATATAAAATGGTTCCACAATGAAATTTATTTGATGATAGATGTGATAATAGACTAATATAATCATATAATAAAACCATTATAGTATTATATATAATTTCAAACCAAATCTTTTCGATTAATTTTGTCGTTAATCATTTTTAACATTAATAGTGGTTAAGAAATTTTCAATATAAATGTGTTATAATTTTACTACTAATTTAACAATTGTATCAAATATTCCCAAGGGATTGGGTTTCAAAACATTTTTCTTCATGATTATCTCCTTTAATTATTTTTTTGAATTTTAAATAATTTGATATAATATTCTAAACAGAAAATACAATTATTGTAATTTTAAGAACTATTCATTTATTTTGACTTTCATAGAAAAACATTATCATTATTTAATTAGAATATAATACATTTAAATATAATATATTTAATATTATTAACTGTAAATACAGGTGACACCATAATTCATCCAAAAAAAATTCTTTAAAGTTTTTAAAAGAATCAATATAAATTTTATACTCCTTACACACACTTAGTGTTGTCATTTCATAAGAATTTAAAGATGTAATTTTACAACTAAAAATAAAAAATAAACTACCAAAATATAACTCATTATATTATTATCAAAATGAAATAATTTTTTTTCATAAATTATTATTATCCCTATAGAGACATATAATAGAAGTTTTAAATTTAAAGGGTGATATTTTATTTTTCATTAAATAAAATAATTTATAAGTCATATAAAAAACAGTAGAAAACTATCTTAAATATAAATCATGGATTAGTATGATCTAATAAATCTAATAAAAATAATTAATCTCAAATGTTTTGGTCATTTTTAAGTCCTTCATATATTATTTTTTTACATTAAATACTCGATTTACACTTACTAATGTGAAACATATATCGTACAGTTGCTCTTTATAAGGACAAAATAATATAGGGTATTTATTTACAAAATATAAAAATTATAATTACCGATATAATTTCCATTCATAAAAATCAATTCACAGAAGTGAAAGCATTTAATTTTAATTTAAAATCATAAAACACGATGAAATTATTTTTTATTGAAATATTGTTTTCAATATGAAATTGATTTTATAAAACATTCATGTACTTTTTATTCCAACAAAATCTATAGGATTATTTTTTAAAAGGAATAATTATTATTTTTAAATAATCTATGTAGAATTTGGATTTGTAAATACTTACAAATATAAGGTTCTTTTTAATAAAAAAATATTTAATTTTCATTATTCATTAAGCAATCCAAAATTTTACAATGTTATAAAAATTTTACATGTGAATAATTTTTAAAAGATGACTTTAAAAAATAATTTCATTTTATAAAATAAAAATATTAGGAATTAGAAATAAAGGTTTTTTATAAAACCATATACATTATGAAAACCAATTTTTGTTAGAAATAAACCATTTATCTTTTACCGAACATTTTTCTAATATACTTGTATTTAATATAAATATATAAAATAAAAATATGACCATTGTTAATAAATAAGAATTATTGATCCAAACATTACTTGGGTCTTTAATTTCCTAAACATATTGAAATTGTGTCTTCGTAATTTTATGTTATACATGACATAAAGGGTATAAAATATTTTAACAATTAATTAAAATGAGTGGAAGATAAAATATATGAACGTGAATGAAAATCCATTTTAATATCTAAAAATAAATTAAATTAAAACCATCCATATAAAAAAGGATAAAAAATTTCATTTGGAAATTTGGATAGGGATATATGAAGGTTATCGGAATTAACACATAAGAGTGTTTCTAAATTGAAGAAAAACAGTTGGAAGTGAAGATATGGACATGGAGGGAAAACATGACTTCCAAATTATGATAGGGTGTGATATAGAACATTGATCGAAATAAATTTATTGATCATTAGAATGTAAATTACCAAAAAACAAATAACTATTGAGGTGTGAAAATTACCCAATATCGATTAGAAATTTATTTTATATGATAATAATTTTGTTTCATGATTTTTCCTAGATTCGATAATTATTTTACCACGTAGACTAGATAATATGAAAATATAGTTAAATGAAATGTATAATTTCATCATTCAATAGATCTCCACTATAAATTCATATATTTCTCAAAATAATGAGTATTCAATAATTTTTCATGCATGGAAAACTAAAATAAACTTTTAATTTATCACACAATCTATAAAAGGATAATAATATATAAGTCATGTCTTTAAATATTAACCAAAAATAAATTGTTTTGTATAAAAAATATTAATAATTCGTGTTTAAAAAACTCAATATGGATAAATAATACATTTAAGATAAGTATTTATATAATAACATCAATAGACCATCATAGATTATTCAAAAATTAAAAAACCACATACCCCAATTAACATCAACAACCTCAACATTAAAGAGTGTTTTAACCTAAATGAATATCACATACCATTTATCTAACATAAAAAATGTAATATAATTATTATGAAATAATTCTTAATTTTATATCTAAGGGGTATATATACCACAACACAAATAACATCTCACATGATAACATTAATATCTTTTGAATCCCTTCAATTAAATCATCATAAGGGGTATACAATACATTAAAATTATAATAATGCATAAAATTATAAACATATGTTAATATACATAACTGTTAAGTTACCCTCACCATAAAACACCTAAATATATAATTTTATCTAAGCCGTCCTATAAGAATAAGTATGATATCCCCAAACAATCACTCTTTATGTTTGTAAAAATCAATGTTTACATTTTTGGGTTGTACCGATCAATGTTGATCAATTTTCTCCTTCCAATACATGTAACATCAAAATGATATACTTTATCAGTTGTGTACATAAGTAAATTTAATTTATATTATTCGATAATTAGGGTAAAACCTTTCTAAAAACATGGATCCATAATCAAATTGTTCATAAAATCTATATCATCTCAAATAATATTCAATATATATATTAAACTTGTTATGCACAACAAACATAGAACCATTTTTAAAAATCAGTGGAAAGAAAATATAATAAGGGTGAGCTTGAATGCCCAATAAGGGTAAATATAATCATTTAAAACTAGTTTTAATCAATGATCAAATGACGAGAATAAGGTTTTAATGACATAATCAAAGATTAAGAGTAAAACATATATCAATTCATACCCATTAAAAACTTGATCATTAAAAACATACATGGAATAAATCATTAATAAGACAAGAGTCATATATTTTGAAATTGAAGATTTATGTGAAAAAAACCATGATAAAACTATATATTTGAGCATTATGAAATAATAATTAAAACATATAGATAACTTTGAGAATGATTTTCATATCACTCATATAATCACTCTAAAAAATTTAATAACCTACCTGGAAAATTCAAATATCCTCTTAGCAGAATCATATAATTGATTAACTCTATCCCTATACTCATTTAATTGTTGAGTTATATTATACACACCCATCATCACTATAAATATTTGGATCACCAATCCCCATAAAAATATACAATAACTATATTATGATTATAACACATGAGTTTTTCATTTTATTCAATATTGAAATAATAATAGTTCTTTCAAACATGGTTTAACTACAGGAAAGAAATATGATCCTTGAAAGTCTCATTAGACTATTATAATACATACAGGGAAAGAATAATGGTTGTATTATAGCCACATAACAACATTAGAGAATAATTAAAATCAATTGTTGTTGAAAAATATTAAAAAATACCATAAATAGGTAGTTAAAAAAATTCTTGAGGAAAAAATGATGTCTACATTCAAAATCACATTTAAAAACATGAAATTAAATTAATTTTATTAAATAATATCACATAGAAATTAACATGGAAATATATAATGAATTCATAAATTATAATAACATGTATGATGGTGTGAGAATCTATTCATATCATAAATAATGAAATTTAAAATTAATTTCATACATTTAAAAAGAGAGTAAAAAAGGGATCCATGCAGAAAATATTCTGAATATTTCATTCAAAACCTACTAGAACAAAGTAAATTATCAGGGAAAATTATTATTCCAAAAAAAATTTCTTATTGAATAAAATACCTGAAATAAGATAATATATAGGGGGGAAGAGTTAAGTTACAAAAAAATTTAAAATAATAATACAAGGTTTTTAATGATTCGTCTTTTTACAATATATTAAAACCAAAATTCCTTTGCAAAACATAACATAGGAATTAACATAAAATACCATTAGTATAAAATATTTAAGATAATATATTAAAATTTCTTGTATATAAAAAATTTAAATAAATATATGTGAATCATAAAAAACATATATCAAATGTTGATATTCAATATAAAAAACCCGTGAATATTTAGAAATTATTAATTTGAAAGTCCATTGAATAAAGGAACATAACATGAGTCTATAAATCCAACAAATTCTATGATTAGAAATGGGAAAAAAATTATATGGTATAAATTACACCATATAAAATATATTGTGGTTTATAAAATGAATTATGCCTTAATTAATAGTAATTGTGGACTTGAAATAATGTGATAATTTTACTAAATTGTAACGAATAACTCCTGGTAGAGGTAACATCAATGGAGCTTTAAATATCAAGATCAGTAATATTTTCATGTGATATGCTCCAAAAAAAAAAGTAGATACACCTTATGAAGGGAAGAATGTTAAAAATGAAATAAATGTCACAAAAGAACCATATTTATAATATTAACCATTATAGAGATCATATCATTGATGTGGGAAATTTATCATTCAAATGATTACGTGTGAATAAAGTAAATCCACAAAAAACATGTTGAAATAAAACCATAAACAAACATAGGTAATTTATCATATATTCTTGGAATAAAATAATAAATGAGGAAATTTTATAACACAATGAATATAAATTGATTTAATAAACCCCATAAGGGATATATATATATATATAGTATAAAATGAATTTATGTGTTCTACAATAAAACATTCCTCGTTTATGTTATACTGAGACAAAATCATTTACATAGAGTTTAAGCAAGTTGTGTACATCTTCTATCACAAATATAATAAATGTATATCAGTTATTTACTTAACTAATTAAAACATCCATTTTTTATTCCTTTTCCTTAAAAAATTTATTTCATTTATTTCAGGGATATATTTAATTACATAATCAGTTAAGTCCATTTTGGGAGTTTTGATGATGTTTTTTTCATAAATTTGAAATGAATTCAGTATGTTGATCATGTGAAAAATATATAATTATTACATCATACATGAAATTTAAATAATGAAATTATTATAATTTATATACATTAATTATACTTCTAAATCCAACCATGAAATATGGGTATTAAAAACATATTATGTTACAATATTAGAGACGATAAGTTACATGTATGCATGGGTAATGCTATTATTTTTTAAATAGATTGAAGTAAAAAATGATAGTATAATTTTATATTTAAATAATTATTAATATATCATATTATATCATTTTATTAATTTTAATATAGTTATATATCAATTCCATGTGATGTGATGATGAAAAATGATTCACATTTTTTCATAGAGGTGGTAATCCACACATATGCCATAACGACATTATAATTTTTAATAGATAGAATGGTAAGAAAATAAATTATATATTATGATTTTATAAAAATAATTCTGTAAATAATATCATATATATATATATATATATATATATATTTTTAGTATGTCATTATAGTAATCTCGGAGAGGCAGTGATGGAAAATGAATTACATTTGGTTTGTGAAGGAGTAATCCACCATACAAATGAATGATAGTTTCATTTCCTAATTAATATAAGATGGAAATTATATATGTTATGAAATTAATATAATAAAATCTAAAAAAATAGAATATAATGATAATGTTATATAAACATGTTTGAAGAATATTTATAGGATTAGGAGGAAAAATTAAATCTAAACAATAAGTTAAAACTTATACAACTTTTTAGATAACCTATTTTTCTATACCTTAGTCCCACTATAGTTTGTTTTATGTCCATAATAATATCTCTAGATTGTGGAGAGAGATGTTATAAAATATTTTGGTCATCTAGTGGCCAAAACAAAATCCAATTGATGTTTAAAGAGTAAAGGACAGGGGTTGTCCATTATTAAGTGAGGGGAGGAACAATTTTTGAAATTCATTAAATATTAAAATAAAACATTGGTATGACTCATGTGAAATGGTTAAAATGACATGTATTTGAATTTGAGAAGCATATATAATTATTATAATATTAAAATAATTTTTTTATTGGTTTATTTATAATATTAATAAATATAAATCAGACTAAAACATCTATTAAGATTTTATAACATTTGTCGCGGAAACAAAATTTTAAATTAAAAAATATTATAAATTTTATTATATTTAAAAATTGGATTATAAATGGAAAAGGTATTGAATTTACTACAACATTAATACAATATTTTCTTATTTAAATAATTTTATGATTTTTAGATATTTTAATAATGTATATATAGCATAAAAACTATTAATATCATTTTAAGAATGAATCAAAAAAATTTACATTGAAATCAAAATTACAGAAATTGAATTCAAATATAACCCATTTGACCATAAATAATAAATTATTAATAAAAATAAAATTATTATTATACCATATAAAATAAACATTATATTACTTTAGATGTATCAATATTATTTACTTTAATTTTACACTACTAGGAAAAAAACTATGCTAGTGTTTTATAAGAATTTTAGCTGAATATTTGACCAATAAAAATACAAAATAAATTCAAATTAGAAAAATAATTAAATTTTTATAAAAAATAAAAATTAATATTTACTAAAAACATTATTTTATCTATATGTAAAAATATAATAGAAATTTATAAGCCATAGAATGAAATTTTATATTTTCATCTTCTTAAAATCATATATAAGTTATTTTAAAGAATAATTGCACAATGCTTACATAAAAAATCATTGATGAGGATGGTTGAAACCCACATATCGAATATATTAATGTAATGTGTTATGATATGTTTTAGTTTTTATAATATTATTTTTATACTATATTTCCATATTATCTTTTATTAAGGTGACCAAAAATTAGTTTTGTTACTATTCATAATGAAAAAATAAAATAGAAATATTAAAAAACAATCTGAACCAAATTATTCCAAAGTTGAGATCCATTAATAAAATTTTATTCATATAAATAATTTTTTTAAAATTAAACAATCAAAATGATAATAAACGCATTTTTTTCATAAAAATACCCTTTAATATATTACAATGTTTTTATCCCAAATTCATGTTTAATGTTGGTAAAAAAAATTATTCAATTATGTTTAATGATGTGTAACTGAATAAATTTTAAATCAAATCAAAAATAGAATGTAAATATTTAAATACATAAAAAGGATCAATTTTAAATTAAAATTACAATTTTTAACAATTCACAAAAAAAATAAAACTTTTCAAAAAAATCTCAAAAAATAATCCTATGGAAATTTTGACTTGAAAATTCAAAAATTAAAGTTAATTTTAGAAAACATATAACTGTCAATTTAGATGTAAATTTTTAATTAAAACTATGTAATACATGAAATCTAAATTTGGTTAGAAATAATAAATTTTCTTTTTAATTCGAAAATTATATAATATGCTTTAAATGAATACAAATCTATGTAATAAAATTTATGAATATGAATAATACATGAAAATTATTTAAATTAAAATTACCTAATATGTTATAAAGATCCATATACATACCCTCACAAGATTAATTTTGGAATGGATATCCCACAAGTCAATATATATTGGATCATTCCATAAGGATAACACATGTCACAAATCAATTCCCGTAGTGTATTCTACCCCAACTCAAGACAATAGGTCGTCATACCACTGCTTCAACTAAAATACATACCAGAAGACCATTACAACTATTCCTCTATTGGGTTACTCCATAAAAATCACTCCCCATGTGTAGCTGGAGGTCATACCACATAATCGGCATACCCCATCTTCTATCACAGATAAGTCCATGAGTACATCATTCCCCTTTGTCAATCATTGGCCATGACACAAATATTTTTCCACACATACTTGAACCCAGGTCCCTTTATCATCACCATAAACATGTCACATCATAAAATTATCCCCCTATAGGGTCTACCCAAGAAGTGATGATCCACCCAAAAACCATGAAAATAAATAGAAACCTCCACAAGAGAGGCATTCACACAAAACAATCATGTTAAAAAGGGATCAATCATAAGAGATATTGAATATGTAGAATGGTCGAAACATTAATTCCATATGAGAGATCATAATTTCACATAATTCATAGTTCTCACATGCCACACATATAACACCCAAATATTTTATGAAATAAGTTTTGTGAAATAAATTTAATTTCTTATATAGCTTATGATATATATAACACCAAGTCTAAAATATTTATAATATAAATAAACTATTAAATAATTATTTTGAATAGTATTAACCAAATTTTTAATTTGATATATAAATTATTTTTATAAAAAATATATTGATAAATAGGTAATTAATTTCTTTATAATGTCTTTATATTCATCAATAATACAATTATTTTAAAAAATTTGATTTATTTCTCTACGATAAGAAAATAATATAACTACATTTTAACACATTCAGAAAATTTATTATAGGAATGAAAATAAATTTAAAAATCATCATTTCTAAATTATCTTCATGTTAATGTTTTGTAATTTCATAAAAAATATAAATTTTTTTGTTAGAATAGTGAAAACAATATATATTTTTAAACTCTAATAACTATAAAATAAAAAATAATTTCTATTTTGGATGTAGAATGGTTTTAAAATTAAAACTATTTCATTTATATTTTTAATTATCCTATTCAGTTCTATGTAATAATTTTTTTATTCTATTTTGGTATAAAAAATTTATACATACGAAAACAACTTATCTGGGAAACTGGTTTTCAACATGTTTTTCAAGATTGATATTAAATAAAAAAATTTCATTAATATAAATTGAATATTAATAAATACATTATATATTTTAAATCCACATAACTACTATTTTTTAATATTTCAACTTCACTTTTTGTCATAATGCATAGTGAAACATGTAAAAATTTGTTACCATTGTTATTGTGAAAACATGTTTTTTGGGGGCATGATCTTAAATTAGTATTGTATAAATCCTATTGGATGGACATATTTTGACCTCATATTATCCCACCTTCCAATATATTTCCTTTTGTAATATGTTTTACTAAGTATGGAACTATAATACTTCTGTATTTTTAGAAATTTTGAGTCTGTCTTGTCTCCCACTTATAAATTAACACCCCACCTTTTATGTCATTACACAACATTAAACCACATAGATCTTCCAGACCAACCAAATTCCATAATAAAATTTAATAATAATTATTTTTATATTATTTTATTCTCAATATACTATTTAAAAGGTCCGAAAGGGGAGATCTAAAGTATCCCAATCGAAGGGGAGGTGATCATCCACCATGACCACTATTAAATTATTTATTCATTTACCTACTCAAAATCAATGTTATTCACAATACAATAACGTTTTTTGTGTCCTAAATAAACAATAATTTTATTCTAATAATTTAAATACCATTATCCAATTTATTTTCCATCAAATAGGTAGTGAAAGTATCACTCAAACGTACATATGGATAGCAACCTCTACATATTAATAGAGTTAATTTTAAACTGTCATCTATAATAAATTGAAATTATTATGTTTATAATTTTTAAAAATAATATTTTAAAAAAATTATTCTTCTAGAATAAAAATAATATTTTATCTATCTTATTTATCTTTATTTCTATTGAAAATGATATTTTCTCTTGTGTGTATGAGTGAAATTCCACCTCCATTAAGCAATGTGATTTGTTTTCATTTACAGTTTATATGGACATGAATAAGGATTGATTTACTGAATTTGTATGATTTAAATGATATAATAATGATTCTCTAAATATTAATTATTATTTACTTTCCTTAAATTTTATCCAATGAAAAATTAATTCAATGTTTATATGACCTTATTCTTTACCGTCTCCAAAAATGGTTTAGTTAATTATTTCAATCTATACCTTTTAACGATGAATATATATATATATACATATATATATACTGATAACATAAAATATTTATATAATGAATTAAATAAATTATATGAATTAATCTCAATCAATGTAAAATTACATGATCTACCGACATAAAATTTCATGATAAATGAAATAGTTAACAACTAAAAATGATGATTTGAATATTGAATTATTAATAAATGTGTGTTGAAATGTTAAAATTGTATAATATGTGATATTTAATGTTTATAAATGGTTCTTTTAAATAATTATAACAAATTAAAATTTATTATATAATAGGTTATAGCATTTCCAAATAAAGGTGAACTTCAGTTTTGAGATTTTTCAAATAACTTTTTTTTTGTGATAAACAGGTCATATTCACCATGTTTTCATTTTATTGGTGTATAAACATCCCATGACTATTTTTTCTTATTATTATCAAAAAAATAATATATATTAAAATATCCAAATATAGTTCTCCCATCCTTGAGTTTTTCATTCAATGGTTACCATAATGGTGAGGGATTTACGTGACAATTTCATTATTTATTAGGATTGTTTATGATTATGTTTTTGGTGGTGAAATTTTATTACATATTTCTCATGAATAACATTATATTTATTATCCTCTATATATATTTTTGAATACATTCATTAATTTTATTTTTCTCACTTTATATACTCAATAAACTATTAAAAACTGATTATGTCTATCTTTTAGGTAGATATTATTTTTCATAAATATCCATGATTTATTTATGAATTTTCAAGATTATTTTTTTAACAAATATTTTTTTAAATAAATGTTTATTAATTATTGAATTTTTTACCAAATGTTAAAAAATTATTTTTACTTTTTGAATGTGGAACTTTTTAATTTTTACTGAAATTTTGAAAGATGTATTTTTTTCCAACATACTCAGCTTGAACAAAATTTCATTCTACAATGATCAATCACTACATTGAAGAAAACATTAAAATTCAACAGTATTATTATCAATGATAATAATTTCTATATATTTTTGGAAATTTTTAAATTTTAAATAAGTGATTTCAAAGTGGGAAGTGTTTTTTCCTCAAGAAATGATATAGTGTTCTTTTAAAATAAATTATCATAAATAATAAAATAAATTGATTTGACTTATATTTTATGAGGGATATGATCTAATTTAAAAATCCACTAAAATTCATAAGATATATTATGAAGATACAGATTTATGTTTGATTTGATGACACTTATTTTTTTATACGATTTAATTATGTTATTACGAAATTTATATGAAAATTATTTTTTTCGTAGTTTATTATTTGATTAAATGATGAAATGTTAATCAATTTTTTTTACATTCTATGGGTTATACTAAGATAATTGTTTACTATTATTATAGAAAATATATATTTGATTTTCATTTTAGGGGGTGGCCAGATTTATATAAACCTCCATTGAATTGGGTAAAGATGGATATCTCATTAGATAATAATAAATAGAATGTGTTGTGAGATCATTTCAGTACGGGGATTTGGCTACTATAATATACTTTGGAATGAACCTTAAATAAGGGAACAATGGAATGTGTAGGGAACCAAATCCACTATCATAGTATTATAAGTTATATATGACTAAGGAAATGATTCACTATTCTTATGTGTATTCCAAAAATATCACTTATGAATATATTATGATATAATAGATCATGTTTTAATTATGTTATGATTCTCGTATTATGATGTTTTGATGTTTATGCCATGAATCATGATTATCATCTATTATATGTCGGGTATAGTTCCCAAATATTAATATCACGTCTGCATAACCTGATTACCATGTAATGTTTATGTGATCATTTATATCTACCTTATTTACCAATATTCAGTATAATATATCACCTATTATTGTGTTTCCCTTATCTATGTTATGGTTTAATGTTTTATGGATTATAAATTTATGACGATTATCAGTTCTGAATATCACAATGATAGATGATGTAGATCTCTTATATGATGTTGTGTATATAATGGTGTTTACAAATACACTAAACATATATGATTATGGCATGTGTTATAATGTAATAAATTTAATATTCATCTAAAAATATGTAATATACATATATATGAAAATAATGGGTCTCTATTGTTGGTATCGGATAAATATTTTCAAATAGTTGAAATAATGGATGTAAAACATTAAGGATAACCCTTAAGTTAATCCTATATATAGCAGAACTTCCAAAGTTATGGAAAGTAATGATGGGTGAATTTTTTATAAAAACATCGTTTTATGGATAAAACAAGTGGATTTTGTTTTGTAATTGATATATCTAAATGTAATAACCCCAAAAATAGTTGTTTGATTATATCGTGACAATCATTCTAGTGCATATTGAGTTTTCCCTTACTACATTACAGGTTTGACACACTCTAGGGATTTGATTGGGTGAAATCATGTTGTCATTACAAATCATTAGGATGAATTTGAATAGAGGATGAAAATGGTTGACCTAGGTTTAGCTAAAGGTTTCATTGATTTTAAAGAAGTTTTAATGGTTTATAAATACTATGAAATATTTTTAAAATTATATTATTGATCACTCATATTGAAAATATTAGATGGATATGCTAAACATTTTGGTTTTAACAGGGGATCGAACAAAGAACAATTAAGTTGAGGAGGTGAGAGGTACTCTCAAATATTGAACCATCTTATTTGATATTAGTTATATGAATTATCTTATATTATGAAAAGTCTCTAGAAATATTAATTATTATCATCTCAGGTCTCTCAATCTTCTTTGATTGAATGTTATAGGAATGTGCTTCATGTAAATATTTTTATTCAACAATTATATATTAATGTTATCTTAGGTATAGATTTTCATTGAATATATAAATCCCACATCATTTTCACTGATTGTAAAATCAAATTTTATATTATGAAGCAACTTATGATAATAAATTAGCAAGACAATAAATTTGAAAATTCAATAGAAATTAAATCCATTTTATGGGTCATGATTACTATTCATAAGTGTTTTTTATCTTCGATGTTTTAAGAGAAACTCAATATTGGAGATACGCCTTTATTACATGGATTTGTTTATATTTTTCATAATTCCATACCTACTCTTCCCCAAAATCATGGTGTTGATTTTTCAATAGAACATATACATGGTGATAAACATATTTAAAATACCCTATTCCCAATGTCCACTATTATGTTAGAGAAATTAAAGAAGAAACTCTAAGAGAATCTTGATAAAAGATTCATTCACGAAGGAACATCACAATGGGGTATAACTAATATTTTCATGAAGAATAATTATGAATAAATGGAACATTGAATTATCTATTAGAAACTTAAAACAATAATTAAGTGTTTCCATTTTCACCATATTGATTGTTTTTTTATTAGTTATGAGAAGCCCATTATTTTTACATGAGTAATTTTCGATCTGGAAATTATATATTGAGAGTTAACAGAAATTTAACACCCCATAGAACCTTCTGTGCAAGGTATTGAAAATATGAATTCAGAGTGACACCCATTAGTCTTACTAATACCCCCTCTATTTTCCAATATTTAATAAATGTAATCTTTTGAGATTACCTTGATATTTTTATGTCTATTCATATAAAAAATATTTTTATAAATACTAAGGATAAAAATGATAAAAAACATATCTCATTGTGATTATAGTATATTTTCTAAAGAAGTAAAAATTTTTAAAAAATGAATGAAGTGTAAATATTGGAAATAAAAATATTTATTTTTTGGGTTTTATAACCCAAATAGAGGATATTTTGGTTGATCCAACAATGGTGGAAGTTATTAAATGTTCTCACAAAAAACTACATTGATTGTGATATAGATTTTTCTTTGTATGGATTGATATTATCAACATGTTTTTGAATATTCTACGATACCATTTTAGTTCCCAGTGAATATCCCACCAATATGAGTGGTCAATGGGTGTTGATATATATAGTATTAATACACATTTAATATATGTATTCACTTTGAATGATTAAAATATTAATCAGAGAAGATGTTGGATTTGATTAAATAATAAGACTGCTTAATTCATTTCTAAAAAGTGATAGAAAACAAGGATAGAAATTATCTATATTGGAGGGATCATTCATTACTATCTAGGATGAGGCTCAAGAAAGGTTTAATATTTCTATATTTTTAAAGGATTTATTTTTTCAATCTAAATGAAAGGGGGGATATATCTTTCACAAATGAGTGTTCAACCGTTTATCTAGCTAATAGATATATAAGAATAGAATTAATATATAAAACTTAAACAAGGATATAAATTTTCTGAATTATAACCTTTTTGTGATAGAATTATATGTTTTTAGAACCATGTATTTTTTCCATCCATACTAGATTTGATAGCGTGTTTAGATGAAGCACATAGTTCGTCATTCTCTATTTATCCTAAAAGTATGAATACATATAAGGCTATTATTGAATTTTTTTTGTGGCACATCATGAAGGGATATATTAAATAATAATTATCTCATTAATTGGTATGTCAATAAGTTAAAAATAATAGACATAAGATTAAGTATATAGTACAATCGTTACTCATAATTGAATGGAAATGAGAAAAATCCCCACATGTTTCATCATAAGTGTCTCCAAAACATTTAAAGATCACTATTCTATTTGTTATAGTAAAATTCATAATGAATGAATCACACATTAATTAAATCAGATAAAATTTACATAGTGATCGTCAATCCAAAATATATATTGAGTAATTTTTAATTTTTCTTGGACTACTACATTATATTATGCCTGACCGAGAACCAATGACTATATTGATGTTCTGGTGAAGTCTTAATCAACATTTGGATTAATATTTATGTTTTACTATTTATTATCATCCTCTTATATATGGATATTTTATGAGAAACATCCCATCCATAGAGGATATGATATGTTCTTATTCTATGGATTTCAATGGTGGTTAGGATTAACACCGTCCTCATGTTATTTATGTTACAAAAAAATATTTCAATTAGGTTCTATATGTATCTATATAAATACGACTGTTGAAATAATAGTATATTTCCAAATATATGGGTTGAAGATAGAGAGATAAATATTTTAGGACCCTTGATAGTTGAGGAAATTGTTGATATACTCGGAGTAATTCCGCAACACATCAAATAACATCAAATTCGTCATAAAATTAAGGATGAAATTTAATATAGAAATATAGAATTTAAAGATAGATATAAATTTTTTACATTGAATTTCCCATTGAATAAGTTAATAAGATTTCATGAGAATGAAAATATTATCCCTATGTATATTATCCACTTCTAGATGTATCCCCGAGTATGGACGACAGCTTATTACTTGGTGCTTCCAACGAACCACTCTTGTGTACCCAAAAGTATTCCATGTATCCCTACTAAGAAATTATATACCTGAACCTTCATGTGTACTATGCTCATATATTTTACAGATGTATTTTGATCTTTCTAATGATGAACAATAAGTATAAGTCTTGGTTCATAGAGATAAATTGATATAGAAAAAGAATACAAACCTAGTTAATTTCAATTGAGGAATCCAGAATTTTGAAAAAGAGAAGTACAAACCCAGGGATGTTAGGAAATATATATATTATCGCTTTTTTGTTAGATTTGTTTAATTTAGGGAGATAAATTCATTTTAAGGAAGGTAGAATATAACACACTAAGAATTTATGACACATTTCTTTTAAAATAAATTTAATTTCATAAATATATTGCGATGAATGAAACCTGGAATATAAAAAAATTATAATATAACCTGACAGTAAAATAGAAAGTGTGAATATAATTAAAAAATTTCATAAAATTTTTACAAAATTCATATATAATAAAAATATATTGATAAATATGTACTTAATATTTTTAAGTTATTTTAAATATTTAATAGAAGATTATCCCTAAAAATAGTCCTTATTACTTTTTTATAATAATGTTAGTAAAATTTTGTGATTAAAAAATCATATTTTAAAATGGAAATAATTTTTGAAATCCACATTTCAAAACGTTCTTTCAATTTTTTGGTAATTTTCAAAAAAAAAAATTGATGAATAACAAACAATAATATTTTCTATTGAAAATTTTCATTTAATTTAATGATTTTCAGTTTTATATTTATTAAATTAATTTAAAATTAAAAATAATAAAATTTATATTATTAATAAATTAATTTATTCCATTATAAATATTTTTATATCATATTCTCAAGAAAAAAAATTTTATACTTAGGAAAACATTTTTCGGAAAAACAACATTTCTTTATATTTTTCATGTTTTTTTGTATATTAAATTTAAATCTTCCATGAATTAAATTTGATAAAATGGATTCCTTATTTTAAATCATTATAATTCATATTTTTAATACGAAATTTTTTCATAATCAAAAATAAAATAGTAAAATTCATTTATTACTATTAAGGTGAAAATGAGTTGTTGGGGGTGGTTAAACCAATAAATAAAGGTAGGTATTAGAATTAAACATGAATAAATCTTATTGTATAGAAATATTTAAACATAATACTCTCCCAACATTGATTATTTATACATTTACAATTATTTTTCTTGAATATGACATTATTATATTTTAATATTTTATGAAATTGAAGGAGTGCCTTCTCACCCACTTATAAAAGGACACCCTCCATTGTTTTCATTACCCCACATTAATCAATACAGATCAACCAATACTAGTCTAGTTATCAAATATAGAACTCTAGACCAGAATTATCTGGTTTTTAAGATTAAAATACCATAAAAAGTATCACTAAGAAAGGATCTAAATGGTGCGAATTTTAGGCAATCATCATATCTAAAATCATTAAAAATATATCATTTTTATCGTAGAAAAATAAGTTTTATTACTAATAAAATAATAATTTCAATATAATAAATATATAAATAATTAATTATGATTCTGTATAAACCATTATTCACACTTTATTCATTCAAATGTGAAGTTATATTATTGTTGGGGTGTGTGTGCGGTCTACCACCTCCATGTGACGATACAATTAATTTTAGAAAACAATGTTTTGTGGATTAGTATTGTGATTGGTTAAATATTTATAATTTTAATTTTTGAAATAATTATAATTTCAGAATTATAATATAAAATCTATCTTCTTTATATCCAATCTATTGGGAAATGAGAATGTTACTCATGTGTGTGTGTGTGGACTAACACCTCCAATAGAAAATGATATTTGTTTTAATATCTAATTTAAATAGGTTGTAATGATGATATGTTTAAGAAACATATGAGACATATGTTATATAATTTTTATTATTTAAATGTTATTTAATATTTACCATTATTTCATTTTCTCTATTAAAAAATTTAAAACAACATTTATGCGCAAGTATGACCTACCATCTCCATGAATAATGTTATTAAATTTTATATCTATAGATTTTGATTGAATCAAAATCTATATATATATAATGAATATATATTATATTTACATCATGATGAAAATTACGGATACTATAAATCCATGATCAATTTATACGTACCATAACAACATAACTAAAATTCTCATGAAAAACCAAATAGTTAACTCACAAAAATTATGATTCTAATGATGAATTTTTAATAAATTAGTGTAAAAATGTTTTAAATAGATCATATATGATATTATAAGAATTTATATGATTATATTATAGAATTATAATTAATTTTTATTAATTATATCAGAAGTTATAATTCTTTCAATGTAATTCAATATTTAGGTAATAAATTTTCACCTCACATTAATTTCTATATGACTTGTGAAATATTAAACAATAAATTATTTTATGTGGTATATAAACTACCCATGAAGGAATCCTTTAATTCTTCTCATGACAATTATGTGGATTTATATATCGATCTATTTTTTCACTCTTTCATGATATTTAATTCTAAATCTATCAATGTTTTAAGGGATTTATGTTATAATATCATTGTTTATTAAGATTTCTTATTATTCTTAATACAATGATGAAATTTTATGATCTATCTCTCAATAATTCGACTAATTATCCTCAATAATAGTTATTTATACAGGTTAAAATGTTTCCTCTCATTTTTCTCACTTTATGTTCTAAAATGGAATAAAGTGTTTATATAAAAAATTGTCATTCATTTAATTTGCAGTTTAAAATCATTATCTTCTATATCCTATTTTTTTAAAATGATTCTCAATTTTTTATATTATACTTTATTTATTAAATTAAAATGTTCCCATGGTTGTATTTTTTTCAAAATGGTCGAAAAGGATTATTCTATTGATTTAATGAATGTGGTACTTTAGAATTTTAAAAAAAAAATTAAAGTAATCTTTATTAAAATACATGATGTATAAAAAAATCATGATATTAGGACCACTAAATGAAATAATTCATACTTTCAAAATTTCCATTTTTAATCCCAATGAAAATATTTACCTTCATATTTGGGAAAAAAATTAATACATGATTTTAATGAGAAAAGGGTGTTTTTATCAATAAATTTTCTTGTGATATTTTAAAGGAATTTTTCATCAATGATAACAACATGAGATTGTAATTATTCTTTAGATATGGTACAACTAAACCATCTACGTGCATTATTTGGATGGATTATAATGATGATGATTTAAGTATGATTATATGAAACCCATTTCATTTTAATGGGTTAATTAAGTTATGATTAAAACTTTAAAAACATGTTTTTTTCATGGGTCTTTCTATGGTTATATGATGAATTGTTTGTGAAACCCATTTTATATCCATAGTTTATGCTTTGATTAACGTTTTTTTCTATAGTGGAACACATAAGTTTTTTTAATTATGTTATGGGTGGAATAGGAATTTTATAAACCTCCTATCCATTGGGTAATGATCGATATCTAATGGGATAATAAGGACTAGAATGTCAGGGAACCCAGTTCTGTATGTAGCATTGTCCAGTATGATAATCATTGAAGTGATAATTGAACATCGATATAATAGAATTGGTTGTGAACCCAATCAACTATCATTGTCATGGCAGTGATCTTTGAGTAAAGAAATTATTTCCTATTCTTTACTGTATTCTATAAACTTATTTCTTATAACAATGTTATGCATGCTAGGATCATTTCCATTGATTCCATTCTTATTCATGTATTATGAATTACCAATATTATTTTAACGAATCATGGTTATTGTATATGATATTTTGGGAATGGTTTTCAAATATTATGATCATGTTCTAATATCTTTATTATCTTGTAATATATAAGAGATCATTTATATCTCCCTTATTTACCATTACTGAGAATCAGGTCTCAACCATTCTTAAGATTCCTTTCTCGAGGTTATGAGGAATTGTTTTTAGTATGATAAATCTAATAGGGGTGATAGTTATGATTAACATAGTGGGAGAGGATTTACATCTCTTTTGAATAAGTTTTTTATGTGTTAATTTTTCCAAATAAACCAAAATTTATGATTTGATCCTGGATGGTAGTCTTTTTATGGAATATTTATCCAATAAGATGTTATATCTTCATAAGAAAATTATGGGTCACTATAACACATGTACATCATATAAAAAATTAATTGAATAACATACCACACAATATTTTTGATTGAATTACATTTATACACCTTCCAATCATGACAACCCAGATTATTCAACATCCCTATATGTCATAGAATTCATATCATAGGCATATCAACGTCAATTACCCAGAACCATTACCAAAAAATGTAAGTATAGAAATGTTTCATATAAAGAATCCCAATTCATCACAATGGGATTCTATAATAATGATATATTAAGGATGACATCCTAAGGGCTTTGAGGTAGTCTTACATACCCAATGATATCTTTCACCAAATGTAGAACATGAGCCATTCAAGGGGATTTTATACTCTCTACATTTAGTATCATTAACTAAATAAAAAATAATTCTCTATTATATCATTATATTTTACATAAGTTTAGAAAATATAACATAGATATGTGACTCATCTCAATATAATGATGGGAGACCAATTTGAAATTTTATAAACATAGGTAAAATGACCTCTTAACTTTAATTATCATAGCCCAAAGCCTCTAGTTCCATCCAATTAGTAGTTTATATGTGGAGGAATAATGATAAACATTCAATGGGGTTATTAGGTTAAGAATCCTTGTAAGGAAAATGAATAATGAAATGTTTCATGATGCCTTTTGGGGTTATTATACCATTTTTTAGATTGTTTAATTTTCATTACACGGTTTCACCAGTAGAAATTTTGGATATATATATGTTTCAAATCTGTGGCTATAAGGGTAAAAACCAAGGCTATAAGCTATAGCCAAGGGTTTACTGGTAGTGGAACTTATTTGAATAAATATATAAAAAATATATATCTACTGTTTAAACCGTGGATATATGGTATATTTCCATGGTTTTGGAAATGGTGGTAATAGACCACATGGTGGTCCAATGAGGCTATAGGGAGTATTTACATGGTGGAAAATTGTAACTATAGCCCATGTAAACCATGGCTATAGATTTAAATTAAGTAGCACTCATCCGGATTTGATCTCCTTAAATCTGTTATCTGATCCAACCATCATACCACTACACCCTGGATCCTATTGTCTATATAAATATATATTTTGTTATATATATTATTATAAACCATTACTACATCATGTGAAATGTGTCCATAGACCTTCCATCCATTTCTCATGGGTAAATGTTTTCCTGCATGAGGGAGAGGGAACTATATCCACGGTTTGGGTGAACTATGGGTATATAAAATAAAAACACACTATAGCCCCAGTTTTGGAAAATCATGTCTAGAGCCCCCAAAAAACCCTATATCCAATGTTATAATAGGCTATTTCCACATATTTGGAAACCATGGTAATATCTCACACATTTATCCACCATGGCTATAAGAATATAGCCAGAGATTAAACCATGGATAAATGTACAATTTCCATGGTAGGAACCCTTTTCCATAGCCCATGTAAACCATGGCTACGGCCTTGCTATAAATACCTCTAACAACGGCTTTGGAAACTGTGGTAATAGGTCTATTTTTATAGACTTGTTCCCCAATAGTGTTTAAAAAACTATTCACTAACAATGTGAGGATTACTAACTCTTTTTGGAACCAATATGGTTTGGATTCCTTGTATGGTAAACCATTCCCACATTATTCTTTTATCCCATATTCCACGTTTCATTGTTTTTTGGGGAATGTCTCATAGTTGGGCCTAACCATGTGTCGAATGCCTACAATTTACTAACCCTCTCTAGTAAGACATATAGTTTTATAAGGACAACTACATGGTTTCCTAAAACAATATCAAACTGTGAACTACCTATTAATTCGATAATACCCTCTAATACCAACTAGAATATAGATCAGGCTTCACCTATCAAAATCATAACGCCAAAACACATAAATAAGGGTCGTAAAATATGTAATTATCCAAAAATGTAATGGTCTCTATAAATTAATGATTTTACATGGATAAATGCGATACCAAATAATGGACAGTGTTATAGGGGAAGTATATAATGGTAGAGGTTCATGAGGAAATCTACATTAGGGTGGCCTTGATTGTTGGGTGGAATTATCTATTTTTACGTGAGTGGAGTGGCATTTTTTAATAATATTATAAAGGAAATGTCATGTTTCACGAGCGAAGAAAATCTAATAATTGAAATTAAGTGTGTGGGAAAATGGTATGGTTGATTAATCCATAACCATATATTTGAAAATAAGTTTTAAATATTTTTTATGTACTTTTACGTTGCAAATTTTTTATTTTACCATTTCTATTTATTTACTATGGTAAATAATTTATACTTAGATAAATTAATTTAATTTCTGAAATTATAATTAGTCTTATTTCATATTTTCATTATAATGTTTTTAAATATTAATTCCATTTATTCAAAATAAAATATATTTAATAAAAAATGGAATTTCAAACTAAAATATGAACCATATAAAACTGTTTAAAAAGTATTATTTTATGTTTAATATTTTTTATTAAGAAATAATTATCTGTGTTTTTCATTTATAGGACACAAATTTTTTTATCTACCATAGAATAAATATTCATCTTTAAAAAAATTCAAAACCATATTCCAGATTATATAAACTTATGGAAAAGTAATAAATAAAATATAGTTTTTATTAAAGTAAAACATTACATATATTTCCAAAATGATAATCATTGACTTTATAATTACTACATTATAATTTTAAATGGATTATTTTATTTAATAAATTTATATTTCATATAGAAAAACTATTTATAGAAAAACAAAATCAATCCATTATTTTACAATGTTCTAAAAATGCCAATATTAGATAAATAGTTATTTTCACTATTAATCCAAAATTCAATATTTTCAAAAAGGGAGAAATTTATTTCTAACCAAGTATTTTTATGTCGATTATGAAAGTTAATTTCATATTTTCCATGTGAGACTCTATTATTTATGAATTTAACTTTTAAATGGAAGTATAAGTTAAAATGAAAAACTATAATTAAAGAGAAATGTATTTATATTTATAATCTATTATTATTATTATTTCATAGATATTTCTATTTAAATTAGTGTTAATTTATTTTATCATTTTTTTGGCAATAATATATTTTTCACTATAAAATAAAAAAAATCTTATTGGAAAAACAATTATATTAGAAAAAAGTAGCATAAAATTATATTATTATTTTTTAAGAATAATAATTGAATTTATTTTTAAAATTTGTATTAAAACAAGACATTATTATTCATTAAAGGTAAAAATATGATATGTATCAATTAAATTTGATATAAAAATAACTTACTATATTCAAAATTCTTTTTCGAATCATCTTATATTTTTTGAAAATAACCCCTCAAGTTCTCCCCGTGTGGCCTAAGTATATCATCATATTGTATGGAAATCAAAGGTGTTTTTAGTTACGTTAGATATTGGTTAAATTTAAATGAGATTGAAATTTTATATAAAACTATCTCTCTTATACTGATATTATAAGAGTTCATTTAATTCTCTTTTAATGGAAATCCCAAGTTATTTCAACTCTTTTCTTTGCTCTGATAGGGGATACACATATAGAAGACTCATACTACACTATAGAATACCTTCTCCTTTTAATATAGTTTTAGTAGTGTCCATACAATCATTAAAAAAACTAATTTAATGACTATATAACTAGATTTAGTAATATAATTTTTATGTATCATGGTTTTTCTTTGATGTTTTATTGTGTGTGAAACATGCTTTTTGATATAGTATTTATTTGAATGGAAATTATTAATACAATTATACGGTGTTATATAATAAATTTTCTTTTTTAGTATATTTTCATGTCCTTGAGATCATTTAAGGTAACATATCCTTGTAATTGGATATCTAGAATTTGGAATGGGAAAATAAATGATTGATTTTTATAGTGGGGATAAACATTTTATGGTTGGTGGTGGTCAATAAAATCTGAATATTTATAATGTGATGATGGTAAATTTTGAAGAATGTAATTCCCAGACCCCAGATTACCTACAATCGGTGCACTATTACATTTTAGTAGCCTTATTAAAAGGAAGAAAATCCTTAAGAACTATACAATTAAGCATCTTGGAATTACATATTACCAATAAGATACCTATAATACATTGGGAAAATAAAATTAAAACATTTTACACAATAACTAAAATAGATTACATCTTTGAAAGCTTAATCAACATTATATCCTTCATAATGTTGGGAGAGAAACATAATAAGGGTAAACTCCAATGCTCTCTAAGGTTATGCAAAATGGAAGAAATAATAAATCTATATGAAAAGTTAAATATCATAGAACAACTTTCATTTACAAAACTAGATAAAACACAAATAATATGGAAAGTACATAATCGAATCATAAGCCATAAATCAATAAATTGAGAATGAATTACATCCATATTTATATTGACGCAAAATCTCATGGATAAATAATAACTCAATATAATTGAGTGAAATACTTTATTTAAGGACGTCACATCTCAATAACATGAAAACCTATTACTGCCAAGACCATTCACTAGATATTATAAAACATATTATTGAAACCCTTTTGGACCTCTTATTTGTCTCATGAAAAAACAATCAATGCATCGAGGAGCTATATAATATCTACGATCCACTCTTCATTTCTAGACCAATGTATTTCTCATATTTAATAACCAAAATAAATAATATTCTTTATCAGATAACCATATTGAATGAGTAATATATATCTATCAATAATTCCGATGAATGAAATGACAAAATATTATGAAAATAATTAGATTATTGATGTCACGACCCGTCCTCGGGGCCTGTGCCGTGACTACCCCAAGCTCACCTTCCATAGGCCAGGGGATGGAGACTAGCACCAGGGCATAATTCCCGGAAAAAAGGGAAGGCATTGCCTTTGTAATGTAAACAAACACGACAGAGAAAGCAAGTAACAGTAAACACTAAGTAAAAACTGGGTACAATAGTAATTACGGAAAAGTAAGTGGGCTAGAATACAAACCCAAACTGAAAGTAAAGTACAACTGATAAAGGAAGTACAACAACTGAAAAGTAAAGCCTCAACGTCGAGTTGTCCACTGGTAGTCCCACTTGAATTGTGGGTATAGATATACTCCACAGCTCCTCGGGTCCAGTCGTCCGCTCTGAGTACGCCCTGCCCAGTGGTCCACCTCCGAGTACTGACCTGCTCCTCGTGCCTCAACCACGATCAATGATTCCCATCGTCTGTGACCAACACAACGTAGTCGGGCATAGCCCATGCAGGGGTGAGTATAAGATACTCAGTAGGGAACCTGAGACCCCCGCAGTTCTCCCAGAATCCACAAAGGATAATCCACAAAGGAAAGACACAATCACAAAGTAATATCTGACACTACTTAGGTATATGCCCATACATATACCTAAGTCATCAATTCTCGTTCGGCTCTAACATCCGAGATCAAGTAAAACCCAGTCCACACAGGAAATCACAACCCAATCCACACATGAAAGCATAATGCAATCCACATAGGATATCAAGTCATTCTTATCGAAGGTAAGGATTGAAATTCAAGATTCAGCTCACAGAGGTATACTTCTTCATAGGATGATAGAGATGATCAGATGTAGCCACTGAATTATCTAAGCCGTCAGACCCACACAAGATCGATAGGTACTAACCCCCGTAATGACCCACAAAGGATCGACAGGTAACTAACCCCCACAATGAACCACACAGGATCGATAGGTAACTAACCCCCACAATGACACACACATGATCGGACCCACACAGGATCTGTAGCCGTTGTCCCACACAGGACCGTTGAGCACTGACCCACACATGATCTGACTGACATAGGATCGGTAACACTGATCCATGTAGGATCACTGAGTGTTGTAGTCGTCGCCGTCGAATCCAGAGAGGATTTCTGTACAGTCGTCATCGCCGTCGCAGTCGTAGCCAGATCTAGGGTTTCCGTACAGAGAAAGCTCATTCGGGAGGGTCTACTCCACGAGCTGAGGGTCTGATACATCAACTGACACATAGTCCGTAGTTGATGTATCTAAAAGTTCTGTATCATCATCAGGAACTCAACGCCACAGACGGCGCGTCAATCAGACGCCCGATGTGAGAGTTATTGGCCTTTTCTTTTCCGGGACCCGGTTGGTTTTTAAGTCAAAACCAACCTGACCATACTCCAACTACATCCAAACCTTGATCAATGTAATCCAAAAGGTCTGTCTCACTTAGAAGAATCCATCAAAGTCGATGGCACGTCAATCGGACGTCCGGAACTCAAGTTATAAGTGTTTCCGCTCCGAGGGCAAGGTTGGTTTCGTGAACGAACCAACCCGGCCGAACCCAATGTTCTTCAAAACCTTGATTTTAATATACCAAAATGACCATTGTGACCCAAGGATCTCATCGCAGCTGACGGTGCGTCGATTGGAGGTCAGCAGCCCTTGTTATGGGCAAAAGACCGTAAGAGGTCTGGTATTTGGGGGATTCGGGCCCGGTCCGACCAGGCCCGCCCTGGGCGCGCTCAGCCTAGCCAGGTGGCTAGGAGACCAGGTGGCTCGGCCATAACGGCCAAGTGTAGGGGGTGCGGGGGGGGGGGGGGGGGGGGGGGGGGCGCACTGCCCCCCCCCCCCCGAAAGTTCGCAACCGAGGCCCTCATGTGGGGCGGGGGGCGCTCCTACTGGCCAGCTGGGTGTTACGACCCCCGGCGCTTCGCAGTGGCCGTCCGGCCCAGCTGGACAGTCGTGCTGCTGCCGCGGGACCCCACAGTCCCGCCCTCCTGATCCTGCGCCGGTGGCTAGAACCCGGCCATCGCTCCCTACTCCTCCGCGACCTTGGTCTGTCCGGCGCGGCGCGACGGCCCCGCGACCCTCCGTCGCGGCCCCGTTCCGGCCACGGTCCTTTTGTGGTTCTCCGGCGTGGCGCGATGGCACCACACCTTCAGTTCGTCTTCAACGGCACTTCGAGATGGTTCTTCGCTTCTCTCCCTTTATTTAATATTTCCCACATGGTGCTTCGGCACCGCGTTGCATTGCTCGTGCTGAAAAAAATATCAAACAACCAATGGGAGAGGATGTTTGGCCATGTTCGTGCTGTCCGAACTCCTCCCGTTATTGCAATAATAGGTGGCCCCAAAAAGAAGATAAGTCAATGATGAAAGTAAACAGGAATAAATGAAATAATAATCCCCGTACCTCGAGCGTAGTGGTCGAACGATGTTGTCGCGGAAAGGGATGTCGAGGAATTCATCGTTGTGGAAGAAGGCGTTGCGGAAAGAGGATCCTCGCGTCGCGGAGAAAATATTCCTTGGCATCGCATCGTCGATCTTCGAGGATCCTGCGTTCTTGTCATCCTTCATCAGAGTTCGGCGTTCTTCATCGGCGGTGATGCGTTATTCGTGTTCTTCGCGTTCATGATTAAGAGGATGAACTTCAAGGCTTAGAGATTTTTCTCCCAAGCCTCTCACAACCCAACAAATCTAATAAAATAAGAGTTAGTCTTATTTTATTTCTCAAACCATGCATCTTGAAATTCAAAAAAGAAACATTCAATTAAATGAATTAATTGCAACGTTTAAACCGCCCAAATTAATTGAGGTGTTTCATAAACAAACAAAACGCAAGGGTTGACATCCACTTAATAGGGGTGCGGATGCGTTACCTTAATTAAAAGGGGGTTGAGGAAGTTGAAAGAAATGGTGAGGATCATGTGGGTCCCACCTCACAAATATCCTACCTAGTCAGTTGGATATTGTGGGTCCCACTACAAACACTTAGCGTAGGTTGAACAACTTTATGTAAACTAAAAATTGGTCGCACCATTGTCATTTTATTCCTTTACTTAACCAAAAAGAAATTAAAAAACCACACCTTAGCAAAAAAAACTCCAGAAAAGGTGTTTCTTAGCAATTACCAGCGCTTTGATTCCTTCAGTTCCCACGGAATTCAATTCTGAGCACCGGTTCAAAAGTTAGAAAACCCCGCTCATTTGTTCACTGAACTTACCCGAGCTAAACTTCGGAAAATGATTCTGGGCACATCGGGCCTCGGAATCAGGTGCCGTCAGAAACTACGTTCTTGTAAAATCTCAAAGAAAAATAAGAAAAAAAATTCCCTTGAATTTTATGGGTCTTTACATTACTCCCACCTCAGGTATTTACGCCCCCATAAATATACATCAAATATAGGGAAACAAATGTGGGTACTGAGCACGCATCTGAGCCTCCCGCTCCGAAGTGCTATCCTGGATGTTTATGTGCTTCCATCTGATGCACACTAGAGGAATCGACAGTCCATGAAGGACCTGCTCCTGTCGATTCGCAATATTCATCAGGACCTCCGCAAAAGTCGCCACATCATCAACGTCTAGCTCCCCATGGTCAATGATATGCATCGGGTCATGCATGTACCTCCTCAACTGAGATACGTGGAAGACGTCGTTCACCCGGTGCAACTGAGGTGGTAGGGCCAGGCGATATGCCACCTCGCTAATCTTGCTGGGGACCGGTAATGGTCTGATGAAGCGTGGAGAAAGCTTGCCGCCTTAGCCAAATCTCCGTAATCCACGTCGAGGTGAGACCCGCAAGAAGACGTGGTCGCCATCCTCGAACTTTAGTGGCCTCCACCTCCTGTCAGCATAAGACTTCTGTCGGCTCTAAGTTGTCCCCATCCGCACCTGGATGACCTGGACCTTCTCTGTCGTGGCCTAGACCATCTCTGGTCCCACAAGTGCTGACTTCCCAGGGTATGTCCAGAACAGAGGAGATCTGCAAGGTCGGTCGTACAACACCTCGTATGGTGCCATCCCGATGGTGGAGTGTTAGTTGTTGTAGTACGCGAACTCCACTAAGGGTAGGTGGTCCTCCCAGTTGAGACCAATGTTGAGGACACATGCACAGAGCATATCCTCGAGAGTCTAAATGGTCCTCTCCATCTGACCATCTTCCTGGGGGTGAAAGGCTATGCTCAGACGTAGCTGCGTCCCAAACGCCTCCTACAACCCCTTCCAAATCCAGGAAGTAAAGCGAGAATCTCGATCATAGATGATAGATGATGGCATAGCATGATGCCGTACAATCTCATGAACATAGAGACGTCCCAAGATCTCCCCTGAGCCATGCTCTCTGATGTGTAATAAGTGAGCCGACTTGGTGAGTTGGTCGAAAATCACCCAAATGGAGTCATGACCAATGGAATGCATGGAATTCCATTCACGAAGTCCATAGATATGTCGTCCAACATCCACTATGGATCCTCCAATGGTTGAACCAAGCCTGCTGATACCTGGTTCTTTGCCTTCACCTGCTGGTAGGTGAGGCATCGAGAAACGAACTCAGCCACAACCTTCTTCATACATGGCCACCAGTGTTGTCATCTGAGATCCTGGTACATCTTCGCCACTCTAGGATGTACCGCCAAAGGGGAAGTGTGAAACTCTCTTAGCACCTCCTCCCGTAAAGAAACTTGTACCAAGGTTTGTCCTCGGAAAATGACATCGTGCTATCCTCCTAAAGAGAAACCAATAAGTGCCTATCCTGAGGATATCTGGGCACGCCGCGTCTCACAGTCGGCATCCTCACGTTGTGCCTCTCTGACCCGTTGTAGTAGCAGAGGAGTGAATGTGAGTGGCTGAAAAAAGGATACTCCAGCTTTATCCACGAAGGATATCTGCAAAGCAGCTAGTTGCTCTGTCGTATCCCCAAATAGCTGAATGCCCGTCCACCTACTGAGAGCATCGGCTACTACATTCCCCTTTCCTAGAGTATAGACTATCTCAAAGTCATAGTCCTTGAGGAACTCTAGCCATCACCGCTATCTCAGGTTCAAGTCCTTCTGCGAGAAGATGTACCTGAGACTCTAATGGTCAGAATAGACTATAAAGCGCTCACCCATCAGATAGTGTCGCCAAATCTTCAGAGCGAAGACCACTTCTACTAATTCCAAGTCATGGGTAGCGTAGTTCTTCTCATGCAGCCGCAATTGACGTGATCCATAGGTGATCATGGCCCGATCCTGCATCAGGACACATCTGAGTCTAGTCCCTGATGCATCGCAGTAGACTACGTACCCTACTCCCTCCTCCGGTAGCCTCAAGATAGGTGCGCTGGTCAATCTCAGTCTCAGCTCCTGGAAGCTCTGCTGACATCTGTCTGACAATACAATGGGTTTCTCCTTCTTCATCAATGTTGATAGTGGTGCCGCAAATCTGGAGAAGTCTGGTACAAATCTTTGGTAGTACCCATCTAGACCCAAGAAACTCCACACCTCCGTCAAGCTACTGGGTGGCTCCCAAGCTACCACTGCCTCGATCTTCACAGGATCCACTGCAACTCCCACCTCAAAGATGACGTGTCCCAAGAAGTGGAACTCGCATATCCAGAACTGACACTTCGAGAGAATACCATAAATCTAGTGCTCTTTGAGTGTGTCTAGTAAAACCCGCAAGTGGTAGGCGTGCTCCTCCTCAGTCGTCGAGTATATCAAAATGTCATCGATGAAGACCACGACAAATTGATCGAGGTATGGCTGAAATATCCTGTTCATGAGGCCCATGAACACTGCTGCAGCATTGGTTACACTGAATGGAATAACCAAGAACTCATAGTGGCCATACCGACATCTGAAGGCCGTTTTCGGCACCTCCTCGTCCCGAACTCTAAGCTGATGATAGTATGATCTAAGGTCTATATTTTAGAACCATTGTTCTCCCGTGAGCTGATTGGAGAGGTCATCAATCCTCAGTAGCGGATACTTGTTCTTCACTTTCACCTGGTTCAGGCGACGATAGTCGACACAAAGTCGCAAGCTCCCGTCCGCCTTCTTGGCGAACAATATCGTTGAAGCCCAGGGTGAAACACTAGGTCAGATGAATCCCTTGCCCTTCAAGTCCTCCAACTGTACTCGTAGCCCTCTAAGCTCAGCGGGAGCCATCTGATATGTTGGGGTGGATATCAGGGTTGTCCCGGGGTATATATCAATATAAAAGTCTACCTATCTTCGAGGAGGTAGTCATGGAACGTCGTCGGGAAAAATGTCCGCATACTGATCCAACACTGTAGGAAAACCAGGACTCCGCACGTCAACAGCTTCTAGGATGAGGCTAGCCAATTGATGAGTGATGGGCTGTCCTCTCCACTGCGAGAGTCCATCCTCTGCTGCGAATGTTCCCTTCTCTCCGGTGAAGGTGAACCTTCTCCCGTCGGTGCGTACACACCACACATTGCGCCTTATACAGTCAATCTGATCATGGACTGTAGATTACCAATCCATGCCCAAGATGACGTCGTAAGGCCTCGACACTGCTACAAGAAGATCACAGCCGAATCTCTCTCCTCTTAGAGTAAGCTCACACTGCCGGCATCAGTGTGTAATCGTCGAGTCTGCTCCCGTAGGAGTCTCTAGCTATAAGGATCGAGCCAATGGCTCTGTCGGAATCTCTGATCTCCGAATAAGGGCAGCGACTATGAAAGAATGAATCACTCATGTGTCTATAAGAACTGCAGCAAGGGTGGAATAGACAAAGATAGTACCTAGAATCATCTCATGCGTGCCGTGGTCATAGGTCTCCGCTGCCTGGAGTTGTGCCTGTCTCTGCCCTCCAGCTCCCTTTGGTCGGGGTGGACCTCCTGGGGTGGTGGTGGTAGATCCTGAAAGCGTCTCCCACCACCTGCTGCTCGGCCAGATCCTCTGCCTCATCCACCTACTCCCTGCGGACCGCCCCGATTGACCTTCTGCCTCTGCTAGGGTGGTCCCTCAACCGTCTTCTGCTCCTCCGTATGGCAGGTCAGGCTGTCACGAGCCATGTGGTCCTGCCCACCGCATGCGTAGCACTGTCTGCCTCTCGAAAGACTGGATCCGCGATGTGTGCCCCACACCATTGAGCCAGTGTCCTTAGGTCATCCGCCTGAGGGTCTGGTCTGCCTGGACCCATTTTTCATCCATCGACTGCTAGCTGCAGAAGACTCTACTATGTACCACCCTGCGGTAGGTCTCGCCGATGGTGTAAACTCAACAAGAAATCTCTCGATGAGAAGGGCTCACTCTAGTACCCCTACCTGTGTCGAAATGCTGAGGGAGTCCAGCGATGCCCTGATCTCCGGCCTCAATCCCTGCTCGATGGTCCGAGCCCAGAAGAGTGGGTCATGTACCATGTCCGTCGAATAGCACGAGAGATATGTAAATCTCACAGAGTAATGGGAAACCGTCAAGCTGTGCTACCGCAGCTATAGAATTTCCTAGATGCGCACCGCACGGAGGGTGGCTGGGACGAACTCCGATCGGAAGAGGCTCTCAATGTTCGTCCAGAGGAGAGATGCCTCGTCATGCACCTAGAGCATCAAGCTCCACCATGTGCCTGCTGTAGCGTGTAGGAGACTCACTGCGAGGATCACCATGAGGTCAGCTGGTGTCCTCACTAACCTGAAAACTCATACAACTGTCTCTAGCCAATCCTTGGCTGCCTGAGGGTCCGACTCCCCATAGAACTTGGGCGGGCACTGATGCTGAAACTCGTGTAGTGCACTAAGGAGACGTGCATCATCAGCGGCTGGGGCTAGTAGAATCGGTCGATCGACGGGTAGAGGTACCGCCGGTGGCTCTACTGTCAAAGGGCCCTATACCGAGGCCTCGTCGCTCGGTGGGCTGTCGTTACACGCAACGCTCGGAACCCTAGCTGGCTGCCGTCGTGGGTCCATCCTAAAAAGAAATAGGTGCGCTATGGTGAAACAGTATACTTGGTGAGTTGACACAAAGTAATCACAATGAAAACATGAAACACACATGCAATCAATATTTTTGAGCATTAAGTCGTAAATCAGAAGTTAGGATCCTGGTGTACGGATACGTCGACCACCACACCAATACTGGACTCCCTAGACTGATAACCACACTAAATACCCTTAACACTATTGTTTCATATAGAAAAATATTAGAGTCCTGAGTTCTGCAGTAGAACCGAACTCCTCTAATACCAATTTGTCACGACCCATCCTCGGGGCACGTGTCGTGACTACCCCAAGCCCGTCTTCCATAGGCCAGGGGCTGGCGACTAGCACCAAAGTGTAATTCCCGGTAAAAAGGGAAGGCATTTCCTTTTTAATGTAAAAAAACACCACAGATCAAGCAAGAAGAAGTAAACACTATGTAAAAACTGGGTACAATAGTAAGTACGGAAAAGTAAGTGGGCCAGAATACAAACCCTAACTGAAAGTAAAGTACAACTGAAAAAGGAAGTACAGCAACTGAAAAGTAAAGCCACAACGTCGACCTGTCCACAGGTGGTCCCACCTGAAGGGTGGGTATAGATAGCCTCCACATCTCCTTGGGTCCAGCCGTCTGCTCTGAGTATGCCCGGCCCAGTGGTCCACCTCCGGGTAGCGACCTGCTCCTCGTGCCTCAACCACGATCAGCGCTATCCGTCGTCTGCAACCAACACAACGTAGTGCTGGCATAACCCATGTAGGGGTGAGTATAAACTACTTAGTAGGGACCCCGAGACACCCAAAGGTCTCCCAGAATCCACAAAGGATAATCCACAAAGGAAAGATACAATCATGAAGTAACATCTGACACTACTTAGGTATATTCCCATACATATACCTAAGTCATCAATTCTCATTCGGCTCCAACATCTGAGCTCAAGTACAACCCAGTCCACACAGGAAATCACAACCCAATCCACACAGGAAAGAATAATGTAATCCACACAGGATATCATGTCAATCTTATCAAAGATAATGATTGAAAGTCATGATTCAGCTCACACAGGTATACTTTTCATTGGATGATAGAGATGATCAGATATAGCCACTGATTCATCTAAGCCTCGGACCAACACATGATCGACAGGTACTAACACCTGCAATGACCCACAAAGGATAGATAGGTAACTAAACCCCGCAATGACCCACACATGATCTATAGGTAACTAACCCCCGCAATGACCAACACAGGATAGGACCAATACCGGATCTGTAGGCGCTGGACCACACAGGACAACTGAGCGTTGACCCACACAGGATCGGTAGCACTGATCCGCGTAGGATCATTGATTTTTTTAGTCATTGCCATCGAATCCACGGAGGATATCTGTACAGTCTTCATCGTCGTCGCAGTCGCAGCCATCTCTAGGGTTTCCGCACACAGCAAGCTCATTCAGGAGGGTCCGCTCCACAAGCTGATGGGCTGATACATAAACTGACACATAGTCTGGAGTTGATGTATCCAAAAGTTCCGTATCGTCATCAGGAACTCAACGCTAAAGACGGCGCATCAATCAGACGCCTGCTCTAAGAGTTATTGACTATTTCGTCTCATGGGACCGGTTGGTTTCTAAGTCAAAACCAACCTGACCATACTCCAACTACATCCAATCCTCAAGCGGAGAAAGCCAAAAGTTCCGTCTCACTTATAGGAATCCATCATAGTCAACGACACCTCAATCGGACGTCCGGAACTCAAGATATAACTGTTTCTGCTCCGAGGGCCCGGTTGGATTCGTGTACGAACCAACCCGTCTGAACCCAAAGTTCTCCGAAACCTTGAGTGTAATATACCAAAATGCCCACCTCGACCCAAGGATCACATCGCAGTTGATGGTACATAGATCGGAGGTCTGCAGCCCATGTTATGAGCAAAAGACCGTGAGAGGTTCGGTATTAGGGGGTTCGGGCCCGGTCCAACCCGGCCCGGTACCCCTTGGGCCGGCCCGAACCGGGTCCGGCCCAAAAAGGCGTGTCCTGGACTGGTGGGAGTGGCCTGGCCTAGCCTGGGCGCACTCGGCCAGGACGGGGGGGGGGGGGGGGGTTGGGGGGGGGGGTGGGCGGGGGCGCTGCCCCTCGCCAGTTCGAAACTGCGGCCCCCATGAGGGGGGGTGCTCATGTTGGCCAGCCATGGGTTATGACCCCCGAAGATTCTCGGAAGCCGGCTGCCCGGCTGGCCGGCCGAGCTGCTGCCGTGGGACCCCATGGTCCTGTCCTCCTACTCCGGCACCGGCGACATGAAACAGGCCGCCACTCCCAGCTCCGCCGCGGCCTATGGCCGCAGCCATGGTCTGTCCGGCGCGGCGCGACGGCGCCGCGGCCCCGCTCCGGCCACAATGATTTTGTTTTTCTCCCCTGCAGTGCGACGGTGACGCATCTTTGGTTCATCTTCAATGGCGCGGCGCGATGACGCAGCGCTTCTCCCCCTTTCTTTAATATTTCCCATGCGGTGCTTCGGCACCTCGTTGCCTTGCTCGTTCCGCAAACAATATCAATCAACCAAGGGGAGAGGAGGGTTTGCTGTGTTCGTGTGGTCCGACCACCTCCCATTTTTGCGATAACAGGAGGCCCAAAAAGACGATAAGTCAACAATGAAAGTAAACAGGAAAAAATGAAATAATAATCCCCCTGCCTCGAGCGTAGTCATCAAACGAGGTTTTCGCAGAAAGGGACATCGCGGAATTGATCGTTGCGGAAGAAGGTGTCGCGGATGGAGGATCGTCGCGTCGCAGAGAAAAGATTCGTCGGTGTCGTGTCATCGATCTCTGAGGATTCGGCGTTATTGTCGAACATCATCAGAGGTCAGCGTTCTTCGCCGGCGGCAGTGTGTTCTTCACGTTTTTCACATTCTTGACGAAGAGGAATAACATCAAGGCTTAGAGATTTTTCTCCCAAGCCTCTCACAACTTGAAAAATACAATAAAATAAGAGTTTCTCTTAATTTATTTCTCAATCCATGCGTTTTAAAATTCAAAAACGAAACATTCAATTAATCGAATTAATTGCAACGTTTAAACTGCCCAAATTAATTGAGGTGTTTCATAAAAAAACATAAGGGTTGACTTCCACTTAATAGGGGTGCAGGTGTGTTACCTTAATTAAAGGGGGATGAGGAAGTTGAAAGAAATGGTGGGGCTCGTGTGGGCCCCACCTCACAAATATCCTACCTAGTGGGTAGGATATTGTGGGTCCCACTACAAACACTTAGCTTAGGTTAAACAAGTTTAAGTAAAATAAAAATTGGTCGCACCATTTTTTTTTTATTCATTTACTTAACACAAAAAAAATTAAAAAACCACACCCAAGAAAATGCAACTCCGGAAAAGGTGTTTCTATGAAATTACCGGTGATGCGATTCCGTCAAGCCCCTCAGAAATCGATTCCGAGCACCAGTTCAAAAGTTAGAAAAACTCGCTCGTTTGTTCACTGAATGTACCCGACCTAAACATCCGAAAATGATTTTGGGCACACCGAGCATCAGAATCAGGTGCCGTCAGATACTGTGTTCTTGTAAAATCCCATTGAAAATTAAGAAAAAAAATTTCCTTGAATTTTACGGTTCTTTACAATTGATAAAAAATGATAGGGTAGAATATACACCATATAAATGGTACTAGGTGTTTGGAATTTCAATATGCCTCAATGAATTGAAATTTAGATGAAATCCCTTACAGTTGGGGGTGGTCAATAAAATCTTAATATTTATAATGTGATGAATATTATTTTTTGAAGAAAGTATTTCCCCGACCTCAGATAACCTGCAGCCAGTGCACTAGTACATTTTATTGGCATTATTAAAAGGAGAAATCATGAATAATTGTACAGTTAAGTAGTCTTGTAATTCCAGATTACATACAGGATACCCATAATACATTGGGAAAACAAAATAAATCATTCTACAAAATAACTGAAATATATTACATCCTTAAAAGCTTAATCCACAATATCTTCTTCATAATGTTCGGACAGAAACATAATAAGGGTGAACTCCAATGCTCAGTAGGGTTTTGTACAATGGAAGCAATAATAAATCTATATGGAAAGTTAAATATTTTAGAACACATTCTATTTACAAAACTAGATAAGGCACAAATAATATGGAATGTACAGAATTCAATCATAATCCATAAATCAATAAATTGATAATGAATTACATCCATAGTTATGTTGACACAAAATCTCAAGGATAAATAATAACTAAAATTAAATGACAGAAATACTTGATTTAAAGACGAAATATCTCAAGTACATGAAAACCTATTACTGCCAAGACCATTCACTAGATAGTTTAAAACTTTGGATTGAAACCATTTTAGACATATTATTTGTCTCAAGAAAAAACTATTGATGCATTGAGGAGCTATATAATGTCTGGTATCCACTCTTCATTTAAAGTCCAAAGTATTACTCATATTTAATATCCAAAATAAATATTATACCTTATCAAATAACCATATTGAATGAGTAATATTGATCTATCATTAATTCCCCTGAATTAAATTACAAAATATTATGAAAATAATTATATTCTTGGTAACAAATCAAAGGGTAGAATATATACCATATAAATGGTACTAGGAGCGTGACATTTCAATATGCCTCAATGAAATGAAATTGATATGAAATCCCTTACCTTAGGTCTGATAATCTGTGTATTTTTCTGAAACTCATGTATGATGGGTTTAAAAAAATTAACTTTTATTATATTCATATTAAAATTTTTTATATCATATATTATTCATTTATTTCTTCATATTATCCAGTTATTAACATTTCAAAGTTAATGCATCATTTCGGATAATAATTGCTTTATTTATCCTACATGTGCTGACTTGTTATTCTTGATCATACTACTTGGATCATGATTTAATAACATCCAAAATTTATAATATGATATATATATATATATATATATCATATATATTACTAAATTAAATATATATAATATATAGATATATTAAAAGGAATACACCGTTCATGGAGATAATAGGTCGTACATAATCATGATCGATGTTTTCATTTTGTTATCATATTGAATGGAAGTAAGTGATGAAATATATGTATATATATATTATTACAATATAATTATTATTTAATATATTTCATAATTATTAAAAATATATACCTTTATAATCATTCATGGAATGTGAACGTGGAATATGAGTCTCATCAAGCCATGGAGTCGGTAAGTCGTACATATGCACGAGTGATGGTATAAATCCTATAATGGTTTAATGTTATGTATTTGGATGGAATATGAATTTCAAAGAAATAATATCATGTTATTTTGATTATTTAAGTAATATTTATTCCTAATTATACCCATAAAAATAAATTATTGGGGAAAATAGTTTATACCACGATGTTGAGAAGTTAAGTCGTATGTACCCACGCATTGCGTTATGGTTTTGCATAGGATGGGTAAAAAAAGGAATATATTTTTCCCTATTATCATAAAAACATCTCATCATGTTTAATATTCTGGATTTATTATTGTAATATGGAAACTACATAGTAATATAAAGTAGAAGAAGAAATGAACATTGAGAAAATGGATAAAATGATTACCTCTTCTTCAAGTGTCTTCTTTTTATATGCACAAACAGACTCATTAAGTTTGTTGTATTCATAAATTTTGGCCTATAGTATAAAGTGATTGATGTTGGGAGGATATTTTGGTAGGTTTTGGCTGAGCCAAACGTATTTGGAGGTGTGAATAAGTGTGTAGTGGTGGTTTCCTTTTATAAGAGGGATGAGGGGAAATTTAGGAAAGACCTGAAATAAAATTTCAATATAAAATAATTTTAGAAATATAATATTTAAAAAGTTTTATATATCTAGTATAAGAAGATAATTGGTCTAAACATCTCAACCAACAAGTTTTATATATTTTTAGGTTATAAAATGAACCATACATTTTTATGTTTAACCTTTATTTAAAAATATTAACTCATACAATGTTTTCTTGTATTTTTATAACATATGGTTACTATTGTTACAATAAAATGTCAAGAGAAAAAAACATGGATAATTATTGACCCTTTTAAAATCATATAATTCATTTTTCTGAATCTTATATTTTTAGGTCTATTATATCATTTAATAAAATAGTACTTTTATTAAAAACTCATTTATGTCAATTTTGACACTATTTAGTAATTGATTTATATTAAAGTTATTAAAACATGATTACTTCTAATAAAAGCCATTAAATCTAAGCTAATATGTCAATATCATCCACAAATTTCTATTATGGATTCAAAATGTCCAAAGTACATTTTTCATAATATTTATAATATCATTTATTTGAATCTTTCATTAATAAGGCAATCACTGCATTATTGTTGTGCAATAAAAATGTATATTTATTTAATTTATAAAAATTATAAATAAATATAATTATGTAAGAAATAATTTTATATTTATAATGACTATTTACCGTATTATATATCAGTTATATAACTCTACATCCAAATTGTTTTAGTATAATATACATGTTTTTGTTGTATTTCTATTTACTTTATATTAATTCTTATGACATGTCATTATCACACCCAAATGGCTTCATGGGGTCCCCAAATAGAAAACATGATTCCCATGGTTGGATATATCACATAAAATAGGATTAGGACAAGTGTTACGGTAGTTTAACATTATTATAAGATTTTTTTCACTGTCATTTTCCAGATTTATCCATTAACCAAGGTAAATAAAAATAATTACTGAAGTTACTATTCATAATGTCCAAAACTAAATGGTCCTTATTTACATAATATGAACCTTAAGATTCCATACAATGAATCAATTTGTCCAAATTCCAATCACATAAGTTTTTGTAATTAATTTAAAATTATTCCTCTTGTCAATCATAGAAAGAATATTTTAAATAAGTAAAAACTATAAAAATATTGACTTGTGTTTATGTATAATTTAAATGTTAAATTACCTAAAAATGACCATAATTGGATTAGATTATAAATTATTAATCCAGTTATACTTTAAAAAATATAATAAATACAATATAACTATATAAATAAATTATATGCAAATCCAATTTTGAATTAATATGTACTATTTTTCAGTTTCAATAAAAAATTGAAACTTTTCATAAAATGACCAAAATGCCACCCTAAGCTAATTTTGATATTATGAATTCAAAAATAAAGTCTATTTTGAAAAGTTAAGCATATAAAATATCAAAATCCGGTAAATAATATTCGTATTTTCTTTTTAAATGGCTACTTTTATAGGTTGAGGTCTGCTTGAACTCAAGAATGCGTTCAATGCAAGCCATTGAATTGATTAACAAAGTGTACCTTAGAATCTTTTGCTGTTACATTATTCCAACCTACAGACAATTTCTTCTTAAAAATTTCTAGAATATTTCGACATAAAAATATTTGGGTGGTTCTTCATCATTTGTTATTAAGGATCCCACGTTGCCTCTTCCATTTTATGGTTTCTGTGAAGAAATTTAACTATACGATTTGTCCGATTTCTCACCACATGTTCTATGGTATCAAGAATCTGGATAGCCTCTTGACTATAAGATAGATCAAGTTATAATTCTATTTCATCATAGGTAAGTACATGTGTTGGGTCCATTATGTATTTTTATAATAGTGATATGTGGAACACATCATGAACTTTCGAGACACTTTGATGAATTTCCAAAATGGTAGGATATAATTTCTATTTGTTCTATACTTTAAAAAGTTCCATAGTATCTGGGAGTTAATTTACCATTATTATTGAATAGTATAACACCCTTCCATGGAGATACCCCCCATGAAAACATGATCTATTTCTTGAAATTTCAAATCCTTCCTTCGGTTTTCGGTATAGCTTTTTTGCATAATTTGATCTTTTTTGATATGGTTTTTGATAATCTTCACCTTCTCCATTTTTTCTTCAACATGTTCTATACCTACAAGTTTTCTTTCACCAAAATCATCCCAACAAGTCTATGTATGACATCTCTTTCCATATAATGCTTCATATGTTGCCATCTGGATACTTGAATGGATGTTATTGTTATACGAAAATTCTAATATAGGTATATATTTTTCCAAAATTCCTTGGAAGTATAGTGATCATGATCTAAACATGTCTTTTAATGTTTAAATAGTCTATTCTGATAGTACATCATTTTGAGTGTGGTATTATTTTCTCAGACAAAGTGCAGTATCTAGGGCCTTTAATGACTTTTATAGAATCATAATGTAAAATTGGGATCATGATAAAAACAAATCGATAGGGATACACCATGAAGTTTTATAACATCATTAATATATAGTCTTTCTAAATATTCAAGTGGTAAATAATTTCTTATAGAAATAAAATGTGAAGACTTGGTAAGATTATCAAAAATAACTTATATCACATCATTCCTTCAAGGATTCTTTAGTTTCCACATGAAAAAGTCTATTGTAATATCATCCAATTACCAAAAAGGTATTGGAAGAGGATTCATGACTCCTCTTGGATTTTTTCTTCCAGCCATAACATGTTGACAAACAAAAAATTTCAACACATTATCAGCAATCCCCCTATTCATGTTGTCCCACCAAAAAATGTTTCTTTAAATCTCAATACATCTTAGTGTCACTAGGGTGTATAGTGAAATTGGTGATATTATAATCATCCAATAATTCCATTTATATCATACATATAGTAGGATAACCAAGTCTCTTCCAAAATTTTTAAATTCTATCTTGAAATCTGATATCAATCAATCTCCCATCATTTATCGTTTTATTTTTCTTTTTAATCTACTCCTCATTAGTCTGATAACATGTTATCCTTTCCAATAAATATGGTTTGGAAGCCACGTCAAAATGTAGTGATGTTTCACACTTAATTATAATTCCCCTATCCATATTTTCTAGATCCATGAACGTAATATCCCTTTAAACTCTCAACTTGTACAGAATTCCCTTTTCCATTATGCCCAAGGAACCTGCCACTATATTTTCCTTCACTGGGTGGTAGTGAATTGTGAAATCATCATCCCTAATTAACTCAATCCATCTTCTTTTCCTCATGTTGATTTCTTTATGTGATAAAATATATTTCAAACTATTGTGATTGGTATATATCTCATATTTTTCACATTATAGATAGTGTATACATATATTTAGAACAAAGAATACTTCATGTAACTCAATATCATGAGTTGGATTGTTTTTTCATGCGTTTTTAATTTCATGGATGCATATGTTATAACCCTATCATTCTGCACAAATACAAAAGCATGACTTCTCCTTGATGCAAAACTATGAATAATAAACCCATCATTCCCATATGGTAATTTCAATATCATAGAATTGAATAATCTTCCCTTTAATTCATCAATACTTTCTTCACTCTTTTTTCTCCAAATGAATTTATCCCCTTTACGTGTGAGATTGGATTATGGGTTCGCCAATTGGACAAAATTAGGGATGAAATGCCAATAATATCCTACTAATTGAATAAAAATGTTTGCCTCAGTTATACATGCTGGTGATGGACATTATTGAATTTCCTTTTTCTTTTATGGATCAATATAGATTCCATAGTTGGAGACTATATAGACATGGAAGGAAATTTCAAGAATCTATAATTTACAATGGCTAAATTTAAAAGATAATTCTTCTATCCTGATAGTTTCATAAATAATTCACAAGTGATACTAACTATCTTCAATGATTTTTTAATATATCAAAATATCGTCAATGAATAATAGAAAAAATCATCAAGATATTCCTGGAATAATCTATTTAGGAGATCCATAATAACTGAGGGTACACTAGCCAATCCAAAAGGCATTACTGTTAATTTTTAATGTCCATTCCTCCTTTGAAAATCGGCCTTTTGAATGTCTTCCTTCATCGCTTGTAATTGATTATATCCAGAATAAAGATCAAACATCGAAAAAAAATTGATATCCTTAAAGTTGATGAAATAAATTATCAATACTAGGTAGAGGATACATGTTATTTATCGTAATCGCCTTTATTTCCCTATAATCAATACACTACCTCATGGATCTATATTTCTTCTAGAAAAAGAGTACATGGGATAAACATGGAGAAACACTAGGGTGGATAAATCTCTTTTTACACAAGCCTTAATATTGTTTTTAGCTCTATTAATTCCATAGTGGCCATTATACAGGGAGTTTTTGATATATTCCATGCATTAGGGATTAAATCAATATAAAAATCACCTTCCCACTCTGGGGTTTCCCCCGTCAATCTTCATGAAAAAAGTCAATGTATTCCTTTACAATAGGTATATACTTAACTTTAAGATTAACTACATAACCCCTACATATTGTTTTACCTTCCTCCTCAATAATATCATTCAGTAAATCTACTAGAGGTGGATTTTGATAAGGATGAGTTAAAGAATTTTCTTCTCTAAATATAATAAAATCTATATATTCCTCACAAATTGAATCATCCATTTTCATGAATATATTTTTATATCATATTTTGAATGACAATCAATAACATGCATTATATTGAAATTAACCATTGGTATGATAACAAAATTAGAAATTCGATAACTTTTATATGCAATGATAGGAATGATTTGATGAATTTTTCTGCGATAAGGTTCCCACTAGAAGTTTTGATTTGCAATTCCCTGGTCATGGTGAATTTGAAATATCTAATTTTTAATGAAACCTAGGAAGATAAAAAAGAATTAAATGATTCAGAATCATATAAATATTTATATATATTTTAGGAAATAATTGAGGTACTTTTCCACCTTATCAATTAGAACTTCAAACATAGTAGTTGTGATCACAAAAGCTTTGCCATCTCCCCTTAGCCTCTTTCGTGGTAGATTTCCTTGACTTTTGTGGCATTCATTTTTTATAGTGTCCCATATAACTACTACTGTATCACTAGAAATCATTGATTTGTTCTTCCCTTTTCATTCATGAGCCAGGTGTCCCTTATCTCCACACTTATAAAAAACTCCCAATCCCATAAAATATTTCCCAGTATTCTTTTTTCCACAATTTTGAACAGATGAATATCCTTCAACCATCTTCTTATTCTTTGATTAATTACCTTTTACAGGGTTCTCAGATGGCCTCTTCTTGTCTTGATTCCCTTTAAATATATTCGTCCTAGAAAATTACTTATCCATCATGTTTTCACATTAAACTATTTCATTATATGATGAATTTTTTTTAAATCAGTTATCTTCATAGATTTGGCTGAAGAACATAAAAAATTAATTGATCTTGCACTCTATGTGGCATATATAATCCATATCAAATATGGATAATCTTGTAATGGTTGCTTTATAATCTGTAACACTATGTTCTTCCTTTTTCATTAAGCAATGAGACTTCCTCTTCTACTCAATGTTTTGATCACAAGGAAAGAATTTTTCGAATAATGTCTCCTTAAAAGTTATCCATTCCATTAGTTCTATTTCTTATTCATCACTATTATTTTGGATCAATATCCACCATTGATCAACATCACCTTTGAGACATTAGAACGCAAATGTAACATTCTCTATTTCATTGCTTCCTTAGGCCATAAATATCATTTCTAGAAATGTAGTCCACTACTCACCTAAAATTGAGTTATTAGTCGCACTTAATGATGGGAAATTATGTTGCATAAAGATATCAAATATTTGATATTACCTATGTAGAATGGTTTCTTCCATTTGGGTAAGGTTATTTGTCCTAACCCAATTATTATTCCCTATTATCTCCATAATTTGTTCTGTTTCAATAACAACTATATTGGTTTCCTCTGTAGGGAAACTTCTACAATTTCCTCAACTATTGATACCATTCATCCTTCTAGGTGACATTTCATTATAATTAAGCATATCGGATTAGCACATAAAATTATGATTTTCATATATATGAAATCATTCAACATAAATTATAAATATATGCATCATGAATCATAAATTTTTTTTCTTTGCGTGAATTATCATAAGTGTATCCTCAAATCCAAAACATAGGTATGTTTCTTAATCTATGTTATCTTAATCTAGTTTATAATGTTGTTGCTAAAATTATTATGATACTGACTATAATCCCCTGACCACATATAACATGAAGTCAGTGAACTGTTATATTTTATTGGAATTATTACAAGGAAACAAATCCCAAAGGACTGTACACTTTGGTTTTCTTAGAAATCTATATTACATTCATGAAACCCATAATACATTGGAAAAACAAAATAAAACATGCTACACAATAACTGAAATATATTTTCAACCTTATAAGATTAATAAATGTTCTCTTCTTCATATCTTTGGGAGAGAAACCTAATAAGGGTGAGCTCAAATGCTTAGTATGGGTATTTACAATGGCAGCAATAATCAATCTATGTGGAAATTAAAATTTATGAGAACACATTCCATTTACCAAACTAGATAAGAAACCAATAACATGGAATGTAATGAACTGAAACATATGCCATAAATAAATAAACTGATAATAATGTACTTCTATAGATATGTAGTCACATATTCTCATTTATAAATAATAACGTATATTAAATGAGGGAACCACTTTATTTAATGACGTCATGTCTCATGAACAGGAAAACGTATTACCGTTCATACCATTCACTAGAATGTTTAAAAATTAGGGCATAAAACCATTTGTAAAAATTATTCATATCATGAGAACCCTTCGATAAAACGAGGAGCTATATAGTGTCCTGGATCCACCATTCATTTTTAGTCTAAAGTATTTATCATATTGAATAACCACAATAAATAACATTCCTTATCAAATTACTATATTGAATGAGTAATATGGATCTATTAATAATTCTCCCAATGGAAATAACATAATATCATGAAAATAATGAGATTCATGAAAATAAATCAAATGGAATTATTTACACTGTATAAATTGAACTAGGGGCATAACATTTCAATTTTCTTCAATGAAATGAATTTGAGGTAGAATCTCATACCATAAGTCTGATGTACCATAAGTCCGATATGCTCTGTATTTGCCTGAAACTCTAGTATGATGGTTTTAAACATATTTTTAACATATATTTGAATCAAAATACTATTTATGATATCATAAATTATTCTTTTAGGTCATTAAATTTTCTATTTATTAGCAATTCCAAGTTAATGGAACATTTTGTGTAATAATCACTTTGTTTATCATACACGTTTTAACTAGTAATTATTGATCATATAACATAGATAATAATTTAATTACACCCATAATTTATAATAATATTTATATATCATATATATTCATCATATAAATATATATTATATATAGATATATTAAATGAAATACACAATTCATTGAGACGGTAGGACGTATGTACGGATGAACGTTGTTTCCATTTTCTTATCGTATAGAATACAAGAAAGTGAAAGAAATATATATACATATAGATATATAATTAAAGTAGCATTAATATGTCATTTATTTCATAATTATTAATAATATATCTTTATAATCATTCTTGGATGGTGGATGTGGAAGATCTATCTCATCACGTCGTGGAGAAGATAAGTTGTACGTACAGACAGACGAAGGTATCACTACTTAATTGTTTAATGGTATGTATTTGGATGGAATAAGAATATAAAATAATTAATATCAGGTTATATTTATTGCATTTTTCCTCATTTTCATTATTATCACCGTCTAAATAAATTATATTTGAAAAACAGATTACACCACGTCTTGGAGACAATAAGTCATACATACGCACGTATGGTGGTATTTTTTTCATTAGATAGGTAAAAAGAAGCATATGGTTGTATCATAACCATAGAAACACCGTAGAATATTTTAGATTCAGTATTTACTATTTTATTATGGTAATAGCATGGTAAGAGGAAGTAGAAGAAGAAATGAACATTGAAAGAAGGGATATAACGATTACCTCTTCTTCAGGTGTCTCCTTTTGATTTGCACAAAAGTACTCCACAAGTTGGTATTATGCCTAAAGGGTGTCCTATATGATGAATTTAGGGATGTTGGGTGGAAATTTGGGTAGGTTTAGGCCAAGAAAATGGGCATTGGAGGTCTAAATAAGTGGATAGAGGTGGTGACCTTTTATAAGATGGAGGTGGGGCATGTTCGGTATGTATTGAAATATTATTTTATTATAAAATTATTTTGGAATTATAAAAGTTAATAAGGGATATATGTATATTATAAGATTATTATGGGTTGAAATAATATCAAACAAAAGGGTTTTATACAAGATTAGGTCCCAAAATTAACCTTATGTTTTAGATTTAACCCTTAGTTAAACACATTAACTCTTACCATATATTCTTGAATTTTTGTAATATTTGGTTGTTATAATTACAATGAAATTACAAGAAAACTGAAAGTAGAGCATTAATAAAATTTGTAACGTTATATAATTTATTTTTCTAATTTTTAGATTTTTATGTCTATTATATCATTTAATAAAATAGTATTTTTTTTAAACTCATTTAGGCCAATTTTGACACTATTTTGTAATTGATTTTTTAAAGTCATAAAAACTTTATTCCTTCCAACCAATGACCTTAACTAAAGATAATATGAAAATAGCTTCCAGAAAATTCGTTAATAATAGAAAAATTTTCAAATTACATTTATTTTAATATTTATAACATCATTTATTTGAATCGTTAATTAATAAGGCAATCACTACATCATCGTTATGTCATAAATAAATGTATTTATTTAATGTCTAAAAATTATAAATAAAATATATTATATAGTAAATATTTATATATTTATAATTAATATTTATTGTCAAATATATTAGTTATATAACCCTATATTCAAATTGTTTTAGTAAAAGATACATGTTTAGGTTTTGTATCTCTTTACATTAAATTAATTCTAATAACATGTCATTATCACACCCAAGTGGCTCCGTGGAGTCCCCGAATTGACCCAAGGATTCCCATGGTCATAAATATCTCATCAAATAGGATTTCTACATGTGTTAGGGCACTTTAATATTTTTATAATATTATTTTTTACCCTTATTGAATAGATTTATGCTCTTACCAAGGTAAATAAATATAATTACTGTTGTTACTAATCATTATATCCAAAAATAAAAGGTATATATTTACAAAATTTGGACCATATGATTTCAAATATGGAATAAATTTTTCCAAATTCAAAATAAAGAAGTTGCAGTAATTAATTTAAAATTAATTCCCATTGTCAAACCTAGAAAGAGGGTTTATAAGAAGTAAAAAACTATCAAAAGATTGACATGTTTTTATATAGAATTTAATTAAGAAATCACTTCCAATGAACATAATTTTATTAAAAGATAAAATATTAAACCTATTACACATTAAAACCAATTAAAATTACAATCTATCTATGTTAATAAATTAGATGAAAATGAAATTTTGATTTAAAATTATTTATTTTTCACTATTCATCAAAAATTGAAACTTTTTAAAAAATTACCAAAATTTCAAACTAAACTAATTTTGATTTTATGAATTAAAAAATGAAGTCCATTTTGAAAAATAATGCTAATATATTTTGAAATAGTATTTTTAGTGTTCATAAATATTTTTTAAACTGCTTCATTGATAGATTATGGTGTGATTGAACTCAGGGTTGTGTACAATGAAATCCATTGAATTATTTAAAAATAATCATACTATGGAAGGATGAGGCGTTTCAATTAATTTGAAAATTAATGAGAGAAACTCATTTTAGAAATTTGATATGTTACTTACATGGATGATAGTAAATAAAGGGATAGTCTAAAAGAGAAAGTAATGGGATATACTGATGATGAGAAGTGGAAATTATGAAAATCATGATTATAGAGTATTATATAACTATTAGGATAGTGAAATTTAATGAGGGTGACATCTTTAATTACTCAAAAAATTGTACTTTATGTTTTCAGGATTAAATAAATATTTTTACATTTTCTTATGTGTTGAATGTGATTTTTCAAAATAATGAAAACCATATTTTACTGAATGAATTATGATTCATCTATTTGTAGGAGTATATATATAGACCATTGATTTATCTAGATTTATAAGCTTAATTTCATTCATTAGTTAAAATAATTTGTGAAGTTTGTTTATAAATAACAGAACATAAACAACTCCCTAAATGAGGAAAAAATGTTTTTTTTATCATTTTTATGATTTTTGTTTAAAAAATTTATTTCATATGCTTTTAATATGTAAAGATCCTATAAATTAATTGTTGTGGTCTTTAATATAATGGACCGTGTTTTTACACATGGTTATTTTTGATATTATAATTATAAGATCACAGGAGAGGAAAAAAATATGATAGGGGGAGAGAATTCCAATGATATTAAATGGAATTGGGGGCATCATTAAATTATTTATATATTTATAATTCCCTGTGTTTTTAAATAATTAATAATTTTTAGTGTTAGAAAATTTAATACCAACAATTAATTTTCTTAATATTTTTATCAATAACACCAAAATACCATTAGGAATACAATAATTTCATGTTTTAAATGATAATACTAATGGAATTTAATGAGTTATATGATATATATATAAAAGAATATTAATTTTAAAATCCATGATTTGTGAATGGTGGTTAATTTATGTAAATGAATACTACTATAAAATAAGTTTATTTTAATATACCATAATTATTGAAATAACATTGTGATGTCACAAACCTGGTTCACTCATTAGTAATCAAATCCAATTTCCCCGAGAGCCTCATGTGGGCCTCCCTGTATGCCAATGTTTATTGACTAGAAGATAGGTTTTATGATAGTATGGTTGGGATATATACCACTCTAACAAATTTGGGTGTAATTATGATAATAATATCACAAGAAGAATAATCTATTTAATGAAACATTGAAATAATTTAAGGACTAATAAATAGACCTCCAAATAATAATAAACAACCAGAATCTGTAACCACTTCTATGTAGAAATGATATTATGTTAGAATAAATGCACAAGAATGCATTGAAGTTGGAATACATAAAATACATGTATATGAAAAAGAAAAAAGAACTTTAAAAATACTCACAAGTATCCTGAGCACAAGCATAATCATCTATTATTATGCTCCCATAAAAAGAACTCCAGATTACATATTTACTAACTTTCCCTTATCCCTATATATATCCATGATTTCAATCCCCATTACCCTCATTCGACACCTACTTATCATACTTTCTTCGGCCTGAGACAAATTTATATGAACATTTAACCATTTTAGTATGGAATGTAAACCATGGAACATTGTGAATGGGTCCATAAAATAAAATGATGTGGGATCCAATGTTAAACCAATTCATCCATGACCATTGGAGTTTGAGTGAACATATTGTAACACCCCGGGATTTTATGAAAAATATTATTTTAATTTCATTAATGTATTATGTTGTATTCTACACCAAGATTACCCTGCTCTATACACAACACCGTATTAGCTTGCAGTATACGCAACACTATTCTTGGACCGTGTTACACACAATTTTGATAATAGTTATTCTACGCAACATTGAGTATATATATATATATATATTAAATGTATTAATGAAATATGGTTGGATTCTGTTATACGAAACAACGAAGGATTCTTTCACAACACGCAACCCTGACTTGGCTTGCATTACACGCAATCGCGACCTTCCTCGATAGCGTGTGTTGTACGCAATACCGGGTTTTAATAAACAATGTTATATTATTATAATATTGTCATGAACTAGTCGTAGTATTTACTAAATTTTTAATTTTATAACATTATTATTCATCTTACACATTTCTAGAACATGGTATAAGAACAAAATAAATTTTTCGGGTAAAATAAGTATTTTTCGAAAAATGCAGTTTTACCGCCTTTTGATGGTGCACCCAATTTAAATATAGTTTTTGACATGTTTATATGTTCAATTTGACAAAATAATATTCTTCCTTTGAATCAGGATATAAAAATTTACATTAGATAAAGTTTTGATATTTTTCCGATAACTTTCATATTTTAATGAATAGTAAAAACACGCTATATTTTAATTAAAAACAACTTTTTTCATCGTAATATCTTATGTGGTTAAATTATAATATTGAATGGTTTTAAAGTATAAATAGAATATATTTTTACCATTTAATATAATGTATGTCATTAGCATTGATTTTACCTTGAATTCGTAGGTTAAATCAATTCAATCTTTTGCAATGTTTTAAAGAAAAACCCGTTTTCTTTCGACAACGGGATTAATTTTAAGTTAATTTCTGCATCTTTTGTGTATTGAATTTGGAAAAATGGATTCCATATTTGGAATCAGTGGGTCCAAATTATGTTAATAAGCTATTTTTTATTTTTGGGAATTATGAATAGTAACTACGGTAAATTTTATTTACCATAGTTAAAGGTAAATCGGGTAATTAAGGGTAAATATAATATTTTAAAATTACCCTAACAAATGTCAAAATCCTATTGGATGACTAAAAGTAGACCCATATCACCTAAGGGTCGGATTAGAATCATTTAATGGATATTTGTCCATGAAAATAACTTAATTATTATTAAAACCAAAGAAAGTGACAACATGTCACTCTCTTAAATCTTATAAGTATAATAATTTTAAATTAGTGATAAACATCATAAAATTTCGAACATGAATAGTCTCCAGAAACCTAACAAACTTATCTACATCATGAGAATTTATTTAGAATTTTTTGGGATTAAATAATTACCATTATTTGTGACACAATAGTAATGCAGAAATTATTTATCTAGTGAAAAATCAAGAATATAGTTTTTATTAAACTAATAGTGACCATAAAAGGCACAAAACCCTGACCAAAACTTATTGGTCATGTAAATGGAAACAATAATCATCCAATAGTAGAATATTTGACCATTTGGAGCCTTATACAAGCTATTATGACACCTATATTATTTTATTTTAAATGATGCCAAAGTTGTCACCTTCAGAATTTAATAAATATAACAATTTAAATATTGTGATTTTAAGATGATAAATTCGAGTAAAAGAATTATTGTGAAAGTTAATATATTTATCTTCATAATAGGATTTTATTTTAAATTTTTATACAACAAATAAGTATATTAAATAATTATACAAAAATGATGTAGTAATTATTTTATTAAGAGATAAACCAAAAAAATGGTTTTAAAAATAATAAAATAAATATTATATGAACTATTTAATGTGATACACTAATTTTATAGATACATATGACCTTTTATTAATATATTAAATCTTTTAGTTCGAAAATATCTTCTGTATATATTTTAGTTAAATTCAAATAAATGAATAGTGTCAAAATTGACACTATTGTTATTTTACAAAAATAACATATTATAAAATTGTTTAAAAATCACAAAAATATTTAAAAATTATAAATTTAAATCTATATGGTCTATAATGTTATAAAGTAAACAATTATGGAAAATTCACAACAAATAAGTAATTATTTGTTATAATTTAAAATTTAGAATTTTATTACCACAAATAAACTTAAATAGATTAAATAAGGATAAATGAAAATGATAAGGTTTAAAATAAGATCCAAACATGTCTAAATTTGATTGGTGGATGCGATTACAACCCTATATCATCTAATCTTCGAATATGAGTCATTTTTGGAGGTTTTTAAGTGGGGTTAGATTTATTATAAATTAATATTTTTAAGAATTCCTAATGTGCCCCTCTCCTCCCTTATAAAAGGACACCTCCTCCCCCTCCTCCTCACACCAAACTGAGCACTCAAGCTCGGCCAACCCCTGCCAAAATCCCTTCTCCACTTTCCTAGAATAATCCTAGAGGTCCTGGTCTTCTTCAAAGACCTATCTTAGTTCCCTAAGTGAAGGATTCAAAGAGGTGTTCCAAAGAAGAGGTAATATCCATTACCGATCTTTTCAATTTCATTCTTCTTCAACTTCTTCTTCTTTAGTTGTTTCATGATAAAGTAATAACATCAGTATTTATTATATACTGATATGTTATTATAAATATGAAACAACTCTAATTAACCTTCTATCCATCCTATGGAAAAAGGAAATCACCGCGCGTGCGTACGTACGGAATACCGTCTCCACGCCGTGGTGTAATCTATTTTCCGCCACCACCTTAATTGGATGGGTATAAAGGTGTAATGAGTAACTATATATGATTATTATAAAGTGATATTGATACTGAAATAGTATACATACACTTCAACACAATTCCACGACCATGGGAACGATATCATCGCTCGTGCGTACGTACGGACTACCGTCTCCACGACGTGATGAGATTCATTCTCAATGATTAACCATTCATGAATGATTATAAAGTATATATAATAAGTACTAATTAAATATATGACCTAATAATTATACTGGAATTATTTATATTTATATGTATGTCATCTACTTAATTCCATTCAATTCAATAAGGAAACGAAAACAGCGTTCATGCGTACGTACGGACTACCGTCTCCATGAACGATGTATTTCTTTCCATTTACTGATTTATTATATATGTATAATCTGAATATATATATATAAATCATGTTTTATATTCTGGAATTAAGTAATCATGATCTAAGTAATCATATGAATAATTACAAGTTAAAAACACGAACGACAAATGAGACGATTTTACCCAAAACGCTATATTAACATGAATTTACAAAAGAACGGGAAATATAAAGTCATAAGTGGACCATATATGATATAATAACAATGAATATGATTCTGGAATAAGTCAATAACATGATTTAAATCATTATACAGGAGGTTCGGACACTTACAAAGCAAGTCGGACATAAGGTAAGGGAAATATCACAATCTCATTTTTATCCGAGATTGTTTATTCGTAAGTATTTACTGGGGTGTATTTTATCATCCACATCCATGTTTCATAAATATGTAATATTATTTCAATCCACCTACAATTTTTTAAATCCATTTTTACCCTTCGGTGAGTTTTTAGTAAAGAATATGAAATGAATCTTTTGTCGCTTTTTCGTACGAGGTGATTTTTTGACTTTTCCGACAAAAGTACGAAGAATGTTTTTTTTAACGTATACGGCATGAATGGATTTTTAAAACATTATTTCCAATAATCTTACTTTACAAGTTTTCAAGTTTATTTTTAATCAACTTCTTTTAGTTTAAAGTTTTATGACATGTTAAGAAATGAAAAATGTTTTTAAAGAAGAAAGGATATTTTCCTCAAGAATTCATTTCAAGTGTTTTTTTTAAAACTATTTTTCCATCTAAGATGACGTTATTTGATATGTATGTTTCAAGTAAAATGTCTCTATGATATAAATGGTTTCAGTTTTCTTATGATGAAATGATATCAATTGTTTATGGATTATGATGGCATGATGTTTAAGAATCCCATTTTATTACATGGGTTATGAAATGATGTATGATTTATGATTTTGTGGCACACATAAGAATGGTATCATTATGAGATGGGTGGGACCTATATCTCCCTCCAATGAATTGGGTAATGATTTTATATCTCATGAGATAGACATGGCTGGAATGGTAGGTTATACCGGTTTAGTGAAACAGGACTGAAACGAGGGTTACTCGATTCAGAAAGGGACATTGTCCACTAAGATAGTCTTGGAAATGAGTCTTGACTAACAAGAAATGATTCTCTATGATTATGTGTGAATACCACAAAGTTTCATGTTTTATGTTATGATTATTGTTATTACATTTCACTGCCATGATTTATCCCATGTTATGAAATTATGCTCTCTTTTGCAGGATAAGATTTCCAAAATGTTATGTTCTTATGAATACGATGTGAATGATATTTCTTTTGTTTACCCTTACTGAGCATTTGAGCTCACCCTTTTATGTTTTCTTTTCCCCAGGATATAAAGAAAGGTTTTAGGTAAAAAAAAAGGGAAGATCTTTATAGGAGATGTTGAAGATCTTTCACCACGATTAGAAGATTACGTTCCGAGTTTCCAAAGACACTAAACTATTACGATCCTTGTGTCTGTGTTTATTTGTTATGTAATAAGTATTCTGAAAATGTAATATAATGTCAATGTACGTCAGGCTTTGGGTCTCTACAGTTGGTATCAGAGGAAAGGTTTAGTCAACCTTTGGAAACTAGGATGCGAAAACGTTAGTGAGATCCCTAGAGATATTTATAAGGTATGTCTAGGGATGCCCCTAAGTATAAGTATACGTATAGGATATAGTCCTAGAACTATGGTAACGATATTAGATTAAACCAAAGATGTTAGATATTTAAGTTTCTCCCCCTTTATTATGATTTTTTCCTCTCACACTATTCTTTTTGGGTTTTAGAAAATGGATGGAAACAAGGTGATTCACGATAATGGAGGAAATGATGGACAATGGAATGATATTATTCATGAGCAAACAAATGAAATGGGATTTGGAAGTCCAAACATCATTATTATGCCGAATCAAGAATCTCATAATATGATCAATAAAGTAAAATTTGGTAAGTTTCCTGACTCGGCTAATAAGAGAAAGATGGAGTTTCATGATAATCATAGAGGAAAGAAAGTTCAATTTCCCCTATGTAAATCATGTGGGAAGAGGCATCAAGGAGAATGTTTCAAAGGAACTGGAAGATGCTTTGGGTGTGGAAAAGAAGGACACAAAGCCAGTAAGTGCAAAGGAAAAGGTTCAGTTAACACCAGGGATGAGGATAATGGTATTTCTACGACTTCAACAATGGTTAAATGTTTTAAATGTGGAATGTACGGGCATTATGCAAACCAATGCCCTAAGGGAAAGTCTCATGAAGATAATCGGTATGGTCGTATGGGAAGTATTTATGTGGATGATGATGAAGAGACTACCAATGATATGTGAGATGAAAGAATTGTTGATGCTCGGTCAATGGTTTAAGAATGTAGTGGAATGATTAGATGTTTATCATGTGTAATGTTGTATAAGTAATCTCATGGTACTATGGAATAAAGAGACATGTAAGGATTGTTACATTGTTGTCTGATTAATGTTACCAGTATCCATGAAAGGTTATTCAGATATTTTTGTAATGTAGATGATATGCGCATAATGAAGGGATAAGGATCAAATGAAATGTTTGACAGTATTCATGAGCTCATGATTGATATAAAGACTAAGTGATATCATGGTTTGAGTATATAGAATTTTGAGGATTTTGGTATGTGGAAAGTGTTAACTTTTATCTGCATTCATGTTTTCACTAAGGTATTCATGAGAATACACGATTAAGGACTTTGAATGTTTGGAATGTGACCAACAAAACATATCTTATGATATATGGGGATCGACGATGGTGTTAAATCTCTGGTAATCGTTTTCACTATATTATGAGAGTCGACTAAAGTATTATGGATAAGCCTAAAGATTGGAATGGATTATGTTGGACACAAGTTAGTATTGTTTGTTTTTTTGATATTATTGATGGGATGTTATAGTAATATAGTTTTGGAAAAAGGGACAACCTGTAGGACGGGCGACAACCCATCGCTTCGAACAAGGCTGTGGGAATCGAACCCACAACTGAAGTGCGACTGGCCTTTATCACCTACCACTGGCCTACAGGAAGTCCCTGTTTAGTAGAAACTAGTTTTATTATATTAATCATTATGATATATGAAGTATAAGTCCATTTTAGGAACCATATATGATTAATCTCACTATAGATCGACTTATGTATATAATTTTTGCTAACCTTTTGTTTGAGACGGATGGAATGACCCGTCATTCTATCACATTATCTGCTAACACTTCACGAATAACAAATTCAACTTCATTTATTTAAGAGATGAAGTGGAAATTGTTCAAGGCACGAACAATAGTGAGATTGTACCAAAATAAAGTAAGTATTTATTCTAATTCAAATTTTCAACTTTAGGGAAATGATCTTGAAAACCAAAAATGTTGTCCTAGTGATCTTATACCTGAGGAATCAGATGGTACCTTATATCATCACAAATCTATGGATTTGTGATTACTGGCTTTTCCATAGCCATGTTCTCTACCACTCTCCATCAGAACATGATGGTTAGATTTCTCTTCCATATCCATATTTTCACCTATGTGGATACCCAGTGATTAGTTTATTTTGGTAATCGTTACATTTCATAAATTAGTTTTTAAAGCCAAGTTTTGGTAATCCTTTTTACGATGTGGGTTTCTATTAAAGAAACTTTCGAATAGTAAACCATTTATAACCCCGACGAATTTCGAGGGCGAAATTCATTTTAAGGGGGGTAGAATGTAACACCCCGAAATTTTATGAAAAATATTATTTTAATTTCATTAATGTATTATGTTGTATTCTACACCAAGATTACCCTGCGCTATACACAACACCGTATTAGCTTGCAGTATACGCAACACTATTCTTAGACCGTGTTACACACAATTTTGATAATAGTTATTCTATGAAACATTGAGTATATATATATATATATATATTAAATGTATAAATGAAATATGGTTGGATTCTGTTATACGAAACAACGAAGGATTCTTCCACAACACGCAACCCTGACTTGGCTTGCATTACACGCAATCGCGACCTTCCCCGATAGCGTGTGTTGTACGCAATACCGGGTTTTAATAAACAATGTTATATTATTATAATATTGTCATGAACTAGTCGTAGTATTAACTAAATTTTTAATTTTATAAAATTATTATTCATCTTACACATTTCTAGAACATGGTATAAGAATAAAATAAATTTTTCGGGTAAAATAAATATTTTTCGAAAAATGCATTTTTACCGCCTTTTGATGGTGCACCAAATTTAAATATAGTTTTTGACATGTTTATATGTTCAATTTGACAAAATAATATTCTTCCATTGAATCAGGATATAAAAATTTACATTAGATAAAGTTTTGATATTTTTCCGATAACTTTCATATTTTAATGAATAGTAAAAACACGCTATATTTTAATTAAAAACAACTTTTTTCATCGTAATATCTTATGTGATTAAATTATAATATTGAATGGTTTTAAAGTATAAATAGAATATATTTTTACCATTTAATATTATGTATGTCATTAGCATTGATTTTACCTTGAATTCGTAGGTTAAATCAATTCAATCTTTTGCAATGTTTTAAAGAAAAACCCGTTTTCTTTCGACAATGGGATTAATTTTAATTTAATTTCTGCATCTTTTGTGTATTGAATTTGGAAAAATTGATTCCATATTTGGAATCAGTGGGTCCAAATTATGTTAATAAGCTATTTTTTATTTTTGGGAATTATGAATAGTAACTACGGTAAATTTTATTTACCATAGTTAAAGGTAAATCGGGTAATTAAGGGTAAATATAATATTTTAAAATTACCCTAACAAATGTCAAAATCCTATTGGATGACTAAAAGTCGACCCATATCACCTAAGGGTCGGATTAGAATCATTTAATGGACATTTTTCCATGAAAATAACTTAATTATTATTAAAACCAAAGAAAGTGACAACATGTCACTCTCTTAAATCTTATAAGTATAATAATTTTAAATTAGTGATAAACATCATAAAATTTCGAACATGAATAGTCTCCAGAAATCTAACAAAATTATCTACATCATGAGAATTTATTTAGAATTTTTTGGGATTAAATAATTATCATTATTTGTGACACAATAGTAATGCAGAAATTATTTATCTAGTGAAAAATCAAGAATATAGTTTTTATTAAACTAATAGTGACCATAAAAGGCACAAAACCCTGACCAAAACTTATTGGTCATGTAAATGGAAACAATAATCATCCAATGGTCGAATATTTGACCATTTGGAGCCTTATACAAGCTATTATGACACCTATATTATTTTATTTTAAATGATGCCAAAGTTGTCACCTTCATAATTTAATATATATAACAATTTAAATATTGTGATTTTAAGATGATAAATTCGAGTAAAAGTATTATTCTGAAAGTTAATATATTTATCTTCATAATAGGATTTTATTTTAAATTTTTATACAACAAATAAGTATATTAAATAATTATACAAAAATGATGTAGTAATTATTTTATTAAGAGATAAACCAAAAAATGGTTTTAAAAATAATAAAATAAATATTATATGAACTATTTAATGTGATACACTAATTTTATAGATACATATGACCTTTTATTAATATATTAAAGCTTTTAGTTCGAACATATCTTCTGTATATACTTTATTTAAATTCAAATAAATGAATAGTGTCAAAATTGACACTATTGTTATTTTACAAAAATAACATATTATAAAATTGTTTAAAAATCACAAAAATATTTAAAAATTATAAATTTAAATCTATATGGTCTATAATGTTATAAAGTAAAAAATTATGGAAAATTCACAACAAATAAGTAATTATTTGTTATAATTTAAAATTTAGAATTTTATTACCACAAATAAACTTAAATAGATTAAATAAGGATAAATGAAAATGATAAGGTTTAAAATAAGATCCAAACATGTCTAAATTTGATTGGTGGATGAGATTACAACCCTATCTCATCTAATATTCGAATATGAGTAATTTTTGGAGGTTTTTAAGTGGGGTTAGATTTATTATAAATTAATATTTTTAAGAATTCCTAAGGTGCCCCTCTCCTCCCTTATAAAAGGACACCTCCTCCCCCTTCTCCTCACACCAAACTGAGCACTCAAGCTCGGCCAACCCCTGCCAAAATCCCTTCTCCACTTTCCTAGAATAATCCTAGAGGTCCTGGTCTTCTTCAAAGACCTATCTTAGTTCCCTAAGTGAAGGATTCAAAGAGGCGTTCCAAAGAAGAGGTAATATCCATTACCGATCTTTTCAATTTCTTTCTTCTTCAACTTATTCTTCTTTAGTTGTTTCATGATAAAGTAATAACATCAGTATTTCTTATATACTGATATGTTATTATAAATATGAAACAGCTCTAATTAACCTTCTATCCATCCTATGGAAAAAGGAAATCACCGCGTGTGCGTACGTACGGAATACCGTCTCCACGCCGTGGTGTAATCTATTTTCCGCCACCACCTTAATTGGATGGGTATAAAGGTGTAATGAGTAACTATATATGATTATTATAAAGTGATATTGATACTGAAATAGTATACATACACTTCAACACAATTCCACGACCATGGGAACGATATCATCGCTCGTGCGTACGTACGGACTACCGTCTCCACGACGCGATGAGATTCATTCTCAATGATTAACCATTCATGAATGATTATAAAGTATATATAATAAGTACTAATTAAATATATGACCTAATAATGATACTGGAATTATTTATATTTATATGTATGTCATCTACTTAATTCCATTCAATTCAATAAGGAAACGAAAACAGCGTTCATGCGTACGTACGGACTACCGTCTCCATGAACAGTGTATTTCTTTCCATTTACTGATTTATTATATATGTATAATCTGAATATATATATATAAATCATGTTTTATATTCTGGAATTAAGTAATCATGATCTATGTAATCATATGAATAATTACAAGTTAAAAACACGAACGACAAATGAGACGATTTTACCCAAAACGCTACATTAACATGAATTTACAAAAGAATGGGTAATATAAAGTCATAAGTGGACCATATATGATATAATAACAATGAATATGATTCTGGAATAAGTCAATAACATGATTTAAATCATTATATAGGAGGTTCGGACACTTACAAAGCAAGTCGGACATAAGGTAAGGGAAATATCACAATCTCATTTTTATCCGAGATTGTTTATTCGTAAGTATTTACTGGGGTGTATTTTATCATCCACATCCATGTTTCATCAATATGTAATATTATTTCAATCCACCTACAATTTTTTAAATCCATTTTTACCCTTCGGTGAGTTTTTAGTAAAGAATATGAAATGAATCTTTTGTCGCTTTTTCGTACGAGGTGATTTTTTGACTTTTCCGAAAAAAGTACGAAGAATGTTTTTTTAACATATACGGCATGAATGGATTTTTAAAAAATTATTTCCAAGAATCTTACTTTACAAGTTTTCAAGTTTATTTTTAATCAACTTCTTTTAGTTTAAAGTTTTATGACATGTTAAGAAAGGAAAAATGTTTTTAAAGAAGAAAGGATATTTTCCTCAAGAATTCATTTCAAGTGTTTTTTTTAAAACTATTTTTCCATCTAAGATGACGTTATTTTATATGTATGTTTCAAGTAAAATGACTCTATGATTTAAATGGTTTCAGTTTTCTTATGATGAAATGATATCAATTGTTTATCGATTATGATGGCATGATGTTTAAGAATCCCATTTTATTACTTGGGTTATGAAATGATGTATGATTTATGATTTTGCGGCACACATAAGAATGGTATCATTATGAGATGGGTGGGACCTATATCTCCCTCCAATGCATTGGGTAATGATTTCATATCTCATGAGATAGACATGGCTGGAATGGTAGGTTATACCGGTTCAGTGAAACAGGACTGAAACGAGGGTTACTCGATTCAGAAAGGGACTTTGTCCACTAAGATAGTCTTGGCAATGAGTCTTGACTAACAAGAAATGATTCTCTATGATTATGTGTGAATGACACAAAGTTTCATGTTTTAAGTTATGATTATTGTGATTACATTTCACTGCCATGATTTATCCCATGTTATGAAATTATGCTCTCTTTTGCAGGTTAAGATTTCCAAAATGTTATGTTCTTATGAATACGATGTGAATGATATTTCTTTTGTTTACCCTTACTGAGCATTTGAGCTCACCCTTTTATGTTTTCTTTTCCTCAGGATATAAAGAAAGGTTTTAGGTAAAAAAAGGGAAGATCTTTATAGGAGATGTTGAAGATCTTTCCCCACGATTAGAAGAATACGTTCCGAGTTTCCAAAGTCACTAAACTATTACGATCCTTGTGTGTGTGTTTTTTTGTTATGTACTAAGTATTCCACAAATGTAATGTAATGTCAATGTACATCAGGCTTTGGGTCTCTACACATATGGTAAAAATATTGTATATTGGGTATAAGGTTTTGATTATTATATAATATATAATCCCTTGTAATTTGACCATATATATTTTAGACTACAACAAAGGAAGATGGTGAATGTGATCCTGGGTTAATACTAATTTGGATCCCATGGAGACAATCCATGAAATCAAGTGTGCGAGGAAATCAACATAAATCTACGGCGATAATCATGTCATTTTATTTTTTGGAGATAAAGGTGAATAATCAGTGATAAAACAAGGAATTAACTAATAAAATACATTTATTGAACCATAGTTTTCAATATAACATAGCATCTTTACGGATTAACTAGGGTGGAATACATTGAGTTGTCAAGCAATTCCTTTGAGAATCCAAGGCCGGATCAAGCTATCCCACTCCTTTAAATAAATAGTTCTATAGTATTAAAACTAATTAATATTATATTATCAATATTTTTATTTCGCATGTCATTTAATAGTTCCAATAATATTCATGTCATCATAAATGCCTCTTACGATTTATAATTATGTCAATGTGAGTAGACAGGTGATCATATAGTTCATTTAAATCAACTATGGCTTCAATCAGAAAGTTTCAAGCTCAACACACCAAAGGGTTGGTTTGGTCACAGGGAAATAATGGTAAATCATTAGAATGCAATTGAATACACTATATGTGGTGTTTATGGTTGAGTATATTATCCTCTAACTACATCTAAGTGGTTTAAAACATCATAGTTACAGTATAAATAATTAATTTAGGTTATTACTAATTTAATGAGAAACTAAAAGGAAGTATGATGTATAGAAAAACAGTAAAAAATTATATAAAACTATACATTCAGGGAAAAATCATAGACCACATACCTCCTTCTATTATAGACCCCTCATCCAGTAGCATCCTTAGATGTGGGATAAATGGAGATAAAATTAATAATCCTTACACAACCCCTAAAAATAGGGTATAAAATCTCACATGGAAATAGTATCCTAGATAGTGAAGAAAATAGTGAAAGTAAGTAAGAGGAATAATATATTTACCAAAGTGGATCCAATGAAACTAACAACAATAAAATTGATGATCCTGAAAATGAGACACCTAAAAACCTATGAGATTGGTAGAGGATGATCTCACGTCTGTGGATGTTGTGTATTCTAGGGAGAAGAAGAATAATATAATTTTTCTGAGATAATTGGTTGAAAGGGTAATTTCTAATGTTTTTAATAGATCGCATAGATTGATAACTCAGTTTAAAAAAATTCTCCAACCATTCACACCTTCTGTCAAAGTTTCCCTGCCTCGCATGGTTCTTGTGTGTTGGTATAAAAACTAGTCACATATAGTACGTTGGGTAATGTCCAAAGAAACTCACCCTACATGGTGAATGTTCATGGTTATAAAAACAATATTTACACTATGTGACAGACTTTGAATAACACATTCTAGGGCGCATGGTTGAGCCACATTGTTAGAATTAACTGTGCACTAACAATGTGCGTCCTCATGTGTCATTAAAAAATGAAATTTGCGCACCATAATAGGTTGGAATGCTCCTGAATCCTCTATGATTCCATTAATAACGTATATTTAGATAGAACTAATATTTTAGACCAAAATAAAAATGACTTTGACCTAGAAAATAGGTATCTTATTCAATTTCCCCCTAATAACAAATTTTCCTAGTGTTTCCCTTGAAAAAGTGGTAGAGAACAATCCGCGACTAACACTTATCACTAAAAAATATATTTGAATCTCACTCCCCATTTTCCTCTTGTATGTGTTAATACATCAATAACACCTATAATAGATGAATAATCCTACCTCAGATTTCCATTGTGATATAAATAATGATACAAACTAGAAACTCCGAAAATCATTATACTCTAATCGGACATCCTCTGAATAAAAATCATGGGATGTGTCAAATTAACAAAGAAATATTTGAGAATTATGGAATATGTAATGAATTTCAATGTACCTATGAGGATGATCTGTCTAATATCAAATAGAAATGACTCTCTATTATCTCTAGGTTTCATAAAAAATTTAGTAACCAGCTTCCCTAGTCTCTAAATTTGTTGATGACCCAATAATGAATAAACATGAAAAAAGAATCAATATCCAACTTCAAACTCTATAGGTCCAAAATGATTATCGGTGTAAGATATTTTCCTAAACTGGGATACAGATATACATTTGCTAGTCAATATTACTAATTCTGATGTCTCATAGAAGAGATAATCACCAAGTGTCACATCACCCATACCTTCTTTTATAAAATGGTAAACAACACTACCTATCATTGAGTGCCTCAAACCGATCCATTTATGAAATTAAAAAAACTATTACTATAAAATAATTCAACTAAATAAATTATATTTTTCAATTAGCCTCCCAAATTTAGGATACATTCTCAAATGATATCTTTTAACACCTGTATAGTATAGTTCGATTCATTGTCAATCTCAGTGTGGAATGATGTAATAAAAAGTACATTTGAAACTAGAGACATATACATCCCATTCCTGAACTGAGAAGAAAAGTGGGCATCCATATCTAATAATATGGTTATTAGAACAACATGATGCTATATTATATCTCATACATAAATTCTCTCAAGTCTATACACTATGAAGGTCTCTTCTGTTTGTAAGAAATGGAGAACCATCATCTCCATGTCTACAATCAAGGATATTGTTTCACTTCCCCACAATGATCTTGAAAACCCCCTAAAAATCTAGTGTTATTAAATTCCATTTACGACCTTGAATGGGTAGTATCTATAAATGACCCATAAGGAACTAGTTTTCTTCCTTCACACTCATATTGTAGAACATCGAGTAAAACACATGAGATATTATTTTTCATATTTGACCACCAATAATTGATGCATATATCCAAGTTCATTTTACTGTTCAAAAGATTTAATTCCCACATATAAGATTTAGATTTTCACATAAACTCCTCTAAAAACATTTAAGCCCCAAGAATGGTCCATGTACATGAATGATCTCATCTTGATTAACAACCCTACCATGTAACAATTCATTTAATAATACATATTCCCTTATGTTTAATTCATGGGGATCATAAAGTAGCAGCATTTGTAGTTTATCCCAATGTGATGAAGTTACTACTCAAGAAAAAAAGACAGATATACACTAGATCTGTTTTGAATCTAGATACATATCAGAATGAAAATTGATCAAATACCTCTTTACTAAAATCCTAAATAACATTAATATGTTTTTTTGTCTTAAATATTCTACAACTACATTTCCCTTCCCATTAATGTAAGTAATCCCATATTAAAAATAATAAAGGCCTTCAACCAGTCATCATTATCCAAAGTTATTATTATATTGACAGAATGTGTACATAATGGTTTTATGGTCCATGTACAACATAAAACATTCCCCTAATATGTAATGTCTCATATAATGTAAATCATGAACCACTTATTATAACACGAGGTCATGAATCAGTTTACTAATCCTGTGAGACCTCAACTGATGAATCTTGTGTCCTTTGACTCATTTTACTTGCATCAAATAGCTCCTCTCTAGATACCTGATATTCTATAACAAAATCTACAGACTATTCAATGATTAGTTATAATCACAATTGATGCTAATGTCTACCTACCTTTCAACTCCTAAAACTAATTCAAATAACCTTATTAATATGAAAACATAACACCCTTATAAGTCAAGCCATTATTTAGTGATTAATGGTAGAAAGTTTTTCAATAAAATTATAACTATAGATAGCTAACCAAAATAATCTCTATATGTCAATGATGTTCTTGGGATTCATCTTGGAATCAATGTATGTGTCCTTATTTAGATCCACTAATAATCGTAATTTTAATACTATTTGATCATGTATGTGAACTATATCAAAACAAATGTTGAATTTAGTGAGATCAGTATATATTTTGCTCTATCCAAGTGTATTTTATATGATTTTAGTGGGTTTGGCATGATCATGCGTAGTATGAGAATAAAAAAAGATATCATTCATGAGGAAAACCATAAATGAATCAATGTACTAGTGGAATACCTGTTCATTAAACCATAAAATAGCTGGCATGTTGGTCAGAGGGAACGACATAACCAAATATATATCCAATCAAAAAATTACAATGTTTTATTTGGTATATTAAAGTTACTAAGTCACACTAAATATATAATTGATCTGAAATAAATATTTGAGAACACCCAAGATCTTCATAGCTTATCAAAGTGATCTTGAAGACATGTTGGAGTGAACGGGTACATAACTATAAAATAATTCAACCTCCAGTAATCCACCCCAATCTAGAGGTTCCCCTTAGCGTTCTTTGAAAAAAAATATGCCCAGCTCGAAGGAGATGTACTACGTCATGTAAAACCTTTATGTCCCAACTCATCTAAGTTCCAATTTATTTCCGACAGTTCTATTGGATCCATCCTATATAGACGAATCGAAAATGGTTCCCCTATGGGGAAGCGATTAAGCAGGAACAATACCTATCTCTAAAGAGGTATCTTAGAAATATATTCTATTAAAATAACTCTAAATGCATCGACCAAAAGTGGAATGTATACAATTTTATTCGACATTCATTAAAAAATGACTGTAACTCATCGTTGGCAGTCCACCTAGAACTTGATTCTCAATTCTATCATTACATTCCAATACATCCCACTATTCTTTATGAATGTTTATATCATCCTTATGTAATATAAAAGACATCCATTGATGAGAAAAACCAGTATAGTAAATGTAATGTACTAAACATTGTAACCCAATAATCATGTAAAATTTTGGTATCTTGAGGATAAAATGGTTCAATATGAAATTGTAACTATCAATGTTAATGGGATGCACCTTGCATCTATGACCATATTTTGATTGTAATCCCAATAGAGTATCAAGATTAACTACCATCCAATGTTACTATACCTTGAGTCAAAGACTCTCTATCACAACCATAGATAAAATTGAGTGATAGGTTCATGTGTAAAATAATGGAAAAATCATGTTTGATTCTACTGAGATAGTACCTCACACCACAGAAGAATTGACACTCTACTTAGTTATAGGTTGCACTACATGTGATAGACCATATCAAATACCATGAGCTCCATACTGACTTACCTGAGTAGATCTTCTCTACAAACATAGTACATCATAATTATGGCTTTTTCGTCCTGATCCACCACCTCAGCCACATCATGTATTGGTACTCTAGATCATTTACTCATGAAAAGGTATTGACCCCACAAAATATTATAAAGCTAGTGAATATCCTCTACAACTATGAACTGATGGAATGCTCCATTAAAATAACAATAGATGTCTAATTCAACTACATTCATAATACTCACATAGGTTTATTTCCGTCTGAGGCTTTGTGTGGCCATGTCTTTCATAATGATGGTACACCACATAACTATATCTGTGGATAATAGGACTACTACTACCCACCTATGAACTCCCAAAGTGATTTTTGATTCCACTGGATAATCCAATTAAATATCCTCAGGATGAATGACCAATCCCTATACCTTTAGCTTATCTCATGTTACAATCAAAGATAAGTTCATGGATCATAATCTTAGAGAGCCTAACCAATCATAATACATTATCCTATGATTGTATTGAATTCTTGAGCACATCCATAAATTATCTAACTTTGAGTAGCTCATCACCAAATAGGGTTTGTGAAAGAGCTCAGTGATGAATGTTGAGTAATCCATGAGAGACATAGATCCCTACACTAGATGTAATAACTCTCTATCTCGATCTAATCTCAGTGTCTTCAGAAAGAAGTAGTCATAGATAATAGTTTGGAAGTCTGTCCTAACCATTACTCAATACTGATCTACCTCATATAAAACATCCAAAAAATGTTTAAAATATAATTTAGGAATGTAATTTTTGATCTTATAACACCTTTCTGTAGGCATACCTATTTGCTCATAGATAGAACAAATGGACTTCCTTTGAGTTAACAGCCTCAGATCCACCATCCCATGAGAAAGTTGGTAGGTTCTACTATATGAAATCCCTCACCAACCATGACATAGTCGATGATGGTTATTGAGATCCAATAATTGATTTTACAAATTTTAAGCATCCTGGTCAGAGATAAGTGTCAATTCCATGTCAGGGTTTTTAGGTGGAATTGCCAGAGGTGACCGTATTGGAACTATAGGTGGGTCCAGGTCCACTATCTCTAGAGCATGGTTCTCTTCAGCTTCCTGGTTCTCAAATTAAAGCCTTAATGGATGTATATGTCAAAAATTTTGAGAACATGACACACACAAAACAATATGAGTGGATGATGTTTTTTGGATAAAAAGACTGGAATAATGGGTCAATACACAAATCACACTCACCAAACTACAAAATTTATGGTCAATGTATTGGTATGAATCAATGTTTCAACTATTTAAAATCCATTATATTGATTGTATATTGAATTTTATAGAGGAAAAACCATTTATGTATCTTTTGTAACACCCATTTAATAGTAATAATTTCGACAAAGAGATTAAAACATAAGTATATTTCTATTTTCATGGACAATAGAAATGTGAGATGAGTCACCATTACAAAGTTATAAAGTCATAACATTATATACTATAATTGGTAATTCATGTAACTGCAACTGAACCCCTACATCTAATATCAGGATGACGTGATACCACATATGATTATTGGAGTATATTGAACCATATTCCCAGTTTATAGAATCAAAATAAATATAAATAATATTTTGAATCCATTTAATTGTATCTAGATAACATTTTATCTAATGTAACTAATGTAAGAAGGAAAAACCATTTCAAAATTGGTCATTTAAATTCTACTATCAAACAATGAGGAAAAATTCTTTTTTGGTTGATGTATACAATTTAAGTAACCATTTATTTTATCTTACATCATGTATGATATTTCTGTATAAATATAACTTTACCAACCAAAGAACATAGGATATTCCAGTGTCATTGCAATAAGTGAAATAAACATTGAATGGCATATTTGCGTCTTATATATTAATAAGTTATTATGATTGTGCATGGGATAATAATCCCTTTCCAAACTGGTCTTGAGTAAATATATAAAAATATAATAAAAAAATCATATATCATGTGTGTCACCTAGAATGGAAATAGTACAATTTTAGTAGAAAAAATCTAAAACATTATGTCAAATCCTGGGAAACATGGATTTTTCCCTAAACATGTGATTCCGACGCTTTCGCCAGGGTGCGCGCATCCGTATGTGGAGGACGCACAACTGTTGCCCCGCATTCCCACTTTCTAAAGGTGGGCGGCAATCATTCCTTATTCAGGTATGTTTGCTCCTTGATCGAAACAGGATGATGGGATGTCGGTTCTTCCTTCTATGGATTCCACCTCAAAACTCAACACCTAGTCCAGGTCTCCCTCATAGATTTAATACATTGTTCGTGAATCTCATTCCCAGTGCCATATCTTCATGGACGCTGGTTAATTAAACTACTTCTGTCAAGACTTTCCATAGGGTCTTGACATGGTAGTGACCTTCCATTGGAGCAGACGGCAACATCAGTCATGTCAGGGCATCTCTGGGTGCGTGGACATAGGGGAACCTGTATTCTTCCTTATAAGAGGGCATCTCAAGGGTGCAGAATGCAAGGCATGTATCTGAGGTTCTCCTCAGCTTCCCGTGTTTAACAAAGGGTATTCTATGAGTTTAACGTCTTACGGAGATGATTACGCCAAAGGCGTGTCATCCGAGGTTTTCCTCAGGCATCTCATGTTTATCACGAGGTAGGGTGTGAGTTTAACGTCTTACGGAGACGGTTACGCCAAAGGCTTGTCATCCCAGGTTTTCCTTAGGCATCTCATGTTTATCACGAGGTAGGCCGTGAGTTTAACATCTTGCAGAGACGGTTACGCCAAAGGCATGTCATCTGAGGTTTTCCTCAGGCATCTCATGTTTATCTCAAGGTAGGCCGTGAGTTTAATGTCTTACGGAGACAGAATGAGGGTGATCAGAAAGTCCCATAGAGACGGATCAGATTGGTATATCCCTAGGAGGGAACACCTAGAATTTTTACCAAGGGGATGGATCAGAACGCCCAATGTGGACGAATCTGAGGTGGTGTGCCCCATGTAGGGGAGATGTCACACCGTAATGGTTGATCTGAACACCACTAAGGGCAGATCAGGGAGAGTACACCCCAGAATGGGGGACACCAAGGTCTACCATTGGCTGGGATTAAACCTCATGATGTTTTCCTACATACCCTGTGTAGAGTTCTGGGATAAAAAGCCACGTAGTTTGAATGAGGTGATGAATCGGGGTGTACACAGAGGACAACGACCTGGAGGTATGCTGGGGCTTATAAGTGGAAAGCCGCCCATGCGCCGCTAGAAGCCGCGAGAAGGTGGATGGCATGATCCCACCGGTATGTGGTGGCCCCGGTGAGAATCAGGATGGGTGATGGATGGATGGATGAAGTGGAGAGGGAATGAAATGGGACCATCGCAGGGGTGACGGTGAAGTTGGGATTGAGCCTCGAAGAGACCTCCTACGTATCCCTGTGGCAGGGAATCAAAGTCTGTGTAGTTCGGGATGGTGCCGGTGGACCGACGTGAAGGTGGAACTTGGTCCGATGGATGTTTTCATCAAACCGATGTGAAGGTGGACCATGGTTGGATGGATGGTGTCGTCAGTGAACCGACGTGAAGGTGGACCTTGGTCCGATGGGTATTGCCAGCGAACCAACGAGACGAGGGTCAGAGTGACCAATGGGTGGTGGGCATGAAACTATGGGAGGATTCCTACGTACCATGCCTTGACATTAATCAAATACCTCGTAGTTCAATTTAGGTATGGAATACAGTTTAACATCATGCGGGATGGGGGTGAACCAACGTGAATCAGGTCAGGACGACCAGGTGGTGGGCTTGAACCTCGTGAGGCTTCCTACGTACCATGCCTTGACATGGATCAATGTCCAGGTAGTACAAAGGGTGTGTCGATGAACCGACGCGAGTGAGGACCTTGGTCCAGATGGTGTGGGGCTTACACACTAGGCTTCCCAGGTGCTGGTGACTAGACGTGAAGAAGGTCGAAGTGACCAATAGGTGGTGGGATTGAACCTCTGGGAGGCTTCCTACGTACCATGTCTTGACATGGATCAAAGACCACGTAGTTCAGGTTGGTCACAACGACTTGCCGCTGGACCGGAATACAGTTTAGCATCGTGCATGACGAAGATGAACCCTGACGTGAATAAACGACGAGAGGTGGGATTGAACCTCGTAGAGGCTTCCTACATACCATGCCTTGACATGGATCAAAGTCCACATAGTTCAAAGGGGCTTCATCGGTGAACCGACGTGAAGGTGAACCCGGAGGTCCACTGTGGGTGGGCTTGAACCTCGCGAGGATTCCTACGTACCATGCATTAACATGGATTAAAGTCCTCATAGTTTGGGAATGGCGGTGGGTGTCGGAGAACCGACGTAAATTGAGGGACCTTGGTCCGATGGGATATGGGCTTGAACCTCGTGAGGCTTCCTACGTACCATGCATTGACATGGATCAAAGTCCTCGTAGTTCGGGTTGGTCACAATGGATTTCCATCAGACTGGAATGTCGTTTAACGTCATGTTGGACGAAGGTATAACTCGACATGAAGAAATGACAGATGGGTGGGCTTGAACCCCAGGGAGGCTTCCTACGTACCATGCCATGACATGGATTAAAGACCTCGTAGTTCAAAGGATGGAATTCGTCAGTGAACCAATGTGAAGGTGGACCTTGGTCCAATGAGAGATGGGCTTGATCCTCAGGAGGGATTCCAATGTACCGTGCCTTGACATGGATCAAAGTCTTTGTAGTTCAAATGGGTGTGCAGTTTAATGTCATGCAGGACAAGGGAATACAGTTTAACGTCATGCTGGATGAGGGCATACAGATTAACGTCATTCTGGATGAGGGCATACAGTTTAAGGTCATGCTGGACGAGGGCATACAGTTTAACATCATGTTGGACGAGGGTGTAGAGTTTAACGTCATGCTGGATGAGGGCATACAGTTTAACATCATGCTGGATGAGGGAATAAAGTTTAACATCATGCTGGATGAGGGCATATAGTTTAACATCATGATGGACGAGGCATTTCCATGGCCGATTCATACTCTAAGCCCTCATGAGTCATGATTGGTGTGAGAAACAAGAGGCAGCAAGGACCAGATGATTACGTTGCGAAGGGTGCGTCCGTGAGAAGTGAAGAGGGGATTACGCGTTAGGCGGCCCATGGTGCTGGGAATTACTCCAGGTTGGAGGCCCGAGGAAAAGGATGATGATAGTTTCTGGCTTGAGCCTTGAAGAGGCTTCCTACGTATCCCTGTGGCAGGGAATTAAAGTCCGCATAGTTCTCCGGATGAAGGTTTACCGCCGATTGGGGGTTTCAACGGATTACTGATGGATTGGGTCACAACGGCTTACCGCCGGATAAGGATGTGAACGGATTACCGCAAAATGGTTTCGCAACGGCTTATCACTGGATGAGGATGTCAACAGCTTGTTGTCGAATGAGGTTGCAACGGCTTGCCGCTAGATTGGGTCACAACGGCTTACCGCTGGAGAAGGATGTCAATGACTTACTACTGCATGGGGTCGCAACGGCTTACCGATGGATGAGGATGTCAACAGATTACCGCTGCATAGGATCATAATGGATTACCGCTGATTGTGATCACAATAGTGGATGGGGATTATGCGAGGAAGCTGCCTTGGTGACACTATGGTGGGGAAATGGTGAATGGGGCTTACATAGTGAAGCTGCCCGGGTGCGGCTATGGAGCAACAATGGTGAATGGGTCTTACGCAGGGAAGCTGCCCGGTTGCCGCTAGTGAGTGACAATGGTGCATGGGGCTTATGCTAGGAAGCAGCAGAGGTGCTGCTAAGGAGCGACAATCGTGGATGGGGATTACGCTAGGAAGCTGCCCGGGTGTCGCTATGGTGCGGCACTGGTGAATGGGGCTTAGTCAAGGATGTTGCTCAGGTGCCACTATGGAGCGACACTGGTGAATGGGGCTTACGCAAGGATGATGCCCGGGTGCCGCTATGGAGCGACACTGGTGAATGGGGCTTATGCAAGGATGCTGCCCGGGTGAAGCTATGGAGCGGCATTGGTGAATGGGGCTTAAGCAAGGATGTTGTCTGGGTGCCGTTGTGGATCGGCACTGGTGAATGTGGTTTATGCAAAGAAGCTGCCCGGGTGCCGCTATGGAGCAGCACTGGTGAATGGGGCTTGCGCAAGGAAGCTGCTCAGGTGCCGCTATGGAGCGGCACTGGTGAATGGGGCTTAAGCAATGATGCTACCCGGGTGCTGCTATGGAGCGGCACTGGTGATGGGGCATACACAAGGATGCTGCCCGGGTGCCGCTATGGAGAGGCACTCGTGAATGGGGCTTACGCATGGATGTTGCGCAGGTGCCGCTATGGAGTGGCACTGGTGAATGGGGATTGCGCTAGAAAGCTGCCCGGGTGCAGCTATGGAGCGGCACTAGTGAATGGGGCTTAAGAAATGATGTTGCTCGGGTGCCGCTTTGGAGCGGTACTAGTGAATGGGGCTTACGCAAGGATGCTGCCCGGGTGCCGCTATGGAGGGGCACTGGTGAATGGGGCTTACACAAGGATGCTGCCCGGGTGCCGCTATGTAGCAGCACTGGTGAATGGGACATACGCATGGATGCTACTCGGGTGCTGCTATGGAGCGGCACTGGTGAATGGGGCTTATGCAAGGAACTTCCCATAATGTCTTCCTCATGTCTGGCCATGAGGGCATCCCGACTCACTGGTGGGTTGAGGTTTACGATTCTACACCTATGCGCTAGTGCACAAGTGGGATAACACCAAAGGGTGTTGGAATTATGCCACTGTAATCATGGCATTACGCATCTTATGCTTATAGCATAAGGAATATCTTGTTTAGAGAAAGAGGCATCCAATGTTTGGAACATAGGAAGAATACTACAGTTTAGAGTCATGTAGGTAGGACTGTTGGCATCTCATGCTAGGAGCATAATGTATCTCTTGTTTGGAGCAAGGGGAATCCTATCATTTGTTAGATAGGGAGTACTACAGTTTAAAGTCATATAGATAGGACTATTGGCATCTCATGCTAGGAGCATAAAGAATCTATTGTTTTGAGAAAGATGCATCCTATCATTTGTTAGATAGGGAATACTATAGTTTAAACTCATATAGATTGGACTGGTGGCATCTCATGCATGGAGCATAAGGAATCTATCGTATAGGGAAAGAGGAATCCTATGTTTGGAACATAGGGAGTATTGTAGTTTAAATTCATGTAAAAATGTTTATTGGCATCTCATGCTTAGAGCATAAGGCATCTCTCGTATAGGGCAAGATGCATCCTATGTTTGGAACATAGGGAGTACTACAGTTTAATGTCATGTAGACAGGACTATTGGCATCTCATGCTAGGAGCATAAGGCATCTCTCGTATAGGGAAAGAGGTATCCTATGTTTGGAACATAGGGAGTACTATATTTTAAAGTCATGTAGATATGACTATTGGTATCTCATGCTAGGAGCATAAGGCATCTCTCGTATAGGGCAAGAGGCATCCTATCATTTGTTAGATATGGAGTACTACAGTTTATAGTCATGTAGATAGGACTATTGTAATTTCATGCTTAGAGCATGAGGCATCTATTGTTTGGAGAAAGAGGCATTCTACGTCAGGAACATAGGAAGTACTACAGTTTAATGTCATGTAGGTAGGACTATTGGCATCTCATGCTTGGATCATAAGGCATCTCTTTCTTGGAGAAAGAGGCATCCTATCATTTTTTAGATAGGGAGTACTACAGTTTATAGTCATGTAGATATGACTATCGGCATCTTATATTTGGAGCACAAGGCATCTCTCATAAAGGGAAAGAGGCATCCTATCATTTGTTAAATAGGGAGTACAATAGTTTATATTCATGTAGATAGGACTATTAGGAAGAAGGTGCCTAGAAATGGTTGGTGTTGGGTCTTACGCAAGGGCGGCCCTTTCTGGTTCAACCTGGCATTGGAGCCAATTGAATGGGGTTTGGAAGAGTTGCATGAGGAATGGTTCAACTCAAGGTACTCGGGGAATTGAAGATGAGAATCTCAACTCACGACATGGGAATGAAACCAAGAGTAATATGTCGACTCGATGTGTTTCATGGTGTGTTGTGGAGTATCTCAAATCATGGTATTCCATAGGTGGAAGATGGGAGCTCATTAGGGCGCAATGGAAAATCCTGACATCTCGGCCCGAAAAGGTGGCGATGCGACTCTGTATTTTTCATGGGGTCTATGAAGTAGCTTCACAGAGAATGGCCTCGCGGAGAAATTCTCTCTCGCGGAGCAAAGGGGTCTCGCGGAGGAAAGGGTTCTCGCGGAGCTTGGTCTTGCGGAGCAGCATCGTGGAGCTTGGGCTCGCGGAGCATGGACTCACGAAGCATGGTCTCGCAGAGAATGGACTCACGGAGCCTCGGCTCACGAAGCAGCAATGCGAAGGAATCTGCTCACGGAGCATGGACTCACGGAGCATCGGCCCGCGGAGCAGCAATGCGAAGGAAGCTGCTCTGGGAGCATGGCCTCGCGGAGCCGCAAAGCGGAGCCCCGCAGACCGGGAGATCGGCCGCCCAAGGGGCGAAGTGGACATGGCCGTCCGTCCGGAGAAGGTGGGTGTGCTGGGTATTTATAGGCAAGGGGCGCCATGAAGCAAAGCTCGCTCGGCACGAAGACGGATCTTGCTTCGCTGCGAATCTTCGCAGCGCGTCGCGAACGTCAATGCACTTCACGGAGCCATCCCGCCTCCTTTGCTTCACGGCGGGTTCGCAAATGTCAAATTCATTCGTGGAGCATCCCACCTCTAGTGATTTTAGGCGGGTATTTGTGGCGCGTCGTGAACATCAAACAGGTTTGTAGAGCTTCCCGCCTCATTGCTTCGCGGCGGCGCTCCGCAATCACGGAGGCGGCTTCGCGAATGGGCTTTGCGAACCAGTTTTCTAGCCAAACTTGAAATTCCAATAAATCTTAATCCGTAGCTCTGTTCGGGCCATGTGACCTACCAAATCGAAGCTTATGAAATTTTCTACGATCTTGGATCGTGTATGGAAGCATTTGGAGAATTTTAGGGATGCATTTTCTGGGGTCTACAACATGGGTTAAAAATTGGTAGCAACAACTTATTAACATGTTTCAATATGTCCTTATCTCATGTAAACTATTCTAATATTGTAATTAAATGAAAATAATCCTCTTATACCACTTTAGGACATATAAAACCTTCTTCACTCATAAGTCACTAAATATGGTAATCCTCCTAATATCAAGAGTTGCTCCCCATAGGGTAGAAGCTCCTAGGTAGCAGAAAAGGTCTATGATAGAATAGTTGGGATAATATACACTATTTATTATAGTGGATCATGGTAGATATAATAATCAAATAATAAATTGAAATAATATAATAAATAATAATATAATATAGGGTAATAGAAATAATCAACCCGGAAATAATAAATACTCATAATCTATAAGTAGGGCCATATTAAAAAGACTTCATAATTATATAAAATGGCTGGTTGATAGAATAATATATACATAATATACGAATATTAAAGAACAGACCATAAATTTGAAACTATATCTATGATCAACCAAATCATATTATCAATATTCTTCTACCAAGATCCCATAAAAAGGAATCAAGCATTAATAGAAGGATTCTTTCCCTTATCCCTACTTATATCCATAAAGCCCTTCCAGGTACAATTTTGTGGCCCAATCATTGTGTGATTAAAACTCATTATCCCACCACCAATGGTGTCTGATGATAATCTTGTTTATGAATTTAAAATGAATAGTATTTTGGAATAACAATTGTTAAAAGGAAAATTAAATATAAACCATGATGAGGTTAAGCTCTTCATAGGACACATTTTTAATCATACATGTTTTATTATAAGATATATGACTCTTATCAAAGTATATTTTAGTTTTTCTAGGAATCCAATTAACATTGTCATATATTCTATATAGTATAATTTTGTTTGATCCATGGTGAAACCAAGGAATCCACGACCTTAGGTTGTTGATCCAACTTATGTTAACAATATTACAAGGTTGATATAAATTTATAATAGTAATCTACGGGATGAACCCTTAGAATTCCATAATAAATATTTATAATAGAGTATGATGAACATTTCCAAGGTAATCCAGATCAAATAATTATTTAGAGAATAGTGTTACAATACATGTAACAACCTATGTGATTGAATCTGAGTGAATCTATGAAGGTAATCCTTGGATTCCATTTTTACTAAGATTAGGCTAAATAATCAGTGATACATTGAATAATTCAAAAATATATTAAATTTGGTGGAACATATTTTTTTTCATCTCAAATTACAGTCACATAAATGAATCCGGGCTGGGTCCACTATGTAATCAAGGAATTCCCTTAGAAATCGATGTCTAGCTCTACTCACTCCATGTATATAGTGACCTAGGCTGGGATGTGAAGATCGATCGGCCATAATAGTAGAGTCATATATTGGATTTGATTCAGGTTGTGGTGATTTTTGTTGATTACTGTATCTTTCGAATCGTAGGGATGGTCTAGCGATGGTTGTGGTCACTTTCTGCTTATCATTTTCAAGATGGTTTTCCCTTATTCTATATTCCATTGGGTGGTTTCAGCACTAAAGGTGAATGTTGTTTTCTAGTAAAACATTGGCACTTTTTTCCTCGGCATTGACCAATCATTCTACAACTCCTCTACAAGTTGGATCTAGAGCAGTGGTATCAGTGAGGTTTTAGGTAAGTGGTCTATAGATGATGGATTTCAAGGTGCTTCCTGAGTAGCCTTGATCCTGGTTTTGTTCAGTTTTATGGTGTCATATCATGATGAAAATGAAGGTGGGTGGATTCAATGATCTTGAAAAGGTTGAACAGCTCTTCTCTGGTTGCTTTTTTTTGTCACTGGCTCCAGTGATGAACAAAAATGATGACGGTTTCCAAGTTAATAAAGATTATAGAGATCCTTTGATGGTAATATGGTGATTATGGAAATTTGAATTTTGTTTTTTCATACCTCAATGTAAGTATTGGTGCACAACATGGAGATTTTCGGTCCCTTCTGGTTCTGTATTCCCTTTAAATTTTGAAATTGCCATTTTGATGTTAGATGTTTGGATTTGGTTTTGAATCCTCTTATGCTTTAAAAGTGGCATTTTGAAATAGCCAAAAAATTAAATTTTCATAAATTTAGTGTATACAAAAAAATGCATAAATATTCACAGATATCACATCATATTAGATGAATGTCCATTTTATTACAAAATTACATGCTAGTGGATTGTAATAGTTTAGTGACATTGGAAAGATGGACCAAAATTTTCAAATTTGGTGAAATATCTTCATTGCTTCCAAAAAATATCATCCCCATTATTACTTCTAATTAAAACTAGTCATAAAAACCTATGTCAGAGAAAAATAAGAAAGGGGTGATATTATATGGTAAATAATGGTTTAAAAATGAAATACAAAAGCATTACATGATCATAAGGTCATGATAACTTTAAAATAACATTTGGATATCATGACATGAATATCAATGATCGCATACATGAGCCAGGAAATAAATATTAGTAATTCATAATACAGTAATCCTAGGTGAAACAAGAGAAAAAACCAAGAAATCATCACCTAGTATTAAGACATATAATTTTTGGCAGTGGCATAAGTTTATAAAATTGGATTTATTTAAATCTTATATCTAAAAAAAATATTGGATAAGTATCAAGAATATTGATGGAATATATAATTTAGAAATTTTATTAATATTAATAGTATATTATAGTTTTTTAAAATTTTGTTTTTTGAGATAAAATTGTGTTTGTACGTAGAAAAATAGTTTTCATAGAAAATTAATTAATTTATTTTAAAATAGTTCTTTCATTCAATTCTACTAATTTTTTTATCAAATAATTCATATGTAAATTATAATTTCCCAATTTAGTTAATATTATTTATATGTTCAATTCAAATGGCTAGGTGGTAGGTAAAATGACATTTAAATAATATTATTAATAGTATACTGTAGTTTGGTAAAAAAATCATCCTTCTTTGTAATGGAAGCTATCAAGGGGAATATGTATCGTGTGTAATAATATCCAATCATATTGATTCATGTTACAAAAGCTAATAAAATTTTTGAGTGTAGTGTAAGATTAATAGTTTTTTATGTATAACATTTAAAAAACATGGTTCTTTTATATAAAAAACTATATTTAGTGATGCATGAAGTATAAAATATCAAAAATATTAAATTAATTAAAAAAATCACATAATATCAAGGTGTTACACATTACACTTTACAAAATGAATTCCACCCCTCAAATTAATATGGATTATTAATCTTGTATACTTATATGTTTATTTTATTGAAACCCTCATTGTAAAAATGTTTAAAAAATAATCCTTTAAAAAGGGAATATTTATACCATAAAAAGTTACACAACATAAAACATAATTTGGTTTCCACATAGGATAACGTAGGTTACAGGTGAAAACGTGGAAATGAAAGAGAAATATAAATATCATGTTATGATTGAGGGTGATAGGGAAGATGGTTATGATAAAGTTATCTATAACAAATATATAACCCAAAGAGTCTTGAAAAAGTTCATTGATATCCTCAAAAATGATGATAACCTGAAATCAATTTATTACAAGACCATATTTCCTAAAGTTGGATAATTTCAATTAAAAGATATAATTACATGATTTCAGGACAACCTTACACTTTTTTCTGGATCAACTTCCACTTCAGCTTGTATTTCATGAAATTTAGGTATTTAGTTCATTCATATAGCATTAATAGATCATGAGATCCATAAATATAATGAAAGTTAGTTAAAAGTATCTTTATCAAAAAAAAAATAATATTATCAAATGTTATTAAACATGCATAAACTCTTTTTAATTGAGATAATATTTGTATCTTTAATGATTCATCGGAATTTTAACATAACCCATTCAATAAATGGTAAACCTTATTACCCATCTGAAATATAGGAGTCTAAAACATTAGAAATAAAGTCAATAAATTTTTCAAAAACATCATATCATTGCTCATATATATATCATAATGTTGCTCTTGTTTTTTTCATACCAAACATGTTAATTCCTTCATCATGCATCCTTTTAAAACATGGTAATGACCAGAATAACCAAACTCCTTATTGAAAATATACATTTACAAGTTCAAAAGTTTATTTTATATATTACATAAATCCAAATATATTGTGAACTTTATTCATGATAGTCTAAACCAGTTTTCAAAAAATCGTTAATTAGTTACAAGAATATTTGTACTATCAAATTTACATATTCATATCCAATATATATTTATACAAACATAATTATCCTAAAATAAAGATCATTTTAATTTTTCTATTTCCCTCAAACATGTGTTTCTATTGTACATCAGCTTTCCATTAAATCACATTTCTATTCCATAGAAACTATTCATCATATTCTTGAAAACCCCTAGTGAAAAAATAATTTGAACAGTCCTTATATATTTCCTAATTAATAAAAAAAATCATTGAATCAAAATAAACCCAAAAAACATTGCTTTTCCCACTTAATCCTTAATCTATTAACATGTTCAACATCTTATTATTTAATACCTATTTCCTTTCATATTTCACATTTAGTCTCATGATTATCAACAATATAACCATTACTTGTACCACCTCTCTAGTTATATTCATGAGCTTTCCACTCCTAAAAACGATTTTAATTATGACCATTTTTAAACATTTCAATACAATGGAAATTGAATCTTATTTCCTCTTTGATCTACATTACCCAAACACTTAGTGAAATCCTTCATTCTCTTCTTTAGTGAGTCCAAGAGTTGGTTAATGTACTAGTTGTTAATCATGTTCTATGAGAACTGATGAGGCTTGATAAAAATATCCTTCACTCTAGTGATCATCCCATTTAATATATCATAATAAAAATGTCCATCACATGAAATGATAACCTAGTTCTTCCTTGTCCTTTCATTTAATAATAAAATAAATAATATTTTTTAGAGAACATATCAAGGAGTAAAACCACATAATAATGAGAAAACTATTATAGATTTTTTAAATCATGACACCTACATATAAATCTATGGCACCATATAATTTTACTTAAAGACATCCAAATACATATCCTTAAAAACATTCAGAGGGATCTCATTAATGCTTTTTCAACCTAGTTTCAAAAGATTGACTAAACCTACATTTTATAACAACTATAGAAATCCTGGATCAACATAAATGGATATTACATCATTTTAGATGAATATTCATATAAAAAAAAAATAAATACCTATGAAACATAATATAATAGTGTATTTTCATACCCAGAACAAAAACTTATATCTGGGTGAATGGTATTTATTATTTACCACAAAGTCAATCCCCTTTGAAAATTCTATGTAAACCTTTCTTCAAAACATGGGGATGGAAAAAATAAGAATGGGGTGATCTCAGATGCTCAGTAATTCTAAAAATAGTTTATTCATAATCATCAAAAGATAATAAGTTTTTGATTACATGATAATAACATTTATAGATTTTATAGTGCATATTAATGATAATATACATGAGTAACAATATAATTATAGGCTGTTCAAAAGATAATAATCATAAATAAATCAAGTTCATATTCTATTAAGGAATACAAAAGTAATAAGACCTAGAATATTTGGCAAGAAAATAAGAATATAAAATGATTTCAACTGTAGTAAAGGCCACACTACCAAGGTCATCATAGTAGTATGGGTTCACTCCCCATACCAGTATGTTAGTCATGGTTCACTCCCACAACCATCATAGTGTCCCATGACTATCTTAATAAAAAAAATCCATTACTAAACTAATTTTACTCCCCATTCTATCCATGTATATCTCATGAGAGAAAAATATTTTCCCAATGTATTGGAGGAATATATTGGTCCCACCCCTATCATATTTAAATCGTATATAAATATTCTTATAGATCATAAACCATCATATAATAACCCATGGAAAGAAATGGGTATCATAAACTGTAAATCATATTATTACTTGGGAAAAGTGATATGTCTCACTACCATTCCATCAACGAATATACCAAAAAAAAGAAGTTGGTTTCATAAGAACATGACCCCAAAAAGAGAAATGGGTTTCATAAACATGTAACCCATGAAATAGAAATGGGTTTCATGAACTTATAACCAATTAAATAGAAATAGTTTTTATAAATATGTAACACATGAAAGAGAAACTGGTTTCATAGAAATCTTGTTATCAAAACATAAACTATTAATCGAAATAATATGAATGGAACATTTGAATCATTTCCCAAAAAAGGCACGACTAACACCATAAGATGTCATTTTCTATGGAGCATAATTTTTGAGAAGTAATTTCAATTTTTTTGGATGAACATATACTTTATTCATTGAAAAAATTACATTTTGAACAACAATATATTTGGAAAATATTTTTCCTTCAAAATAACTTTAAAAAATTGTATATAATGTTTTAAAACATTTTAAAAACATTTTTACATTGAATCGTATAAACGAATCTTCAATGAAATATGAAAACTATTTCCATTGAAAACAATAAATTTATTCTTGAAAAAAAATTTATATCCATTTCCCTTTAAATCATGTAAAACACGATTGAAAAGTTTTGTAAAATAAATTTCCTTAAGAAATTATAAAAGAATCTTGACAAGTTTTTGAATACCATTTTCATTGAAACCACATGAAGAACAATGAATGTACAGAATATTTGTAAAATAATCTCCTAAAAAGGAATCATTTAATCATGAAAATAAAGATTCAAATGAGGTGAGATTTGTGGAATGGGTAAATACATACCAGTTGAACATTCCTTTTACTGCGTACAAAGATTAGAAAAGTGCCTCAATCAAAAATGACAAAAAAGATTAATATTTTCAGAGACCAATTGTTTAAAATCTAAAAAATGGGTAAAAATATATATTAAATAATATTTTTTAATGATATAATTTTTTAAAACATTTTATGTAAACATGGTTTTGAAGGAATGCGTCTTTCTGACCAAAGAGGGATTGAAAGTCATATTTTCATAAAAAAAATAATTAATTTTATTAAGTTCCAATGTGTAGAAAAATGGTAGTATAATTTATAATATCATGAATATATATAGTAGAATATTTTTATTGAGTATTCTTTAAATACGGATCATCAGTTTTCATCAATGAAATCATAATGATAGAAAAATATCGATAAACAATGTGATTTTTGTAAAAACACACTTACCACATTGTAACATGGAATAATGCTCCCCATGTAAGAAAATAAAATTACATAAAGATTAAAATGTAATGGAATTAATGAGATTCATGAGATAAAAACTCATAGTTATTTTTATACAAATCGTAAAATGACATAGGTTCATAAGATGGAATGTGTCTCACAAAATGTAAATTGAGAAAACATTATATTACCAATTTTGTAAATTTTGAAACATGAAACTTGTGAATGAAATAAAATAATATTGCTATGTAAATAAACATAAATTTTATTATAATAACCATAAAATAAATCCATTTGTATCATACATATCACATATTAGGAATACTATGTGAACATGGCTTCTACCTCATTGAAATTAAATGTTAGATGAGGAAACCCTTACCTTAAGTCTTGTATTTCTTCATACACATTAAAAAATCAGGTATACTAAATATTGGATAATTATAAATCTAAAATAGAAATATATTATTATATATAATAACATAAAATATTATTTTTGAATTTTTATTACCTATTTATTAACAACTCCATGTTATTGATTCATTTCAGATCATATCTACTTTCTTTTTCATATATGTTTTGACTTGATATTATTAATCCACTAACTATGGTCACTGATTCATTATTTCGTGATTTTGAAAAAATTAAAAAATTAATATATATTCATTATATAAAAATTTTTGATAATATATTTAAGGTAGAAATAAAAAATAAATCCACCATTCATGTAGAAGTTGGGTCAAAAGTAGGCATGAACATTGTTTCCGTTCTCTTTTTGTTTTGAAAGAAGAAATGAAAATGATATATATATACATATTATATTTATTTTATCATTATTATTTCATATTTGGCATATAAGTATACTAAACTCATCCCTAATACATTCTATGTAATGTGTGAACGAGTCACATCGCTTTGAGGAGGTGGTAGTCCACACATCTAGAAATGAAGTTATCATATTTATAGAAAATAGAAATCAGGAAGGTAAAATTTATATAATAGTCAAATAAGAATAATTATATCATAAATATCAAATATATCTTATAAAAATATTGTTTCCTTCATAATTCATACCCATTTGAGGTGGTAAAATAAAAAAACCACATCATTTTGTGAGGTGGTAGTATGTCATATAGACAAATGGTAAGTTTATTACCTCTAAGATGGAAGTCTATAGAATTGTAGATAGAGCACTTAGAATAAAACATGTGAATATATTGTGGGTACTATGATTATTATATAATCAGGGAATAATAATAGTTGATGGAGTGTAGAATGAAAATAAAACAAAGGAACTTGAGGAAGGATGTTACCACTTCACTGAGTATCCCCTCTTGGTTTAAACCAAACAGTTTCCATTATTAGATTTAGGAAAAAATGGAAGATAATGGGAAATTGGTAGGGATGTTAGGAGGATATTTGAGATGGTTTTTGTAGATCCAAGGTGTCTTGATAAGTTTAATGACTTGAGGGGTGAGTGCTCTTTTATATAGAAGGATGTGTATAATTCATGTACATATAAAAAGGTTAAAAATTTTGGGAGGTCACCCATACATTATGTGCCTCCAATAATTGTTAAAATTTAATAAAATATGTTATCTAGTCGAAATATTTCCCTAAGGATTGTTTACATGTTCCTATGTTATTTTGATTCTAATGATTAAATTTTGACCATTAAGTATTTTTGTTTTTAACTTAATCAGTGTAATTAATTTTAATTATGTTCACTAATATTTTTGGGAAATAACTAAGTTGATATTATTAGAAATTATTATAATTATTATTCGAAATTTAGACTCCATTTTTCCAAATTCTATTCACAAAAATTTTAGAAATTAATTTAAATTTATTCTGATTGATGTGAAAATAGAGAGTTTTAGTATAAAAATGTTAAAAAGACTCTATTTTTTTATATCTACATTTAATGTTAAATTTTATTCAATGAGCTAAATTTGGTTAACTAAAATATTATTAATATAATTATACTTAAAACAAATTAAAAAATATCTGATTATATAAATAAACTAGGGAAAATGTAGTTTTTAGTTAAAATTCAATATTATTTATTATGCATCAGTATATAACAGTTCTCTTAAAGTACCAAAAATTTACCAAAAGTATATTTTTATATTTTTATTTTACAAATTATGATTATATTGTAAAAATAAAATAAAGTATTTTCAAAATTTGGATTAAAAATGGGTTCCCCATTAAAATGCCGTAAAATTTCCATGTAGAAATATAAAAAATTTTATTCATAAAATCGGATTTATTCATATCTTATACTAATTAAATTTAATAGATGTGTATAAAAAATATTTATTAAAAATAAAATATAAAATATTTACTTACAATAGTAATCAAAAGTGGTATTTTAATTTATTAAGATAATAATGTGTTTGTACATAGAAAAATAGTTATCCTAGAAAAGTAATTTCATTATTTGAAAATAGTTATTTCATTATCTTATACTAATTGGTAACCAAAGGATTCATGTGTAAATAATAATTTTAAAATGTATGTAAAATTATTTTTAACTTCCACTCCAATTTCTATGTGGTAGAAATAATATTATATAAATAATATTAATTATAATATATTGTAGTCTGGAAGAAAGTTGGTCTTGTTTTTAATGAAATCCATTTTAGAGATTTTGTATTGTGTTTATATAAGATAATCATAGTGTTTTGTGTACTGCAAGCCAATATAAGTGTTCTCTATAGTGAAATAATTTTTTTGTTTCTTATAAAATAGTCCAAACTTAGTTATTTTATATAAATAACTATTTTTAGTGTTGCGTGAAATTAAAAATGTAAAAAAGATTAAATTTATTTAAAAACGTATATTTCAAAAAATATCAGTATGTTACAATGTAACATCTCATTACCTTCCTTCATGTATATATTCTACCTCTTTTTTTCTTTCATGTTTCGGTGTGTTTGATGTATTTTGTGTTTATGGATAATTTTATTCTGAGAAAAGGGCATAATTTTTTGGGATGTTTGTTTGTTTGAATAAATAGATTAAATGTATAATTGTGTTAATGGATTAAGAGGATATCCTTCGGTGTTTAGGTTTATTGGGGTAATGTTCTATGATTTCCTATATAATATTCATGTTGGACACATTCACATCGTGAACTACCTATACAACTTGAATTCTTAATATAAAATAGGTTATAAATTCATTCAGAGGATGAATAGTTTACACTCTATGAAATAATTTCATTTGTTAGATGTTAGGGATCATATTTTTAAATATAAGGAAATTCCTTTTTAGGCATATCTAATAAATCATGAATTTCACTTTGTGAGAGGGGTTTATATCATGAATGGTTGGGACCAGTTCCTTTTACTGCGATATAACTATTATTATTCTCATTCTATATGAATTCTTCAGTATAAAACATAAATTATTACCAGGTTATTTGTTTTATCTCTTATCCTTATGGATTTCATTGTTTGGTGCTTCATATTTTTTTTTAATTTTAAAAAATCTCTTCAAGCAATCAATATTTCTTTTAATTCAATTACATTGATCATGGCTGCATCTTTGAACTAATTTTGTTACTCTATTGTTCTTTTGGGGATGTAATTCACGATCCTTTCAAGATCCATTATGTTATTTTCTCTCATAGGATTCGATTACTATTGGTTATTTTGCAGTATGCGATTTACTTGAGGCATGTAAAATTTATATTATCTCCCAATAACATCGCTAGTAAAATTGATTCTATGATATGGGATCGGTTCTAGGGACTCTTCTGTTTTCTTTTCATTCATTCCATTGTTGGTGGATTCTATTTTGGGAATGTGCAACCACTTCAATGTTAATTGTATTGTTTTTATCTTGTGTTTGATAATCCTTGATTTAATTTATTTTATAAATTTTTTATTATTAAAATTTCCTTACTAATAGATTGATTTTTTTTGTTATAACATGTTTCTGAGAAAAGATGATTTATCATTGATTTGTTACATTAAAATCAATTTTGAATAAATTGTGAAATGGATTTAGGAAATGGTTTTAATAGATTGGATCTAGTTACACGTTTTGGAAAATTTATCTCATGGAAATCTTTGATTACTTATGTGGAAGGTGAATTAATATGCCTCATCTATTGACACAATCATGGGGTTCACTAATGTTATATTTATCTAATCTCTAGTACCTTTGTTATGGGGTTTTGTTAGAACTATTAGGAGGTTCAATTATTCGGTGTGTCCATTTCTCTCTGTATTTGATAAATATGTCAAGAGAATTTATGCACATGATTATATATGTTTGGGTATGATTGTTATTTCTACCATAATATATAGTGATCATTTTCTTGATATTAGAAATGATTTTTGTTTTTATTTGTTCATATCGATTACCTAATTTGATTTATATTATAGTCTATGAAAATGTTTGACCTAGATTATTAATGATATGGAAAATGTGGAATTTTTACCATTTTTTGATATGAAAAGTGAATATTGATTATCATTCATATTTTATAAAAAGTTTACCATGTTTGGATTATTTTATAAATAATTTTTACATAACACCTTTGTGGTATCACACTGAGCTAGTTTGGATCACACCCTACACACTCCTTCAACTGTGTTTAGACCTTGTTCTGACATTTGATGCATGAAATAGTAAGGATCCATATTAAGGCTATAGGTTTCTATCAGTTTTATTTAGGTATCAGTTAGTGATATAGAGGGATTTTTCACAAGATTTTAAATAGAGTGGTTGTTTCACAATTTTTTCTTTTTTTGTTGGACTGGTACCTTGTATATAATTTTTTCTATATTCTTTCAGTTACGGATTATATATTTCTTACTAATATCTATTTCACTATTTCTACCTGGTATATATATATATATATATATATATATATATGCAGTGTTTTCTTGTTCAGACTGGGAGAAAGTTTTCCCTCATATTCTTGTTTGATACCCGAGTTCTAGTATCCACATTATTGGGATAGCGAATTCCATAATAGTATATAAAATTTAATGTTTGGAAGTTCTTTTTGAGGCCATATGGGATTGTTTTTTAATGCATAGTGTTAGAATAAGGTCATGCTCACTCCTGGGATGTTGGTAAAGATGAGGTAAGTTTGTTGGGACATGAGATGTAGGTTGAGGTGAGTTCACATCCCACACATATTATTATGAGACTCATGATACAGTGGGGTGTTGGGATATGTGTCTCATGTTAGAAGTTCTAGATCTTAATTTTCAATTTGGTTTTTGTCTTCAATATGAACTATGATTTTTCAATCATCTGATGATTTCTTTTATTTTTGGTGAACATTGTTATGGATTTTATATATCTTCCATAGGATTCACAAGAGGGTAATGTTGGTGCTCCAAATATAAATATACCTTTCATAAAAATATTGAATAGGCTTTCCTGTGGGGAATTCATGTTTTGAACCAAAAATAATATCAAGCCCAAATTGTAGTTGTTGAGGTACTTCTTGGAACTCACAGAAAAGTGGATTTATCTTGAGTGTTATTGTGTCAAAAACCACCATCCTTTAATAATATTAACGATCCCCAAGTGGAATATTATTAATTGGGAAGATAAATTATATATTTTCACACATGGATACTCTAAGTAATTTCTAGGTTATGTGACTAGTGTTCAAAATCAAGAATCCCATCATGTGGTGGTGGGATTCCATGGTACATGTTGATAATCATTTGGGCTTAGACTGTGGGGTTTCAAGAACCTATTCTTCCTATAGTATTTTATGATGTCTATGATGATGTAAAATTCAATGGAGTACCTATATTCTTACTAGGGATATTAATTAGTGTCATCCTAAACCAAGTCGTTTATGGAGCATGTCCATTTTCTGTCACAGATATTGATGAATGGCCAGCTGAAAGCTCAACTGTATTGACATAGATTTTGACCATATAATATATTGTAGGTATTCATGATGAATATTTTCTCTTACGAAAAGAAAATTGAAATGAAAATGATGTATGTGATGGATATAGTATGTCATGTTTGCTATTTTTTCACTTCTCTTTTACATAGTGGAAGATACTATGGTGTTTATTGGATTGAGAGGATGTGGCGTGATCATTGTAGGGGTGGTAAAGTTGGTTCTCAAAATTAGGGATCCTTTGTACCATTCGATACAGAAATTAGTGTTCCAATGTCTTGAAATTATATTCGAAAGATCAGGAACAAAAATTGTTATTGTTTATCATTTTCAATGATTTCACTCGTTAAGACCACTATATACATTTATAGAGGCTAAATCATGAAATTTCAACCCAGTTTTATGGTCAGGTTTATTCGGCTCCAAAAATAAATTGGGAATAATATTCATATAATATTCATATCCAACTGCATGCCATAATAGTGAATCAGCTTCATGCAATGAATGAGTTGGCAATGGAGTTTGACATGATTCTAGTTATAATAATTTTTACCATAATTATTTCATTTTCTTTAGAAAATTATTTATTCTAATTGGGTTCCATCAACTCATTTATTTCTTCTCATTTTGGTTATGAGATTAAATTTACATTGGAACTCATGTCCTTTTTTATTGAGTTAGATACACCTCTTGAGAAGAGGAAGATCATGGGTTTTAGTGTTCTTATTGTTTTCTATCAGTTGTAGATGTGGAGTTAGTCTTGCATTACATTATTCTTGATCTATATCTATTGACATAATCATCAGGATGGATTTAATTATCACTCATTATGTTATGGTTAATTTTTGTCATCAACCTATCTCATTAATTTCTTTAGATGGTATACCTCGGGAATTTTTGGGAGAGTAGGATTTGAGGTCTGTTTATACATGATGGATCTGCAAGGATCTTAAGAGTTTGTTATCTACATTTTTAGTTTATCAAAATGATATTTATTCTTTTATTGATCTTCTAATGGTAGTTTAATAATTTAATTTGGTTTTCCAAGACATATTCTCTTGTTTTCATCTAGGGAGGGATGGGGTGTTCATGATTGTCCCAGTTTCATGGAAAGAATAGATCTCAGAACCTCTTATCATATGTAAAATATGGAGATAAAAGTACTTAAGATTAAGGTGGATGAACTCATGCTGAAAAGTTTCATTCTAACAAATGGTATTCCTTAGAAAGCTCCAATACTTATTTCCTAGAAGGATAATAATTCAATTCAAATTGGTGAGGACTATTAAATGTTGAAATGGGTGATGGTAAGGAATAATAATCATTTTACATGAATGGATGATTTTCATGATTATTTAAAGTGGAAAAGTTGTGTTATAAGGAGATATTCAGTATGGTTATGATCACCTATTGTTTCAATAATTTGACATTCCAATGTTGTGTTCCAATATAAACTATGGACATTATGAATATCTTGTTATGCCTGTTAGTTTTAATAATACTCATATAGTTTTTATTTAATTTATTAAAATTATATTACACCAGTATCTTGAATACATTCAATTAGTTTTCATATATGGTATTCTAGTTTCTCGTGATCTGAGAATGAGTATGATCACGGTATATTATTATTTTTAAAATTTATGAAGAGTCTCCATTCATATGGAATGATTATGAAAATTAGTTTATGTGTCAATGAATTAATGTTTTTGACACATGTGATTTATGAGGGTAGATTACTAGTTGATCCAGAGAACGTGAAGGATGTGTTGTTAGGGGAGGAGTCATAAAATGTCTTTATGATTATGATCTTCCATGGTTTTTTTATTCTATTTCAAATTCTTCATGGATTTTTCAGTGTTGTAATAACTTTTTTTTAATATTTCACACAAAGGGGTGACACACACATGAGATGGAAAATGGAAGAAAATTTTTTATGAATCGTAACAACTTCTCTTATGATATACAATTTTGATATTAAATGAGCCTGGTAAGGGGAATGTGGTTTATTCTGATACATCTAGTGTTAGTCTAGGCAATATTCGTATGGAACCTGATCATCTTGTAGCTTATTTATATTTATTGATATTGAGACATGTCCAAAATTACCCCACAAGTTTTTTGTATCCGGATGTATTTATGAATGTTCATAAACGTTGGTGGAACTCTCCCTTTAGGGAAAGATTCAAAAAAATTCATGGCCATAAGAGTCTAATATATATTTTTCTTCGCAATACAGAAATATCAAAAACAAAATAGGTGGTGGTTTGAATACCATCTGATGTTCGACTTTGACATCACATATACCATGGTGAAGGGTGTTGTTGTTGAAGAGGCTCTTAGTAGGAATGTTCCATCCCAAGCTATTTATGAATCGAAGTAAGAGTGAAACTATACAAGAAGATTCACTCAGTTCTATCTAGGCACTCGGTAGTCTATTTTATGTGTAGTTATCACGAGTTTTTAGTTATTATAATCTATAATTGTGTCTATTATATAGGATCAGTAGTATTATGATGAGTTTAGAGGAATTTTAGAAACCCTTTATGGAGGGGTGAAAATTTCTCAGTAGTCTCTCTCTTTAGATAGTATTCATTGTTTTTGGATTTTTTTTTCATGAAAACAGTTATGAGGAGATAATTTCTTAATGATGATCACAGTTATTCATTATATATTAATCCATAAGAAATAATTATTTATTATTACATGATATGGTTATTCTGGTGGAAGGGAATGATGCATGAAATTAATGATTATGTGGCCCACTATTACAACTACAAAAAGACAATGGGGATCCTCTGAAACCTTATTTTATTTCTTCTTCTATTTCTAGTGCCATTTTAGAAATGGGATAGGTTTCTATGGAAATATTTTATTAGATTAATGTGGTCTTATTGAGGGAAAATTTTTCATTTAGTGATCAGTGATTGGTTGGTGAAATCCCCCAGTTTCAATCTGACCGGGGACACCATTAAAGTTAAATACATGGGTATTTAGTATGTGTAAGAGGTCATGAGGAGACATGTGGTTCCATCTAATATTTTTTTCAAACATGAATCTTATTTTTTCCTAATGGTTCTAAAAGTGTATCAAGGTGGTGCAGAGGACCCAGGTTAGGTTGAGTACAACATACCACCCACAGAGCTGTGGTTAGATGGAGCATTATATTTACAACCTAGAGAATATGATTTATTCCTACATCATGGATTTTGGTGAATATTGTGATTAATATGTTCAACTGATTTACTTTTCTTATAAAAACATTTATAGACATCAATCAGAGTGGATCGAATTGAGTACTTGTATGACCACCCATGTAGATCAACTGTTTATTGGCCAGTGGTGGGTGCGGCCTATCTTTTGGGAGTGAGTCTCATTAAATATGTTTCAGTGTGGATTTAGGATTTACATCAATGTCTTGTTACATCTCATAATTGGAGGAAATCATTTGTTGATCATTAACATTATATGTTGGGTCTTTCCACTATTGACTGATTTTTTTAAGGGTTTCTCCTTAGTCGGTTCACCATCAGCTTCAAAAATAAGTAATGTCATCTCAAATATATATTGGGTGTTTTATGTTCATTGAGTATCTTGGGGTTTATTTATTGGTTGGAAATACTAGCTCATATGATCGGTATTTAATATGTTTTCCAGATATCTCATCTCATGAGGTATCATATTGGTCCCTCCCATATTTTGTGTTGGGAAGATATTGAGTTAGATCTATAAATATTTTTTGTAGAGTATCTACTGTTGAATATTGGTTATCAATTGAGAGTCATTCATTGGATGTATATCCAATTATTCTATGTGTTATGGTATCACATTTCAAATTCTCATAAGACATGGGAGAATAAAACATCTTTTAGGGAGCATTGGACTCACCAATTTCTGAAGCCCATTTATGTAACATGATTTCCTAGGATATATTTTTTTTTGTGGTGGGGTGTTTGTAACATCTTGTTAACTTATTTTAGGTACATATTTCATTAATTTTTTCAATTCCTATTAATTTGGATTGGTTTTTTTTCTTTTTAAGGGTTATGTTGACTTATTGGAGAAAATATTCAAATGTATGGGGATGTATGGTTTTAAAAAAAAATAAATATATGGTATAGATTTTTTTAGATTATATGATGATTTCATTTGTTTTATGGGTTGAATTGATGGGTTTTCATCATTTTTATATTAAGTATAATGATTTTACACATTCTAATCATTAATTGGTCACACAATGTGAATGTGTTGCATGTAAGATGATCTAAACATGATTTGAGTGTGAAAAGTATACATGCAATGAAAATGGTTCACATCGTGAGATGGGTGGAATCAATATTTTTAATCCAAGGTGAAGCCTTTTTCAATATATTCTTTAAATCATGAAATTCAAATCATGAAATAGGTTTATGTCATGAATTTTTGAATTATTTTGTCTCTTAAAATGCATCACATATGGGTCTTTTCATTGGATGTGTTGGTTTCCCTCTAAAAAACTAGGAGCTTTACCATGTGATTTTTTGGATCTTTACTCATTTAATATCACACCATTCAGTTCTTGATCTTCAGTGGTTTTGTTTTTTGGCACTCTGGGGAAGATATATAATTTTTACATTGTTACTATTGATCGTGGTAGCACAGTTTGACTACATTTTTTGATCCATAGGTAATTTTTTCATGTTATTATTTAACCTTTATTGATCCCTTATGAAAATTTTACCTCAAGGCTAAAAATTGTACTTGTTTTGGTGTGGTGTACAAGTTCCATGCGGTAAATGTCATTTATCTCCGCCTCCGATCATTTTTTAATTAATTTGATTGAATTATATGGAAATTTGTTCTTGGACAACCATTTCAGTCTTTCATTTCATTCCATGATGGTGGATGCCAATGCAATTTTGTGGGACCTGAGTAGAGGTGGCTAGTTAGGAATCTAGATAGTATTGGATGAAAATTTATTTCTCTAGTTTTATAAATAAGTTTTTTATAAAAATTTCCTAATGTACTGATTAATATGTGTGTGTTTGTAGAGATTGTTTTTTGAAAAAAATTATATATTTCCCCTTTTTTCAAAAGATATAAGATATTCCAAAAAATGAAATGGATTTATGAAGTTGTTTTCAAAGAGGGGGTTTGAGGAAATTATTTATAAATTTAGAACATGGAAATCCTTGGGTACTTTGGTGGAAGGTGTAGTAACATGCCTTATCTGTTGATACTATAAGGTGGTTCACTCATTAGGAGTTCCTATACTCCTAAAGTCCATTCTTCTAGGTAATTCGTTGAATTATTTATAGGTTCACTAGTGGGGGTGTTCATATGCTCTCTATATTTAATTTATTTGTCTAGATTCTTGATGTCTGTGACTGTATATGTTTGGGAATAATTGTTCTAGCTATCCCAAACTATTGTGATCCATGGTGTGATGTTATATATTCTATTGGTTTTTATTCCTAGGCATTGAATAAATACATTTATATATGTGATAAACTCTAAAACTGTTTTAACCAAATTATTTAGTATTGGTAAAATTATGTAATTTTTTTCTGACCTTTTGATATAAAAATCATTTTATTGATTTTCATACTTTATTTCTTTAATTTTTTACATGTTTAGATTCATGAACATATAATTTTTATGGAACATTTTGGTGGGATACTAATGAGTACGTGTAAATCACACCGTATAAACCAATTTGACATTATGTACACCAAGTTGTGACTTTTGATGTAGGAAAGGACATGGTTATATAGTGAGGAAACAAGGTTTCTATTCACTATGTATGGGAAGATGGTGGTGATATGGTCAGAGTTTTCTTATGCTATTATGTGGGGTATTTATTTCTTATTTTGGTTAGGTCCATTTATGTCGAACATATAACTTATATTTTGTTTAAATACTTTTTAGTTGTATCATTTTCCACATTCCTCATTCACTTATGGAATATATATTTATTGTTTGGTTCTCTACTAGTTTTTCTCTATGTTATATATATATGAAATTTTTTCTACTTTGAGTTGGGTGAAATCATTCGCTACTATTGTTTGATTCCTCAGTACTAGTTTCCAACCTATAGGGATCAGGAAATATATTTGGGAATGTGATATAAAACTCATTTTTAGGGTATTTGGGTTGGTTCCACATATGCTAATCCATTGAATAAAAAAATTACATATTATTAAATAATATCAACAAAAGGGTTTTTTTATTTGATGTGAAATTTTCATTTTCCAACTCAATTAATATCTATTTCATCATTAACTAAACATAGAGGTGATAGTTAAGACCTTATTATTATACACCCGATATTACAATTCATTTAATTAATTTATATATTCCTTTATTATGTAGAAAGCTCTATGCTTCCAAGTTCTAATTTAGTCATAAGGAAATAATGGTAAATTATTAACATTCAATCAAACCCCCATAAGGGTGGTATAGATTGAGGTTCTTAACCCTCATCCAAGTAAAAGGGGTTAAGGAATGTGATTATTGTGGTATAATAAAATTATTTAAGGTATTTCTAGTTTTAAAACCATTACATGAATATTCCATCATGAAGAACAACAAAAAATATAAAATACACAACTTTTAGAAAAATGTTACCAACTTTCTACATTAACATTGTAGTAGTCCAATCATCTAATATAAACCTAGAATTTATGTTGGAATGAGAGATAAAGGAAAAATAAGAAAAATTATTTGAAAATATATTACATATGATATCATGTAAATGACTACCATGAAATCAAAGAAAACAGAGAATTGAAGAAAGAGGAATAACAAACATGGTGATGGGGATCCAACATAACTGAAGGTGATAAATTCCAAGATTAAATAAGGTGATACCACAATACATGTCAGAGGGATTGTTGAGGAGCTCCCACATGTGGCTACTGTGTGTTTGTGGGAGATGAAGAACAAAAAATTGTATGAATATATATGTGGGGAAAAATATATTTCTATTGTATTTAATAGGCCACATGGTTGAAAAATTATATTCTAGCCATGTGAACATACTATCCATGGTGTCATACCTCACACATTTTATGTACCTTGTTAGATAAGCCATATTAAAATATTGTGTTTGGAACTATCCTAAAACCCTCAACCAGAACAGTCTAAGTGCTTGGATGGAAAAACCATGCCCACACTATACAAATCATCTCCATAATTTAATCATATTTCAGAAAATATTTGTGGACTCTATTTCATGATTTTACAAACCATGTACCCCCATGCTGGGATACACAATTGCGATACCTTTTTAGTAATAATTTTTTTGTAATCACGTGGCTCAGACTACTTTATAGAAAAAATAGAACTCTAGGACTCAAATAAAGTCGAAATGCTCTTGAAGCCTCTATGATTCCATTAGGAACATCTATTTATGGGAAACTGTTGGTTTGTAGCAAAATTAAATGGATTGATACCTCTATGAAAAAACACTATTTAATAAGCCTCATTGATAATGGTTAAAGCCTATAGCTACGGCTATGGGGCCCATGACCATAATTGTTTAGATTCACCTATAGGCATGGTTGAGAATTGGAAATGGCCAAACATATATACAGACACATTAAATAATGGTGGTTGTATCCATGTTTATCCCATCCAAAAACAAAAGAGACCAATGAAAACAATAAGTGATCATGTACATAAGTCTAAAAACATTATTTATTAAGATTTAATCCTACGACCTATAAATTCATCGGCTAAAACATTACCACTCTTCTGGTACATGTTATATTAAAATATATGTTGAAATATAGAAATTTGTGTGTGTGTGTATTTTGATGGTGTTTTGATTTATATATCCTATTATTGTATAATTCACATGCGATTTTTGTGTTCTCTCACACTCCTACCTACATGGTTCTTATGGATCATGGACAAATATATAATATTGTTTCATTAATAACAAATAAATATTAGTCAAATATAAAATGATGCATTTTATACATCCCTAGGATCTTCTAGGTTAATATTTTTTTAGAATTAGAAAGATAAAACTAACATATCAATCCCTTATAATAAAAATTGGACACTTCTACTCAATGTGCATTTTTTCACAAAAAATGTATTTTTTTAATTTAAACTCTTGGTTTTATTAAAAAACCATTCGTTTTTTATTAACCCCCATATTAAAAAAATATAATTTTCTATAGATTCATACTAATCCATTAGAAAAATAAAAATACTTGACAATCTGAGATGAGCTCCAAAATATAGTTTTGGGATACCTGAATAAAGAAACAAGTGAATCCATTTTAAAAATATTAAATCCCCTAGAAAAGTATCCTTTTATATAATTAACACAAAGCACAGAATAATATGTTTTTTCTATCAAAATCAACTTCACCTACTAGTATTTTTAATAACACTTCTATTAAGAAATATTAAATCCAAAATCATAATCAAGATGTTTTCTGGTAAAACATGAGTATTGATGAGAAGGAAATTTTTGGGAGAAAATATTTTCCAACTTTAAAAGAGGCATAAACATTCATTTAAACATAATATTGTTTTCATTATTTTTTTAATATATATAATTACATGAAATATCATTTTCAGTCATAGAAAATTCATGTAGTTATATTAAAAAATCATCATTATGACACTCTTAAAATATCTCATACACACACTCTTATAAATGGGATGACCAACATGGATCATTCGAATATATTTCTCTTGAGAAATAATCATTAACAAATAGATTGGATAACTATATCAAGACCACATATCATTATGATAAATTTCCAAGAAAAATAACACATAACATATCCAATCTTGTATTTAAACTATAAAATCTCATAAATTATAATAGTTAATATACATGCAGATGCACTTTCAAGATTCAAATAAAACAAGGAATAAAAATCATTTTTCCTTTAACATCTATTTAAGAATAAAAATTTATATGAATGGAAAATAATATTATTAAAAAACCGTGAAATATTTTAAAGGAATATTATTAAATAATTACAATCATGATGGTTGTAAATTCCAATAGTGTATTATAATTTAAAAAATATTCATCTCACACTTTTGTAAAAATGTCCAAAATTACCCTTGTGTAAAAAATTAAAAATGATTGTTTTAAAAACATCATAATGATATTCATATATGGTTTGAAATAAATTTAAACATAAATTTATGTATCTTAATAAAAACCATGAACATTTTAATTAACATATATATGGGGTAAAATATAAGAAAAAAATTACAACTATTAAAATATTGTTTTGAAGGAAAGTCTCCATCCTCAACTTTGACTCAACATATTAATAAATTCACTCCCTTATAATTAACATATATTGATTATATTATTTTTAAGATCTATTTTAATGTATATTGACTTATCATTATCTCATTTATTTCATTAATTACAATGTCATTGATAATTATAAAATCATTTCTTTTCTTGTAGTTCAATTTAATGGAATTCTGTTCAATGTCTAAAAAACAGTTTCTGTACGATGACTATGGCCCAAGGATTCATTTTTACATAATATAAATCATGATTGAATAATCATTTTGATATATTAAATAATGTTTTATAACTATATAACAATATCATGTATGAAAAATGAATTTAACTGCTTTGTGGGGGTGGTAGTCCACAGGTACACACAAGCGATGTAATGATTTTCAGAGGGATTGAAGGGTGAGAAGGTAAGAAATATATTAAATATTTAAAAAATAATTATTTCAATAATATCATATTTATTTAATAAATATTTCATAATAACATGCCTTGTGATGTGGTGATGGAAAATAAAATGCATCATTTAGTCGAGGTTGTTGTCCACACATGCACGCAAGATATGTTTTCATTTCCCATATGATTGGAAAAAAGTTGAAAATGGTTCTAAAAAAATATTTTTTTAATATATTATATATTGTTTGTATAAATGAATAAAAAAAGAAAAAAAAATTAATGAACTTGGTTATGATTTATTATTCTTCTTTATGAAACGTCCTTTGGCTCACACGTTAGGCCATAGATGTCAGATTTTTTGTGAGTCTAGGAACTCTTGGATATGGGGAGGTATTTTGAAAAGGAAATTTGATAATGATTTTTCATGGTAAATTCATATATTTGGTGAATAAAAGAGTAGAGGACGCGACCTTTTATAAGTTCGGGGAGTGGCACAGTAGAATGTTTTTAACATTTAAATATTAAAAAAGCATTACTCATGGTAAAGTGGAAATAAATATATCTATGTTAGAATATATAGTTATAAGGTACCAAATCCTATCATTTAGTAAGAATAAAGATAATATTTTGTGACTTTATCCCTTTATATTAAACATTATTACCCGGTTTCAACCTTTATTGTGAAGAAATATGTTTTTACCAATGTTATTATTCATTATAAAGAAAATTGTCACCATTAATTATTTTTTTACTCAATAATTAAAATTATGGATTAAAATATTCTATATTACGTTTAATTATGTGGAAAATATTACATTCATTATAATTCCTCAAAATGAAACTGAACCCTGTTTTAAGAAAAATAATTGTTTTATTCCCCAACATGATTTTTATACCAAATTATTATATAATGATGATTCATATGGTATTATTTGGATTATATTTATTAAATTTTTAGAAATTTCACTTTAAAACCAATCCAAAAAATATTATTATTTGTAAAATATTTTACTTGAAATGACTGTTTTTACAAAAATTACAATTATTCATCATTCACCCAAAATACAATATTTTACGAGGAATACCAAAAACTAACTATATCATAATATTGATATGATGATATAAAAATTTAATTATTATTTATAAAATTAAATTTCTAAAATTTATTATATAATCTTTTAAATAATACCGTACAGTTCTAGAAAACTATTTTAGTTATAATTACAATATTTCTTTTTTTTTCAATTTTAAAAATCATCTAAAATTACTATACTGTTTGTGAATCTATATATTTAAATAATTAATAAAAAATGAATTAAATTTATTAATTATTAACATTACATAGGTTGTATCATTCTTCCCACATTAATGAAATTATGACATCTTTTTTATTCAACTCTTATACATGTACGAATATTTTTACCTCGTAGAATTTTCATATTCAATTGATTCTTCCTCGATCATATAGTTATTCCATAAAACATTGCCTATGTAAGATAATATATTCAGTAACACCTATTACAAATTATTTAGAACCAACAATATATTTTCCTCTTAGAATGGATTCCCTTCCAACTATACCTCCTCATGGATCAGAACAAGAGATGCATAAAATTTGTATTTCTTTAAGAACACAACCTGAATGACATCATATATATTAGATAAACACAAATATAATCATTATGATAAGAAAATAATCCCAATTTTTCTAGAATTTCATATTCATAAATTTACTAAATAATTTACAAAATTTTTATAAGATTTCATAACACCTTTTCATTGAGATATTAAATTAATTTTCAGTAGATCTTTCTTAGATTTAACCAATTCAAAAGTAAATCATTTATTTTTAATATTTATAATTTCATTCTTCATTTATTTCCACAAAAATATAATTGAATTTATGTATACATCATAGTTATACTTGTATTAATGCTAAATAAAGAGCTATGAGCATCACTTCATAACCACTTCTTCATCTAGATATCACTTGTCTGGAAAAATAATTAAAATATTATAAATCAATCTTTTTAAATTTCAAATTCATTAATAATACCCTTTATATTAAAAATAATAATTCATTCAATCCTAATTCCTCCTTATAAAAAATTATAATTCTATCTGACATGTTAACTACACTAATAATTGAGATACCTATTTAGAAATAATTATTTTTCTAACCATGTGGCTCAGACTATTTCATAGAAAAACCAGAACTCTAGGCCTCAAATGACGTCAGAATTCTCCTTAAGCCTCTATGATTCTTTTAGAGACATCTATTTATGTGAAACTATTGGTTTTTACCAAAATTAAATGGATTCAAACCTCTAAGAAAAAAATATTTTATTAGCCTCATTGATTCTGGTCAAAGCATATGGCCATGACTATGGGGCCCATGACCATAATTTTTAATAGTCACCTATAGGCATGGTTGAGAATTTACAATTGACAAACATATCTACCGACAAATTCAATAATGGTGGTTATATCTATGGTTATCCCATCCAACAACCAAAGAGACTAATGACAATAATCAGTGATCATTTCTATAGGTCTAAAAACATTATTTATTAAGATTTAAACCTATAACCTGCAAACTCATCTATTAAGACATTTCCACTCATCTGGTACATGTTATATTAGAATATACATGCAAATACAAATGTGTGTGTGTGTGTGTGTGTGTGTGTGTATATATATATATTGATGGTGTGAATATTTCTATACCCTATTATTTTATAATTCACATGTGATTTTGGTGTTCTCACACTCTCCTACCAACACATTTCATACGAATCATGGACACATATATATTATTATTCCATTAATAACAAATAATTATTATTCCAATATAAAATTATGCATTTTTATACAACCCTAGGATCTTCTAAGTAATTATTTTTTAGTAATAGAATAAAGACTTAAATATCAATCCCTTATAATAAAAAGTGGAAACTTCTACTCAATGTACATTTTTTCACAAAAATTAGATTTTTTTACTTTAAACTCTTCGTTTTATTAAAAAACTATTCACTTCTTTTTTTATTAATCCCCATATCAAAAAAATATAATTTTCTATAGATTCCTACTTATCCATAAGAAAAATAAAAATACTAGAAAATGTTGATTGTTCTAAACAATATAGTTTTGGGATACAGGAATAAAGAAACACATGATTCCATTTTCAAAATATTTAACCCCCTATAGAAGTATCCTTTTATATAATTAACACAAAGCATAGAATAATATATTATTTACTATAGATATAAAATTCACATACACATGTTTTTAATAACACTCCTATTAAAAAATATTAAATCCAAAATCATAATCAAGAGGTTTTCTTGTAAAACATGAGTATTGATGAGAAATAGTTTTTTGGGGGGGAAATATTTTACAACATTAAAAGAGGCATAAACATTCATTTTAACATAATATTGTTTTCATTATTATTATAATATATATACATACATGAAATATCATTTTATATCATAGAAATTCCATGTAGTTATATTCAGAAATCATCATTATGACACTCTTAACATCTCTCCTACACACACTCTTATAAATTTTATGACCAACTTGTCTAATTTGAATATATGTCTCAAGAGAAATAATCGTTAACCATTGGATTGGATAGATATATCAATATCACATATCATTATGATAAATTTACGTGAATAATTACACATAACATATTCAATCTTGAATTTAAACTATAAAATCTCATAAATTATAATAGTTAATATACTTTTATGTGCCCTCTCAAGATTCAAATAAAACAAGAAATAAGGATCATTTTTCCTTTAAAACCTCTTTAAGAATAAAAATTTATAAGAATGGAAAAAAATATTATTGAAAAACCATGAAATAATTTAATGGAATATTATTAAATAATTACATTCATGATGGTTGTAAATTCCAATAATTTATTATACTTTAAAAAATATTCAACTCACCCTTTTGTAAAAATGTCCAAAACAACCCTTTCGGAAAAAATAAAAAATTATTATTTTAAAATCATCATAATGAAATTCATATATGGTTTGAAATAAATTTGAACATATTTTTATGTTTCTTAACTAAAACCGTGAACATATTAAATAACATAGTTATGGTGTAAAATATAAGATAAACATTAAAACTATTAAAATGTTGTATAAAAGAAAAGTCTCTTTCGTCAAGTCTGATACAAAACATTATTACATTTACTCCCTTATAATTTACATATATAGATTATTTTATTTATTAAGTGAAATTTTTATGTTTATTGACTTATTATTATCACATTTATTTCATTAATTACAATGTAAAAGATAATAATAAATCATTTATTTTCATGTAGTACATTTTAACGACATTTCGTTCAATGTCAAAAAAAAATTCAATAGGATGATCGTGGAAAAAGGATTCATTTTTACATTATATAAATAATATAAATCAAGAAAAAATAATCATGTTGATATATTAAATAATATTTTATAACTATATATCAATTTCATGAATGACAAATGAATTGCACTACTTTGTGTGGGTGGTAGTCCACACGTACGCACGAGCGATGATATGATTTTCAGAGGGATTGAAGGATGTGAAGGGAAGAAATATATTAAATATTTAAAAAATAATTATTTTTTAATAATATAATTATTATTTAACAATTATTTTATTATAACATGCCTTGTGATGTGGTGATGGAAAACAAAATGCCTCATTTCTTCGAGGTGGTAGTACACACATGCACGCGAGCTATGTTTTTATTTCCCATATGATTGGAAAAGAGTTCAAAATGATTCTAATATAAAAAAAATGCTTAAATATATTATATATGGTTTGTATAAATAAATTAAAAATAAATAAAAATTAATGAACTTGGTTAAGTGTTATTCCTCTTCATTAAGAAACCTCCTTTGCCTCACACCTTCAGGCATAGATGTTTGATTTTAAATGATTCTATGAAATATTGGATGTTGGGAGGAATTTTTAAATAGAAATTCGGTATGTTTTAGTCATGATAAATTCAGTTATTTGGTGAATAGTAGAGTAGAGGATGTTACTTTTTATAAATTAGGGGAGTGAAACACTTGTAAATTTTTTTATCATTTAAATCTTAAAAAATCCTTACTCATGTTAAGGTGGAAATAAATATATCTATATTAGAATATACAGAGATAAGGTATCAAATCATGTCATCTAATAATTTTAAAGATAATATTTTGTTACTTTATCCCTTCATATTAATCAATATTACCCGGTTTCAATCATTATTGTGGAGAAATATGTTTTTACCAATGATATTATTCATTATAAAGACAATTGACATGAATAATTATTTTTTTACTCATTAATTCAATGTAAGGAACAAATTATTATGTATTGTGTTTAATTATGTTTAAAATATTACATTTGTTATATGTTCTTAAAATGAAACAAAAACCAGTTTTAAGAAAAATAATAGTTTTATTCATTAAAATGACTGTATACCAAATGATTATATAACGATGATTCATATGTTATTAGTTTGATTATATTTATTAAATTTTTTGTAATTTCACTTTAAAACCAATCCAAAAAATAATTGTAATTGTAAAATATTTTATTTAAAAGGACTATTTTTACAAAAAATTACAATTATTCATTATTCACCCCAAATATAATATTTTATGAAGAATACCATGAACTAACCCTATCATAATTTTGATATGATGATATAAAAATTTTATTATCTTTTATAAAATTAAATTTCTAAAATTTTATAATATAAACTTTTAAATAATACCATATAGTTCTAGAAAAACATTTTAGTTATAATAAAACTATATTATTTTTTCAAATTTAAAAATCATCTTAAATTATTATAATGATTGTGGATCCATATAATTAAATAATTTATGCTAAAAAGGAATGAAATTTATTAATTATTAACATTGCATAGGTTGTATCACTCTTCCCACCCTAATGACATTATGACCTCTTAATTTAATTTATCACTTATACATGTACAAATATTTTTACCACGTAGAATTTTCATATTCATATGATTCTTCCTCGATTATATGGTTATTCCATAAAAAACTTCCTACGTAAGTTAATATATTCAGTAACACCTAATATAAATTATTTAGAACCAAAAATATATTTCCCTATTAGAATGGATTCTCTTCCAACTGTACCACCTCATTTCTCAAAACAAGAGATGCAACAAATTTATATTTCCTAATGAACAAAACCTGAAACACATCATATATATAAGATAAACACAAATATAATAATTATGGTAAGAAACTAATCCCACATTTACTGGAACTCCATATTGATAAATTAACCATGGAATTGAAAATATGTTTATAAGATTTCATAACACCTTTTAATTGAGATATTATATGTAATATATTTTCTCCTATATCAAATGAATCTTCTATCCTCCTGATTTATAAATTACTATTTTTCTTTGATTTGACATTTCCCCATGTTCCACGAGATAATATTTACCCTCTCAACTATTTCATATACAAGTTCTAAACCCAATAATATTCTTTCACTAAATTGACCATAATATTCCAGAGTCTGACATAAATTTCAATACAATCCCTCTATAGGTTCCATCTATATGCATGAATGAAAACAATAATTATATAAAAAATTAATCTCGTAATATATGTTAATATCTAATTCTGTGGTAATGCAATGTGAAATATAGAATCATTTCATCCATTGTCTAAATTGTTTCCCCCAACATCCAATAATATTTAAGATGAAATGACTTACTAAAATATAATTCAGATCCTAATGATCTTTGATATCCTCTTGAAACATTAGAGGTAAATACCGGATCATGATCATATTCATCTGAGATATAGAATAATTGTAATATTATTTCTTCATTATTATATATTATAAAAATTCGATCCAAAGACATGAATTCTAGAATAAAAATAAAATTCAACAATTTTTTAAATCAATCAAAAAACCTATTTTTTATTGAGTTGTATTTGGTAATCCCACTATTAAATCCATATGTATAATCTCTTATTTCCATTAATTCATGGAAAATGGATAAATAATCACCTTCTGTAGTTCTTTCATTGATTTAACCAATTCAAAAGTAATGAATATATTTTTATGATTTTTAATTTTATTCTTTATTTATTCACACAAAAAATATACATGATGTTCTGTATACATCATAGTTAGACTCAGATTAATGAAAAATAAATATCTATGAGCATCACTTAATAACCACTTCTTCATTTGGGGATTACTTGTCCAGAAAAAATCATTTAAATATTATAAAACATTCTTTTTTAACTGTTAAATTCAACAATAATACTTTTTATAATAATAAATAACATTTCGTTCAATCCTAAACCCTCCTTATAAAAAATTATAATTCTATCTGACAAGTTAACTACACTAGGAACATAAGAAAAAGTATACGGATTCTTGCATGCATAATTTTATATCTAATATTACATTAATCACTGACCAAAAGAATGTGTTCCAAGTATATAATATTTAATGATGAATTATATTTTTGGCTCAAGGAATCACTTACCTTGTTTTCATTACATGGGTGATAGTATATTGTTCAATCTTAATAGTTTATCATCTCTAAATATCTTCTTTCCCTCATTTTCAATCTATTTTGAGTGAAAATATAGATTAAAATTTTATAGATATTATATATTCTACATTTTACCTAATATAAAACATTTCTTAAAATATTTAGAGAAAAAAAATAATGTTACTTCAAGATCATGTCAATGGTAATTTTTGTCATGTATTTACATTGCCATGAAACATACTCAATTACCCAGTTATCATGAATTAATACAAAACCAAATCCATTCAAGGACTTATAAATATAAATAAAAAACTCAACAATCCATGATGGAAAGGATTAAATGGGTAATTACCTAATCCTAATTTGTATTATTAAATAAATTCGTCACGTCACCTTTATATTTAAATTTAACTCCTTTTGAGTTAAATTATTTCTTAATATAGGTGTTTGAGAACTTTTATCAAAATTATTTCTATATTAAACCACTAATACTATAAAAAATAACATATCAATGACATTTTGTTTTCTTGGAAACTTTTCCACTATATTAAATTATGATAGATAAACAGTATTTTCATCTTTAGAAATAATATTCTCAAGCATCAAAATCATTTTTATCCAAGAATCACAATTCTTGATTTTATTATATGACATATTTTCTTTTAATCCATCTAAAAAAATACTTATATATTACTCATGATATTATTAAATATTAAAATATAAAATAATTTCATCAATAAACAAATTAAAAAATTTATATAAATACTCATAGAAAATTGTATTCATAAAAACAATGAATACACATGTTCATTATTCAACTTGATAGGAAACTCCATAAGATTTAATGACCAATCCTAGTAAAATATTCCATCATTGGATTGTAATCCTCTTTTAATTCTATCTAATGAATTCCATAACTAATATCTATCTTTTGAAAATATTTTTCTCCCGGAAGCTAAAAAATATTTCACCCAAATGACACAGTGATTACTTTTACTTAATAACAATGGTTTTTATTGGAATATAATTAGTCTAAATCTTCTGAACCCCCATTTTTCATTTTTATAAACATTCCAAAATCACAACAATGTGAATTTATAATATGATTTATTTTGTTATTAATAAAATATTTTAATAACCATTTCAACTCCAATACCTCCAATGGAACCTTTCGATAAAGGGGTTCTAAAATTTTCATCAATTTTATAACAATGTTAACATTGAATTAAACCTCCTTGTCCATAATAACACTAGTAAAATCATCGGAATATTTATATAATTAATAAGTTTGAACAGATTCTAATGTACAAAACACAACATAGATTGAAAATTTATTTTATTTTACATAGTTTTAAAATAAATATTTTCTTGATAATCTAATATCCATTAATTTCCTAGAATAAAAAAAATATAGACAGGACAATGAGAGTCTCTGGAAAAACATTATCTTCAACAATCTTATAAAGATTCCTATAAATATTGAATTCCATAATACTTCCGCTGTGAGTTTTTTTCAAAAAATTACTTCTCTATTTCTTGAAGTACTATATAAATTTGGATAAAATATTCTTAAAGAAATAATGCATATACCATGAATAAAACAAGAAATTTTCATAATTTAATATAATAATTAATATACATGAATCCTCTTTATTTGATATTCATTTATTTATCGAGGTGGTTATGAATGGATTTTATAAACCATTATTCCTATAGTATTGAAAATTCCAACCATTAATTCTTTTCATCAGACTCGCATCAATATAATGGCCCACCTAATTTATTTTTACACATCCCAGTGTATTATTTTATTAATCAGTGTGACCATCACCATGATTTTATTCATCACATTCATGATAAAAAATCCCTAGAATACCAAATTGATTACAATTTCCTCATTTCATAAAATGATTCACAAAATTCTTTTTATCATACTTATCACAAGTGTGATATTATGGAAACTTACTTATGGATTTATTTGGGAGATTATTTTCCATTTCTTTCTTTGTGGAAAAATTTTTAAATTTTTTTTATAAAATCCAAAAACATCCATACCAAAATTCTCATAACAACATAAAACATTAACATGTATTTTAAATTTAATAGAGGTAAAAACTCTTTACCCACATGGTTTTAATCTATAGTAAAACATATCAATTTTACTATCAAGGTCGATATTAAATGTTATTTCATGTTGGATAAAATTAGTAATGATACAATCATAGGTGGAAATAGAGTCATTTTACATTCACTTAAATTCAAAAAAAACATTTCAATCATATGTCACACATCCTTATAAAAGTAATTCTAAAAGAAAATATTCTTAAATATCATCAGTTATGTGGAATCAATCTCATATGTTTCCCTTCTATTATTATCCAATGAGCACGACTAATCAGTTTCATAATAAAAATCATAAATGTGATGAATTACCTATTTCTATATAGAAAAAACCAAAACTATAAATAGCCTTTCAATAGTAATAATCCATGATTTTGATAACATTGGAACCAGGGTTCCACCAAATATAACAGGGTGTTTTTTCAGGAAATGAAATCATGTAGATATATTCCTCAATAAATAGTTTGATGTCTATCTATCATGGGTACCCCCATTGGTGGCCTATATCAACATAGTTTTCAAATCTTATAACTATTAAATTATAGTATCAACCATTTTAGAGTTTCAAGTTGGAGAATAATATCATCTTATTCCACATCCACTTCATTAACCCTATTTACTATATGGAACTTTATTCTTTACAAAAAGTAGACCACCAATCATGAAAATTCCCAAATTTATCTCATGACAATATAACTCATAGGTTATATTCCTTTATTTTTTGTATTTTTAATAACAAACCTAAATTTTAAAGTTAATAAAACCTAAAACCCACTTTAATAACCTCTTTCTTTAACTATCCAAAATTTTGGGTTTAATAGAAATGAATTAATTTTTTTACACATGCTTGAAGTTTTATGTTTACAATTATATAAAATTATGGAATAATGTTACATATATAATGTGAAAAATGAAACTCAATGTTTTTTCCCCCACAAAAAACAAGATTTTTCAATTTATAATCACATTTCATTCAAAACTAGTTTTCGTCATTTAAGATGACTTTACCTATCAAAATTATAGTATTTTCTATAGTTTCTTAACCATACATTATCCATGTGAAAAGGTTTTCTAAATCTGTGTTAATAAAAATATATTATTAAGGGATAAAAAATAAGGAAACACATTAGTCCATTTTTTAAATCATGCAAACCACAAAAAATTTCCATTATATCATAAACCGTGAGCATAAAATAATCATTTACATACTCAGGAACACAACTCAGCTTACCAAAGAATTATAGAAAACCTTAAGTGATAAATTTTAAAGTAAAAAATTATAATCATTTGTATATATTTTAAACAAATGTAATAAAAAAATATACATTTCAGGAAAACATACTTTTCACCCATAATGGGGGAATAAACTTTCCATTGAAAAAATTAAATTAAATTAACATATGAAATCGAAAGAATTCCATGAAAACTAATTTTTATTAATATAAACTCAATATAGGTACCTTGGGATATCATCATTATATAATAGTTATATTAAAGTTTCTAGTAACTCTTACACAATGAACAACCTACGCAATTAATTCCCACATAATTCTCTATAAAAAATTAATTACCAATGAAATAAAAAGATATATCGGGATCAATCATCATCAGTAAAAATTTACACTGAACACAACATAAATTAAATAATTTTAATATTTAAATTACATAATAAAATATCCCAAATTATTCTACTTGATACATATGTAGATGCACATTCTGACTTCATTTATAAATAATGGTGGAATTATTTTTTTCCTTTGAGAACTATTAAAATAAAAACAAATTATAATAAAAAGAAATAAAATATTCTATAAAAACATGAAAAAAAATTTAGTAATATTGTTAACAAATAATTTTTGTAATGGTGGAAAATTCAAATCACTCCTTTCACACAAAAAATAATATGCCTTTTATTATTTTTTAAAAATGTCAAAAATAACTCTTTTAGAAAACATTAGAAGACTTATTTTAAAACATTCATAAATTAAGTGAAACATATATAAATATTAATTTAAAAATGAATATTTGTTTATTAATAACATATATTAATAATTTAAATGAACCTGGATTTGGCAGAAAAAAACAATAAAATTTAATATTTTTAAATATAGTATTAAATAAAAAACCCCTACCTCGAGTCAAACTAACCACATACATACATTAACTCTTATAATAAGATTTTACTGATAATTTAAAATCAAAAGAACATATTTCAATTTTATTTCTATATTTTAATCCCCCTTATAATTTTCTTCACATATCTTATATATTTTCTTAATATATTAAATTCCTGTCAAATGGTTCCCGGATGTTCTATTCATATCGCAATACAACTTTTATTAGTTAACTATACTGAAATCATTCATAATTACATAATATCAAAATTTTCAATCATGAGATAGTTATTTTTTTAATACATTATAAATTGAAATTCTCTTTAAAATGAAGATAAGAATAAAAAAATCACATCTCTTCAGAGAGGTAGTAATCCCTTTGTACACATAAGTGACACTTTCATTTTCCAATGGAATGAAGGAAAAGAAGGTAAGTAATTTTTTTTCATTAAAAATAATATTTATTTGTAGAATATCATATATATTCATTAAATCCATCATAATAATCATCCTTCTGAGGTGGTGATAAGAAATTAAACACATCGATTCGTAGAGGTGGTGGTCCACTCGTATACATGATAAATGATTTAAATATTTAAAGAATGTAAAAAAAAGATAAAAAACAGTAGTAACATGAACATAAAAACATGTTAGTTATTTTTATATTATGATGTTTTCTAAAATCATGGTTTCAGATGGTTTTATGGGGTTAGAATTAAAAGAAAACTTGAAATAACTCGAGTCATAATTATACCTCTTATTGGAAAACCCATTATTATATTACAACTTAAACCTTATAGGATGGTCTATTAGTTATACCTCTAACTCTATAATGTGGTGAAAATTATGAATTTTGAATTTGGAAGTATTGGTTAATAAAAATGTCCCAAAGTTTGTGAATAATTTTTGGTGATGAGGATCCCTTATAAGTCAAGAACCATCCTGGCAGTCATCAAAACTAAAACATGACATGGGGGTGACATGGCCTGAATGGTTTTCCAAGTCACCATGGGAGGGAAACTAGTTCTTGTGTATCATGGAAGTCCTTTAAAAAAATTCATGCAATATAAGTATAATAAACATTTATATAAAATTAACATGCATCAATACAAAAAAATCTAATATAGTTGAAAAATGATATAACAACAAGTACATGTTATGTATGTAAAAAATACAACAAGAGAAAAAGCATCCAAAAAGGGGAGGGATAAAATGGTTCATCCAAACCTCCATATGAAATGTGGGGGACACCACCATGCCCCCCAACAAACACCAACTAAATGAGGAACTAATAAATAGATAAAATATTATCACCACCAAGGAATTCAATACCACTAACTGAGTTAGACAAAACAATGTCTATATACACTCGAGGGTGTATGTAGGTCTAGTGATAAAATCTACAGAACGATACCAAGAAAATGTTCCATGAAAATAAATAAGAATATAAATTAATATTATTTGTCTAATATGATGAAGTTTTTTAAATATAAATTATTATTTTTAATTTTAATAATAACGTTAAATAATGAATGGATAACTAAAAACATGTAAAAACAAAATTTAATCACTATAGTAAATCCTTGTCAATATAGTTCATTATATCTTAAGGATACTCATACCATTGATGATTAAATCACATTATTTTTTCCCATGGACAATAATCTAGAGTTGTTTAGGCCAAAGTCCTAAGGATCCTAAAATAAACAACCTATTTGTTTAATCAGTGTTGTACCATAATCATTCTATGGAGCATGGTCCAGCTCCATGCCGACTGAATCTCATGTACTAGTTCTTAAAATCCGTTATAGGAACCCAATATCCTAACTTCCTTATCCCATTTCCCACATCATGAAAATACCTTTTATCGTAAATTCATTAACCATAATTCACACTTGAAAAAATCTTCCATTCCAAAATTGGAAGATAATGTGTATGTATTAACCACACACTAAATCCCTTTAAAACACCATTTTCCCCAACAAAAACAATATATAGGAATTTCTTAAAATATATGAAATAATAATAACATCATTAATTAAGTAAATATAATTAATCCACATACCCTTCCCTTCAAATTACTAAACTATGGTTAGAAACTCCTAGCAAAAATAAGAGAAAAACATAGTGAAGAAAGAGAACACAAAAAAATCAAGATCCAAAATAATGATATTATATTGAACCCATCCTGGATAAGCATCATGTCTAGAGGAAATTTAACCCATGAAGAAACATAGGAGATATCAAAATGTAGGAAGAGTATATAGGAGTAGTGACATCCATGATGATTACATAAAGATGTAAGAACAAATAAACTCAAAATACAAGTCAAGTGGAAGTGGATGATGGGGAGAGGAAAAAATATTGAAATAGATGGTCAAATGGGGTGAAGTAAGGGGGGGTTAGAGGGTTAATATCAAGAGGAGGTATAAATATAATTTCAAATGTATTATTAATCTTAGAGACCACAGGATATGGAATACCATGAAATAATCTTGTAGAACATACATCCAATAGGACGGGTAGACAGAATGGTTATCTATGAGGTCATAATATCCATTCCTCTGAGAATGTTTCATTTCTAATACCACTATCATGGTCACATAGTATTAAGAGGGCTAGTGAAATGTTTCCTCCATCAATTCACCGACCATGTTTCACCTAATAACGGCCTAAATATTTCTATTTTTTTGATTAAAACATCCTAGGAGATGTATGGAACACATGTAAGAATACAAGTAAAATAAATAATACCTTAATATAATTTGACAAGTGTGACAATTCACCCCAACATGAAAACTTTATAAACATATAAACAAAAAATATAGCTCAGTCAATGAATAAATGATTATACCACTCCCCCATCCAAGAATTTCCTTCCCAAGACTCATGATTATAATTTTCATGGTTAAAATGGACGAAAACTAAAGATATATACATTCCTCAAATAAACATTACCTGTGATTCCATAATATTCACTAGTTTCTCAAACAATAACAAATCAGGTTCCATATTCTACACTTTCCAATTCTTCTTATGAGATGGGTCCATTTTTTACTTCTTTAATTGTGATAGATGTAACGTATAGTGAATCAATGTTAATTTGCATGGTATGTACAAAAAATATGACACCATTATTATCCTTTTTTAAATCATGAAATATTTCACATACCTTAGAATAACGTTCCCCTTCATACCAAGATGTCAATGAACCAAAGGTGGTGTCACCCTGAGGAATATCATTCCATCTAATGAGTACTCCAAGGCTCAGTGTCAATAATCTTCATAAAACTTATGTAATATCGATAATTTAAATAACCACTTTCTGACCTTTTTAACATTAATAAAAGTCACAAATATATTGTTTGTCCCTAGGAAGGAAGCCTCACCCACTTCCATCTGGAACATAGGTGACTAACATGGTTGACTATATAGAATGTTGAGGGGATCCATCTTGATTAATGATTGGTAACTTTTATTGAAAGAGAACTCCACTAACCTAATATGGTTATACCATGAGAATATGAAATCAAATACGCATGCATGGAGCATGTATTCTATAATTTAATTCTCTCATTCTTTTATACCATCATTTTGAGCAAGGTGCGCAATCCTGGTCTTGACCTATGAACCCATTACCTATAAAATGACTTATTATAATTTGGAGGTAAAATGGGGTCAATGTATGACTTAAAATAAGATGGTACACCATGCATATTCATGATTTCTTAAACGTATATCCTACCCAAATCTTCTATATTAGCAATGTCCTTTATCATAATGAAATGCGTGAATTTGGTTAGATGATCAATAATAATCCAAATTGTGTTACTCCACTATGTTTTACAAGGAATTCCTATAATATAATCCAAAGATATCTTGTCCCACATCATGTTTCAAATGGGGACTTCCATCATTAATCTCAAGAGCCTCTAGTTCCTAGCTTTAATCTTATAATAAAAAAACATCACGTCATAAAATTAAGATTTTCTATGACTCATTCATGGACACAAAAACCAAACATCACATCTCCCAAGTCATCTGGGAGGTCTAAGGATGAATAAACCATTAATACTAAATGTTACCCTTTATCATCCCATTTCAAAGAGACCATGACAATAAAGGGTCCATTGAAGCACATAATTCCTTCAGAATACATCCACCACTCATTAAGAAACTCCCAACATTTAAAATCATCAAATAGCACTAACAGATCACATATTTATGCTTTCTTTACATGGTTCATTTTATAAGGGAAGGAATCAACTACATGATAACTTATGAAATACCTCCACTATATTCCATGGCTTCTAGATGAATTCGAGGGAAATTTACCATCAGAATCTACTCATTAGTGGTGTAATTCAATACCAAGATTGGTATCTTTATTCTTAGGGAATCATTTGAAACATAATACTTTGTTATGGTATAGAAAATATCAACATTGAAACCCAAATGTTACTCAACCCATCAGTTTTTGTTCATATTCAAATTCATCAAGGTGAAAATTCTGGTATATCAATTTTTTTCTCAATAGACCATAATTTATCTCTAAAGAGGTAGAGGATCCATGTTTTCTGCTCATCAATAACCACCTCTATATTGAGTTAGTTAATGGGTAATTTATTTTATGTGGTTTATTTTTCCAAGATATATACACTACCAATGTCACCCTATATCAGCATGAACCAAAAAACTATTCTTGAAGCATCATAATAAATCACATACCACATCCTATCCATGTGTACAATCATGTTTGGGTACTAGTCAACTAATGATTATGATCCTAAAAATAAACATATCATGCTACAATCCATATGATCTTAACCCCTTTTGTGTAACTGACATACTTAGAAAATAAAGATGAGAGAAATGTCTAAAAGATATCCTCAAATATTTCTCTATGTTTAAGAATATCATAATCTCAAAAATAGTCCCCTTTGTTCCCATGACATCATTACCTAAATTTTCTACAAATCAACTCAAACCCCATTATTAGCGCTTAGATTCAAACATTACAATTTGATGGATTGGTGTAAATATAGCAAAATATAGGTACTCCAATGAAAATCATTATATAATGATCGTGCACCTCCTCTATTCGATAGTTATCCACGATTCCTTTGATGAACACCTTAATAAAAGTGTCAAGGTATCTAAGGAACACCTAGTTAATAAGGTCCCTAAAACCCACTATGAAATATTCAACCCAAATGGTATAACCAAATTTCCAATGTGGTCATACCTATTTGAAAAACCTATCTTAGGGATAGTGACCACTCTTACTCTGACTTGATGATACCTGAATTGTAGGTCGATCATGGAAAACTGCATTTCCGCCATGGGTTAATCAAATAAGTTATTGATGTTGGGAAATGTGTACTTATTCTTCAAAAACTCCTCAACTCTATCTTTTTCCATACTTGGTTCAGTTTCCCTAGCCTGAGTAGGACTTCTATTAGCTCCTAGATCTAGTGCATGAAAATAATAAAACACTACCTCAAGTAATCTATGACCGATTTGTGGGGGGCTCTCACTGACATTATATTGTGGATTCATGGGAGGTCAATGGAGAGATATGATACTAAAAAACAACATACACACAATTTATAATAAATTCATCATCACAAATAAGTCAAGAAAATGACATAATTTAATCAATTTATTGAATAAAAATCAAAACCATGATAATAAAAATAAACAAATTCAACCACTTCACCCTAAATGGGTTTCCATGAACATTGTTTTGCTTGTGGACTACACCTGTTAGTGGATTTAACCCTAATCCAAGACATCCCATGGAAACATGAGGTCCTTTATGAGTTTTTTTTTTCAGACTCCCCACTTATAAATAGATTGTTAATCCCCAATACACCTAATTACTATCTAAATAGACTTCTCGAATAACATTACCCTAAATTGGGAAAAACAAACATCTCATGCCATTTTTTATGAACTAGGCCATGATTCCATCCGAATTGACACCCAACCATGATGGTGACATAGAACAATGGGAATTCATGAACTCCATAGGCTGGTAACTAGTCCATGGGTATCATGGTACTCCATTAGTAACAGTTTCACCCAAGATAATTATAACAAACATTATCATAGAATTAATATGCATCAAGTCCATAATCCATAATATATGAGAGAAAATATATAAATAACAGCATGTACTCATCATGTATTTAAAAAGTTAAACATGAGATAAAAAAACCAAAAATGTTATAGGAACATTGTGATGAAATAAATCTACATTGGAAATGTGGGTTGACACCATCAGGCCACGACATTGTCACCTACCAAAGGAGGAACCACTAACAAGAGAAATTTTCATCACAACCATGGAAGGACTTTCCATTACCTGAGTAATACATAACAAGTTCGACATATAATTGTGTCTGTGTGTAGCATGTGATCTCACTTTCCTAGAAGGATAGCTCCTAGAGGTTCTGTGATATGAAATTAAAAAAGATGTTAAAAATTTTGTTTTTAAATAATGATGTTAATAAATTTGAAATGATGATAGGATTTATATTATTAAGAAATTTATTCATTTAAATGTAAACTAAAAATAGCTAAAATATAATTTAAACACTATATAAAATAACTATGAGTCTATGAGATTAGTGTCCTAGGGTCCATATACACTTAGTTATCAAACCTCATAATAATTTCTTATATAAACGATTTTATAGAGGTCACATTAAAAAATGAATGGTTAAAAAATCATTATAATATTTCATTACATATTATTATAGAGTGATCCTACTATTGATTCATGGTCATTGCCTAAATGAACAACCAACATACTACTCCTTAGACACCCAAATTGATATACATGGTACCCTTGTGCTTCATCCCATTTTCAACATATTGAGAACACATTTTGTGTATTATAAATCCATTACTAACAAATCCAAATGTAAAATAATCAACCGTTTGCATAAGGGAAATATTACTTCTATCTATTAAACTCATAAGAAAAAAATTGAACATCTCATTTGGTCAAACAAAAAAATATTAGAAACAGAATTATAATAAACAAATTACATAGAAAAAATCATAAATTAATGATATAGAAGATAAAAAACAAACATCCACATGAAATCACCCAAATATAGTTAGAACCCACACGATGAAATAAGAGAATAACATATGGAAATAACAGAAAAAATGCATCATGATCTTACATAGAAAAATTATATTGACCCCAATTTGGGTCAATATCATTTTTGGAGAAAATTCAACCCTATAAAAATGAGTGTAGAAATTAAAATAAATGAACAGGATTATGAATGAATGAATTACTTTAATATTTTAAGATTTTCTTATCTCAAATAAACCCAAAATGAATGAAATAGTGTATAAAAAATTATGATAGGTGTGCCTTCATATGGAGAAGTAATAATATGGTTTAATTATTGGTTTAGAGGGTTAAAATAAAGGATGGTGAAATTTGTAATTTTAAATATTTAAACAATGTTGTAGGCCCAAGGATTTTCCTCATGGTCTAGAAGAAAATTCAACTAAACCGTGTGGTCTAGACCATTATTCTATCATTTCCACATGGTTTTCACAATTCTAGTAGAAGGTTTGACCTAAAAGATATCCAGCTATATGTGACCTAATTTCTAGAAACAATTCATCATTTTCATTTAATACTCCATAGAATGATATGGAATGAGAGTTAGACAAAACAATAATGAAAAATATATAGTAATGATATAAAAGGTGTTATATTTTGTAATTTAGGGGAATGGACATCTTGAAATAATAATTTATCATTATGTATTATAAAAGATATTTTAATGTTCAACTAGCAATAAATAATCAAAGGTTCATAAAGAGGTTGATAAGGCTCAAAATATACCAATAATATTTCATTAAAGATAATATTATGTGACCATATCACTGTGTTCTAACAATAACTATAGTATTTTCCGCTTTATCATAGTGAATCATTTTACCATGGTTACTATTTATTATATCTAAAATAAAATTGTCCTCATTACTAAATTTTAACACCCAAAAAAATTTTATTTTTCACGATTTAATTTCCAAAATATAAGAAATTTATTTCAATATTTGTTCTCAAAACAAAATAGAAATGAATTATTTGAAAAAACTATTTTTAACCATAAAAAAGTGTTTGTACTAATGTCATATATAATGAAAATTTCAATGGAATTAATTGAATTATTATTATTTAAAAGTTAATATTAAAACATTAAAACCAATACAAAATATAATGGGACTTTTAAAATAATTGAGAAGAAATGATAACTTTTATAATAAAATTATTTTCATTTTTCTATAAAAAAGTACATTTTATGAAAAATAAGAAAAAAATGCCCTAATATATGCTTAATATGTTTATATCAAAAATAATTTCCATTTTATCAAAATTATTTGAAAAAATTTATAAAATAACCTTTTTGATGAAAAAATATAATATAAGAAAAATTATTTAGTTATCGTAATTTTTTTTCTCTTTTATCTGAATAATCCTATAATATAATTACAATGAATTTAATACAATAAAATATAATCTTAAAAACTATCTAAACTTAACATTTATTTATTATTAAAATATCATGGGATCTCTTAATATAGTTTGAGCTTATCACCATGGTACACTTTTACCTTGGCAGTAGGCACCCAATGATAATTCCAATAACCATACTCAAATTTTAAAATGTTTTTAGGAAAACAATTGAAATGGTCCTTATTTTACCATGTCTGTAGGCTACCCAAACAACATGATATTTTCACATGTTTTCAGGGGTATTATCAAAGCATGATTGTCCATAACTTCATATTTCTTAATGGAATTTATTCTTTAATTCTATGAAATTTATGTAAATTTCGTAATTTTATTTTATTTATTAAAAAGTAATTTATAATTATTTTAATTATCCTTCCATATATGTATTTTAATTTTTTTATGTGGTATATAAAATTCCCTCTCGATATATTTTAGAGACATGTAGACTATGGGATGATTCTTTATTATTTTAAAAACTGATATGAATTAAATCATATTAAAATAATTGAGGCCATTATTTATTTTTAACTGAAAAAATAGAATTTATATTTTTTACAATGTTAATAAATAATAATACATGAATGGAATATGTGGGAATCAATATTAGAAGAAAAATATAATCAAACTACACATATCATTGTATTTAACATGATGATACTCTAGTTTAGTGCAAGGAAATATGTTTTTTCTTAATCGTTAATTGATACAAAATATATTTTTATATTAATGTTAATGGAATTGTTTTTTGGTTATAAATAAATGTTCCCAAATTCATTCCTTACTATAATTCTGTAGTTCTTATTTTAAAAAATGGATTACAGGAAAAATTATGAATTATAGAGATTATAGGAATAATATTTTATATACTAATTACTATGGGTTTTTATATAATGAATTAAATAAGATAAGGATTTGATATTGGTGAATTATAATTAATATTTATGTCCTATTATTAAACCTTTATCAACTTTAATATTAATTCCCACTAACAACTAAAAAATCAACTATTGGTAATTGTTAATGCATAATTTTCATTATTTCTTCAAAAATGGCGATTTATAAATGATGGAAAACTAAGGTAAAATCAATGTACATTAGGATAGAAAATAACAACAAATAAGAGATCTATAATTGATGACTAGAATAATTTTCTTTAATTTGTTTTAAATTAGATTGGGAATATTAATAAAAGTGGAATGATTTTAATAAAAAAAAATTCAAGTTTCTCTTATTATAATTCTAAAACTAAGTTAAATAATTAATTTATTTAATTTATTAATAATTTATGGGTTGAATAATTTCTTCTATGTAATTATTGAAAGTATAAATTCATTAAAAATTATTTTATTATATCAATAATAAATTTTAAATCCATTGGTGTATTTTCCATTTGGAACATATGTATACTTCATATCATAATCCGGGGAAACTGGATCTGCCTCATGTCCCACCTAACTCAGAAAATATTCATATTATGAATAATGTTATTCATGTCTATTTCTTATAAAGGTAATTTTTTACACTTTGGGATTGTTAGAGTCCCACTAAAAGGAGTTGAACATAAACTTTAAAACCATTTTCTAGTGGGCCACACACCCAAGTGGTGTCCCCTATGATCCAATGTCTAAAAGATAAAAGATAAATTATAGTAGTGGAGTTTTTCTTAGTTAATATAGTTGGGACGTGTCGCCATAAGGCCTTTAGGATACATGGACTTCATGCCATCAATGAACTATAGGCCATAGTTCTTATTCTCCATGAAATAACTAATCACCAACTAAATGTCCTTTGGGATATGGATGGGGGGACTTGGGACTTACTGTTAAAGAAATTCTAACACAATGGTGAGAATACTAAGGTAAAGGTTGTCAGTAGTGTTTAAACGGACATAGGGTTATATTTATGCACTATTTAGGAATCTATTTTTAAATAACCAAATTAGTGATTAGGCAATATCTATCCATGTATATGAATGTATGGACATCAAAAGTTTAGAGTATATAGATACAATGAGTTAGAAAGGTGTTGCGCTATGCAGGTTCCTTGGGCTTCAGAATTTGGCCACGTAATATATATAGTTTTATTATACCTCTAGGTTATGTAATATAATGGCCATTAGGTCATTTAAATGTCCCCACTCAACCCTTTTAAAAATGTGTATTATCAAGAAAATAAAAATAACAAATTTTTCATTAAATAAAATGTTTCAATCATGGATATGCTGGATTTTCATTGTGAGGATTATATAATCCTTTATTTAGGATAAAAATGTTTTTAATTAATCAGTATTTTGTTTTTATATAATATTATAAAAATTATGGTTTTCATCTAATACAATTTTAGATATATTATATCATTTTTTAGCATAATCAATAGTTTTTTATTACATAATTTATTTTATTGATATTATAACATCATTATGATGATTTAAAGTTCAAATTTTTTTAGTTTTAACAATATAAATCAAATAATATTGATTCATTAATCTTTATAGGATTTGAGAATCCATGATGTGCTGGAAGAAATTTATACCATTTTTCATTAATGAGATTTAAAACTGTGGACTCAAAATAGAAATTAAAAAATAATGGGAATACTCAAGATGGATAGAGGTAAATCATTTGATATTGGAGAAACTATGAGGGACAATTATGATGTGGATATATAACTATGATGTAGTAATATATTCTAGATCATGTTTTTCAGTCAAGATAAATAATGAAATAGAAGATAAAAAATGAGGAATAACCTTTGAGAAATGGCATGTATCATGGTAAAAATTATATCCAGTGATGAATCATTATCTTAGATCAAAATTACATGTCATAATTTAATATATATAAATATATGTGATATTAACCACAACTCCAAAAAAATTAAAACATCGTGGTTTTTATAAATCAAAATTTTAGCTAATAAAAATGAGCAACCATATCATTTCTTTATATTCCATGTCATGGTATCAAAATAATATAAATAAAAGTGAAATGAAGATAAAAAACGATAATTAGTATTTAAAATGTTATTTTAATTGTAATATAGTTCATTATGGCTAATTGAGGCCATGGATGATGTTATAGGACCACTATGGACTTTTGGAAATGATTCAAAACTATTTATGATGATATTAGAGAAACCATCATAAGGTTATTGAATCCACCATAAGATTTGTCCCAATTTTCTAAAAATTTAGGTAGATTTTATACACATTCCATCATTTAAAGAAACCACTACAGATTATTTCCAAATAAAAATGGTATTGGAAAATTTTGAAAATATTTATTATTTCATATCTCTAATAAATATATAAATTTTCATGTATTAATGGGAATAAATTTAGTATTCCCAATCTACATTAAAGGGAGGTTTTAATGAACTTAATCGTAAATTTAATGAGTAGTATTGTGAATATAATATTGATATTTATATGTATTATCTATATAAAACTAATGTGTTATATATTAAGAAATAGAATCATTGATATCATGTGGATTGTACGTTAATAGAAGTTTTGTTGATCCTGTAGACAATGATTGACAATTAGATTATGGTTTTTTTTCTCTTCTAATTATAAACGTTTTCTATTCATGGATTTTTTCAAAACCATGGAGGGGTTGGAATTTTTTTGATCTTATTTTAAAAATATATGGGTTGAATTCTTTTTTAATTTTTAATTTTGAATTAAAAGGGTTTATGAACTCAATAATTATTCTAATCTTATCTCCTTTTAGTCATTATTATTAATTTTCACTAACAAATATAATTAATTCTTAGAATAGTTTATTGTAATTATTATAGTCCGTCTAATAAATGCAGGTGTTATATTTTTAAACGTGGGTTTAGAAAAGAAATTATTCAATTTTCTATTGTACATGATTCTATGAAAATATAGATTATTAATTCGATAGGAATACATTCTAATTAGAGAATAGACATTAAGAAAAATAATTTTTTTTGGACTGAATTTTAATAAAAATTAATATAATATGAAAAAGATTATAAATTTAATCATATCATGATCCTAAATTTAAAATTCATTGTCCAATTGTTTTATTAAAAATTGATGAAATTACTTAAATTTCAATTATTCACTTTTTTATTATATATTAATAGATTAAAAACTAATTGATGGATCACTTGAATTTATGTGTTATAACTCAAACTATTCACAGAACATTCCTTTATAGTAGTTTTTTAAAAATATTATATTATAAATTTATAAAATATATTACAACATGGAATCAGTGTGTCACGACCCGTCCTCAGGGCCCATGCCGTGACTACCCCAAGCCCTCCATCCATAGGCCATGGGCTGGCGACTAGCACCAGGGTGTAAATCCCGATAACTGGGAATGAATTGCCTTTATAAAACAAAAACACATCCAACCAGAGTACAACTGGATGTAATAAACTAAGTACAAAAGAGAGTGCTGAAAAGTAAATGGGCCAGAATAAAAACCCAACTGAAATGTACAGCTACAACTGAACGAAAGTACAACAGAAAAGACAACAGTTGGAAGATAGAAGCAGCTCCTAGGGCATCCACCTCGAATCCTACCTGAAGGTTAGATACAGATAGCCTCCTTAGTGCCCTCGTCCGTCAACCTCCTCTAGGTACCGACTCGTCGTGTGGTCCACCTCCGGGTACCGACTCGTCGTGAGGTCCATCTCTGGGAATTGTACAGTCCTCATCCACTCGGCCTCCGTTTGCATTGTCCATCGTCTGCAACCAACACAATGAGGTGCGGGCATAGCCCATGCTGGGGTGAGTATAATGATAATCAGAAGGGACCCCGAGACCCTCAAGGTCTCACTAAATCCAAAAAGGTTAACCACAAAGAAGGATCTCAACTGATAACCCTTACTTAGGTATATGCCCATACATATACCTAAGTTATCAAATAAACACTCATAATCATGAGGTATCACATATGTATGGAAACAACATATAACCAATACTCAGGTATATGCCTATACATAAACCTAAGTTATCATGTAACCCATCTCAATCGTATGGTAATCAGAAAAGTCATTGACTTATCTCAAACCAATATTTTCATAATCGCAACCACAACTACTAGATAACTCATCCTCTGTCGAGTACAGTAGCCATGTCATGACTCTGAGATGCTACTATGTATCCTTAGACTGCTGAAGTACTCCTCTTGTTGAGTACCGCTGGTCTGCTGCCATATACCGGGAGCTCCGTCAGCTGTGGGTCTGCCGCCAAATATCGGGCACTCACCCTAATAGCCTACAAAGGTACTACTACTGTAGAGTACAGCGGGTCTGCTGCGAACTACTAGACGCTCCGTCCACTGTGGGTCTATCGCCAAATACCTGGCGCTCCGTCCACTGGGCTAACAAAATCACTATGAGTCGAATCGGTCAAGCAGTCGTCAGGTCTACAGCTAGTTATTCTTCACACTCCGTATGCTCGTCTCCCATAGGGTGCGCTCCATGAGATATTGTTTGCTACTTACAAGTATCAAAAAGTTCCACAATGAAGTATCAAAACGGACCACCTCATCACAGGGGTCTCAATGCAATAGACGACACGTCAATCATATGCCCAGTCTGTGGGTTATTAGACTTTTCATCCTGGGGTCCGGTTGGTTTCCTGTACAAACCAACCCGACCGAATCACAACTATACCCCATAATCTCTTAGGGTATACTCAAAGAGAATGTTTCTCAACGTGATTACCAATGTCGCTGACGGTTCATCAAACGGACGCCCGGTCTGAGAGTTATTAGCTTTTCCATTCTCGGGGACCGGTTGGATTTCAGGTACAATCCGACCCGGCCATACACCAACTGTGTCCAAACCACAGGTGAAGTATACCAAAAGAACCATCTCACCAAGAGAAATCCCACAAAGTCGAAAACATGTCAATCGGAAGTCCAGAGCTTATATTATAAGTGTTTGTGCTCCGAGGGACCGGTTGGTTTCGGGTTCAAACCAACCCAGTCATACCCAAAGTTCACCGAATCCTTGATTGTAATATATCGAAACGACTGTCTCAATCCAAGGATCCCTACCCTACTGATGGTGCATCAATCGGATATCTGTATCCCATGATATGGGAATTTGAATGAACCTGGTCCGAAAATAGGGGGTCTGGGCCTGGTCTGACCTGACCCAATACCCAATGGGTGGGGCCGAACCGGGTCAAACCGACCCGGGTCCAGGTCCGGACCAATTGGGTGCGTCCCAGCCCGGCTAGCGCCGCCCGGAAAGCAGCGGGGCATGGCCTGCAGCCCGGCTCGGATGCCGGCCGTGGCTCGGCTCGTGGCCGAGCGAGGTGCGCAGGGGGCGCGACCCCCTTTGTTTCGGAAACGACGGCCCCCCCTGGTGGGGTCCGACCTAGGAAGATCTGGGGGGTTACACCACCCGGTTTCATCAAAAACAGCTTTCCATAATGGCCTGCCGATAGTGAGACGTCGCGGGACCCACAGTGGTCCCGCCTCCTCGAGCACCGGCGGCTGGTTGTCTGTCCTCCCCTGATGGACCTCTGCGGCTCTTCCTCGACTAAAGCGGCATAACGGCACCGCGCACCACCATCACGGTCCGCTCTGGCGCGATACCTTCGAACTCCCCAGCGCGGCGAGTCGGCACAGCACACTACCACCGCGGCCGGCTCCAGCCGCAGTCCTCTTCCTTCCCGCGCGGTGCAACGGCACCGTGCCGCCTTCGCCGCAATGATCGTCGAAGATCAACAAAATAGGGGAGGAGGATCAACCATGTTTGTGCGGTCCGATCTACTCCCATTAAGAAGATAACAAGAAGCCAAATTAATCAAGAAAAGTTGATAAATAAAACATGAACAAAGTTAACCCCTACCTCGATAAACTATTTCACCTTCCGGTGACGCGGTAGATGTAACGCCCTGACCCCATTCACCCAGAGTCGGTGCATTATCACGTAACATTGGCATGATCACAAAAGATCATGTCTCGAAAGACTGATTAGTTTAGTAGCTTTGGAAACACTAGATACATTCATAAATGTTACATTACATCATAAAGTGAAAAACTACAATAACATAGTCTCCATTTTCCACACTCATATCCCCTTCAGACTATCCCTGCAGGTCATTCCTAAAATACATTTACAAATCCTGGAAAAATTAAAAAATTGAAAGGGGTGAGCTAAGATTATCAGTAAGGATAACAATAAAGTAGAAGCTTTTTTAAATAAACATAATCATTTAAGGCAATGTATAACTAAAACAAAGCCTTTTAAACTTGATCTTCATCATAATATGGAAAAATTAAAGTGAGATAATGCCATTTACTTATTCACATGGATATTCTACTGGTCGAATAATCACATGTAATATCAATAACCACATTCATAATGATGGAATGCATAATTCCAGACTATCATAACCACTAGACAAGGCCTCGTGCCAAGACTACAAATATGTATTTATCAAGGCCTCGTGCAAAGATACTAGTTTGTCTCATGAGACCTACTGATGCATCAAGGAGCTATAGTGGGCTCCAACCATCACTTGTTAAGTCCAATGCATTCCTCTTATGAACAGGTTTAAACATATCATAAACCACAACATAATCGTATCACATAAAACTTGCATAAAGGAAACATAACATTTCCACATTTCAATCACAAGATATCAACACAACACATTGATATAATAAAAACATTATCAAAACCATTTTCAATAACAAAATAAAAGAAAATTAAAACTTGGTATTTATTTTAAAAAATGTTATGGCTTGTAGTGGAAGCCGAAACTCAAATAATTGTCACAGCAGTGGGTAAGTCATTGTCGGCGCATACGTAAACAAAACATTCCTTTTCTTCATTTAGTAAAACGCTTCGTATAAAAAATATTCCTTTTGAAGAAACGTAAAATACAAAGGGGTTTATACACCGTATAAAAGAAAGTTGTGTATAAAATAAAATATGCCTCAATGAAAGGAGATTGAGATGATGTCCCTTACAAGGATCGTTAGTTTTAAATAAAATAGATATATTATGTGTATTAACTATATGTACACATAATTAAAGTAAAAATACAATATAGGACATAATAATATCATGACATAATTTGAAAGTAAGAGATTAACCCAAAGAATGGAAGTTGGGTTAAGAAGTTCCCTTACCTCGTGTCCGACTTGACTCGACTATTCTTTAACCTCCTGAATAATAAACTAGAGTTAATTTATACTTTCTTAAGAACCTTTTTCAAGTTTATTATTGTTTTAATATCACTTATTACCATTTTATTAACATTATGTAATTATTTAAATTAATAATTGTCATTTTGTCGATCTTTGGTACTTGAGTCAAAAATAAACTTCTTATAATTACAAGTTGTCATGTGGTGAAATATCCATTATATCCAGAATTATATTCATGATGTAGATATCAAATATATCATATATATCCTGTATATATATGCATTTATAATATTACATAACATTTAGAGTTAAGAAATGAAATGCACCGTTCATGGAGACGGTAAGACGTACGTACACATGAACGCAACTTTCATTTCTATTTTGTATTTAATGGAATTGAATTATAATTATATAAATGTATACTATAATTCCAGTATAATATAATGTATAATAACATTTACTCCATCCTTTATACATCCCACATATGGAATTAACGATTCAAATCACTTTGAGGGGGCGGTAGTCCGCACTTCCTAAAATGAAAATATAACGTTTACCCATAATGGAAACAATAAAGGTATTCCATAAATGAAAAATACAGAATCTTAAGTAGAACATAAAAATATTATATATCATATATAAATATAGTGACATATTAATGGCCACCTTTGAAGGTGTTATATGAGTGTTGAACAATCATCGTTTCGCGAGGCAGAAATTCGCAATCCAGAGAAACAGTATGTTATTTAACCATTAGATGTAGGTGTGTGTAAGTGTATCTCGAATAATTCTTATAAAAACATCCTAGTATGTTGAGGATATTGGTGTTGTTACAAAATAAATTAATAAAAAGAGTTTAAGGGGTTAGAGAAGCAAAATAAAACAAAATAACATAAGAGGAGACATTACCTTAAAATCTGGTAACTCTTTTTTGATTTGAGACAAAGGATTTCTTGGGAGGAATTATGCCCAAATTGAGGCTTCTAGGAGTAATATAGGGAAGTTGAGAGAGTATTTGGGTAGAGGTTGGCCGAGTCCAATGGTTTTGAAGGTGTGAGTAAGGTGGTAGTGGTGGGGGCCTTTTATAAGAGGAGAGGAGGGGCACTCTTTGAAAGTCATGAAATTTTACTTTATTATATAATGAGTTTCAGATTTTAAAGGTCCCACACTTATATATTTCTAGGATAAGGTGATAATAGTCAGATATATACTCATATAATAGGTTTTTGACAAGTGTAAGTCTTAGATTTTACATTATATTTTTATTTTATTTAAATCGTTAATTAATGAGGTAATAACTGCATCATCATGGTGTCATCAATAATTTAATTTATATAATGTCTAAAAATTATAAAAAAATTATAATGATGTATGAAATCGTATTATCTTTCTAATTAATATTTATAGTCAAACATATGACATGTATAACCCCATTTGAAAATTGTTTTAGTAAAACAACTCATTTTGTGGCATTTTTATTTTAACATTAAATAAAAGGTTTTTAATGAAATGTTCCTACCAAAGTGGCTCCATGGGGTCCCCAAGTTTACCCATGGATTTTATTGGTCTGCCATGACTCATCCAATAAGGTTAGGACAAGTGTAATGGTATTTTCATATTTTTATAATATCATTTTTACCTTAAATTTCACTAATTACCTTTAATCGCGATTAATAAAACATACAAGTTACTATTCACCAAAAAATTATTTTAATCTTATTGAACCACATTTTTCTTCCCAATGAAAACCATGTATGTCGGAGTTTTAAAAATCAAATCATTGAAGTGGTACAATTTCATTTAAACGAAAAATCAGTTTTTTAACTACCACTTAGTGGTTTCACTATTCATAAAAAATTTAAGTTTTTCAGAACAATGCCAAAATTTCACCCTAAGATATAATTGATATTCTGAATTCAAAAATGATTTCTATTTTACAAAATTCCAAAAATATAAGTTGCATTAATTAATTTTATAATTAATTCTCGTTGTCACAACAAATAGCGTGTTTTTAAGAAACAATATATATCAAAAGATTGACAATTGTTTATGTCCAATTTCAAATTGAAATTAATTATAATGAACACCATTGGATAAAATGGTAAAAATATATTATAATTATTCTTTAAAACCACTCAATAGTATAATTTATCACTATAAATTATTTTGATTAAAAAAGTTGTTTTTAAGTATTTTTCACTATTCATAAAAAATTGGATGTTCTCAGAAAAATACCAAAAATTCAACATAGGCTAATTTCGATATTCCAAATCCAAAAATGAAGTCCATTTTGAAAGATAAAATTTATAAAATTTCAAAAAGTAGGTATTACTATTCATACCGGCTACTTTGATTGGTTGTGGTGTGTGTTGGAACTCAAAGTTGCGTACAACACACGCAACTGTATTATTCAAAGAGAAGTGTACCGTGGAAGCTCAGGGTGTTACATTCTCCCATCCTTAAATAAATTTTGTCCTCACAATTTGAAAATAAAAGGTTGAAAATAGAAAATACCATTGTGGAAAACCCACATCGAAAATAGGGTTAACAAGTATATATCATAAAAAGAAAGAAAGAGAAGTACAAAGGTCACCCAAGATTGCCCATACTAAGATTCTATGAAAATATGGATATGGAGGAAAAATAAACCATCAAGGTCTGATGGAGAGTTATAGAAAACAGGATTAGGATAAAGTTAACCACAAGAAAATCAGAAACTTGTGATTGGTTTAACGGTCATGGAATCCCCAGTTGGAAAAGATAACTGACAACATTTTTGTTTTAAGTTACCTTTCATAAAGTTGAGGAACTTATTTAAGAGATTTACTAAGAATGTAAGGAAATATACTTACTTGTCATGTAGACCTTCATTATTTAATAAATTTTTACGACAAACACATCTTTTACTAAAAAAGATAATAGAACTCAAAGATATTATATATATCCTAATCTCATTAGGTTCCAAATATTAACAACTACCATTTAGATTTGGAAAAATGTTTTGTAATAAACCGGGAAAAGGCCTATCGCACTATGGTTGTGGGTTTGATTCCTACAGCTTTATCTGACGCGACGGGTTATCCCCCGACCTGCAGGATTTCTTTTTCCTAAAACTATAGTATTATAATATTCCAAAAATAATCTTCAGAAATTTTTTAACCTTAAACAATACTATCCAAAGTTCAACTTAATCCATTCCAACCTTTATAGTTATCCAAAATACCTCTGTCCAAACATTCTCTAAAAAAACATTAAATTCAAAAATCAATTGTATCATCAGATTCCTCAAACAAAGTAAAGTTTCTCTTATGGTCACATACAAAAAATATGATTACCTTCATCATATTAAAACCTTAATGAAAACAACAAATACTACAGTATAGTCCTTATATATATCACATTATTCTTATAACCAGAATAGAATCCTTGAGTCCAAAAGCACTAATACATTAATTATTCCACTTCAACTATAGTAACAACATAATATTTTTCTTTATCCCTTGTCCTTTTCTGAGGTAAGTTTCCCTGACGCTTAGGAAATTTATTTTCATAATGCCCCATTTCCCTATTATTGTAGCATTCAACATTGATAGCCTCTTTCTTTCCCTTGCAATAAGTAGCCTGGTGATATTTTTCTCCACATTTATAACAAACCCTCATTCCTTTTAGGAAAGTACCGGGGTGATTCTCCCCATAATTATCTCATAATGGAAAATCCTTCTTTCCCTTTTTCCCTTTATATGTCTCTTATTCCACCGTTCTCTTCTTCTCTTACTTTACTTTATTCTCATCAGACTTAGAGAATTCCTTTTCCATCTTGATAGCACACGAGACAATATCTTCATATGATGAGAATGTTTGTGAGACTAATGCTCGATGGTGAAAAGGTTTTAACCCATCAAATAAACGATCAATCTTACTTCTTGGGATACGTATATAATCTGGAGCATGCCTCACTAACCTTGTAAAGTAAGCCTCATACTTTGCGACATTCTCATCCTCCTTCTGCCTCAGACTCAGAAATTACCTTTCCATATATGCTCGATGGTCATGTGGAAAGTATTTTTATAAGAAAATTTCCTTAAACTCCATTTATTCCATACATGATACTTCTTCATCTTCCTTTCTGTTTTGAATCAAAGACAACCATTGATTAGTATCTCTAGTGAGGTGGTAAACTACTATAATAACCTTTTCCCTTTCACTACTCCCAAAGGCATGGAATACTTTCTCTAAGGAATTTATCTATTGCTCAGCTACTAAAGGATTAGTACTCCCATTGAATGTTGTTCGTTTTTTCCTCATAAAGCGATCTAACATTGATCCTCCACGTTGCGGATCAGGGTGCTCTATACGAGTATGGTTATTATTCATAACCTGAGTGAGTTATCCCAGTATGGTGATAAGCTAATCAGCACTAGTGGTATCACCAACTCCATTATAGTTATCATGAGAAGGAGGGAAATACCTACATGGAGTGTGTGCATTGATATGGTTTCCATTCCTTCTACTCGGTGCCATTTCTAAACAATGTCATAAACTAGATTAGTTTATGAATCAAAATACATAATTCCATACTTGTAAAACACTTAACATAAATTGAAATATTTATAGATATATTCCATAATAATAAAAATGTTTTATTTGAGGAATTATGTATTCATAAGCCCTTCATAATGGTTTGTAATGAAAATGATAATTATCCTAAGCGTATCCCATGGGAGTTTCGTAACCAAGAGTGCAGCAAGGCCTGTTGTCGTGGACCAGTTCCAGTTCGAGTCTAGCTCAAAGTAGTGTTTTCGGGTTTTACCCCTAGGTACATTTGTACCAGAGCCGCCTCTACCTGCTCGTATCCAGACAGGGATGTATTTCCCAAAAGACTCACAAAAATCTCTATAATACGAAAATTATAGGAAGTTCTTCTATACTAATCCTCAAAGTCTATCTTAAGGATATGTGCTCTAATCAGATTTTATCAAAATCTAGCTTCCAAGGTTACTACTAAACTGCCTCTGATACCAACTGTAACGCCCCGACCCCATTTACCTAGAGTCGGTGCATTATCGCGTAACATTGGCATGATCACAAAAGACCAAGTCTCGAAAGACCGATTAGTTTAGTAGCCTTGGAAACACTAGGTACATTCATAAATGATACATTACATCATAAAGTGAAAAACTACAATGACATAGTCTCCATTTTCCACAATCATATCACCTTCAGACTATCGCTGCAGGTCATTCCTAAAATACTTCTTCACAACCTGGAAAAATTAAAACATTGAAAGGGGTGAGCTTAGATGCTCAGTAAGGATAACAATATAGCGGAAGCCTTCATAAATAAACATAAACAATTAAGGCAATGTATAACTAAAACAAAAGAATTTTAAACTTAATCTTCAACATAATATCGTAAAAGTAAAATGAGATAATGCCATTTACTTATTCACATGGATATTCTACTGGTCGAATAATCACATGCAATATCAATAACCACATTCATAATGATTGAATGCATAATGCCAGACTATCATAACCACGTAGCCAGGGCCTCGTTCCAAGACTACAAAAAATATTTAGTCAAGGCCTCATGACAAGACACTAGTTTGTCTCATGAGACCTACTGATGCATCGAGGAGCTATAGCAGGCTCCACCCATCACTTGTTAAGTCCAATGCATTCCTCATATGAACAGGTTTAAGCATATCATAAACCATAACATAATCATATCACATAAAACATGCATACAGGAAACATAACATTTCCACATTTCAGTCATAAGACATCAACACAACACATTGATATAATAAAAACATTATCAAAACCATTTTCAATACCAAAATAAAAGAAAATTAAAACATTGTATTTAATTTAATAAAATATTATGGCTTGTAGAGGAAGTTGAAACTCAAATAATGGTCACAGCGATGGGGACGTCACTGTCACTGCATACGTAAAACAAAACATTCCTTTTTTTGTTTAGTAAAATGCTTCGTATAAAAAATATTCCTTTTAAATAAACGTAAAAGTCAAAGGGGTTTATACACCATATAAAAGAAAGTTGTGTATAAAATAAAATATGCCTCAATGAAAGGAGATTGAGACGAAGTCCCTTACAAGGATCATTATTTTTAAATAAAATAGATCTATTATGTGTATTAACTATAAGTACACATAATTAAAGTACAAATACAATATAGGACATAATAATATCATGACATAATTTTAATGTAAGAGATTAACCCAAAGAATGGATGTTGGGTTAAGAAGTTTCCTTACCTCGTTTCCGACATGACTAGACCGTTCTTTAACCTCCTAAATAATAAACTAGAGTTAATTTATACTTTATTAAGAACCTTTTTAAAGTTTATTATTGTTTTTATATCACTTATTACCATGTTATGAACATTATGTAATTATTTAAGTTAATAACAGTCATTTTGTCGATCTTTGGTACTTCAGTCAAAAATAAACATCTTATAATTACAAGTTGTTCATGTGGTGAAATATCCATTATATACAGAATTATATTCATGATTTAGATATCATATATATCATATATATCCAGTATATATGTGCATTTATAATATTATATAACATTTAGAGTTATGAAATGAAATGCACCGTTCATGGGGACGGTAAGCCGTACGTACGCATGAACACAACTTTCTTTTCTATTTCATATTTAATGGAATGTAATTATAATTATATATAGTTATAATATAATTCTAGTATAATATAATGTATAATACCATTTACTCCATCCTTTATACATCCCACATATGCCATTAACGATTCAAATCACTTTGAGGGGGCGGTAGTCTGCACTTCCTAAAATGAAAATATCGCGTTTACCCATAATGGAAACCATAATGGAATTACATAAATGAAAAATACCTAAGATTAAGTAGAACATAAACTTATTATAGATAATATATAAATATAGTTACATCTTAATGTCCACCTTTTAAGGTGTTATATGAGTGTTGAACAATCATCGTTTCGTGAGGCAGAAATTCGTCATCCACAGAAACAGTATGTTCTTTAACCATTATATGTAGGTGTGTGTAAGTGTAGATCAAATTTTTCTTATAAAAACATCCTAGTACATTTAGGATACTGTGTTTTTTAGAAAAGAAATGAATAAAAAGAGTTTAAGGGGTTGTAGAAGCAAAATAAAACAAAATAACATAAGAGGAGACATTACCTTAAAATCGTGTAACTCTTTTTTGATTTGATCCAAAGGCTTCCTTGGGAAGAATTATTCCCAAAGTGAGGCTTCTAGGAGTAATAGATGGAAGTTGAGAGATTATTTGGGAAGAGTATGGCCGAGCCAAAAGGCTTTGAAGGTGTGAGTAAGGTGGTAGTGGTGGAGGCCTTTTATAAGAGGAGAGAAGGGGCACTCTTGGAAAGCCGTGAAATGTTACTTTATTATATAATGAGTTTCGGATTTTAAAGGTCCAAAACTTATATATTTCTAGGATTAGGTGATAAGGGTTCGAGATATAGTCATCCAATAGGTTTTTGACAAGTGTAAGTCTTATATTGTACATTATCCTTTTATTTTATTTAAATCGTTAATTAATGAGGAAATCGTTAAATCATCATGGTGTCATAAATAATTTAATTTATTTAATGTCTAAAAATTATACAAAAATTATAATGATGTTGGAAATAATTTTATATTTCTAATGAATATTTATAGTTAAAAATATGACTTGTATAACCCCATTTAAAAATTTTATTAGTAAAACAACTCATGTTTGTGACATTTTTATTTTAACATTAAAATAAAAGTTTTTAATATCATTTTACTACCAATGTGGCTCCATGGGGTCCCCAAGTTGACCCATGGATTGTCTTGGTCATCCATGACTGATAAAATAATTGTAGGACAAGTGTAATGGTATTTTAATATTTTTATAATATCATTTTTACCTTAAATTTCACTAATTACCTTTAATCGCGATTAATTAAACATAAAAGATACTATTCACCAAAAAATTATTTTAATCCTATTGAACCAAATAATTCTTTCTAATTACAACCATGTATGTATTATTTTTGAAAATCAAATCACAGATGTGGTAAAATTTCATTTAAATGAAAAATCAGTTTTTTAACTACCACTTAGTGGTTACACTATTCATAAAAAATTGAAGTTTTTTAGAACAATGCCAAAAATTCACCCTAAGATATAATTGATATTCCGAATTAAAAAATTATTTCTATCTTACAAATTAGAAAAATATAAGTTTCATTAATTAATTTTATAATTAATTCCCGCTGTCAAAACAAATAGCATGTTTTTAAGAAACAATATATATCAAAAGATTGACAATTGTTTATGTCCAATTTCAAAGTGAAATTAAATCTAATGAACACCATTGGATAAAATGGTAAAAATATATTATAATTATACTTTAAAACCACTCAATAGTATAATTTATCACTATAAATTATTCTGATTAAAAAAGTTGTTTTTAAGTATTTTTCACTATTCATAAAAAAATGGAAGTTCTCAGAAAAATACCAAAAATTCAACATATGCTAATTCCGATATTCAGAATACAAAAATTAAGTCCATTTTGAAAGATAAAAATTTATAAAATTTCAAAAAGTATTTATTACTATTCATAACGTCTACTTTGATTTGTTGTGGTGTGTGTTAGAACTCGAAGTTGCGTACAACACACGCTACTATATTATTCAAAGAGAAGTGTATCGTGGAAGCTCGGGGTGTTACTGTAGATAGCGTCGTGGAGTGAGGTTTCGAAGACGGAATTAGTGTACGTCCAAGGTGGGGATGACGTCTCACCCTAGCTGCGAAGATACAAAGGACTGGCACGTCGTCTCTCCTTGTGGTGATGGCATTTTTCGTCAAAGGGTGAAGTTCTTCGTGGAAGGAAGTAGAGCTCTCTCCCCAATTTTTAACACAACAAGATAACCCCCAAAATAAGATAAGGCCTCCCCTTATTTTATTATTTTTACATGCATATTAAATACTCACAATTCCAAAACAAAATTACTTAATTAATTAAACTTGAGTTGTCGGATTAATTAGGTGTTATGATGGAATGTTTAATGAGGGAGAGAGAGGAGTTACTCCCATAAAGTGGAGGAGTTAGGGAGTTATCAAATGTGAAGGGATGGGCTCGTGTGTGCCCCACATCACCATCATCCTCTCATGGGTAGTTAGTATCTAGAGGATCCCTCCACAACTCCAACACCTAGTATCTAACCACTTAGAAAAAGAAATAAAATTGTAACAAAATTTAATTTTACTTTTTATTTAATCCACATTTTTTAACAACTCCTCCCAAGTAGACACATCTTCGGTAATGGTCCTCTTAGGAAATTAATGACTCTACAGTTCCATTGGTCCCCTTAGATTTCAATTCTGAGCATCGGTTCAAAAGATAGAAAAACCCGCTCGTTCGTTCACTGAACGTACCTGAGCTAAATTTCAGAAATTGATTCCGGGCACACCAGGGCTCAGAATCAAGTGCTGTTAGAAACTGTGTACTCATAAATTCCCAAAGAATTTAAGAAACAATTTCCCTTAAAATTTATGGGTCTTTACATTAATCCCACATCAAGGATTTACTCCCCCGTAAAGCTACATCATAAACTAGGGAAACAAAAGGAGGTACCGAGCAAGCATCTGAACCTACCGCTCCCATATGCTCTCCTGGAGGTTCTCGTGCTGCCAACGAAAGCGCACAAGAGGAATCAGTCATCCCCGTAGGACCCGCTCATGTCAATCCACAACTTCTAATGGAACCCCATGGATGTTTCCCAATCATCGATGTCCAGCTCTTCATCGTCAATGATGACGGATAGGTCGTGCACACATCTCCTCAGCTGAGATACGTGGATGACGTCCTCCACCCAGTGCATCTGAGGTGGAAGGGATAAGAGGTATGCAACCTTTCCTACTCTGTTGGGGACCTGGAAGGTCCCGTGTACCTGAGAGATTACTTTCCACCTCGGCCACATCTCCGTAGACCCCGTCGAGGTGAGACCCATCTGAAGACATGGTCATCACCATTGAACACCTATGGTCTTATCTCTGATCAGAAAAAGACTACTGTCTGCTCTGTGTAGTCTTCATCTACTCATAGATGATATACAGCTTCTCCATCTTAGCCTGAACCATCTCTGGTTCTACAAGTGCTGACTCTATCACTGTCCACAAAGGATATCTGACATGCATTCGACTACTGTCTCGCCACTCCTAACAGATGAACGCTCGATCTCCTACTAAGATCATCTGCTTCAACGTTCCCCTCTCCAAAAGTATAAACTATTTCTAAGTCGTAGTCCTAGAGGAACTCAAGCCATCACCGCTATCTCAGGTTCATGTTCTTCAATGAGAAAACACACCTGATACAATTGAGTTGGATAGAACCGTAAATTTTTCGCTCATCAAACAATAGGTGAGATTATCAAATTATAAGAACTCATCTCCACCCTTCATTGCCAACGTTCCACCAATGAGATGCTGGATTTCTCCTCTGCCGAAAAGAGAAATCTGGTCTAATCCCCTGGATAAACCACATTCTTTGACTAATACATTAAATCCTGACATGAACGGTACTATTTCATGCCATGGACGATGTCGTAAGGCCTCGAAGCTACTACCATGAGATCCAACCATTACACTCGCCTCCAAGGGTCAAGTCACACTATCAGTAGTAGTGTGTGGTCACTGGGTCTCCTCTAGTAGGTATGTCGAAAGTGAGGATCAAGTCAAAAGTTTTAAACCGGAACCTCTTAGTATCAACCATACAAAGTGGATAGGAATGTAATCATCACAAAGATAAGTGTCTTTTATTACTGCAGCTCATAGTACAAGACACAAAGCAAACAGAACATCGACCACATGGATACTAGAAGCACAAATATCAAAGGCCTCTCTTCCTGGATCTAGTCCCACTCTAGTCCGCTTGCTTCTAGATCTCCATATTCATATACTTCAGCTTCCCGAAGCTGAGCTCTCCGATATCCACCCATTCCCTACCGTCGAGGTGGACCTCCAGGTGGTGGTGGTGGAAACACCTTAAAGCGTCATCCACCACCATCTGCACAACCATCTCCTCTGCCTCTGCCTCCTGCTCCTTGTGGTTCGCCTCGATCAAACCTCTTCCTCTGCATGGGAGGTTCCTCATCTATCTTCGGATCATCAGTATGGAAGGTCAGACAATCATGTTCCATGTGACCAAGCCCGCCGTAGGAGTAACGCTGCCCACTCTTGGCACGACTAGCTCTGACTCCACTCTAGTTTCCCTACACAACTGAACCTGAGTCACGTAGTCAGACACCGGTGGGTTTGATCCTCTTGGACCCCTGTGTCATTTGTCTACTTCCAGCTGCAGAAGTCCCCACTACAAGTCGACTAGTGGTGGGTCCTGCTGATGAAGTCTTCTTAGTAAGGAAACTCTCCACTAAGAGGGCTCGCTCGAATACCCCTGCCTGAGTCGGGATCCTGAGAGGGATCGTCAAAGCTCTGATCTCGTGCCTCAGTCCCTGCTCGAAGGTCTGGGCCCTGAAGAACGGGTCTCGTATGATGTCTATACAGTAGCGCGAGAGGTCTGTGAACCTCTCCAAGTACTGTTCTACTATCATGTTGCCCTGCTGCATATGCAATAGCTGTAACGATCCGAGAAAACAATGTTTTGATTTTTGACAAGTTTTCTTTTCAATGTCACCCGTTAAGTGAACCAACAACCAACTTGTAAGGTAAAAATAATAATAAAATGAAAAAAAATGCATCAAATGAAAGAAAAATCCTTTTATTCAAATTAGAAACATCTCTACTACAACCTCCACTGACCGATCAAGAAGATAAATTAACCAAAAATCCCAACTAAGAACCTGATTACAATAATGGGGAGACCGCTTAAAACCACCAAGAGCCCAAGAATGTGGTAGGGGTTTTTGGCATCCATCATAATGAACATGAGGATGGCCGAAGCCACGACAACCGTGCTGACCACCAGGGGAATCATACGAACCATCTTCTCCTTTCTCCTTCAGTCACTTGGAGTGAGGGACACCCCGAGACCAGACCATTTATAAGCACACCAATCCGACCGTTGAACCCAAACGACTATAAATATGACCTTTGGTTTCTCTTACCCTCTAAGTTTTTTTGACCATTAGAAATAATAATGGATTACCCCTAGAAGGTTCGGAAAATTAACTATGTAATTTTCCTTAATGACATCAATGATAACTTGATTTATTTCTTCTTTTCCCAAAAATGCGAACTATGTTTTATGAAAATTAATATTATTATTCACTATACATATTTTCTTAATTTGAGCAATTAAAATTTTATGTTGTAATTATATTAAAGCTAAGGGTTTTTATTTTTTCTAAATATGTACTAAACCTTGAGTTATATATATATATATATTGAATCAAATTAAATAATTTTTTTCTCTAAATTAAATATAAGGGATAATGTTAATTTAAATGTTTATATCTTGGATAAATAGTTTTGGAAACTACATCAAACTATAATTTGTTTTACTTATGTGTTTTGTGGTGATGATATTTATGTCAACACACTCTTATGTGTGATTGAATGTAGTTTAATTAATATTAATCTTTAATTAAGAAAAATTAAGGTAATTAGCATATAAAGGAAATTAAAACATGATATGTTTTCATTAACCAATGATTTATTTATATATTAAATTAACCATTAATCTTCATAATGAAATATAAGGTAATTAGTAATTATGGATAAAATAATAATAATGATAATATAATAAGGTTAATAAGAATTAATGATGTTTTAAAAATAATATATATATATATACATTTATATAATAATATGTTTTGATTGAATAAATATATTTTTATTGACCTTCTTTTTTTTAAAAAATAATAAAATTTAGTTTAATAATTGAGTTTTTTTATAATAAAAACAATGATTTAATAAATTAATGAAGATATCAATAAAACAAATTTTATTTTTTTAAAACCAAAGACCCGCGTGTTGTTTCCTTTTTTGTCACCACTTCAACCGGGGACCGTCCGATCCATCCCCCTCCGATCGCGGCCGTCCATCCCTTTTAATGTCGCACCACATTTGAATCGTCCGATCTTCTCGGTGTAATCCTGGCCGTCCTTTCTGTTTCCGCATCTCCCTCTCTCCCCTGTGTTCTGCTCTTCTTCTTCCTCGTGTCGTCGAACCAGTAGAGCGTAGGGTGCCACGTTTTTCTCTCATAGCCTGGCTAGTAGACTCAGCTTTCTCCTGCGTTCCACGAGTCAGCACCGACCCCTCGCCGCGGATACCTCGGGCCGACGACTCCCCGAAGTTCCTCTTCTTCTTCTTCAATTTTTTTAAACCTTGGTTGCACCGAAGCAGGGTGTTTTTTCACCGAGCTTCTTGATCTCTCCGACCACCAGTCCGACGTCGCTGCTCCATTCCTCTTCCCCTCTCTAAGCTAAGGTAAGGGAGAAGTCCTGTTTTGGTTTTTGTTGAACTTTGGTTTATATAATATATATATATACATGTTATATGTATACAATTCCGGTGTGTATGAACCTGGTGAAAAACCCAGACCATGATATCTCCCTCTCAGGTTGAAGAACTGAATAGGAGTAAGGGGAAAGTTTTATTTAAGTTTTGTTTAAGCTTCGGATTATATATATATATATATATATTTATTTATTATATGTATATGTATATTTCCTATGTTTATACTTTTGGTTCCTCTTTCCTCATCTACTCCTCCCCTCTGATCAGGTAAGGGAATAGATGTTGCCTTGTTTTCCTTTTATGCTTAAGTGTGTTTTCTAATGCAATGGTTTATACATATATAAATACCTATATGCATACACTACTTATACACCTATACAAGGCTTCTAGAACCGATCTTGTCAGCTTCTTTGTGAAATCCTAAAATTGGAGTAAGGGTTCGAAAGATCTATTTTATTTGGGTGCGGGTTCTTAAGCTTACATTTTTTGTATATATATGTATACATTTATATACATATATGTATAAAATGATATATGTAGATATACAAAACTTTTCTCAATGTTTATAACCCTAATTTTCTTTTCACCTATGAAAAATGGAGTTGTCGAATGATTGCATGAACATGTAAATCATGCAATTATATAGATCATAAAGATGTATATGTACATGTAATCATATAGATGTACATGTATGTCACCGTGCATAAGGGATGAATTTGGCTCATTTGTTTTGTACAATATATTATGATGATTTAAAGAAAATTATCCGAAAACCGTTTGTATACATATTTATATGTATGATGAGGTTTAAGGGCTTTATGAAAGTTAATTTCATTACTTTTATATAAAAGAACCCCACTCGGTTTGTCAAACATTGATTTTTGTATAACTTGGGAAATATTTTTGAGTACGGATTAATGTGGTAAACCCATGCATATGTGTATAAGAAACAAAATTTATATATATATAGGTGTATAAATAACCATGTATCATTATGTTGTCTTCAATTACCTGTTCTTATAAAGATGTTTGCTAACTTTACAAAGAAAAGGGGGTCATGTTATTCAAAGTGCTAATAAAAGAGTTTTTACACAATTATGCACATGATTTTCTCAAGATGGACTTTATTTCACCCATTGTATCCCTAACTACATGTATATTTACACAGTTTTAATTAAACACCCACAATACCCATTTATCAGCATATGTGTAAGTTATGAACAACCATGTTTTAACTGGGCATTATGATGTTATGGAATGTTATGTGTTTGTGTTTATTTCGTTAAAACCCATGTTTCAATTGTTAAGATAATTTATTGGGTGTACAAATTTTAGCATGCATGTCGCAGTTTATTTATAATTGAACTATATTCAAGTTATGAATATGTATGTATTAAGGCGGTTGATTAAAGAATGCATGAAACCCTTTGAATGAATTTCAATGTCAAGATATGTGAGGGATGTATATGACTTACACGTGATGGGTGCGCCCAAAATTATATAGCGCAACAAGAATGATGTGACGGGTGCGCCTGGAATTATACATTGCTCCAATGCATTTGGTAAAGCAAGAGTCTCATGATACGTTATGTGAGATGGTCTTGGCAGTTAGCCTTGGCTTGTGCTACTATGGGAATGGGATTGGTAGTTATCCTTGACCCGTTATGTATGTTATACGGTCTTGATGAAAGTTCTTGACAAAGTCCAGTATTATAAGTTCCCTCTGCATGTAATGATAAAGGCCAACCAGGGGTTAGTTCAACTAAAAGGACAACCCCTAGTTGAAAGCTCCCATGACTATGAAAATGTAAATTATGTGTCGTGAACAATTTTCATGTGGTAAACTGTTAGATGAATTTTATATTCTCATGAACCATGATATGAACATTTTCCCTACTTAGCCACACAATTCTTTTTAGAATTTATGTAACCTTGTTTGAATATTATGAAATGTTTATTTTTCTTATGTTGTGCTCTGTGATCATGTTTACATTAGAGTTTATTTCAGGTATGTACTTCTCTGTGCAAGTGGTTTTCAAAAATGTCAGATTTCATGTTTTTAAGAAAAGATAATGTTTCGTTTTTAGTAAAGTGTTTTATTCTCTTCAAAAGGACTGCTTTGAGAAAAAATTTTCTTAAATCGTTTTTAAAACCCCTTACTGGGCATATTTGCTCACCCTACGTTTTTGTTTACAAATTTTCAGGCATGTTTGGTACTAATAAAGTTAATCAGAAGTAGTTGGTTTCCCAGAATCCTGAGCCTCACGATCTTCTGTAGTAATGGGACATGATATTTAATTTGTGATGATGTAATGAAATGTTAAGTATATCATGTCCCATTAGGAACCCTTTGTTTGGGGGCCGCTACAGTTGGTATCAGAGGATGGGTTTAGGAAACTCTAGAAAACCAGGTGGTATAAATGTATTGCTTTGACTAACGAATTAAAAGTGTTATAACTTTTAGATGGCTGATGAAAATGTACCTACCAACCTTTTGTCACTTCCCACTGAGGCTCTAGAGAACATTATATCTCTAGCTAGCTGTGAGAACTTTCTGAATTATGCCCGAATTCGAATGGCGTGTAAGCACCTGTATGACGTGTCAAACACACCTAGGGTGCTTAGTCTTCACTGGGGATTGTGGATGAATTATCTCCTAATGATAATGACCCAATTTCCCTCTTATGCACGTCGTGGAAGGTATCATGAAGGACTCTTCTGAGTGTTCAAAACTGGTGAGGAATTTAGCACAATGCTTGATAACCCTTTTTAAGAAGCAGCTGCTGCCGGAGACCTCCGAGCGGCTTACCTAGGCCAGATTTTGCACTACGGCTTCTGGGGCCAGTTAATGGACTTTGGAGTGTTGGATAACGAGTCCACCCGATTGTCTCTTAGGAAATAAGGGTATACCGATGTTTCCCAACTCCATACCCCTCATGCTAAACTCAGGAGGCGTTATAAATGTTCCCATGAGTTTAGTTCTGTCTTTTCAGCCTGTGTGTGGTTTGAAGAGTTAGGATGTTTTCCACCCTTTGTGGCGTACGTCTTGTAAACTCAGACTTTTCCATGTAAAATTTTGCATAAATGGAAGTCTCTTGTTTCCTTTCATGTCTCTACCTTATCAATGTTGTTAAGTGTCTCCTTTCGATGTTTTTTTTTCAGATGGCTGGTCAAACGAACTTCTCATCACTACCCGATGAGCTAGTAGAGGTCATCTTGATCAAGGCATGCACGGTGGATTATCCATCTTTTCTCCACCTGGGAGGGTCCTTCCAGCATTTGCTTGATCAAGCAAATGGTCCAGAGATCCTACGCTTATGTCAAGAGGATGATCGTATCTTTCACCTCATTGCCACTGCTCAACTCCCCTGCTATAGGTGAAGGGGAAGGTACCATGAGGGCATGTTCTAGTGTTATACTCTGGCACAGATCTTTTCTGCCAGAGCATGCTTCCTCGTGGCTGCTCAGAATGGCCAGCTCAGTGCATCCTACGTGTTTCAAGTCTTGAACCCCAGTCTCCTCAACCGCATCATCCCTCTCGACTACCTCGAGTGTGATGTGGCGAGAAGAGTTATCAATGAGTTTATCTACTCGGATGTTTCCGAGATTTTCACGGAAAAAGCCTTCCTTTGGAAGCCCATATGCAGTACGCATGAACAGGAGTTCATGACGTACTGTTCGAAGTGTATCTAGGATAGGGAAACAGAAGAGCTATGTGCCAGCCTTGGTATCCCGTTAACCGAGCCAGATCCACTGTTTCGGTAGAGTTCTACGTTTGGGGTTTCAGTTTTTCCTTTTTATGATAGAATTGCGAGGGCGCAATTCTTTGAAGGGGGAAGTAATGTAACATCCCGAGAAACCCATGTTTTGATTTCTGACAAGTTTGCTTTTCAGTGTCACCCATTAAGTGAACCAAAAATCAACTTGTAAGGAAAAAATAATAATATAATGGGAAAAAATGCATCAAATGATTGAAAACTCCATTTATTCAAATAAAAAACATCTCTGTTACAACCTCCACTGACCGAATAAGAAGATAAATTTACCAAAAATCCCAACTAAGAACCCAATTACAATAATGGGGAGACCGCTTAAAACCACCAAGAGCCCAATAATGCGGTAGGGGTTTCTGGCATCCATCATAATGAACATGAGGATGGCCGAAGCCACTGCAACCATGCTGAGCACCAGGGGAATCATACGAACCATCTTCTCCTTTCTCTTTCAATCACTTGGATTGAGGGACACCCCAAGACCAGAACCTTTATAAGAACACCAATCCGACCATTGAACCCAAACAGATATAAATATGACCATTGGTTTCTCTTACCCTCTATGTTTTGTTTTTGACCGTTGGAAATAAGAATGGCTTACCCTGGAAGGTTCGGAAAATTAACTATGTAATTTGCCATAATGACATCAGTGATAACTTAATTTATTTCTTGTTTTCCCAAAAATGCGAACTATGTTTTATGAAAATTAATATTATTATTCACTACACTTATTTTCTTAATTTGAGCAATTAAAATTTTATGTTGTAATTATATTAAAGCTAATGGGTTTTTATTTTGTCTAAATATGTATTAACCCTTGAGTTATATATATATATATTGCATCAAATTAAATAATTTTTTTTCTCTAAATTAAATATATGGGCTAATGTTAATCCAAATGTTTATAACTTGGATAAACAGTTTTGGAAAATATGTCAAACTATAATTTCTTTTACTTATGTGTTTTGTGGTAATGATATTTATGTCAAAGCACTCTTATGAGGGATTGAATGTAGTTTAATTAATATTAATCTTTAATTAAGAAAAATTAAGGTAATTATCTTATAAAGGAAATTAAAACATGATATGTTTTGATAAACCAATGAATTATTTATATATTAAATGAACCATTAATCTTCATAATGAAATATTAAGTAATTAGTAATTATGGTTTAAAATAATAATAATGATAATATAATAAGATTAATAAGAATTATTGATGTTTTAAAAATAATATATATATATACATTTATATAATAATATGATTTGATTGAATAAATATATTTTTATTGACCTTATTTTTTAAAAAAAATAATAAAATTTAGTTTAATAATTGAATTTTTTATAATAAAAACAATGATTTAATAAATTAATGAACATATTAATAAAACAATTTTTATTTTTTTTAAAATCCGAAGACCCGTGTGTTGTTTCCTTTTTTTTCACCACTTCAACCGGGGACCGTCCGATCCAGCCCCCTCCGATTGCGGTCATCCATCCCTTTTAATGCCGCACCACATTTGAACCGTCCAGTCTTCTCGGTGTAATACTGGTTGTCCTTTCTGTTTCCGCGTCTCCCTCTCTCCCCCGCGTTCTGCTCTTCTTCTTCCTTTCTTCGTCGAACCATTAGAGCGTAGGGTGCCTTGTTTTTCTCTCATATGCCAGCTAGTAGACCCGACTGTCTCCTGCTTTCCACGAGTCGGCATCGACCCCTCGCCTCGGATACCTCGTGCTGAAGACTCCCCGAAGTTCCTCTTGTTTTTCTTCTGTTTTTTTAAACCTTGGTTGCACCGAAGCAGGGTGTTTTTGCACCGAGATTCTTGATCTCTCTGACCACCAGTCCGACATCACTGCTCCGTTCCTCTTCCCCTCTCCGAGCTAAGGTAAGGGAGAAGTCCTGTTTTGGTTTTTGTTGAACTTAGGTTTATATAAAATATATATATACATGTTCTATGTATACAATTCTGGTGTTTATGAACCTGGTGCGAAACACATACCATGAGATCTCCCTCTCAGCTTGAAGAACTGAATAGGAGTAAGGGGAAAGTTTTATTTAAGTTTTTTTTACGCTTCGGTTTATATATATATATATATATATATACGTATTATATATATATGTATATTTCCTATGTTTATACTTTTGGTTCCTCTTTCCTCGTCTACTCCTCCCCGCCGATCAAGTAAGGGAATAAATCTTGCCTTGTTTTCCTCTTAAGCTTCGGTGTGTTTGCTTAAGCAAAGGTTTATACATATATAAATACCTATACGCATACACTCCTTGTACACCTATACAAGGCTTCTAGAACTGATCTTGTCAGCTTCTTTGTGAAATCCTAAAATTGGGGTAAGGGTTCAAAGGATCTATTTTATTTGGGTCCTGGTTCTTGCACTTACACTTTGTGTATATATACGTATACATTTATATAAATATATGTATAAAATGATATATGCAGATATACAAACCTTTTCTCGATGTTTATAACCTTAATTTTCTTTTCACCTATGAAAATTGGAGTTGTCGAATGATTGCATGAACATGTAAATCATGCAATAATATGGAGCATAAATATGTATATGTACATTTAATCATATAGATGTACATGTACGTCACTGTGCATAAGGGATGAATTTGGCTCTTTTGTTTTGTACAATATAATATGATGATTTCAAGAAAAATACCAAAAATCCATTTGTAGACATATTTATATGTATGATGAGGTTTAAGGGCTTTATGAAAGTTAAGTTCATTTCTTTTATATAAAATAACCCCACTCGGTTTGTAAAACATTGATTTTTGTATAACTTGGGAAATATTTTTGAGTATGGATTAATGTCGTAAACCCATGCATATGTGTATACGAACCTAAATTTATATATATAGGTGTATAAATAACCATGTATCATTATGTTGTCTTCAATTACATGTTCTTTTAAAGAGGTTTGCTAACTTTACAAAGAAAAGGGGGTCATGTTATTCAATGTGCTAATAAAAGAGATTTTACACAATTATGCACATGATTTTCTCAAGATGGACTTTATTTCGCCCATTGTATCCCTAACTACATGTATATTTACACAGTTTTAATTAAACACCCACAATACCCATTTATCAGCATATGTGTAAGTTATGAACAACCATGTTTTAACTGGGGATTATGATGTTATGGAATTTTATGTGTTTGTGTTTATTTCATTAATACCCATGTTTCAATTGTTAAGATAATTTCTTGGGTGTACAGATTTTAGCATGCATGTCTCAGTTTATTTATAATTGAACTGTCTTCGATTTATGAATATATATGTAAAAAGGGGGTTGATTAAAGAATGCATGAATCCCTATGAATGAATGACCATGTCAAGATATGTGAGGGATGTATAGGACTTACATGTGACGGGTGTGCCCGGAATTATATAGCGCAACAAGAATGATGTGATGGGTGCGCCCGGAATTATACAGTGCTCCAATGCATTGGGTAAAGCAAGAGTATCATGAGACGTAATGTGTGATGGTCTTGGCAGTTAGCCATGGCTTGTGGTACCATGGGAGCGGGATTGGCAGTTAGCCTTGACCCGTTATGTATGTTATACGGTCTTGATTAAAGTTCTTGACAAAGTCCAGTATTATACATTCCCTCTGCATGTAACGATAAAGGCCAACCAGGGGTTAGATCAACTAACAGGACAACCCCTAGTTGAAAGCACCCATGACTATGAAAATGTAAATTATGTGTCAAAAACTATTTTCATGTGTTAAACTGTTAGATGAACTGTATATTCTCATGAACCATGTTATGAACGTTTTCCCTGCTTAGCCACAGAATTCATTTTAGAATTTAAGTAACCTTGTTTGAAAATTATGCATTGTTTATTTTTCTTATGGTGAACTCTCTGATCATGTTTACTTTAGAGTTTATTTCATGTTCGTACTTCTTTGTGCAAGTGGTTTTAAAAAATGTCGGATTTCATGTTTTTTAGAAAATATAATGTTTCATTTTTAGCAAAGTGTTTTATTCAATTCAAAAGGACTGCTTTGAGAAAATGTTTTCTTAAAACGTTTTTAAAACCCCTTATTGGGCATATTTGTTCACCCTACATTTTTGTTTAAAATTTCTCAGGCATGGTTGGTACTAATAAAGTTAATCAGAAGCAGATGGTTTCCCAGAATCCTGAGCCTCGCGATCTTCTGTAGTAATGGGACATGATATTTAATTTATAATGATGTAATGAAATGTTAAGTATATCATGTCCCATTAGGAACCCTGGGTTTGGGGATAGCTATAGTAGCTCCTCTATCCGCACCACTCGGAGGGTGGAAAGTAAAAAATCTGCTCAGAATAGACTCTCAAAGTCTACCCATACGAGTGTCGCCTCATCGTGCATGTGGAGCATCACGCCCCACCATTTGCCTGTTGCTGCCTGAAGGAGGCTGGCAGCAAGGATCACCAGGAAGTCTGCTGGTGTAACTACTAGCGTGAAGACTCTCACCACAGCCTCCAGCCAATCCTCAGCCGCCTGTGGGTTCGTCTCTCCCCGGGACCTGGGTGGCCTCTGGCGCTGGAACTTGTGTAGCGCGCTCAAGTGGCGTACATCGCCTGCTACTGTGGATGGGGACATCGGTGGGCCAACGAATGGTAGTACTACTGTTGCGTCAACTGAAAGAGGGCCATGTACTAAGGCCTCGTCGCTCGGTGTGATCTCAGTACGTACAACTCTTGAGGCTCTAGCTGGTCGTCTTTAGGGAGGCATCCTGAAAGAACATATGCGACATGGTCCAAAGAGTAAACCTGGTGAGCTGACCTAGTTTGAGCTGATTTAAAATATACTTTTGAAACCGAACATGCTATCAGTGTTTTTGTGTACTGAGTCGGAAATCAAAATTCAGGGTCCTGGTGTATGGATACGTCGGCCACTCACATCAACACTGGACTCCCTGAACTGAAAACCACACTTAGTACCCTTAACACTATTGCTTCAAAGAAAGAAAATATTAGAGTCCTATGTTCTGCGGTAGAACTGACTCCTTTGATACCAATTTTTTCACGATCAGTCCTCGGGGCCCGTGTCGTGACTAACCCAAGCCCACCTTCCATAGGCCAGTTGCTGGCGACTAGAACCAAAGGCGTAAATCCTGATAACGGGGTAGGAATTGCATTTATAAAACAAAAACACATCCAACCGGAGTACAAGCGGAAGTAATACACTAAGTACAGAACATAGTGCTGAAAATTAAATGGGTTAGAATACAAACCCATCTAAAAAGTACAGCTACAACTTTTCTAAAGTACATCATAAAAGTCAATAGCTGGAAGATAGAAGCATCTCCTGGGTCGTCCAACTCGGTTCCTACATGAAGGGTAGGTACTAATAGCCTCCTCAGCGCCCTTGTCCGTCAACCTCCTCCAGGTTCCGACTCGTCGTGTGGTCCATCTCCGGGTACCGACTCGTCATGATGTCCATCTATGGGTACTATCTAGTCCTAATCCACTCAGCCTCTGTTAGAACTATCCGTCATCTGCAACCAATACAATGAGGTGCGGGCATAGCCCGTTCAGGGGTGAGTATAATGATAATTTGTAGGGACCTCGAGACCCTCAAGGTCTCACTAAATCCAACAAAGTTAACCACAAAGAAGGATCTCAATAGATAACCCTTACTTAGGTATATGCCCATAAATATAATAAGTTATCAAATATCCCATCTCAATCATGAGATATCACATAATTATGGAATCAACGGATAACCACTACTCAGTTATATGACCATACATAAACCTAAGTTATCAAGCAACCCATCTCAATTGTGAGGTAAACACAAAGGTCATTGACTCATCTCAAACTATGATTTTCATTATCGAAACCAAAAATGCTGGAGAAATCCTCCACTATCGAGTACAGTAGCCCTATCATGACTCCGAGGCGCTACTCTCTAACCATAGACTGCTAAAGTACTCGTCCTGTCGAGTACCGCGGGTCTGCTGCCAAATACCGGGCGCTCCGTCCACTGTGGGTCTGCCGCCAAATACCAGGCGCTCCCCCTAATAGCCTAAAGAGGTACTCCTCCTATCGAGTACCGTGGGTCTGCTGCCAATTACCAAGCACTCCATCCGTCGTGGTTCTACTTCCAAATATCGGGCGATCTATCCACAGGGCTAACCGACTCACTATGGGTCGAATCAGTCAAGCAGTCGCCAGGTCTACAGTTACTCCATCTCCGCACTCCATACGCTCATCTCCGGGAGGGTACGCTCCACGAGCTACTGTTCGTTACATCAAAGTATCATAATGATCCACAAAGAAGTATCACAAAGTAAAACCTCGTCATAGGGGTCTCAATGCAATAGACGACACGTCAATCGGACGCCCGGTCTGTGAGTTATTAGCCTTTTCGTCCTGGGGCCTGGTTGGTTTTGTGTACGAACCAACCCAACCGTATCTCAATTGTACCCTCTACTCTCATAGGGTTTACTCAAAGGGACCTTTTCTCAATGTGATTACCAACGGTGCTGATGGTTCGTCAAACGGACGTCCGGTCTGAGAGTTATTAGCTTTTCCGTTCCCGGGGCCAGGTTGGATTTCGGGTACAATTCAACCCGGACATTCTCCGACTACATCCAAACCTCAGTTTAAGTATACCAGGAGAACCGTCTCACTAATAGGAATCCAACAAAGTTGACAACACGTCATTCGAACGTCCGAAGCTCAGGTTATAAGCGTTTCCGCTCTGAGGGCCCGGTTGGTTTTGGGTTCGAACCAACTCGGTCGTACCAAAATTTCACCAAAACCTTGAGTGTAATATACTGAAACGACCGTCTCAATCAAAGGATCCATATACAATTGATAGTGCATCAATCAAAGGTCTGTAGCCCATGATATGGACGTTTAAATGAACAAGGTATGAAAATAGGGGGTCTGGGCCCGGTCCGACCCGACCCCATACCCCCTCGGTCAGCCCAAACTAGGTCGGCCCGACCCAAGTCTAGGTCTGGCATAGCTATACATGGCCCGGTCCACGGCGGGGCATAGCCTGTGGCCCGGCTCGGAAACCGGCCGTGGCTCAGCTCGTGGCCGAGCGGGGTACGAAGGGGGCGCGTCCCCCTTTGTTTTGGAAACGGTGGCCCCCCTGGTGCAGTCCGCCCTAGGAAGATCCGGGGGGATATGCCCCCCCCCGGTTTCATTGGAAATAGTCATCCATAATGGTCGGCCGATAATGAGCCACCGCGGGACCCGCGGTGGTCCCGCCTCCTAGAGCGTCGGGGCACGGTTGTCCGGCCTCCCCTGCTGGACCGCATCGGCCTAAGGTCGCGGCTCTTCCTCGAAAGGCGCGGCGCGCCGGTGCCGCGCCACTCCGCCGTGGCCCGCTCCGGCCTTGGCCTCTCTTGGTTTCTCTTGGGAGAGGTGACGGCGCCGCAAACCACCGACGTGGCCCGCTCTGGCCACGGTCCTCTTCATTCCTGCATAGTGCAACGACACTGCGCCGCCTTCACCGCAATTATCATCAAAGATCAACAAAATAGGGGAGGAGGATCGGTCGTGTTTGTGTGGTCCGATATCATCCCATTAAAACGATAACAAGCCGTCAAATTAATCAACTAAGGTCGATAAATAAAACTTGAACGAATTTAACCCCTACCTCGATAAACGATGTCGTTTTCCGGCGATGCAGAAGATGGCGTCGCGGGGTGAGGTTTCCAAGACGGTGTTGGCGTGCATCCAAGGAGGGGATGCTGTCTCACCCTAGCTGCGAAGAGACAAAGGAATGGCATGTCGTCTCTCCTTGTAGTGACAACATTCTTCGTCAAAGGGTTACATTCTTCATGGAAGGAACTACAGCTCTCTCCCCAATTCTTAACAAAACAAGCTAACACCCAAAATAAAATTAGGCCTCCCCTTATTTTATTATTTTTCAATGCATCTCAAAATCTCAAAATTCAAAAGCAAAATCAATTTATTATTTAAAAATGAGTTGTCTAATTAATTAGGTGTTATGTTGGCATGTTTAATGAGGGAGAGAGAGGAGTTACTCACGTAAAGGGGGGGGGGGAGTTAGGGAGTTAGGGAACGTGAAGGGTTGGGCTCGTGCGGGCCCCACCTCACCATTATCCTTTCATGGGTTGTTAGTATGTAGAGGATCCCACCCCAACTCCCATACCTATGATCTAGCCACTTTGAAAAAGATATAAAATTGTAACACAATTTTAATTTACTTTTTATTTAATCCACATTTTTAACCACTCTTCCCAAGTAGACACATCTTCAGTAAAGGTCCTCTTAAGCAATTACTGGCACTGCGGTTCCATCGGTGCCCTCATATTTCAATTCTGAGCACCAGATCAAAAGATAGAAAACCCGCTCTTTCATTCACTAAACGTACCAGAGAAAAACTTCAGAAATTGATTCTGGGAACACTGGGCCTCGGAAACAGGTGCCATCAAGAAACTGCCTACTCTTAAAATATCGATGAAATTATGAAAAAAATTTCCTTGAAATATACGGGTCTTTATATAGTGAAAAATCAGGGATGGTTAATATTTTTTATCAAAAACATTGGTCTAAGAGGTTTTTAAAATTGAGATATATGGTTTTATAGAACATATGTTCCAAAACTTCTTACTACATTCATGATAGATATATATCATGGGGTTATCACATTAAAACTATTCATCGGGGAATTTTAAATTTAATTGAGGAAAAGTTGTTGGGTCATTCTCTAATTACCCAAAAATGTTTCCTTTGTTTTGATAATCACAATATACAATTACTATTTATGATAATTTTTAAAATTTTAGATTTATAAATTATATTTTATTTAAATTATTATCTGTCATAATACAATACTATATGAACCTTTTAAAAGTTATCAATCACATGAACAATCAAATGTAAACTACTCATTAATCTAAATAATATATTGCCTACCAAAATTTAGGGAAATAAAAAATATAAGAGATTAATGTAAGGATACTAGAAAAACACCAGATATTTAATATATATACCAAATAATTTCTTCCATGAGAGATTATAAAATTATATACCTCAAAAAAATATTTTTTTTGTATTATAGTAATATTAAATATTTATATAAGAATTGTGAAAATAATTCCATAAGTTATCATGTAAAATTAATGTCATCTCCAAATTCCAAAGATGTTGCAGAAGACATATAAAATATTTTAATAATAAATTGAATTTTCATCATCAATTAATAATCCTCACAATGGTTATATTCACAACTTTTTATAAAGTACCATTCAGTATTCTCCAAATAGTGAATTTCATTCAATAAAACACTCACTTTGTTATGAATTTCTAATAGTTATACATATTCATAGGTTGATCTAAGTATTTGTATTTTACTTCACCTCTTAATGATACTAATATTTCAATATTTTATTTTTTTAATCTTTATTCTTCAACATTAACCCCTATATTCATGTTAGATACTATTACTTGAATGTGGCTTAAATTCATACACATCATTCGTATCAGTCCAACATTATTTTCCCATTCAATATAATGAATAAAATTTTTTTGAATACATTTTGTTTGAGTGTTAAATACATGTATTCAATATTGGTCTACCAGATATGGGAATTATATCCCCCTTTACCATTTGGTCATAAGAAGATAAACTTATGTAGAATAACTTGTGACCTATTACAAGTAAATATTAAAGATATAAAAAATTTATCTCAAATTATATAATCAATACCGTTGTTATTTTCATTATGCATATAATTTTTTTGTTATATTTAAATAACCATCAATATTTCTTCTCCACATTCTTATCAGACATCATTTTTTATGCATTTTCAAAAACATTCGCTTCATGTTTTTAAATATTTATTTTATCAAACTTTTATTTTCCAAAATTATCATTTTTGACTATGAAAAGTAAAATAAATTTTAAAAAATAACCCCTCTTACATATTCCCATTTGTATAAAAGTGGTGTGAGAGAATTGATCCTAAATGAATGTTTTATACCTTCAATGTATAATAATGAAAATATATTCGAATTAATGTCCACATTCAATCAGAAAACCTTTAATCACATAACGTTCACAATATAAATTTTTTTATGAAATTATATTCAAATCATTGTCGGAGAAAATGGAAAATGTCATTGTTAAATTAAGATTGGGGTGGTTATTCATACTTGTTAAATATTAAAAAATATAGAGGGAATATCCTAAAACCTACATAGTTGAGAAAAATTAAGAGTTCATTATAATAAATTGGTTAAGATGTTCTCTATTATGAGTTATTACATTTAAAATATATAGTTATATATTTTCATGTGAAAATTTCACAATATTCAAAAAATATGAAAAAACCACATTTTGGACATTAAATGGTTTTTTATCTGAATATAAAAATTCTTTTATATAAAAATTATTTTTTTTTCATGAAACATAGATAATTATGGAGAATCACATTCTAGTTCCTCAAGATAACTTTTAAAATCACACTGCCACAATTTAAAAAGTATATTGGAGTTCAAATACAAATTAATATGTTCATTAAAAACCTCCCAATAGTGTAAAAGTCAAATATATTAAAAATTGAAGACACAAAAATTAAAATATAGCATCAAATAAATATATTAGTTTGTACAATCATGTGATAAAAGATGCGAATCAAAATATAGGATGATAATGACAAGTAAAAACATAATTTAATTTATTTCAACATTACCATTACATTATATTTATCTATTAAGTGTTCCCCATAACTATGGGATGACTAGTTTCCTTATCTTAACCTAAAAATGGGAAGATTATTTTTTTGAATAAATTGGAGAAATAATTTAACAGATAATAGATATATACATGATAATGGATAACTTATTAGTCATTTGTAATAATTTCAACAATCCCATACATATAATGCCTATATAAATCAGAAAAACTAGAGGGGGTTGTAGAAGTCTAATAAATAAAGTGATTAAAATCTTACACATTGAGTTCCCACGAAGTCTCAAATTAAAAATGAGACTTGGAGAGTGAGGATAATCAAAAGATATATTTATTATTTACCTCTATAAAAATTGTATACCATATAGATATGGCCACTGTCTCACTCACCATTGAATATTTATTTTCTACGTCTCCTATTGATTCCTTAACAACAACCCCATCTAGAGGGGCATAATAAAAAAATTAATGATATTTAACAAAAAAATTATTCTACTTGAGAAGAGTCATCAGCAAGTTAAATATGACCTATACATGAATAATATAAATTCTTCTAAACACAACACAATATTATCCTCTTAATCTATTTTGGGTCAACCCTCTAACGACCATGAAAAGGTGGTTTATATTACATTTAAAAATGAAATGAAAATGATGGATTTTGAAATGTTCAGACTAGGTGTAGAGAATCTAGAAAGAACTATTTCCATCAAAAAACCTATAAGTGTGAAAATGGACATGGACACATTATATCGTAAATATAAAAAAATATTATAATATATTTTCACAATATGGTATACCATTATAGAGTAATTGTGGAATCAGAGGGTTCATTAAGTGAAAATTATCTTTATGATAACCCAAATACGTTATTCCTATGAAAATATATGTTTCAATTTTATTTATAGATTATTAGGATAAATGATAAATGAAACATTAGTTTTAAATATTTTATTTTCTAATATTAGTAGAACTAATAAAAAATGGGTAAAAACCATCTAATGATAAGATTTTTCGGATAGTTTTTAGAATAATAATGGTTGAGAGAAAAATATTAAGAACATAGATATTGATTTCTCATTAAAGATGATTGGTGATAAATCAAGATTTCATAAATTATAGAAATTAAAAGTGGATGTATCAAATTTAATGAAAATGTACACGGAAGTTATATAAGATTAGAAAAGTTCATTATAAATCTAAAACAATTTAGTTTAAAATATCTTAATTTTATAGAACATATGAATAACCTCACTAACGTAATTATGCTATGTGATGAGGGAACATAATCATGTACAAAAATAATTATGCATCATGGATGATTAAAGATGATGTCACATGAAATCTATAGATCTGCAAGATAAATTTATCCCACTAAAATTATACAACATTCAAAACTAGAGCATCCACTTCCATAAGGATTTGAAAAAACATTAAAGATTATGACATAGATTCCAAGATCATTTCAACCCCTTATATTTCCCAAATATCAATAAAAATCAAGGTAAATACCTAGCATAGAAAATATTTCATTTTTAATAATTATGCAATCACTTACAACTTATGAATCAATATAATTTTAGACCAAATCCCATTAAAACAATATCAAATTTTGAAGTAATAATTCAGGAGAATGTGTAAAATTTTATGGAAACATGGAATATAGGTTTCATATTAATGAACTATGTCTATGATTAGGAAAATTATTACGCTCATTACCCCATTTTTTCTTAATATTAACAAAAAACATAATTTTTATTTAAAAAATATTTTTCACATTATTTAACATTTAAAGACATCTATAGTTATTTACCAAATATAGTGATCATGGTGGTGGGTTTGAAAATCTTGGATTTAAAATATTTTATTTTCAAAAAGTCATAAAAATATAATTTTCACAATAAGAATTTCATAACAGAACGATGTGATTTAATGGAGAAATATAACAATCTAGGTGGATTCCAACAAAATTATATATAAATAAATTATTAAAAAGTAATTTTGGGTCTACATTTATTAACAACATCTAATATTATATATTTTGTTTTATACCTCCAATTTTGAAGAATATTTATATTAAATATGAAATAAAAAAAAGATAAAGATATCATACTTCATGGTTTTTATGTATATTTCATATTTTATACAAGAAGAATAATATTTATACATTTCATCCAAAATTCAATGATGAGACATTTCTATCAAACTCTTCCAAATGTAAATTATACTAGATTTTAAATAAAAATCTAAATACCATTTAATAAATTTTAAATCTAAATTCTAATGTGTCAAACCCCATTTTAAAAAATTCCAATCATCTAGAAGATGCTTTGTATAATATTTTTCAATCCTCTCCTACAACAAAAAATTATAAAATTGATTATTCAGAACTAAAAATTGATTAACTGAAAGTTGATTCCCTTGGAGAAGAGGCATAATCTTTTTTAGGTCCTAGAAGGAATTGAATAATAAACAAATTTTTATTAAAAATTGACATTAATTATATCAATTTTATTCATTTAGTTAGATTAAATTTTTGTAATGAATGTGTTCATATCTTATTTATATCCTACCTTGTAAAAATTTTTGATCATGTAATGGGTGATGAAAAGAAAACTATATTTTTTATACAATATATCAATTTTATTAAGAGGGATTATGTTTAAAATATTGATTAAATAATTAGGGATTTTGGTTATATGTGTTGGAGTTGTTATACTAGGTCCAAATTTTTGAACAGTGATTACATTTATATTCGATGTATTTAATATTAATAAACCCTATTATTATATATTGTTTGATATTATTCATAACTATAATGAAATAATGTCAAAGATTATACGTCACATTGATAAGGTCATAACAATTCCATAATACAATCAAAACCATGATGTGCTACGGTGATATTATCAAATGATGTTCTATGGTTGGATAACATACTACGATGGAACACATACCACATAGAATATCAGGTGATATTACAAATAAGTAGATGAGGTTTTTTCTCATGATGTTCATACTTTATAATATCCTATAAGGTAGATTGTTAGAATAGAACTGAAAGGATGAAATCCGTGTGTTTTGGTGTCATTGGATATTCCAAGCTACAAGCATGTGTGATGGTCCTTTGACTTTAAGATAGTTTTTAATGCATGTTACAATCTATGATTGCGTACATTGATTTATTTCATAATCCATAACGATAATAGTTCATGGAGATGTTGGATAGGATCAGTGCATCATCAATGACATATATTTAATGAATATATTGGGAATGGATTTTTCTATTACATATTTATTGAAGTTGATATTTCATACCTTTGATTAGAATAGAAACGTCACAATAAATTCAATTTTTGGGGTGTAATGACATTTTTATTTCAGATTGTAAATGAAATATATATCGAGCATATAGGTTGGTGACATAGATGTGCATCCAACATGATTGTATATTATGATAAAGATATTATATTACACATTAAGCATTCATATGTGTTTGTCGATTTTTCACCATTATTTTTTTCTCTTGGGTGCCTTGACCCATTGCTAACAATAATGTTGGACTTTTGGATAGATAACCTAATTCCAATGAGAAATAATCCTCAAGAGTCAAACAATTAGTGTTTCTATTAATCTAAATTAAATTATATTTTAGTTAAAATAATGGAATAAATTATATTCATTGGTGTGAGGAATAATTTTATTCAATATAGATAAATCAAATAAATAAAATGAATATTTAGTTGTTTGCTTGTGAATAAAATATTTGTTTTATTTATTGAATATTTTAATAAATATTTATTTCCTAGACTCTTGATAAAATATTTATTTATGTATAAAATATTTATTCCATTGTTTAATAAATTCTAGAAGAGTTCTAACTGACCAAGACTGAGTCTAGTAAAATAAATTATTAAAAATTCTGTTACAAATTAATTTTTTTTGCACAGGTTGGTGTGTACCAAAAACTAATAATAATATAATTATTGTTATGTTTAATGGGGTTAATTAAAGGTAATAAATGTTTTAATGGATAGTATGAAATTAAATATTATTTTAACATAAATTTTATTCTGATAAATATACATATATTTCTATTGTTTATAACATAAGAATGAGACTAATGAATTATTACGCACTACAAATTCTCTCTCAACATCCCTGACTTTTTACCTCTCAAAAATGACAACTGAAAGTGATATTTCTTCAAGACCAAAGAAAAATCAATCAAAAATGAATAACACCATAAATTAGACTCACTTGGCTAGAAATTGAAGGTCATGTGGTGTTTCTCATAGATCATAAGAAAATGTATGGTCCATCGATGTAGGGATTATATCCTTAGATCCAAACATCACAATATAGATAATTTGAAAGGGTATTTTCTGATTAATAACCTTCACAAATGAAAACTATTCCTAAGATAAATTATTTATTTATTCAATTAATGAATAAATTAATTATAAATTTGATGTGAGAAATCATTTCACATGGTTTTGATAAATGATTATTAAAAGAAATTTTAATTTATCTCCCACCTATGCATGCTTTGGCTGTGCTCAGAACCACAATGTGGTGTCAGAGAGTTCACATTTAAATTTTTATTTATTTATTTGACTGTTGATCTATTACCAATTGTTTTAATTTTTTCTATTCATGTTAATTATTATTTTATTATATTTTAATTGACATGTTATTGACGTACTAATCATGTTTTTTTTAGTTTTTCATTTTAATAGTTGTTTATGAAAAAATGTTGAACTACATGAGGTTTCCTTAGAAAGTCCCAAATCATTATCTAGATAAACAAGGTTATACTATGTGCCTGTGGAGAACATGTTGTATACCTATGCACATTGTATCTATATACATTGAATAATTAATTACATGCAGTTCTTTTTATAAACACTTCATGTTTACCGGGCCAATCTAGTACCTGACATGTTAATATAGGCTATGTAGCTAGCATGTACATGTTGTGTAGTCTAGCATACATAACATGCATAAGCCCAAGGTGTGTGACTTGGATATAGGAAAACTGAGGTACATGTGGTCTAGATGGATTAACACACAATTCAGTCTCCCATTAATGGAAAAAATTACATTTTCATTATATTTGAACTTTGTAGAATCAAAACCTTATTTTATTTATTGCCACACCATCATGTGTTTAATATTTTAATAGTTATTTTAAATAATTTTAAATACTACATTAATTTAGTGCAATTAATATTTCATTATTATTTATTATTTACTTGTGATAAATCTAATTATTGGTGGGGATAATTAATTAAGATCACATGATCATTAAGATGACAGTGAATTAATTTATTAATTAATACAATCATGTTTATCGAATGTAATAAAATAACAAATAATTAAATGAATTATAGCTATTTAATTTTGTGTATTTCTTCATGTATGACCATTCATGAGCTTGATTAAGGACATCATATGTGTTTGATATTTTTATAATTTACTGTAAGAGTTTTCAATTATTTAATATTACGTCAAATGATGTAATGTGAGTCATCTCTCCCTCTATTATTATATAGGCCTTGTGTGTCAAATGATATTTATGCAATCCAATTTAACTAATCATTTGTTCCTATCACATGCATGTGAGTACTTAATATTTGTAATTAATGGAGAATCCAAAGGTGCATGGAGGTGGTTCAATATTGAACCATAATGTTTCCAACCTAGGTGATACACAGGTGGACGAGTGGAATGCTATAACTCATTATAAGACTAGTGATACGAGTTATTTCTACTAGGTCAAATGTTTATTTAGTGTTCGCAAATTTAATCAACCATTTTATAAAGATCATTAATGGTTTTTTCAATTGTTTATTTATTTCAACCTATGATATTATTTATTTTATAGATTTACGTTCACAATCACATATATAAATGATTTAATGTGAAAATGCAGTGATGAAATAAATGAATTTTTCATAAATTCTTTATCCAACATCGTAAATTAATTAAGTAAAATAAACTTAATATAAAAAATTTGTAAAGGGAAAAGAATGATAAAATGTTTTAATTTTGAATTATAATACCTTAATTAAAAGTTATGTTAGACTAATTCATTCATTACATGTTTGAAAATGAAACAATAGAAATAAGTGTAGTACATGGCCAGAGTCCAGACACATAATTTTATCAGAGACATTTCATGAGAGTTTTGGGTTGACTTAATAGAAATTTTATTTAGTAAAATAGATAATTATGTACAATACAAATTTGTAGGAAGGTGTTTAGGATATCCAATTCATGATATAGTATAGGGGAATACAGACAACAGATCAAGAAGATGCATGCTCATAGTTGGAAAGAACACCTACCAAATTACATTATTTTGGTTCCCATGTAAAAATTTTATATCATTATCAGTGTAATGGGGATCCTTTCTAGGAGAATGTTAGAGTAGTTAATCATTCCTTGTTTAATGGTGAGGGAAATTGAGAATTGATAAAATAGTGGGAGATTTAATAAATAAATAAAATTTAATTTATTATATCTCGCATATTATTTAATCAATTAATGTACCAATGATATTTTAATTTAATTAAATAATTAATTGACATTTTCATCAAGAAAACTATCCCTATGATCTGTATTAGAGAATGATAACCTCAATATGGGAGTAACTTCCAATAGTGGTTTAGATGTCTTTGGATAGTTGTATGAAATGAACTGAAATATTTTGTGCCAAATTTGTTAATTCATGATATTCCTACTAACGAGTATAGTGATGAAGAGTTCCTGGTATATGAAAACCATAAAAGTTGAAAAGTTGAAATTCAATGTTTGATACTTTTATCAATGTACAATTAATTAATGAATTATCACAAAAAAGGATGTGTATAGAATGCTTGAGCACCACCATGGTCATTAAAAATAGATACAAATTTCAAAACAGTTTGATATTTCCAAGGAGCTATTTATGATAAATCATGGTAATGGTTACCTAATTGGGCCTCAATTAGTCAAGCTAATTGGATACATTGAGAGATTAGTGGTTCTGGGGTTTATAATCAAAAATGAAATGCACACCATCTTCATTCTAGCATCCATCGTTCAGAGATTCTATATCTTTTTTGTGAATTTAACATCCACTGTATTGGGAAGTCTCTTCTTGATATCATCCTAGTAGATAAGGATATGATGCATGAAAGCACTTATGTCCTTATTATGATCAAATTTATTTTCAATGTGAATATCTTTAATCCCTAGGATTATTCATGCCCTTCCATGAATAGAAAGATAAAATGGAATGAAAGTGAATAATATATTTTTTGTTTCCCATGTGTTAAGAAGCGAAAGTGGATGAAAAACCACACCCAACCAAAGAATAAAGGCAAAGATGATGTCTTGTTTATTATCGACTGAAATTTATCTATGATTTGAAATTGGTTTTTAGTTAAATCTTGTGGTTATCACATATGTATTCAGGTATAGTAGAATAAGTTTATTTAGAAATATTGAATGAGATTAGATAGATCATCGAGAAGCCAACAAAGCTAAACATGATTTTGTAACTGTCGGGAACTATAACCACACATTGTTGATTGGCATGATATTGTTTTTAAAATGGTTCTTATAATATGCCTTCAAGTACAAGAAAAATCTATTTGTATATCTAAACATGATACATATTGATTTATTTTCACATTTGGGAATTAATGTTGCTTCTTTAATAAACATTTCATTTTATATGGTAAGGCACATTTATATATTGGACTTTTTTGTCTAATTATATAAACAAAATAATAGAAATTGATAATGAAGTAACATAATATGATGCATAGAACTCCAAAATTTCGCATCACCAACAAGGTCTTTTAAATGAAAAATGCATGACTAAATTAGATCAATATGAGTATTTCAGTTTTTTAACTAAACCCACATAGTGTAGGCCACCGATGATTACATGAGAAAATAACCAAATCCCAATTTAGTAGTAAATGTTGATAGGATATGGAGCATACTTATTTAGTCCATATAGATTTCTATGGACAATTTTATATTGAAACAATGGGTGGGTAGTCAAAATTTATAACTTTTACTAATGATTTTAGTAGATATGGATATGTCTAATTAATGCAGTATAAGTATGATTCAGTTGATAAATTCAAGGACTATAAGAATGATATTTAAAACCATCTTGGTATGAAGATTAAGAAATTTATCTCATACCGTGGTGTATAATATGTAAATTTTCATTTCGTTAATTATTTAAGGAGTTCATGATTTTATGTCAACTCACTCCATCTCATACGCCTTAGTGGAATAGTGTAAGAAAAAGAAGGGCATACCCCTTATTGGACATGGTTAGTGGTGATAGTGGTATTTCTCTAACCACAATTGAATTAAATTTTCATTTTCCTAAGAATCAACCATAGTGACACACCCTAGGTATGATCATAAGGACTCCACTCAAAACACACATATTATTCTAATTTCGCTATTTATAATCTAGCTAATATAAAACTAAATTAAATAATATGTATGGGGGGATTTTATTATGAAAATATATGAAATTTATATATATATATATAGATGAAAATACATAAACACAATGAAATGGACGGAGAAAACACAATGATGTTAGTGGAAGAAAACTATTGTTCTTGAAGTTTCATATTGATGTTATCATTAAAATTAAAAATATGTCCTTATAATTTTACACAATGTATATATAAAATCCATCAACTATAAACCATCTAATATCAATTGAATTAACCAAAACCATGACCTGATAAAATTGGAGTGATCTATTCCACATAAAAATCTAATCAAAACATTCAAATTTGAATGACATAGATATCAATAGAAAGAAAAATGATTAAATAAAGTGGATAAAAACAATGGAAAGAAATGTGGGGAAACCACTAACCAAAATAATTTTAACTACCACTAAAATCATTGAAAAAAGAAATGTGAAATCAATTAATCACAATAAATTAAAAAACAACCACTTCCTCCCGGAATAATAGTGAGAGTTAGCTCTCCACAAACATAGAGATGAATAAAGCCCGATGACAAAAAAAACCAAAATGAAAACCAAAGAAAATGGGAAAAATGAGAATAAGATAAACACTAATATATAATAATAATATAACAAGTTATAAAATAACATAAACTCCACCATTCCCCATTTAAATTTTCTATTGATTGAAATGGAAGGGGTGAAAATTTTTAGAGAAAAGGTGAGACCTATTCCCCAAAAAATATGACCTAAAAATGTTGCCACATGTTATCACCATTAAATGAAATAATATTAAAAAAATTCATTCATTAATGGTTTCTATTATTTCTCTCACATCTACCCTCCAAATTCTAGTAGAATTGGAAATGTGACGATAGATATATTTCTAATTTACTCAAGGAATTTATTCTACACATGCTGAATTTTCATATTCCATAGATTTAAATTCCAATTCCATTATCACATTTAAACCAGTATATTCACACATTTCAAACATTAATAAAGATGTTAATAAATTCCTTCAACATTTCCATGTATAATTTCAGCATCATTAGGCCATCCCACTTCATGATATAAGCCCAATAGTTAATGTGTTGAGGTATGTGGAATGTTTTCAATGCCCAAATTGGTAGATGGTTTTGGTCCTATAGTTGATGGATTGAGCTTTGTTTCCAGTAAAAACAAATTAATCCCAAGATGTAAGAAATCCAAATAAAAATGAATTTCAAATTTTCATTTATTCTGGAAAAATTTATGGCTGAAATATAAAATAAAAATAAAAAGAAAAACATTATTTTCTTTTATTTTATTTTTCTTCATGGAGAATGAGCTGAAAATTGAATAAAATAAATGTAAGAAAATCATTATCTATAATTTAGTGAGGGGATCTATTACATAACTAATGTACACTAATAATTTTCTTCTCATCTCCTTTTTTCTTTTTAAATTTTTTGTTTTCTTTTTTTTTTAACGGAGCACCGAAAGAAAAAAATAAATAACAATGAAATGACGACTCAAGAACAACTTTTCTCATTATCCACTTCCCAAAATTTTTACAGACACCTAAATCCACTTGAAAATGAATCACATTCCAATTAATTTAGACATGAGGTACCTCCTCCACACTCAAACTTGAAATATCCACGCAAAAATACCAAGAGTGTGGGTGTGTAAGTTAAAATAACATCTTAATGTGGATGAAACAAATTAGAAAATTCGTGAAATATAATTGATAATGAATCATATATGTAAATTTGTGACTCATGTTAATAATTTCATTTTTAAAGAATTCCTCATTCATGTGAGAAAGATTTCATGAAATAGAAATATTTGAAATAAAAAAATCTAAAATTCTAGATTTCACACAAAATCAGACTTCCCTTCAAGAATGTATGGGTATTACAAATAATATTTCCAAGTGGTTCAGAATTTCTCATACACATGAAAAAATAATAATTTCATTTAGTGTTTCAAAGGTATGGATTTCAATAAATGGTCAAACTCATAAATATGCTAGAAAATACAATTCTAGTAAAAAGGTTTCACACATCCTTTAATCATTTAAATCCCATTTAAAAACCTATTAAAATTACCTCAAAATCAATTGATGTGTTAAAATGATAATGAAAATCATTGATGTTAAAGGATACTAAAAATATCAAAAATATAAGTAAATAAAAAACAAATGAATAACTAACAGGTTTACACTCCCCCAATCTTAATTTTAACTACCCTTCCTTTCCACTAAAAAAGCAGAAAACTAAATATAAGGAAAGATACAACCTGGATTAATTTTATTGTCTAATCCATGACTTATGCTACAAGAAACTACCACTATAACTAGGAATAATTAAACAAATAAATTCATAGTAAATATAAATAAAAATAAATGGAAATGGAAAAGAGGAAAGAACGTTGTTTGGACCCAACATGTTGCTGATAGGTTTTTGCTGCACCTAATAAGGCAATTGCAATGGTTTACACCCAATAAAATGGTGTATGGGTTTTAATATAATCCCCTGTAGTGTTTCTCCCAAAATACATTAATATATATGAGGAGTGATAAATAAACCCCAATGAAAAGAAAAATATACCCAACCCCGAGAATTGTTGAAAAAAATTGAGATCAGGAGGGGCAGGGGAAATAATGTTTGGGTGATCACTATTTAGCTATGTTGGGGGACTATAATACATTGGTGATGAATATATTATAATATTAATTGGATACTCTTTTTGTTTCAGTTTATAAAATGATTCCTCATGGATTTCATCTTTTTTGACATCATCATTATTTGCACTAGTGTACAGCTCAACTGGCTCCTCCATTCTCTCCTCAACGCGAACCACTTCTTCATCTTATTTTTCCATTTCCAACTATAGTGGTTATGAATATAAGAAATTTTAATAATGGATATTATTTTTAAAATCAATGTTAATAAAATTATTATAAAAATAAATCTTGTAAATTTTATCTCCTTCACAATTTTTTCCTTTAAATTGTTTTTCCTTAAGAAAGGAAGATGTGACCTAAATTTTTGGAGGGAGATGTAAATATTCATGTTTAGATTAAAACTCAACAATATATTCTTGAATTGTGGTTGTAATGGGAATTTCATTCTCCTTATATTTTTCCATTATCATTACATCTATAGATCATTAATTTCATCAACATTTCTAGAAAATGACACTACAATCTTGCTAGATTTTTCAAGAACTCTGAAATTATTTTCAATGGTCTTGGAATTTTTTACATTTGATTCATCAATATATATTCATTACTATTAATTTTATTACTAGTTCATGCATATTAAAAATCACTAATGAAATCCATGAACTAATGAAATAATGTTATGCAATGCAATTATTTTTTCATTATTTTTTTAAATTTTTTACTTTTTTTGTTAAAAAACTTTATGTGTATAAACTTGGTCTTTAAGAAAAAACCCCCAAATTAATAACATAATTTTTTTTCATAAACCATGATTTTATTAAATTTTTATTATCCTAAGAATTCATCATACTGGCACACACTAGGGTTTACCACACGTAGGTCCCTCACAACACACATATTTTTCAATCATCACAATTTATAATCTTACTAATTGAAAAAAAATAATATAAATGGTGGGATATGATTATGAAATTAAATGAAATATAAATAATATATATATGTTAACATATAGAAACTCAATGATATGGAAGAAGTAACCCAAATATGTTAGTAGAAGAAAACCATTCCTCTGAGGGTTTCATAGTTATGTTACCATTTTTATTCAAAATGTTGTCTCATTAATTTAACCTAGGTAGAGGTTAAAAATTTTAAGTCAATACCATATTATTTTTATGGTACCACCCTGTACTAAGCCCTCTATATCTATAAGTAATATCTTCCATAGCAACACCTAAGACAATCTCCACTATTTCAATGACTTAGATATTAGTGTAATGGTAAATGAATAAATGAGGAGGAAGAAATAAATTGTAAATATAGTCGGGAGACCACTCACCACAATCATTTAAACTACTATTGAAATATTATATTAAAACATGAATAATAAATAAATCATAAGAAACTCAAATACTACCACATCCCCTTTGAAAAAGGGTTATAGTTAGCTATCTACAAACATAAGGGCGAAAGAAGCATAGTGGAGAAACAAAAAAATCAATAGAAAATGAATACTATCTTAACTAATATATAATTAAAATATAACAATATATTATATAAAATAAACTCCAAAATATTCCCTTGAAATTTTTTATCTATAGAAATGGTAGGGTTGGTGAAAAGTTTTACAGAAAAGGTGAGACATTTTGTCTCTAAAATTTGACATCTGAAGGTTTTCCCATAGTGTCCCCATAAAATGGAGGAATAATATAATTTACTATTCATTAAATTGGTTCCCTTATTTCTCCCTGATCGGCTCTTAAAATTTCATATTGATTTGAATTTTTTGGATATAGATATGACCAATTTACTGTAGGAATTTATTCATAATATACTGACTAGTTCTATTCCAATGATTAAGCATTCAACAAAATTATCAAATTGAAACCATAATATTAATGAATTTAATAATTCATGAAAGATTTTAATATATTTTTTATACATATCCATGTATAATTTCAGATTCATTAATACTTCCCACATCAATATATAATCTCAATATTAAATGTGTTCAAATCCATGTATAGTTTTCGACTCCCAAATCAACTCTTGATTTTGAGTGTCCAATTGATGGATTGAGATTTGTGTAAATAAGAATGAAATGAATAAAATCATATTAAGAATCCAAAAAAGATAATATCAAAATTTAATTTATTATAGAAAATGATATTTTTGAAATACTGAATAAAAATAAAGTATTTAAACACCAAAATTATGCTATTTCTTCATTTAAGTTCAAAATACCAAGAAACCCAAAAATGTTTAAAATTCTTATAAAATAACACTATGGTGGGATTTAAAACAAATAATTATATAATAAAATATTTGGAAATGGTATCTTCTTCACTCCCACACTAATAATAATATTATTCTATTAAAATCATTATATAATCAAATCCAAAACCATAAAACAATCAGAAATGAAAAAACAACCATGATTTTATACAAACCACAAATTTATCAACTATCCTCTATGAAAACATTCCATTAATTTTAAATCCTCACATTTAAATTATTTTAACCTCAATAATTCATCTATGGCCCAATTTCAACCTACCTCACATTATGTTTTATGTCACTATTCACACTAGAGAAATTGATTATAGAGTTATACTCATACATGAACATTTCATGTATCACCATAGGCTTGTGAAAATTATAATTTCTCTATAGAATAAGAGATAAAAATATATTCAATCATGATAACATTTTTAATGTAAATTCTATGGCTTAGGTTTGGTGGGATACTGATTAAAAAAATTATGCCTATAAATAGTAGGGTGGACTCTTAAAAATAGTTCTTGAATACTCATGTGTAAACACCAGATGAAACTAAATCAATCCACAGTAAAAATGGGAAACACAAAGTGACACCATTTCTTTGATATGTAACAAGAGCCAGTAAATGATTACAATTAATTATATCATACAAATTCTTCTTTTTTTGGTCATGGAGAATGAGATGAAAAGTTAATATAATTAATGTATTAAAATAAATACCATGATTTTAGTGAGTAAAATAAGTCATTAGATAAACTACAGTGAAAAATTCATGCACATCTCCTATTATAACTTTTTATTTTGGTTTTATTTTTTTTTAAATTTTTTTAATGGATAACGAGATGAATGAAAGAAAAGAACAATGAAATAATGACTCAAGCCTAATTTATCACATTCTAGAAAACCCAAAATGTTTAAAAACACCTCAATCCTCCCACAAAATAATCACATCCCTATTAATGCTCATGAAAGGCCCTTAAACCATACTCAAACATTAATTATCCATGAAAAATTACCATGTGTGTGGGTAGGTAATTAAAAATCAGCATGAAATATGGCATAAACCGATAAGGAAATTCACGGGATCAATGAAATAATTAATGATATATGTATATTTGGGTCTCATGCTAAAAGTTTTTCATCCATATAAGTGGATCAATCATGTCTAAAGCATTCCGAGAAATCCAATGCATTAAAAAAGGAAAATAAAATATTATGGTCCTCACATAAAATCTATGTTTCCATCAAGATTGTGTGGTAATGAGAGATAATATTTCAAACTGGTTCAAAATACCTTAGTGTAATTGAAAAAAAATGAGTCAGTGTTTCATGGGTATTGATTTCAAAAATTATAGAGTCTCATAAAAATGCAAGAGAATTCAATTCCAGTAAAAAGTTTTCTTACATCAGTAGTCATTTATGATCTATTTTTTCATAATCCATTTCAATTCCCACAAAACAAATCTATGTGTGAAAATGGATAAGAATATCCATTAAAGCGTAAGGGTCATAACAATACTAAAACAATGTAAATGAACATGTGAATAACTAACTATTTGAATTTCCTTCAAACCTAAATTTAACAACCTTTCCTATGACCTCAACAAAATAATAATAAGTTCAGAAAAACATGTTTAGTCAATAAGGTTTTCCTTATGACTATTCCAATCCTTCATACTTAAGGGAATTTGTTGAGTTAATAAGGTTTCCATATGACATTACCATTCATTATTGTTTTGAAAATCACAAACACCTTATCTCATGGAAAATTTCATTTTACCCTGTGTTTTACTTATATAAGAAAACTTTTCCTTCCCCGGTTAAATTTATCCGTACCATGTTTTTCATTGTTCATTATCTTTTCTAAGTATAAATGTCAGTTTCATTTCTAAAACCTTATAATCATATAATTCATAGATAAAGGGAATTCTGTTTTCAGACACCGAGTTCAGACTCTGAGTTCTCTGAATTCAAACTCCGAACTCTTATGAGTTCTGAATCCAAGTTCTCTGAATTCAAACTCCGAACTCTTATGAGTTCTAAATCTGAGTTCTTTGAATTTGGACTCCTAACTTTTATGAGTTCTGACTCCAAAGTCTCTGAATTCAGACTCTGAACTCATATGAGTTCTGACTCCAAATTCTCATTAACTCTAACTCCACATGTTAAATGTTATGACTCCAACTTCTCATGAACTCTCAATCCAAACATTGTAAGTTCAGGTTCTGAATTACTGTGAATCTAGATGCCAAATTTCCTTGAAATTCAGACTCCTCAATTCTATAGAGACCAGGTTCCAAGTTCCTTAGAAAACAGAATCTGAATATCCGTGTATTATAGACTCTAAATTCATTATTTGTTATATTCTGAACGTTTATTTTCTTACATTATGAATATTGGATTTTAGTTATGTAACCATATTTTTGTTTAGACTTGTTTTTTTATAAAATGATCTCATGCATTCAGTTACTAACTAACCATTGTTTGAGTGACACGTGTACAGGTCCCTCCAAAATTCAGGGAAGAATATGACCATTGGAGGAGGGATCCAACCGTTTGTGATGTGCCTATAAATAAGATCTCATTTGAAAGATCCCACAACAAGTTGATCAATCTAGAGATTACATACTGCTGAAGTTATTTCTAGAGAGAGGGTTTATTGCTTTGTTCGTACTGAACTTTCAGTTCAGATTTTCTTTTTGTGACTCTGATTGTTGTTGTGTACAATCGAGGGCTTCCAGAGATATGAAGAAAGAGGTGCCGACTACCTCGAAGTTGAGGGCTTCCTTGGTGTGGAAGACCGAGGTGCCGACTACCTTGAAGTTGAGGGCTTGCGAGGATAGAAAGATAGACTCTGATCATCGTATCAAGGGCATACTCTAGTGTGGGTATGATATCCTTTCTTGAAAGTATAAATCAAGGACCTTTATGCAATATTTTTCGATACCCTTCTCATTGGGTAAAAATATTTAGTACTTGTTACTTATTTTGTTACAAGTTTTCCGCTGAATTTTATTTATTGAGGAATGTATAACTATCTTATACTTCCTTATACTTGTACTCTGATATTGTAAGATTCTATATGATTTGAGAGAGAATCTTTTTGTTTGTAAGCATTCATTAAGTTTCATTTTCCGGAACCATCTTTTCGGAATCACTTTCTCATAATCATATTTCTGAAATATAGGATGTTTGTAGAACTTAAGGGTTTTGTGAATTACCTTGTTAAATCTTGTTAAACATAACCATCTTTAAAAGTTACAAAGGAATTTTTTTAAGTGTACAATTCACCCCCCCTTTTATATTGATCATCATTACATACTACATACAATATCTATATCATTTCGATCCAAAAATTGGTATCAGAGCAGGTCTATGGAATACTTATATTCACATATAAGTTTTCCTTGCTCAGTTTTCATTGTTATATCTTTTCCCTTTCTTAGTAATATTGTCCTTGAATCTAAACAATCTCTATTAACATATTTTTGTAGAAAGATTTTTCTTTAAGATAGCAGGAATCAATGTTGGTTCCATAGATAATCCCAATCCAACAAGACCACCTATCTTTGATGGGAATGATTAGTAATATTACAGAGATTACATGAAGACATTAAATATCAATACTAGAGTTGATAATTTTGTTATTCTTACTATAGGATATAAAATCCCTAACAAGGAAGTTAGTGCCTTCACAAATCAAGAATAGAATGAGTATCAACTGAATTATAAGATACACAATAAATTTCTTTGTTCTATGACAAGAAATATATATATCCAAATTTCATCTTGTGATGCAGGAAATTATATTTGGAAGAAACTTGAGGTTACTCACTTTGGAACATCCAATGTAATTCAAACTAGAAGAGCCATGCTCAAAGTTTAATATCATGGTTTCTGCTTTCCTTATGGAGAGTGAATATGTAAGGTAAAAAAAAGATTCATGACTATTGGGAATAGTTTACAATCCATGGGTGAGAAATGATTAGATGATGAAGCTATTGTTGATAAGATCATAGACATCATTCCCAATGAGTGGGAATCCTAGAGGAATGCTATTGATGAGAACAGAAAGGTTACTCAGATTTCTCTGGATGAACGTTTTGGAACTCTTCTTAAATATGAGACCAGAATGAAGAGATATTATGATAATGTAAAGAAGAAGAATTGGAATGGAAGAGTTTCTTTTTCTACAACTCCAAATAATATGAAACCCAAGACTCCTGAGAGAGTTACTAGATCCAAATCTAAGAAGATTGTTATTCATTCTGAATCTAGTGGAAGTGAATCTTTAGAAAATGAGTTAGAAAATATTCCTCAAAGAATGAACTAGATTATTGGATAGAATAACTTTCAATCCAGATATAAGAAGAAGGAAAGGAAAGATAAGAATGATTCAGAAGATACATGTTATGAATGCAAGAGAGCCTGACATATAAGGTCTGATTTTCATATGCTTAAGAGACAAGAAAGAAAGGAAAAGAATTCTAAGAGAAATGGAATGAAGTACTATAAGGATAAAGCTAAGAATGTCTTGAATGCTAATGACACATGGAGTGCCAGTGGTAGTGACTCTTTAGATGAATCATGAGATTACGAATCTTCTGGACCGAAGAATCTTAAAATAATAGCAAGACTACCTATTGACAATCATTTAATAATGGCCAAGGTGATCAATGCTGAATCAATGACCAATATTTCTTTAAATGAAATCTATAGTGATAGTATATACTATAGCTCTTCTGATAAAGATTTTTTTCTGATGAAGATAATACTTTACATACCTATGAAGATATTTCTATGTTTTCCAAACTCCATGAGATTGAGAATTCCAAACTCATGAAATAGATTGATAAGGAAAATTCTAAGGTTACTATTCTTACTAAGGAAATATTAGATCTTTTTAAAGGACTTGATAAGAATGTTATTGATTTTGAGAGTATTTCAAAAAATATTGAGGAAGTAAATTATGAGAATAATAAACTTTTTAAGGATCTAGATAACGTAATTTCTAATAAAAATGTTTTTCAGCCTAACTCTAGTTCAAAATCAAATGTTTTAGACAAAAATAACTTGGTTATCAAACTGAAATCTGAAATATTTTCCTTGAGAAGTGTTTTTCAGACATTACCTTAGCTAAGGAAAATTTTTATAAGTTGTATTCTCAAATCCGACCTCTAAAAAATAATTCTGGATTTGGTTATAGTAGTTCAAAACCAATTTTTAATAATAATTATTTTGTTCCTCAATGTGCTGCATTCTATACTAAGTGTCAGTGCGGTGGGAACTAGGCAAAAAATTGTTCCTTAATCAAAACTCAGTATTTAGGATTTAATAAATCCTATTTTTCTAAGAGAATGTGGGTGCCTAAGATTTTTTTCTTTCTGAAATTTCCAGATCCACGAAATTTTGGGTTCTGACGGTCTAACTATTTTGTTTTCATGAAAATGGAGAAAGTACCAATAGAAATACATGGTATATGGATAGTGGATGTTCCAGGAATATGACTGGTAATAAATACTACTTTGAAAATATTATCAAGGAAAAAAGAGGAAAAGCAACTTTTCAGAGATAATGCTCAGGGAGAAATTATTTGTATAGGTAACATTTTTCTTCATGGAAAAAAATTGATTTCAAATGTTTTATTTTTTAAGGGTCTTAATCCCAACCTGATTAGCATAAGCCAATTGTGTGATGAAGGTTACCTTGTGAATTTTAGGAATGAGAAGTGCTTAGTACACAATTCCAAGGAAGAGTTTATTCTTTCTTCCTATAGGCAAGATAACATACACACACTAAATATTAAAGACCCTAGGGGCCATTATCTACCTTTCCATAGTGCAATGGTAGATCATTATAGGTTGTGGAATAGAAGGTTAGGTTACTGTAATCTTAGAATCTCATGAAAAAATTATAAGAAAAAAGTATTTAAGGATCTACCAGAGCATATATTTGATTCTTCAAAAGTTTGTGACCCTTGTGAATATGGAAAGAAACATAAATAATGTTTTAAATTAGACGGTGAAGTCTCATCTACTTATGCATTAAAATTTGTTCATATTGATCTCTTTGGTCCTACACAAACTGGAAGCATTGGAGGAAATTATTATGTATTTGTTCTAGTTGATGATTACAATAGATTTATGTGGGTCTATTTTCCAGCAGAGAAGTCTGAATCCTTCCCGTATTTTAAATGTTTTAGAGCCCAAATTAAAAATGAGAATAACCTTCCATTCAAAACTATTCATAGTGATCATGATGGAGAATTAAAAATTTCAGATTTTTACACTTTTTGTAGTAGAAAAGAAATCCCTGGGAATTTATTATCACCATGAACTCCTCAACAGAATAGTGTTGCTGAATGAAAAAACATAATTTTTCAAGAGATAATAAGAACCATGTTCAGTGAATATTATATAGAAAAACATTTTTGGGCTGAAGTGGTATGTACTTCTTGTTATACTATACATCGAGTTTTAATTAGACATTTTATCAATGAAACTCTTTAAGAGTTATGGAATGGTAGAAAACCTAGACATTCCTACATTATGGTTTTCGGTGGCAAGGTATTCATCCTTAATATTTATGATAATCTATAAATATTCACACCAAAATCTAATGAAGGAATATTCAAAGGCTACACCACAACTTTTAGGGCTTATATAGTATTCAATAAAAAACACTTATATTGTTGAAGAGATAGTACATATGAAATTTGATGAAACTGATCCCTTTGTTTTTAAACAACCACAACTTACATCTTCTAATGTGTTTTCAAAAACTGATTACCAATCCTTGATAGAAAATCCTTCTGATAAGGAAAATTTCCAAGAAAATGTTTTTGAAGAATTTACCCCAGAAGATTTCTCAACTTTTGTTGATGAATAGGTTTAAGAAAACCCAAATCAAATGTTTCTTAAGAATCATCCCAGTGATAGTATCATTGGTGATATAAATCAACCTGTAAGTACTAGAAGATCCTTAGGAAATTAAGTAGAATATATAGCATTCCTTTCCCAATTAGAACCAAAATGCACTGATAAAGATTTAGGTGATGATGATTGCATAAAAACTATACAAGATGAACTAAATGAATTCGAAAGGAATAAAGTCTAGACCTTGGTTTAATGACCTAAAGAATCTTCTATCATTAGTGTTAAATGGTTCTTCATAAATATGTGTGATGAAAATGGAATCATAGTAAGAAATAATTCCATATTAGTATCTAAAGGCTATAATCAACAAGAAGGAATATAATATGAAGAAACATATTCTCTAGTAGTTAGACTTGAATCTATTTGTATTTTACTTGCCTTTGTTTCATTCTTCAATTTCAAACTTTTTCAAATGGGCGTGAAATTTTCTTTCCTAAATGGTTATGTTCAAGAGGATGTTTTTGTTGAACAACCTCTCGGTTTTTAAGATACAAAACATCCTGATCACATTTTTAGACTTACCAAAACATTGTATATACTTAAGAAAGACCCTCGAGCTTGTTATGATAGTCTTATAGGATTTTGGCTTCAAAATATTTATGTTATGGGAAATGATGATCCAACCCTTTTTATAAGGAAATATAATAAAAAGGTTTTTATTGTTCAAATTTATGTTGAGGACACTATATTTGGTTCAAATCAACAATCATTAACTGATTTATTTGAAAATCTAATGAAATTTGAGTTTGGAATGAGTATGATGGGTGAGTTATCCTTTTTCTTTAATTTTCAAATATATCAAAAACTAGAAGGAATCTATATATCCCAACATAAGTATATTAATGATATTATTAAAATGTATGGATATGACACCACTAAGAGTATTAGTACTCCCATTGGTACCTCAAACACACTTGATCTTGATGATACTGGGATACTAGTAGATCAAACATCTTTTAGAGGTATGATAGGAAGTTTACTTTACTTGACATCTAGTCATCCATGCATAGTGTTTTCTTTATGCCTATGTGCAAGATATCAACCGAATACTAAGAAATCTAATTTAAAGGCATTGGAAAGAATTTTTGGCTACTCAATGGGAACTATGGATTTAAGACTCTTATATTTCTGGAAATGATAATGTTTTGAATATTTTTTCCGATGCTAACCTTGGTGGATGTAGAAAGGATAGAAAATGTACATTCGTAACTTGTCATTTCTTATGAGATTCATTAGTTTCTTGGTTATGTAGGAAGCAACACTCTGTTGTGTTTTCCACTGCTGAAGATGAATATGTAGCAGCTGGAAGTTATTGTGCTCAAGTGTTGTGGATTCAACACACACTCACAGACTATGGTATAAGTTTTACCATAACAAAAATTTTGTGTCATAATACAAGTTCCATTTCCCTTAGTTAAAACATTTCACATTACTATCGTGCAAAAAACCTAGATATTAGGCATTAATTTTTTAGGGATCACACACAAAAAGGAGGTATCATTCTTCAGTTTATTGGAATGAAAAATCAACTTGCTGATATTTTTAAAAAATCATTACTCTCCGATACATTAAACTGAGGATAGGATTTATAACCAAAATTCAATCCTCCTTGTTATCTTTCTGTTGAACCAATCTCTTTACAGTAATAAACTATTTTTCGTAGGGGGAGTACATATGCCTTTTAGTTTTTCAAATTTTTTGTAATGAAGTTTTTCAAATTTTTCATAATAAAGTTTTTCAATTTTTATTTCTTAATAGAAATTTTTGTAGTAATTTTTTTTAATTTTTCTTCCCATAGTAAATTTTTTCAGAATTTAATGTTCTTCAAGAAGAATTTTTCCTCACTACGAATAATATTCCTGAAAATCCGAAAGTTATGTTTCCTTACATATGTTTTTATAGTCATAATTTACTTGATGGTATTTTATTTTGTGTTTATGGTTTTTCGGATTCTAGTTTCCTTAAATCCCAATGTTGTTTTCTTAAAAACCTCAAAATACTGGATTCTATCGAGTCTTCCTTATATCTATCATATCTAACATCATATCTGATCAGAATAATTTTCAACCATTGGATTGAGTTTGGAAGATGAATTGTCGCTTCTAACACCTATATAAAGGACCCTCGAAGGGTTGTCCCACATCGATCTCAAGCTATCGCGTGCTGAAGTTCTGACCTCATACTTAAGCTCGTTCCAATCTTCTCAATGTTTTCTCAATTCTGAATGTCTGCCAGAAGAATCATCTCTAAATGATATTTCTACTATCAAGCCAATTCCGGAATGGATGGTATATAGAGAAATGCTAGTGCATCCTATTTTCATCAATAAGTATGATTCAATTATTTCAAATAATATCAAACTCAATAGATTGGAGATTGTTTGCATATCAAAGACAGGGGATCAAGATTTGGTTTATCCGGATTTGCTTGTTGAGTTTTATAAATTGTTTAGTTTCTTCAAGGAAGAGGGCAGAGATAAGTTATCTTTTTAAAACTATTGTATGACTTATGATCTTTCATATACAAAGGCAGCCACTTTGGTTGGAGTTCCATTTGAAGAGGAAGCTACGTTATGTTCCCATAAGTTACTGAAAGTTCACAGAAGGTTTTTCAAGGTGAAATCTATGGAGTGTCTCGATCTTACAGATGTGGAGACTTTGAATATTGCTCACCTCTCTACAAATAACTGGATCCTTGAATTATGGGTTCAAGGTTTCATCATTCCGGGAAATGGTGATAAGTACACCTTGAAGAAGAGTGATATGTACATCCTAGTTTTTTTGGTGAATCTGAGGAAGATCAATTTGGTCAAGAATATTCTGATTAGAATATAGAATATAAAGAATGGAAACTTGAAGGCTCAGATTATAATGTATCTGGATATTCTTTCCTGGTTGATTTTCTAGTGTCTGGAGTCTTTCAAAATTCATTGTAGTTCAAAGCCGAGGAATTGAAAAGTCGTGATAATTAGTGATGATACTCTCAAAAGGATGAAAGTTGGATTTCTATGGAAACTGGTGAATTCTATGATCAACCAGTAGAAGTGGCTGAAGCTGTTTTGAAATAAAAAGAATTTGTTGAACCATCGAAAAAGGATGGAAATTAGAGAAACTTGAAAGAAGTAGAAGATGAAGTTAAAACACCAAAATATAAGGAAGCTTAATTTTCACCTCCAAAACCTAAGAAAAAAAGGCCTATCCAGATGAGTTTGTAGCCATGTGGAGGTAAGACAAGAAAAATTAGAAGGAAGGACAACCGTAGTTTTGATTGGATCCTACAAAAGCTACGACTTTAAAAAAAGTCACATGAGGAGCTTTATAGGAAAGCTATGGAAAAGAAGCAAAAAAAGATTATGTTTGAGGATTAAATTTTTCAATCCCTTCTGAGGGATACTGAGAAAGAATTCGAGAATATCCATGTACTGAAATCCTTCTTGGTATAGGCTTTACATGAGACACCAGGGAAGAAATTTCTCTTTCCAGAAAAATTATAAGAAAACATTGTTGAACAAAATAATGATGTGGAAGAAGTGGAAGAAGAAGAACTCAGTGGTGACACAGATTATCTCATAAAGAAAGTGGAATATTATCATGAGAAGGAAAGTTCATCAAAAAAAAATCAATCTATACCTCTCATGTCGGATCCTCAAAGCATGCTACTCCTAGGGTAGATGACAAGGCGGAAGATGAAGTGAACAAGACATCTAAGGAAGAATGTTTTAATCATCATTTCATTCACCCTAAAGATACTGAGGCAGGAGATGAGAAGGAGAAGATAGATGAAGACAGAATTATTCAACTGTCTGACAGTGAACATGAATCTCTGGATGAGGATGTTGTTTTGAGAACTAATAAGGGGAAAAAGGTGCTTGTGGATAATCCTACAAAATCAGTTTTAAAGAAGAAGGAAGTTGGTGTATCATTGAAGAGTAATCTTGTTGATCTACTCAAAGATCCCTCACCAAGCAAAGTCTCATATTCAGAATAATCATCCATGTGACATGATTTCATAATTCAATCACTTAAGAAGCTTGTTGACACCATTCCGATCATTCCAATAATTTACTCGAGATGTCAGATGCTCCAAAATAGATTTATTCAAAAATAATATTTAGTATCCATGGTGATAGATAAGTGTGTAAATCTTGAGGATGATTTCAAAAACATATTTGTTAAATACAATGCTCACAAAAGAACTTGTAAGAAAGTTATTTTCTATTAAATGATGATAGTTGAATATTTGAGAGAGCTTGAGGAGTTTGAAGATGGTGTTAAGGATTCTTTTGATATTGAAGATAGTAAAATCGAGGATCTCATGACTAGCTTTGAGAAAAAGCTAACTAATGAGCAGAATACTCTGATTCAAGAGGTAAAGGACGTGAATGGGAAGCTATATTCTTTTGACCAAAGCTGGAAGAGAGAACGAGATCTTCGGATTGAGATTGAAGAAAATGTTGTTAGGTAGGAATAAGTCCTGAAGATTCTGAAGGCTCAGGATGATATAATCAAAGCCTTATAGAAGATAGCTGAGGATCTAGATTAGCTCCTAAAGCAAGCATAGGAAGACAACAAGTAACTCAAAAAGCTGAACCCCATAGTGAAGAAATTGATACACAAGGAGAAAGAATGAAAATAGATCCAATCCGATCTGTTTTTGTATTTCCTTCTTGTACAAATTATTTCTATCTTAATGAGATTTTGGTTTCTCATTTTTGTTTGGATGATTTTGAATAATATTTCAGGTACTATAATTTCTTTTCCATTCCCTCAAATGTTTTTTGAAAATCACAAAGGTGGGGGGGGGGGGATGGAAAAGGAATACTATGTAAAAGAGAAATGTCCCTAATAAAAGGGGAGTTTATCAAAGGGGGACTATTCATTACAGAGATTTCCATACTCAAGATAATGAAAAATCACATTCCTGAAATCTAGAATAAAATCCTCAGTGTTCCAAAGACTAAGGGGCAGTTATTCATATGCATCATTCCCCATATGATAAGGGAGATATGTTTTATTTTCAATGCCTAGAAAATTTTTTTCTAAGTCCTTTTATTCTTTTTCTTAAGGATGTTTTTGCTTTCCAAAAAGGGGGGGACGGTTGATTTAATAAGGTATTACTTATGAATTTTCCATTCCTTCATACGTGGGGGAAAGTTTTGAGTCAATAAGGTTTCCTTATGACATTACCATTCCTTCTTATTTTGAAAATCACAAACTCTTTATCTCATGGAAATTTTCATATTATCCTATGTTTGATTTATATAAGGAAAATTTTCCTTACCCAAGGAAATTTATCATTACCATGTTTTTCATTATTCATTATCTTGTATAAGTATAAAATTCAGTTTCATATCTAAAACCTTGTAATCATATAATACTTAGATAAATAGCATTCTATTTTTAGACTCTGAGTTCAGACTCCGAGTTATCTGAATTCAGACTCCGAAATCTTATGAGTTATGGATTTGAGTTCTTTGAATTCAGACTCTGAACTCTTCTGAGTTCTGACTCTGAGTTCTCTGAATTCAAACCCTGATATTTTTTGAGTTTTGACTCCGATTTCACTGAATTCAGACTCAGAGATCTTATGAGTTATGACTTCAAATTCTCATGAACTCTGACCCCAAACATTGTATGTTCTAACTCCGAATTCTCATGAACGTTGACTCTAAAATTTGTAAGTTCAGCTTCTGAATTCATGTGAATCTTGATTCTGAATTTCCATGAAATTCAGACTTCGTAATTCTATAGAGTGTAGGTTATGAATTCTTTATAAAAATAATCTGAATATCCTTGTATTATAGAATTCAAATTCATTTTTGTTTAGACTCTGAACTCTTATTTTCATACAATATGAATATTTGATTTTGGTTATCTAACTAGATTTTTTCTTACACTTGTTCTTGTTATAAAATGATTTCGTGAATTCATTTACTAACTATCTATTTTTTGAGTGACACATGTACAGGTCCCTACAAAATTCAATGAAAAAATGTGACTGTTGGAGGAGGAAGCAGATCGTTGGTTTTGTGCCTATAAATAGGAGCTCATTTCAATGAGCTCACAACTAGTTGATCAATCTAGAGATTACATGCTGCTAAATTGATTTCTAGAGAGAGAGAGGCTTTATTTCTTAGTGTGTACTTAACTTCTTGTTCATATTTGCTTCTTGCGACTCTGATTGTTGCAATGTACAATCTAGGGCTTCCGTATATAGGAAGACAGAGGTGCTGAATACCTTGATGTTGAGGGCTTCCTTGTTGAGGAAGACCACGGTGCCGACTACCATGATGTTGAGGGCTAGCGAGGATAACAAGATAGAATCTGATCTTTATATCTAGGGATTATCTTGGTGTGGGTAAGACAGACATTCTTGAATGAATAAATTTGGGGACATTTATCCAATGATATTGGATACCCTTCTCTTTGGGTTAAAAGATTTACTACTTGTTACTTGATTTGTTATAAGTTTTCCGCTGCATTTTATTTGTTGAGGAAAGTATAACTATCTTAAACTTCCTTATACGTGTTCTATAATATTGTAATATTCTATACGCTTTAAGGTAGAATCTTTTTGTTTGTAAACTTTCAATTAGTTTCATTTTCCAGAACAATCTTTTCGGAATAACTTTCTCGAAATCATTTTTCCGGAATATAGCAAGTGTATAGAACATAAAGGTTTTGTGAATTACATTGTTTAACCTTGTTATACATAACCATCTTTAAAAGATCCGAAGCAATTTTTTACAGTAAAAAATTCACCCCCCTCTTGTATATTGAGCATCATTGGATACTACATACAGAGTCTATGTCATTTCGATCCTACATAACTCAATAAAATGAATGATAAATCCTAGATGTATTCCCTAGTGGTATCCATAATGTATGATCATATGAAAATAAAATATACCTTGAAATAATTAAATAACGAAATACATACGAAAAATAAATAAAAATAAAGATAAAGTTTAATGTAGATAGAATATTTGTTTGGACCACTATGTGGGTGATGAGTTTTTAATTCCCATAATTAAAAAGTACCAGTAGTTTGACCACCCTAAGAAAGGGGATGGCTTTTCATACTTAAAAATAGCAAATTTTATTTCTCCCAACATCCATTAGTAGATTAGAGTAGTGAGAATCCCCAATTAAAATAAAAATAGTCTCAACCCCAAGAATAAATGAAAAAGAACATTTTTTGTCAAGAGGGGGAAAGAAACTAATACAGGGGTGCTCCCAATTTAGCTTTTCTAGATGATTGGAATTAATTAGTGATAAAGGTAGTAGAATATTATGTGTATTCTATTCTATTTTGGATTCGTAAAATGAATCGTCATGGTTTTCCACTTTTTTTCCATCACCCTCATTTTCACAAGTGTATAACTTGAATAGCTCATCAATTCTCTCAGTGTGAAAAGCTTATTCAAATTAATTTTTCATGTCTTTCTGTAGTGGATAAAAATATACAATGTCAAATTAAGGTACATTATTTTTAAATTCAAATTTCATGAAATTTTAATAAATATAATTCTAAAAATATTTATCTCCCTCAAAATTTTAAACATCAAATTCTTTTTCCTTAAGCAATGTATTAGGGAAATCATTGGTGGGAGAGGAAAGGTAGTTTACAAGTATGGATTAAAACTAACCAATTTATACATTAAATTTAGGGGGGATTTTAGTTTCATTCTTCTTAATTAATTTTGTTGACATTATACATATAGTACTTCAACATCTTCAATATCGACGACCAACGGTGCAACCATCTTTCTATCTTTTTCTAGAACATTGATATTATATTCAATAATCATTTAATTGTTTCCTTTGGAGTCTCCAATATACCATACCTAAAATAAATTTTGATAATATTCTATTCATATTAAAAATAACAAATGGAATCTATGACCTAATGTACCAATGATATGTAATGAAATAATTTTTTTAATTTTTTGATTGTTTTAATTCTTTTGTTCTTGCTGAAAAACATTGTGTATAAAATATTCAACACTCGAGAAATGGAATAAAATTGATGAAAATTTCTTCCCATGAATAAATATTCAATTAAATTCCTCTTATCCTAATAATACACGATAGTTTCACACCATAGGGTATGTCACAAGGAGGTCACTCACAACATACATATTTTTCATATTTTCATAATTTATAATGTAAAACTACTATAAATGGGGGGTTTACTAGTAAAATTCCAAAAATATAAATAAAATATATATATGAGAATATTCAAAAAAAATTATAATGAAGAAGAAAAACAGAAAAATTTTAGCCGAAGAAAATCGTTTCTCTCAGGGTTTCAAGGTGGTGCTATAGTTGATGTTCAAAATATTTAGTCATTGTTTTACTCATTGTAGAGGTAAAAGCCTTTTACTCAACAACCTATCATTTTAATTCTTCTATCCTTCATAGATACTTAATCATGTATGAGTAATATCTTCCACATCAACACCTAATAAAAAATCCACCATTTGGATGACTAAGATATCAATGAGAAGGAAAATGATTAAATGAGGAGGAAGAAAAAAAATTGTAAAAGCTTTTCAGGTGTCCTCTCATCATAATTATTATAACTACAACGTAAATCCTAGAATAAGAAATTAGAAATTGATAAATCTAAATAAGATCATATACCAACACTTCCCTATTTGAACAACTGCAATGGGTAGCTCTTCAAAAACAAGGAGATGAAAGAAGCCTACTTGAAAAAACATTAAAATGGAATGACGAAGAAGACAATTTTAAAAAATATATAATCAATATATTAAAATATTATAATAAAATAAACTCCAACATTACCCCTGAAAATATGTTATACTTTGAAATGGTAGAGGATACAAAAATTTATTGATAAATGGTGAGACTTTTTCACTCCAAAATTTGACCTATGAAATTTTATGCATGTTATATCAACTAAATAGATAAATAATAGAATTTTTTATTTATGACAGTTCTTAAATTATTTCTCATTCATCTACCCTAGAATTTTATGATTCATTAGAAACATTTTCTTAGATATATGTAAAATTTACACTGTGAATTTATCCTGCACATGCTGATTGTTTGTATTCCCATTCTTAAACATCCCATTAAATTGTAACGGTGAAACCACAAGATTAATTTCTGTAATACTTAATGAAATATTTTCATATATTAGTTATAAATTTCAATGTTGAATTATTGGTTCATTCGACCTTCCCACATTTTGATATAAGTTCAATATTAAAAGTGTTCCAATCTATGCATAGTTTTAAGGCTCAAAATGTGAGATGTTTTTGGGAGTCCATTTGATAGATTTATATTTTCTTAAAAAAGATGAAATGAATACCATAATTTTACGAATCATAAAAATAAAAATTTCTCAATTTAATTTATTTTCAAAAAAGATATCGTCTAAATTATAAATAAAAATAAAATAGTTAAATATCGAAATTAGGTCATTTTCCACATAAGATCCAAACACTAGTAAAATCTAAATAGATGAAAAATTTCTATAAAAAACACTATGTTGGGATTTGAAAAATTGAATTTCATGATAAAATATGTAAAAATTTTACCTTCATATGGAATAAAAATGGCGAGTCATGCATTTCTGCTATTATCCTTTTGGGGATATGTGTGATAATTAGTAGAATATGTACTAAATGGGTTTCAACTAATGTAATTGAATGTATACCAGAATAATTATGAAATATAGTGAAACTTATGTTGTATTAAATACATGTGTGGAGTTGTCAATCATTTATTAAGGAATCATTATTTAACAAGTTATCACCCAGAGGAATTACATGTAACTTTAGAAAATAACCTAAAGAAAAAATTGTATTCTTCCTATAAAATCCTTCAAAAAAAGGTTGTGGTTGATATACATCACCCATATCAGGAAGAGGATCTTATCTCTGAAATAGATAGTGGGAGTGAGATATACTTCCTGATGTCAAAGCTCATGATACCAAAGATTTTCCATGCTAACAATTTTTACAAAGCCCCGTGTAAGAAGAAATTGATTTGGGGACACAGTTACTACATATGAGTACTCGATAGATTAGGGAACCATAACTGTATGGTTTTATTTGATCGTATTATAGTGGTCCACTATTAGTTTATTTTCATGATCTTATAACCACCAATGAAGCCATAATTGGTACAAATATTTCCAAATGTTAATAATCCATGAATAATTAAATGCATTCCATATACCAAAAATAAGTATGGATTTTGGAAGACCCTATCGTAAAATTAAATCCCATAGGTTGAAAATGTGTATTCAAAAAGTAACTAAACTTGTAAGGAGAAGTCAGTACTTATAAGGGTTCACTTCTTTAAAGAGGGTTTATATAGTTTCAAGGCATTGACTATGATGAAACATTTTAACCGGTTGAAATTCTAAAATCCATCAGAATTATACATTATATTTTGGCTTTGCATGATTAAGTTATTTGGAAGTATATTTAAAAATATCCTTCTTTAGCGGTAACAATAAAGAATATGTTCATGTGACACATCTTGATGTGATTTTTATTCTAATACATTCCAACCAAATATGGTAGTTGAAAAATCCATTTATGTATTAATATAATCGTACAGGTCATGGACCATTGGTGTTGATGAGTCCATAACATGATTTGGTTTCATAAAGATTAAATGTGATTCATTCATCTATTAATAGTAGAGCAGGAGTGTAGTTGTTTTCATAATATTACATGTTGATGGTGTTTTACTCATTGAAAAATATTTATAACATATAATCTGTTAAGGAATGGTTTAATAAATGCTTCCCTTTGAAGGAATTGGTTGTGACATAATATATTCATGGAATCAAGATCCAACTTGAAAGGTGTAAGAGTTTTCTTATGATAATTAAAATTACATACATTAATGATATACTAAATAGATTTATTATAGAACTATCTAAGAGACTTTTGTTTCTAGTGTCACATGGTATTCATATTTCTAAGAAAATGTGTCCTCAAACACCTGAGGAATGAAACAGATTGACATGGATTACATATGAATCAGTGATAGGTCTATTAATGTATGTTATGAAATAGACTACGCTACATATATCATACACATTATGTGTGGTGGGAATATATCAAGATGTTCTAGGTCAGCTCCATTAGACGAAAGTCAAGTATACCCTTAACTATCTGAGTCATACTAATGATATGTTTGTATTTTATAGAGTTGATGAGGTACTAGTTTCATAGGATGTCAAGATTATGGTTTCCAAACTGATTAATATGACATGAAAAAAATAGGATACATATTAACATTAAAATCATGTGTTATTCTATATAATAGCTCAAAGATGGTTGTGCATATAGATTCTATAAAATGTTCTGAGTATATTTTGGATTATGAGGTAGCTAAATATGTAATATGGATGTGAATTTTTTTTCCAAAGGCATGATTCATTATTTAAAATAGAAGATCATATAACACTCTATTTTGATAATAATAATGTGGTGGCTCTTGAAAAATATCTAATGTCTCATTATCTAATGAATAACATGATTTGGAAGTGTCATACCTTGAGGGATATATGTAGACAGGTTATGTCACAATGGGTAGTTTTATATAGTCAATAAAACATGGTGTACCCCTTAACTTATTCCTAGAATTTTTAGAGACACTAATATTATTTGAGGTCAGGTAGGCTAAAGGTTATGGCGATTGTTCTCTAGCCTATGTGAGATTTCTTTGGAATTGGTGTCCTAGGATGAGCTTTCTATACATTAATTAAATGTATATTTTATGTAATTAATATTAATATATTATAGTATTACCTATTTTTTTTAATGAATTACCCTAATGTAATAATTTCATAGAGAATTAGTAACATTGATTATTTGATAGTTGTTAACCTCTATGATGAAATCCTTGATGTGTTATTATGTTATTCTCAAATAATTATCTATGGTTGGATAATGTAATAAAATTGGACGCAGAGTATATATAATGTTAGGTGTGAGTAATAATAAGAAGATGAGGCACCTTCTCACAAATGTTGAGACTTGGTAATCTACAAGATTCTATATTATGAGAACAAATCCACCTGTAGAAATTCTTCATGTTTTGGTGTCCTCAAATATTCTAATCAGTGATTTTCTTTGATTGTCCTTCAATATTAATATTATTATTAATGCATGATACAACTTGAATACTTAGATATATTTCCTAAACCTTAACAATAACTATTCAAGATGATGTTTAATATTTTGGGTGTGCCAAGAGTTACATTTAATTAATTCAGATCTTTCTCTTGGGGTGCTTGAACCATTTCTAGATAGTAATCTAGGAATTTAGGCAAGGAAGATTAACTCCAATGGGAAATAAACCTAAATTGTCAAGAACTAGGTTTTTTGTTGATCTCTATTAAATTATAATTTTGTTTAATTAATGGAGTTAATATTATTTTCATGTCTGAAGATTATTTTTATTAAATATATACTGATAGAAAAAATAAAGAAAATATTTATTTTCCATCTTTTGAAAAAAAAAATTATTTAATTTATTTAATATATTAATAAATACTTAATCAATATATTTTCAAAAAATAATATTTATTTAGAAATAAAATATTTATTTAGTTTTTAAATAAACACTATAGTTGTTCGAATAGTACAAGACCGGGTCTATTGAGACATATTTCTTAACCAGAGCATTGCATAATTTTTTTTATTGTGAAAGTGGGAGAGAAGAATGATCTAATAACATAATAATAATTATTTTCTGGAATGGGGTTTATTAATGTTAATAAATTTCAATTAATTAATGGTATGGAATTAAGAAATATTTTACATAAATACTAATATATGAAATAGTTGGTTATGTCTATTATGTACAGATTCCAAAAAAAGAGAATATATTATTTATGCACACAATGAATTCTCTCCCAACATCTTAGTCTCACTACTTATCATGAACGATAAGTGCAAGAGAGATTTCTTCATGACCGAAGAATGAGTGATCAAGAATGAGAAACACAGTACATTCTACTCACTGTGCTAGCACCAGGAGAACAATTATGGTTAGTTATAGATCATATAATCTTGTGTTGATCACCACTAGATGTATTTTATCCTTGGATACTGACAACAAATTAAAGGTAATCTGAAAGGGTATTATTTTGATGTTCAAAATTCACCAATGAATAATGTTTGTGAGCTGATGTATTTGTTTCTTCAAATATTAAATAAATTAATTATATATTTTAAATGAATGAAGCCCGATCGTGGTTTTTGAAAATGATTTTTAATTGAAATTTGAAAATCTTTCTGACCTATATATTCTTCCTCTATGCCGAGAACCATAAATGTGTTCTAAATGTACCATCCAAATAAATTTCATAACAAATGTCTGATTATATGAAGCAAAGATACACATTTTGTTTAAAGCTATAACCAGAAAGAAGGTGTGGTATAAGAGGAAATTATTTTTCTAATATATATATATGAGTCTATTAGAATTGTGAATTCTATTAAAACACATATAAATTTCACTCTCTTTAAAATGAATGTCAACAGTTAATTACAAGATAGTATTAACCCAATAGTTTTCTTTATAAAAACACTATAGGTTTTGAAAATCTATATTTTTTTATCAATAGTAAAACATACCATGGCATGTTATAGAATTAAATTAGCTAAAATAGACTTGAATGATCATTTATATGATTTTTATTAAAAAATTGTTTTAAAAATAAAATGACAATTACTACATTGTTTTTCAATTATTTTTTAAGGTTTGAATCTTCTCAAAAATAGTATTTTATATGATGATTGAAAAAAAAATGCGAGGAAATTAAAAAATGTGCATAATGGGAGAATAAAATATCGTCCTTGTTGTCAAATTTTACGAACTCTAGAAGGTAGAATGTTTTTATAACACATGTGTAACATTGATCTATATAAATTTGTTTCTTATGAAATTCCATAAGTGTATGTACTCCAGTAAATACCTCTTTCAAGCTACATTTAGATTAATTCATGATATTAATATGTCAAAAAATTCACAATATGGAAATTAGAATTCTATTATAATTAAATTGAATGTTGAAGAAAAATTATGAATCTATTATGTCAATTGGGTAAATTATATTAAATTTGAATAGAATTTATTTTAAAAGATATGAAAATAATTTTTCAATACTAAAGATGAACTTTGGAATGTTGTTTATTTCATACATCAGAAGGTGAATTCCTTTTCAAAAGATATTTTGGTGTTGATTTTAATGGATTTGGATTATATAAAAAGTACTTCTATAACAATTAATTTTCTTACAAAATATCACACTTGACGGACAGTCAAGAAGTAACACGATACTACTCTATCTACAATTAATTTGGAATATGTAATAGTATGAAGTAATATTGTGTAGTTTTCATAGATAAGGTACACAATAACTAGGTCTTTTTACGAACACATATTGCTTTTTTATTGTAATACTATTTCCTTACCTCAATCTAATAATCGGTCACATCACACAAGATCTAGAAAAATTGATATTTTACATCATTCCATTAGGAAAAAATATTAAAAAATGAGATATCATCAATCAACTCATTGGATTGGAGATCAACTTGAAGGAAGTATTACTAATCCATTTTTCTTTGACATATTTTACATTATTTAAGAGAAGTTAGAGATAATTGAATATTATAAATTTCAATAATTTAAAAAATTATTACCAAATTTAATAATATAATAGTTGTGAACCAAATCATTCAAAAATAGAATCTTCTTTAAATTTTAAATATATTTTGTAATTGTAAGTAATATCACTATATAATAATTTAATTTTATTAAAAATTTGGTTTTTTAACAATATCTATGATCCCATAAATATTGTATTTTAGGATTTCCCATTAGGATAAGAATCCATATTCAATAATTAAATGATTTTTTTATTAAAAAATATTTTCTTTTTTCCCATTCTAACCCCTTTCAAAGGTAACATTCAATGTGTTCCATTCATTTTTTGTTGAATTTATACATCAAGAAAGACTAGCATTTAAATAAATAAGACTTGTATTAATTCTAAAATTAGGAAAATATTTTCCTACTATCACTCTCTCTTAGATAATTTTGATATCTAATTCTAAAGTCATCTTAGTCTTAATCATATAACCCTTAAGAATAGTTCCTTCATAATAGATATGTCATCTACAAAAATGTTAATGGTATAAATTGGAATTCTACCTATCTCCCCACACTCAATATTGTGATAACTCATAATTAATGGTATATTTTTTCTCCTTTTAATTCAAATTACATACTATATATCCAAAAACTCTTTTTATAAAATCTTCATTAATTTGCATGCATTGAATGCTTTGGAAAAGCATGAAATTAAATTTTTTGGTAACAGTAATAAGTTTATTCTCAGTAGAAAGATATTTTATACATATATATTTATACATCACTCATTCGAAAAGAATTATCATCTATAAAAATTCCCAAATTGTTTTTAAATTCCTAAAACTAGGATGCGTTGGTATATCATTTTTTTAATATTGATTAGTTCTAAACAATGAGAACCCTTGAACCTAAATTTTGGATAATATATAAGTAGTAACTTATTCTGCTTGTTTCCCACTAAAGAAAAATTAAATCCATTAAGGTATGTGTAATTATTTATCCTAGAATTTATAACTTTAATTCAAAACACCAATGTCACTCATCTATACATGATTTCATCCTTGTAATTTATTATCAAAATCATGTGAAATCTATTCCCTTTGGGAGATTCATTCCTAATTTTGTGTTCATTATTCGTAATAACTATCCATCGATTGGGATATAAAATACCTCTCTACTTAAGCACTATCCAATTAATGATAACACCCTAAACACATAAATTTTATTTTTGACTCTATGAATTCCAACTTCGTTGACTAACATATATGAAAACCTTTTGTCAACATGGCATATTTTAAAAAAGCTATTATATCTCCCAAAGAGAATCTATATAGAACACTGACTCCTCGTAAGACAAAATATCCAAATAATAATAAAAATTAAATAGTATTGAGGCCCTAAATACTATATGTTATGTTATTATCACTCTGTCTCTATAGGACAAAAAATGTTTTTTGTATCATGATCCATGAAAAATTGAGAGAGCCATAAATTATAAATAATTGATTCCAAAAGAATCCCAGGAAGGTTATTCTACCTAAACCTCACAGAACAACCCATCTTGTTTATATTTATTCCCTTTCATTTGACGGGGTTCAGACATATGAAACCCTTCCCAAACATAACATAAGATAATACTAAAATCTAAAAAATAATCATCTATCTATATATTTTGGAATTAATAAAAAACAAATATAATATGGAACACCATACACCATATTGTTCCATCCAATATGATATTTACATGATCTTGATCTATATCTCTTAAAAGAATCAAATGTTTTCCTAACCCCTAGGTTTTCAATAGATTGTGTGAATCCCTTGATGTTTAAAAAGGATTTCACTTTATATGATGATTTTCTATAAACATGATAAAATTTCTGAGAGAAACAATATGTAAATGTAAAATTTACAAGATAATTTTACGTTATTATGTTCACTATAATTCTAATATAAATAAAAAATAGTTTATGTGGTTGTCAATGAAATAAATATATAGGATTTTCTGGATATAATAAATTGAGTGTTTTTAAATGCTTGATGGGTTAAAATAACAATAACTATGGAATTATTATTTATGGTTAATATTTTTAAAGAAAATTAATAGGGACTTTTAATATCATATAATCAATTTAATATCATGATGCATACATGAATGAAAACTTATATTATGATATTATGGTGGATTAATGTGAAATCTCTTATAACATCAATATCAATTAAGAGAAATGTGACATGATTACACTCACAAAATCATGGTATATCACAATGTATACCACCACATGGACTAAAATACTATGAAATGATTGAGTATTTAGTATGAAATTCTAATAATACCACACTCTCACAAAATCCACATAGTCATGATGTACTTTCACTTTTTGTCACATAATTTGTAAAAACATGTGAAGATGTTTCTGTAACTCCTTCTGGACATATTTTAAGCCTCATTTTGGAAAAATCTCTCATTTAATTGAACTTCATATTATATCATAAGAAATAATTTGAAGAATACATGTAGAATATCTAATACATGTTATATAAAACTAATCTTGGACACTCTAAAAGTTTAATATACAAAATCTCCATTAACAAAATCATAATTATTTACCCTAGAGAACTTTTTAACATTGAAAAACAAATTCAGAATTCTAAAATCCAAAAAAGAGCGAATAGAGTTGCCTTTAAAAATTTTCATTGCTACTCAAGCTATAAATGGTATGGTGAAATCTTAATCTAACACAGTTATCTCAATAGTTTTTTCCACCAATTATATCACAAACAATTATGCATTATAATATAATAATTTTATATAACACATCATGTGACCATGGGATTTGGAGTCCGTTATTACAATATAGTTGACCCAAACAATCTCGATTATTTGATTATAGATTATCCATATCAATAAATACATGAAATTTCATTCATCTATGAGAATGAGAATATAACAAGTGCACTGTAATACAAGATAGAAAAATGAAATTTATCCAAAAAATGTATTTTATATATTTTCTAAATTCAACACAATCAAAGGGCCAATTTCAATTCTCGTCATATTAGAGGAAAAATCCCATCTTGGTTAAGACTCAGTGGATAAAATCATCGTCAATTTATAAAACAATCCCTTGATTAATGATTCATAAATTTTTACTAAATAAATGTATCATAGTCTCATGGATCCAAGGTTAGGTATCCTTCTAGCCATAGTTATTAGGATTCAATTAGAAATATGAACCTCTAGAATATGAATTACATAGTTTGTGACACTGTATTTAGTACTAAGTGGGTTATGTAGCACCCAAAACATGTTTTCGTACCACTTGAGAATATTTTTTATCTATATAAACAAATTATACCGATAATAACCTTAATATTTCATCATAATATATACTAATTAATGAGGATCATCGTTAAGGGATAACACAAATTTTTATATTTAGAGGGAAAATATTATATCACTTTAGGAAATATATGAAACCAATTTGAATGAATGATAATATAGAAGATACCATTTTAAATAATATGATTCCTTTTATATTTTTATTCTATTTTTATAAAAAAAAACCTTGTATAATAAACCTTATAATAAAATCACATATGATAAACCACCATTGTGGCTTTATATTTGTATCACTTTTTGGGTCTTCCAGAGAACATTACTTCTCTACATAATTCCCCTTACACCTATATTAGATTATCTATTATAACTCTCTCTTAAAAGCCCTTTTGTGAGTGATGCCTTAGAAGAAATAATACCCATTTATTTTTGTACAAATTGAGTAGTAACCAGAGTATATTTTGTCACCTTGATAAGGGTAAAAATGGTAAACAAGGTTAAAATATTTGGATAAGGCTTTAAAATTTTACTTAAACATTGCTTTATCCTCACATATGGGTGTATTTATTTAGTTTTAATCCATGTAAAATATATATAAACCCTCTATGAAATATATCTTGGATTTTCATCAATATAATAATTTATGTACAAGATAATGTTGAAAATGACACACTTCTGACCTGAATATCAATAATATTTTATCGTAATGGAAAAAGATATTGTTTCTTTCAAAATGTTTATTTTAGGGATAAATTAATTTTCATTGTCATAATAATTTATTTAAAAAATTTACTGATTGAATAATTACCCAAACATCTTACGCAATGACAACAACGTATTTATTTAAATAGTAAAAATATAAAATGAATTATTTTAACATCATTAAAAGTAATAAAATATAGATGATTTATTTAGAACCATCAATATTTTATATATATATATAACATTTTTTTTTATTTTTGATTCAAATTATATTGATTCCATTTTTACCATAACATCTAATTATGTGAATAGTTTTTAATTAAATTAAAAATATTTTTCAGAAAAAAATTATTATATGAAAATATTTAAAAATAAAAACAATCATGAAATAGGACATGTAGGATGGAAATGGACTAAAATGCATCACTTGGCCATTTATGAGCCATTATTTTCATTTTATGTAAAATTATAATCCATTATTTTTGAAAATGACATTTCCTCAATTAACATTAAAATAGATTTACTAAATTTTTAAACAAGATGATATGGTTTAAAACAAAACATAAACATTAAAAAAATTCATATGATGGGATTTGAAAAAAAAAATTAATTTTTAAACTAATATATATCCATTTTTGAATCATGTTTATTGGGAATGACTTCATTATATTTTAGTGTTTTAAAAATATTAATCATGTCACATCTCCCACCTTATTGAAATACACCACATTCTCTCCATTATTCCATCTAGTTTATGCCATATAGATCAACCAATCTTATTAAATTTATCTTTTCAACTTCAATTTTCCCTATATAGACTTTGTTTCATCTTGAAATACCATTCTAGAGGTACATAATAAGGAACCTAAAGGAATTCAATTGCAGAAGAGGTAATCGCCATACTAGACTCTTTTAAATTTACCTCTTCATCTACAATCTAAAAATATTCCACTATACTATAATAATAATATTATTATTATAAATATACCAATATTTTATTAGCATTTGGGCCCGACCCTTTTCAGCCTCATTTCAATACAATGAAAATTGAAAACATCGCTTATGTGTATGTATGATATATCATTTACAAATAGTGGTGTAAATGGTCATTCATTGCCAACTTACATGGATGGATACAATATGTAACTAATGAATATATATGATATTTATGAAGTAATTTTTAATTTTTAATTATAAAATAATATCATCTATATTACCTTCTAATCCTTTATAAAATGATAATGTCGCTTGTGTGTATGTTCGGATGACCACCTCTTCAAAGAAATATGATACAATTTTTATTTCTTCAATATATTGATTGTAATAAGGACATATTTAATGAATATATATGGTATATAAGATATCATAACGATTCCTTAATGGTGAATTATTATTAACATTTTTCATTTCATTCTCAGAAAAGTGAAAAATTGTGTTCATGCATACAAACTATCTACTATCACCATGAATTTTATAATTTATTTTGTAATATATTTCATTAAATTTTGATTATAAATATGTATATAATGAAAAAATATTATTTTTAAATAGTGATTAAAATTATTGATATTAATTAGCTATTTGTCAATTACAAGGACAATAATTTCAAAACTGAATCTTACATAAAAAATAACACAGTTAACACCATGAATCAGTGATTTTAACAATGAATTATTAATAAATGGGAATGTGAATACTATAATCATATCATATTTTATATTATAATTCTGATAATTATAATGGTATTAATCTATAATAAAATTAAATTTATTAAATAGGTGGTCAAAAACACTTATGAATCATTTTGGGCCTGAGGTATTGGATTTTTGTCTTAATTTTGATTTCAGGGGAAATGTTTCATATTAAAAATATAATTTATTCATGCAGTGTATGTAAATCCCCTTGGATATGAGATATAATGATTTCCATAATAATCATTTTATTTTGAATTTCATTTGATGTTTTTATTTTTGGGGGGTATTGATTAAAACCTTACCAATGTAGTGATGATTTATTTCACAATCTCTACATTATTTGAGATTCTTTATGCTTAAGTCTCATTTTGGGGGATTATAAGATCTTTCTATCTTAAAAAAAATTTAATTTATTCTATAGTGCTTATTTATCATAATTAAATATTGTTTTCACATTCTTCTATTATAGAACTAAATATACAAAAGAATTCTTTGTAAGGGAAATTGATATTATTTCATATTATGTCTAGAATATTCTTCTTCCATAACCATATTATCATTAAAAAAATTTCAATGATGTTTTTACAATTCTAATATATATTTTATTGAATTTATTTTTACCGCTATTTGACAATTAAAAAAATCATTGAATCTTCCTATATCTTCCAACTGAGGAATGTTTTGATTTTTTTATAAAAAATGTAAATGGAATCATTATTTTTAAACACATAACAAGAATCGAATTTCCAAATATCACAAAAAAAAATTCATTGATTCTCCATTAATAATTTTTTTATATAATTTTCAAATAAAATTATTTCCTTAATACTTAGGATTTTTAAATTTGAAAAAAATTCCCTCAATAAATATTATAGTGGTATTTTTAATGTATTCTCATCAGTGTCAATATTCTTTGTTTAATATTATTCTTCAATGTGGAAGTACACTTTTTAAAACATTCACCGTATTACAATAAATTAATTATAATACTTTTATATTTATTTATTATGGTAAATATTAACATTTTGTACTATAGTTTTCAATAAGAATGCTTATGAAGATTATGTTTCACCCCTTTAATATGATGAATGTGGTGGATGTAATAAGTGATGAGTGGTTTCTAGTAAAGACCCTCAATTCATTGTTATGAATCGTGATATGAAATAGTTTGGGTATTTAGGAGGGGTCTTAACCATATATTAATGATATATTTTAATGAGTACTCGATTGTATGTTTATGATGTCTAGTATTATGGATTTCAGGATTACAAAATCAATTATTGTTTTCCATGTGATTATTGGAATGGTTATGATATACAAGGATATGTTTCACAATCATATGAATACCTATATGGAATAATTTTAACATCATTTATCCCATTCCTATTATAAATAGTGCTCTAATTATTGATTAAATTTCAATTTTTTAGTTTTGTACGTTTTTATATTAATTATACAATATTTATAAAAGATATATTCCAGTATACATAACCCTTATTATGTATTTGAGCTTGCTATTTATTTTTTTCCTTTACCCATTATATAATGAAGGATATTATGAATGATATCAAGGATGAAATAATTATTTTCATGCATTTTTATATATTTGGAATGTTATAGTGGAATCATGTAGGTATCTGGTGAACCAAGAATATATAAACAACTCTATCCTTTGGGATATGATCACATAGATAGAGTACTAATGTAATAAATTAAATAGCATCTGTCACATCTTGGAGTTAGTCTCAATATGGTCAATATATGATTTCCTCTATCAACATAGTTATTTAATTATACAGTCATTCTAATTTTATCGTATATGAAACAATGATGGTTGTGTGAACAACCCTTTTTCCAATACATAATAGAGATAATCTCAACGTTATTCATTTGGAATCATCCTTAGGTTTTTCCTAGCTAAGTATAACCTTAATAAAACGCCAATAATAAGGCATAATTTTTTTTGGCATTCTCAATATGTTATTTCCCAATAAATGTTACAAAGGGGAGCCTTACATTGGAATGATATTTCTTGTTTGGTTGATCATGGTCTTGAAAAGTTATTTTTTAAGAAGGAAGATAGTGGTTAAAATTTTTAAAAGTATTCAATCTCAGTATATATTTTCTGTTTATTCCATTTACATGTATTAATTTTCAAACATATTATTTCCCTAATCCTTATTTCTTCCACAAAATCAGTATGTACAAAAAAATTGATGTGTAACTCATTAAATATCTCAAAGATTATATTACTAACCCATAATAAAATTCAGAAATATTCACACAAATCTAATTCATCACATTAATAAGATACATGAAACCCTTTAATTTAATTTCTTATAATTGAATAAAATTAATAATCCTCATTTATATATGATTGGTGTTCTAGGAATACAAAAACAAATTTCCAGTTAAGGAATATACCTATTCAATAGTGAGTATTTTGACGCAAAGGCATGCCAACCATCATTATTTAATTAAGAGAGAGGTCAGTTCCACCAAAATTTTGACACCTAACATGTATAGACTACAAAAAATTTATCAATCTCAGAAGTTGGTGAAATCCAAATTCAGGCTATAATAAAACTAAATAAATTATCATATCAGTATTTATCTCTTTAAAATCATGTAAATAATTTATAGAATATGTTTAAACAATTTTAGGCTAAATCCTGCATCATAATTACTAAAATACAATTTATATTGATGAATAATAATATTGGGAATAATACAAAATAAATGAAAAATTCAAACATTTATTCATGAGATAAAAATTTATAATTTTTTTTTAAATAAATAAAAATATAAATTATTTATAATTCAAGAGGGATAAATGTGATATTCTAAAAAAACCCTAAACCCAGTAGCTAGAAGTCGAGGCCTTACTTTTTAATTTGGAATAATAAAAACTGATGTCACATCCTAAAGGCCCAAATAGTTTAGTACATTTGAAAACCCAGAAAAAAAATATTTTTATATTATAATTTGAACTAAAATAAAACATATAAACTCTATATTAAACATGGATAAACTCCTAGATATTCTAGTTTAGTCATTCAAAATAAAAATCCCTTCTTTCTGGAGGGTAAATAAAACAATAAAAAGGGTTGATCTAAGATTCTCTATAAGGGTAGGAAATATAGTGTAAGCTCTCATAATCATAAAAAATAACGAATGGAGAATGTATAATAACACATATCAAAAATACATATTCCTGGAAATAATATGGATGGAATACAAGCTGATCAAAATATTTCCATATAAATAATCAAATGACAATAAAACTTATCCATGGATATTATACTAATCGAATAATCAATTGTATTATCAATAAATAATATCATAATGATGGAATTAATAATGATACACATTTGTAACATACCATCGAGGCCTACTTTGAGACATCTAAAAATAAATGGTTAACGACTTAGCCAAACCCATATCTAAGAATAAATGGGAAAATCCTCATCCATGTCCATACCTATTCTGTATCATGAGACCTACTAACTCATAGAGGGGCTATAGAGGTCATTGCCTAATACATACTAATTCTAATTCATTCCCCTATGAATGGGTTGAAACATAAACAACATATACCTAAAAAATATAAATAAAATTCCCCAAATAATAAAGATAATCACTAATAATTCTCAGTAATATGGTTAATGGAATCAAGATATCACATCCAAAGTCAAAATAATATTAACCATTTATCAAAATATTATATATGATATTATAAATTTTCAATCCAAATTAGTCATAAGATGCAACAGAGGGTGTTTAAAAAAATGAAAATACCCTAATAAAAAATGAAGAAATTGTTTGAGAGAAATACCCTTTTACTTTTCAAAAAAAATGGTTCTTTTGGAAAAATCATTGGTATTTTTCATAAAATTATATTGTAAATATATATCTGAGAAGAAAAGGAAATTAAAATAAAATTAGGTTTTAGGAACAAATAATTTCCAACATAAGTGTGAACATGTAAATAGAGTTTTTATGAAACATTAAAAATTGACCACTTCAGTACTGTTTAGAGAGAAAATATAAGAGTCTTTAAAGTTATAAGAGGCTAAATTGTGAACATAAAACACAAAAAAAATATGATATTCATTAATTATAAAAATATTTATTTTATAAAAATGATTGTGGCCTAAAAAAATATCATATATTATACCTGGAAATGGGTAATAAATTATGAAGTACATTCTTACCAATATTTCTTATCAGGAGGTATTGAAAAGGGAAACATATAAAACATATACAACCCCTTTAAAAAAAGATAAACTAATATAGATACATGAGTTTGAAAAATATACATATAATGTATAATAAGTATATAAAAATAATGAAGAATTTCATTGTGTTAATGAGAGAGAAAGCATAACCCGAATGAAAAATGGAGGTTTTTGGAGAATCCAATACCTTATGTTTGAAAGTATTTGAACCTGTGATTAATTTCCTGGATAATGAAATTATATTAATTAATAATTTAATCTAGAACCAGTTAAATATGTATTTAATATATTTGAATTTTATTATGTTTATTTATGGTCTTTTTAATGAGTGATATAATTCAATTATGTTGTTTATAAGTGCTTGTTTCTTGGTTTTCATGATTGGTTCACTTGTATACACATACGAAATATCATGTAAAATGAGAATTGTTATCCGTAAGTGAAATTATATATTATTAGAAAACATAAATAAGATTTCATGGTCTTATATTTCTTTTTTTCAGATATGAGGATGTTTCGTTTGATAAAAGTTTAATAATAATCATTTAGATTATGTGGAATTTTTTCGACCATCACACACCAATATTGTAATATAAATTAATATATTGTTTATATAATAGACTTATAACATTTAATAAGTTGTAATACATATATTATAGTGCAGTTAAAACATAAAAATGGATTTATGACTAGAAATAATGGGGGAAATGAAAAATAAAAACTCATTGACCATGAGGACAGTAAATCCTCACCCCACAGACAATATTTTAATTTTTAGAATAAAAAGAGAAAGAGTGGAGAATTGTAGGTTGGTATTATATTAACATAATAAAATTATATTATATATACGATAATGGAGATACCAGGAATATATGTACAGAGTATGTAAGGAATTAAAAATAAAATATAAGAAAATGAAAGAAAATTAAATGAACGAAATAGGATTTTAATCCTTGAATTTATTTCCTTAACAACCTATTTTAGAAACATTGAAATAGTCATTTGGGTGAAAAATAATGACCAGAATGTGGAGGGATTTTTGATATATTAATGTAGTCGAATATAAGAAATCATTAAGGATTTGGAGGTGTGAGGATAAGGGTTGGTAATGGAGGTATTTATAGTGGAGGAGATTGGCGTTTTTTGATTATTTTATTCAATAGTTTATTAGTTTGGATCCTGACAATCAATAGTGAGAAACTTATCACTAAATATATTAAAATAATGATGGATAGATTGTTATTATGGTCTTTTATAATCCATATATCATATATGACTCAATAATTTATGTATTTGTTAAATATCGTAAATAATCATATTTCACTATTCATATAAAAATAAACTATTTTAGGCCAATATGAAAAATTCACCCTCATCATTTTTTGATGTGAATCCTTCATAAATGGAAACCATTTTTTTGAATATAATATTATAAACATGATAAATTTAATTTTTATATGAAATCCTCATTTGCTCAAAATATTTCAATTTTAATATTATAACGGATTTTATGACACATTCAAAATTTAATTAAGGTCTTATAAAATTATATTATAATCATAAGAAAACAATATAATAATTTATGAATCTATTTAATGAAAATAAATTTTATTTCAAAACATTATATTATTTATAAAATTATAAATTAAAATTTCTATTTCTCAAAGACAGCAACACTTAATTTATTATCTTAAAAACATTTATATACTTATTTTATTATTTAAATATATTATATTTTCATTCTAATATACTAAAATAAAATGATACATAATATAAAATCATGGGGATTCACGTTTTCCCCTCCCAAAAATTTATTTCTCAAAATTTCCATAATACAACCTCAACAAATGATTTGGGTAGTTCTTCATCATAAATTCCTCTGGTTCCCAAGACACCTCTTCAATTTTATTATTTTTTTAGAAATTCCTTTTCTATCCTGGTCATCTGATTCCTAAATAGTTGTTCTCTACTGTCAGGAATTGAGGTAAAATCATTACAATAAGATAGATCACATTTCTATTATATTCTTTCAGAAGTGAAGAAATGTGTTAGGTCTAGCTTGCACTGATATAATGAAAATATATGTAACACATAGCATAATTTAGAATGGCTAGGTGGCATTTCCAAGATATAAGCCACTGCACCAATTCTCTCTAAGATTTTAAAAGGTCTAACGTATATAGGGATCATTTTCCATTTCTATCAAAATATTATTACACCCTTCAATGGATATACTTTCAAGAAAACCTTTTCTCAAACCTAAAACTCAAAATCCTTTATTTAATTATAGGTATATCTCTTTTGACTACTTTGAGGTACTTAGATATGACTTTGAATAATCCTTACATTTTTCATTTTTTTCCCCACAAGATCTCGGACTAAAAGGTTTTATTCACCAACTTCATCCCAAAAAGTTAGTTCATGCCATATCTTTACATACAAAGCTTCCTAAGCTGTAATTTGAATAATTGAATAGAAAATATAATTGTAGTAAAATGTAGCCAAATGTAATTATTGGTCCTAAATTCCTTGAATGTCAACTAAGAATGATCTAAACATGTCTTCTAATGTTTGGATCATCATTTCTGATTGGAAAGTAGTTTGAGGATGATAAGAATTACTAAAATGAAGCTTAGTGTCAAAAGATAATTAAATATATTTCCATAAATTCAATTTAAATAATATATCATGATCAAAAATAATTTAAAGAGGTCCTCCATGATTTCGTAAAACATCATTAATATAGACTTGTGCATGACAGTCTAGTGGGAAATCTTCCCTTATAGTGTGGCAATGTGAAGATTTTTTATGTTGACCAATAATTACCCATATTGTGCCATTCCTTTTGAGATTTTTTGGCTATCCAGTGAAAAAATCTATAAAAATTACATCACATTACCATATAAGAAAATGTTGGGCCTACGTGAATTCCCTAGGATGTTTTCTTTTATCCTTCATATGTTGATAAACTGTACATCTTGATATATAATCATAAATTTAACACTACATATTATCCAACAATAAATATTCCTTCAAGTCCCTATATATCTTAGTGCTACTAGGGTGTATAGAGAAATTCAATTTTGGGGAATCATCCCATAATTTCCTTCTTATATCACGTATAGAGGGAACCATAAGAAACTTCCCAAATTTCATAATTCAATCCTTATACATGAAGCCTTGCAACTTCCCATCATTCTCAGATTTAAATTTCCTTTGAAAATGACTAGCTCGAGATTCAGAACAATTAATATTTTCTAAAAAAGATGGTAGGGAAACTAATTATAAAAAGTGGTCTTTACCTTTCATGATAATTCCCATATCTAAATTCACTAGATCCATAACCATAGGATCTCATTCAATCATCATTTTTAGAACTTTGTGATCATTCTTTTTCAATGAATATTCTACCTTATTATTCTTCCCTATTTGGTAGTGTATTAAACAATCATAATTGTTGATTAGCTCATGTCGTCAACTTTGCCTCATTTTGAGTTATTTCTATGAGAATATATAATTTAAATTTCTGTGACCTATATATATATATATCACAAAATTGTCCATAGAGAGAATATATTTATATCTTCAATGGAAAGAGAATGTATTATAACTCAATATCATTAGTAATATACTTCTAATCATGATTTTTAAATAACCATTTTTCAGAGACAATAACACTATCATTCCACACATTGAAACATCCTAGTCCTTTTTTAATACATCACTATAAATAATAATTCCACCATTTTTTGAAGGTAGGGTTAATAAGGTATCATTCACTAATCTTTTATTCAATTATATAATGATTTTTTCACATTCCATTGTCCAAAAAAACTTAACCCCGTAAAGGGTAATCTTGGTTAACAACATTGATAATCGGGAAAAATTATGAATGAAACATCGATAGTAAATTGATAAACCGGGTAAACTATATACCCCAGTTATGTTCATTGGTTGTTGACATTCCTAAAACACCATTCTCTTTTTAGGATCCAATGATATTCCATCATTTTATACAATAATTCCATGAAAACAAAAATATTTGAATCTACAAATAAGTCTTGATAAACATCCCATATAACTCTTTTTTTCTAAGTGTATCCATAACAACCTATAAGTTGTTTTCACAGTCCTCATAGCATTTTCAATATAGTAAGATATCATCAATAAATACCACATTAAATATTTATGATATCCCTTGAGCACTCTATTTATTATATCCATAAAATAGAGGGAGCATTAGTTATTCCACAAGGCATTTCTATAAAATCACAATTTCCACACCTACTTCAGTATACTATCTTTAGAATATCATCCTTACATTCATACAATTTATGATATCTAGATCAAAGATTGTTCTTCTAATAATATTTTACTCCTTTAATTTGATCAAATAAAGAATCAATTCAATGTAAAGGATACCAGTTCTTTATTGTAATACCATTAGTTTCTCTATTGTCGATGCACAGCCTCATGGATTCATCTTCCATAAAGACAGAGAGAAAATTTGATACCCATTAAGAAGCACATCAGAAATTAAATCCTTCATAACCCAACTACTCTAGTTGTTTCTTCAACTCCACAAATTCCATAGTGTCCATTCTATAAGTGGTATTTGACACTAGCCTTGAATCATTGATTAAATCAATAAAAAACATAATTTCATACTCTAAAGGATGTCAATGTAAATCATCTAGAAATAAATCAATGTATTGTTCTAAAATAGGTACATTTTTAATCTGAATATTTCATTCCTCATATATAGAATCTGTTTTATCTTATTCCCCCATAATTTAATTTAAAAGAGCTATAGGATGTGAATCTAGATATGACTCTGATGTTGAGGTCTCCCCACTAATGATGAGAAATTACATACCTTCATCACAAATCATAATCCCCTTATATTTACAGTGATGGTTTTCATTATATATCAAAATAAAGTTTATTACGTGTATTATATCAAAATCAACCATATGTATGAATAATAATCAGCAATTATAGCATATTTCTATGTTATGATAAGAACTGTTTGACACATCTTTGATTTAGTAAGGTTTCCCCATGAAGCCTTTATGGATAACTCCCTTGCTAAGGTGAATTTGAAATATATAATTTTAAAATCAAAATTGGACGATTTAAAGGAATGTGAAGATCCAAAATATGATAAACCATTAGTTAACTTTGAGGGTAGGATTAAAGTACCTTACACCACATCATTCGGGACGTCAAACTCAGTTGTTGTGATCAAATAATATTGTATTTGATACCATATCATTTTCAATGGAAAGTTCCCATATTGCATTAGAAAATCCTTTTCATAGTGAACCACCTTCCTATAATTATAACAATGAAAAATGGTGTCTTCTCTCTTTCACTTACAATCATGGGCTTGGTGGCCATTTCACTACACTTGTAGGAAACTCATTTTCCTTTTATATTGGAGCCAGGGGGTTTTGTTCCACAACTATCACATGTTCAAAAATTACATTTTTTATTCTTCCCTTTATCCATTATTTTAACTACCACCATTTTATTATTATTTTCCCTTCAAGTCATAATTCATAGATAATTCCTTCTATGTCTTGATAAAACATGAGACTATGTCATCCTATGATTCGAATGTTATTGGGACCAGTTCTCTTTGGATGAATGTTTTTGTCCATTTAAAAATCCTTAAATCTTTCTCTTTGTATTATGTGTGTAATCCATATAAGGCCTTTATATCCTTGTAATGTATGATGCATACATGATAACATTTTTATCATCATTTTGTATGATAAAGAATAATTTCTCTCTATATATTATCTTTGTTCTTGAGGGAAATATTTTTCCATGAAAATTTCATTGAATTACTTGCATTCTATATTTGAAATTTATTCCTCCTATATTGTGTTTTGAATAAACGACTACCATTGATTAGCATATCCTGATAGATGAGAAACAACCATGATAAAATTATCTCTTTCAATACCTCCCAAAGAATGAAATATCTTTTATAATAAATTTCTCTATTGATGGGATAGAAATGGATTTTTTAGTCCCTTTGAATGAGAATAGTTGTCATATTAAAAATCAGTATAACATTTTCCCTCCACATTAAGGATTAGGATGCTTCATATGGGTATGGTTAATTAGAATAACCTGAATGATCTATCCCAATATAGTTATAGTTTTCATAGCTGCAATTGTATCTCCGAATCTAAACTCATTGTTTTGTATAGGGGGTAATCCCTACACGGAATACGCAAATCAATATGGTTTTCATTACTTCTCTTAGATTTTATTTCTTAAAATGAAAAATAGTAAATTAGATTATTAATCACAATGAGAAATATTTAACTAGTAGAAGTTATGATAAATTGTAAAAATTATGCATATCTAATATCATTATAATAAAAATCGTTTCCAAGGGGACATATTTACTTATGGATCATTTATAATGTCTTATAAACAAAATATGAATCATCATAAGAATTCCCCATAGTAGTGTCATACTAGGTGATTAGAGAGGCATGTTGTTGTGTACCAAGTTACATCGAGTTTGGACTAGTGTACCATGTCAGAGATATTTTCCCTAGGTACATCTATTCCAATACCACATACACATGTATTATCCAGATATGGATGTAATTTTGGGAAGCCACATAAAATATCTACCATAACAAAATTATATAATGTAAATATATATGTATCCTCAAATTTTAACTTAGGTTTATGTTACCAAATCTAGTTTCAATGGTTTTTACTAAACATCCTAGGATACCACCATTAAATTCGCTAGCCCCATTAGCTTAGATATGGTTCCTTACATTATTACATTGGCATATAAAACAAGGAAGTTTCATCCCAAAGGACCAAATTACTTAGTATATTTGGAAAACTAGATACAAATAAAATAGCAAGGTTGAAACATTAAATGAAATGAACCCTAGAAACTCAAAAGGAAACATCCATAAAATCATAAATTATCCCATCAACTCATTCATAATATACATCTTCTCATATTGGGTAAAAATAAAACATCAGATAGGGGTTAGTTCAGATGCTTTGTATGGGTAAGAAACACTATCGAAGCTATCATAAACATGAATAATAAGTCATGGTGAATTTCAAACAACACGTGTCATTAAAACATAAACATGAACAAAATATGGAAGGAATACAAGTTAATCAAAATAATTCCATATAAATAATCACATGAAAATTAAATGTAACCGTTGATATTCTAAAAGTAGAACAATCACATGGATTAAGAATTACTAATTTAATAAATTTGGAATGAATAATGTAGTACATCTGAAACACACCATCGAGGAATCATCCAAGACATTTTAAAATAAATTTTTAAGGCCTCGGATAAATCTATATCTCTAAATAAATGGGGTATCCCTCTCTCACGTCCTTAACTTTTTGGTATCACGAGGTATAATGATTCATAAAAGGTCTATAGTGGGACCCAATTGTCACTTTCTCAGACCAATTAATTCATCATATGAATATTTTGCAAAAAAACAAATACATATGAAATGCAAATAACATTCCACAAATAGTAATCATAATCACTGACCATTATGAGTAAAATAGTGAATGGTGTCCGGATAGAACATATGTGGTGAAAATAATCATAAACCAAGTATTAAAATATGTTAAATGATATCATAAAAAACCAATCCAAATTAATCCTAATATTAAACATAGGGTATTGAAATAGATAATATTACCTAATAAATTCATCAGGGGATTCTTGGGAGAAATACCCTCTAACATTGAAAATAATAGATCTTTCGAAAAAATCAGTTTAATTTCTTCATAAAATTAGATTATAAAGATTTATATACCAAAAATGAAAAGGGAATGAAAATGAAATTATTTTTTATTCACAAATTATGTCCAACTGATTTGATAACATGTAAAAATATTTTTTATGGAACATTAGGAATGGTCCACTTCCGTGTTGTTTAAGAGAAACAAATGTCTACAAAATGGAAACAAGCTCAATTGATTACTTAAAACTAGAAAGGGACTAAGAAATATGTTCATACTAAAATTTCTTATTATTTAAAAATATTTATTGTATAAAATATATCATGAAGTGTACTTTAAAATGGGTAATAAATTGGGAAATACCCTTTAACCGGGCCTGGTTATCATGAGGAATTGAAAAGGAAAACATTTAAAATATTTACTACCCCAGTATAAAAAAAAGAAATGTTATAGATAAATAATTTTGGAAAATATAAACATAATTTATAAAAATTATGTAAAAATAAATAATAATAACTTTGGGGTAAAATGAGAGAAATGGTAACTTGGATAAACAAAATTGGAGGTTTGGGGAGAATCCTTTACCTTATGTCTGAAAGTGTGCTACAATTATTTTCATTGTCTGAGATAATATAATTAGATTCATTAAAATTTTAATTTTGAAACAATTCATCATGTATTTTATTTTTTATACATTTATTATGTTCATTAATGGATTTTTAATGAGTTATAATATTCAATTTTTTAGTTTACATGTTTTTACTTCCATGGGCTTCATGATTAGTTAATGTGTATACATGTACTATGTTCATGTAAAAATAGGAATTTTTCCAGAATTCAAATTATATGTTACTAATGAACTTAAAGAAGATTTAACAGAGTGATATATCATTTTTTCTACATATGTCATTGATTTATTAGATTACACATTAATGATATTCATTTCAATTATTTTGGTGTTCTTTCAATCATCATGAAATTTTTTTAACTTGTGAATTAATATTATTTATATATACTAGTTCCAAAGTGTTAAATATGTTTTATAACATATATTATATTCTTCATTAACAATAAAATATTTTATATGACCTTTATTAAACGAGGAATAGGAACCCAAAACTAGTCATCCATAAGGGCGATAAATCGGCACCTCATGGAAGATGTTTTTCCAGTTAGAATAAAAGGAAGACGAGATGAGAATTAATGGTTAATATTAAATTAACACAACAAAATTATCTTATATATAAGATAAAGTATTTACCATATATGTTTTGAGAGATGAGGTAAAGAAATTATAATAAAGGAATAGAAAATGAATGAAAATTAAATGAACCAAAAGGGATTTTACCTCAGAAATTCCTCTACAGTAGAACCTCCCTAGAGAATATTGAAAATGAATTTTGGGTGACACGAGAGAGAAAAGAATGTTGGGGAAAGGTTTGGGATAGGAAACAGGAAGAATATAAGTAAGCTTCAAGGCTTTTGAGGTGTGAGGAAAAGGGGTCATTTTTATAGTGGATGTGAGGGGTGTTTTTTTATTATTTTATTCATTAGTTTATTATTTTGGATCAAGAATATCGATAGTTTTAATTTTAGAACTATTTATATTAAAACGATGAAGTATTTTTCAATATAATGGGTTTAAATCATCTACATATTATTTTTGACTTAATAAGTTATTTTTTTCGAAATTACATAAAATAACAATATTTAATTATTCACCAAATAATGAAACCAATTTCGAAAAATAAAAACAACCCTAATAATTTTATTGTGTACAATTAAATAATGGCCAAAATTTTATGAAAATTATTTTCTAAATATGAGAAATTAAAATTTTTAATAATGTCATAATTTATGTGAAATATTACGTTATTAATATTATAACAGATTTTATAACACTTTTAGAAATTAATTATGGTCTCAAAAAATTATCATATAATAATAAGGTAGAAAAATACAAAATTATGAATATGTTTCAAGAAATGTAATTTTTTTAATAATAAAATTAATTATATAATTGTAAATAATCATTTAGGATTCACAAAAATACTTACACTTAATTTATCGTTTTTAAAACATTTATTTACTTATTCCATAACATAAATATATTATATTTTCATCTAAAGGATATATAAATTTTTTGTATATATTCATTGGTGTAGTTACTATTATATATTTCATATAATGTTACTGAAGAAAAAATTATTATTTCAAAGGTTATATTTAATAGTATGTTGTTATTTAAAACTCGGTGTTGTGTGAAGAAAAATCTATAGAATATGTGAAATTTTATATGAGACATACCATAAAATCTTTGGGTGTCACATATATTCCCATTTTTCTAAATAAATATTTTATATTATTAATTTCATGGTTTTACTATGAACACCATTGAATTCAAATATATGAGGCAATTGAATATTTTATTAAATAATATAAAATTTTCATATATTATTAAAATAGTTTTAAAAATATAAATATCTTTTTTAAAAAATTAACCTTCGAGTGTTTTTATGCATTATTTTTTAATATAATTTTTAAATAACATCCAAAGACATCTAAAAATGTTTAGAGTAACTCTTGATTTGAAGCATAGTGGTGTATTAGGGGAATTTAGGATTTCAAAATATGAATTCCTTTTTTGTATATGTTTATATGTTTTGGTTATGTTTAGTTACTTTGGTTCATCAGGGATCACATAAGGTTTCTTATTGTCTACAAGGATGTTTTGTGGAAAAGGCATTGACTTACAATATGAACATAAGGTTTTTTATTTTTGAAAAGGAATGTGCAACTCCTTGTGCAATCATAAGTTACACCTTCTATGAAAAAACATTATATGGTTGTGTTCAGTCTTCATAAGGTTCCACATAGATATTTTATATTAATTATAATGTTTACCAAACACTATAATGTCTGATTTAGACATCATAATAGTCCTAAAATATTATTCTTAATGTTCCCCAAGGAGACTATTTAAAGATGACTTTTTGACTTTATAATATTCATCTCTTTTTGAAATTTGATGGTATGAAGGTAGTACTAGAAAAAAGAGTAAGGTTCCTTCTTTTAGTATTTTTAACTCATGAATCATCCAAATTAGTGTAATAGTTTTTTCCTTATCACAAAATATAATTATTAATTTCATCCACTAAACATGAAGAAATTAAATCTAATATTGGTATGATATTATTCTTTAATATTACTCAATATTTAATAGACAAGTAAATACAGTTTATTGGATATAAGATCAAAAAAAAGGTAAAGATATCACATCATTAATACAATCATGCATGAAAATTTTATTAATCTAAAAATAAAACTAATAGTTCATTCAGGTGTAAGAAATAAGCAATAAATTTTCTAGATAATAGAAGAATTATAGTCATGGTATCATAAATGGAAAATCTCATGAATAGACTTAAATATGTGTTTTCCATTTAATAATTACCGAATAATATTTGGAATCAATATTTTGGGAAGGTATAAAAAATAGGGAATGAGAGAATACTGATAATAAAAGATCACATGAATGAAATATGATGATATATGGAAATTCATACCTCGACTATGAAAAGTATCAATATTTTAATGCTAAAATTAGAAGGTTGGATGAAAATAGGATGTTGTACCTGGAGAAATCATTTTTTAATTTTTTCTGGACTTCTTTAAGCCGATGAAAGTCAATAATATAAATTCAATGCCATTTCTATAATATTTTTCACTATATATAGAAGTTTAAGAGAATATAAATCATGGGATCAATGTGTTCCTTAGTACATTCAAAACATTATGTTCACATTTTCAAAACATTTTAAACCCAACATATATTTGTGGATGCTCCAAAATTTTCATTAAATTATTCATCACAGTGTTCTGTTTTCATAGTCATATTGACATACATGCTCAATAGTTTATCCCATTATGGTGGATTATGTAAGTATTTATTTTCTCCGTATTAAAACATTTTTTACTTCATACTATCTGTGAGATAATGTATTACATCCTAAATAATAGTTGGACAAGATTATTGATCGATGATAATTTTAAATTTTTAATCCTTGATCCACCCCCAATGAATTATCCTTGTTTCAGAAAAGCAATATAACAAACTCACTCTATGAATTACATATTCTAGGGAATTTAAACTCAAATTCACATTATTAAATTACCAAATTTCATTTTGGAATTTATTTTTAGTGATTTAGGTCATAAAATTTACATAAAAACTAATATATTATAATCATTATACTTCTATACAATATCTATTTTTCATATAAAACAATACTTGTACATATAAATTTGTATTACTCATGACACAACTATAAAATTTTATCATGAACCCATCATTTTCCTTGGACATCCTGTGAAAAACAATTTGAAATGTGGGATGACCACAAAAATCTCATTACTGGAGATAAAAATAATTAATTATTTTTTAGTTAATAAATAATATTGAAATTTTACTTTTTCAATATAAAAATTGGGAATAAAATATAGGTTTCTCAAATAAGAAATTCAATTCACTTTCTGAATATTTTCATAAAACATTTCATAAGAAACATTAAATAAACATTTATACTCATAATGGTTTCCTAGAAATCTAAATAAATCCCAATAACATTTCCACATTGTTAAACTTTTCAACCTTATAGACTAGCATATATTTCACTTTACCCAATGGAATCATAATATTTCCACAAAACCAATATTAATGAAATATAAATTTTGTAGGTAATATTAGAAATAATTTTCATATCACCCTAAAAAATTAGATAACCCTCTTGGTTACACATAGATTAAAAATAGTTTAAATAGAAGATAACTATCATGGTTATAATTGTAATAACCATCAGAGTATATTCCCTCTATCTATTTGGATCAATCAAATCGGTTAAAATTATACCTTTACTAAATGCATTGGAGAGATATAATAGGATCACTGACCATAAATATCTAATTTAAATACAAATCTTCGTAAATAATACCTAATAACCACCACAAAACCCTCAAAATAATGTATCATAAAAACATTTTTTCACCCATAAAAAATCTTATTGGGATATTTATATACCACGTTACATTTAAGCACATTTTTGAGAAATAAAATTCCTAGAATAAATCGATGGATATTTTTTCTTTTCATAAAAATAAAATATTATAAATTGAACCAACAATCAAATAATGGTTAATATAAAATGAAAAATGATTTTCATCATATACATTAAAATATAATATTTTTTATTTGTTTTTTGTAATGAAATTAATATCCTTACTAAAATTCCTTTTGATAAACCATTAAAATAGATACAAAATGTCCATTATAATTAATTTATTTTTGTATAAATATATCAATATAAAAATTTTAAATGATATAATTATTTAATGAAGAATTTTAAGGAAAAATTAAAATATGATATTTGGAATGAAAGTCTCTTACATTAAGTCTGATACTTTGCTCGTATTATTTAACATCATGAATAGTGAACTTTGGTAAATTATATTCATTTTTAAGAATAATTTCTATTTGTATTATTTATTTTACTTTATATCATACCATGTTAAATTAAACTATTTTTTCAATTAAATTCATGTTGGGTGTTTTGATGATATTCATTCCATATGTCAATATGGATTCACTAAGTGCACAATGGTCAAAGAGGTCAATGTTCTAAATTTTTTAAAATAAATATAATGAAAAAATTATAATAGTTATACATAATTTATACTCTTGAAACCAAAAACAGTAGATGATAAATAAAAAAGAATCATGTTGCCATCATGGATATGGTAAGTCATGCATACGAATGAGTAACATTTCCATTTTTTAATAATCATTATGAAATGAATGTATGTGTCATTATATATTTAATAAGTATCACCATATAAGAAAATATTATAATATTTATTTATTGATAAATCTATATATATCATCCATGTGATATGGTGATGAAAAACAAATCACTGTTCTTCGTAAAGGTGTTAGTCCACATGAACGCATGAGTGAGTTTATCATTTCTCAATTAATAGAAATGTGGAAAATTATATTGTATATTACCCTTAAATAATGATAAGTATTTCATGAATATCATAAATTTAAACTTAAATCCATAATTATAACAAATCATCAGAGGTGTTGAGGGAAAATGAATTACATCATATCATGAGGCAGTAGTTTGTTGTACACACGAATGATAAATTCCAATCCCATTTGATAGAGTTTTATTACATATAAAGGCTATTAAACTGACATAAGAACATCTTCATATATTTATTATACTATATTTATTTTTTTCACAGGGTTGAAGTTTATTTTTTGGAGGTGGAAGAATAAATAAATCTAATAATTGATGTTAAAAACTGAACCTCTTCTTTGGAAAGTCTCCTTTTCTTAATACATTAATTCATCTTTGGGAGGTATTCAAAGTCAAAAAAATTTATTGAATGAGGGGATGTATTATAATAATGTATTTGAGTTGGAATGATCCGAACAAATAGCATTTTGAAGTATAATGAAATGAGAACATGTTCTCTTTTATAAGAGAGATAAGGCAAACTATTAAGATTTCATAAAATATTAAATTAATATAAATTAATTTTGACTTCCAAACAGATCATAATAGATATTGTTATAACACATTGTTTTTATGAGTTTAAATTTCTATATCCAATAATACTTTTACATGTTAGGATAAAATTAATATATTTTCGATTTTGTAATAACCCTTCATTAGCCCTCTTGAAAATTTCCACAATATTAACGTTTTTTACCCTTTAAGGGTTAATAATTTTACTATAATGTAAGAAAACACATTAACGGACCATTTTTAATGACATTAAAAAAATAAAATTAATTTTGATCAATCTAATATTTTTATGATTCATAAATCAGTTAATAAAATTTTTGTTATTACAAAATATCATTAGTTAACAATTTTAATACTATTCATTTAATTTCAATTTAATGACATCAATACAATAATGAAATTGGAATAAAATGGGTATAAACATCTTTCACATGTCGTGTTTATCAAAATAACATGGAACACAATGATTTTTTAAAATCATATCTTTTTAAAAACAAATTAATACCATTCTTTTATTTTCCCATTCTTTTAATAAATACTCATTCATTGTTGCATAATATTTTTAGGTAATTGTTTGTTTACTAAAATTCAATAATCAATTACATTGATAAATTTTTTACAATTATGACTAATATTAATAACTTAACATATCCTTTATTTATCTAATGGTAAAAATACTATAGTTAGAAAAAATAATAATGTGAATTTTTTTGTATTATATTCACATAAAAATTTAAAATGATAACATATTAAAGATATAAAAATATTTATTATAATTTAATTCAGGATTATTATTGTTGAAATATTCATATAAAATAATATTAATTCTTGGATTTGAGGATTTTTTTATTTCCTTGTTACTTTATTTTTTGTAATTAATTACATGTTTTACCCTTTATCGTGGAAACAAAAGTAACAATGGTTATCATTGTTATTCACCAAAAATAAAAGGGTCCTATATACAAAATTTAGACATCCTAATTCTAATTATGGAATTTATTTTTCAAAATTCAAAACACATTTGTGAAAAGTTTCAATTTTAAATTAATATGGAATAATTAGATGAAAATGGTATTTTAGAAAAGTTCCCTTTTAAGTATAACATGATTATATTGTACATTAAAGTATAAAATCGATTTAAAAAACATAATTAGATAATTTTAAATATAAATTTACTAAAAAAATTTGTAAAAAAATTTTGAATAAAATTTAACTTTTTAAATTCAAAAACAGAATTATAGAGTTTTTATTAAAAATTATTATTATTAATTAACTGATTTGTTTTTTGGAAATAATCACAATTACATATAAAGATACTCTTGATATACTGGTTTAAAAATTGAAATTAATTTTATAAAATTATTGTATTAATATTTCTTGAAATTAATTATTAAAATTTTTCATGAAAAGTAAAAAAATACATTTTTAAAGGAAACATATCTCGGAAGTATAAAATAAATTTAATAAAAAATGAGTACTTATTTCCAAATAATTAGTCAAAAAAATTTATATATCATGACTTTTAAATATATAAAAAATTATATAATTCTATTGTTACACTCCAATTTAACAACTATGATATAACAATCGTATTTAAATAATCATATTTTCTGATTCCTTAATATATGGTGTTGCAGGTCGTATACATTATAAATAATATTGTATCTATTTTAAAATCATTGGATATTAAATTCCACCATACTGTAATAAATTTCACCATCATAATTTTCATTTTGGCTTGATATGATATGGTTTAATACGATAATATACCAATTTTCACATACCACATCATAAAAATATCTAATAAAAATTATTTCTAAAAAGGGTGAAGGGTAATTATGAAGTTCGTTAATAATAAAAAGTACTTATGATTCTAAATAGGAGAAAAATAATGGTATGTGATAATATGCACATCGGAAAGAACACTAACTCACATGGAATGATAGGGAGTTATAGATAACATGGACATGAGAAATAAAAATTCCAAGAAATCATAAATATGTTAATGGTGAAGAGTTTTTTAATTCCTAAAAAATGAAGAAAATATGATAATATTTTTATTTCAATATCATATTCTTAGAGGTTTGGAATTATTTTTTTGTGGATTCTACAAATATAAGGAATTATACTTACATGACTAGTTTAATTTTACCTCTAAAACATTTCCTCTACAATATCAAATTTTTCTATAATTGATTATAACTCATGAATAATATTTCATCCCTGATGCACTATAATCAATTTTTAATGGGTAAAATTATCCACAAAAGAAAAATGATAAATTACACTTTTTAGGAAATAAACACCTACCCAAAGTGGTAAAAAGGTAATACATTTCCAAAAATGAATAAGCCTTTAAATAAAGAAATAGTACTTAAAAATTGAAAATTTAATACTAGTACTCAAATATTAAAATGAATTTACCATATATTATTCGAATATAAATTTAACATTTTTATTTAAAAAATCTTTCACTCTTAATGTCTCATACAAAAGGTTTACATACATTAATAACATAATCTCCATTATATTATAATAATTTATATAAAACCCCAAAATTGCCAAAAATACACATTAAGATCATATATTAAATAAAAATATAAATCCACCTTGGTCCATCAAATTATATACCAAATATCAGAAAATGTTTTCCAAAAATTACAATGATCTTCTTCAAAAATCACTTAATTAGGAAATTATTCTTTAATCACATATCTACATATAAAATATAACATATCATCCAAAATTGTGATAACCCAAACAAATATAAATAAATAAGATCATATATATCATGAACGTCATAAATAACAGTAAAACATATGTCAAAAAAATATAAATGCACTCTTCCTTAAATAATTGTACTTGTTAGACCTATGCATTATATATTCCTCATCATAATAAAAGGTCTCGCAAAATATCATTAATAACCTAAAATTTTAATCAATTAAAACCTAAAAATGGATATCCAAGACGTTGAAATTATGATAAAACTTAAAATCATAAACATATAATGGTATTTATAACTCTTAAAATAATATTTATAGATAATTCATAATCTTTAAATAATTTGAAACGCTTATTTGATACTAAATCTGAGGACACAGACATATACATTATATGATATAGTGACTATTATAAAGCCCTAGCCATAAACATAACATAATCATGAATTATGTTAATAATTCACATAGAGATTCTTTTCAGGTTTAGAGATTTATGGAATTATTTCATAACTTATAAATAACAACTGGAATATTACAAGTGGACTCTTCTACTCTGTTTTCATTATTATCATAAAATAAAAACTCATAAAATAAAATAAACATTTTCAGTTCTATGTATTAAACAACATGACTTTTATTTGATCCCATCATTGACCATATTCCACTTTAATTCTTGTGAAAAACAATTCAAAAACGTGGGATGAGCATAAATTATCATTAAGTGATATATAAAGAAGTAAAACTGTTAGTATTCAAAACAATGTGTAAACCATGCGTACTTTATCACAAAGTAATACCATTAACCTTAAATAAGTAGAAAAAACACTTCACTCAATGTAATCTCATTTCTTACCCATATTTTGTAACTAAAAGATTACTTTGAAACCCAAAGGAAGAAATATAAAGAAAATAATGGTAACATGGGACATAAGCATACTGAAATGGAATAACCATATGGTTGAATTCCACACATATTAGTAAATTGAATATCCATACGGCTGACGTCCATTCCCAATGCATATGAGGTTATAATGTAACCACCCATCCTTGGATTATCACGGCCCCACCTAACATTTTTATTATCACGTAACCACCCGTCAAATGTACATGTACCATTATATAATCATAACACCTAAAATATTGTAAATACAAAAAATTCACTAATAACATTTCATTTGAAATAACAAGAAACAATTTTATGATATTGAAAAACTCAATCCATTTCAAAAACCATTTTCAATACATAATCATGTAAAAAAGGTATATGGTATTTATTTTCCATTTAAAAACATCACGCCTTATTATGGAAGCAAAATATCGAATAACGCTTGCGGTAGCAGAAAGGTCGTTTTCACCAAGTACACTTAAAAGAAAAATTTTCCTTTATAATTTAGTAAAGTGCTACATTTAAAAAGATTCCCTTGGAATAAAATTAAAATTCAAAGTGGTATATAAACCATATAAAGCCAAGTCCTGTATAAATCAAAATATGCCTCAATTAAAGGAGACTAAGACGAATTCCCTTACCTCTTGTCCGACATGACTTGTTCGTTATTCATTTTCAAGAATTATAAACTTTAGTTAATTTATAAATTATTATGAATCATTTTAATGTTTATTATTCTTTTTAGTTCACTTATTACCTTGTTATAACAATCAGTTAATTATTTGAGTTTATATCTCACATTTTGTCGATGTTCGGAACATGAGTAAAAAATGAACTTGTTATAATTACAAATTTCACATGCGGTCAAATTTCAATTATCTATTGAATGATACTGATGATTTACATTTAATATATATCAAATATATCTAGTATATATATATTTTTAATTGTTAATATCATTTGGATGTATAAAAATGAAATGCACTATTCATAGAGACGGTATGTCGTATGTATTCATGAATGCTACATCCATTTCATTTTTTCATTATTAATGTAATGAAAATCAAATGAAAAATATTTATATTATTATTCCATCATAATATCATATTTTATATATGTTACATATGTTCATTAATGCCATTTTGTATACATTCCATGTATGGTATGAATGAGTTATATCACATTGAGGTGGCGGTAGTCCGCACATCCTCAAATAAAATTATCATATTTATACAACATGAAACACATAAATGTATGTTCTAAATGATAATTAAAGAATTATAGAGATTAAATAAATATCATTAATATCATATATAATTAATTTTCCATCATATTGTCCACCATGATATGTGCAAGAAGAAAATTGAACAATCATCATTCTGTGCGGCTACAGTTCATCATATATAGAAACAGTATGTTCGTATCCATTATATACAGGTGTGTGAAAGTGTAGTTTGAATAATACTCATAACAATAACATATTATATTGAGGATAAAGTTTATTTAAAATAAAAATAATAATAATAAGATCATAGAGAGTGGGGAAATTAAAATAATGTAAAGAAACTCGAGAGAAGTCGTTACATTAAATTGGGTAACTTCTTCGGATTTGAGCCAAAGGGCTCTCTTGAATTGCCTTCTACCTAGGGTAAGGATTCTAATAGTAAGAGAGGGATGTGTTGAAAATATTTGGTTATAGTATAGATGATACAATTTTCTTGATATGTGTGAGTTATGGGTTAGAGGTGGTTTCCGTTTTTAAGAGGGAGGATGGGCTCTTTAGGAAACATTGAATGTATAATTTTATTATAAAATTATTTTCAATTTCAAAAGGACCACAATCCATTAAATTAAAAGTCAAGATGAATATAATTCTAAATAAAATGATCCATAAAAAATGGATAATTTTTTATATCTTTTAATATTTTTCTTTTTTACCTAACCCTTTTTTATCTTATTTAACGTTTACAATGTCTTCAGGTATATTCATACTATATGGTAAATATGTTTACAATAAAAGTAAATGAGACTCAAAATGGATCATTAATGACATTTATAACATCATATATATAATTTTGATGAATATTAAAATTTTAATACTATTTTAGCATTTTATAAAACACTAATTGATTTAAAAGCTCATTTAGGTCATTTTTTATACTATTCATATCACTATTTTTTAAAAATCTATAACAACATGATCAATTCGAAATAAATTCATTAATTAAAATATAACAAGTCTCATGAATCAATAAAATTCATATATTACATAAAAATGTTAAAAATATATTTATTTTAATATTTATAATTTCATTTATTTAGAAGCTCCATTAATAAGATAATCATTACATCATCATTGTGTCATAACTAAATATATTTATTTGATGTCAAAAAATTATAAATAAAATACCATGATGTAATAAATAGTTTTTTTACTTAAAATTAATATTTATATTCAATGATATCAATTATATTACCAAAAATTAATATTTTTTTATCAAACAAAACTTTTTAATGATTTTGTTTTTATTTTAAATAAAACGTTATTAATGTAATTATCTTTCCCAAGTGTCTAAGAAAGTCCAAAAGATCTACCCAATGAATTTATTGGTATTAAATGACTCATAAAATAATTCTAGGACAAGTTTTAAGGTAATTTTAAATTATAATAATATTTTTTAAACCTTAAATTACCATATTTTACATTAACAGTGGTAAATAAAAATCAAAATTTTTTATAAACCAAAAAAAAAATTCATCTTCCTGAACCAAATTTTACTTACTTATGAAAAAACTTTTTGTCAGATTTTTGAAATTCCATCCATAGAAGTGGTAAAATTTCATTTAAATGATAAAGCTGGTTTTTAACAATTATTTATTGTCTTTCACTATTCATCAAAAATTAAACGTTTTCAGAAAAAGACATAAAATTCACCCAAAGATATTTTTTATATTATGAATTCAAAAATGAGGTCTATTTTACCAAATTCAAAAAATAGAATTTTCATTAATTAATTTGAAATTAATTTTCATTCTCAAAACTAGAGAGTGTGTTTTTAAGAAGAAAAACTACAAAAAGATTGACATGTGTTTATGTCCAATTTCAAAGATAAATTACATATAATTAAAAACATTGGATTAAATGGTAGAACTAGAATATTATTACACTTTAATTCCATTTAAAAAGATAATCTATCTATTTAAATAAGTCAGATGAAAATACAGTTTTGACATCAAATGCAGTCTTTTTCACTATTCATTAAAAAATAAACACTACCAAAAAATACCAAAAATTTACCCAAATTAAATTTTTATATCTCACTTCTAAATAAGACTTTTATTTTTTCCATTGAGACATATAAAAGTGAATAAATAGATTTTAATGGGCTTCCCCATCAAAATTTCGTAAAACTATCTTTTAAAAATACTAAAGTATTTCTGCTTAAAATTGGATTCATTCTCATTTTAAGCCTCTATTTTTTTGGATAAATGTAAAAAAATTTAACAGATATGTGTAATCATATTTTAGTTAGTTATGTTCATTCACGCCAATACAATGGTTAGTCATTAGCTATCATTTAAAATAATATTATATTATCATTTTCTGTATGAATCTGCATTGTGTGCAACATAAGACTTCATAGAAACCAATTGATTTGTGTTGAGTATTCTATTTAACATAGCACACCCTTTAAAGAAAAATTTATATTTAGTTCAAAAATATTAATAAATATGAAAATTCCATAGTCTTTATTTACCTGGGATGTTACACTATAAAAGATAATTCACATGTTTAAATTCCCAAAGATAATTTTAGTTTTTAGTTTTAGATAGCTTGTTCATGAAACATTCATAAAAACCTATATATTTTATTTTTGATACTTTTATTCAATATCCATTTTTTCGTAAAAATGTTAATATAAAACATTTTATATTTTCATGTAAAATCTTTACAATTTTCATTTTGGCCTCATCCTCATCCCTAATAATCTATTGAAAAACATTTCAATCCATGGGAGGATCCATGACAGCATAGGTATGTACCAAAAAACAAATAAATAAACATTTTTCCCTGAATACTTATAGAAATGTTTATTTTTCAAAATTAACATTGGGATTATTAAACAATTTCATACCCAATAATTGAAATTATCCGCCCAAATAGTTCAATGAAATATTTCATAATAAATATTAAAATAAAATTAAAACACAAAAACATTTCTTTAATGTCTATAAAAACTAATAATTACTTTTTTAAAGTGTCAGACTTTTAATACATATCCAGTATTATATACGCACCATTAATGTTTTAAATCATAATATTTTCATAAAAAATACATATAAGCCCTAAAAAATCATGTAAGTTATATCATGAATAATTTTTAGAACACTCTTAAAAATTAAATATCATTACTTTTAAAAAAATTAATTACCATCACAGTAATAATTGGAATAACCATTACAGTATATTCCCATAATCTTTTCAGATAGACCTATTCGATTTACTGTTTCATGTTACCCAATGCATTGGTTAGATAAAATGATCTCATCCACCCTTGGATTGTATCATAAATACTCCTCATGATAATCACCTCCAAGGATCCATATCATAATACATAAAATATAATATAATAAAAACATTATTTTCACCCATAAGAAAACAATATTAAAAATTGATATATCTATTTCCTTTAAAACACATTTTCCTGAACAAAAATTAAATGTATATATAAAATGAGGGCTTTTTCTCTGAATAAGATATGAAATATTATAATTGAATCCAAAAATAAAATAATGATTATGTTTATAGGAAATTTTTTTGTCCTGGTTTACATTAAAATAGAACATTCCTTATTTCCTTTTATATAGAATGTCAAAATGATTAATCGATTAATTTGGAAAAAAAATTAAAAGGGTCATAAAATGTACATTATATTTAAAATACTTCCATTTAATACATAATTACAGTAATTATAAAAAAAATTACATATATGAAAACATTTAAGAAATTAAACATTAAAATTGGTTTTTTTTATAAATAAATTCCCTTACCATGTGTCTGATTCATCACATCCTTTTTTATCAAGATTAATAATATTATTAGATTTATTAGTTGTATTAATAAAAATATATTCATGGTTATTATTAAAAATATATTATATTTTATAATTCTATATTAAATAATTAATAAATTAAATTCAAGTTTGATGTTGGGACGTTATTCATTTAATAAGTCCAAAATGGATTCTATAAGTTGATTATGGTTAAATAGAGCTTAATTTTATCATATATAGAATATTAATAATTAATTAATTATTATTTTTAGAAATAAATTATAATTTTTAAGCTAATAACTAAATTTTATTATGAAAAACAGATTATATTACCATCATGGCGATGGTAGGTCATACATACACATTAGTAATGTTTCCATTTTTTGATGATAATTTTGAAAATAAGGTATGTAAAATTTCAACTTTCCATATTTTTAAAAATATTATAAATATAATATTATTTATTTAATTATACTTATTTATATCATCTAAATGATTTGGTGGTGAAAAATGAATCGCATCAATTTGTAGTGGTGTTAGTCCACACATATGTACAAATAATATTTTTATTTATAAATGAATGGAATGGAAAGAAATTATATAATATTATATTCCAACATAAATGTAAATATATAATAAATATAATATAAATAAATTAAATACATCATTATTACCATATGTGATAGGTGGTTTTGGGAAACGAATTACGATAGTTTGCAGGGTGGTAGTCCAACTTAAACACGAACGATGAACTCATATACCATTTCAAGGAGTTTTGACAAGGATATAGTTTGTTAAATTGACATTTTAAAATGAAATATATGTTTGATAATTAATTATTTTTATTGTCATGGTTCAATATGATTTAAAAGATGTGGAAGAAAAAAAATAACATGTTCTCAAAAACTATAACTCTTTGTTGATAGTTTCTATTGATTAATCCATTAATCTATAAAAGTATGGTTTTGGGAATTAAATAATAATTCTATAATGTTGAAAGCGGTTATAGGATGGTATTTTGGTATGTTTTGGAAAAACAAAATGGATTTTATGGGTGAAGTAATGATAATAAAAGTTCCCTTTTAAAAGTGACGGGAAAGGAGCTCAAGGGATTTCAAGAAATATTAAATTAATATATATTACTTTTGATTATAAAATGGACAAAAATATATAATATTATAATATAGGATGAGTATTAGACTACATTAATTCATAAAATAAAATTTTGATATTTTTGGATCACATATTTACTCTTATATTTTTTGATTTTATCCTTCTTTATCCCTTTTGAAAATTACTAAAATATTAATTTTTTCTACCCTTGGTGGGATATCAATGTTAATGTAAATGATAAACGATCCATAAGGGTGCCAAGATTTGTTTTATTAACCATGTATCATTAATTTTTCTTAATATAACATTTTTATCAATTTTTAATCATTTAAAAAAATATTATTTATTATGAAACATCATTAATGTCACATATAAAAATATTAATTTACATTAACTTTAATAACATAAATAAAATAAATGTATTAGTCTCTTTAGAATAATGAAAAAATTAATATTTGATGTTTATATGAAAAATTACAAATGAAAAATTATTGAATCAAATCATTTTATTTTTAACCTTTATCAATGGATTTATTTTATTTTTCTGTTAACTGAAATATAAATGCATAAGTGGTGCATAATATTTTATGATAATAATTTAGTTACTAAAAATTAGAAATAAATTACGATGAAAAAAATAATATTTTTATATAAATATTTATAACCAAATATATCCCTTATTTATCCCTATTTTAATGATTTTAATTTTATTAAAATGAAGAGTGATACATTTTTTTATTTATATTCACTTAAATATTATAATGTAAAAATAATATTCAAAATGAAAAGGCATTAAAATAAAATTTTAGATATGTATGGATGAGTTATACTTATAAAATATAGTTAAGTTTAGTATTATAATCAAATATTAGTCGTTATAAATATATTTTCAACTTTAATTACATAAGTTTCCAATAATCGTGGTATCAAAAATTTATATATTTAATATTCTCATTGAACAAAAGTAAAAGGGACCTATAGTCCAAATTTGTAAATATTGATTCCAAATGTGGAATCATTTCTTCAAAATTCAAAACACATAAGTGGTATAATTTAATTTATAATTATATTGGAATAAGATGATGAAATATTTTTTTAAAAAAATATACTATTTTGGTATAAAATGATCTTATAAAACATTTATCTATAAAATTTATTTAAAACCATTGTCGGATTATTTTAAATAAAAAAATAAAAAAAATTAAATTTTATATTAAAACCAAAATATAATTTTACTATATCAAAATTTTAAATGATAATTAATCTTTAAAATTAAAATAAGAATTTTTTCATTATTCACTGAAAGAAATTTTTTTCGAAGAATTCAAAATATTTATCAAGAAGATAATTCACTGATTTTGATTTCAATAATATATCTTATTTTATGGAAAACAATAACAAAAAATTTTGATAAATTATTTATTATAATTTTTCCTGAAAAGCGACAAATATAAATTTTTAAGAAAATATATCGATGAAGAATAAAAAAACATCACTGAAAATTGAGTTCAAATTTGGTAAAAATTAATTAATATATTTTAATTAATTCATGATTTTAGTATATTTTAAAAATTATTTAATCCAACTCCTACCCCCTAATTTAATGGCTACTATATAAAAATTATATTTAAATAATAATATTTCATTTGTTTCTTTATGATCAGTCTTACATTCAAGACACATTACCAAATATATTTTCCTTCTTTTAAAATATTAGGATATTACATAACCCCCCCCCCCCCCAATTAAAAAATTACATCATATCATTTTGAACCTAATATTTATAATCAAACGATTAATCCTTGAAAATAACTATTTTGATATCCAAATTCATAAACAAGGATAATTCAATATAATTTTATAAAGAGGATGTCATGTACGATGGGTTTAATTAATAAAACATCGTTGGGCTTCCAAATAAGATTACATTATTTGGAAGTGAAACTATTGAAATGGATGATACAACTAATCCCAATGTAATAATATAGAAATATAAAGAATTTTTTTAAGGTAATGGTTACAACAATGAAGTCATACATCTTTTATCAGTGAAGAATCCATCAATTCATCAAAAATGATTGTAATATTATAAATTTTTAATTTCATGATCATTTTCCTTAATGTTTATAAATTGGTATTTTTCTACACCAATAACAGGAGTAAATATTCTTACAAAACAATAATAATATCATCCTTTAATTAATTTATACTACAATCTGATCTTTTTCTAAAAAATATGGATATTTATCATGAATTTTTCATTCTTGCAGAACTAGAATAAAGTTCTAACATATCACATAATCCAAAAAAAAGATAATTATATGTATTCGACATTCTATAAATATTATCCAAAACAAAAAAAAATGGAAAAATTTACAATAATTACCAAAACAAATAATCTATCATATATGGAACTAAATCATTATTATTTCAAATTCAATAGTAATACCCAATGATTAGTATCATTTAAACCAATATTCATGCAAGATAAATTTATCATTTATCTCATAATAACATCAATCACTCTTAATGTCACAGACCAAAAATAAATATGATTTAATCACTTAATCTAAAGGATAAGATAAAAATTGACATGAATAACATAAATCAACATAATGATTCATTAATATCATAAATTTTTTCAAAAGTTAAATCAACTTTGGATCATAAAATGAAATCCAATAATATCGCATAATGTTTTCCAAAATTATTGTGATCCTCTTTCGTATTCACTTAATCATGAAATCATTCATCCATTATATGGTTATATATAAGATAAAAGAAATGTTACCAAATTGTGATAACCAATTATTAAATCAATAATATATTTCATATAAATAATAAATGATATAAATAACAATAATCTTATGTCCAAAAAAATTAATGAATTTTTCCTCAAACAATACTTCCTTTTAAACATATAGGTCACTAATACCTTAACACAATAAAATGTCTCCCAATATATTTTTAATAACCTACAAACTCATTAACTTATAAACTACAAGGGGGTTTCATAAAGTATTAATGTATGATCACCCTTAAAATAAAAAAACCCGGATGGTATCTATAGCTCTTAAAATAACATATAATGAAAAAAATAAAAAACACTAAATTTTTCTAAACCCCGATCGGATAATAAATCTAAAGACATATCATTATACAATACATATTCTAGTGATTTTAAATAATAATTAATTTATTATATTACCAAATATCTTTTAGGTTTATATTTTAGAGAGTTATGATGAACACTTTCATAAAAAATATATATATTTCCAAGTGTACACGTCCAATCATTATTCATTTGTCATATAATAAATAATTTTAAAAAGAATTATGTTTTCTTTTAATGAAAAAACATCTCAATATTAATCATGACCACATACTTTTCCATAGGAATCCTATAAAAACCATATCAAAACATGGTAAGAGAGGAAAAATCCCAGTAAGGATCATTAAGATAAATAAATAAATGGTTATTCCATGAATACGTATAAAAATGTTCACTTTCCGACAATAAACTAATGGCACCAAAGAAAATTTCTTACCCAATAAATCGGATTTCCTGGGAAAGAATTTTCATTAAAAAATATATAATAAAGCTATAAGGACAAAATAATACTCTTTACGATTTCATTAAAATCATGAAAAACTAATAATAACTTTTTGAAATGTTATATTTTTCAAACATATGTAGTAGCATATACAACCCTTTACCTTTTTAAATATTAATAATTTTATAAAAACCATATAAATAATATAGTTTACTTGGGGAATCATTTTCATATCACTCTTGCATATGGGATAAACTTATTATTACATATATAATAACAATCATGGTTACTCATAAAATAACCATTTCAATTAAAATTATAATTACCATCATAGTATATTCATATAATATCTTATGATAGACTTAATCGGTTTACTCGTACCATTCCTCAATGAATTTCAGTGCTTTAATTGGATCACCCAGACATGATTTAAAATAGTACCAACAATCATCCTAAAAAATTACCAAAAATCTTTACAAAATACATCAAATATTTCATATTAAAAACATTATTTTCACCCATAAGAAAAAATTACCATATATTGATATATTCATTTCCATTAAAACATATTTTTCAAAAAATAAATTTCAAATAAAATATAGATGGATTTTTTTCAAAGTATAAAAACTGAAATCTTATAAAATAATATCAACATAAAATATTGGTTATGGTGGTGGTTAAATTACCTATCATCATATATGTTATAATAGAACATCATGTTTGTCTTATGTAAATAATTTAAAAACATTAAAAATATTCCTCTTCAAATAAAATTGAATGAGAAATAAAATAACATTTATAGTTCACCTATCACAAAAAAATACGTCAATATAATATTTTATAAAACAATATAGACATGGAAGTAAAATTGTGGGAAATGAATCTTTAAAGGTTGATTTTTCATAATAGAAAGTCCCATACCTTGAGTATGACTCATCACATGAGTTATTTTTAATCATAAATAATAAAAATATGTTAATTATTTAAATTCTTTTGAAGACATCTCACGTTTACTATTCCTCTTATTATATTCCATTCCAGATTTTATTTAATTTTTTAATCTATTAACCTCACATTGTATGTTTTGATGAAATTTGTTTCATAAGTCCAAAATTTCAATGGAGAGATGATTTTTGTCAAATAAATCAATATACAATAATATCTAATGTACTAATAATGAAAAAGTTATAATTTTTCATATGATTTTTATTTTTGAAATAGATCATGAAATATTATTATTATAATTATATTACATTTGGATCGTTGAGTTGATAGCTCGTACGTATGCATGGGTAACTTTTCTAATTTTCAACGATCACTATGGAAATATTGTATGTATTATTTCATAGATAAATATTTATAATCATATTAAAAATATCATTTTATTTCAATATTTATAACTATATATATCATCAATGAGATGTGACGAAGAAAAATGTATCATATCTCTTCTTAGAAGTGGAAGTCCACTCGTACAGACGAACAACATTACCATTTTTCAATGAATAGAAATGTAACAAAGTCTATTAGATTTTATACCTTAATAATTATAAATATATCATCAATAACTTATATACAATATAAATATGTAATTATAAAAAATTGTTATAGCCTATGACGGAAACATAATTTCATGAGTTCGCGAGGTGGTAGTCTCCCGTACATACGAACAAAAAATTTCCCACCCTTTTGATGGAGGTTGGAGATTGAAATCTGTAATTACATGAAAAATATTAATATATTTATATATTAAGTATAATGTTTTTATTATTTTATCATGGTTTAATAATATTGTAAAGTGGTGGAAGAATAAATAAATATAAAAAATGCAGGTAAATTCCAAAACACCACTTTTGAAATCCTCTTTTGATTAATAACTTAAGCCCTCTACGATGGGTAATATGCATTAACCAACCCCCCAAAAATTATGGAATCTACTCATGGATTGAATTTGGATGATTTTTGGACAAATAAAAAAGTTTTATTATGTTTTATGAAAGGATAATAAGAGGTTCCCGTTCACAAGAGATCATAGGGGAAGTCATGGGATTTCTTACAATAATAAATTAATATAAATTTATGTTTTGTTATAAATTGGTCTAAATTGATATCATTAGAAAATATTATTTTTATTTTTATAAATTATATCATAAAAGAAATTTTTTACATGTTTACATCAAATTATTACCCATATATTTTTTTTAACCCTTAGTAAACCCTTATTAAAATTAAAGTGATATTAACATTTTTTTACTGTTTATGAGTTAATAAATTTACAATAAATTGAAAAAAGTTCAATAAATAGACCTAATTAGATTTAATTAACCTTATATCAAAAACATTTCGGAATATATGGCTTTAATTATTTTTAAATCATTTAATAACATATTATTTGTTATAAAATATAATCAATGACAATTTTGTAACTATTAATTTACATTGTCTTTAATAACATCAATATAATAAAGGAATTCAAATAAAATGTATCCATATATACAAAATATGTAATTGGTATCAAAAAATTTCATTGAAAAAAAATATTTATTAAAGTAAAAATATTTTTATGTCTTCTGAAATAACTTATTTCATTTTCCATTAATTGAATAATTACTTCATCAGTCTTGCATAAGATATTAATGTAATTCCATATAAACAAAAAAAAAACCAAATAAATATGATAAAAATTTCATTTAAAATTAAAATTTATATTTATAATTGAACTTATTCTCAATTTAGTCCTAGGATAAAAATATTTTAGTTACAAAAAGCCAGAATATGACATATTTTTATTTATATTAACTTAAATATAATAAAGGTCAAACTAAAGACCAAATGAAAAAAATGACTTATAATAAAAAATTTAATGATTATCGAGAAATGTAATGACCCATCCCCCGGGGCCCATGTCATGACTACCCCACGCTCGCCTTCCATAGGTCAGGGGTTGGCGACTAGCACTGAAAAATGTATTCCATAAAATTGGTAATTCATTGCCTTTACTACCTATAAACCCAAACAACCATGCACAAAACAAGATATGATCACAAGTAAACTGTATTGTAAAAAAGAGTGTGTACAGTAAGAAAAAGGGGTATGAATACATGCCCAACTGGAATGTATAATAAAATGGAAAATTAAAAGTAAACTGAAACAGCTCCTACTAGCTCTCACCAAGGATCCTACCTGAAGGGTAGGTACAGCTCTCGAACAGTCGTCTCTGCAGTACGCCTCTCCTAATCTCCACCTCCGAGCTACCTCATGTCCTGGTACTCTAGTATGCAGTCAGCGATGACTGTCCCTTCACCAAACACAACAAAGTGCGGGTGTACCCCATGTACGGGTGAGTAAAATGATACTCAGTAGGGACACCGAGACCCCTGAACATCTCCAAAAATCCACAAAGGATAAACTAAAAAGCATGGAAACAAAAATAAACCCTATATAGGTATATTATCAATCATATACCAAAGTTATTAAGTATACTCATCTCATTCACAAGGGAATAAAAGGCCAAACTCATTAGCTCATAGCTCAACTTTTCCACGAAGGAAATAATGCCACGAAGGTAACACAACTATGGTAAGTATCACATAGTTAACGCCACACATAAGAATACCACAGAGGTATCACCATGATGGAAAATACCACACAATTTCACTAAACAAAAGAATACCACCATGGTATCACCTCAAAGGAAAGTACTACATAGGTACTCTACATAGAAGAATACCACTCAGTTATTATCACGAAGGTAAGTACCACACGGGTACGCCATATAGAAGAATACCACCAAGGTTTCACCACGAAGTAAAGTACCACACAGGTACGCCACACAGAAGAATAACACAAAGTTTTCACCACGAAGGTAAGTACCACACAGGTACGACACCTAGAAGAATAGCACAAAGATATCACCAAGATGGAATATACCACACAGTTATGACACACAGAAGAATACCACCAAGGTATCACCACGAATGAAAGTACCACACGGGTACGCCACACATAAAATTACCAGAATGGTACCACCACAAAGGTAAGAACACTTCTCACAACAGGTATAACATAGGTACAGTAGTAGAGATGATTAGATGTAACTACTGAATCATATTACCCATTTAAGAGGCAGACCCACGTAGGGTCCCAAATCTTTAGACCCATATAGGTTCCAAATTCATCAGACCCACATTGGATCCTATTACATCATCAGACCCACATAAGATCCTAGTAAATCATACCAACACGAGATCCTAGAGTAGTCCCACATGGACTCCTAGAGATTATCCACGCGGTATCCTCATGAACAGACCCGCGAAAGATCCTAAAGCACATACCCACTTAGGATCCCTTTCTCATGATACATCTCTCCACAGTGTTCCCACACTAAGATCGCATGATTCTGGGAGGGTATGATTCTCAAGGCATATGTCTATACTCCAACTGCAAATAAGATTAACAAAAAATAATCACAAAGTACCGCCATGTAATAGGGATCTCAATGCAAAATACGGGACATCAATCCGACGCCGAGTCTGTATGTTATTGGGCTTTTAGTGCCTGGTGCCAGGTTAGATTCATAGTCGATCCTACTCGGTCATACACTAACATTATCTAAAACTCACGTGGGTTATACCGAAAGGAATGCCTTGATCCAAGGTTTCTTGTGCCACAAACGGTTTGTCAAAAGAACGCTCGTAGATCATGATATGGATGAATGAACAAAATGGGCCGAAGATGGATTGGGTCCGGTCCGACCCGGTTCAGGTCGACCAGAACCGACCAGGGTCCGTGTCTGAGTCCAACCCAGCCTAATGGGTCTGGTCCGGACCGTCGTTATGGCCCGGCCCGCGGTCTGGCCCGCGGTGCGGGGGCCCTTCCCGGATGGCCATACGGCTAGCCCCTCATCCGTGTGGTGCGGTGATGTGGCGCACGATCGCCGCTGGCCGGCAGTGATCCGGCCGCCCTCCTTTTGCCATTACGGGACATGGTCGCGACTCTTGAATGTCGGCTAGCATGGACACATGCCATCATCCACTTTTTGCGGCCAGCCAGAGTGTCAGTCACTGCCCTTGTTCCACCATGGTCGACGGGCCACAGCTCATCTCCGATGGCGTGGATGCGCCACAGTCGTCTTCGCGGCGGGCCATGGTGAGGGCCGCCGCTCCTGATTCCACCCGATTCCTATCGCTGGAACTGGTCATCGTCCTCCTCTATCTCGAAGAACACATCAAAAACCTCAAAAAATTGTAGAGAGTTCAGGCCATGTTCATTTGGACAATATGCTCCGCATTAGAGTGGTAGCAAGCAGCTTATTAATTCATGGATCACGAAGAACATCAAGAATGATTAAGGGGGTATTCAAAACAAAAATACCAACAAGATTCCCTACACCATCCTCCTGCAAAGACGAAGGAATTGTGGGTCAACCCCTTAGTCTGTTGACCACATTTTTTGTATAAATTCAAGAATGGGGAAGAGGAAGTAAGAAATGCCCAAAAGAAAATAATCCCCTACCTCAAGTTCATTGGAGAGCATCCGTGTTTGAGGAGGTGTCGGTGTTCATCATCCCCCACAACTAGCTTCCAAAGACGCCACTCATTCATAGATCTCATGTTTAGTAATTTGGTGCCGTTCGTCCCCTCCTACTAGTACAAGCTTCATCCTCCAAGGGTTTGACGTCACTGCACATTGTCCGCACTTTGTTTCTAGGCGAAGCAGTTCCAACACCTCTCCCCAAGCTTCATATATATAGGATTAGGGAAGTGTTTTAAACATTCATTGGATTAATGGAGCCCAATTAGTTATGAACCTTTCTAATATCCCAGGGCTTCTGTTACTTAGAATTGAAAGGTCATGCCATTTATTGTCTTGACACATCGCCAGTCCCACCTTACCGCTCATCTATTAGAGGATTTGAATAAAAATAAAATAATAAAGTTATTTTATTTATTCTATTAAAAAGTTTCAAAAACTACCTTTTTCTCCATATCTACTGTGGTCAAATTGAAAGTCTCCTTAAGTGAATATCAGCACTGCGAGTTCAAAGGTTCCCTTGGTATTAAATTTCGAGCACCAGATCAAATGTTATGTAATGCCGCTCTTGCATTTAACGAACGTACCAAAAAAAAGTTTGGAAAAATTATAATTGTCACCCATGACCTAAACCAGAAAAGGTTAGGCACTTCCTAAGTGAAACAAGCCCCAAAAAAACCAACTGTACTCTCAGATTTTCTATCTGAGTTACCATTTAGATGTTTTGAGTTTTATAAAAAAATAATTTACACTTAATTATTTTTTTATAGCCAAAAAAAGTGTTTTATTGGTGAACCGCGCCGAGCAATGTTAATATCTTCCTAAAGAGAGAATACCCTCACGAGTTTAGTAGAGGTCTTGAATATTCAATATGAGTTAACATTTGTGAGTGATAAGAATTTGAAAAATAAAATAATTTATTTAATTATTTTATTCATGATTATGAGATTTTTTGGTTGTTCTCACAGAGGCTCGCACCGACTAAACATAAGTCGCACCTATGGTAAACCTGCCATCTTGAACGCAATGTTGCCCTCATATTTCTGATCCGAGTTACCATTTATGAATTATATTACCTTTTTGGGTAAACTACTTTCACGCACTAATTAAAACATGACCAAACATCGATGAATCGTTCCGAGCACTTCCGGCCTCAGAATCACGGGACTTTAGATTTTGTGGTCTCAAAATAACTATATATAATTAAAATAATATATACGGAGTCATTAAATTCTCCCCACTTTAGGGAATTACATCCCCAAAAGCCACACTAATGGTAAAAAAACAAAAGAGTGTACTGATTATGAATCTGAGCCTCCTGCTCCCATGTTCTCTCCTAGAAGTTATCGTGCATCCATCGTATGCACACTAGAGGTATCGACTGCCCACAATGGAACCACTCTAATCGATCCTCAATCTCCAGTAGAACCTCTGTAAATGACTCCCCACCATCTAAGTCTATCTCGATGTGGTCGATGATGTGAGATTGGTTTTGCACTTATCCCCTCAGCTGGGATATGTGGAAGACGTTGTACACCCTCTCTAACAACGGTGGAAGAGCCAAGCAGTATGCTACCTCACTATCCTCCAAAGGATCAAAAAAGGATAAATAAACCTCGGTGATAACTTTCCCCCTCATCCAAATCACCATAGTCCTTGTCGAGGAGAGACTCGCATGAATACATGGTTCCCCTCCAGGAAGTCCAATGGTCTCTGCATCCTATCGACATAAGACTTCTGCCAACTCTATGCAGTCTTCACTTGCTGAAAAGTGAGACACCGTGAATTAATCTCTGCCACTTCTTTCTTCATCTCTAGCCACTAGTACTGATGCCAGAGGTCTTCGTACATCGAGCACGACGAGCCTCGCAGTCAATGCCCCCAATTTGCACCCCCCGACCAGCTGAAGGAGTGGGGGAGTGAAATTCATAGACTGAAGATAAGTAGATTTATCTCTATCCACGATGGATATCAATAGCATGACTAGTTACTCTGATGCCTCACTCAGCCGTTGTAGGCCAGACCTCCTGCTGATTGCGTCTCCTACCATGTTCCCCTTCCCAGGAGTATAGACTATCTCAAAGTCATAGTCCAGGAGGCACTCTAGCCACTCCTAAAGGGAACAGAAAATATGAAAGTTTTGCTGCCGTGTGGGTGAGGCTGGCCAACTAACGAGTGACTTGCCACACCCTCCTATGCAACATTTTTTCCTGTGCTGCCTGGGATTCCTTTTTCGCCAACCAAGGAAACCCCCATTCCAACATTGTAGATAAACCACATCCTTTTTTCCTAATATATCTAATCTGAGTATGAACTATGGATGTCTAGTACATACCCAAACTAACGACGTAAGGCCTTGAAGCTACCAGCAAAAGGTTCAAACTGAAACTCTCGCCTCAAGGGTTAGATCACACCATCGGCGTAAATGTGATTATCGAGTCACTTTCCATTGTTATCTCTTGACATGAGGGTCAAGTAAACGGTTTAACATGAAAATCTTGGTCTTGGAAAAGATTCATGGAGGGAAGGAATGATTTGTGCCTATGTAAATTGTTACGACAACAAGTAGTAGACACAGACCATACCTTGAATCATTCATAGAGCCCTTGGGTCGCATTCCTTGACTGCATGCAACTACTCTCTTACCCTGTCCTCCAGCTCCATGATCCAGGTGGGGACCACAATGGGGGTGGTTGTAACATGTCTAAATGCACACCACCTCATGCTGCTCCCCTAGCTCTACTTCCATCTCTACAGACCTACAGATTCATCTATCCCTAACACTTCCTCTTCTTGAAACAATTTTATACACCCAAGTCTGAGAGACTAGCGCCAATTTTCTATTTTTACACTACTAACATTCACTAGTTGTATCCGCTCTTCCAAATAACATTCAACTACAAATGTACTCTATAGATCCCCAACTTATGTAGGAATGCATAGAGGAAAAGTGTTGGATTGGATGTTTTTAAACACACCTTGTTCAAAAGTCATAGCCCTGAAGACTGATCATATCATAATCATCGAGTACTAGGAATGGTCGGTACGCCTCGATGAAAATTCAGCAATGGAAATGCAATCCTATGGAAGTTGTAGAAGATTTAGTGAACTCTTATCCACCTCCTTAATCCAGTCCTTAGTCACCCATTAGTCAGGATCACCTTGTAACCTGAGGGGTATCTGATGCTTAATCATGTGTAAGGCACTAATCCTACAAGTGTCCTCTACTGGTACCGCCGGTTGTAACTATTGACCAACGTGTCGTTATATAACTAGAACACTACCCGATGGCACCATCCCAGGAAACGGTCCACGTACCAAAGCCTCAACACAATGCAGACCATACTCATGGTCTCTCACTGGAAAATACTAATATAAAGGATTAGCATCTGCTCTACTAGTGTCACAACTAGGTGGAAAACTCTAGAAACTACCTCCAGCCAGCCCTCAACTGTGTGGGAATCTGTCTCCCTCGAAACCTCGGTCGCCCCTTCCACTAGAACTCATGCAACGTGCTCATTCAGCTTGCACAGTCCGCCAGTGCGGCTAGTGGTAAGTGCTGCCCAACGGGTGGTGGTGCTGCTGGTACACCACTCGAAGGTGCCAGCAAAGTAAGAGTGCCTCGCACCCGAGCCTCGTCGCTCGGTAGGCTGTCATTGTGTACTCTCTCAAGAATCCAAGCTGGCTATCTATATGGCAGCATCCTAATAATGAACCGGTCCTCCATGGTCATTAAGTTATACCTAGTTAGTTGACTCTAATGAAACCAAGGAAACGAATTTCCAAAAACACTAGTAATCAGTGTTTTCATGCACCAAGTCGGAAATCCAAATTCAGGGTCCTGGTGTATGGATACGTCGGCCGCCGCACCAACACTGGACTTTCCAAACTATTAACCACACTCAAAACACTTAACACTATTGCTCCACTTAGAAAAGATCAGAGTCATGGTTCTTCGGTAGAACCGACTCCTCTGAAACCAATTTGTCATGACCCGTCCCTTGGGGAAAATGTTGTGACTACCCCAAGCCCGCCTTCCATAGGCCAGGGGCTGGCGACTAGCACCGAATGGAATATTACCTAAAACCTAGAGGGCATTGACTTACAACCTGTAAACTCACACAACCAATCACACATCAAGATACGAACACAAGTAAAAAATATAGTAAAAAGAGAGTGTACAGTAAGAAAAAGAGGCCAGAATACATGCCCAACTAGAAAGTACCAAACAACTGAAAAGTACATGTAAACTGAAACAGCTCCTATAAACTCCCACCAAGGATCCTACCTTAAGGGTAAGTATAGATCTCGAATGGTCGTCTCTGTAGTAAACCTTGCCTAATTTCCACCTCTGAGCTACCTCCAGTCCCGGTACTCTCGTCCATAGTCTGCATTGTCCATCATATACACCAAACCCAACAAAGGTCTTGCGTAGCCCATGCTGGGGTGAGTATAACCAAACTCAGTAGAGACTCCAAGACCCCTGAAAGTCTCCTGAATTCCAGAAATGATAAACCAAAAATCTAGGATTCAACAGTCAACCCTACTTATGTATATTCCCATAAATATACTTAAGTTATTAACTATACTCATCTCACTCATGAGGAAACACAAGGCCCAACACATTAACTCAAAGCTCAACTATTCCAAGAAGGAATGAATACCATGAAGGTAACACCACAAAGGTATGTACCACAAAGGTAACACCACACAGAAGAATACAACAGAGGTGTCACCTTAATAGAGAGAACCTCACAGGTTCTCCACCCAGAAGAATTCCACCACGGTGTCACCACAGAAAAAGTACTACACAAGTACGCTACACAAAAGAATACCAAAAATTTATTACCCCAAAGGTAAGTACCACACAGGTATTCCACACAGAAGAATACCACCAAGGTTTCACCACGAAGTAAATTACCACACATGTACGCAACATAGAAGAATACCAAAAAGTTATCACCACGAAGCTATGTACCACACAGGTATGACACATAGAAGAATACCACAAAGGTATCCCCAAGAAGGAATGTACCACACAGGTATGCCACACAGAGTAATACCACCAAGGTATCACCACGAAGAGAAGTACCACATAGGTATACCACACAAAAGAATACCACAAAGGTATCACCACGAAGGTAAAGACTATGCTCACACCAGGTATAACATAGGTACAATAGTATAGATGATTATATGTAACTACTGAATCATCTTACCATGTTAATAAGAATACTCACGTAGGATCCCAAATTCAGGAGACCCACCTAGGATCTTAAATCATCAAACCCACATAGGATCCTAGTACATCATTAGACCCACAGAGGATCCTAGTACAATATACCCACACAGGATCCAAGACTAGTCCCACATGGATTCCTAGTGTAGATCCATGTGGGATCCTCAAGCCCCATCCCACAAAGGATCCCAAAGCACATACCCATATAGGATCCCATTCTCATGATACATCCATCCACAGGTTTCCCGTACTAAGCTCGCTTGATTCCGGGAGGGTCCGCTCCTCAAGCCACAGGTTAATATTCTAACTACCACGAAGACCCACGAAGAAGAATCCCAGAGGACTTCCACACAATAGGGGTCTCAAGGCAACATACGGTGCATCAATTGGACGCCCGGTCTGTACGTAATTGGCCTTTTAGTCCTGAGGGACCGGTTTGATTCATGGTCGATCCTACCCAGTTTTACCCCCAATTTATCTAAAACACAATTGGGGTATACCGAAAGTAACATCTCATTCCCAGATTTCCTAGGCCGCAGACAGTTCATCAATTAGATGCATGTAGCTCACGTTATGGCCGAAATAATGGAAAGGGTCGAAGTTATTCCGGGTCCGGTTCGACCCTTGGTCTGACCCATCCCGCTGGGTCCAGCTCGGCCGATCGGCACGACCCGGCCATTAGAGCAGCCCGTGGGGGGCCACATGCGGGTCGGGGCAGCCCGCAGTGCGGCGGGCTAAGGTTCGGCGACACGCGGTGTGGCAGCCCACGGTGTGGCGGCCCGCTGTGGGGCGGCCCGCGGTGCAGCGGCACACGGTTCGGCGGCCCATGGTGTGGGTTGGCCCGCGATGTGACAGCCCTCCGCGACTGGACGGATGGCCATCCCCTTCCTATGGGAGGTTCGGTCTTGCGCCGCACCTTCACCGGCGACCAACAGTGAGTCGTCCTCCCTCCTCTTGCCACTGTAGCACAAGGCCGCAACTCTTGCACGCCAGACAATGTTCACGCATGCTGCAATCCCATTCATGCGGCATATGGGTTGTGGCTCTTTTCTGGTGGCACAGTTGTGCCGCCACCATCTTTGTGGTCGGCCCTGGTTCCGGCCATCACTCTTGAGTCCCACTGGTGGCAATTTCCGGCATCGGTCTTCGTCCTCCTCCATCGTGAAGACCACATCAAAAACATCAAAGGATTGTGGAGAGGTCGGGCCATGTTCATTTGGGCCGTACCCTCCACGTTAGAGTGGTAGCAAGTGGCTTATTAATTCATGGATCATGAAGAAAGTTAATAATCGGTAAGGGGGTGTTCAAAACATCAAATCCTACAAGATACCCCACAACATCCTCCCACAAAGACAAAGGAATCGCGGGTCAACCAGTTTGTCGGTTGACAACGTTATTCCTATAAATTCAAGAATGGAGAAGAGGAAGTCAAAAACACCAAAATAAAAATAATCCTCTACCTCAAGTTCATTGGAGAGCATCCGAGTTTGAGGATGTGTCGGCATTTTTCATCCCCCAAAACTAGCCTCCAACGACGTCACTCATTTGTCGATCTCCATTTCGGGGTTTTGGTGTCGGTCGTCACCTCCCGCTAGTACCGGCTCTTTCCTCCAAGGGTTTGGCGTCACTGCACTTTGTCAGCACTTCGTTTCTTGGTGAAGCAATGACAACACCACTCCCCATGCTCCATATATATTGGAGAAGGGAAGGGTGTGAAACGTTCGTGGGATTAATGGAGGCCCATTAATTAAGAACCTACCTAATTTCCCAATGGTGCAGTTACATAGAATTTAAAGTTCACGCCATTTATTGGTTTGATACATTGTCGGTCCCACCTTACCGCTTGTCCGTTGGAGGATTTGAATAAAAATAAAATAATATTGTTATTTAATTTAATCTGTTAAAAAGATCCAAATAACGTACTATTTCTCCAGACCTACTACATTCGATGTGAAGGTCTCATTAAGCGAATATCAGTGCGGTGTGCTCAACAGTGCCCTCAGAACTCAATTCTGTGCACCGGTTCAAAAGTTATATAATGCTGCCCATGCGTTTATACAAGATACATGAAAAAAAGATCAGAAAATTTATTACAGTCACCCTTTACCTGCACTGTTCAAGGCTAGGCTCTGCCTAAGTGAAACACACCCACAAAAAACCCAATGGTACTCTCATATTTTCAATCTGATTTACCGTTTAGAATTTATGAATTTTACAATAAAATAATTGTCACTTATTTATTTTATTTACGGCCTAAAACTAAATTTTACTGGTGTCCTGCACTGACCAATGTTAGTATCTTCCTAAAGATAGAATACCCTCACAAGTTCAGTGGTGGTCTCAGATTTTCAAACTGAGTTACCATATGTGAGTTATAATAATTTGAAACATAAAATAATTTATTTAATTATTTTATTCACGATTATGACATTTTTTGGGTTTTCTCATAGGAGGCTCATGCCGACTAAACATAACTCGTGCCTAGGGTAAACCTGCCACCCTGAACCAAACAGTGCCCTTAGATTCTTGATCCAAGTTAACTTTTAAGAGTTATTCCACATTTTCAAGAAAACTACTTACTCACACTAATTAAAACTTAACAAATCTTCGACGTATTATTCCGGGCAATCCGGGCCTTAGAATCAAGCGCCGTTTGATTTTGCACTCTCGAAATCATTCTATATAATTAAAAATAATTTATACGGAATTTGTAGGACATTACAAGAAATAAAATCGTCCAATAAATTTAAGGTATGGTTTATAGTCATTATTTGTTCTTATTACATTATTTTTAACATTAAATACTAGATTTATCCATTATCCATGTAACAAAAATTACTATGTATAAAATTAATATTAACCAAAAAAGGCACATATTTACCAATGTTAGACCTGTGATTCCTAAATTTTAACCAATTTTGAAAAATTCATAAAACGATGTAGGATTTCATTTAAAATTAAATCAGCAATATGCGATGAAAAATGAAATTTTAGTTAAAATAACCTTTTTTTGGAATAGATTCTTTTAATAATAAATTCAATTATAAACCATATTAAAAATAATTGGATTATTTTAAGTAAAAATTAACTAAATAATTTTTAAAACTAAACCAAAATATATGTTTACATTTATTATTTATTAGATTGAAAAAAACCACAAAAAATATATATTTTCACTATTCACTAAAAATAAAATATTATAAAAAATAAAAAAAATTCACCTCAACATAACAAGGATAATGTTATTTATAAAAATAAGTTAATTTTCAAAAATAAATTTTCTAAATTCTCTATAAATTTATAATTATATTTTCTCATAAAAAGCAATAATATCATTTTTTCACAAAAACCGATCATCAAAAAATAAAATGGACTAAATAAAAATTGAGTTCTTATTTTATATGAATTAATCATTAAATTTAATCTATTTAAACCTTCATATATATTTCAAAATATAATTAATTGTATTCATACCCAAAAATTTAATGGACACTTTATAAAGGTCATATTTAAATAATTATATTTTGGGTTCATTTAAGCTTGGTATTGTGTGTAGAATATATTTTAGAATATAATGTCCTTATGTTAAAATATTATTATATTTCTAAAAAATTATATCAAATAAATTTTTTTGGTGGATATTTCTATATTTAAAAAAGGATTTCACTAGTTATTAAAAATTATGTGCTTTCAATTTTCTCAAGTAATAATTTCATGTTATGGAAAATATTAATGCTCCTCCAGTTATGATCATTGGGAGGCAGTGTGTATAAGTATATTATTCATGAAATCTAGGCTAGAATGGATAGAGTGTCAATATTTGATAGGCATCATAGGATTTGGAAGTCAGAACAATGGATATTATTATATCAGTGGGATCATTGGCCAACCCCATCTATAAAAAGGTGATATTGATAATATCCTCTCATTTGAAGTGGGAAAATATTTTTTTCATTTATGAAGGTGATTCCAAGGTTTGATAGGTAAAGTTTTTGTGTATTGTGGAAAAAGTATAAATACATTAGGATGAGTTTTAATGATAAATTTAATATGTTTTATATTTCATATTCCTTCTTGTGGATGATATGCATGGAGCTAGAGATATTAAAGATGAAAACAAATTACTGATCATAATCTTGAGAAGATTATTTTTATGTTTCAATGGAAATATTATTGTATTTGAAAAAAATATCTAAAATTAGTTATCTTTTAAATCTATGATTATACAATAATTTCATATAAATGAGATTCATTTATAATTATATATATTCCAAATATATAACTTAGTTAATTCAATTCATGGGTATAAAGAAACTCTCATTTAGATGTAATTTAGAGGATAAAAATTTTAATCAGGTGATGTCTTTTTATTCATCTGGACTTAAAAGAGGAAAAAAAAAATTTCGTGGAAATATTCCACTTAACTTTATATGGTGTGTAAATATTGGGAATAAAAATGAAATTTTTGTAAATAATTTCCAATATGATATTGAATTGATGAAGTTGTGGAGAAATGTTTCAAAATTTTCTAATAAAAGGAATACACAGTATAAATTACACGAGAAGTATATAATATTTTTAGATGATAATTGTTTATAAGAGAAACAAAGAAGAGGATGATTATTATATTAACCATGAGGTAAATTAAATTATTTATATTTTTTGAAATAAATCAATAAAGGATAGTGATGATGAATTTTTTTGAATGGAAAGAAGAGTTGACCTCAATGATGGACATGATGCCACTCTTAAAGAAAGTAAAATTTAGATGGCTAAATTAAGGAAAAATAAAATGGTGTTTTAAAAAAAATATATATATATATTAATAAGTATTAGCTATTTTTGAGTTAAAATTTTTGTTTATTCAGTAAAATTATTAAATTCTATATGTTCAAGAAAAGAAGTCCTGTTGAAGCTTAGAATTATAGTGAAGGCATGAATTTTTAGTTTCCAAACCAACATACAGGTAGATTAATTCAAATTAATTGACTTATTAAACGTTGAATTCATTATGATATATTGGTATCATGGTATTAAATAAGAGAAATTGAGTATACCAATATTTTATTTATTGAAAATATTCGTGAAATATTTCACTCCTTGAATTACATTCAAGCCTTACTCTACAAGAACTGCGATATCGTAAACCCTTCTAAACTCTCAGTTAAATTAACCAATATGAATAGTAATTACCACATTATAAAAAATAATAATTATGGGTTTAAAAAACAAAAATTTATTTATTAAAACATAATAAATTAGTAGTAAATTTTTAGATATGTAATTTTATATTTCAAAAATATATTTCCTTCCAAAATGGATTTCTTCTCATTTCCTCATGTGTAAATTGGAATAAATTTCTCCAATTTTTAATAATTTTATTTAATTAAATGAATAATTTTTTTAAAATTATTATTTTAATTTTATCATAGGAGGAATTTATTAGGATTTTTATCAAATGATATATTTTTCAATGAATAGGAAAAAATAACAATTTTGATTAAAAGTTTCCTTTCATTCCCATTAAAAATTCCATTATAATTTGAATTTTTTTACTAATGTAAAATAATTAAACAATAATTATAAACTATATAAATATTTTCATATGATTCCTAATTATACTTTATTTTTCTAAAAGATCATTTTCGATCTTCGAAACAAATTTTTCATAAAATAATTTTTTTACCCATAATGTGTTTTTATAATAAAAAATTAAGTTATTATATTTTGATAAATGATTTTCATTAAATTTATAAATTATATATTTTATATTCAATATAGTATTTTAATAATTATTTAATGGTTTTTAATTGTAATTGAAGGGTTGTAAAATATGTTTTATGTTTAAAAATAAGTTTTTCTAAAATTTATTTCCATTCCGGTGTGTGTTCTTATTTATAGAAAAATTTTCCCTATTATAGAAATTAAATCATGTAATTTGGATTATATAAATTTATTAAACATAATTAATGTAATATAAGTGGGTAAAAATAATTATTTGTGATATTGAATAATAATATTAGAAAAAAAAAATCATCGCATTTCATTCTAAAACATATTCTTTGAAGGGTTAAATCATGATATAATGGATTTATTTTCAGTAAACCAATAAATATTTCATTGTATGATGAAATATGAAACTTATATATATCGTAAATTCTAATAAAATCCCATTTGGGGCCACATTCAAATGTAATTCACATTATATCATTGAAATATTTTACGAAATTCAATGTGTGTCGTTACCCTAACTTATACAAGGTAACCTCTCCAAAAATAATTATCCAAACCATTTGAGCCTTCTATATAAGTAAATAACTGATAAAAAATCACTATAATACATCCCTAAATCCTATTTATTTGTTTATTCTACTAATAACAATCCTTATGGCCTTAAAGTGTAAGTCAATAGTGGCCTCTCAAAGAAGACGACAAAATCCTAACTAATGTTTTTCAATTTTATTTCTTCTTTAACATAATAAGAAATTGTACTTTCCATACAAACATGATTAATCCATTAAAATAAAAATATTTATATTTTATTATTATTATTTTACAACCATTTACCACATATCATCAAATAAATGGAACATAAAATTATAGCTCATGTGTATGTGTGGAGTTCCACCTCAACGTAGTGATACAATTAATTTTCCATCACAACCATTAATTGATTGATATAATGTCTGAATTAATGTTTACATATGATATATGAGAATTAGTTATTTTTCTATATTTATTACAACATTTCATAATTCATACCTTTTGATCCATTTGTAAACAATAATGTTGCTTGAGTGTACATGTGGACTACCACCATCACAAAGCGATGTCATTTTATTATCATATTCTATTTAATTGGATGGTAAAAAATTGTATATTTGATGAAAATATTTTTAATTTATGATATCATATGGATGATTTAAATGTGATTTATCATTTAATTTTTTAACATCGAAAATTCGTAACATCAATTGTGATTACTTATGATTACTATATAAATAAAGAGATGAAATTATTCTTTTCATCACCAAATAGTTGGAATGGTTTTAAATATGTATATAATTAAAATATAATATTTTTATATTATTATTCACATTCTAGATATGAATGATTCATGATAAAAAACACTAGACCATAACTATAAAAAAAGCATTTATGAAAAATGAAGTAGTTACCACATAAAATAATAATGATAATGAATGATTGTTTATTGAATGGTGATAAAATGTTTTATGAAAACCGTGTATGTAGTTATTAGTGTGATTATAATTATTTTACAAAAGTATAATAAATTTTAATTTATTACACTGGGGGTTAGAGTGCTTATGAATATAGAAGAATTTGAGTTGAGGGTTTTATGTTACAATATAAATTTTCTCAGATTTTGTTTATTCCTAATCACTAATATTGAGTTTATATAATATATTTCACAAAAATATTGTTTATTTTATTCTCATATATTAATTTATATATATTACAAATTATCATATTATTTTCCTCTTTATGTACTAGTTGGTTTGAAGGAATGTTTTTTGGGAAATCTGGAAATCTTTTTACTCTTTGGTCCAGAATATTTTATTCTATGTCCATATTTCCCATTAAATGTTTTAAATATATTATATTTTTTTATTATAAATGGTTATAATAAATTATTTTTTTTCATTAAATTTTCTTATGTTTTTATACTATATATAGATGATTTCAAAATTTGAAGTGTATTTTCCTCAATAAATGTGTTGCTAATTTTTTAATGGTATTTTCATCTAAAAATATTCATTGATGCTACTTCTGATTTACTAGTTATTTTATACAATGATACCATCATAATTATTTCACTGTATTGTTTATTATTATGTTGATAAAATTATTATGAACCCATTTTCTCTTTTATAGGCTTCTCTATAATGTTTTGATGAATTTATCATGTTCTTATTGGACACATATGTGTGGGTTTCATTTTATAATTGATGGGAGTTGATTATATGTCCCTCCAATGTATTGGGTAAAGAAGGATACACAATTAGATTATATGTGCTAAAATGGGATGTGAACCTGATTTTGTAAGGGAATTTTTCTAATAATATAGTCTAGTGAGTAAACCATGAATAAGGAAATTTTGGAATGGGGAGTAAACCCAACCACAATGATAGTCTTAGCACTGAGGATTGGATAAGTGATTTTTCTTCTACTCTTATGTCTATGCCAAAAACCTATATATTATGAATATGATAAGTTATTATGGATTATGACGAAATATTAATGATTCTTCTCTCTTATGTATTTTGTATTTTTATTTACAATAACTTGTGGAATAATTCAAGATTAAATATGTTTTTGATTGGGTATGATTACTAGATTTTTCAAATCATTTAATAAACAATTATTTATATGTTGTTCTCATGTGTTCTCATTGATTTATATCACGAATGTTTAACTTTATTGAGAATTTGAGTCCCCCCTTTATTATGTTTTACTTCCCCTTGTTATGAAGAATAGTTTTAATTGTTATATGTTTAAGTGGGGTTCTATTAGTGATGTGAATAATGCGAAATGATTTAGATCTTCTATATAATAATTTTTTAGCTATCCATGTTTCTAAATACACTAAAACATTATGGTTCTGGAATGTATCATATTGATATTTAATGAATATTACACCAATGATACATAGTATTTATGTATTAAATAATTTGGGTCTCTATACTTTGAATCAATTCCCTGTTTAGTATTTTTTAGAAACTATGATTTGAAATCAATAGAGGGAACTCTTAGGATAAAACGGAATTTTTTTGAACACACTATGTTATGGGAAGGAAATGATTATTGTGTTCTTATTAGAATTCATAAATGTATATATAGTATATGTGGGTGTAGTTTTCAAAAATATTTAACTATAGGAAATAGCCCAAAAAATAGTGGGTTAAGTAAATATTAGCCATCATTCTACTACATAGTGAATAACCACTTACTATGCTACGGGTTTTACATTCATATGGGATTTGATTAGGTTAATCCACCTTTTGTTTACAAACCATTATAATGGATTTGAACATATAACAACAATGTATTTCCTTTAGTTAAAAAATGGTGTCTTGGATTAAAAATAAATTCCACTATCAATACATCTTTTGTAAACATATTCATGATATATCACTCTCAGTAATAATGCTTTATGGTCCTGCTAATTTTTTAAATGGATTTATATTGAAATATTATGTTGAGGATATTAAAGTTATGCTCTCGGATTATAGTTCACTATTTGATCATAGATATATCAATTCATATTTATCAAGGAAATTCTTTTGGAATTTTTATTCATATCCTCTACAATTGGGTGTTTAATTAGAAATAAAACCCTTCAGGGTATGATAACCAAATCTCATGTATATGATTCTTGCCTAATTTATTTTTGCGGTAATATGTTCCCAATAAATATTGTTATTTTTTTCCAAGTTGATATATATGTAATTTTGTGCTTGGATTTTTTTTATTTATATAAATAAAAAATAAATTACTGAGGTAGGGATGTCAAGATTTATATTCTAAAGAAACGAATTATTATTTAACATTATGAGAATAAATATGAACTTCCAATGGAAATTACATCCATTATATAGGTATTGATTCCGATTAAAATGGGGTATTTAACTTATATGGTTTGGGATAAACTCAATATCAAATTTATTCTTACTACACAAGAGTCTATTAATTTTTTTCAATAAGTGATTATTAGCCTTCCTAGGAATCGTGCAGCCAATTAATATATAGAAATCATAGCCAGTGTTACACCAATATCTATGAACCCATATAAAATGTCCATGGTTTAATTTCCAAAACTAAAAAGTAACTCTAGGTGGACAGTGATATGTGATTCATTCATCCATGTGTGTCATCGTGGTGTGAACTATTTTTTTGATGAAATATAGATCCTTGTGACTTTGTAATATTTATTTGGTACTTAAAAAGATTGTGATCTATAATAACTATCATATTCACATTATTATTTATTTTTTGGATCAATTACAAAGATATTAATTATTGTTAATGATTTATTTCTGAATAGTATAATATTATTTTAGCATCAACAGTGATTAAATACAAAATAAATCCATCCATTATAGGTATAGACACTATGAATTTAGAGTGATATCATTATATCTAAATAAAACTATATCTATATTCACAGATTTAATGGAAATAAATATTAGAAATTACCTTAATGATTTTTTAATGTAATAATATTTGATATTATTATATATTCTAAGGAAATTTAATATCATTGATATCACATAAGGATTATATTGAACTCCCCAAAGATGGATAAGATGTAGTAAATATTTACCGACAATAAATTATTAATATAGAATGTTTCATTATTAGGTCACATATTCTCAAGTTATAGTATATGAATGGATCCTTCAATGATGAAAATTATTAATGATTAACCCACACATACCACTATGATTGTTATCCAAAGTTTTCTTATACTTGATGGATATTGTTGATAATTTTGGAAATATTTCACATGAATATCTATTCAACTCATCAGTTAAACTATAATAGGAGTTAATTTCCTTTAGGAAAATTATTATAAAAACATTTCAAGGAATTCGTGAGAAGGTTACTTAGTGTACATCACACTTCCCTACACTAGGTAAGGGTTTTTATAAATTGATGCAACAAAGAAGGTGTTGGGGTGTTTTCTCATACAGAATGTTATAGTGATATCTTATTCTTCAAGAAAATTAATCATTCATGAGATAGATAACCATAATAATTATTTAGAGTTACCTGCTATAATCATTTAATTAAATATCTAGATACATTTTCTTTTCAAAAAAAATTGACATTTATATAGATCATAAATTTTAAAATTATATATTCACCAAAAAAGAACTGAATATGCGCTATCAAAGAATGTTGGGGTTGATTAACGATTTTCTCTACTCAATACATTACCACCCTAGGAAATCAAAGTTGGTGGAAAATGAATTGAGTCAAAATGATCCTGCCATATTATCTATTAGGGGGATCATAATAGATCAAATATTTTGGATTTTCATGGAATGGACCTTGAAATCATAATGGAAATGAAAAAATATTATCTTTCCCAATTGTCCCTCCAACCATCTATCCATGTAACTATTTAGAGGAGGACAAGGATTATGTAAAGCTAAAAATGATGTTTAAAAATGTTATTGAATTTCAAAAAGATTATAATTGAATGATAATATTCATGAACTGAGTATGTGTCCTATAAATACCCAACTTTATGAAGGAACAATTGGAAAAATCTCATATCCCCACATTCTATATCCATCGTTGAAGTAAGTATATGCATACTAAACTAAATAAGAATTTATAGTGGGTAAACATGAAGAGAGATATTGTGGAGTAAATATCATAGTTATTGGTATGTTATAAAGTTAATGAAGGGATAAATAATTATAAGGGGTATTTATGAACATGAGTCATACAAAATGAATATTAGAAAACAACACTACGAAATTATTCATAAGACATCCAATGCATATAATTGGCATAATTCTATTTGGGTTGTAGTCGATCACATTATGATTTAAATAAATTCATTTCTATCAATGAATTTTTCTCTCGTGATCATATTTTGAGGATATATATTAAGAAATTTATATTCTCTCTTGGAGTACAACATTATATTGTTACATATTGGGATATAAGGTCTACCTTGGATTTCAACAAAAGTATTCAGTAATCTTTATATATAGATTTCTGTTTCTATAATTTTTACCATCCCAAAATATATGGTCAACATAAGAGGAATATTTAATCCATGGATGATATATTGGTATGACATTATCTATATTTCAATGTTGGTTTGGATCATCACCATCCACTACTCATGTTTTCTAATAACAATACATTTCACTCAAGCATTCAGATTCATCCACATGAATATTTATAAATAAATAATTGAATAACTTTAAGATTTTGTGATGTTTATAGATACATAATTCTATTGGTACCTATTCTAGAAGTGGAAATAGAAAATAATTACAGACTCATTTAGTAGCACATCAATGTTGTCCAAACTCTATACAATACTTATCTTGAAAATTATTAGTGATATCTGGAATATGATGTTTGTGGGAAGGAATTACAATGACCATTTCCTTGTTATAAATTTATATTAATCATAATTAAGGTAAATTGGAACCTTGTTTATATTTTTTCATTCCTGATTCTTGATCATTTTGGGATTTATATGTATCGTTTGGTATATACAACAATCATCTTTCAAGTTCAAAGTTTCTTCCATGTATTTCTTTAAAGGAAGTACATACCTGCTCATTTTCATGTAACATACATAGATTTTTCACCAAGACCTTTTCCATTAAAAGGAACTATTAGATATATTTGATAATAGATATAATGTTCTAATCAATAACTCTATTTATATGGTTTAAGTACTTTGGAGGAATTTGATATTTGAGGAAGCTTCATGGGGAACCAAGGATCTAATGTTGAAAAGATAACCTCATTTTTTCTATTAGAGTTTCATATCTTTGTAGTTGAAAGTAATTTATATGGGGGGATTAATGCAATAACCAGTGATTTTATATATATGAAATGAACTTTAAGTATTTGATTAAATTCCTTACAAGAAACTTCGGGTCTATATAAACTATGATATATTAAATTATTATAATAAAGTACGTAAATTGGAAGGTATTAATATTAATAACGAAAATATGAAAAATATTTATAATTGTTTTAAATAATTCAAAAATTTCGATAAATGAATAATAAATAAGTTCTGAATTTTTAGAAATGTGATTTGTGTTTCAAATATAATTTTCATCAAATATGATTTTATTTCATTTTATCATAAATGAATTATAAATGATGTATAATAATTTATAAAATATAAATTTTTAAATTAAAATAAAATTTAAATTTAAATTTTCAATTTAATATTAGGGATTTTTTTTCTAAAAAATTTATTTTTCATTGAGTAGTGAAAATTACATTTTGTTAAAAAATCCATTTTTTTTAATATTAAAGTACAAATATTTTTTGAATTTTAAAATAAAAAGGCATAAGACTCATTTAATTATAAATAGTCAAATTAATTACATAGTAATATTCATCAAATATGATTTTGGTAGAACACAATTTTTGGAATTAAAAATATCTTGTTTCTAAAAACTATATTTATGCACCCAATATGTTATATATCAATAAATTAAATTTAAATCCATTGTATTTTCTTTTTTTAATGATATATGTATATAATATAATCAATATAATTTTTTAAAATTCATTTAATAGTTTTCACAAGAAAACTTATGAAATTAAATTAATATTTAAGATTAAAAAGTTTATTTCACTAAATTGGGTTTTTGTTGCGCCTTTAGCACTTATTTAAATTTAAATTACACCACATATCTATCATTAGTCTAGTAAAATAGATTTTATATTTTTTAATAATTAAAATTAATATAATTTAACGAGCTAAACTTATTTTTCTATAAAAATGAATAGTAAAAATAGTAAAAAAACCTTTTATCATTGTTAAGGATAAAACATCTTTACCGTTTGTTAAACCAAGATTTAAGGGTATGAATTACACAAAAATAAATATAATTCTTATTTTTTAAATATATTTAAAACTTAATTATAATAAAATTTCATACATGTCCATTTATAGCCAATATTCCCAAAAAGTGGCCATATAACATTGAAATATTTTATGAAATTCCATGGGTGTCCCACCCCTCACTTATAAAACAACACCTCTACTCCTCGATTATTCATGGCACATAATCACTCTAGATAGTACAATACCTGTTAAAAAACTTTCATATAATACTTTTATTCATCCTAGATCAACATTTTTTCCACTAATATCAATCATTCAAGGATTTAGTTATAAGCTATAGAAGTTCCCTCAAAACATATTTATAAGTCCTAACCAAGCTCTATCCTTTTGATTTACTCTTCTACTTACTATGAACATATTTTATCCATAAGATAATGATTAATCCAATATATAAAATATAATTACATTTTATTACGAATATTTCACACCCATTAACTACCACTTCTATAATAAATGGGAGACAAATGAATAGCTCGAGAATACATGTGGACTATAGCCTTAATATAGTGACATAATTCATTTTACATTAACATAATTCATGGACAGTTATTATTATTCTTTAAATATTTTTATTTGATATTTAAGATATAATTATGCTTCTTTATCAATAATATCATATCTAACTGATTATATTTTGATCCATTAGTAAACGATTACGTCGTACGAGCATACCTACGAACTATAACCACCACGATGCAATGCGATTTTTCTATCATTTTTCCTTTAATTGGATGGTAAAAATGATATATTTGATGAAAATTTATTATATTTTTGATAATACAACAATTCTATAAAATTTAATTCAAATTTATCTTTCTTTTATTTCAACCAACAAAAAGTGGAAATATCCCTAGAGAGTACGTATGGATTACCATCTTCAATAAGTGGTGTAATGATTTTTCATTACCTATTAATATGAATGATTATAAATATATATATATAATGAATATATATGTGTGTCATTTAAAACATTATTAACATTCTCAATATGATTTAACCATGAACATAGTGCAAAGACCATAATAATATAACCAAAACACATATGACACATGAAACAATTAGAACTAGAAATACTGATGACAATGAATGATTTATAATGAATAGATTATAATCATTAATATAAAAACATATTAGAGTATTATAGTTATTATTATAGTTATTTTATAAAATTATAATAAATATAGAAATATTATACATGATGTTAGACTGCTTACAAATTAAAAAAAATTTGAGGTAATGGTTTTATATTACAAACTCATTTTTAACCGACATTGATAACAGTAAATTTATGATGCTAAAACTATACAACCTATCTCTATAAAATATTATTTATTTTAAACTGTTTAGATATTTATATAAATTATATATTTTTTGTTTAATTTTCCTCTCTCTATGTACTTGAATGTCTTATAGAACATTTTAAATGAAAAACAAACATGTTTTTGATTTTTGAACAATAATATCTTATTCCATGTTAAAAATTCCATTAAAATATTTCACATAATATTTATATTACTATATTCCATGGTTATTTTAAATGAAAATATAATAACTAATGTTTTTCAATTTGTTATATTTTAAATAAGTTATTTTAATGGGAAAGGGTATTTTCATTAAAAATGTTCTATTGATCCTTTAATAATATTTTTATCTATAAACACATACTTTATTGTATCTAATTCTCTACGAGGGATATAATCCAATTTTAAAATCCATATTATATCTTAATATGGTTTATAATTATATTTATGTCATCTTTATGAAACATGTATTATTTCTTTAGGTTATGATATGATTTTTCTATACATGTTTTATGATCGTACAATACACTTATAAATGGTTTTTATTATATGATGGGTGGCCCCAAAATTAAATATACCTTCCATTAATTGGTAGAATAAGGAAATATCATGAGATAATAAGGAATTTAATGGGGCTTGAACCTTGTTCAGAAAGGGAATTTTCCGATAAGATGGTATTGAAAGTGAACCTTGAGTAATGAAATAATGTAGTAGAGAGTGAACCTAATCCACAATGATTGTAAAAAACCAGAGAACGTAAATTATATATAAATTTAATTCCTTATTAATTTCATTATTTATATTTCATTGATTTATATTCATGATTATAATATTCATTAATTTTATTGTCAAAAGGAAATAATAATTATTTTTACCCATATTATGATTCCATGCATTATATAGTTGTATTTGAAATATTTATTTAAATATTATTTGACTTTATTTTTAAAATGGGTATTACATTTATGAATTCACTATTCCTAAGTTATCTTATAATTAATTTCTGAGATATTTCTAAAACAAATTCAATGTAAAATAAAAAATACTATTTTTTGTTGAAAACTATAATTTTGTTTCAAGAATTTACAATGACAATATTTTTTAAAATGATTCCATAGTAATGATAATTCACTTATGTTATAAATAATCCAATAATGGTCTTTTTACCTAATTTAGTAATTAAATATTCTATAAAATTATCATTATAATTAAAAATGCATTTTTTTAGAAAACACATTCCATCACATTTTACGGGTTTATTTTGAAATTAAATTATTCCACAATAAGGATACCTTGTTTTTATTATACAATCAACCTTGGAAGGCTTTATTAATAATCATAAAGTTATTGTAAAAATATGATTTATACATCATAAATGATATATATTGTTTTATTTTTTCATATACCTCATTCAAATAATCTTCCACCAAGAGAAAATAATAACATTTTGATATTCCAGATATTTAGATTTTATTTTGTTAATGGAATGACCAATATCCATTTCCTTCTTACCTCAAATGGTAAATGAATCCGTTATTCTTCTGTATGATATACTACCACCTTGTGAACTGAATTAATATTTTCCCATCACTACCAATCAACATTAGTTATAATGATGGATTTAATGTAGACATATATAATATTAATGAAATATTTTTAAATTTTTAATGATAAAATATCATCTCATTTATTAGCATTAAATACAAAGAAAATTGATCATGTTTATAGAACCCTAGAAGAGCTTCCCTCTGGCCCATCAGTCATAGGACACATGCTGTCTATAATCCCCTCACCCATAAGCATTTCACATATGAGTCTGAACCTGGTTCCCATCATTATATGTCACTCTCCCTCCAACAAGGATGGATTCATAAATCCACTGATCCTCCGTTATCATTGGACTCAAGGATTACATCTAGGGGAATGTCTGTAATGTTGAACTCCTAGCCTTACTAGTCGACTAGTTATTATCCCTCCTCCAACTCGTCTGTCTTTCTACCCCCATTAAGGCCACTAGCATCATTCGTGGGGCCATCATATACCAGAATGCTCGCCCAAGTTCATCTTCTCCGTCTTCCACCCTGATCTCTCTTGTGCAAAAAATGGAGGGTAATCCAATCTAAATCCCAAGGTACCAAGGGTGGGACTCGAGATCTCCCTCTAGTGTTCGGAGTCTACATTCTTATCATCCCCTAGAATCCAACTCTCTCGTTAATATGATTCTACCCAAGGGTCTTGTGGTGTGCACGTGATCAAAATCAAATTGCCCAACGGAGAGATCATCCTGCCACTTTATGACGGCTATCAGTTCTTGAGCCAATGAAATGACATGGTTTGATCAATGATTCCAATAATCTTCTAGATTGATCAAAGACTAGGTTCCAATGTTAAGTTGGACTTCCTCAAAACAAAAGATAGGAAACACATTTCCTATGTCATTGATATAATTGAGCAAAAGAATAATCCTATAAAAATAATGAATTCACCAGGAAAATCAAATTTCACGGCTCTAGGAATACAGACCCCATTAACAGGTATATCTGGATATTTTAGTAGAAGAACATCTATATTGATCTGATTCAGGTTGGTAACAAATTATTAACTATGAAGGTATCGTAAGGTGATCGATTCACCAGGTGAATCAACTAAAAAGGTAACCACTGCTCATAGAGATACATAGACCACTGTCTGGACAACTTGAAAAACATATCCATGTTCTCCAACACCAAGTTATTTCATCTTGTAGGTGGTTTACCTAACAACTCCCATTTTTTAGTTTCCCTATCTTCACGATAGTACCACTATGAAATATTATGTTAATTTCAACAATGGGCTAGCTCTTAGGTGTCCCATGACCTAGTTAGGTACCTCTAGAAGGATCCTCCCAATAGTCAATCCTTGGTGGCCATCCAAAATAAACTAATACATCTCGAGACAAGAATCCATTAATGGAGAAAGAGATCCCTCTCATTAATAGTGACATTGATGTTTCCATGAATGATTTTGAAACCCGTGATAATATCATTGATGAAGCCTTGGATGACTAGTGTTTCGTGGATCTTTCCAATAATAAGATACAATGGAAGACACACATCTCATACATGAAATCATACTTAGATTAAAATCAAGAATCAAATTGATCAATGAGTTTTGGTAAAAATACTTATTTCTTCAACGCTTGTATAAATGAGAAGAAATAGTGTGTGAAACCAAATATGATAATGGGAAATGGTACATATAAGGATTGTAGAGATATTGTGGGTCTGTTGGACCATTCCATCTTCAAGGATATTCTTGCATGTCCCAAGCCTCAGATGCCTAATGAGTATTCAGGGGGGGACGGGGAATTGTTTTTTGTGTTCTCTAACTATCTCTCAACTTGGAAAATGAAGGATTGGGATCAATCCGGAAAGTAAATGAGTTATATGAGGTAATACTAAGCCTTATTCGTATATGTTCTCTAGAACTAGATGGTTTCTTTGTACCATTAGAAAGGTCCTCATGTGATATGGTGAAATATGATATTATCTCTATTATCAAAGACTTCATCAAGGGGGTTTCTTAACCAAATTCTCTTATTCTAATACCAATTTTCTCCATCCCAAAACCATTAATCCCTCCTCTATCATGCACTATATTCCTATGAGTATGTAAAACATGTTGTACAAGATTGTGTCTAGAATCATTATCTCCATAGTGTCTCTCCATCTTCCTAGGTTGAGATCCATGGAGGAGCATGGGGTCGTGAAGTGTTTCACAATCTAGGGTGCCATTTAATTGGTATGCGAGATGGTCATGGAAATTAATTTCAAGACTCTTGATTCTAATAGGCCATCGAGTTGAAAATGAACAAATATTATGACCACGTTGAGTGGGGATTCATCAACAAGGTGTTGGCAGGTATAGTCCTCTCCACTTAGAATATTGAACTCTTATTTAGGTGTTTCAACTCATCATGGTTGTCAATTATGTTCAAGGGAAAGAATAATGGATTCTTCATGACCAACTATGGCCTAAGGTAATGTGATCCTATTTATTTGAGCCTCTTCACCCTCTATAAGGACATCCTCGTCCTTCTTCTTCACATTAGGATCAATAGTGGAGGGATTATTCCCTACCATAGAATAATAATATCTCCATCCATATCCCACTTAATTTTTAAAGACGATACATTTATTTTCACTAATGCTAACAAAAGATCTATTAGAGGCATTAACAAGGTGTTGGAGTTGCAATACCACTAGAGCAGTGAGGAGATCCACAATTACAAAAGAAACATTTACATCTCTAAAACATTTGCAACCAACCATATATCTTTGGTCCTACATAGACAGGAAATGAAATGATGGGAATTTCTTATAGAGTACCTATGTGTCCCCATATCATCAAGAAGGAATCGTATTCGGGACTTAGATTTCCACATTAGGAGTATCATGGACTAGGTTATCACGCGCTATAATAGATACATATTCTTTGAGAGAAGGATAGAATTGGTTACCAACATCCTCCTAGATAACCCTTTCCATAAACTCTAATCTATTAATGTTATGAAAGGCATCATCATCAATATTGATAAGATCCTGGTCAGATTTATTTGGAACCCTCTATCGGATTGGAAGTGTCACTGTGCATCCAGGATTAGGGTGGCAATGCCCGCTAGGGAAGGTGGAATCAATGTCCCCAGTCTCAATGGAATCTTCACATGCATGCATGATAAGTTCGAATGAGATGTCCCAGAACAGCATACCATTGGTGTATCCATGTTTCCTCTGTAAATGGGGATGCCCTTGATTGTTTAAGGTTCAAACATTCCATGTTGTTTTTAACGGGTTTGTACATAGGAATGGAAACATCCAATGATTCTATATCCATTTGGACCTACTTTCCAAAGGTAGGTGCTCATTAGTTGTGTACTGATGAGGCTTAAGAATTTGCATTGGTTGAGAGGATGGGAGGTCGGACTCATCACACCATTTTGGGGGGAATTATTGTCTACTCTAGGACTCTATATATAGATTTCAGTTATGTTCATGAATACATATTAAATTACCAATTATAAAAATGAACATTCCTTTAGATCTGACAATCAATGATTAGTATGTATGAGATTTAAAGAATATTTAATATGTATTTGTGGTCCTTAATCGATAGAGATTCATCTATATTTGTTAGATATTCTTAGTCAATGGTATCCTTTATCACATTATATATAAATCTCTTGGTCATTACGATAACCATACTGGTTTTAAAGCCACTCAGCAGGGCACTTGATGTTTATTGTCATTCAGAAGTACATAGATTATTTCAGAGTTGGGATCGTACCAGAAGATGGGATACCTAGGTATTCCTTGTTATATAAAAAGAATCAGAACCCACGTAGTTAGAGTAATGATGTATGAGGTTTATGTATGATTCATGGCTCAAAGAAAGAGGTCATAATTACTTTTACGCTCTAAGGTCACGTGAGTTATGCTCAGTGTGAGAAACCAGAGGTATTGCTAAAACCTGACAATTGTGCCATCATTAAAAATGATGTGGGGCGTATGTATGTATGACTACCCAAAGAGATGAAGATTAGGATTTAATTCAAGGAAGAAACCCAGGAATAAGGTTTATAAAGGTATATGTGCTTTATGGGGATTTGGATACTTAACTTCGGACTTAATCCTGATAAGGATGCCCCAATTAGAGGGGTCTTATGATTTGGGTTTTATTACAGTGAAGGAAGTCCAAATCAAATGAAATTAAGACCAGTTAAGAGAAATTATGTCAGGGGCTTATTCATGAGAAGAAATCCCAGGATAAGGGATTTGAGAACTGGGGCTTACTCATAAGGAGGAGGCCAAGGTTAAAAGGAATTATGACTCGGGATTACTCTTAATGAGGAGTCCCAGGTTAAGGTAATTTGAAACTTGAGGCTTACTCCTGAGGAGGATGCCCATATTTGGGATCTTAGGACTTACTCCTAAAGAGGATTCCCAATATTAAGGGAACTAGATAACTAGGGCCTATTCCTAAGAAGGAGGCCCATGAATAGGGGACTTGGGGCATACTCCAAGGAGGATACCCAGGTTAACAGAACATGGACTGGGGATTACTCCCGAAAAGGAGGCCCAGGTTAAGGATCCTCTCATCTCAAAGAATGAGATTGAATGAATGAAACCTCTAACCTTAGTGAAATAATGATATGTAAATCACTAGGTTTTAAGAGATATTCCATAGAATTCCTTTCAGATAAAGAGGCCAATAAGGGAACCCTGCCAAAAATGGATTTGAAGAGGGGTTTGAAGGCTAAATCATGAATAGAAGAGGTGGATAGGTTGGAGGGGCACCCAAAAAAAAGTAGGCGTGTAGGTCCTGCGTGGGCACGCAGGTCCTGGCCACGTAGGTATACCTGCGCGATACATAGCTACCTACGCGAAGGTCAACCCATAGGACAATACTTGGGCGAGGCTTGGCTCAAGACCTTAGTATTATCCCTAGGGGCTTCCAAAAGAGTGGCACACAGGTTCTGATGAAGGGGTAAGGCAGCGCGCAGGTGTGTCTATTTCCCTTAAGGGTTTAAACACCTAGGCGCACATGTTATGATGAATTTCTACACTTAGGCCTTTTCCCCCTATTTAGATCATCCATTCTAGGTACGAAATTAACATAGAAGTGTTTGGAAGACTTCTAGAAGAGACTAGGGAGCCGGGAGCTCAAATATGACTTTTGGAATTTTTCTATCCTCAAAATGGGGGGCCCACAAGGGGTATTTATAGGCTCCTGAAGACCCCAAGCCAAAATCAAATACGGTGTATAGGTCACATGCATGCCTAATAGGTGGAGCGCAGGTATACCTGGGTGACCATGATGAAACCTACGCGGCCCATGCTGAAGCAAATCCGTGTTCATGCCTTTGTCAATTTTTTTTTTCTTCAAAGGATCGATCACTTTGGACTAATGTATTTCCCTTTTTCAGTCGTTAGATTCTATGATGGAAAGGATCATCAACAAAAGTCCCCCCTCATAGTTGGATCTGAAAGGAGGATGTGACTCTGAGGAAAAATGAGAAAACCAAGGAACTGCGGCATGCAAGTGTTGAGCGATCGGATGACGTCGCGCAGGTGTGAGGTGCACCATCTTCGGCACACAGGGGTGCGGAATAGCCTATAAATATGCGGCCATTCTCATGTAGAGCACCCAGTTCTCAAACATTTCTACTCTTGGCGTGAAGGTTGCTTCCATCGTGCAGGTGGCTGATTTCCACGATTCATTGATTTTTTTCATGTCGCGCTACTCCATAGGTATTTTGACCTATGCGGTGATACCTATGTGCCGGAAACCTGTGCGAAACATTTATACCTGTGCGCCAAAATTTGACTTGCGCGCCTTTATTGCTTAGCCATTTTTTCACTTTTTTTCATTAGATTTATGAAAAATCAACTCACATAAGAGTTAATTATTAAACCTTTGTGTAGATTTAATGGCTCTTAGACGAATATGAATAGCTGATGAACTGGATATCACTTGGATTTATGACATGATGAACATTGTTGTCCATGATTACTATGAGATATGTGACAGCACTCTTCGAGATTTGGATATGTATTTGAAGAAAAATCATCTTAATTTCCTATAGAGCATCTACCTGCCTTTGTATGGCCATGGTCATCCGCAAGGAGTCAACGTTCCAGATGAAAACAATTATCTTCCTGAGATGCAGCTGCACTGCTACTCCTCTATTTCAGTTATGCAGTTTATTAAGAGAAACTTAAATGGTGTTAAATTTCAAATTTTTCTTCCATACCATTTCCTTGCAGATATGAAAATGGAATACCCATGGGCTGAAATGTTTTCCATTTCTGGTTGGTGGAGAGAAGACAATCATGGTTTTAGAACCATATCTGAAAAGATTACGCTCTCAAAATGGCTCATTACTACCAATGATCCATTCTCAAATCCATGTATCCATCTTCCAAGTCTGTTGGACAGAAACAAAGTCACTGTTTGATCAGTATAAAATTTTCTCAAACCACACACATGAACATCCTTTTACAATTGTTCCAAGAAGAGCTGATATCACTACATCTCTTATTGTTTCCACTTGAATGAATGAATTCCAAGAGGCTATTGATGAAGCTCAGAATGTTGTAAAATAAATGAAGAGTTATGTTGAAAGTCTTTTTTAATTCTTAGAAAAGAGAAGAAACTCTAGTCTATGGATGGCCTTCTAACTCTTGTCTATCAATGAAAAACACTTTCACATTCCATAATTTATTCTTGCATTATTATTCTACCTTATTTAAATTTTTACCTAAGTTAATGGGCCTAGTAAGAATAGTTAGTTATTTGCAAGGATTATTATAAATAACCCTACAACCTTTGAATCTTTTAATTGCTCAATGATACCTAAATCATAAAAAATGTATGTTTAATGAGCTGGGACTTGAATTTTAATTAGAGTTCCCTTTTCTTTTCTAGGAGGTTTAGTGTCATGCACGTCAGTCATAAAAAGGCTAATGTTTATGGTCGAAATAACTTTGACCGAATGGATTTAAATTGACTCAATTCCATGACAATTTATTTGAAAACATATTACCAAACTCATGTATGAGGGAAAATAAGTGAACTATGACTTAAGAAATTGTGAATCTGAGGGATGACATGAAAAAGGGCTAAAAGGCATTAGAAGAAGTATTTCCCATGAATGAAGTTGCAATTATTTAACAAACCCATTAGGGGGTTGAATTATGCAGGGCCACATAAGGGCATTGTCTACATTGTCAAATAATGGCATCTTTTGGCTGACAGGTCCATTATGTAGATTACATAAGCAAGGATGCCTATGGCCACGTTCTGTATAGTTAGGAAAAAGAACTCTCAAAAATTTACTTTTCTATAGCTAAAAATCCGATTGATGTTTATGGAGATTCATATTTTCCAAAGCAAAGATTTTTTTGTATGAATATAGGTACTTGAATATGGAGAGGATATTTCCAATCAAGATTATCTAATAAATGGAGGAATGTTACTCCTACAAAGGTCTGACCCAAATGCAGGGAAAGGAAATATAAACCATAGACTTGAATACTTTCATAACATGAAAAAGAGTACGGGAAAAATATGCTAAGGATGGAAATTTTTGCAAATCCCTATATAGTTTCATTAAGATAATTAAGGACAAAAGAGGTTTTCATCCCAAGAATGAAGATACCATTATTTAAAAAACCTGTTAGGGGGTTCAATTATGTAGGGACACCTAAGGGCATTGGCTGAATAGTCAAATAATAGCATCTTTTGGCTGACAGATCTGTTATGTAGACTGTTTATGCAAGGCCTCCTTAGGGAACGTGCTGCATAGTCAGGTAAAAGACCTCTCAGAAATTGGACATTTTGTGACCAGAAGTCGTGAAAAGGGTTGTGGAGATCTGGAAGTATTTGTGGTTAGGAATATGATGCATCAAAATGGGCATTGTCCAATGTATGTAAAGATACAAAGTCCAACGCTATCCATAATCATTTTGTGGTTGGGTACTGAATTGATATTCTAGACTTCACTACATATCCCATATGGAATGGAATAAAGCCATATGTAGTTCTTGAAATACTATTTAATGTCATATGTGACGAATGTGTGGAATATCTTAGTTTAGGGTCACAAAACTCTGACCATAATAATGAATACACAGTGTGTGTTTTATAAACCTGATGTGAATGAAGATGAGGGTTTTCATACCACATTCATGTTTTCAAAGGGGGACTACTCAGCCAAGGGACTGAAAGTGGAATTTGGGGTTTGGCCTAAAGGCATGGGGGTGGATACGAGGGATGCTCTAACGTTCTTACGTATCCCATAAAGATGGGAATCATGCCGCACGTAGTTCTTGAAATACCCTATGTACAGATTTGGTTCGTACAAGTGAAGTGTGAAAAGGGGAATTTAGTGCAATGATGGTTTGACCCTAGATAAAAGGTTCAGGCATTGTCATGTATGCACGTAGTATTGGAATATAGCATGATTGGAGATCATTGTAAATAATGATTCCCTCTTAGGTGAGGGTGTCAAAGAATGTTGTAGATTATTGTTGTAAAGGACAAAAGTGTTGTAGAGTTTAAGGTCAAATAGCAAGGACAAAGGTAAACCAATATGATGATATTGATTTTGGGGGTGGCTTCACAAATTAACATCATATGAGATGGAGGTGAACCGATGTGAATATATTGGTTGTGAACATGAACCTCGGGAGGTTACCTACGTACCCAGTATAGAATGCGAGCATCGAAGTCCACGTTGATCAATTTAAATAATTAATTGGGGATCAAGTTTTTTTTTGAGAACAACGACCTAAAAATGGTGTTGGGACCTACGCATGGTCAGCGTCCCAGAGAGGGTGTTATGGTTGGAGTTTACTCTAGGCTCACGTGAGTCATACTCGGTGTGAGAAAGAAGAGGTAGAAACAACCATAATGATGCACAGTTTAATGTCATGTAGGACATATGAAGGGACTATGCGGTTTAAAGTCTTGCAGTGAGGAATATTGGTGCTGCACAGATTAGAAACCTGTAGTAGAGAAAAAATAAAGTTTAACGTCATGTAGGACGTATTAAGGGACTTTGTTCAGTTTTACATCATGTATGATGAATGAGAGGTACAGTTTAATGTCACGTAGGACAAATATAGGGACGTAGATTAACATCATGTTGGACGTGAACACATTTTTGCATCATGTTGGAAAATAAGGGTGCTGTATAGTTTAGCATTATGTAGCTAAGATGATGGGGATAATACAGTTTAACATCATGGTGGAAAAAGGGGGACTGTTCAGTTTAGTGTCATGTAGTAAGGACAAAAGAGGACACATTTTATTGTTATGTTGGATGAATTAGGGACTTTTTTCACAGTTTAACGTATTTCTGGATGTAAGGGACTTATTTAAGTTTTCTCATCATGTAGCAAGGACGTCACAGTTTAACATCATGTTGGATGATGGTGTGGATAGTTTAAGGTCATATGCATAGACCAATGATGATGCAGTTTAACGTCTTGTTGTATGTAAGGGACTATGCAGTTTAAAGTCTTTCAGCAAGGACAACACAGTTTAACGTCACGTTGGACAAAAGTATTTTTGTTACACAAAATAATTCTTTAGAAATATGGAATTGGTTGGAGTCATGATGAGTTCTCCATCCAGTGAGATTAAAGAATAAGCTCCATTGGAGTAGACCTTATGTATTGAGTGAGGTCCTTCCCATTTTGGCTCAAGCTTGGGAGGTTTCTTTCCTGGTATCATTGTAGTTCGGACAACAAATACCAATTCTGCCTGAATGAATGAATGAAGATGAACTTTTTGTTGAAACCTCATTCTATTCAATTCTGAAAGACTTATAAGTGGTGAATGGTGCCCAATCTTTTTTCATCTAATCATTCCAATTCCTCCAATCGCTTTCGAGATTGTTCATCTGTAGATGATTGATCAAAAATGGATACTCTGAGTGAAGGTAATTGAATATCAATAGACAAGACTGCATCCATTCCATATACCAATGAATATGGAGTTGAGGCCGTTGCAGTGCGGGTGGTGGTTCGATAAGACCATAAAGCATGAAAGAGTTTATCAGGACATGATTTATTATCTTTATCCACCATATTATGTAGTATGTTTGAAAGAGTCCTGTTGAAGGCTTATATCTGTCCATTGGCCGGTGCATGATACTGAGATGAATTGTTGGATTTGATGTTATACTCTTGATACAACTTCCTTACCTCAGATGAACAGAAGTTGGTGCCATTGTCCGTAAATATGGTATGAGGGACAACAAATCCAGTAATGATATTAGACATGATGAAACTAACAACGCATTTAGAAATAACATCATTGAGAGGTATTTCCTCTTCCATTTGGAAAAGAAGTCAGTAGTGGTAATAATATAATTAAAATACTTAGTTTTAGCTGAAGGGTAAGGTCCCACCACATCCATTCACCATGTGGAAAATGGCTCCTAGTATTTAGCTGTATGAAGCAAATCTGGAGGATGATGAATGAAGTTGGAACATACATGGAAATAATGACACTTCTTCATGAAATCAACACAATCTTGTATCATTGAAGGCCAAAAATTTCCAAGCCTTCAAATTTGGTCAGATAGTCAATGTCTAGACTGATGGGAACCACAGACTCCTCCATACACTCCTTTCATGACAGCCATTTTCCCTTCACCATCAATGCATCTGAAGAGAACTCCATCAAAACCACTTTTGTAGAGAATTTTCTCTAGGTGATCAGGGCTATCATAAAGAGTAAAATTGACCACACGTCGTTGTACCTCTTCTTTTGTGGCTCTATCGAGAGGAAGTGTTCCATTTTGAATGTATTCCCTGATAGGTGTCATCCATCCTGTAGTATGACCATATTGGTCAGAGATGGGACTAATTTCGTTGATTTCCCATGTTCTGGTTTGAACATATGGTGAAATTTTATGATGGTGGGAAATACTGATGATTGCCTCATCCCGATTCTGATCTTCCAGGGCTATGGCTATATTAGCCATTGCATCAGCTTGGGAATTTTGTGATCTCAGGACATAAGAAAATGTCAGTTCTATAGGAAATTCTACCATTAGATCTCTGACATAATCATACAATGGGATTAAATATACTTTTCTAATGGCATAATCCCCATTGACTTGTTTGATTACCAGTTCTGAATAACCATTCACCTTTAAGCGATTCACTTGTGCCTGAAGTGCCAACTCCAAGCCTGTGATGAGAGCTTGGTATTCTGCTTCATTGTTTGTCCCGCCTCCCAACAATGAGATGGAATAGGGTATCACTTCATTTTCTAGAGAAATGAGTACAATTACTAACACTACATTTTTGAATTTAGGATCTTCCATTTTTCTCCCTGTTGGACGTCGGGAAGCACCATCAAAGTATATTTCCCATGTATGAAGATTTTCTTGAATAGAAAAGGCTTCTTCATCAAGAAGTTGCACCTAAAGATGTATCTTCTACTGAAGGATGTTAAGCAAGAAAATCTGACAGATCTTTGCCATTTATCGCCTTTTAAGACACATACTGAATATAAAATTGCTGTAAAATAACTTCCCACCTTGCCAGACATCCTGTAAGCATTGGATGACTAAGGATGAATTTGAGAAGGTTATTGTGAGATACCAATTGGACTTCATTAAGTTACAGGTAGTGTCTCAAATTTTGACCAGAAAATATTAATGTTAGGAAACACTTCTCAATACTTGAATATCTTGTTTCTGCTTCAAGCATAGTCTAATTGATATAGTAGAGGCTATTATCAATCCCAACATCATTCTTCTGAGCAAGAAAGGCACAAAATGATCACTCTAAAGATGTCACATAGAGGATAAGTGGCCTTACTTGAATATGTGGCATTAATACAAGTGGACTCAAGAGGTACTTCTTGAGAATATCGAATTCTTCTTCACATTCTTCAGTCCACTGGTAAGTGACTCCATTCTTCGTCAATTTAGTGAAGGGTAAACTTTTTCCTGACAAATAGGTGATGAAATGCTGAATATTGGCTAAGTTTCCTTGAATTCCCCTTAATTCATTCAAATTTCGATGAGGTAAAATACCAAGGATTGACTTTGACTTCTCAGGATCAACTTCGACACCACGATGGCGTACAACAATGCTGAGAAATTTTCTTGAGGTTACCCCAAAAGAACATTTTAATGGGTTCATCATCAAATTGTGTTGTCGAAGATTGTGTAATTTAACTTCTAAATCATCCAAGTTATTATAACATTTCTTGGATTTAACCAAAAAAGTTTCCACATAACATTCAAAAAACTTCCCTAAAAAGGGTTTGAAGATATGATTCATTCCATGATGATATGTTGCGCCCACATTCTTCAAGCCAAAGGGAATTACATGATTGATAAACACACCCTGAGGGGATCTAAAGGCTGTATATTCTTCATCTTCTGGAGCCATTTAGATTTGATTATATCCAGAATACCCATCCATGAAGAAAAGTTCTTCATAGAAAGCTGTTGCATCCATTAAGAGTTCTGTTTTCAGAACTGGAAAATCATCCTTAGGACAATGACGATTAGGATCTCTGAAATCAATGAAAACTCTAATTTTTCCATTCTTCTTTTTTATAGGGACAATATTAGCCAACAATTTGGGATATTAAACTTCTCTAACGAAGTAATCTTTGATAATCTTATCCACTTCAGCTTCAATTTAGGAAGCATAAGTTGGGTGTGTACTTCTTGTGTCTTGCTTGAATCCTTGATGTTCTTGTGGAAAACCGAAATGATGAGTAGCAACATCAGGATCAAGCCCCGACATCTCTGTATAGTTCCAAGAATATATATCTTGATTTTTATTCAAAAATGAAATATACAATTCATTCTCTTCAAGAGTCATGGCTGCACTAATTAAAGTGGGGTGTGGATCTTCTTTTGTACCCAGATTTAAAGCTCTGAGTTCATCCAAAGTGGTAGAGAAACCCTCTTCAAATGCTAGAGGAGCATCCATGAGAGCTTAATCTTCTTCTTAAACATGTGTTATTTCTTCTGTTTGTACATGCAGAGTAGATGATGATTCAAAATTTCCATGATCAGGAGAGATGTTAAAATTTTGAACATCATTAAGAAGAGGCTTCAATTTATGAACCTTTGATGATGAAGGGTATTCCATGGATAATGAAGAGGAGATGATGGATAGAGAATCGACATCATTGTTCACATATAACATTGATATAACTTATTCTGACCTAGTTGGTGAAGTATAGACTTTCAGGATTTCACCAGATGAAATGAAGACAGATCTATTTGAGCTTTCATCATTTCTTGGTGAGTCACCAACTTCTCCCATGTTGTCTGGTATGATTACCATAATTGACATTATGGAAGTTTCCATAAAAGTATTTTAATTTGGGTTTATCCAATCAATTTGACAGATTGGAAACACATAATATGTACTCACATGTGTAAATGGATTTTCTGGAATCTTTTACAAACCAAATGGAGCATTAAACTTGGTATCATCCCTTGTTATGGATTTCTCCTTACCCTTCATGTGATAGAATTCAGCATCAATGTATTGAGATTCACATGTATTGATGGGGGACTTATCACCATAAAATTTCCCAATTTGACACTTGAAACAATATTTGAGCCATTGGTGGTATGATGAAGGGATATCTGCATGTTGATGTAGCCAAGGTCTTCGATGAAAAATATTGAAGGTGGTATCATGATCAAAAACCATGAAATCTGAATTGGATACAATGTCTCAAAACCGAGTTCTGTGTGTAATCTCGCCCAGTGGTTATTGTTCATTTTTAACATATCATTGTAACATCAAAGTAGAAGGAGATAAATCAGATTCAGTGAGGCCGAATCGACGAAGTGTACGAATAGGGATAAGGTTGACACCTGAACCATTATCAATGAAATTTATTCGGATGTCTACACCATTGACCATTCTAGATAAGTACAAAGGTCTAATATTTCCATGCACGACATCATCTTCATCTTCATCTGTGACAGATATCACTGCATGGCATTCTGCAGGATTATTCTCTACTTGGTAGACTTCAGCTGCATCAATTTCAGTTTCAAACTCTTAAGGACTTGACAAAGCCTCAATGAGTTCCTCCCAAAGATCCTTTTATAAATTCAAGGCATCTAAAACTATTAACATGTCCGGTACTTGGGACAAGTGTTTCAATACATCATGCTTTTGATCCAAAGGTCTGCGTTTCCCAACTAGAACATGTGGTTTCGTAGGTACCTTAGAAGTTGATTCTTTGGATGTAGATGCTTCTTGTATCGGGGTAGGAGTTTGAAATACTTCTGTATTATGAAGATTAAACCGAATAGGTATATTTACTTGTTGAGAGGATAAATATGGAACCTCCAACCGATCCTCCAGAATAACTGTGCCTGGACCGAATCTGCTATTAGAGGAAGAATTTGCTTGTTCTTGTTGAGCCTGCTGAAGGGATCTTCCACGAGTTTCTACAGTATACACAGTTTTGGTAGGGGTAGAATTAGAATAGTGGCTTGTGGGATATCCAGGTCTTCCTCTGTATCACAGAACTCCGGAACTCCCTCTGATTCTTCTGTTTGATACAGTGAACTTAGGCTCATCAAAATCGAAATTACGACTGGCATAAGGATCTATTAAGTGAATCATGTTAATAGACCAAATATTAATTATTCATCTGATGAAAACTCTGTCTGATTATCCAGTTTAGGCTGTGCCGTTTGGTGGGGTGGTGCCCATGGCTTTGAAGAAGATGGCATAAAATCTGCCAGAGTTAAAGACAACTTGGGCTTTGACACAATTTCATCTTCTTCTGATTTTTCCTCCTTCTATGATTTAAGATGCCCCTTTTAAGATTTTCCCATTGATGAAGATGGTTTTTTGTGGCATTCATAGCAAAAGACACAATTGGTTTCTTCAATTTCATTCTCAAAATGGCATGAGTTTGGTTGATCTTTTTTCTGACCATCCAATCATCATATTTCTGCACATTTTGGTTTTTGACTTCCTTCCACTCACCTTCTTCCTCTGGATTTGTAGCAGTAACACATGCTACCAGAGCTGAAGAACCTTTCAGTTTGACTTGTCCTGAGTCCACCATTTTTTGTAGGAAGTCTTTGATGACAAAACACTCCTGAATGGGATGCCCCAATATCCGATGAAATGGGAAATAATTGGGAAATTCTTCATATCCTTCCGTGTTCGGCCTTTTGGGCCTTGGCAATTGAACCAAATTATTTTCCAATGCTGAAATGAAGTAACCAGGAACATTTTCAATTCATAAAGAATAAAATTTTCGCTTCTAATCCTCAAATTGTTTCTGTCTTTGATCTCTTTGATCATCTTGATGAAACAACCACTTTTGTTGATGTTCATGAGGCGGAGCCCTTCTATACGATGAAGGTTTTTAAGTAGAAGCAGTTACATGTTCTTGTTTAAGAATAATGGTAGCATTTTATGCTCTACCTATTCTCCTCCGTACATATGATGGAATTACACAATTTTTATCCATATTCTTTATAATAGAATCTTCAATCTGTTGAGAGATTGAAGTAAGGTCTCGAAACCCTCCCATGTATTTCATAGGGATCAACATTGTGCGCAACTCATCACAAAAATTTGTCACACAGATTGGAAACAATTCTTCTTTAGGGAGTTCTATGCTTAGGGAATATGTCAATACCTTCCAGCAAGAAATGAAATATGAAACCCATTCATTATACGTTTTCTTACAGTTTGTAAGATCAAAAAATATTGTCTTTGGCAATTTTGAGCTGAATTGAAGAAGGAATCGTTGACGGAGATCCTCCCACCCTGTAATTGACCGGGATTGCAAGCTTGTGTACCAGACAAAAGCAGGCCCTTGTAATGACTATACAAAACACCTGAGCTTAACTACTTACTATTGCTGAGGGGTTCCCATCATAGGATCACAACAAGAAACAAAATGTTTTAACTGTTCCTCTAGGTCTCCCAAACCATTAAAGATTGGGAATGTGGTGCTTGTAAAATTTTATGGGGGGGAATTGCATCAACCCATTCAAGGTAAGATCTCTTTTATGGTTGAATTTTTTCACATTTTCCATCCATATATTTCAACCAAGATGTTAATGTCTCAATAGTAGTTATTAACTTTTGAGAGACATCAGGTTGAGTTTGGACCTGGGCAGGTGTAATAACTGGAGCTTGGACAGATGTGGTGGCTAGTACTGCAACTGATGATAGCACCACCGATTGTTGTTGCACATGACATATAGGATTAGACCTATGAGGGTGTACCAGTAGAGGATGATAGTCTTGATCTATCTCATTAGCCGCAACAAATTCCCTTGGCTGACTAACTCCATCATGCTTAGGAGGCGGACTACCTTGAAGTAGTTCTGCATTCAACCTTCTCAATTCCTTCATTTCTTCCTCTTTTTGTGCTAATATTTGCTCTAGTGAGAGCGATTGGACTTCTCCAGAGGAAGGGTATGTAACCTAAATCATTCCATTCCCTTTTTCTGAAGCCTTTCAGAGAGGGGGAAGTTTTTTATTTGAAGGAACACCCAGATTCTGGGTAAGCCTTTGATTTTATGTATGCACAACTTCTTCATTTGTGTCTGTGCGTACAACTTATTGAGTAAGAACCTCTTCATCTGGTCCCTTTGAATAAGCCTCATGTTCTGGAGGATTAGAAACAATGACATTGATGACATTAATTGATACATAAAGAATTGAATCCCTTCTATCAGCATTTCTGAAATATTGTCTTCTTCCATGTCCCTGATGAGACATTGCATTTTGTTGATTTTATAACTCAAGAACTTCATGATAAACCATAATTTGGACGGAATATCCTAATAATTCAGCTCTTCATTCCTCTTGTGGATTCTTCACTAATCGATAGAAGACTGACTTTCGCTGAGGATGAGATTGATGATTTGAAAAATTCCCCAGTCCGGTGGACTGGGGCTGTTCCTGGTGTTCCTGCTCAACTCCTCAAATCCTATTTGTTGATTCTGAGGGTTGGGCAAAAAGAGTCCCCAATCTGGCTTGCTGGGGTGGTTCTTGAGCTACAATATCTAAGACTTTCTTGAAATCTCTCCAGATCATACAAACATTAGTCCAAAAATTGGCTGGATGCATCAACCTGCATCACGTTTTATCACTAAGCTCAAAAGAACACTAGATGATTTCTGAAACTTCCGTTACTTGATGATGTGCTTGCTGTAAACAAGAAGCCTATTCAATATTCATGTTTCCTTGATGCAGGAGTAATTCAAATACTTGTTCGCTGTATGCTTGACTTTGAGAAGAACTAATCAAGGCATGTTCTTGATAAAGCCTTTGATTACAAACAAAGCCAATTGGCTATGGCTGGTCATGGGCAATAACATTTCCTGAGACCATTTTCGGCGGGCTTTTCTAACTGGAGAGTACAGTGAAATGTTGTGCTCCATGAACACCCCATCCCCTGATATGAATATCAGATGGGGCATTGGCAATTAACAGGTTCAATCTTTTTAGTGCGCTAATGCATGAACATTGAAGGTCTCTATGTTTCTTTTTAGCCTTCGGATATCGAGAAACTGAGAGAGAGGCCAAATCAATTTGGCATTGTAACCCTTCTATTATCATGACATGATTTTCATATTCATCATAAAATAATATTATATTTTTCAACTGACAAAGAGTTTTCCATATGCTGGGATGAATATCATGAATTCCATCTTCCGTCAACATCTCTGGAATGTCATACTGAGAGTCAGCCAGAGGACAAAACCTGAGTGGAACTTCACCTTTCCCCAGTTATTTTCTCATATTCATCACTTCCTCATTATCATTTGATGAAGATTATTCTACTGGATTAGTCCAGAGCTGGTGCTTCCTTGTTGTTTCATTATATTCAACAGGATTGGTAGAGAATTTACTAATCAAACTAGAAGATGAATGGACCAGGGGTGGTTCAGAGAATGGCCTACACCCCGGGTTATCTTCTGATTGAGAAAGTATTTAGCCTTCTTGTGGTAATGCATCAGTAATGACCGGCCTCACATTTTCATGTGCCTCAAGATAAGAGAGCTTTCTTGTCACTAAATTGTCTATTCGATCATTTTCTAGGAAATATGAATTACTATTATGGAGACAACATTCGTAGCTAAATTCATCATCATAGAAAGGACCAACATGGAGGGTTACAACAAATGATAAAACATTTTTCTCATTGGTCTTTTGGCCACAGAGAGGGTTCTTGTGGCTCTCATCTGAAGATAAAACTTTGAGATCGACCGAATTGTCATGAAGCAAGGAATCATGAGGAAGTGTCTGATAATGACCTTCGGAATTAATGTTCCCACTATTGGGAAATGTGAGAGTAGAATCTAGAATTAAAATAGATAATTGTCTGAGGTCTTCAAGAACTCCAGCATCGAGTAAGGCCTTATTACATATCGAACCTTGATTTCGTGACTGTGTTGGGCAGGTATCCTTTCTTAGACACCTTCTTACTCACTTTAAGACCCAATTGTTGATGAAAGTGGTCATTATGGACAAGTGTATGTTCCTGCTCATGAGAAATGATCAGGGTAGGCTGATTGTCTTCAATCAAATTAGGTGTATGTGCCTGATTTGGTTGTCCGTATGACATGGGGGAGTATGCCCCATCACCCTCTTGGACTGGAACAGAGGTGTGTGTCTGTTCTGGAGTGATATGTTGATGTGTCACTCCACTAGTAGGGATAGATTTGCATTTCATTCCCTCTGATGCTGTTGAAGTTGTTATAATATTATTATAGGCATCCAGAATATGAGTGGGGATTTGCTTCTACTGTTTCACCATTGTTAGAATGTGCTTGGTGACTTTAGCTGCCGGAACAGGAATATACATCCATTCTGTGTTTGGAGTAGCTGTGTATTTCTGCTCTTGTCCTCCTCTTCCTATCAGTGTATTTTCATAGTACTCAAATGTGGGGGCAGAGAGTTGAGTCTACCTTTTATTGGACATTGGGGATTTCCAATAGACTTATCTGGGTGTTACCAAACGAGACTGTTGGTAGGAATGATTAATACTAGCAGGTGTATGTGCCTTCTGATTTCACTCCGCCGAACATGGTGGATGAACTTCCTTTAATACTAACAAACGAGGCTGCTGGCAAGATTGATGAGTGTAAGCGGGTGTATGTACCTATTTACAAGTTTTCCACACATTGGGTTGGTGGGGTTAATCGTATGTAGTTAGATGAGCCTGATGACTAGATGATTATTTATAAATAGGTGTATGTTCTTGTCTATAGTACTCCACCGAAATTTCTTGGGGGGATTGGCGTGTTGCTTCCAGAAGAGTGTGCTGGACAATTGAATTAAAACGGACGGGTATGTGTGCCCGCTCTTTGCTTTCCACCAAGTTAGGTTGGTGGACTTCTCTGGAAATGGAAGAAATAAAAACCTGCTCACTATTGATAGAATTTCTCCTCTGGCGGTTCTTCTTTCCTACTCGGGTTCGTGGAACCTGAGCCGAACTCCTGTAGATGATACCCTCATCACGTTGAGGGCGCACTGCCGCACGAGTCTGACAACGATTGTTAGTGGGAGCCCTTTAGAAGGAATCATGTCTCCCAGAATTAAGGCCCTGAGGGACCTTCTCATTCACCTCCACAGAATATGGGAGGGACTGGTGATTTCGTTCCTGGGATAATGACCTGAAACAGTTGTAGATGGTGGTTGGCACCACCTACTTCTTGATCGATGGTCGTTGCTGTCCGGACAACCAGGGTGAATTATTGACTTAGAGGTGTTTCGAGTGGCCTCTAGAGTCGGAATAGTACCGTTTTGATGGTATTACTTAACCAGCACATTTGATACCCAACGTTGAAGATGCTGAGTATGTGATGTCTTCCTCAGAGCGGATGACTATCCAGTAAGAGTAGCAGCCGAGGAATTCACAGCAGAGGTATTAACAGGTTTGAACTCAAGAGAATCCATTTCTGTAACGCAGAAGATCTTGGAAAAGAGTTCCTGTTTGATATAACAGACATAATCAAGATAAGTTTTTCCAAAACATCATTTGGATGAGTACATATGTTATTGATAGTTTTTTTGGCCCTCTCATTGAGTTTAAATAGGGGCCTAACAAATAAGTAAAACATCACTTTAACTTGGTTAAGGATTCACGTCGGGTTCACCATTTGTCGTTTCCTCTATAAATGGGGATGACATCGATTTTTTATGGTTCAAACATTATAAAGAGTTTCTGAAATGTTTGTTCATATAACCAGAAACATCCAATTATTCTATTTCCATTTGGACCTACTTTCCAAAGGTACGTGCTCATTAGTTGTGAACTGATGAGGCTTATGAATTTTCATTGGTCAAGAGGATGTGAGGTCAGTCTCATCACACCTTTTTGGGGAGAGTTATTGTCTACTTCGGGACTCTCTTTATAGATTTAAGTTATGTTTGTGAATCCTTATTAAATTACCAAGTATGAAAATGATCTTTCCTTTAGATCTGACAATCAATGATTAGTATGTATGAGATTTAGAGAATCTTTTATACGTATTTGAGGTTCTTCATCAATAGAGAATAATCTGTATTTGTTAGAGATTATTAGTCAATAGTATCCTTTGACACATTATATAGAAATCTCTTGGTCAATATGATAATCATCCTGGTTTTAAATCCACACAACAGGGAACTTGAAGTTTGTTGTCATTCAGAAGGACATAGATTATTTCAGATTTGGGATCATACCCACAGATAGGAAACCTACATATCCCTTGTTTTAGAAAAGGAATCAGAACCCATGTAGTTCGAGTAAAGTAGTATGAGGTTTATGTATGATTATTGGCTCAAAGAAAGAGGTTATAATTACTTTTACGCTCTAAGCTCACGTGAGTCATGCTCGCTATGAGAAAAAATAGGTATTTGTAAAACCAGAAAATTGTGCCATAAAAAGAAATGATGTGGGGCTTATGTATGTATGAATGCCCAAATAGATGAAGATTAGGATTTACTTCCGGGAAGAAACCCGGGAACAAGGTCCAAAATGGTATATGTGCTTTATGGATATTTTGATACTTAACATAGGACTTAATCCTGAGAAGGATTCCCAAATTAGAGGGGTCTTATGATTGGGGTTCTATTACTGAGAAGGATGTCCAAATCAAAAGAAATTAAGTCTTGTTAAGAGAAATTATGACTGGCGCTTATTCCTGAGAAGAAATCCTAGGTTAAGGGATTTGAGAACTAGGACGTACTCCTAAGGAGGAGGCCAATGTTAAGGGAATTTGGAACATGTGGCTTACTCCTAAAAAGGATGCCCATATTTGGGAACTTGGGGCTTACTCCTAAAGAGGATGCCCAAAATTAAGGGAACTTGAAAATGTGGGCTTATTCCTGAGAATGAGGCCCATGAATAGGGGACTTGGGGCTTACTCCTAAGGAGGATTCCCATGTTAAGAGAACATGGACTGGGGCTTACTCTTGAAAAGGAGGCTGAGGTTAAGGATCCTCTCATCTTAAAGGATGTGGTTGAATGAATGAAATGTCTAACCTTATTCAAATAAATATATGTAAATCACTAGGTTTTAAGAAATATTCTACATAATTCCATTTATATAAGGAGAAAAACAAGGTAACCATGGGAAAAATGGATTTTAAGATGGTTATGAATGCTGAATCTTGAATAAGAGAGGTGGATAGGTAAGAGGGTCACCCAAAGAGAGGTAGGCGCGTAGGTCCTACATGGGTGCAAAGGTACTGGTCGCGCAGGTATACCTATGCAAAACATAGTTACCTGCATGACGGTCAACCCAAAGGACAATATTTGGTTGAGGTTTGGCTCATGCCCTTTGAATTATCCCTAGGGGATTCCAAAAGAGTGGCACACAGGTTCTGATGAAGGGAAAAGGTAGTGCACAGGTGTGTCTATTTCCCTTAAGGGTTAAAACACCTTGGCGTGTAGGTGTTGATGAATTTCAACACTTATGCCATGTTTCCCCTATTTAGATCTTCCATTCTAGGTATGAAATTACCATATAATAGTTCGGAAGACTTCCAGAATAGACTAGGGCACCGGGAGCTCAAATATGACTTTTGGAATTTTTCCGTCCTTGAAATGGGGGGCCCACAAGGGTTATTTATTGGCTGCTGAAGACCTCGAGCGAAAATCAAATAGGGTGCCCAGGTCACTTTCACGCCCAATATGTGGCGCACAGGTATACCTACGCGACCATGATGAAACCCGTGCAGCCCATGCTGATGTAGATCCTTGTTCATGCCTTTGTTAATTTTTGATGTTTCTTCAAAGGATGGATCACTTTGGACTAAGGTATTTCCCTTTTTCGTTCGTTAGGCTCTGTGACGGAAAGGAGCATCAACAATCACCATGAATAACTCTCACATCAGGAATATAGCCATAGCTGATGGTAATGTTTCTCAGCTCTGGTCTGTACTCTCTACCATTAGTACATCTCTTCAACCTCACTCCTGATAGATTATTGAGAAGGGTAACATATCCTATTAGCATAAAAATGGGTCAAGAATACCCTTAGATACCTGGGGTTCCTTTATACCTCTATCTCCTTTAAGGAGGAAATCTCAAACCCACCCCCATCAAGGTTATGTTGGATGAGGCTGAACTAGGAACCTTTATCCTCATTGAACATAACTTGGAGCCTGATATATGCAACTTCACTCACTATTCCTTGGGATCCTTCTCCATAAGGTACATCCACTTCACATGGGAGATTCATGATCAATTTGATATTTATAATAAGGTGTTTTGGACCAAAGTCATCCCCTAGAAGTATAACTTTCCCACATGGAGGATATGGAATAGTGATGTTCCCATAGATGAGAACATCAAACATTATGGCATCCAAATGGCTTCCCGATATCCCTGTTGCAAAAATTATAGGGAGTAGAGTGTGGTCTGAATTTTTATTTATGTATATTGGGTGAGTGTAGTGTTGAACTACATCAGTGAGTTCATTACTCTTCATGCTCATAACATGGATGATCTCCCACTCCAGGAATGGTGGTTGCACAGTGTTGGTGAGAGGGGTCCAAAAAGTTTTCCTCATACCATGGTTTTTCATGTAGGTTTCTAATGCTTATGGAAGGTTAAGATCATGTTTAGGGATGAAGGGGTCTAAGCCTCAGGTAGGTCCATCTTCATTAGAACTAATAACCTCCTCCTCAATTTGGTTATACTCATCACCAATGGGCGGGAGGCTCCCACCATTCAATAGTTTCATGTGAATACTAATGATGCCCCATCCTATTAGCAGCAGTAGAAGAGGCCACTGGTTTTACTAGACCTCTCAATCTCCATGGGAATAAAACTCAATACTGATGGGTATTGCAATATGGGGGTCTTATGCAGAGTATGGGTCATATGTGACTCCACTAGTTCAGTCATTTTGGATTTTCTAGCCCTCTTGGGTCATAGACCGTCCCCTCATGAAGAGGTAAAGGCACTTTACTATGGTATTATATTAAGCCTCTAGAATATGATTGATTTATCAGTGTATGAAACTGATACAATTATCCTTAACAAATCCCTTCATGGAATTGGTTCCACTCATTGGAAAATTCCCTACATCATCAAAAAGTTTCAAAGAATGATTAACAACAACACTGGAGTAGTAAAGAATTTGAGTGAAGGTAACCAAGTCACTAACCACCTTTCTTCTCTTAATTTCATTGGTCCAGACACAATATTCTTATATAATGTTCTCAGCTTGAAGCTAGTGGGGGTCAATCTGTTTTGAGGGGATTCTCTTGGTCTTCAATGTTTTAGTCCAGCTTAGGCTCTTCGTATCCTTCGATACTAGGTCTTGTTATGTCATATTTTTTACCTTTATTATTTCTTATTCGAAACTTACATGGTGATGATCACACGTACATCTTGACTAACACATTCCTAAAGAGATCTAATTAATTTTACATGACCACATATAATGGCTATTATATATTATTGTATTTAATGAAAAAAATATTGTAGAAGTTGTATAATATTTATTGCCGATATATTATATAATATATACATATATATAATTACCTAATTTCAATCATGTTTATTGAAAAAATGATATGTGAATCATGCGTAAGTATGCCTTACCACCTTGATGATTATTACATTGTTCATTTTTCATAAAAATTATTCATGGTCTATTTTAAAAGTATAATTAATTTTAAATATGATAATTATTTATTAATTATTGATTTACAAATGATGGTATAATGACCACATAAACTATATTAAACAAACCAGAGTAATTTTGGACATACGATGAATTTCATCAAACCATATAACATAATGTTAATTTATTTTGTAATTTAATATAGAATTGTAAAAAAAAATATAAAAGTGGTTTTAAGGGTGAAATGAATATTTTATCTTAGTTTACAACATTATTTACCTGTTATTTCTTTGGATTTATATAGATATTTTATTATTTATCCAGGAATTATAATGAGTTTATGGTTTAAATATAATTTTGTGCTATGTAATAAGGGTGAAGTGTATGAGTTTGTGAATTTTTTTCATCTATTTTCATAATTATAAGGAATCCATTATGACCTTTATTTTCCAATTAATATTTTATATGAATAGTTTTATGACCATCACTAAGAAGTGATGACAATTTTATGGGTAAAAATGACTATTTTAAACCCATAGTTGACCATTAAAAGGAAACATTTTATGAGTATTCACTAACAAATAGTTTTAATAGTTATTTTCATATATACACTACTAAGATTCTTCTGATCATCGTAAATTTTATAATATTTTTCATTGGGTTTTAGTAATGATTAGGTTCAAGGATAGTGTCAAATTTAAAATTGGGAATATATTTCTTAAAAATAAAACATATTTTAAAAAAAAAATATAGGAAAAATAAATATTAGGTGGAATTTATAATGTTTTAATTTAATAATTATTTTTGTATGGGTGATGACCTAATTCTCTAAAACACCAAACCTTAATGGTTCTCAAAATATAGAATATATAATTTTTTATTTAAAAATGAATATTTTTTATGGATGGGTTCTTATAGTTGGTATCATATGAAAGGTTTAGTAAATTTTAGAGGATATGATAATGGAAGAAAATACCATTAAAAGATTCTAATTTTTGTCCATCATGATATATCATTTGAATATTAACATTATGATTCATCTAAAAAATTCTATTTATAATGATTTTACCTAGAGGAAATAGGGGAACTACTATAGGAATTAACCATGAAAAAATATCCTTCCAAATCAATAACCTGCTGTGGTTGAAGTTGGAACTATTTAGTTTACTTGTTGTGATTGATCAGTGTTCACATGCTATGAATGGTAATGGAATTCAATCTAGAGATAAACCAAACCTACTATAGAGGAACATGTCGATATTAAAGAATTTTATGACACAACAATCTATGTCATTAAGTAGGTATTATAACACATTGGTAACTTTAATAGTTATTAATGATCTTAAAAATATATTAAGAGTTAGGGTTTATTCAGAGCATCCAAAGGTTAGTCATTATATTTACCATTTTGAAGGTGAAGTTGATCAATAGATAATAATACCAGAGAAGATGAATATATTAAAAAACCAAGTTAGATGATTTTAAAAATATTTTATTGAGGAATGTGTTCCTAAGGTTTATTGATAGATGATGTAAATGAAATTCATGGAATTGATGGAGAAGGTGGAAGATTTAGTGGCTGTATATAAAGAAAACATACACTGATTGAAAAGTAAAATCCAATTTATATCTAGGATCTTAATAGTTATATTAATTTATCTTACACACGATTTAATACAAGATACCGAAGTGTGTAGTAATCAGGAAAATTTTAATGTTATGATAAACTTTTTCACTTTTTCATGAAGGTAGAAATGGAGTTTTTTTATAATAAAAAGTTTTATTACAATAAGTAAAAAATATTTCTGGGAGGTCAAAAAATGGGAATGATCCATTGATGAAATCTAAATACAATGAATTCATTTTTTTTAGATTTTGATAGGTTTGGTAAAAAATCACATAAGGGAATGTTGTATATAATCAAGAAAATGATTCCAATTTGGTAATCTTTGGAAAATTACTTGTGATTATTAAGAAAAATATCATATTAGTGGTATGATCGTTTTTGATAACAAAGAATTAGGGCTTTTTAGATGTAATGAGATGACTCATTATATGGATGTATGCCTGATGATGAGTTAAAATGTTAGAAAACAAGAAGACTATATACAAAAGGGTGTGGTGAAATTATTTATAACTTATTAAGTAAATATTGGGATATCAAATAATGTGTAATCATAAGAATTAGTTTATTATTAATATTATGGTAATGTTTAGTTTGATTTGGGGTTTATGAATACATTCATTTCATTGAATTATTTTGGTAGAATGTAAATTCCAAAATAATAAATCAAATTAGTGCTTTAGGGAAAAAACAAGGGGGGTATTACTAATGAACTAATAGTTTAAAAATATATTATTATTTTTATTTTTTGAAATTGTTTCCAAGAAAGCTTATTGCCTTACCCATTAAATAATTTTATATTATTTTGTGTGTGGATTGGATTTAATTTTATCAATGTAAAATATATTTCATATAAAAATAAGTTATTTTATAAAATAACTTTATATTTTTATATATGAATAAATTCATATATCTCATGACATATCAATAATATGAAAAAATATTAATATATAGAAATGATAGTAATGTTGCTCATATTTTCAAAATTATGGGTCTAATAACATTAGTGATGTGCTAGAAGGAAAAAAATATCTATATTTTTTCCAGATGACTTCCATGGTAGTATAAATTTGAATGATAATGAGTTTACTATTAACTCAGTTTGTAATGCTAAGAAAATTTCAAAACATCCTTAGAAAATTCATCAAGTAGATGTTTTTCAATCGAAAACATTGTTCCGGGAAATACTGGATAAAGGTTTCATTCATCCTAATACATAATAACGAGGTTATCATATTTTCTTTTAAAAAAAATAATTATGGCTCCATAATTCAATATATTGAATATAGAGAATTTAATAATATCACTTTTACTAATAATTATATGCTTCCTTATATATATGAATTGTTTTTCACCTTTATAGAGTTTATTATATTTTAATAGATTTTCTCAGGTCTGGGTTCCATTGGCTAATTGTGAAGGAAGATAGATTTTTCCATGAATATTGGGATAATTTTTCCATCATTTCTGTTGATAATATATTACCTTATTAACAAATTAACGAGGATGTTGAAGAACAACTAAGGATTAATCTACGAACCAAGAATAAAAATAAGTTATACATAAAATTTACGAAATATTATTTGTGGTTATAAAATTTTTTATTCCTTGGGAATATCATTAATAAATATAGAATAAAATTGTATCCATATCAGACTAATGTTTTTAATTAATTTAAAATAAAAATAGATGTTACTGAGAATCATAGTTCTATTTTATTAGAAGTAAATTAGTGGCCTTTTTTAAAAAACATTTCATGGTTATCCATCCCACTAATCAGGTTTACATTATAATGATCTAGGTAAATCTAGGTAAATGAATTTAAGTAATTTTCCCATAATTTAAAAAATATCTATGAATACTTTGGTTTTTTCTCTTCCAAAGAAAAATTATGAATTTTTCTCTATAGTGATTCTTTATTAAAATGACATAATTTTTTAATGTAGAATGATAAGGTAATTTATTGTTAATTATGTAAATTAAAAACTCATGAGAAAAAAATTAAAATATATGACCTTGAACTGGAAGATTAAATGTTTACATTTAATATTTTGAGAAATAATTTATATATATATAAAAATGAAATATACATTGAGCATTAAAAATTGAATCATATTTTCAATAAAAAATAGTTGAACATGAAACCGAAAAGATATATGGAATTAAAAAAGATCATTATTACCGAATTCATTACCATCCATGTAAATAAGTATTGTAGATCATTTAGGGAGTCATAAATATAATTCAATATTATCTTTGTTATGTCTCGAAGAAGTAATTTGGATAAATTTTTGAAGGATGTTGGCCTATAAATTTTTTATTCAAGAACTCTCTATTTTTTATGTGTCTATACAATCATCTTTTTCAAGCTGGATTAAGAAAACTAAGAAGGAAGATAGTGTTTGGTGGGAAAAGGATGAATTGGTAAATATTAGTTATATTCTAGAATTTAATATAATATAATAAGGTGTTTTGAGAATTTAAAAAAGGCTACATGTTTCATGAGACACAAATTTAATGAAATAAGAATTTAGTGAGGATCATGCTTCTATATTTTATATTAATCGTAAAACATGAAAAATTTATAGAGACATTTGAGAAAATTTCTCATGGAAATGAATGGAGAACATCATTAGTACTTTTCCTATGACATATTGTAATTTTCCAAATGTTAAAGCAAAGTTAAAATTACCAGAAGGGGTATACCTTTCTCTTCCAATCATATAATGGAAAATGGAGAATATATTTATAGATTTCATGTTTGGAATACCAAATACATCTCAAGGAAATTATTTGATATGGATGATTGTTGATTGATTTACTAAATATTCTCATTTTAATCCCATTAGAGAAAATGTGTATTTGAATCAACTCCACTAAATTTATGCTAATGTGGATATTATATTTTATGGACTCCCCCAATCCATTTTTTCTGAAAATGCTACTATGTTTACTCTTAATTTTCATAAAATTTATGAGAAGTTTTTGGGAGATAGATTAAATTTTAATATACCTTTGCATCCCTAATATGATAAATAGTAAGAGAGAAAAATTAATAATTTAAATGATATGCACAATATTATTCAATGGATGATCTAGGAAGCTAAGATCAAAATCTGAATTTGGATGAGTTTTCTATTAATAATAGTTTTCATTTCAGTGTAGAGAGGGAATCATTTGAATCGTTATATTGAATGTGGTGTCTTAATTCATCTTTCTAGGATGAATTCAAAAAAATAAATATTTTGGGAGAAAAATTAGTACCAGTAGCGGTGTAGAATGTGAATATGATTTATAAGTAGATGCTGATGGGTTACAACATTAATAAAAGTAATATATATAAACAGAGAAAAGGTATTTCATATGATATAGGGGATCATATTTTTCTTAAAATATCAAAATAGAAAATTGTTATGAATTTTGATAAAAAAGGAAAGATAAGTATGTTGTTTAATAGACCATATGAACTTATAGAGAAGAATATGTCTTTTTATTATCAAGTGTCCTTTCTTATGATTTTATCTCCAATATATGACATATTTCCAGTTTTGTTTTTGTGAAAATATTTTTTGTATACGTCATTTTTTATATTTTGAAGTGGTTCAGTTAGAAGAAGAACATTTTAATGAGGAATATACTATATTGATTCTTGACTTAAGAGAAAATGTGTTACCAAATAAATATATTTACTACAGAAAGGATTGGATTAAAACACCTCTGATTAAAGAATTAATATTTCAATAAAAAAATCTATGATGGAAAAATATCCCCACTTGTCTATGTAATGAATATAATATTGAGGAATATATTTCAGAATGAAATGATGAATAAAAGAACAATGGTTGTGTTAACAGTAAATAAATTTCATATATTTTAAATATTAAATTTTTAGACCATATATAATTATATTCCCTATAAAAATGTTAGGTATTTCTTCAATCAAATCGAGAATGAATTATTAAAAACCAAAATGGGTTATCATGAATTATATTGTTTTGAATAAAATTTTTATGTTAAAATTATTTAATATTAATAATGAAACATAACTTCATTTTTTATTTCATCATGGAAAATTTAGCTAATGATGAATCATTCAAAATTTCCAAAAATCATTATTTTTTGATAAATAGTGAGAAATTATAATTTTTCATGAAGCCTATATTTTCCTTACAAGAATTTAGGGAGCTTAGTTTGGATTAAAAACATTATCAATGTATAATTAGTTCAAATATTTAATTAATAATCACATTATAATTTATATAATGAATTTACACCTGAATCTGGAATATAAATATTTTTATATATAAATATCAATTTTAAATACCATTTTTTGTTTACTTTTTCTTATATGTATTTAAAATAAATTATTCATACTCTATTAATTTAAATTGATAAAATTAATCCCATATTTAGATTAAAATAAATTAGTAATTTATAATATTAGAAACATAATTTTTGTACATAATAAATACTAAAAATAGAAAAAACATGTGGCAAATATTAAGTATAAAATAGGTTTTTTGAGTTGGTTAAGCTAAAGAGAGAAGCATTAAAAAGACCTAATAATTTATATAAATCCAATTTTAAATCCATATTTTAACCCTATATCATATTATATATTAATATGGCCCATTTTGGATCTATTTAACTATAGTAAAACGTTGATTCATTTTAATCCTTTTAAAAGTACAATTGAGTAATCTTCCCCACTTATAAATTACAACCAACCTCCTCTAATATCCATAGTTCATGAGAAATTTTCATCAAGTAATCCCAATAAGAATATATTTTTTAAATCCCTTCCCATGCCTAATATGGCATGTTTTGATCATAAAACCAAACTAGGATGGCTTTAGGTACATACCTAAAGAGGTTTTTGAATAAGAGGTATTGTTTTTAATCGATTGTTTTGGTTTTTCTTATTTTACATTCTAAAATTATTATTCAAAAATATTTGAATAATAAAATCAATATATTTCATATATTTAAATTTTATTATTTTAATGAAATAACATATATCTATATCCTTCTCCAGTCATAAGAGAAATGAAACCATTATTTTTATGCGTGACAGACTATCACCTCGTGAAATGATGTAATTTTTTATCCATCCTCTCATTTAATTTTTGTTTAAAATGTAGGATTTAAAATATAAATATGATATTCATGATATATTTATTATTCTGAAAAGATAAATTATCATCTACTTCCATATCTTCCAATAATTAAAAAATGACGATTTCAAACACGTGTATGTGTGGATTACCCCTCAACGAAGCAATGAGATTCATTTTTAAAAAACATAGCACATGGATGATATATATAATATTATATAAATAATTAATATGGTATTTCTTTAATAATAATACTTTTTAATGATAAAATAATTCTTACCTTATTTTTATCATGTTCCTTGAAAAAATGCAATGTTACTCAGGATTTTGTATGGCTTACCATATCAATGATCATAACATAGTTCATTTTTCCTAAACATAATTATTGGTTTGTTTAAAATTTAAATTTGTGCATAAAAAATAAATTGTTGTAATAATTATTACTCTAGAGATGATTTAATAATGGCCTCATTTTCCATTGTAAAATTAAAAAAATTATTTTGGGAATATGATTCAAATATCATAAAAACGTTTGAATTGAAGCTAATTATTTATGTTGTAATCAATAAAATGGTGACAGATAAAATAAAAGAAATAATAAAACTAAACATAATTCATCATTATTTAATTAAGATAATTTTATTATTATGGAATGTAAAGAAAAAACATGATGAGTTAGACTAGATGTAATAGACACCTTGTCTTAAAATACCCAGTTAATATTTCTTATGGATTCTTTTTCTAAATATTTTATTTATGTACATATTCATGAAAAAAATTATTCATCTATTGGTATATATTTAAATGAATTATAATTTTTTTAAATATTTATTTACTTAAAACAATTTCAAAATGAAACTTTTTACCTATTTTATAAGGGGAACGTTAAAAAATGTAAAAAGAATGTTCTGTTTTATTATATATGGACAATAAGAATTTCAACACTCTTAAATCCATAATTTAATGTTTGGATTCAAATAAAATATTTATTCTTTTATTTAATTAAAATTTTATTTCATTTTTTTTGTTAATTTAAAACTTGGATTTTAATGAAAAAAACATTTAAATATATAATTTTTTTTTCTTTTTTGGTTTAATAAATATTGTTTGTCTATGGTGATGAATATGAAATAATTCATTTATTATGATTATGATATTTTTATTGGGAATTTTAAATGATGATAATAATTCTTGATAGAGATCAGTATGGTGGGTGAGCCCAATATAACTCATCCTGATGAGTGAGCTCGATATTTCTCTCCAATGTTTTAGTTAAAGGTATTGAGTTAACATATTAGGTTTCTCCTAAAATAATATTGGAACATAGATATTATTTTTTTCTATTTTTAACAGTGATTGTAGGAGATATATGGAAATTAATTCCAAAGATCCTATAAGATTTATCTATTTCTTATCTCGGTTCCCACATATATATTATTATTTTACAATGTAGGTTAATGATATTTTTGTTTAATGGGGTATTTTTTCTACTTTTTATGGGTGAAATGCATAAATTTGAGAATTTGTTTTGTGTTTTTCATGATTAAAAAACATTTCCATGATTTATTATACCATTTAATATTTCTTAAAAAAATATTTATAAAATTATTATATAAGGGAAGTTTCTTTCTTGGTTATTAAAATGTTTATTTTGAACCATATTTTAATTTCAAAATGTAATTTTTTATGAGTATTCCTAGAATAGTGAATTACATTAATTATTTTTATTTTTCCCTTACCGATCATTTTTTCCTTAACAGAATTGTTTTTATAAAATCTTTTAAGGATTATTACGCAAAAAATGAGGTCAAGATGTACATTGTGGTGATATGTCGTGAAATTTTTTTAAATCTTAAATTTCTTTTACTGTGGAAAAAAATATAAATTGAGTGGAAGTATCAGCCTTATGAAGAAATATTTTTTAATTTTATTGTTGATGAAATAATTCTGAAAAAAACTAAATAGTATAGATAATCAAACTATAATAGTGTGAGTTATTGAATTAAAACCGAAGATTATGTGTTTTTAAAGGTGGGCCTATATGATAATAGTATTAAAAGAGAGATGGGAATAAAGAAACTATTTTTATGATTATTTTTATACAAAAACGTATATATTATGATTATGATATGTTCCCATGGCACATGATTGATTATGTAGGATTATTCACTATTATGTATTATGAATTTTGATTGAAAATACCTTATTATATAATTCATTATTAAATATCATTATATGATTAAGTATCCTTATAGTATGTTTTAGTTATGTTATTTTAGGCATATTCTTATTTTTTTGATCACATATGTTTATTGATTGAGATTTATTATGTTTTCCATTATTGATAATCTGATCAAACCTTTTCTAATGTTTTCCTTACATGTTTTATAATGAAAAATTTTAAGTATTATATAAATACTAAGGGTTATAGAATAAAATAATATAGTGGGAAATGATGTAAATATTTTATTTACCAGTTGTTTATCTATCTAACCATCCAAATACACTAAATTTCTATGGTTCTAGCTTGTATCATATTGAAATGTAATGAATATTATAATAATAATATGTTGTATTTATGTATGGAAATTTCAGGGTCACTAAATAACTAAACCTAGAAATAAAATTTTGGAGTTTGAGTTTACAATAAACTAATGTAGCAAGATAATTTCATGAGGAGTCAACTAAAAAAATTAATTGTCCGCAGGTGTATAATTTTAGCGAAAAGGGAATATATTTTATGGAGCATGTTAACAAGAATTAAATAGTGTTGGGATTGAAAAAACATCAAACCCAATCACCATGTAGGAATGATACATTTCATAGCCCAAAAAACAGAAAGGCATAAAATATATGAATAGTGAAGGAACGTAATAATATATAGTGTATTTTATGTTATTAGTGTGGTAAAATGGTGGGCCATATGGTTTTTGTCTGTAGATATCCATGTGACGTGGTTCTTAGCTTTGATCGTGGTGTTAGATCCCATTAAAACGAAACTTAGAGGGATCAATTAGATCTGTCCCATTTCAAATGTTTTGATAGTGATTAAAACTCATATAATGGCCACATACAGTGAGCCACCACTAAAGATATAGAAACAGTGTATGTCACTTCTAGTTCTTGAACAGTTTGGCATCAGCTTCGGTGTTCCCTCTATTAATGTTCATCACATATGTTCTTCGACTTTATCAAACCTAGAAGTTAAGGGAATGATAACTTTATGGAAACGGTGGAGGCATATATGGTGTATCTAATTTTTAAGATACTTGGAGGTTGGTTGTGTCCCTGTGTTTTTCATGTGTGGTAGGCAGATCGAGATTAAGAAACCACAGTTTTTATAGTCAATGGATTGTTGTTGTAAATTTCAGTGGTGGCAAAGGTGGTTGTGGTTGACATGTTAAATAACATGCTTCGGTTTTCCCCTTGGGGTCCAAAATTCAAAATTAGCTTTCAATCCATCAATATGGCTCTTTAAATCCAATTTGTAGAATTTTTAATAATATAATTTCATGACACATAAAAAAAATTGGTCTATGTGGCTAAAGGGACTTTGAGCCACCTTAGTCCATTAGGTGAAGGTATTTCAGTCCATCTGGGTCTCCAAGGCTATAAATGGGGGACCATTACATCATGTTGGATCAGTTCCAAACCATTTTAGAAACAAAATATGAAATTCGGCACATGATGATTAGACTAATGCTCTTAGAATATACATTTTAAGACATCAAAATGGGGAGAAAGTAAAGACTAACCATGGATGTGATGTCAAATAATATAGTGATAGATATAGAAGATAAGGAAAGGGGATGCTTTAGGGTTCAGTCTTAGTCCTGGTATAAGGGGTCTTTTATTGGCCTAGTAACCCTGGTCCTATAGGTGATTTCCTGAAATTTTATCACCAGGATATTAGGCCACATCAAATTTCCCTATAAAACCATTTGAAAATTGATTTATCCATAATTAAAAATTTAACAAATCTATGTTCTACATAATATTAGTATTTATAGTGGGAATATTTACTATTCATGATATGTTTGATTTTGGAAATTTTGAGAAAAACACTCTAGGTGACTTTGTATTATTTTTTTTGGTTGTTTGTGTTCGTTGAAAAAGAATGTTAAAATCGTAAATTTTGTAGTTCAAGTGTGAATTTTGAAAATGTATATTGATAATTCTAAATGACAAAGGTATGAGAGCTTTGGAATCTGTTTATAAATTTTTTTTATATGTATGTTGTGTTTCCATGTGTTTTCAAAAAAAATTGGGGTATAGAATTTTTAATAAGGAAAAAGATTCATGAAAATGCAGTTCCAAGACTACCTCATGAAAATATGGAATGTCATAAAGTTTAAAAAATATTAGTTGATTCATGAAAGTATGTTTCATGATGGTTATATGTTTTGTGAGGGTAGTGTCTTATAGGAAGACCCGTTGTTTTTTAAAATCATACAAGAATTAAAAATATACTAAGAAGGTCAGTGAAGAAAGGGACTTATACAAAAAAATGAACAGTTTCAAAAAAGGTTGTGGTCGGTGAGATAATTTCATAACGGGAAAAAAATCTTTCTAAAGGAATATACCCCTACCCTCCATACAAGGAGATGAGAAATAAATAATTAAAATGAAAAGGTAATGAATTTATGAAATAGTTTCACGAGTTATTTTCTTACATGATAAATTTAAAATATTTTTAGTTATGTAAATATATTAGTTGTGTCAATCTAGAAAACGTTTTTTTTTGAAATCTTATAGATCTTCTTGAAAGGTATTATATTTTAAAAAAAGGAATTTTTTTGTGAATAATAGGAATTTTAAAAAAATATTATCATTGGATACACAAAATTGATTCTCACACAACCCATAAAGAATTAAATATAAATTTTGTGTAAAAGTAGTTTTCATGATGCACATGAATTCTGAGCTTCATGATAGAAACATTGAGGTGTAAAAAATATTTATTCAAATGACATATTTAAAAATATTATAGGGTGTTAGTGTGTAGAATTTTTTTAGCGAGTATTGAGTTTTCAAATAATAATTGGTAGTTCACCTAAAATTATAGTGATTATAATCTAAAAAGTATTACTATAGTGAACTTTTGTGTTTTTTTTCATCAGAACATTACACCATTGTTCCCCTTTTACCAGACCAGATAAGGGGGAAAAGTATAATTGTTGTTTCTCGTACATATTATCATTTTTTCAAACACCTATTCTCTAAGGGAGGAGAATATTATTTTTTTTAAGAATAAAAAAGGATCCAAAGAGAGGATTGTTTATTCTTTCATACCAAGATTCACCCCACCCCTCTCAAGGAATTTATCTGAGTATATCCAATAGTTATATATTTAATTATAAATCATAAGGAAAAAATCAATAAAATTTTCATCAATAGTGGAAATGACCATGCCAAAGGATTTTAAAAGAATAAATTCATTATAGTTGAAGTCATTATAATGTATGATGAAAAGTTGTAATAAATTTTTATTCATTCAAGATGAAGATTCATTGATGGAACCAATTGTGGAACAATATGATTCAATAAGAATATAATTAAATAACTAGACATATATCATGAAATTAAATGTTTAGAAGGCCAAAATCACTGAAATTTGATAGAGATAAAGTTATAGAGACAAACAATGAATTTTGGAAAATAGTTATACTTCTCTTATTATTATAAATTAAGATGTTTTTCTAAGATAATGTTATTACAACCCATTTATCTATCACATTTTCATTCATAGTATATTACATAAATATAAACCAAATAAAATCTCAAAATATTATGAGGCCAAGTGTATTTTTGAATTTTTGTATATTGTACAATGATATAAATATGGTTCATATACATTATTTAAAAATTCCAAAACATTCCCTTGTATTCCATTGATTTATAATATATCACAAGATTAACTAGGAATGTACATAAGAAAGGGGTAAGATATAAATCGCAGTAAGTGAAAAATTAAGAAATTACATGGGGAAAGTAATACATGCAAGTTAAGAGGAATATAAAGGTGACATGAAAGGGTGATAATCATAAAATTGAATACCAAATAATTATATAGTATTATTAGATCAATGTAATATAGGAATATCTAAACAATAAAAAAATGAAATAATAAGAAAATTTCAAGGATTTACAATAAGATATAATAAAATAATGTGCACAGGAAAAACGTCACTAAAATATATATGGTATCTTAAGGGGTAAAATTATTATCCAATTCATTATAGGGTTATATAATAAATACACACTAATGATGTTCATATTATTTAAATTCATTTGTGTCCCACATTGATCCTACAACAGAAGAATGTATTTAATCAATTTTAATCAAAGGATTTAGAAGTGTGGGATATATAAATGTAATTTTAAAATCAATGAAGTACAGTTTTATCTAGGATAATAATTATGTGTGGAAATGATGATGGTTCTTCGCAACATAAATGTTTTCCCTGGAAAATCACAGGATAATTTTGATAGCATAATGGGAGTACACAAAGGCCTATAGAAGGGTTTAATGGGAAAGAAAGAGGTCTCTATATACTTATGAATTATATGTACATAAAAGGTATGTTTGTGAAACAATATTTCTAAATTATCAATTTTCAATTCAACCTTTGTATTAAAAAGAAACTACTTGAAATAAAAAGGATGAGTTCGGGGTACCCTATCACGATAATGTTTTTCAAAAATATTAGGACACGATTATTACGATATTGGGAATACATTAAGAGGGATTTATATAGGGATAGAGAGATAATATAATTCTGAATTTTTTATAAGTGAACAACAGTAGGTGGTTGGGAGTGTATTTTTTAAAAAATAGGGGTGAATTAATTATTAATGTATAATCTTTGATTTTGGAATCTGTATAACAAATTAATCAAAAACAAAAACATTACCATGGATTTTACCATGGTTTCATCCAACTAGGAGTGTTTTTATTCAAATATATTAGGATAATACTATTTTATTTGTGGAAGTGAGTTATGCTCATAAGTAACTAATTTTAAAAACTAAAAATATAACATTGGTCTCCAATGATTAATTTAAGAATTGTAAAATTAATCAAATTACTTTGAAAACATTATTTTAAATTATAAATCTATGTTTTATCATGGATTGCCTTTATATTATTTATTACAACAATTTGGGAAATTATGATGTTATATAAGATATCGTATACATTTAATATATTTAATTTTTAGTCAAAAATATGACTGCCACAAAATATTATGAAAAATTACCATCGGATAATTTTAATATGATGATTTCAAAAATTATATTTATTTTATCAAAATAAATATCCAAATAAAAAAATTTCAAATTTCAAATAAAAATACTTAATTATGGGTAAATAGTTATTTTACTGATACTACCATCTTTATATCCTTTATAAAAATTAAATTTCACATCATTATATTATAATATCATTTATGTGTAAGAATATTATTTGATAATAAAATTTTATGAATAATATATTTATTTAATAAATTCTTGAATTTATAAAAAATATTTGTATTATTTGAAACTATATAATTACCATAAATAAAATGTTCATTTCTTCATGTTAAAAATTTAATTTTTATTAAAATAATTTTTAAATAAATAGGTAACAATACAATGGGATAAATATAAATATTTTTTCACAAAGAATAAAATAAGATAATTAATATTATTTTTTTATAGATACATGAACCCTTTTTACCCCAAATACCACCTTAAGTGTAAGGTGTGCGATGATAGTGATTTCATGGTGTGGTTTAGCAAACATGGTTTTGTACAAAATCTAAATATAAATCAAATTATCTAAAAAATTGTTTTATTCATGTTTTACTTGAATAATTCTATCTTAGTCTTGGTTGAGGGGAAATCCAAATGATGCCATGTACCATTGAATAAATGATCAATGAGATTCATTGGGTAAAATATAATATATGAGGACATTGGCACTTCTATAAGTATCAATTAGAGTTTATCATGTTACTTAGCATATTATAGTCCATTTTATCACATTTAAACTGTTATATTGTCAACATTAATGATGCGTATCAGTCATTTAAATCTGATAATATATATTTTATAAGGGGTAAAATTTCATAAAATAGTGTGTGGTTTTTCTCTAACTATGATATATAATAAAGAATTTATTCATTCTTAATATAACACAATTTATAGATGTTTGGGTCATTACATTAATCCCCTATTTAAATATATTTTCTAAAAAATTTCATTTCATACATAAATTCAAATGAGGGATATTCTACTTAATTTCATATTCTAGTTCCCTTGTCGCCTCAAAAAACATGTGGTTCCATCATGGGACTTACACCAGGTGATTTGTATTTCATCATAGAATTTTGTATCTATAATATATGATCTTTAATTGATTCTCTTTGAATTAGTTTTAATTCTCTAGTGGTACCACCTCTGGATTCAATGCAAATGGGGGTACTGGTACATACTTCGTAAAGAGTAATACAAGGACCGTATCATGTACTTGATGTAAGATAGGTTGGAATTTGTATCAATAGACCAAAATATAGACGCGATCAAGAATATTCTTGGGGTCGATGATGCTTGGAAAACTCCTTCCCTTCTTTCCAATACTCATGAATTTCTTCCACTGAGATATATAAAGGAACACATTTTCTCCAACCTCAAACTCTAGGACTCATCAATGACTGTCTTTATAGATTTTTATTGACTCAAGGTGGGTTTAATAAAATATTGAATATTTTGAAACATATCATTAATATATTAGATAAGATTATATAAGAAAGATGCCCTCTCTTTAACATTATCACAACATGTTGGATTCTAACACCACTTCCCATACAAAGCCTTATATGGTTTAATTTTAATGATTTAATGGAAATATTTGTTAAATGGTAACTAAAATAGGTGAATTTGTTTATCCCAATATCAATGTTAATCCATTTAACATTATCTATACTATGAAATAGGATTTTCATTCATGGATATTACCTGTTTTTTTTATGAATATTCAATATATTACAGAAACACATTCCCAAGATCCAAAATATTTTAGTGGATTTGGAAATATAGAACAAAATTTTAATAATTTATAGATGATCATAAATGATTCCGATAAATATCTTCCATTTAGTATTGTTCACAAACATATCTTACCTAAATCTATTATTTATAACCTTGGAAAGGAAACATAAGAAATGGTGAGCTCTGAACTTCATTAAGTGTAATAAAGGAATATATATAAGCATAACATGAATATAAGGGTGTGAGAACTAGAGAATAACTATTAGAAAAGAATACCTTTCATTTTATAAATCATAATATTCATTCATGGAATAAGGAGATGTAGTTCGTGATACATCAATCATAAAGAAATCAAAAAACGTGATCTTTGAGGGAATTACATTGGAATAAGGCATAAATTTGTGGAATAAACATATGTTTATACAATTTTTTAGATGTATAAATTAATATAGGATTAGTAATTAAGTTAGGGGTATTAAATCAGTACCTCACTTATAATTGTGGACATGTAACCAGTTCAATGCAAAACATTATGGACAAAATAGACCTATCCACACAAAACATTATTGAAATGAATTACATGTCCACTCATCACATAGTGAACAAGTAATATAGGTCACTCATAATAGTGTGAACATATAATAAAGTTTATGAATGACATTATGAACATGTAATTTTTTGGGAATAACATATTTACTCATTATTTATCTATATTTACCAATTTCTTTAGAGGAAGATATAGGTCCCATTTATATTTGTTTATCAGATAACCATCATCACAAAATGAAAATCATATATATGTGTTCCACATGATCACAAACAATTCAACATATTAGAACCCATGAAATGAAAATCGTTTAATAAAAAATTATTTATAACATAAAATTGAGATAGGGAAATGGTTTCATCATTTCTTAACCATTTCATCAAATATTTACCCATGGAAAAATAAATTTTCTTCATAAGCATTTTATCAGGGTATATCATGTGGGAGAGAAACTGTTTTTATAAATATTTTTTAATCATTGATATATACAATACAGAGATATAATACGAATGTTATTCTTTTATCATATCTCTAGTGAAACAAAAATTAATATCAAATAATGCCATCTTAAATGGAAATTGATTTTGAATGGACACATAGAGCATTTCATGAAAAAAACGAATTCTCATTGAAAATCACTTTTAAAATATATATTCATAAAAAATAATGGATAACGTTTTCAATTATAATATAAATTGAATCCTTTATAGGTATATTTAAAATAATATAATGGTCATAGGGGTGGGAAACTCGATTTATTTCATTCAAATATTAGTTTTACAATTTTGGTCCAAGCCAAACATGCATTGTTTTGAAAGAAAAATGAATGTATATTTAAAAAAATTTAAAAAATAAAACAACGTAATATTTTTATTTTAAAAATAGTAGGATAGTAGTAAAAAATTGAAATAATTTTATGAAAACATGGTTTTATAAGGAAAACATATTTTCAAGTGAAAAGAGGATTTTTTCATAAAAAATATTTTTTAAAATTTTTAGTACATAAATAGATAAAAATATAGAGAAAACATATATAATCATGAAATAACCAAATTATATTAAATTTCATTACTTTATTGTTAAATATATCAAAAAATATCATCATTGGGAGCATAATCCTAAACAAGACTGATAAAGAATGAGATTGTAACATAAAACTCTTACAAATTATATAATATTGAATAATAATCCCAATCAGAGGATAAAATTAAATAAACATAAAATATAATGAGAATAAATAAATTCATGATATTACATTTCAAAAGGTCTACATACGAACCTCATAATATATGATATGTGCATAACATTTCGACTTTTCAACAACTATAAATGAAAAACAGATAACTAATATTATATCTTTAAAAAATTATCATAATATAATAAATGAAATATTAAATAATTATATGTATCTCGTATAGGGTGTGTTAATAAAAAATGAGTGTCACACCACACTGTTGAGGCGGGATTCCTCCCGCACATGATCGATGTTATCATCATTCACTTAGTTTAATGGTAAACTCTAAATGATATATTAACATTTTAGAATGATATACATTTAATTTATGTCATTATTATTTCATTTATATCAAATATATTTGTCCCTATCATATTTTAAGTAAATAGTTAGTGAAAAACTAATTACATTACTTCACAATATGGTAGAGATCCATAAACACGAGTGATGTTATCAAATCGCCTATGAAATAGAATGAAAAAATGTATATATGTTATAATGTATCAATAGGTATAATTATTATATAAATAATATATATATATAGATATATATATATATGCAGTACATCAATTATCATAGCCAACTGTGAGAGGTGTTATTGTAAAAATTAATAACATCGGCTCATGAGGCGGTAGTCCACCCTATACACGAATGATGATTTTTTAATCCATTTGAAGAAATTTGTTATGGATGAAGATAAATATTTTTTAAAAAACATATTACTATATATAACATTATTCTTTTATTTTATGTTCGTGATATAATAAATATTTAATGATGTGGTGGAAGAAATAAAAAAACACTCATAGATGAACATTGCCTCTTATTTGGGTCTCCTCCTTATGTTTTCACCAAAAGGATAAATAGGTTGGTTTTTTATCCAAAATACATATTCTAGGATGTGTTCAGGGAATTTGGGAAGTTATTTGGATAGGTAATTGTCAAAAAATAGTATTATGTTTTGAATAATATAGGATATGTGTGGTCATTTATATTTTTGGGAGAGGACACACTTGTTATTTCTAAATTAAGTAAGTGATCCCATGTTTTTTTAAATGTCACAAGGATCCAAAATGGGACATTATAGAACCATATATGTGTAAAAGTTGAAATAAGGCAATAAAAAAGATTTTATAAAATTTTATAGTTCATTTTAACCCTTATCATATCTGTTTAACCACCAATAAAACCAATTTTTTTCTTAATATTGGTAATTGATTTTAACTAAATTCACTATTAGTTTTTATAAATTATTAATTGTACCAAATTAGATAATATAAATTATGATGATTCGAAATATTGGATCAATATTTCAAAATTTTGTTCAATGAATTGCGAAAACAAAATTTAAAATTAATTTGGGAAACACCCTCAGAAAGTGGGTTCTCTAAAGGGAAAGTGTTTAGAAGGATACAACGATTTTATATCAAATATAAACACAAAATATATTCAATGTACCTAAATTGGATTAAAATATTTATAATTAAACTAATATAAATTTATAACCAATCGATAATACAATATATCCTTAAATATAATGTAATTAAAAATGTAGTTTTCAATTAAAATTAATCCTTTTCACTATTCAATAAAAAATTAAACCTTTCATAAAAATAAGAAAATTCAACATAAACAAATTCTGATATTCATATTTCTACAAAAAAGAAGTTTATATAGTTATATATTGTTCTTAGATGTAGGAAAAATAATTTAAAAATAAGTTCACTAAATATAATGAGACTAATTTTTAGATAATAGTGTTTTATGTGAAAATATGATTATCATATAATCTGGTTAGAAAATACCTATTATGAATTTTAAACATTTAATTGAATATAAATTATATAAATTTCCTTAAAATCATTCTCCAAGTGTTATTAATTAAATTTATTGAGTTAAAACATGTTTATGTTCAAAAAAATTGTACTTCATAAAATAATTTACAAAGGTTAAGGACTTATTCAATAGATTACTATGTGATCTTAAGGTACCAAACAATATAGTGGAAGAGGATCCTCAAGGAAATGCAGTTGGCTTGGATGCTCGCACAAAATCAAATGACACTACTCATCCTAGGGTGAAAAGGGTAACAAATCTAGTGGAGTTTGAGGGACATCCAAACATTGATTCATGACTATTGTAGGTCCATGAATTAACCTAATATTATATAAATAGAATGTTTGACACTGATGGGATGGATTTTTAGAAACCCGATGTTATGCAGGATACCCATACAGGGAAGGTAGGACATTGGTTTGTAGGCCAGTTCTAGTGGCAAGAGGACTTTCAAATATCTATCCATTTTGAAGGTTTGGAGATCATGTCCCATGATCGAGAAAAGGGAATTATAGGGAAAATATTAAGAGGGATAAATATAGGTGTGGTTCTCCTAGTTAGGGATATAGGAGATATCATCTTGTCTATAGGGAAGAACAAAACGGGGGAAAGGATCACTAATACCTTCCAAAGCCAATGGATACTAGGTTATGTAAAAAACAAAATTAATATAGTTCAAATGTAGGAATATTGATAATATTTAAGGAAGTCTAGTGTTTAACTCTGGTGAGGTTGGTGAGGTCAAAGATGGTGCGGAGAAATAAGATAACAAGAAACACATATGACTTCTTTTACATTCAAAATAAAAACTCGTGAAGGAGTTTCTTTATATAAGTGCTACATAAGAAAAGGCTGAAACTTTAATGGGTAGGGCACATTGGGTGGATGTTAATAGTGATCAGGCTACATGGGATGACAAGAAATACCTTATTTCGATGAGGGGTTTCGATGAAGGGACAACAAGTAAATAGGAGAAGTCCCAAACTTGGGGTATGTTGTCGGATCACTTTGAAGACATTATACATGAAAATCCAGATGCTCACGTGCACAACATTACCTATAAACTATTTGGGGAGTAATCTCGTAATATTCTTAAGAAATGATTTAATAATTATGTGTTTTTAATGATTTTTTCCTCCTTGATGTACTTTTTGGTTTCTGACAGTCCCTTAAAAGTGTATAGTAATAAAACAAATTCCATCAACAATGTTTTAATAGTATGTCATGTTTTTTAAAACTCGAAAATGGGTGTAACGTAATCCTATAATAGTGTTTTGTGTAAAGATATATATTAATTAATTTTAATTTATTAGAGAAATATAATTTTTAATAACTTTGGTGTCATATTCTACACCCCTTAAAAGTTTTTTTGACATATAAATTCAACACTTCAGTGACCAAAACATAGGATTATTCAGTGTCATGTTTTTCTTATTTTTCAACGTAGCTTTCATAAGTTATTGGTTTCTCTACAAATAATTTTACCGTGTGATTGCTCTTCTTTTTTAAAACTTTATCTACATGTACTGAAATCTATAACAGTCATTATTATTATGAACTATATTTCTCTATAGGTGAGAACATTGAGTTCAATACATGTGATGGATCTGGTATGTACTTCCTCATGAGTGATACATGAAACACATTATGAACATGAGAATGGTTTGGTGGATAATAAAAATGATAAGACACTATCCCCATATGATCCAATATTTTAATGAGGCCTATATATCGAGGGATTATTTTTCCCCTCACTCTTACAAGGATATTTTCAAAAAAACACATTCCACAAAATTCAATTTAAAGTTCATTCTGACAATTATCATCATAACTTTCTATCTACTTTTTTGGAGTACTTACATTTTATTAAATAGATCTAACCTTCATTTTCATATCATTAACTAAATCAGATCCCATTATCTTTATTTATGAAACATAATTCAAATACATTAAAATTTAATCATAATGATCCCTCAAAAATATCAGGTGAAAAATATTATTGTAAAGACAATCAAATTGAGGAACATGTGATTCCACAAACCTTCGAAATTCAATGAATAAGAAATTACGATATACTATAGAGTTTGAATTATTCAAAAGTACTAAATCATAACTATATATCAATATCTTCCATAAGACATCCCCAAAACATTAAGGTAAGCATTAGATCCCAATCATGAAAAAATAAATGAGGTACTAAATGCAACCTCACACCTTCTGTAATGTGGATTCTGGAACGTTGATCTATAAGCAAATATTCTATGGTTATAACAAAACCGTTGACTTCATATGTTGATTAATAACAAACCATAATTACCACTACATCCATGATTAGATAAATCGGAATGGTTTTCCATTTATGTAATAATATTTTTATAAAAATCCATTCCACATTAAATTAATTTATCAATAAAACATATATGAAACCAAAGGGTTGTATTGTAATAAATTTATCTTAATATATCGTTAATATTTAAAAAATCAGAACACATATGACACCAAAATTGGGTGTCAATGACCATAATCCTATGACCTACCATAAAATCATTATCAAAAAACGACATCTATAAATGATTAATTAATATTATTAGGATATATATACAATTCCAAATGTTAATTCACCCTTTATTCATTATATAATCATTTATCCAATACAAAAATATTTTCATTGGAAGATTTTGTTTATCCTTATACCTGTAGAATATTAAGTGGGATTTAATTATTTTAGACTCCACATATTGGGAGATAGTGACATATAATTTCACTAAAGGATAGAAAATAATATATTCATAGGAATTATTCATACAATATCAAAAAAAAATTCAAAACTATATAGGGGAGGATAGGGGTTGCCCAATTGTCACGATTCACTTCCTCTATTTTGAATGCATAATATTTTGATTTGCTAATTCTAATTAGAGGTTGCTCTGAATTATCATCCATATTAACCATTGGATCATGGTATTGATTTGCATAATTTGAAAACTAATTGGAAATGAAGCAAAAATCTGTGGGTGCTGGACTGTATTGAGCTCTCTCTCCATTCATTAAATTTATTGGCCTCTTCTTATCACTTATAATTATTTTTTAATGATGCCACAAATTCCCACACATAAAACACGTTATTCTTAATTATAGGACCTCACCTATGTTCTTTATCCCATTGTTTTTGAAAGTATGAGTTTGAATCTTGTTCTTACCTCAATGTGAAATATCGTTTGATTTTTCAGGGAACCCCATCTAAATTTTTTGACCACCAGAACCAAGTAGATTTTATCAATAATTTCCAATTTTATTCATATTGAATGTGTTCTTCATTGAATCCAAATTCCCTTGTGGAAAATACCATTAAAATATGTTGTTCCATGAAACTAAATAATTTGTCAAACATACTTTCATGATAGATTATTATACCAAAAGAGTACCTTTCATGTCTTGTTAATGTTTATACAAATGTACCAATAAATTAATGATCCTTCTTATTAAGCTTTATGAATTCCTTCTAATTTTTTGGAAAAATAATATGAGGAATATAATTATTGAAAAATAGGATTTTAAACTAATCTATCTTCATAGAGTAAATTTATTCTTATTTCGTTGTATTCTTAGTAAGATCCTTGCATTGAACTATTTTTGACTTCCCAATTGAAGATAGCCAAAATGAATTTCACATTATTTAAACACCAGAGAACAGAAAATGAATTTTCAATTGTATTGATCCATTTATCAAAAACTAGTGGATTAGTATAACCACAAAAGGGTAGATTTTTCCTCCTAACAGACTCAAAGGAATGTTCTTCCCTCTATTTCACATTTGGACTTCCTTAATGAGTCATATCTAGGTAAATTTTTGTGAGTATAACAAAGATGTTTTGAAATTCAGCCCCAATAAAATTTGAATTCTATGGAGGAAATTCATTTCATTATCTATTTCATTCAACATTGTTAGAGTTTATTCTTCCTTTGGAAATATACATAAACTAAAAGGAATTTTGTAAGGAAAAATAATCCTAGCATGGAATAATTATCAAACCATGGAACTACATAATATTGATGAATCACTTATAAGGATTCTAAATTATTACACCATATTTTAAATATTAGACACCTTACCTTTATTCTTGGGAATTCATAGGCATAATTTATTTAAATAAATATGATAGTTTTTAATGAGTTTGGTAATTTCCCAAGCATATCCCTTAGGAGGCTCAATTTAGAGGTGAATCAATGCTCATTATTGGGCACTAGTTGATGATCGAGTCCATATAAATATTCCCTTTTTATAGTTATAAATCCTAAGAAACACTTTTCCTCAACCACATCCACTTAAAGTATCAATAAGGGGATATATGTTTTTTAGATACCACTTGCTATATCATTACCTTAATTCTTGGTAATTGTTTTATACTTCGACTCATAGTTAAATATATCCTTAGAGACATACCTAGACATATTATTAGAAATATCCCTAGGGATATAAAAAGACTATTATGATCCTAGTTTATAATGGTGAAATAAACATGCCCTATAAAAAAATATAGTGAATTGATATTTTTAAACATAGATATTACATATTTTTATGAATATTAAACACATTACATACACACATTCCTATGGTTCATTTTATTTTTGTTTATATGGATACATGGAACACAATTGACATAATTCATAGAAGATATTTAATGTCTCTCATAAATATATTAACTTTAGTACTCATAAAGAACATATCCTACATAAATAATTTATTTATAAACTGAGGAATGAAACATAAAAAACAGTGATATCAGATGGTCTATAATGGTAAATAAGGATGTTATAAAAGCATAATATAACTGAGGGGTTTGATAACATGATCGTAAAAATTTAAAATTAGTGAATGCATATCAAATATCATAATCTTGATTCATGGAAAAAATATTGGATTTCCATAATACACAAATCATAAGTAAATCAATAATCATTATCCAATAGATCTTTTCATTTTCACAATACTTCAATATTTCGAATAAAAATCATATTATAAACTTTTTCACTTTTATAAATATATACAGGTTCACACATTATGTTATGGACATGAAATTAGGCCCTTGTAATTACTTATAGACATGTAACTATGTCCATGAAATACACTATGGACATGAAATATGGGTCCACACATAATATTATAGACATTAATTATAGTTCAATTCAAAAGAATGTGACCATTAAATTATTTTCATGCATTGCATTGTGAACATGTAATTACTCTCATATATAACATTGTGAACATTTAAAAATATTTATGTATAACATATTTACTTGTTATTTATATATATTTACCCATGTATTGGTGGGAGATATAGGTTTAAAACATATTTGGTTATAATATATCCATTTTCTTTATTCATAAAATATCAACTATAACATAATTTAAATCATACTCATGTTGGCCATAGGATCACAGAACATTCATCATATCAGAACCAATTAAATAAAATGGGTATATTAAAAAATTCTTCATATCATAGAAAGTGGAATAGAAATAGGTTTCATAATAATTCTATCATTCCATCAAAGCATTACCTATGCAAAATGAAGCGGGTTTCATAATAATTTTATCATGGTATCTCCCATGGAATAGAAATGAGTTCAAAAAAAACTTTTTCATCAAAAAAAACCACTTAGAGAAATAATAAGAATTGTGTCCTAGGATCATATCTCTAGTGAATAAAAAGTAACATCAATGAATATTATCATCAATGGAAAATGATTTTGAAAGTACACATGTATTATTTATTAAGGAAAATAAATTTTATTTAAAAATATCTTCTAAAACTAAAAATTCATAAGAAAAATTTAGAACTACTTTTCAAGGAAAATATAATTTTTTAATTATAAGGGAATATTGAAAATAAAATAATCATCATCGCGGTGGGAAATTTCATTCATGTTGTATATGGATTCCTTTCACATTTTCAGTAAAAGTCAAATTGCTTTTTTACCAAGTGACAAGAATATTAATTTGAAAAATAATTTGAAAAAAACAAAACATTGATATAAGAATATTTTAAAAATCACTGGAGAGTAGTAATGCATTTTTGAAAACATTTTTGCAAAATATGGTTTTGGAAGAAAATGTATTTTTGAACAAGAATACATTTTTTATTAAAAAAATTATTTTTGATCTATTGAGTATATAAAGAGAGAAAAATTAAGGTAAAGCATGTATTCCTATTACAAAATCATAATAATACAAAAATTATTATTTAATTTTTATTTATATAATAATATTTCATCATTGGAAGAATAATCATAAAAAATCGTAATAAACATCGATAATGTAACATAAAACTCCTACCACATTTCTAATACAGAATCATAATCCCAAAGAAAGGATACGATTAAATAAAACATAAATTATCATGAGAATAAATAATTTCATTCTATTACATGTAAAAGTGTATGTATATGCACCTCATAAAATAGGATAAGTGAATAACATGTCATAAGTCTCAAATAAGGGAAATAGAATAAAAATGCATTATATTTGTATTTGTCTTTTGGATCGTATTCCCAATTAAAGCATAAAATCAAATAAAAATTAAACATCATAAAAATATTAGGATTAATGATATTTCATGTCATGGGGGTTGAATATATACCACAAAAAAAGTAATGAGTTGGGGATTTTCATACATTTTTTATAAATAAAATAGATACTTGAAATCCCTTACTGTAAGTCTTGACTTAGTTATCACTCATTCAAACATTCTAATGAATATATATATGTTTATTATACAAATATTACATAACCATACATATATATATCATACAATATGTTATTTAGTTTTTTATTTTTATTACCTCTTTTTAAGAGTTCATAGTTAATGTCTTGTTTTGGTTAATAACTGATTTGTTTTTTGTATGTCTTAATTTTTTATTTTTTATCCTCTTTTGTAGATTATGTTCACATCATATAGAGAATAATAATTATAAAAAAAATCATATTTCTAAATCATTTATTCTTTTAATATCAATAATGATTTTTTTTTTAGTGAAATTAATTGTGTTACAATCTTGGAGACGGTAGGTCATCCACACGCAAGAGTAACGTTAAAAATTTTCAAAGACCATTATTAAAAAGAATTTAGTAATAAATTATGATTGAAAATTTATTATAAAATAATTAATACCATATTAAATAGTTATATATATCATTAATTTGGTGTGGTCATGAAAATAGAGATTAATAATTCTTTATGAAGGTGTTAGTCCACACATAAATGAATGATGTTATTATCATTCAATGTGTGAAAAGGTAATAATAAAAATTATATGTTAACTTTTTAGAATAATAAAGATGCCATTAATATAATAATTGTGTCATGTATATCACATATATTTATCCATATTATCTTAAATTTAAATAATTAGTTAATAAATAATTGCATCGCTTTGCGAGGCAGTAGTCCACCACAAACATGAGCCACGATATCGTATCTCTTGTGGAATGGAAAGAAAAAAATATACATATGATATAATAACTACAAAAATAAAATTATTTTATAAATATCATATATCTACTTTATATCCATCATCATACCCAACTTAGAGTGGTGTATATAAAAACCCATGTAATTATATAATAAATCATTGTAATATTTATTAATTGGAATTATATAGCTATATTAGTTATGAATATATCAAGTAATTTTTAATCAAAATATGAATAGTTTTAATTAAACACTTTTATAATAATGTCTTATTTGAAATTTTAGTTTCTAAATTTTATAATTTAAATTTAATAAAATTATTATCTTTTTTTAAATAATTATATCATAATTTACATTGGATGTGGTTTTGGGATTTTTTGTAAAATATATTTTTCAGTGAATAGTGAAAAATATAACTTTTTATAAAATGTATATTATTTTTGATATATTTATTTATTTAAGAGTCTAAACAGTTTTTACATATATTACAATGTAATATTAGTATTATTTAATCTAACTAATTCTCTTTTAATCTACTTTATTTTTGGTATTTATTATAAGATTTTTTTGGGCTTAAAAAGTTGTGTTTCTAAAAACAGTTTTAAAATTCATAATATTTCTCCATTTTTATTTATTAAAATAATCCATAATTGGAAATTTTTTGAATGAAATTTAAGGACTATATGTCGATAAATATTAATTTTTTTTTCATTTAATTACCATTATTAGTTACAGAGTTAGTGTATAAACATTATTTTATAAAACATACTCTTATTAAGAACCTGATGTCACACCACATCTACGAGATTAATATTTCATTAAAATTTTGTAGTTATATGAACATAATTTACATAAAAGGTTTCAATATTATAAATTTGAAAAAATTTTAAATTATAATAATGAAAATATTATTTTTCACCAATGTGACAAGTGAAAACAATTTGAACCAAATGTTGCGATTAGGGTAGAAATGATTTTACATAGTGGTTAACCATTAAAATTAAGGTGAACGTGTACTATAAAATTGTCAAGAACAAATTTTATGGCCATATTTAGACCTCATCCAATAAATTATTATGTTTTTGAAATTATTGTGTCCTCTGAATATGGGTAAATTGTGGGGGGAATCCACTCAATTAAAAATTTACGAGTTTACAAACCACCCCACATGAAAAAGGGTACCACCTATCATCTTCTATTCGCATCATAAATAAAATTTGGATTGGATAACTCCTACTTAAATAAATTCACCAAATACCTATTCTCATCTTAAATGCCATAAATTTGGAATAACACTAACCAATGAAGGACTTTTGTGAGAACTAGATGGAGATTCCCGAGGAAGAGATACCATCCATCAACAAAGATTCTGGTTTTATTTCATTCTCCATCCTCTTAAAGTATTATTATACCATCATTATATACAAAATTTAGTATCTTTAATACACTAGGATGTTTTATGTTTATTATATGACCTAATAACACACGCACTATCATCAAATTGGTTAAGAAATCACAATTCGTGTGTACAACAGACTAGCGTCTCGCAAAACGTTGTCATCCATTTTTCAATTAAAACATCTCATGGGTGGGAATAATGATGGAAATTATGTTTCTATTTTATATTTATAATATTTATTACATATTTAGTCCTCTTTATTCATTATAACATGTAAACAAATTTTAAACTTCATATTGTAGGGAATACGATAATGTCGCTCCTAAGTACAGCGGATTATCGCCTCACGAAGTGGTATGAAGTATTTTTGACTAACAATTCACATGAAATGAGATAATGGAAACTATACTAAATATATATGATATTATATATATATATATGTATAATTATTATTATTTTCATGAAATAATTATATTTCATGGAATCTAATTTATCATTTCCATCTTACCATTTCACGCACTAAAAATTTGTTAACATTGTTCGGGGATGTATGGACATCCACATCCTCGAAGCAAGGTTATTCTTATTTTATCCATCACCACATCACAATAATGATATACAACCAACCTTCTCTATGACCATATAATTAGTTCATTTTTCATAACCATAATTCATGATTGATAATAAAAGTAAACTTTATATAATTATATTATAATTATGTCGTTATTAAAAATCTCTATATGTTTAAATAGTGACCCATTTGACCATAGTAGACTTACCAGTGTCATTTTGGACAAATAAAATGAGTACAGTGAAATCATCTGATATAAAAATAACTAATTTGGTAATTTTATATAACATGTTCATAATTGATATAAAATTAATAATAATCATCAAAAATGATCTTCAAAAACTAAATAATTAAAATAAAGTTACTATTTAGGAACATATAGACACACATAATGGATCAGACTCAAGGAAAGGGATGTTATCTCAATCTATAATCATTGATGCATATTTTGATGTTATACAACTATACTTTTTAAATAGAGGTATATAAATCCACATTTACCTGTTATATCCTTAATTCATCTATTCAAATGGTATTTAAGTATTATTTTAATGTTATAATTTAATGGGGATTGTTAATCAAATATTTCTAATTTGATAAGGGGGTTTTCATTTAAAACATCTCTTTCAATGTTTTGGTTCAAACTCTTCGTTTTCATGTCTATTTTTTTAAATAATTATGTGGACATAATGTATTTATAAATTATATTTTAAATAACTTATAACCTTATTTAAATGGTTTTAAAATGTAATTTTTTATGATTTTTGCATCGAACATTTTGAAAAATGATCAACGGTATGTTATATTATTATTGTACATATAAATAATGAGTTTTCAGTTTTCATAACAATTATTTTATTTCTATATTCCTTTAAATGTATGAATATTTTATTTAGTGAAATACATTTCATTTTTTTCTTTTTTTAAATGTTTTTTCTGGAGGAAATTGTATTATGGTATTGAAAATTGGGTAAAAAGGTATTTTCATATCCAAAAGTTATTTGATTATGACTGTAATGGAGATATTCAAGTGGTTTTTTGTGTAAAAGTGAAATAATAATAAATTTATTCATTATATGATACCATTCCATTATATTTTTGAAATGGGTGTCCCTAGATTGCATTAGGTGAGGCCATTATAGATTAAGCATCGGGTGGCCTAGATTGTTTCGAGTGAGCCTGTTAGTGCTTAAACAAGGGTTATCCTAGAAAGCGTAGGGTAAGAATATTACAACATAAAAATAAGGTTCCCAAATAGCACCATGTGATCCCATTTTAGATTAAATAATTGTTGTTCCTATATATAACTCAAATTCATTCGGTATTGATAATACTAGAAGTCTGTTGTATGGTTATTCCAATTAAAAGGGTTTGAAAAAATATTTATTTCTATGTTTATCTATGCCACTAAAAGATGTTTTATTTAAATTTTATGGGTTTTGATAATTTTAATTGGTAAAAACATGTGTTTTTTCATGTGAATTTATCTTTCTTATTCTCAAAAAACATTTAATATAAAGGTAAACATTATTTGTGTTTTCATGCTTTCATCAGACTAACTATTTTACTTCTATTTGTATCCATTACCGAGGTTTTGTGATCATTCAATGTTTTCAATTAATATTATTAGGATTTAATGATTTTTATGGGAAAGGAATATGTCATGTTGAAATTTAGGAAAATTTCATGAAATGAAATGATGTTTTATAATAATATTTTTTTATTGGGGGGTGGCATGGATGTGGAATGTAAGTGTACACTTAGTATTTTATGTATTTGTAATGTATAATTTCAGATAGAATTATCTAAAAATAAAAACCTATTATGATTATAAATGTAAGGTAAGGTATATTTTTTAATTAAAACTCAATATAATGTAATGTTTAATTTCAGGGACTTATACTATAATAGAAAAATTAATTACACATGTTCACTAGGTGGTAGTCTGTCGTACATAGAAATGATTATTTTGTAATCCATTTCATGGAAATAGAGATAGTTTTAGGTCATTACAATAACATAAAAACATCCCAGTATATGGAATATAATGATTTTATTATAACAGAATACTATAGTAAATAAAAAATGTGGTTCAAAAAGAAAGAAAAACACACATTGATGAATAATACATCTTCTTGGGGTAACCTCCTTAGGATTGAACCAAAATCCTAATTAGGATTGATTATTTTCCAAAATATATAATTTAAGATGGGTGGATATAATTTTTGACCTTATTTTGTTAAGTAATTTCAAAAAAAAATTATTTGATGTGTGAGGATATAAGGACATTGGTGATATATTATAAATGAGGGATAGGGAAAGCTTGGTATTATTGATAATAAATATCTGTCTAGAAATTTTTCTATTGGAGAAAGGGTGTAAATTTCGATATTGTAGACTCTAAGAGGTGTAATGGCCTAAATATTCCCATAAAACAGTTTTTGGATAGGTGAATAGGTCATTTTATCCCTTATCATGTTAGTTTAACCCCCAGTAAACACTTTTTCATTATCCACGTCAATTAATTTTTACTGGATTCGCTATTCATTTGGTCAAAAAAATAATATGACATTATAAGATAATATAAATTACTCTAATTAAAAATATTTGATCAGTATTCCCAAATTCCAATCAATGAAGTGGAAAATATAATTTAAAATCAATTCACATTTGGAATGAGAAAGCGGGTTTTTAATGTGAAAATGTTCAAAATTTTACAATGTTTTTATATTAATATTCAATATAAAATTGATTCATATTAAAAAATTGGAATAATGTATTTTTAATTGATTTAATTATACATTAAAATTTAAAAGAAATATTATTTTTCATTATAATAAAATTTAATAAAAACTCAAATTTCAATTAGAATTCAGTATTTTTAATTATTCATTAAGAATGATTTTTTTAAACAAATTATACATATTCACCCTGAGAAAAAAAATAATTATAATTAAAAAATATAAGTTTTTTCAAATATATTATATAAAATTTGTAAAATATAATTTTAAGATAACTCCACCATAAGTGACAAAACTATTTTTAATATAGTTTTAAGTGTAAAATTGGATTTTCAATTAAATATTATCTAGAAAACACATAAGATTAATTTTAGATCTTTAATAAAATAATAAATAAATAAATTTTATATAAATCATTCACCAAATGTGATTTATTTAATTTATTGAGGTAAAATTTGTTTATGTGCATAAAAATATTTTCCAAAAAGTTATTTTCTACAGTTTCTTGATGTTTTTATTTCAATTTCTATTTAATTAGTCACCAATTATTTTATTATATATAGACTTGTAAACCATATATTTTCATAATATAGTAAATACGATCCATGTTTTCAACTATAATAGAAATTTGAAAATTATCATATTAAGTAATAATATATTACTATTATGTCATGTCTTCTTTAAACACAATGTTGTGTGTAACAGATGCCCAATATTGTTTTTTGTAGAAATAAATATATCAAAAAAATAATCTATTTTGAATATAATAATTAAATAAAATCAGGGAATTTAAATCTCAGTTTAACCTCTAGAGTTTCAGTTGTTCTCTCATACAAAGAATCCATTTGATGGTGGTAAGAAGTACTGAAAATTATCTCTATATCAAATTCTTGTTAAAGGGGTCCACATAAATTTATGTAAACCTAAAATATCATTCTGATAAAATTGAGATTGACACTCCATAAAACCTTTCCACTTCACCTTTATAGATATTAGTTTGTTTTTAAATAAATGAATCCTCCATGATAGTAATGAAATGAGTTGTCTTTTTAAGGTGATTGACTATATCCCAAATGGAGTTATTACCATTAGAAGTCTTGGGGATCCCTATGATACATTCTATTGTTATGTTTTACGATTTCCATTTTGAGAGGGGAAATGGTTTTATCATAATTTTAAACATATTTCATTTATCCTTGACTTATTGGTATACCGAGCATCAAGATACATATACTAAAATCTACCACAAAGTTTTCACAGAAAGATTTTTTTATTTATATCTCAATACATTATAGTACTTCTTGGTTGAATTGATAAATATGATATTTTCACATCATCCATATGTTCCCACTTTTTAATGGGTTTTTATGAGACCGATATATTATTTCTAAGCTTTATAAATCCTTATATTACAATGTTGATCAATAAATATTCATTATCTTTTTTTGTTGATATTCTTCATTTTTAGGCCTCCTTGATCCTATTAAAGAATCAATTTATAATAAAATATTTTACATTAGTAATATTATTATACTTTTTTGATTCCCACATCCATCCTCTTCATTTCAATGAACTTTGGATCCCTTTAGATCCTCATAATGGATTGGCATAAGGGATCCCATCAACTTAGAGCTTCGACTTCTTAGTTCACCATTTAAAAATTATAATATATTTGACAATTATAATAATTTATTAGCTCTAAGAACCTTTATTGGGGTATATTGAGATCCTTGATATGAATATTACTTGAGAATTGTATGTGTTATATATATATGTCACACTTCTATCTATAAAAATAATGTCACAAAATAATTAATATTATAATAATCATAGCCAATTATTGGTCATAAGATGTGTAGATTTTCTCATTGATATTTAATTATAAGGATGAATAGGATATCATGTTTTCATATTACATGAGTACAAAACCCATTCCCATTTTGTATGCATCATTATTTATCACAAATCCTTCCCTATTATTGGGTAATGCCAAAACAAGTGTAGTTATTAGACTTTTCATTTACTCTTTAATGATCTCCTCACAATCGTCAGTCAGAAAAAAACATCTTTCTCCTCTATGATAGATTAGTTATTAGTGTTGAAAATGGTGATATCTTTCTAAAAAATCAATGATAGTACACTGATAATTAAAATAAAAATATGGGTATCACACCTAGATTTTAACCTTGACCATCTTTCAATTGTATTTTTCTTCAAAGGATCCACATATATTTATTTTTGGGCAACTATATATTTCATTACTGTTAAATGATCCATCCAAAAATAACTATTGATATATTAATCATAATTTATCTCCTATTATATGTTCTTCAGCCCCACATTCAAATTCTCCTCATGTTCTACAATGATTTTAGATAAGAAATTAATATCATCTATAAATATAGCCAAACATTTGATGACATCATTCCAAAATACCCAATTTATTAAGTGAATAAATATATCTAGCTAATTAGTGAGATTAAATGGAATCATTATGAACTCATTGTTAATTTACCTTTTTTAAAAAATTGCCTTAGAGATATTCCACTTATTCACATTTAATTGATAATATCTAAATAATAGAAAACTTTATTGAAGTATTATGATATTATAATTTGATTTAACAAGTCCTTAATCTATGATAGAGTATAATTTTTCTTTTTCATTAACTTATTGACCTTATGATAATAAATACATAGGAACATTGCCCAATTCTTCTTCTTAAAAAAATGGATAGAAACACCTCGGGGTGAAGTTCTTCTTCATATAAACCCAAATCCAAGATTCCCGTATAGTTTCTTCTTCATCTCGTTTATTTAATAAGTGTTCATTATATATTGAGTCTTGAATTTAAGATAATTATCATGTATAATTTTGATTGATAATTGAACCTCTCTATTATGAGGAAAACCAAAAAAAATGTTGGGGAAACACATCGTCATATCCCCTTAAAAAGATCATTTAATCATGGATGATCTTTTCCTAAGTCTCAATAATTCTACCTAGATATTATTTTTCATAAGGCTATAATATCAATTCTTTATATGATGTTACAAAATCATATTTATAATCATACTTTAACCTATAATAATTTATAGGGAGATTGGTATCACTTAGGGTGATTTCCTTCATTCAACAATTTATGTTTTCTCTATATAGGGAAAGTCAATCTATTCAAATAATTGTATTTAATTCCTTTAAAGGGAGTATCATAGTGTTTTCTGGTAAATTCGACCCAAATATTTGGACAAATGATAAATTACATACATAGGATAAAATGTTTTCCCCATGTTCAATTTGGAGTGATAACTCTTGTTATTTGTTTTGAGGTGATGTTAGAATACTTCTATAAAACATTATAAATATTAAATAAATCATAAAAACATATTAACATAGGAAATTTAATTTTTATTAATATAGAATATCACATCCTCTCACTATTTATTATGAGTTCCAGTCATTTACTTCATCCAAAATAGATATAGGGGTGAGAATATTATATGTTTTTAAGATAATTAAGAGAAACTAAAAACCCCGAAGGGATAGCTCTTAAATTTTATATATTCCTCAACATATGAATTATTATATTTCAATCTATGGTATCCATGTTCTATTTCATAATATAAACATTCATAGGAATTTTTACTTCAATCAAAATGGTTCATAAATGGATTTTAAATTTTATAAAGAAATTCCCATATGAGTTTTAAAATTTGTGTGCAACAATTCCAATTTATCATGCACTAGATGATGATCGAGTTAATTCCCAACATTACCTTTTCGGAGTTATTACCCCCATTTTTTAACTAGGACATAGCCACATATACAGCTAATATAGAAATAACAATTTTATTTCATGGTGACCACTCACTCTATACATTACCCTATTTTGGTATTTTCTTTTCCTATATTTAGCTTTATCCCTAAAGCATCAACTAAGGATTACTAATCCCAATCACAAGAAATATTTACACCTTTATTTGATACTAAATATGGTAACCCATAACTTTAGAAAACGTTATTCATATATATATATAAATAAACATAATACATTCCTTAATGATCCTGCACCCTATTTTCATTGGTAAATTAGCTACATATCACAATAATGTGAATCATGAATATATTGAAATTCTTAAAAAACACTAAAACATGGCTTCATATTCCATTAACATTATAAAATATCATGGGATACATGATTGACATACTTATGAATGGTTTGATCTAATAATATTTGTAAGGGGATATTCAAATCATAACTTGATGGAAGAAATAAATGTGAGTTATGAGGCATATCAAGGAGGCCTAAAAGTTTTAGAATAATAAACATGGACATTGAAGCGTGATATAAGTTTATAGCATCAATAAAACATAGTAATGTGTAACCAACATATAATAGGACATCATATGTTTATGTCTAGGCTAGAAAGCAATCCATCAAGACATAGTGTACTTAGGCTACCAATTTGAGACCCTAAATTGTTTCTAATGAGATAAACAAATTTCCCAATGCATTATAAACTGATATATTTTGGGCCTAACCATCACATTCATATCATGTACATTCATTTGGGTTCCACATATTTTATAAAATAGAAGAGAGTATTTCATCACATTTAATCCCACAAATAAATAGTGTGTCTTACATTAATAGAAGTTCCCAAACAATTAACAGTAATTAAATCAAATAGAATACCCTTGAGTGGAATAAATGATGGGTATTCACCACACATATATTCATCATGGTATTAAAATGGATATTGTCAAAATAATAAATTTTGTACATAAATGTTGATGGAAGGGTTTAATTGGAGTGAATGTAGCCTCTAAATACTTAAGAATCAATTATATTGTAAAGGGATGTGTAAAAACACATTACATAACAAACAATTTTTAAATAAAAAAGGAATTGAGAAAAAGAAATCACATGAAATAAAAAAGGGAAGATAATATCTTACCATCCTAAGGATAATCTAAAAGTTTGGGAGGATCATCTTGAGATCTTTTGAAGATCTTGGGATGAAGATAAATAGATATAAAGAGAGGAATATTATAGTCAATGGGTTTTGTGTAGAGATGTCTGGGAGGGTGGGGTCATATTTATACGAAAATAGATCAGAATTAATTATTACCATGTATACATTATTTTTGGACTCAATATAATCAAATAAACAATGCCAAAACCCATCACATTTTCCCCATGTTTTCTTTTAAAGTTGATAGGTTTTCAAAATTTTATAGGACCAAGAAATAAATATTTTAAAATCATACCAATATTGATGTGTATGTGATTAATCTTCACAAGGAAATGATTCAAAAACATTAAAATATAATATTGGTTTCATAGGATTCTAAAAAGGCCTAAAATAGTAACCAGAAAACATAAAATACATTTTATTAAAGGGGGTCTCTATTTGTTATTGGATTCTATTTATAGTATTTCTTACATCTCTTTTGGGACATTATGATGTCATGATAGAAATCATATAGTTATACCATATTTAGTTTTTAACCAAAAATTAAATTTTATCAAAATATTATAAAAATTTCACCATTGGATAATATAGACATGATGATTTCACAAAATAATATATATTTTATAAAATTAATTCTATAAATATTTCAATTTACACTTAAAAAATCTCTATTTACTGGAACATACATTTTTATGATGCTTATATACTTATGCCCTATATAAAAATTAATTTATAATTTATTAAATTATATTAATATATATATTAAGAATATTTGATATGATTTTTTTTTAAAAAAATATTTAATTAAAAATACACGATTTTATTAAAAATTTGGTTTAATTGAAATAGTATATTTCCAAAAATATTCCATTTAAATTTAATTAAATCAAAATCAAATTTTATTCATACTCGTCATATAATAATAATGCAATAATAAAAATGTATAAATTAATTAATTATTTAATTAAAAAATAAAATATGAAACTTTATGTGATTATTGTCTAGAAACATAACCCCTTATTACAGCATCATTCACCAAAGCATAATGTGTACAATTTTTGTGCTTTCTTGGATGGTTCATTGAAAATGTTTGGTATGTTATCCCATCAAGCTTAAACATCTCTTGTAAATAGTATTATTCATGTTTTGGTCGAGAAATTTACATATGGTCCATTTGAATTTTAAAGACCAATGATGTTGTATACCTTGGAACTCTAAAAAATGTTATTCTAGGGTAAAATCCTACAAGTTGAGGCCATTAATTCATTCTTGTGTGCTAATTAGACTTTATCACAACCCTTAATATATTCTAAGATTAATGATAACTATAAAACTATTTTATTATCAACCTTTATGATTCTAAATAGACATTTAAATATGACTGGGAATATTTTATATTTTCCAAAAATAATAAAATTTATGCATTTTTTCCTCTAACTATATTACTTAATTTAACATCTAGTCATTCTAATGGGAATTACCATTTTTAATGTCTGGATCAGTATATAAGGTGTGATAATGATGGTTCCATTCTATTTGATAATGATTATGGGTGTAACATCCCAGATAAATTAGGAATAAGAAACATTTCATTTTTATTAATATTTTTGAATTAAATATTAATTTTAAATTAAATGGGACGTAATGTTCGATGGCATACCCGATACGAAACCACGGGTTTCGTTGAAATCTTACGTCGCACACTAATTATATAAATATTATTATTTTAAATGGTAGTTAATGCTTAGCCTTTGTATTGGATGGAATGAATATAAATAATTAAAATATGATAATATATGGTTATTAAATGTTTTTACATTTATCCAATTAATTTTAGAGGCTTAAAATGTGGCAAAATAGGATTTTAACTATAAATACTCTAATATTCAATAAAAGGTCGATTTACTACCTTTTGATAGAGAACCCTATTTAAATCTAGTTTTGGTCATTTTTATATTTTCTATTTGACAAAATAAAAATATTCTTTAGAATATAGACATTAAAATTTACTTCGGGTAAATTTTTGGTATTTTTCTGATAATGTTAATTTTTTAATGAAAAGTGAAAAATATTGTATTTTAATTCAAACGTGAATTTTAATGTAATTTATTAGTATGGTTAGATTATATTTTTAATTGGTTTTAAAGTGTAATTATAATATATTTTTACCATTTAATCTAATTATTGTCATTGGAATTAATTTCACATTGAAATTAGACATAAACAAGTGCCAATCTTTTGATAGATATTGTATTTTAAAAACACGCTATTTGTTTTGACAATGGAAATTAATTTTAAATTAATTAATGAAACATCTATGTTTTGAATTTTTTAAAATAGAAATCATTTCTTAATTCAGAATATCAAATATTTAATAGGCTAAATATTTGTTATTTTTCTGAAAACAGAAATTTTTGATGAATAGTGAAACCACTTAATAGTAGTTAAAAAACTGACTTTTCATTTTAATGAATTTTTACCACTTCTGTGAATTGAATTTCAAAAATCCAACATAAATGGTTTTTATTAATAAGTAAAATTTTGTTCAATAAGATGAATATAATTTTTTGTTGAATAATAACTTTTGACTTTTATTTACCACGGTTAAAGGTAAATAGCGTGACTCAAGGTAAAACAAATATCAGCATAATATCAAATTACTTTTACACTTGTGCTAAACATATTGAATGAGTCGTGGATGACAATGGGAATCTTTGGGTCAATTTTAGGACACCATTGAGTCCCTTAAGAGTGATAATGACACTTTATTTTAATTAATTTAATATAATGACCAAAATGACATTGACCAATATATTTTAGTAAATTATTTTTAACATAGGGTAATATAAGTTATAATTTAGACTATTAATATTAATTGGAAAGATAAAATGATTTTCTAAATCGTGGTATTTGTTTTATAATTTTTAGACATCAAATAAATTAAATTATTTATGAAACAAAAAAGATGTAGTATTTACCTTATTAATAAATGATTTTAATAAATAAGATTATATATATTAAAATAACACCCCAACCATTTACAATTCTTTTTTGATGAATTTATTTCGACCAAGATTCATATTATCATAGAATTTAATAAGTTTTGGACCTTTAGAAACCGAAAATCATTATATAATAAAATAATAGTTTCACACTTTTTTAAAGAGCCCCTCCTCCCCCTTATTAAAATTCCTCACTTCTAACTCATTCCATACAACTCTCAAACCCCTTTTCTAATAAAAAACTATCCCAAATACTCTTTAAATATACCAATATTCTACATATTACCATTACCTTAGGCAGAAGGCACTTTAAGAAGTCATTTTGGTTCATACCAATGAGAGTTACCCAAATTAAAGGTAATGGTTTCTCTTAACTTATTTTCTTTTATTTTACATCTCCAACCCCTAACGATATTTATTCCTTTTTTTATAACAAATATAGTATCCTAAATATACAAGTATGTTGTTATGAGATGTATTTGAACTACACTTACACACACCTCCATCTAATGGGTAATGAACATATTAGTTCTCTGGATGCAAATCTAACGCCTCATGAAGCGATGATTGTTCAATTATCTCCTACTGCCACTCATGATGGCAATTAAGATGGAACTATATTTATATATGATATATATGATGTTTATGTATTATTTATACTTCTGATTTTTTCATTGACAACATACCTTTGTGGTTTCCATAGTGGGTTAACGCGATAATGCCATTTGAGGAAGTATAGACTACCGCCTCCTCAAAGGGATATGACTCATTAATTCCATATGAGGGACGTATAAAGGATAGAGTTAATGATATTACATATGATATTATATTGGTATTATAATATATCTATGTATCATTATGTTTTAATTTTATTAAATTACAAAAAAGGAATGAAAGTATTGTTCATGCATACGTACGACTTACCGTCTCCATGAACGGAGCATTTCATTTCTTATCTCCAAATGTTATGTACTATTATAAATATATATATATATATATACTGGATATATAAGATATATATTATATCTAAATCATTAATAACATTTTGGTGATAATGAACTTTTGACCACATGGAATAATTGTAATTATAGCAAGGTCATTTTTAACTCAAATTCTAAACAATTAGAAAATGTCCGATATGAAATCAAATAATTAACAAATTGTTATAGCAAGGTAATAAGTGATATAAAAGGAATAATAAAATTGAAAAATTTTCTTATGGAAGTATAAATTAACATAATTTTATTATTCAGGAAGAACTCGGAACATAAAAGCCAAGTTGGACACGAGGTAATGGATTTCTAATCTAACTTTTAATTCCATGAGATTTCCATTGTTTGCCACTTATTTAATACATGTGGTGTATTGTCTATTTCCATTTGATATATATTATCATGATCATCTTTATATTCATGTTATTATGTGAATAATTTGGTGGTTGTTAACTTTTGGTCATACGACTCGATTTATTACAACGTAGTAAGGAATCTTCATCTCACTTTTTATTCCCGTGAGATTCATGCTATATTTTCCACTATTTCCTTTTGTGTAATGTATTTAATTCCCATGAGTGTATTAATTTTGTAATTTAATTCAATTTAGTGGTATTTACATCTTCATTTTTTGATCCTTCTTTCATGGGTTATATGTTTCGTAAGTTATCAAATCGATAAAGGAACCTTTTAACCCAATTTCGATTCCTTGCGTTAATCTTCTAATTCTTAATTATGTCATGCTATGATTATTTGTCGAATCACTATTTATTTATTTATGTTGTAATTTACAATATCCTTTTTGTGGATATAAATATGATACACATAATATCTCCATTGATAAATTCTCATGTCCTCGATATGAACTGGATAAGAGTAATTTTAACTCAATTTTCATTCATTGAGTTAAACATCCATGTCATTGGTTTTGTCCTAAAAAGAAAATGTATGAATTTCATATGATTAATTTATACTGAATATCCAATAATATTCAGTGTATTTATATTTTCACTCATTATTATTTAATTTATTTATCCTTAATCTAAGGATACAATTTTTATAAGGGATTTCATCTAAATTTACAATTCATTGAGACATCATTTTCGTTATACACAAATTTACTTTTATACAGTGTTTATAAATTCCTTTGGCATATTATATCATGAATACCTTTATTATGATGATATTATTATGTTCTGATTAAATTTTTTTCATCAATTATTGTATATAAGTGTCTCTCATTTTGTTAAAAACTGTTTAAATAAAATATCATTTTTAATGTTTAAAAGATATATTCTTCTAAATATTTATCCTTAATTTCCATGTTTTAAAAATGGTTTTTGTGATTTATTTATATGGACATTAATGTTTTAAAATGATAATTCATTTAAAATCTTCAAAGTGCTATGGGACAATTTGATTCAAAAATCTCATTATTAAATGTTTTAAATGGTTTTGAAAATGGTTTGATAAAGAATTTTTTATTTTCATGTCTTGATTTGATATATTGGAATGTGGGAATGTTAGATTTCCTTTATACTTGTGTCATATATTATGATTATGTTATGGTTATTGGGCATTGATTACGTATATGGGGAGGTTCCCCAATAAACCTAGAGCAGGTGACTCTGAGATTGCTCTACAATGCATTGGGTAATGTGACCGAGGTAAATGTGATGTTTCTCCTAAGAGATTTAGGGAATATACTATGATGGATTTTCCAAGTGTAACACCCTATGTAGCTGTGATAGCTATAATGTCAGTTTGATATGGATTCTATATGTAACCTTTATGATTTATTATTTGTCTGTGTTATTCATTAATCTTATGATTTCGGATGGTATGTTATGATTGAAAAATATAGTTTCATTTATTTGTATTTATTGATAGACTAATGTTTTACTTCATTATTTAATAACCCTTACTGAGGTTTTTATACTCATCCCATGTTTTTGATATGTTTTAAATAGGACATAAAGATGAATGGGGTCAAGGATGGGATCAAGTAAAAGTCTTGTTGTCTAAAATATGGAACTATACATTTTTATTTTTAAGAGTTTTTATTTTATGAAAAAATGGATACTGAGTAGTAGTGTCTACTTATAATATTCATGTTGTTATGTAATAGTTATGGCCTAATTCTCTAAAACTATAAACCTGAAAATATCCTCAATTTGAATTATTCATTTAATTCAATATTATGTATTTTTATAAGGTCGGTCATTATAGTTGGTATCAAAGGTCGGTTTGGACAACATTAGGGATTAGGAGCTTTCTTTTGACACATGGTTAGTTCCTATGTCTATTATTTCAGTTATATCCTTGTTTTATAACATTTTCAAATCAAGGAAGGTCAGTTACAAATTTAAGGGGGATGGTCTCAAATGACATTCCTATATCTTCCTGGTGACATGCTTGCAATAATTGTTACAAAGTCATGTTCGAATGATTGTGAAACGTTTTCTAGAATAAAACTCACTGGCAAGCGTTTTTTTGAGATATCAAACACCTCCACTATACCTCGTTATCATTGTGGATCATGGGTTTCATTTAGACAAATCCGATTTTCACAATATTCTAATATTTTCAATAAAGGTAAATATTATCAAGGCATTTTCAAATATTTTACCTTATCACTAGATTTTGAAGCATATTATGATTTTAAAAAAAGTGGTAAAGAAGGAGGCCCCTACGCAACCTATTTATATTTGATTTTACAATATAGTCTCTCAGCATATACCTATAGTAATTTAAAAAGACCATTAATTGAATGTTTAAACTCAAATTCGGTCTGACTATTTTATAGAAATCATGTTTTATCAGATGTTTTGAAATTATATGTCATACATGATAATTTTCTAAACCTATTTTTCTGTGAACACCCATTTGACCCATGTTATACAATGTGTATTGGGATGGAGGAAGCAAATGATTTTGAAGTATCTCTAAATCATTGTTGAATTGCATGGACCTTCTACCTACATGAAAAAGATAACGATGAAACCGAATGGACACCATGATCAAGGTATGATATTCTTCATTTTGGGGATCATTTTATTTTATCATATGTTGGTGAAATAAGACTTTAAGAATTAAGATGTTAAGATAATAAAGAATTTGGATGAAAATGAGAGGTATAAGGAAACCATTAAGGATTAAATATGTTAGGGTTATTTGTGAGTTTTATAAAAAGGACAACACGTAGGATGGGTGATAACCTGTCGCATGTGGTATGGCCACAAGAATCGAACCCACATCTAAAGGGTGACAAGGGTGCATCGCCTACCACAAGCCTACTTGAATTCCCTGGTTAGTATGGATTATTATTTTAGTAAATTTTTTTATGGAACGAGAATAAGTTGCTTTTTGGAACTTATGTTTTATCAAATGGATATACTTAGTATAGAAAAATGATTTAATTATTAAGTGATAAAGGTTTTTGTGGAAGACATTATCTCTTTTGAGGAAATACTATATGCCTAACAAAGATAGAATACAATGGGATTTCAATTATGGAATAATTGTTGAAATATTACATTGTAGAATCTATGTATTCATTGTCGACATATGATGATTTGGTTTATTTATGAAACTGATTAACCTATCCTGGAGAATATGTGATTAGGTTACTTACTTTTTAATATGATATTGTTATGAGAAACTAATGTTATTTGGTGATAAATGATAAGATTTATCTTGGAAGACTATGTAATTACATATTTATGATATTTGGGTTTCAATAGTATATTGGATTAATTTTGAATAATTTTAGGGAAAATTGTTTATTGAATGGTCTTAGTTGAACTTTGGGTATTGTTTTACAAGTTTTGGAAATTAAGAGTAGTTTTTCTTTTTGTAAAAGAATATCCTTTTTGGGTATTATCTGATCTATCACTACCCATTTTGGTTTTAGTTGATGTCTAAATACCTGAGATATATATAGTTCTTATTTTGTGGATTATGTAATTCTCAAGAAGATTATTCTTGTGATTTTGATGTGACCAAGTCTGTTTGAATGCACTTTAATTTGAGAGATGATTTTTTTGGTAGAAATTTATTTAAAGATGAAACTTTACTTGAAAGTAAGTATATTTCCTTATGTTAATATTCTATGTAGAAAATTAATTCCTCCAAATTATGAAAAGTAATCTAAAACAAAAACGTTGTTGGTTTATGTTTCCTAAAGTGTAATCAAATACTGTTTAGCACATCATAATTTTGTGATTTTCTGGTGCTTAACTATCACTTAATCATGTTTTCTATCACTCTCCATCAGAACGTGACCATTTTTTCTCTCTTACATATCCATGTTTTCATACATAAAATCCTAGTACGGGTTATCTTGGGTTACCATTGTACTTTTCTTTCATTCTATTAAATTAATAGTTTAACTGATTCTTTTCCGATCTGAGACTTTTAATGATGTTTCCAAACCAAATTTTAAAATTGTGAGGATGCAATTCACAAAAGGGGGGAAGGATGTAACATCCCAGATAAATAAGGAATAAGAAACATTTCATTTTTATTAATATTTGTGAATTAAATATTAATTTTATATTAAAGGGGACACTATGTTCGATGGAGTACCTGATACCCAACAACGAGTTTCTTTGAAATCTTACATTGCACACTAATAATATAATATTATTATTTTAAATGGTAGTAAATTCCTTACCATTGTATTGGTGGGAATGAATAGAACTAACTAAAATATGATAATATATTTCTGTTAAATGTTTTTACATTTATCCAATAAATTTAAGAGGCTTAAAATTTGAATGAATTTGATTTCATATATAAATACTCGAATATTCAATAAAAGGTCGATTTACTGCCTTTTGATGGTGAACCCTCTTTAAATATAGTTTTGGTAATTTTTATATGTTTTAATTGACAAAATAAAATTCTTCTTTAGAATCGAGACATTAAAATTTACTTTGGGTAAATTGCTTGTATTTCCCTGATAAAGTTCATTTTTAATGAATAGTGAAAAATACTGTATTTTAATTCAAAACAGCCTTTTAATCTAATTTAATTATAAGGATATATTACCTTTTTAACTGATTTTAATGTGTAATTAGAATTAATTTTTACCATTTCATATAATTATGGTCATTAGAATTAATTTAAAATTTAAATTGGACATAAACAAGTGCCAATCTTTTGATATTGATTGTTTCTTAAAAACACGCTATGTGTTTTGACAACGAGAATTAGTTTTAATTTAATTAATGAAACTTATATGCTTTGAATTTGGTAAAATAGACATAATTTTTGAATTTGTAAGATCAAATATATCTTAGGATAAAGTTTTTTTATATTTCTAAAAATCATCAATTTTTGATTAATAGTGAAACCACTTAGTAGTAGTTTAAAAATTGAGTTTTTCATTTAAATGATATTTTACCGCTTCTGTGAATTGAATTTCAAAAATATGACTTAAATGGTTGTTATTAATGAATAAAATGTGGTTCAATATGATGAATATAATTTTTTATTTAATAGTAACTTTTGACTTTTATTTACCACGGTTAAAGGTAAATAGGATAACTCAAGGTAAAAAAATATCATAATAATACAAAATTATCATAATATTAGTCCTAAACTTATTGGATGATTCATGTCCCACCATGGCCATATTTGGGTCGATTTTGGGACCCCATGGTGTTACTTAAGAGTGATAATGACACTTTATTTTAATTAATTTAATGTAAAGACCAAAATGACAAAAACAAATAACTTTCAGTAAAATAATTTTTACATAAGGATATATAAGTTTAATTTTCGACTATAAATATTCATTGGAATGCTAAAATGATTTCCTACATCATGGTATTTGTTCAATAAATTTTATACATCAAATAAATTATGTTATTAATGACACAAAAATGATTCAGTATTTACCTCATTAATAAATTATTTAAATAAATAAGATTATAAATATTAAAATAACTTCCAAAACATGTACAATTCTTATTAGATGAATTTATTTCGATCATTAGTCATCTTATATTCAAATTTAATATGTTTTGGACCTTTAGAAACCAAAAATATTTATATAATAAAATAATAGTTTCACACTTTCCTAAAGAGCCCCTCCCCCATTATAAAAAGCCCTTACTTTTAACTCAGTCCACACATCTCTCAATCCCCTTGGTTCATCCAAACCCTACCCAAATAATCTCTCATGATCCCGATATTACACCTAGAATCCTTAGCTTAGGCATAAGGCACTTCAAGAAGTCCTTTTGTTTCACCCCAAAGAGAGTTACCCAAATTAAAGGTAATTGTTTTTCATAACTTCTTTTCTTTTATTTTACTTTTCTAACCCCTAAAATCTTTTTATTCATTTCTTTTATAAAAACTATAGTATACTAAATATACTAGGATGTTGTTATGATGAGTATTATAATATACTTACACACACCTCCATCTAATTGGTAAAGAACATACTGTTTTTGTGGATGGCATTCTAACGCCTTATAAAGCGATGATTGTTCAATTATCGTCTACCACCTCGCATGGTGGCCATTAAGATGGAACTGTATTTATATATGACGTAATTATTGTTTATTTATTCTTTATACTTGTGTATTTTCAATTTATATCATACCTTTATGGTTTCCATAGTGAGTGAACACAATAATTTCATGTGAGGAAGTGCGGACTACCGCCACCTCAAAGTAATATGACTTGTTAATGACATGTGTGGGGCGTATAAAGGATAGAGTTAATGGTATTATATATGATATTATAATGGAATTATAATATACCTATGTTTCATTATGTTTTAATTTCATTAAACTACAAAATAGAAATGAAAGTAGCGTTCATGCGTACGTATGACTTACCTTCTACAGGAACGGTGCATTTCATTTCTTATCTCCAAATGTTATGTACTATTATAAATACATATATATATATATACTGGATATATAAGATATATATGATATCTAAATCATTAATATCATTCTGTAGATAATGGACTTTTGATCACATGGAAAAATTGTAATTATAACAAGTTTATTTTTAACTCAAATTCTAAACATCGAGAAAATGTCCGATATGAACTCAAATACTTAACTAATTGTTATGGCAAGGTAATAAGAGATATAAAAAGAATAATAAAAAATAAATATTTTCTAATGTAATTATAAATTAACATATGTTTATTATTCAGGAAAAACTCGGAACATACGAGTCTAGTTGGACTCTAGGTTAGGGATTTCTTATCTGATTTTTAATTCCATGAGATTTCAATTATTCACCACTAATATATTGCATGTGGTGTATTGTGTACAGATATTTTTTATATATTATCATGATCATATTGATATTAAATTTATTATATGAATAATTTGGTGGTTGTTAACTTTTGGTCATACTACTCGATTTATTACAACGTGGTAAGGGATTTTCATCTCACTTTTTATTCCCATGAGATTCATGCTATATTTGCCACTATTTCTTTTTGTGTGGTCTATGTACTTTCTAGGATTTTATAAATTGTGTAATATAATTCAATTTATGGGTATTTACATTTTCATTTTATGATCCTTCTTTCATGGGTTCTATGTTTCGTATGTTACCAAATCGCTAAGGGAACTTTTTAACCCAATTTCCATTCCTTGGGTTAATATTCTAATTCTTAATTATGTAATGCTATTATAATGTGTGGAATCACTATTTTTTTATTTAGGTTTTAATTTCCACTACCCTTTGTGTGGATATAATTTTTATACACATAATCACTCCATTGATAAATTTTCAAGTCATCGATATGAACTTGATATGAGTAATTTTAACTCAATTTCCATTCATTTAGATAAACATTCAAGTCATTGGGCATGTCTTAAAAAAATGTGTGAATTTACTATGATTGATTTACACTGAATATCCAATCATATTAATTTCATTTATATTTTTCACGCATTATTATGTAATTGATTTATCCTTAATCTAGGGAAACAGTTTTTATAAGGGATTTCGTCTCAATTTACTTTTCATTGAGACGTCATTGTCGTTACACACCAATTCACTTTTATATGGTGTATATACTGTCTTTTGTAATATTATATCATGAATTCATTTATTCTCATGATATTATTAAGTTCTGATTAAATTTTATTCCTTAATTATTGTTTTCAAGTGTCTGTAATTTTGTTAAAAACTATTTTACTAAAATATCATTTTAAATGATTAAAAGATATATTCTTCAAAATATTTCTCATTAATTTCCATGTTTTAAAAATGGTTTTTAGGATTTATTCATATGTACATTAATGTTTTCAAATGATAATTAATTTAAAAGATTCAATGTGGTATGGGACACTTTGATTAAAAAATCTCTTCATTAAATGTTTTAAATGGTTTTGAAAATGGTTTGATAAAACATTATTTGTTTTAATATATTGATTTGATATATTGGAATGTGGAAATGTTAACTTTCATTTATACTCGTGTCATGTGTTATGATTATGTTTTGGTTATTCGACATTTTTTACTTATATGGGTGGTTCCGTGATAAACCTTGGGCGGGTGAGCCCGAGATTGCTCTCCAATGCATTGGGTAATGTAACGGAGGTAAACATGATCTTTATCCTAAGAGATTTAGGGAATATTCTGTGATGGATATTCCCATTGTAATTCCCTACTTAGCTTTGATAGCTACAATGATAGTTTTATATGGATTCTATAAGTAATCTTTATGATTTATGATTTGTGTGTGTTATTCATAAATCTTATGATTTTGTAAGGTATGTTATGATGGAAAAATATAGTTTCATTAATTTGTATTTATTGATGGGATAATATTTTCCTTCCTTATTTTATAACCCTTACTGAGCTTCTTATGGTCATCCCATGTTTTTGAAAGGTTTTCCACATGACTTAAATATAAATTGGGTCATGGATGGGATAAAGGAAACGTGACGCTGTCTAAAATAAGGAACAATACGTGTTTCTTTTTAAGAGTTTTTATTTTATGAAAAAAAGGATACTTAGAAGTAGTGTCTACTTGTAATATTCAAGTACATATGTAATAGTTATGTCTTAATTCTCTAAAACTCTAAATATAAAAAGATCCTCAATGTGAATTATTAATTTAATTCAATATTTTGTAATCTTAAAAGGTCGGGTCCTTATAATTGGAAAATGATTAATGGTTCTAGAATGTCATTGATAGTAGGAAGGGACAAGATGAACATTGATTTACTAATGGTTCATGTAATTAGTCATAACTTAAGAACTCTAAGTAATTTTTATGGCATAATTATTAAAGTGAACTTTAATAAGATTTATTGTATCATCATATTGAAATATAACACTATGGGTTTTCATCGAAGGAACCCAAATTAAATGTCTATCACAAAAATAAATAATATAACATATTTTTTACATCTTGGGAAGAAATGAATTAGTTTTGGGAAAAATAATTTTCCCACTATTTTCAAAACGATTTTTAGGATATATAGAAAAATTAAGGAACATTATAAATTCCAAAACACTCACATGATTTTACTGACACATCTAATACTTCTAAAAATTTAAAGATTATCTGTAATTAATGAAATCCAATAGATAAAAAATCAATAAGAGTGATCATGTTGGTATATGTTAGTCTGTGATGGACTATAAGACCCAAAAATAGAGATGTAATGTGGTATTATGTTTTTATAATTAATGATTATTGTAATATTGATTAGATGATATTCATTACACTCAAAAATGAGGTTTTCAAATTCATTACATGTTATCAAAGGTTAGTAGATAATACTCTTAAGATGAAAATTCTAAATTTACTGACTAATAGGGGTAAAAAATTAATAAATATGAATGTTTAAGAATATATTGATAGATAATAGATAAGACATCAACTATCAGTAATAAAGACTTCCCAACAAAATGGTGTCTTTGAGAGGAGGAATCAAATTTTTAAAAATATAGTTCTAAAAACACTAATAGAGAAAAATCATTCAGAGACTTATTTGAAAGAAAACTATGTATACATCATGAAACATTTCCATTAGTCCATTATTATGTTTCAATTTATAAAATACCTAGAGGAGTTTTGGTATAGGTAGAATCTAATACTCAAGTAATTTTAATTTTTTGGAATTATGTAATATGTTCCAAAAAAAGAAACAATAAATTATATTCATTTACTAATAAATTAATATTCCCAAGATGTTTCTTAAAAAGAAATTTCGGTATGTTTAATAACAAAGATCATCAATAAAATCCTTAAAATTCATGATATAATTATTGGGTAGGATGATACTAATTTTAAAACAGGGGAAAATATTTCATAGTTTAAATACAATGTTATTGATAAATAAATTGATGTTGGGCTGAGTTTCATAGGGGTTTAACATGGGGTTCTATAACATAGATAAAAGGACATTGATAATGTGAAAAATATAGAATTATCATTCTAAACAAATAGTGGAAGGAATAGAAATAAAATCATTGATAACAATATAGTTGGTTGCAGGATTTCTCCAGTTAAAACATGAATGATAAAGAATTAACAAAAAAATATTTATAACCATAATATATAATTGTTTTTTAAATATTACACTAAAGATAAATATTCGGAAAATGTTGTTCCTAGAGACCCTGAAAAAATAGAAAACAATAAAACCTAGGAATTTTTTCCAATACTAGAGGATAATAACAACATTATTACTAATTTGTTGTTCCAAAATAATCTCGATGACTATGTAAAGGTGGCACATACCAAGGAATGGTTGTCGTCAATACGGTACTACCAAATCAAATGAATTTATATAGATGATACATTTGTACATTTTAATTTGTTGGAAACTATATGATTATGTTTCCCACACTTATACAATGGGGATTTAAGGTGTATAAAATGGATATTAAATTAGTAGGCTTGAATTTAATCCTCGAAGAAGATATTTACATTGGGAAACATGATGGATTTATTATGGATGAATATGTTAACAATGTGTTTTAATTTGAGAATTATTTCTTTGTCACAAAAAAAGAACCAAGGGATTTATACTCTTATATTGGAAAATATTTAAATAAGATTTTTTTCCAAAGAGTGTAATTTGAAAACAACCTTTAAATCTTGATGGAAAATAATAAAAGGATTTTGGTTCTAATATAATATGAAGATATAATTTTAGATAACTACTATCTAAATATGGGGAGATAAAAACAACCATTACATCATGTATGAAAATGATAAAATGAACTAGGTTCTCATCTATATTGGTGATATCATTTTCATAAATGACAATGATTAAAAATGAATTTTTTAGATTATATAAAAAGATAACATGAGATATCTATGATAGTATAGATAACATTTAAACTTGTATTATTGATGACTCAAAAAGAATGTAGAAAAATTATTTCTCAAAAATATATGCTAAATATATGGTCATGAGGTTCAACATAGAAGATTATATGACAATAAAATATTTGGTGGGAACCTATATATTGTTTCTCATATATTCCTAGTTAAAGAGTACCAAAACTATTCCAAAGGCAGGGACATGTTATCCCAAAAGAGTAATATTCATATATGTCAACCATATGGTGAATGGTGGTATTTTTTATCACAAATCATCGAAAAATAGTTTATTTCGTACATGGGTGCAATCTATGGACGTTTAGTTGATGAATATTTTTCAACATTAGGTGGTTCATTATTTTTTGAAAGTTTATATATATCTATTTTGAGTAAGAAGATTGATTTAATATCATTCAGAAAAATTAAGTATAAATACATAACTGAAACTCAATTTTTTACTCAGTTTACATGGATGAATCTGCTAAAGGATATAGGTTTCGATATAAAATATCATATATTAATCTTTTTTGGTTCCTAGAGTGTAATTAATATAATCAATAACCTAATCCATCATTCAATGGAAATTACATGAATATTAAATATCTAATCATCAATGAGAATATTTATCAAGGGATTGTGATGTTTTATTATGTGTCACCATAAAATCATGTTATGAATTTCATGAAAAAAAACTACGCAAAGTGTATTTTGATATATATCTGTTAGCTCTTAGAGTCCAATATACTCTCTATACCAAAATGGGTGGTAGATGGTCTCCCACTCTCAAATTTTATTTTCTATGTATAAAAATTCTATTCATTATTTCATTTAATAATTTAATAACAAAATCTCTATTATAAATTTTTTGTGATGAGATCTTTGGTTTCATAGAAAAAGGGGTGAGGTTGTTCATATGTCAAGGGTGAGAAGTTTTCCTTTGAGTGTCCCTTCCTATAAAAATTTTGGGAAATGAATTTTTGTGAAGGGGAAAATTATCTGAGTGGTTATTGAGGGGTAAGAACATTGTTGAGTGGCCAAATAGAATTAGGCCTAATAAACTATTTTAATGAGGATCTATTCCCTTAAATTGAGTTTCTCACACTAAGATTCATTCATGTGGGATTGGAGTGGGTGTTTGGAGAATAATTTATGCACTATCTAAAATTAAGGCACTAATTTTTTGTTTAATTATTAGATCATGATAATTATTGTGTTTTTAAATAGTAAGGGAGTTAATATATTTTTGAGTTATCAATATATAGTGAAAGATATTATGGGATAAAATTACCTTATGTGTATCTTTATATTACATTTTTGGTATGAATTATGATGTAATAAAAAAACCTCACATGGATTGGTGAAACTCATTATTTTTAGTCGGAATGTGCATTGGGAAAATCATACTATGCAGTGGTGAAATCTCATTTTAATGCAGGTTTGTAAATTTAAACTAAATCTAGTCCATATTGTGTATCATTGATCTCATAGGGTTTCAATGTGATATTAATTTTTATTTCATATAATTTTTATTAGAGTCTCACTAATAACCTATGGTTCATATTTTGTAAAAGGCTTGTAAAATACTTCTTATGATTATAAGGTATATTTTCTTGAAAAGGAATCTTGGTAAGGTAAGATATTTACTCTATATAGTTCAATATACTTTCATATGATGTTTTACATGGTTAAAAAATTATATGTTTGGTTTTTATGTTTTATTATGTTCCCGAAAGATATATAATATGATTTCTCAAGGATAATTCATATTTTTCACATGTATACTATATCTTTTTCACCGGTAGGTTTTGTATGGTTCAGTCTATTATGAAATTTATCCTTATAGAGTATGTAAAAAAAATATTATAAGGTTCATCCCTTCAAAAACAATCTTTGGAATAATTGATCAATGTTGTAGATAATTATTTTATAAATTATAAAGTATGATTAAATTAGTTTTCAATTACAATTGAAGAAATTATTGTTGATAATACAAGGATATTATACTGTGACCTTTCTGGAGATTTAACTGATAAAATAATTTAAAATTTTGGATCTAAAACTACACTTCATAAGAGAAGATCACTCCATAAATGTTATTATGAAAGGGGATAATATTAACGAAAATTTAGGATTAATAATTTTTCGATGTATGAAAAAAAAGCTACAATTTGTTTTTGATTCAATAATAGAAAATCATAGAAACATTAATGATTAATATAATTAAAGAAATTGGAGGGATTCCATATTACAAATATTAAATATAATTTCATATGAATATTGCATGAAATTATAAATAATACAGTCCAAGAGAAGATAAAACATTCATACAACCAGAGGGAGAAAATCATGAGAGCGGGATTTCGAGACCGTGATTATGAAAATAAAAATTATTTCCCAGGATGAAATAGAAGTTTATATGTCAGGATGATGGTGTTATAAGAGACTTATCATATGATTTTTTAAGTTATTTAATCATAAAAAGCAGGAGAATATTAACAAACCAACATTAGAGTAACTTTATTATCAAATCATTGAGGTCAAAGATAGTACCACTTAAAATAGAATTATGTCCCCTATGTATTTGATAGAAGTAAGAAATTTTGATTAAGGATTTTAATGAGGAGACTATGTTTGGTCTCTCATGAATTATAATCAAAGATATCATCTCAGTGATTTCGGTGAAAATGAAAATTTTCTAACATGCATCTTGGATTATCACATTTTGGTGAACCAAGTAAAAAATTGTGACTTTCGTTTTACATATCCTATTTTTTATATCTCTTATCATATATAATGAATATTCCGGAATAAAAGTTGGACACGATCATTAGATGGGTATATTTTAAAATTGAAAAACCTTGAGTCACCCCTACACCCCCCTCAAAGTGTTAGAACCTTATTTTCATCCAATATATTAAATCCTTAATTTTAGATAAACCAATTAAAGAATCATATGAAATACCTTTCAGAATGGTAGAAATTAATTTTCAAATGATGGCCTTCATATAAATATATTAGATTTAAATTTTTCAATAACTGAAATTTTAATATTAACCGTCATATATGTTATATTATTTTATAATTTATAACCACCTTATAAATTATTAAATCAGGTAAATACACATTAAACTAATATCACATTAGATAAATAATCTATGTTTATTTTAATTCTCCCTATTTAGATTTGGTGTGGTCCTATATTGATGCTTATTTTTTAGAATTTTAATAAAATAACTTCTCTATTATTATAATAAAAACCGATTAATCCATTAAATAGTGTTCTTAAGGTTCAAATTTTATAATGGGAAGTTACATTCTTATTGTCCGGAATATTCGTACCTTTTAGTTTAATGTTCATACTAGATTCCATGGTCCATTTAAAACTAATTTAAATCACTATGAAATCTTTTTGATGTCCATATTAGACTTGGTGTTTTATAGGGGGGGTCCTATTTGGGTTATCATTTATTTATCTAATATGGTGTATCAAAATCTACTATTTTGAGTAATTTCCATATAGCGAAGGTCTTTATAATATAGTCTTTTTCTAACCGTTGTGTAAAGAATCATCATATAATGCTAGGTTTTCAATGATTTTCAGCGTCACCCAAATAATGGCCTATTCACAATGACTATACCATAATATCTACAATTTAAAGAACAATAATCCTATTTTTATTGTTGTAAACATCTTGTTCTACCACTAGAATAAATAGAAATCTCAATTTCCTAATTTTTAGGTTTCTTTACCTTAACAACTAACATTCCATTTTGAATATTTAAAAAAATATCATAATGAAAATTGATAGATCTTCAATGGTACCACTAATGGGTTCTGGATGGATAATAAAAATCCAAAGGACATAAACTTAAAATACAAGTACTAATCATTAACTAGGATATATCTATACATTGGTAATGATTAATAAATTGAAGTTAATTTTATTTACCATACACGTTGAGGATTATTCAATTCTAAGCTTCACATGAGCATGTTCAATATCACTAACTATAAAACAATGTGTTCATATCTTTGAGGGTGTTTAATTAATTGAGTAACACTCATTCATTTATAAATGATATTCCTCCTTATAATGGTGTACTAAAATCCTATTCCATGTTATGAGGAAAATAAGATCATGAGAGTAATTTATACAAGAACATTCATTGTTTTTGGATACCCTATATTTCATATAGTAATCATAAAGTAATATTAACAGCATACATACCTCACAAGAGACCATTTACATACCAATTTTTTGATTATGTAAAATGGGTATTTTTAAAAATACTTATTGAGGTTATTCTGTTATAACTATTTTCCCTACCTTTATGAATAATTGTTTAAGTATTAAAAATTAATTTTGGAAACTAAACCCACCTCTTATAAACATCATATGATGATCCAAATAATAATTATATCATGTGGTATGGGTATATGGTTTAAATATTTTTTAGATTATAGAACATAATATTCCATGAAAATAACTATGACATGGTGACACTCAAAAAATAATGGAATATCTAAATGCATACCATTACATGGTCTTAATGACAGTGTTGTGGTGGTTTCTTTTTTTAACAATTCTACAATTGATACGACACGACCTACTAAAATAATTACCCTACAATTAATCCCTCTATATTCCAATTACCATTACTTATATTTTTCTTCTCTACACCCTTTATCACCCAATACTTCCTCCAAAATATCTCTATGTATACCTTCTTCTCAACTATCTCAAGGATATTCTCCACTACATTCTCTACCATAAAATTCTAAAACACTTATCTCATAATCCATTACCCAAAAAAATAACCATCAATACACATTTACATACATATATTTCATCCTCTACACTTCCCCAAGCCCTTACACCATTTTTTATATTTAGTATAATTTTCCTAAAATGACTGATTTCAAGAATATTTCCTTTTCTTTCTACACAAATTTTTTTAATATCATTCTCCATCTATTTTTAAGATAGATCCTTTATCATCTCACCCTTACCCAAATCACATGTCATTTTTACATTATCCACCACCACCACCATGATATTTTATATTATAAGACCCACTTATACCAAATACCTTAACACTCTCACCATACCCAATTTTAGCTATTCCTAAGTGAATTCAGATGAAAACCCACCACCTACTCCTCCCCAATATCATTTTGATGACTCATCTGATAAAAATAACAATCCAATATTCTTCCCTCGTCATATCTATAACTCCTCAGGCTAAGATCATCATCACCCTACCAAACCAGTTACCTCTAATATCATGCTTTATCTCATTATTATCGAAAATAGTTGGATAAAAATATATTGAAATATAAAATGTTATTATTTATGTTCCTAAGTGATTTATAGTGTAACAATCATATGGTTTCTTTTGAATTGGTCTAAATTAGTTATACCATTATTATAATTTATTTTATGAAGACTACCTCTAGGAGAAACTAACATTAATATATAATCACCATTAAAACCTCACCCCAGCCATATCCAACAAACTAAATAAAAAAATAGGATTTTAAAAGTTTATCCCACTATGTGTGTGAAAGAATCCTTACTGTGTTTGGGTTAAATTTTAGATATAAATTTATATCTAATATCATAAAGTGAATACAAGTTTTAAGGTATCATACATTACCTGAACGTATTTCCCAATAGTAGATGGATCATGGTATATCCATATATAGGATTCCTCCAACATGTAAATGCCTTTAAAACCAAAAAATAAAATGATCACAAATGCACTCCATGATGATTCATCATTACCAAAATCTATTCTCATTAATCCATTAAGTCATTTTCATAAATTCAAGATTCCTCCTCTTCTCGGCCATCGATGTTTAAAATAACTAGATGTTGTATTAGATCATTAGTCACATAAATACCCAATTCATATCCTTATCTACTTTTTTTTTATTTTAAGACCACAATATTTTATAATTTATATTTTTTATGTAATATATATATATGACAGTTGGTGCTACATAGAACACTATGCTGATAGTAAAATATAATATACTATTTTATAAAATATTACTATTATGTACTAATTTTGGGTTTAGATAGATTTAATTAGAAAAACCCTATTATGAAATATACATACATAAAAATATATATTTTTTTCATTAATTAAATGAATAATCAATGAAGTATTTTTTAATCAATTTGTAGGAAATGGAGGTAAAACATTTTGAAGGTAAAATATGTTTTTTTATAAAACATTCTTTCTATGTGTACTATATTTTTAGTTTTAATAGATTAAATTTTTCACTATTGATAAATTATTCTAATGATATATTATATAATATATCAAATTTAATGAATTAACATTCATTTAATTGTTGTTATAATCAAATTATTGAGAATGAATTAATTTTACACCTTGAAAATACATTCACTTCAGAAATGAGTTTTCTTGAATTTTGTTAATAGATATTATAATTATTTTTTCCTTATATATATATATATATATTACAAAATGTATATTATTTTCAAATTTGGAATATCCAATCTATCTTAATGTACAATTTTGTTAATTTTCTAAAAAATAATAATTTTTCATTGAATATTCAAAACATAGAAATCTCTTTTTATTTATTGGATAGTATATTAAGTGTAAATGTGAGTTGTTTTAATATATTTATTTTAAATCTAACAGATCTCTGTGATGTTATGTGGCCTACTCTGGTGATTAGAAACATTCCATTATGAAATTCATCGATGATCCGTATGAAAAATAATCTACCCTTGGGACATGTAAAAAACATCAATACACAAAATAAAAGAATCTCATTTATTGAGACATTAATTGTAGATTAATACAATCTTAATGAATATCATTAATTTAAAATAATCAGTAAGGAAAAGGATGTAAATTTTTAGGGGTGGTTGACCTGAAATTTCACGACCCGTCCTCAGGGCCCGTGCCGTGACTACCCGAAGCCCGCCTTCCATATGCCTGGGGCTGGAGATTAGATCTAAAGGCATAAATCCCGATAAAAAGGGAAGGAATTATCTTTATAAAAGTAAACAACAGAAAAGAGTACAAAAAAGAATAAAACACTATGTAATACTGAAAACAAAGTAAGTGCTGAAAGGAAAGGGGCCAGAAATACAAGCCCAATAGTATGTCCAATACATCTGAAAAACTAGTACTACAGCAGCTGTAACACCCCGAAATTTTATGAAAAATATTCTTTTTAATTTCATTAATGTCTTGTGTTATACGCTACACCAAAAGGAGATTTCACAACACACATCTCTGACCTGGCTTGAATTAGACGCAATCGCGACCTTCCACGATAGCGTGTGTTGTACGCAACACCAAGTTTCGCTAAACAACGATATGCTATTAAGATGTTATTAAAACTAGCCGTTATAAATAGTAATAACCACTTTTTGAAATTTTTTAAATTTTATTTTTCAAAATGGACTTCATTTATGGATTCAGAGTATCGAATTTAGCCTAAGGTGAAATTTTGGTGCTTTTCGGATAACATTCATATTCCGATGAATAGTGAAAATTACTAAATTTTAATTAAAAACTACTTTTTAATCGAAATAATTAATAGTGATAAATTATTAATTTGAGTGGTTTTAAAGTATATTTAGAATATATTTTTACAATTTAATACAATGTTGGTCATTGGATGTAATTTCACATTTAAACCAGTTATAAACAAGTGTCAAACTTTTGATAGTTATTATCTCTTAAAAACACGCTATTTGTTGTGACAGCAGAAATTAATTACAAAATTAATTAATGCAACTTATATGTTGGGAATTTTGTAAAACAGAAATCATTTTTGAATTCGGAATATCAATTATAGCTTAGGGTGAAATTTTGGCATTTTTCTGAAAAACTTCAATTTTTGATGAATAGTGAAACCACTAAGTGGTAGGTTAAAAACTGAATTTTGCATAAAACATAACTTTACCGCTTCTGTGAATGGAATTTCGAAAATCCGACAGACACGGTTGATATCAGTAAGTAAAATGTGGTTCAATGAGATAAAAATAATTTTTTGGTGAATAGTATCTTTTTACTTTTTTTACCGCAGTTAATAGTAAATAGGGTAACTAAGGGTAAATATGATATTAATATTACCCTAACACATGTCCTAATTCTATTGGATAAGTTTAATTCGACCAAAAACAAACTTAGGAATAAAATATGACCATTTAGGCCCACTTTGGTTAGATTTGGACATTTATTATTAATTTATTTAAAGAAGGGTTAAAATAGTTAAAATGAATGTTTAATAAGTAAATCATTTTTAATATTGGGATATACATAATATAAATTCGACTATAAATATTAATTAGAAAGCTAAAAAGATTTCCTACATAATGGTATTTTATTTTTAATTTTTAGACATTAAATAATTTAATTTCTTTATGACACAATGATGATGCAGTAATTATCTTATTAATGAAATATTGACATAATTGATGTTATAAACACCAAAATAAATGTAATTTTAGACTTTTTATGAATTCCACTAATTTTATAGGTTACTATGAAATATTAGTGATGATTTAATCAACTTGGTTCGAACATATGATTCTGTTATGACTTTCACAAAAATCATATAACAAATAGTGTCAAAATTGACACAAAATAGTTTTTTAATCAAATATTATATTATTAATTGTTATTTTATTCCTAAAAATCTATGGTTCGGCCAAATGGCTTAAATAATGATATATATATTAATAATAAACAATTTGGGGTTCGTTTGGAATGTTATAGTAAGTGTATTAACCATATAGTGTAAGAAAACAAAAAGACACGGTAAAAGTTAAATTATTTAACTTAGAGTAAAATCTAATTGATAAGGTTAAAATAATAACCTAAACTTGTCTAAATACTATTGGTTGATAGGCTTTAGACCCATACCCACTTTAGCTTCTAAATAAGACCCTTTAGAACCATTATAAACCGATTTTGACTTTAATATAAAATAATATTTTGAGATATTCCTAAGGTGCCCCTCTCCTCCCTTATAAAAGGGCACCTCCTCCCCCTCCTCCTCACTCCAATTTGAGCACTCAAGCTCGGCCAAACCCTTCCAAAATCCCTTCTACACTTCCCTATAATAATCCTAGAGGTCCTGGTCTTCTTCAAAGACCAATCTTAGTTCCCTAAGTGGAGGATTCAAAGAGGCGTTTCAAAGAAGAGGTAATACCCATTACCGATCTTTTCAATTTATTTCTTCTTCAACTTCTTCTTATTTAGTTGTTTCATGATAAAGTAATAACATCGGTATTACTTACATACTGATATGTTATTATAAAAATGAAACAACCCTAATTCACCTTCTATCCATCCTACGGAAAAATGAAATCACCGCGCGTGCGTACGTACGGAATACCGTCTCCACGCCGTGGTGTACTCTATTTTCCCCCATAACCTTACAAGGATGGGTATAATGGTGTAATTAGTAACTATATATGATTATTATAAAGTGATAATGATACTGAAATAGTATACATACACTTCAACACAATTCCACGACCATGGGAACGATATCATCGCTCGTGCGTACGTACGGACTACCGTCTCCACGACGCGATGAGATTCATTCTCAATGATTAACCATTCATGAATGATTATAAAGTATATATAATAAGTAATAATGGAATATATTACATAATAATGAATCTGGATTTATTTATATGTATGTCATCTACTTAATTCCATTCAATTCAATAAGGAAATGAAAACAGCGTTCATGCGTACGTACGGACTACCGTCTCCATGAACGGTGTATTTATTTCCATTTACTGATTTATTATATATGTATATTCTGAATATATATATATATAAATCATGTTTTATATTCTTGAATTAAGTAATCATGATCTAAGTAATCATATGAATAATTACAAGTTAAAAACACGAACGACAAATGAGACGATTTTACCCAAAACGCTACTTTAACATGAATTTACAAAAGAACGGGTAATATAAAGTCATAAGTGGACCATATATGATATAATAACAATGAATATGATTCTGTAATAAGTCAATAACATGATTTAAATCATTATATAGTAGGTTAGGACACTTACAAATCAAGTCGGACCTAAGGTAAGGGGAAATATCACAATCTCATTTTTATCTGAGATTGTTTATACTTTGGTATTTACTGGGGTGTATTTTATCATCCACATCCATGTTTCCTCAATATGTAATATTATTTCCATCCATGTACAATTGTTTAAATCCAATTTTACACTTCGGTGAGTTTTTAGTAAAAGATATGAAAGGAATCTTTTGTCGTTTTTCGTACGAGGTACTTTTTGACTTTTCTGACAAAAGTACGAGAAGAATGTTTTTTTAACTTATACAGCATGAATGGATTTTTAAAACATTATTTCCAAGAAGCTTCCTTTACAAGTTTTCAAGTTTATTTTTAATCATATTCTTTTATTTTAAAGTCGTATGACATGTTATGAAAGGAAAAATGTTTTTGAAGAAGAAAGGATATTTTCCTCAAGAATGGAGGTCAAGTGTTTTATCAAAATTATTTTCCATCTAAGATAATAAAGGGTTCTGTTTTTATCCCTATTATTAAATTTATTCGATCATGTTGTGATAGAATTATCTTTATGAATTCCTTTATCTTATATGAATTTATTTATGATGTCATGATGTTTAAGATTCCCATTTGTATTACATGGGTTATGAAATGATGTATGATTTATGATTGTGTGGCACATATAAGAATGGTATCAATATGAGATGGGTGGGACCTATATCTCCCTCCAATGCATTGGGTAAAGATTTTATATCTCATGAGATAGACATGGTTGGAACGGTAGGTTATATCGGTTCAGTGAAACAGGACTGGAACGAGGGTGACTCGATTCAGAAAGGGACTTTGTCCACTAAGATAGTCTTGGCAATGAGTCTTGACTAAGAAGAAATGATTCTCTATGATTATGTGTGTATGCCACAAAGTTTCATGTTTTATGTTATGATTATTGGGATTACATTTCACTTCTATGATTTATCCCATCTTATGATATTATGAGCTCTTTTGCAGGTTAAGATTTCCAAAAGTTATGTTCTTATGTATATGATGTTATTTATATTTCTTTTGTTTACCCTTACTGAGCATTTGAGCTCACCCTTTTATGTTTTCTTTTCCCCAGGATATAAAGAAAGGTTTTAGGTAAAAAAAAGGAATGATCTTTATGGGAGATATTGAAGATCTTTCACAACGATTAGAAGATTACGTTCCGAGTTTCCAAAGACACTAAACTATTACGATCCTTTAGTGTGTGTTTTTGTTATGTACTAAGTATTCTGAAAATTTAATGTAATGTCCATGTAAGTCAGGCTTCAGGTCTCTACAGTTGGTATCAGAGGAAAGGTTTAGTCAACCTTTGGAAACTAGGATGCGATAACTTTAGTGAGATCCCTAGAGATATTTCTAAGGTATGTCTAGGGATGTCCCTAAGGTTAAGTATATGTATAGGTTATAATACTAGAACTACGCTAACGATCATAGAATTAAACCTAAGATGATAGATATTGAAGGTAATCCCCATTTATTATGTTGTTTTCCCTAGCATGATTTTTGCCTCTCACACTATTCTTTTTGGGTTTTAGACGATGGTTGGAAACCGAAGGAACCGTGTTGATCAATGCAATGGACAATGCAATGATTTTCCTCCTGAACAAACAAATGTTATGGGAGATGGAGTGTAAAATATTATTGCTTTACTTACACAAGCTATGAATCATTCTGGACTTCCAAAGGAGCAGAGAAGGGAACAATATTCTATTGAGTCCTTTATGAGGCAACGTCCACCTTCTTTCAGTGGGTCTTCTGATCCACTTGTTGCTGAACAATGGATCAGTACCACTGAAAAGATATTTTCAGTTCTTCAATGTTCTGAACATGATAAAGTCATCTTAGCAGTATATAGTTTGGAAGGTGAAGCTGATCAATGGTGGAATCTTATCATGAATACGAGGCAAAGAGATGAAATTGATTCATTGGAATGGGACGAGTTCAATAAATTGTTTTTCAGTAAGTACTTAACTCGTATTCTTCGAACGAAGATGGAAAAGGATTTTCTTGAGCTGAAATAGAAGGATGATGAATCTGTTGGTATATACGAAGCGAATTTTACAAGACTTGCAAGGTATGCATCTGGCATTATCATCCAACCTGAAAGTAAAGTTGATCGATTTTTCAGTGGCTTAAAACCAAGTCTTCGAAGGGCATTATCTATAAGAGAATTCCATAGCTATGAAGAAATTGTGCGTTGTGCTATCAAGGTAGAAATGGAAGTTGGTGTTACATATCCATCTCATGGTTTTGAAAAGAAACGAAAGATGGAGTTCAAGGAGAAATCTCAGAATAATGGTGAAAAGAAGATGAATGTTTCCGTATGCTCAAAGTGTGGAAAGAAGCATGGTGGATATTGTCTTAAAGGGACTAGAAAATGTTTTAAGTGTGGAAAAGAAGGTCATTGAGCAGCTGAGTGTCGAGGTAATGGAAAAAGGGTTTCTAATGATGTGAATAAAGCAAACACTACAGAGAACGCACCACCAACACTTCAATGCTTCAAGTGCAAGGAAATGGGGCATTATGCTAATAAATGCCCTAATCCAAGGGCTAGTGATGATCAACATGAGCAACCACTGAAGGCAAAAGACAAAGAGAAGTCACATGCGATCACTATTGGCGATGTTGAATATGACAACGATGTGGTGGAATGATTAAGTGTTTATGTAATGCGATTCCAAAATAATATTGTATCATGGAGTATTGGAATATTTATGTATTGGTCTAATCTGGTATTCAATGTAATTGAGATATTTTTGGAAATAAGATGATATGCACATAATGAAGGGAAAACGGGAAAACAAAATGTTTAACAGTATTCATGAGCTCATGATTGGTATAAGGACTAAGTGATATCATGGTTTGAGTATATATAATTTTGAGGATTTTGGTATGTTGAAAGTGTTAACTTTTAACTGCATTCATGTTTTCACTAAGGTATTCAAGAGAATACACGATTAAGGACTTTGAATGTTTGGAATGTGACCAACAAAACATACCTTATGATATATGGGGATCGACGATGGGGTTAAATCTTTGGTAATCGTTTTCACTATGTTATGAGAGTGGACTACATTATTATGGATAAGCCTAAAGATTAGAATGGATTATGTTGGACATAAGTTAGTATTGTTTAAGGATAGAAGTTTTTTTTCGATATTATTGATGGGATGTTATATTAATATAGTTTTAGAAAAAGGACAACCTGCAGGACGGGCGATAGCCCATCGCGTCGGACAAGGCTGTGGGAATCGAACCCACTACCAAAGTGCGACTGGCCGTTATCTCCTACCACTAGCCTACAGGAAGTCCCTGTTTAGTAGAAACTAGTTTTATTATATTAAGTTGTATGACATATGATGTATAAGTCCAGTTTAGGAACCATATATGATTAATCTCACTATAGATCGACTTATGTTTATAATTTTTTTGCTAAACTTTTGTTTGAGATAGATGGAATGACCCGTCATTCTATCACATGATCTGCTAACACTTCACGAATAACAAATTCAACTTCATTTATTTAAGTGATGAAGTGGAAATTGTTAAAGGCACGAACAACAGTGAGATTGTACCAAAATAAAGTAAGTATTTATTCTAATTCAAACGATCTTTAAAACCAAAAATGTTGTCCTAGTGATCTTATATCTGATTAATCAGATGGTACCTTAGATCATCAAAAATTTATGGCTTTGTGATTGCTGGATTTTCCATAGCCATGTTCTCTACCACTCTCCATCAGAACATGATGGTTAAATTTCTCTTCCATATCCATATTTTCACCTATGTGGAAACCCAGTAATTAGTTTATTTGGGTAACCGTTACGTTTCATACTTTTGTTTTTAAAGATTGGTTTTGGTATTCCTTTTTACGATGCGAGATTCGATTAATGAAACTTTCGAATAGTAAACCATTTATAACCCCGACGAATTTCGAGGGCGAAATTCATTTTAAGGGGGGTAGAATGTAACACCCCGAAATTTTATGAAAAATATTCTTTTTAATTTCATTAATGACCCGTGTGATACGCTACACCAAAAGGAGCTTTCACAACACACATCTCTGACCTGGCTTAATTTAAACGCAATCGCGACCTTCCACGATAGCGTGTGTTGTACGCAACACCAAGTTTCGCTAAACAATGATATGCTATTAAGATGTTATTAAAACTAGCTGTTATAAATAGTAATAACCACTTTTTGAAATTTTATAAATTTTATTTTTCAAAATGGACTTCATTTATGGATTCGAAGTATCGAATTTAGCCTAAGGTGATATTTTGGTACTTTTCGGATAACATTCATATTCTGATGAATAGTGAAAATTACTAAATTTTAATAAAAACAACTTTTTTAATCGAAATAATTAATAGTGATAAATTATTAATTTGAGTGGTTTTAAAGTATATTTAGAATATATTTTTACAATTTAATACAATGTTGGTCATTGGATGTAATTTCACATTTAAACCAGTTATAAACAAGTGTCAATCTTTTGATAGTTATTATCTCTTAAAAACCCGCTATTTGTTGTGACAGCAGAAATTAATTATAAAATTAATTAATGCAACATATATGTTGGGAATTTTGTAAAAAAGAAATCATTTTTGAATTCGGAATATCAATTATAGCTTAGGGTGAAATTTTGGCATTTTTCTGAAAAACTTCAATTTTTGATGAATAGTGAAACCACTAAGTGGTAGGTTAAAAACTGAATTTTACATAAAACATAATTTTACCGCTTATGTGAATGGAATTTCGAAAATCCGACAGACACGGTTGATATCAGTAAGTAAAATGTGGTTCAATGTGATAAAAATAATTGTTTGGTGAATAGTAACTTTTTACTTTTTTTACCGCGGTTAATAGTAAATAAGTTAACTAAGGGTAAATATGATATTAATATTACCCTAACACATGTCCTAATTCTATTGGATAAGTTTAATTCGACCAAAAACAAACTTAGGAATAAAATATGACCATTTAGGCCCACTTTGGTTAGATGAGGACATTTATTATTAATTTACTTAAAGAAGGGTTAAAATAGTTAAAATCAATGTTTAATAAGTAAATCATTTTTAATATGGGGTTATACATAAGATAAATTAGACTATAATTATTAATTAGAAATCTAAAAATATTTCCTACATAATGGTATTTTATTTGTAATTTTTAGACATTAAAGAATTTAATTTATTTATGACACAATGATGATGCAGTAATTATCTTATTAATGAAATATTGACATAATTGATGTTATAAACACCAAAATAAATGTAATTTGAGACTTTTTATGAATTCCACTAATATTCTAGGTTACTATGATATATTAGTGATGATTTAATCTACTTGGTTCGAACATATAATTCGGTTATGACTTTCACAAAAATCATATACCAAATAGTGTCAAAATTGACACAAAATAGTTTTTAAATCAAATATTATATTATAAAATGTTATTTTATTCCTAAAAATCTAAGGTTCGGCCAAATGACTTAGATAAGGATATATATATTAATAATAAACAATTTGGGGTTCGTTTGGCATGTTATAGTAAGTTTATTAACCATATAGTGCAAGAAAACAAAAAGACACAGTAAAAGTTAAATTATTTAACTTAGAGTTAAATCTAATTGATAAGGTTAAAATAATAACCTAAACTTGTCTAAATCCTATTGGTTGATAGGATTTCGACCCATACCCACTTTAGGTTCGAAATAAGACCCTTTGGAACCATTATAAACCGATTTTGACTTTAATATAAAATAATATTTTGAGATATTCCTAAGGTGCCCCTCTCCTCCCTTATAAAAGGGCACCTCCTCCCCCTCCTCCTCACACCAATTTGAGCACTAAAGCTCGGCCAACCCCTGCCAAAATCCCTTATCCACTTCCCTAGAATAATCCTAGAGGTCCTGGTCTTATTCAAAGACCAATCTTAGTTCCCTAAGTGGAGGATTCAAAGAGGCGTTTCAAGGAAGAGGTAATACCCATTACAGATCTTTTCAATTTCTTTCTTCTTCAACTTCTTCTTATTTAGTTGTTTCATGATAAAGTAATAACATCAGTATTACTTACATACTGATATGTTATTATAAAAATGAAACAACCCTAATTCACCTTCTATCCATCCTACGGAAAAATGAAATCACCGCGCGTGCGTACGTACGGAATACCGTCTCCACGCCGTGGTGTACTCTATTTTCCACCATAACCTTAAAAGTATGGGTATAATGGTATAATTAGTAACTATATATGATTATTATAAATTGATAATGATACTGAAATAGTATACATATACTTCAACACAATTCCACGACCATGGGAACGATATCATCGCTCGTGCGTACGTACGGACTACCATCTCCACGACGCGATGAGATTCATTCTCAATGATTAACCATTCATGAATGATTATAAAGTATATATAATAAGTACTAATGGAATATATGACATAATAATGAATCTGGATTTATTTATATGTATGTCATCTTCTTAATTCCATTCAATTCAATAAGGAAATGAAAACAGCGTTCATGCGTACGTACGGACTACCGTCTCCATGAACGGTGTATTTATTTCCATTTACTGATTTACTATATATGTATATTCTGAATTTATATATATAAATCATGTTTATATTCTGGAATTAAGTAATCATGATCTAAGTAATCATATGAATAATTACAAGTTAAAAACACGAACGACAAATGAGACGATTTTACCCAAAACGCTACTTTAACATGAATTTACAAAAGAATGGGTAATATAAAGTCATAAGTGGACCATATATGATATAATAACAATTAATATGATTCTGTAATAAGTCAATAACATGATTTAAATCATTATACAGGAGGTTCGGACACTTACAAAGCAAGTCGGACCTAAGGTAAGGGGAAATATCACAATCTCCTTTTTATCTGAGATTGTTTATACTTTGGTATTTACTGGGGTGTATTTTATCATCCACATCCATGTTTCCTCAATATGTAATATTATTTCCGTCCACGTACAATTGTTTAAATCCAATTTTACTCTTCGGTGAGTTTTTAGTAAAAGATATGAAAGGAATCTTTTGTCGTTTTTCGTACGAGGTACTTTTTGACTTTTCTGACAAAAGTACGAGAAGAATGTTTTTTTAACTTATACGGCATGAATGGATTTTTAAAACATTATTTCCAAGAAGCTTCCTTTACAAGTTTTCAAGTTTATTTTTAATCAAATTCTTTTATTTTAAAGTCGTATGACATGTTATGAAAGGAAAAATGTTTTTGAAGAAGAAAGGATATTTTCCTCAAGAATGGAGTTCAAGTGTTTTATCAAAATTATTTTCCATCTAAGATAATAAAGGGTTCTGTTTTTATCCCTATTATTAAATTTATTCGATCATGTTGTGATAGAATTATCTTTATGAATTCCTTTATCTTATATGACTTTATTTATGATGTCATGATGTTTAAGATTCCCATTTGTATTACATGGGTTATGCAATGATGTATGATTTATGATTTTGTGGCACACATAAGAATGGTATCATTATGAGATGGGTGGGACCTATATCTCCCTCCAATGCATTGGGTAAAGATTTTATATCTCATGAGATAGACATGGCTAGAACGGTAGGTTATATCGGTTCAGTGAAACAGGACTCGAACGAGGGTGACTCGATTCAGAAAGGGACTTTGTCCACTAAGATAGTCTTGGCAATGAGTCTTGACTAAGAAGAAATGATTATCTATGATTATGTGTGTATGCCACAAAGTTTCATGTTTTTGTTATGTACTAAGTATTCCCCAAATTTAATGTAATGTCCAAGTAAGTCAGGATTCGGGTCTCTACAGCAGCCACTGAGTCATCCTCTGGGAATCCCACCTGAATGGTGGGTACAGACAGCCACCACAGCTCCTCATGTCAGACCGTCATCTCCGTGTACATCTCACCAAGTGGTCCACCTCCGGGTACAGTCCATCTCCACAAGTCTCCATCTCGATCAGTGTTGTTTGTTGTCTATATCCATCACAACGTAGTGTGGGCATAGCCAGTGTAGGGGTGAGTATAACGATACTCAGTACGGACCCCAAGACCCTCATGGTCTCAGAAAATACAACAAGGATTAACCACAAAGTATGATTTCAACAGTTTAACATTACTTATGTATATTCCCATACATATACCTAAGTTATCAAGTAACCCATCTAAATCATATGGAAAACACCATGGTCACTGACTCAACTCATACTAGTATTTTTATTCACGATGTTGAAACCACGGCTGTTGGAGAACTCCTCCTCTGTCGAGTACTGTGGGCCTGCTGCTACAACAAGGCGCTTCCCAATAACCTTGGACTGCTGAAGTACTCCACCTGTTGAGTACTGTGGGCCTACTGCTACAAACAAGCTCTTCCCACCGTGGGTCTGCCGCTACAACCAAGCGCGCCCCCTCATACCCTATAGAGGTACACCGTTTGTCACATACCGCATGTCTGACGCTACAACCATGTGCTCATCCGCCGTGGGTCTGCTTCTACAACCAATCGCTCCCCACTAGGCCATATGAATCAGTCTGAGTCGATCGATCAGCAGTCGTCAGGTCTTATCTAGCTACTAGGTCTGTTTAATCTGATCGCTCGTCACCGGAAGGGCCAGCTCCATGAGCCTCAAGCCGATACTCCATGTGTCATGAAGTCTCACATTGAAGTATCACAAAAGATTGCCTCGTCATAGGGGTCTTAATGTAATAGATGGTGCATCAATCGGACGCCTGGTCTGTTAGTTATTGGATTTTCCGTTCCAGGGTCTCTGTTGGTTTTTAAGATAAAACCAACCTCAAAATACTCAAATATCATCTGAATCCCACATGGAGTATTCCAAAAGAACCATCTCAAAAAAGGGAAACAAACTTAGTTGACGACACGTCAATCGGACGTCCGGATCTTAAGCTACTAGTGTTTCTGTGCCGAGGGCCCGGTTAGTTTCGGGTTCGAACCAACCCATCCATACCCAAACATTGAAAAAGCCTTTAGTGTAATATATCTAAACGACAGTCTCGATCCGAGGAATCCTAAGCAACTGACGATGCATCGATCAGAGGTATGTAGCTCATGTTATGGGAAATTAATCAAAAACGGCCCAAAAGGGGGAGTCTGGGCCCGGTCCGATCTGGCCCAACCCACCCTGGGTCGGCCCGAACCAGATCGACCAAACCCAAGTCCAAGTCCGGCCTACTTGGGCGTGTCCTGGCCCACTCCCGGCCGCAGCTCAGGCAGGCTGGCCGAGCGGCGGGGGGGGGGGGGGGCACAACCCGCCCCCCCCCCCCCCCCCCTCAGTTTTGCATAACAGTGACGCCAGGCTGGCACCACCCTATCTCCCTGGATCCCACGTTACGTGGGGTCCTCTCCACCGTCGTCGCAGCCAATTTTGTGGTGGGTCTTTTACCGGTGGTGTGCTGGGGCACCGGCGACCCGCGCCGCCGCGACCTTCTGCGGGCCACCAGAGTCATTTTGGAGGTCCGTTTTAGCTTCTGCCCACTCCTTCGACCTTGTCGGGTCCCTCTCATCACTTTGACAGACTCAAATCAATGTTTCTCATTCATTCATCCATCATAAAACATTCCACGCATCACGAACAAGTTAGCGGTGGGTCCGGACTTGTTCGTTAGCCCGTACCCACCATGTTAGTGGTTCAAATAATCACCCAACAAATAAAAGCCCATGTTCGAGGATATAAATCACATATATGAAAATATACAATATCCCCCTTCCTCAATTTCAATAGTGGAGCACGTCAACGATCCACGGAAGACAGGCATCACGGAGGTCGGTCATCGCGGAAGAACAGTGTCACCCCATCCATGTTGGAGGAAGGGTCATTCTCGTAGGCGGCGTTCCTCGCGTGCGGTGTCTCCTCCCTTAACGTAGTGGAATAAGAACGAACAAAGTTCTTCGTGGAGAGAGCGTCTGAGTTGTTCTTCATTGAAGAGGGATGATGCTTACCTCCAAAATCTCCAAAGGCTCCACCACAAAGTATTTTCCAACCCAATATAAAATTAAGGCTCCCCCATATATTAACATTCCCATGAAAATAAAAACATTTCAAATGAATTTTTGACACCACAAATTAATTAATGAAGTATTAAATTAATTGTGTTAGCATTCTTAAAGAGGGGGAGGTGGAGAGTCTCAACTATAATAAGTGAGTGGAGTTGTAAAATTTAATGAAGGGGTGTTAATGGGGAGTTTAATTGGAGGTGAAAGGTTAGGGCACATATGGGACCCACTACACTAATTCCTTTGATGGGAGGTTATGTGGATGTGAGCCCCACCTATAACTACCCTTTGTAGGAAATAACTAACATCCTTTAAAAAAATGTGTGCTATAATTGTATTTATTTTATTCCAAATCCCCAATAATTAACTCTCAACCCGCATAAAAAACAACTGCGGTAAAGGTCCCCTTAATCGAAAACCGGCGCTGTGAGTTCATCGATGTCCTCAGATTACAATTCCGAGAACCGGATAAAATGATAGAAAAACCCGCACATAAGTTTCCTGAACATACCTGAATGAAACTTCAAAAAATGAGTATGGGAACGTCGGGTCTCTGAATCAGGATGCGTTAGACACTGTAGACTCGTAAAATACAAAGAATTTAAGAAAAACAATTTCTCTGAAATTTCCGGGTCTTTACATGTATGAGCATCAAAAAAGGCTTGACTAGTGTAGATTCTCCCTTCATGGCCACATCATCCTTGAGAATGTGAGAATCCCCATTCCAACACAGATCTCAAAATAAAACTAAGAGGCCATTGGAGAATTAATAAATTGAGATTAATTCCAATTAAGTGACGCTTCTTCCTCATTATCCTTACTTTTAAATTTGAACTCATCTATTAATTTAAATTTGTAAATCATCTCTTGAAGCTTGGTGATTTTTTGATTTCGTAATGGTATTCAAATTTTTACCGTTTCAATCAAAATAAATCCTTAGATATGATTTAAATTATGATCTATAGGATATGTTGGAAATTATGGCATCCAAAAAACCTTGGTAACATTTCCTTGTTTTTAGGTGATCCTCTCAATATAGGCTAACACACCGTAGAAGGTGAATGTGACTATTATTTTTATATTTAATGTGATAATTATTTGGGTTTTATATTTCTAGATACCATCTATACGATTGACAATGACTGCAAATATGAGGTGAAATATGAATATGACTATATAAACCCATTTTGTTCTCTATGAAAAATTATGTGCCACCATATTTCAAACTATAGAGTCCTCCAAATTAGGGTCAATCATACACCTATTGATAAGGGAAAATATGGTAAAAAGTGAATATGAATCACAGTACCAAGTCACATACTTTTGTGATAGGTGAGCCTTATAATAATGTAATAGGTGATAATTATTTTTTCATAACTAATTCTTTATATAAGAAACGTTTTTATGATCTAGATGGCTAATATAGTTAAAATAATGGGAATCAAGAAGTGGTATACACAATAGTTGATACTTGTAATGGAATGAGGGACTTGGTGGTCACTACTATGGCTTAAGCTAAAAAATATTACATGTTTATATCTATGAATAATTAGACTACTGAGTATAGATTAGATGCGAAGACACAATATTTTCATTAAGCTAGTATTTTTTTACTTCCTTCTTCTCCGAAACCACTAGAATATAAGAACATGATTGGTAATGAGCAATCTACACTTGAAATACATGATGGTACTTCAATGGATACAGATTCCACTCCAAATAATTAATTGACTCCTCCTGATATGTCATCCATGATGACTATCACTATATCTTAGAGGAATTGGTGGAGAGAATTTTTGAACAAGAAGAAAATAAATATTATCTTCTATATAAATATAATTATGATGACTCCTCCAAATATCTAGATATCCACAAAGATATAAGTCCCTCTAATTTTATGAAATCTATTTCCTTTTTCCCCAATAACATAGGAACTACTTCCATTGAATATATTACAGTTGAAATGGAATATAAAAAAATTCTCTTATGGATAAACCCATTGGAAATGATGCTTATTCTACCTCCCTAGTTATTCCGGAAAATGTAGGCCCTAAAGATTATTTAAAGGTATCTACTTATAAAAAATAACATAGTCTCATAGTATGACACTGAATAAATTGATATAGAAGCTAAAGTGTGTCTTAAAAACCTCAAACACTCTTCCATCATTGAAAAATATTATAGAAGGATGTATGGAAGATCAAAAAACTATTCTACCAATAATAAATTAGGATAGAAGAAAATGAGGGCAGACTCTAAATCTATGTCCTCTTCAAAAATGAATTGACCTTTTTGAATTTTCAAGGGGTGTCTAAATTTAGAATATCCTTCTCCAAATGACATAAATTTAGAATCATGAACTCAACATTTTGGGTTTAGATGAACTCAGGAAACATTTCTATTATGTTTTCTAGGGGATGGAAAGATTTGGTTATCATAATGTTAGAATTAAGAAGTCTTTTTATTCAATGGAAATATTCTAGGTCATTTTTAACTTCTACATAAATGGAACTTCTGTCCACAAAAAAAATAACTACCTCACCACTTGTGAGATTAATTTCTCAAAATTTTACCATTTGTATTTTTTTATATATATTATGTATATATACCAGGAAATAAGAGATCTCTAGTATGATTCAGATTCCTAAATAATAATATTACATATGAATGGATAATCATGTTATATTTCAACACTATTATGAGTCTAGATGAATGAATCAAAGCCACCTACCCCATTTAATCATCCAAAAAATTGTGATATTGTAAGGAAAAATAACGTTGTTGTAGAAATAAACTTGGTGGGGTCCAAGTACACATTATTTGTAAAATAGTCCATCAAAATTATTATAAGTAAAATGGATAGATATTTTTCTAAATTAATATTCTCATTAAACAAGGATAAATACAATATACAACATTATCAAGGAAGAATTTGGATCATGATACTCTTTTGGTTAGCCTCATTGAAAAAGACTAATGTCCCCCTCTTCCTTTCAAATTCAACAATGCATCACTTCTTCATGCATATTGTCATAATATTTTCATCGAAGTGTGAACATCAACCTAATGTTAGATGAATAAATATTCAAGTGTTATAAATTGATATTTATAAAAATAAAACTAAAAACCTAAATAAGGGATACTTTTACTATGATAGAAAATGAAATCTCTTTCCTTGAAGATAGACTCCAACTTTTTTACGATTACAAAACTATCAATGAATTTTCTCTAGACCTTCAACAAGAAGATAATCTCCACAAAAAACATAATTCCCTTTTTATATTTTATAGAAATGATTCAAATGGAATTATTTAGAGTAAAATGGATAATATATAGGTATTTTAATTCTATTTTGAATAAATCCATTTAATGATTTAGAAAATCCAACATCCTTATTTCACCCCATAAACTAGGTGACAAGATTCTAAATAAATAATTAGTTATCATATATTTCAATGTGGATTACTATAGCAATAAATTCAATGGGAATATAATTAATGAATTCATCACTAAAAAAATATTTCCTTCTCTTATTAGATTTTAATATGACAATTCTCTACCATATATTACTCTTGAGGTGTAGGTTAAATAATTTTCCATTAACATGAATCATATAAGTTCCCCAAGTCTTGATTTATTCCCAAACATCTTCTTTAAAATAATTTAATGTGAGTTGTTTGGATATATGATAATTTTTCACTGGATTTTTCTCTAATGGATTCCTTATTTAAGGCACCAATGCTCAATTCCTAACTTGAATTAAAATGATGGGAAATGCTTACCGAATTCAATAATTCAGGCCTATTTCTATCATTAATTCATTTTAAAATATATATAGAATGATAATTAAAATTATGTTAGCCTCTATTATTAATAGAGTAATCTTCTATAACTAAATTTGGTCTGTTAATGTTTGTACTATTTAAGATTGCCTTATTATATCTTTTCAATATGTCAACATTCTCACGATATTGACTATAGGGGAAATATTTCCCTAAAAATGATGTGAGAAAGGTCTTCAAATCAATATATTGGGTCTTTTTAATTACAGTATTAATAATAATAAGCTTAAATGGGACATCATTCAATTTTTTATTGATCTTTTTAGTTATTATAATATCTCAATTCTTCTTAATAGTTTCCCTACAAGCTACTTCAATTTCTCTGTGTGGGTTAGACAAGGTGACCACCTCTCAACAATTACCTTATCAATAGCTATATATTCCCAAAGAAGGATTCTTTAATATCAAATTTCTTATGGAAAAAAATAAATATCTTCCATGATTCTAGAGGTATTATGGATATCTCTCATATCCATCATGTTGATTACATTATCCATGTTATTTTGGATGATTTAATAAATATTAATCTTCTTAAAGAGAATAATTTACATTATGAATGTCTCGGTGCAAGATATCTATTGGGAAAAATATTTTATCTAATTTAAAAAGGAATATGATCCTTCAATGATATTTTGAACCTTTAATGGTGTTGGAATCAGAGGAGGAGTCATTCTTTTTATCTATATTAGAGTTGTTAGGTTTTGGGAATAACCTAATACCTGTTATTTCAAAAACATTTCTAACCATGTCACTATATATCTTTATTCATTGAATGTATATTCAATTTAAACATTATATATGAATAGTTTAATGAATTATATTATAGTTTCCTAACTTTTACACTCTCATGGTGCATAATTAGCTCATGACCTAATTAAAAGCCTTGATATTCTTGTAAAAACATAATCTGGAGTGGGATTATCCTTGAAAGTAAATTTTTTTACTATTCCCAGGATGAAATGTTTCCAACATATAAAAGATGGGGGCTTATGAATAAAATAAATCCCAAAATTTATTGAATATTTCTAATCTCATTTCATATACAGAATTATCAATTATAAATATGAAAATACTTGATTTCTGATATCTAAATTTTTAATGAAGATAAAAAGTGCAAATTTAAACTATATTGACTCCCCCTTTGGAATATCTTCCAAAAATTCATATTAAAACATATTTCCCATTGTAGAGGGATTTATAGTTTAAATTACTACCTCAATTTTTGGTTGGATAGATAGAAAGGGAACCCTCTTGTTTACCTCCTACAATCACCATATTCATCACTTATCATTCTGGATTCTATGAATGAATATATTTTATCTCAAAAATCACTTCTCATTGGAGTTTGATAATATAAATTAGGATTACATATTTTTCCCACATGATGAAATTCTTATATATGAACCTTCCAAAATAATATTTCATAACTACCAAGAACTATTATTCCATCATTTATAGCCCAACTCAAACAGATTCATCCTAGATCTTTGAATTCAACAATACCTAGATAAACCCATCTAGACATGCCCTCATCTTGATGATTTCGCAAAATAGGGTCCCAAAGGAGTGTTACATTCAACAGTATGGAATTACACTCTACACTAGGCGTGTGTTTTTTAATCATCACATTGAGGATATAGATATTTTGTTCCTAAGCAATGAAACCAGTGTTTCAAGACAGTCTTCCCTATTAGATATATTTTAATTACATCATTATAAATTATTCCCTCATATAAAAATTATTCAAAACTCCTCTTACTTTTGTTCCTACGGAAAACATCTCCAATTGTTTATTGCTTCTACTGCAAATCACTTGGATTGAATCTGGTCAATTTGAAATGTAATGATTCATCAACTGTCTGCATTAATAATTCATTCCATGATCACAAGAATCATTATGGAAATAAAACTACCGACCAACATTAAAAATGTTTTTTCCATTAATGATTTAAATATTATAAATATACTTTATGTGGATGGTAAATTCAAACCTCAAACTGTAATATTTAAAAAAAAATTAACACCCACTTTTTCGAGTTGGATTGAAGAAAACATAGACTATGCCACAAATGGGAATCATAGTCCATTGGGATGTGTTAGATGTTTCAAAGACCACAATGGGATAATTTATTATTTTATTTTTTGGAACTTTTGGTAGTAATTCTTCCCAAGAAGCTAAAATATTGGGTTTCATCAACACCATGAACTACTCCTAGAAACATTTTTTGTCCAATATATTGTAAGAGAGTGATTCTACTAACATCATGAAAGTCATTATATGATTTAATTCTCAAATTTCATGGATAATAATTTCTACATGTATTTGGTTCTTATTATTTTATTCCTTGATTGACTTCATTATCACCCATGTTTACTGAGCGGCTAACATCCTGGAATATTTTCTTCCAATCAATTGTCTACATTCATATAGCCATTCCTAGGATTGACGACTATATATTCATATAAGAAATCTCATCTAAATATTCTTATGAAACAAAATTTCTTCTATAATGATGAAAAAATTGATTACTGAAATTTTTTATGTGACTTCATCACATGGCCAATGACTCAAGTTTTTTGAAAAAAAATAGCAATTTTATAAAAGATTGTATTTTTCATTCAACTAATCATAGAGTCCAATTTTTTTAATTAATTTTAAAATTTGATTAGTTCTGTCTTATTAGAAATAACTAAATCAATTTTATTGGAATAAAAATTATATGTTGTTTTTATAATAACATTTCTATAATTAAAAATTTATTTTTTGGGAAAACCATTTTCATCATGCTTTTTATGCTAGTTTTTAAAATAAATTTTCCCACTTATAGAAATATAATTTTATAAAAAGGAACAAATATTAGTAATCCTCATGTGGGTAGTGAGTTCAATATCATTATTGTTCATTTTGAATAGTATCTTAGGTTATTAGTTTAGTTTCTATAGTAAGAGTTAAGATGGATTAAAAGTGTTAAAACTAAAATGATAATGTTTAAAATTATCTAAATAGATGTATAATCCATATTAGATTTACACTGTTAGAACCTATCTTATCTTTTAATTTAATATAAGTCATTGTGGATAATTTTCATTCGAGTAATACATTAATATATATTACTCTTTTCAGAAATACCATGTGTTTTCTATCCCCTCTTATAAATGTAAACCTCTCTTCTCTCCTCTCCACACATCGAGAGGCTATTAGGTCATCCATAACCTTCTCAAATTCATCCATAATATCAATCCCCATATCCTATATGCATTGGATTAATGTTAAATTAACTTTATTTAGGATTTATGAATAATCCTATGTATGTTTTAAAAATAATATGAAGATAAAAATGTATTTGGTAATTAAATTACGAGGTAAGGGAAACATTACCTTAAAACAAATTTTTGAATTTTTATATATTTATATATTTATTTTATATATAGTTTCCCTCCATTTATATTATATTAAAATTATGTCTATATGTATTTATATTGATATAATATAATTATAAAGGAAATGTTATGTCTCTTTAAACATTCTTTCAATGGTTTTAAAAAATGAATCATGTTTCATATTTTATATGGAACATTATATCAACCTTCACAAAAGGAAAAAATGAATATTGTATGTTAACATATACGAAATATTTATAATTTATTATCATCATACTTTTTATTCACTGACTTGTTATTTATTTTATTTTCAATGGTTTTCAAGAGAATATATTATTTCACATTATATAGGAACTTTTTATTTGAATATTTTTCAATGAAAGATAATATTTCTCTTATTTTTATATAAATACAAAAAATAGTTTATTTATATGAGTTAAATGGAATATTTTAGAAGATTTAGTTATGAAAATTTATAATTAAATGTGTTTTATGAAGATTGTAGTCCCTTTAAGTTCATTTTTATTATAAGTAATCTAGTTATATCTCTACACCACATGGGATAATGATTGTGTTATATGGTGAATTATATATGAATTAACAGGGTTTGTAGTTGCATTTATAAGAGTTAATATAGGGGTTCTTGTATGGATTCAATAAATATTAGGTCACAAGGCTCCAACATGAATCTGCTTGTCTTTTTAAATAGTATTTTAGGAAATATTATTATTTCACAAGGTAAAATAATGATATCTTATTTTAACAAAATATTTATTCCATCATAGGGATCAAATGGTGTAATTTTATGAAATTATTATCCATGGGTTCTTATATTTTCTAAAAAAACCATCATGATAATGATTTTTACTTAATGACTAATTATAAAGTGTTATTTTAATTGCTTTTCCCAATAAATATTATTTTATTTAAAAATAATTAATTATTTGATCTCAAATTTTACAATGATAAAGGAAAACATTTCATATATCATCCCACAGTTTTGAAACATACAACTAGATTATTTATTCCTTTTTATATATATATTACTAATATTTTTTTCTCATCCCATGTATTAAAATGTATTTCATTGGGTTTGAGAATGAATTTTAACAATTACGAATTAAAGTTGAAAGTCCAAAATATTTTTCATGATAATAAATCATGTTTCATTTTAAAAGTATTATATTATAGTTAAAATTATTATAGTCTGGAAATTTCAACTTTGTAATGTATGAGTTTGATAGATAAGAATTATTCACTCGTTATCTAAAACTCTAATCCTGAAAAGGGTTTTGAAAATGAAGTAAATTTATTTATTTATTTTGAATCTCAAAATTATAGGTCAAAGAAGAATTGATTCCTTATAGAAGGAATAAGGTATGGTGTTTAGATAAAATTAGAGGTTAGGATGTAATATGATAATAAGATAAAATTCTAATATAACCTCAAAAGTTAGTATATGTAGGATAATTATTATTATTTTGGATGTGTCAAAAAAGGTGAATACAATAATTCATGGTCAAAGATATCTTATTATCCCCCAACCCTTATAAAATGGATTACTATTATATTATATTATATATTCACATGAACAATTTTTGTTTTAGTAAATTGATGGAACCCACAAGAACAAAATTAAAAAAAATATAAAGGACTATGTGGTGGTTTTCTGAACTAGAAACTGAATAGAATTTATGCTACTGTGAAATGCATTGTTCTTACTCTTAACAATATATCACAAGTCATAACTGAAAACCTAATCCTATGTGAGTTTAATAGTGCAACAAATAAGAGAAAAATAGAGTAACATAGAGTTTATTGCTACAAATATCATAAAGGTAAAAATATTTAATGTCATATGTGTCAAATATATTAGAAGAAGAATCGAGATAATTTTCTCAAGGATATGGGAAGGTGTTTTATTTATAGGAAAGGAAGGAAATGATAAATAAACTACCAAGAAAAAAAGGAATATTTTAGTTAAAGCCATAAAGGGGAATGAATTTATTCCCACAGAATCAATTGAATTAATTAAATGAAGTGGGTATAGACATTATTGAAATTGATGTCTCAGTGGGAAGCTCAATAGGTGGATTAGAAGACTATATAAATAATGGTTTATCAATTTTTTATTCCATTATTATTGAAGATGAGGAAAATGTAAATGACACAGAAAAGGAAGGTTTTATTTTGTGGGTTATATTCTAATATTGATGAATCTTATATAATGAATCATATATTTTATTTTAATAAGTAAATATTAATGAATAATATTTAAATGTGTGGTTAATAGATTAAGATACATGTTACAATATTAATGTGTTTATATATTGGGATTCACGAGTTTTGATGTGATTATAAATTTAATAATGATATAAGTTTAATCAAATTACTACTCTTTTGTTGTTTTTACTATATAAAAACGTTTTGAGACAATTATTGTGTTTAAAAAATTTTCTATGTTTTATCTAAAACTTATGTTAATATTTTTTTTTGTGAAATTGTTATTTTAGAAAAAAATTATAAATATTTTGTGAACATATGTTTAAAGGTATTGATAAACATTAAGTTTACGGTTGTAATTTTTGTTGCCTAAATTATGGTTAACTATGATTAATTTTTTTCTTACATTTTTGGAACATATGTTTATTTTATAGATAATCAAGGGATTGAAAAAATATTTTGTTACTATGGGATTAATTTAATTTTTGATGAAAATCTCTATTTTGGAGAGCATTTTATAATTATGGTAAATGGAAAATACTTTCATAATAAGGGATTTTATTTTTACGGAATAATGATAGAATAAATATTTTAATGTATATATGATTTTATCTTAAATGAAATTCATGTTATTTATATAGAACATTTTCATATTTTTCAAATTATATGATTTGGGAAAATATATTTTTCAGTATGTGCCATTATTAAAGAATATTGTTGTATTAACATAAATGTTAAATTGATATCAGAAGTATATATGATAACGTACCCTTGATTTATGCATTTTTAAAATAATCAAGAATATATTAATAAATTTATATGTTAGTTATATATAGATTTTTTAAATAAAAATAGTGGGTTTCATTGTTAAATATTTTAATATTAATTTATTGTTTCACTATTTTCAATATTTTCTTAGAATGTGATAAAAAATTTTGTTTTTGTTAATATATAATAAAAAAGAAATAACTTTTTATCTTTTTATTGATCACATAATCCATTACCAGTTGTTTTTAATTCTTTTGTCATGAAACAATATTCATAAATATTCATTTCATTGAATAACATGTGTGATAATGTGAAAATTTATTGATGAATAACCAAAGGATGAAACCAATTTATTGAAATAGAAATAAATAAATATACATTTTTTATCATGTTACATATTTTTATGAAAAAAGAATGAATCATCTCTTATAAAAGGATCTTGAAAAAAATTATTCTATAATAAACATTTTTTATGAAATGATGGTATCTTCACTTCACCAAAAAATAATGTTTAACATTATCTAACTAATGGATCTTCTTTCCAAGTCTACTTTTTCACTTGACACATATGTTTTACATATGTGGAATACTAGTGATGTGTTATTCCAGATGACCTTCATATTTCCCATTATCTTTTTTCTGGAATATTTTTTAACCATTTTTACGATGTAGGTTATCAACAACAGAATTCTTAAATATAAAAAAAATCATTTATTAATCATATAATTTATCTTTAAATCCCTAAATTTTATTAAAGAATATTTTTTATTTGGAATAATTTATGATTATTATAGCATAGTTTCATTTAGTGGTAGAACATAACTCCCCAATAGTTTAGAATTTATTTTAATTAATTAATGTATATAGTCGTGTGTGTTATATAAAATATTGATCTTAAAAAATAATTTTGACATAATCTTTTAATTTAAATATGTCCATTATATACAAACTATTTGTTTTATAGGTATAAATTAGAATAAACATATTATAATATATATATATATATATATATATTTATCCTTAATAAATAAACAATGAATCATTTATTTTTATCAATTGGTTTAAAATTTGGATAAATTATTTTAATTAGAAGATATTTTTTTCATGAAACTAATTTTTATGAGTATAATGAATTTATATCAAAATTAAATAAATATAAAACTATCAATTATTTATTATAATGATATTTTTTTAATTATATATACAATTTAATGAATAAAAATTAATTAATTATGTTTTATTATAAAAGTAATGATAATAAATCTATTTTTTCCTCAAAAATACATTTTCTTTTAAAATGGTTTTTATTGCATTATGAGAATGGATATTATAATTTATATCATTGTATATTATATAGTTCATTTTATAAAATAGACTTCATTTTTTTAATTCCTCCTATCAAAATTATCTAATGGTGAAAATTAATTATTATTACTAAACGATTGATTTTTTATTCGATAGTGAAAATACTAAGATTTTTTAATGGAATGTATTTTTAATTCATGTTATTAAGAAGTAATATTTTTGAATTTATTTTAAGAATTTATTATAATATTTGGAATTAAAATAATCTAATAAATTGAATTGGAATCAATATAATAATTGAATTAAATATAATTAAATTATAATTGAATGTAGACTTTTTTAGAGAAATGTTTTTTATCACAGTTTCTAGGCTTTTTAAATTAATATTTGTCACCTATAGAAATTGAATTAGATAAATATGACTCCATATTTGAAATCACCATATCCTAATTCATTAATAATTCCATTTTTTTTTTAATTTGGATAACTAATTTTGGTAAAAGACTCAATTACCGTGGTAAGTGTAAATATGGATTAAAATGTTTACAACTAAAATGGTAATTGTTTGAATGACCAAAAAAACTTTTAAAACAATATTTTATAGTGTCACATTAACCATAGTCTTTAAAATAATAAAATATGAGTCATTTTGGATCCATTTTTATTTAGTAATATATTAATATATTATAATATTTTGAAAAATTCCATGTGATTCCTCTCACCCACTTATTAAAAGGACATTACAATACTCTATTCTATACAATTCATGAGACTCTTAGCTCAACCAAAAACATCCAAATTATCACCATAAAAATCGTAAACACCTTCTATAGGTACTTTATTTATCATAATATCGTCTAATAAAGTATTTATTTATAAAACCATTGAGGATTTTTTAAAATGATGGAGATTAATAATGTACATGACAAGTCACGATCATGGTAGGATACACTTTACCTTAAAATATAATTTTCTATTTTTTTGCTGATTCATGTTCTAAATATATGTTTTCTTTTCACATTTTCATAAAATTTCTTTTGCATTTTTTAATTTTTAATTATATTAATTATAATGTACATCTAATGTCTCTTTATACGTTCTTTTAACGATTTTTAAACTAATTATTTTTTTTTGTATTTAATAAAAAACATTGACTTTTACTACAATTGAAAAAAGGAATGTTATATTTGAATGTATACAAAATTAGTGAAATTTACTATAATTATAACTGCTATTACTTAAGAATCATCCTCTTCTTATTTTCATGGTTTTTGGAAAGAACATTATATTTCATGTTTTTCATAGAATTTTCGTTTCAATAGTTTGCAATGAAACATTATTTTTATCCATATTTTTATGAAAATATGAAATGTGTTTCTAAATATATGTTAATAAAATTATTTTATGAAATCAAACTTTTATGAAATTTAGGTATTTTCTGTTCCTTGTAATTTGATTATGATTGTGGTTGGGCTCGATATATTTCTTAAAGAATGGGTAATGATTATCTTATCTATAGAATTGTGTTGGAATTAATAGAGTTGTGTATTCTATTTATAAGGTTTTTTTATAAGTGCGGTTGTAATGATTCTATGAAAATGATATTCTATGGCACCTACAAGATATTTCAATTATTTGAAATGTGTTTTCATAGAAATTTTCTATTTAACAAGTTATAACAATGATCGTTTTTCAAATTTATGATAATCCCTTTGATTGTTGAAGGAGTATGTTTATAAGATCATATTTTTCATTATTTCTCATGTTTTCAAATAAATCCATATCATAATTACTTTTAATTTTTATTTTCTCAAATTTTTTTATCAGATTATTTTTCTATTCATATAAGGACCCAGCCTAAATAAAACAAATTTCATTTATCTTTAGAAAATAATTCATTTTCATGAATTTATGTTGATATGTTAGGTATAGAGTTTCAGAGAATTATGGCATCACCATTACACAAATAAAATATGACAATAAATATTTTACACTTCCAAATATTATCCATTTTTTCCCTAATGTAGATCTTTTTATAATAAAATGTTTTCTTTTCATGATTAATCTTCATAGTTTTGTCCTTGACCATATCTTTATCCCTACTCATCGGTAAAACCCCATGAAAAACATTTTAAAACATGGGATGAGAACAAAAATATTAGTAAAGAACATAACAAAAATAAATCTATTAGATTAGATAAATTCATTAAAGACCATCAAACATTTACATTTATTTCAAAGTTCATTGATAGAATGAAATAAATCTGTTCCAAATGAAAAACACCTGAATGTTTTACTCATATAAATTCATTCAAACCCATATGATTTGAATAAAACCCCATTTTGGAATCATAGAACATCATTATATTTACCCGATTTTAAAAATTGTATATATAAATAGATACTAGTTAAACGGGAGGAGAAACCCTCCATCAACACCCCCTCCTTTCATAGTAATATAAGTAAAATTACCAAGGAACTTGAGTGTTATCTGGGAACACCAACCTTATAATTTATTTTGGGATCACTAATTTTTGGGAGCTATAATGGGGGACAAATAACTATATTAGTTGTATTAGGCTCACCCATTTCTCATATATAAATCTCAGGTACCATATCATAAAAAACAAAATTTTATATTATACCATTAAATATAAAACATTATAAAAAACTATTCTAAACTAGTGTGAAAAAAAATCGAATATCAAAATATCCATTCATTTCAAAACCCATTTTCAATATCAAAATTCAGATAAATATGATAAATGGATTTTTAATTGAAAAAAACATAAAATATTTGTAAAGGTAACATATCTCACCCAATCAATTAGAATTATTCTATTTTGTTCTTTTCGTGGACTTTTGTTATTTGATTGTGGTTTGGGTTGGGTTCCCAGTTTAAATTTTCATGTTTTTGAGTTTTTAATTTCCATTTTGGAATGTTCATGGTTCAGCTACATGGTATAAGAAACCATGTGAACATTCATAGGATACAATATGGCATGTTTTTGGGACCAGTAGTAAGGTTCATAGGATTCACATCATTTGTTAACTCAGATGATTTCCATCTGTGAGGTTCTTTGCATTTGGACAATGAAACCCACAAATTTTCTGCATGGTTTGGTAAAAACATGCGGTCAAACCATGAGAGATGCATTGATTTTTTAATATAATAAAATACAATTTTCATGCTTTTTTAATCTAAAATTTGGATTCATTAACCTTGTTCAAATTTGGTACACTAGGGGGTCCTCCAAACACCTCTTCTATTTCTCTCCTTCCATTTTTGAATCTGCTTGAAGGTCCCAAGGTGATATTCCTTCTGTTTTGAGTTTATTTTCTCCTTCCCCTCCCTTATCTTTCATGTTCACGAAGTTTCATGGTGGGGTTTTAATCTTGGATAAAGCCAAGGGTCGACTTTGGATGATTTTGGTCTACAACATAGATGTTAGTTTTTGTGGATTCTGTCCTGATATTGGATCTCTCTTTTCTCGATGTCTTATCGTATTCGTACTCCATTGAGGCAGGTGTTTCCATTCATTTATTTTCTGATCCATTCTATTTGATGTTTGGGTGTTTCAAATAATTTATAAATATTATTCACATGCTAGTGATGCATTTTTAGTTTATTGTAGTTCTATCATGTTGGAAAAATTTAAAAAAATGTATTTTAATGGATTCATTCATTATATATAACTATTTATGCACATAACAAGTTTGTTGAAATTAAAAAGGTTTATTAAGTAAAAATAGGGGTTCTTTGGGGAGGTGTTTTCACATGGTTTTTTTAATGTGATTGAATTGGTATTTGAGCATTTTGTGTTGGAATTGATTGCATTTATAGTGTGGTTCTTATGTATCATTTGTTGTATTGGTGGTACATTTAGTGGTGGTTTCTTCTAAGATGGATTTGGTGTTTTATTTTTATTTTAGATGAATAATCCATTTGATGGGTGAACATGCCTATGCATAGGGTGTGTATATAGATAGGCACATGAATGATAATGGAACTTCTTAACATAAAATCACGGATTCCAAAACACTTATCCTTCCCCCTTGTTTCATTCTTTAAACACTTGATGCTTTACAAAGGGTCACTTGGTTCCTCAAATGACAAGAAAATAGTTTCAAATTATATTTTAATTTAAGGTTAGTTTTTTATTTTGAAATATGGTTTGTTAATAAATTGTATGAAATGTCATTTTTCATCTCTTGGAATTTGTTTGTTTTCATCTTGGTTTTGAATTGGTATTAGATTTGGAATATAGAGGCACATTTTAGAATTTTTCAAATAAAATTGGTGTTTGATTTAGTTTAGGAAACGGTTAAGAAATATTTCATAATGTATAGTAATTAATATTTTTGATAGCCCGATTGGATCTTTATAAAGCTTTGAAAATGAATTTTGGTTTTGAAAGTACAGACCCCTGGTTGGCATCTCAACGCCTTTTGGATAAATGGTTTGAAATATCATATGATATTATAGAATAATTGGCACTTTTGAGAGGATGATTGCAATATGGGCACCCCTATAGAGTATATTTGTATGTGGTTTATCATAGTGGTTCTGTAGGGTTTTTGGGTAGTCATGTGCGGTGGAAGTAGGTAAGAGGAGTCACGCATGAAATGACCTACAAATTTCACCATATGGCATTACCATGGATTTCCTAAGCATATTTTAGAGGGTATAGTGATGGTTTCTTGTCAAATATGATTAGACGGGTTGGTGCCCTAGGACGTTTTAGATCATGGTTAGACATGCCTATAGATCGGAAGTTAGAATTGCCAGTTGGTTATATACTATAGAGCTACACCATATATCGGAAGGGGAATCTAACCAAAGTACCCTTGAAGATCGCTCTATAGATGTTTATGAGATGACCAAGGATTGCTATCTATTTGTGTTTGTTTCATTTTGTTTCACTTGGTTTCTTGTTTATACTGCTTTTTTTATGTATATCGCAATATTTATTTGTCAGGGTTCTGGTTTGGGTTTTCTTTTTAAAGTGGTAATCCATTCTAAAAATAAAAATCTTGTGTGTATTGTTTTGAAAAAGGAAAATATGTTTTTGTTTATCAATAGGAGTAAAGACTTATTTAAAAATATTAATTTCAAACTTCAAATAATAAGCTATTTTTTGTAAATTAAATGTATAAATTATGTGGTGGTTTTCTAATGTGATTATTAATCTTGCACCATATATATATCATTCTGTGTTAGTAGACCTAAGATATTTTTAAAATAAATGTTTCTTATTCGGTTCCATTTGGAGAAGGATGTTCTTGTGGTTAGGGTGACCAAGAGGTCACTTGGATATCATGTTGGTGTGCTCAAGTTCTAGTTTTTATTTTTTTTTGTTTTCCAGTTGTTGTGTCTAGATATGTTTGTGTATTTTTTAATCAGTTATTGGTTATTATTGTTTGTTCAGTTTTTTTAGTTTATATTTTATCCTAGTTTTTTGGGATAAAACCATTCAATTTGTGATTTCATGAATTTTCAGCACTATTTCCCAGTTAGTGGGGATTGGGGATGCCTATTGATCCATGTCTCGGACCGGGAAAGATGTCAGATAGGTTGGAATCCAAGATTTGTTCTTGAAAAAATTATATTAGATCATTCCCTTATTATTTCGAGTGTCAGGTTGTTGGAAACTATAACTATCCGGACTCGATATGTAGGTATTTTAAGGACTTCATGAACCCTATCTCATTCTCATCCTACTGTTTTTAGGGGTGGCATGGGTTTTGTGTTTTTTTCCTTGTTTTTGATTGTAGAATGATAATGGAGGTGAGCTGTTGTCATGTTGAGATCGCAGATGGAGTAGTGACCCATGTGGATTCCAAGTGCACAGTTCATGGTCTTGTTAGTTGTTAATACCTACTAGGGTCATGGTCCACTATCCATGTCATCGAGATAGGTATGAATACTACTTCCTCATTTTGTGTGATTGTTAGGAACTGTTCATTGGTTTATGTTTTTCTTGTATGACTTGTGAATTGTTTTGTTACAGTTGGTTTGAGTGATATTTTAAAATGAAATTTTTTTTCTAATTGAAATTATTAATTTCAAATGGTTTCAAATTGAAAAAAATGCATGGGGTTGATGGTGGAATATCTTAGGTTACCCTGGGTCTCACTAATGGACATTCTCATATGTGTGGTTATGTATAAGAGGTGCATGTTGTGTTGTGTGCATGGAATCAGCAGAAGTGGGTGAACACATATGTGATGGCTCATATAATTCAATGAGTGAGTTTTTGGAATTAACATAGATTCTAGTTTTGTTTCAAAAGTGGATTCTTGTTTTATGATAAATATATTTTGATATTTTGAATGTGGCCTTAGAAGAAAGAGGTTTTGGAAATTAAAATAGAAATTGTAGTATCTGAAAAGGGAAATATGGAATATGTTTGTAATTTTTACCTTGTGATCAATTTTTTGGGCGTAAGATGTTCTCTTGGTTGTGTTTTGGTTTGATGTTGATTTTTGGTTCAATGTTTTATTCTATTCGGAATACTAAACCCAGAAATGTCCCAATGATTTATAGTGGGTCTTGCCTAGTTCTTGGTTTTCTCAGTTATTTCTTGATTTCCATCTTGAACGAGGTATGTTAGAGGTGGTGTAATGGCATTATAATATTTAAAGTGTATTTAGATCATTTTTAACTCTCCCATGACTTTAGAGTGTGTGTCGTTTTAGGCTTGTTTGAGGGTCCATATTTGGAACATTAGAAGATACTTGATCCCAAATTAATGCATGTTGGGATGAAGTGGGATGTGTTTCAATCTATTTTTTTCAGATGTATTATATATGATGAGGTGATGATTAATAATGTGGATGACCTCAAGAGTATTTAGAAACACCACAAGATAGTGAAGGTCCATGATGAACATTCCAAGTATCTGGTTTATTTCTCTTATGAAATAGCATCACCAGATCTATTGAAGGATTCACTTTTAATCTTGTGTCCTCAAATAGAGATCATGGATAAATTTATATCCACCATGGAACTTCATTTTGAGAAGTTAGTGGAAAAAGCATTCATATCATAGTTGGTTTCCAGAGGGAAAATAATTTACAATACAGTGTCTCTAGTTTATCATGATGGTTCTTCATCTAGTGAGGAGTGCATTCTGGAGGAACCTATCATTATAGTGTGTCCTTCCATGGTCCCGATATTTAGTTCTTCAGGCCATTCGATTGTGTTTCTCTAGTGTTTTTGGTTCAGGAATTCGAAATCATCTCATCACAATCATCTAAATACATTCTATCATTGTGTTTGTTTTTGACATTTGGAAAAGTTTTGTAACAATAATTTCCCAAACAATAGTTCTTAAATAAAGGATGTTGGCCCCTAAATTAAGGTTTTGGATGAATCATTCATCATGGCTCCAGTCAAAGGACTCTGGGTGAATTTCTCACATAGTCAGTAATCTACAGGGGTGTGCTTGGAAATCAGGGCCTAGTCCTTGTGTACGAATATGAAGAGGAGTAATTTGATGTTCCCATGTTGAAGTTTTGTTGTTGTTGTTATATGTTCATCTTTATGTTATAATATTATGATGAACTAGTTCATTGGTATCATGAGTTTTTAGTTTTATATGAATGTGGGTCTTAAATTGATTTTTGTTTCTAGGGTGTGCCTGACCCCTGTGTAGGTTAGTTCTACTCATTTTTTCAATTTCTCTTGTTTGTAGATATCATTACATATAGATGTAAATTTTTTTGGATTTTTTTGGGTTCACCATTTGGTTCATGTTCTTTTCATGGTTTTATCCCCTCTCCATGGAGATTTTGGATGGTGGTGGAAATTATCAGTTCTGGTGGTGTTGTTTATTATCTTGTGTGGATAATTTAAGAGATATTGGATCGAGGTGTGAGTTCCCATTTAGGTGACGTTGTTTTGGGGGGTTAAATGTTTATTTTTTTGAAATATTTTTTTATTGAGAGAACACACTATTGTTCTTGTGTTGATCATTGTGTAGTGGGTTTCTCTTGATTCGGTTGTGTGAGACTTGTTAAGTGAATGCTCACCCCAAGAATCATGTTTCTTTTCATTTTGATTATGAATGAAATCAATATTTATTTATCATTCTTATGGGTGACATTTTAGGTAAAAATATGTTTATGGTGGGGATAATTGTCACACCCCAACCTTTTAAATTCAATTATTTTATTATTATCCTAGATTTAGATGTTTTGTTTGTGGTTCGGTTAGGTTTTCTGGTTTATGTTATAATGTTTTCATGTTTTAGGTGGTATTTTGGCATGTTCATAGTTTGGGAGCACGGTTTGGGAAACTGTGTGCCCATTACCAGGTAAACATGAATATTTTTGAGGGTTCGTGAGTAAGGAACAAGGGTTATCCAGGGTTTGGTTCTTTATATGAAATCCATGGGATAGGGTATGCCATTTTGGATCGTGAAAACCATACAGTTTGAACAAAGTTTGGTAAATCACACGGCTAAACCATGTACGGTTCCTGAATATCTAAAACATAAAAAATGTCATGTTTTTTCCTCCATTTTTTATCCTTAAATTTGGACTCCTATGACTTATTTAATCAAGGCACATCCTGGGGTCCTCCAAAATCCTATCTTTCTCTCCTACAATTTTTTAATCCCATTAAAGGTCACAAGGTGAGTTTCCATTAGAATTTAGTCCATTTCCCCCCATCCCTCTCCCTTGTCTCTCATGTTCATAGTGTTTCATGGTTGGGTTTCCCTATTTGACAAACCCTAGGTTCAGTGTTGGCTGATATTTGTAGATTTCATGCATGTTTATGTGTTTAGATTATTTTCTGGGATTAGATCTCCCTTTTGTCGATGTTTCATCGCATCTATACACTGTTGAGGTAGGTGTTAACATTTATATTATTTTTAATCCTTTCCATTTAATTCATCGGTGTTTTAATTAATTTTATAATATGTTTAAAATTCTTGTGATTCATTTGGTTATTTTATTTTGTTTCTATCATTTTGGTATGATTTGGTAAAAATTTGTTTTTTGGGATTCTTTCATTATTCATATAAATAAATGTGCATAATTTTTTTGATGAAATTCCAAAGGTTTGTTAAGGTGAAATATGGGATATTTGGGGTTGTTTTTAGTCATTGTTTTGTTAATGGTATTGGGTTTTGATGTGATCATTGTGTGTAAGAATTTATGGCATCTAGATTGTCATTCTATTATGTGATTTGTTGTGTTCATGGTACTGTGAATGATTGATTTTCTATAATTGATCTTGTTTTCTCTTTTCATTTTCGATGAATGATACAATAGATTTGGCCACATACATATGTTAGCAGGGTAAAAATATGGATGGGAAAAAAATGATAATGGGATTTCATAACATAAAATCATGAATTTCCATACACTTAATCCCCCTTTCTTTATTTCTTCAAAATCATTATGTTTTACTAATGGTATCTTGGTTACCCAAATGTTATGAAAGTGGTTTCAAATTATATTTGAAATTATTTCCTATTTGGTTTTTCACAAAATGGTTTGTTTCTAAATGGTATGAAATTTTGTATGGGATCTTTTGGTGTTGGTGTGTTTTAATCTTCATCTTGAAGTGGTGTTGGCTACTGAAAGAAAAGTCCCATTTATAATTTTCTACATAAATGTGGGGTTTTATGTTGTTTCATAAATGTTTAGGAAACATTTTTTGATGTATTTGAATTGATAATTTTTAATTCCCAATTGTATCTTTATATTGTATTGAAAATGAACTGTAGTTATAAAATTACAATTGCATGTTTGGAATATTAGCTTGTTTTGGATAAAAGGATTGAAAAACATATGATATGACGACTCGATTGGAACACGGGAAATGATTTTTTTCAATATGGTTAACTATATGGAGGATTTCCCAATGTGGGTAATCTTGTGGCTGGTGATGGTGTTTGGGGTAGGCAAGTGAGGTGGTGGTAGTTAAGGTGAGTCATGTGTGCTAGTGCCTTCTCCATTCTCCATATACTATTACAATTGGTTTCGTAGGCATATTTTAGATGTTCTAATGATGGTTTATTTTCAACTAGGATTATAATGGTAGGTACCCCAATTAACATTATAGGTCTTGGTGGGATCTGCCACCGTTATGGCAGTTAGAATGACTACTTGGTTAGAGACTTTATAGATGCACCATATGTCAGTTGGTGGCTCCCAACTGAGTATGTCTCGAGACACTCTAGTGATGTATAGAAATTCCCTATACTTTACTATTTTTGTGTGTTTTTTATATTCTATTTCACTTTGTTTCCTTTTTATACTGCATTTTTATTTTTAGTATATCCTTTTATTTCTTTTTTAGGGTTCTACTTTGGTTTTTTGTTTTAAAGTGTTAATCTGTTCTGAAAAAAGAGATGTGGTGTGTATTGTTTTGATAAAGGGAAATCTGTTTTTGTTTAAAAAAGTAGTAAAACCTATTTTTATATATTCATTTAAAACTTTTGTTAATGGAGTAATTTTTTTGGAATGGAAATGTATTGATTCTATGGTGGCTACCTACTGAGTTTCTTAAGCTCACACCTTAATTTTAGCATTCAGTGTTGATAGACTCGATCTATTTTTCATGTGAAGGTTTCATGTTTGGTTTCTCATAGATCATTTTGGAATTTTGGCTTGGGTGACCAAAAGATCACATGGAGAACTTTTTAGCATAGTTTAGTTCATGTTTTGTTTTCAGTTTTTGTTTTCTATAAGTTATTGTATCTGGATCGGTTTTAGTATTTATTTATGGTCAGTTTTTGTTTAATGATACATGCTCAATTGTTTAGTTTATTTATTTTATCCACGTTCTTTGGGCTGCAATAATTCCCATGGGATTTATTGAATTCCTAACAATAGTTGTCAGCCCTTGGGGATTAGGAATGATGTTCAGGGCATGTCTAGTACTGGGTCAGATTTCATGTAGGATGGAATCCTTCCTTGGTTCATTACAAATCCAATTGTAAAATAATCGTTTAATTTGAAGGAAATTAGTTTTTTCATTTATATTAAAATATAACAATCGTTTATTACTTTTATAAAGATATTCTAAACATTCATTAAATTGATTCCTTTTTAAATACATTATAAGAAATTAAAATGAAATTAAGAATTTCATTGAAAATTAATTATTTCAATAAATTTTTTCATAATATAATTCTAAAAATATGTAAATTGAATAAAAATACTTTCAAGGGAAAAATTATAAGTGGTTTTTTAAAAGAAATAACCTTATCATGTTCCCAAATTATCACATGTGTACCTCATCTTCCTGAATAATAATCTAATGTTAATTATTTACTTCCATGAGAAACATTTTCAATTTAATTATTCCTTTAATTTCTGTTATTATCATTTTATATAAAATTACTTTTTAGATTTTGTTTGTGTTAGTTGTTTGAATGATATTCAACTCATATGCCTAAAGTGACATTGGTAGGGTGAATATGGTCAAATAGGTCATCATTACATCATATAAATAATAATTATGATGACATAACTATGTTTTTTACACATAAAATATAATTCTAAAAGAAACCATGAGATATGGTTATTAAAAATGATCAATGTTATACCCATGGAGACTGTAAGTCGTACACAAGCATGAGTAAAGTTTCTATTTTTGAAAAATCATTATAAATAGAAAGTATGAATTATTTTATCATTACATAAATATAATAACATCATAAATAACATATTATTAACAAAATTATTCTAATATATATAGTCCATGTGATTTGGTGATAAATAACAAGTTGCATCACTTCATTGAGGTGACAATCAACACATATACGCAAACAATGTTATTGTATTTCCATGAATGGAAAGTTTGAAATTTAATGATATAGTATCTTTTAAGAATGATGTATATAAAATGAATATATTATATAAATTACATCAATAATAATGACTTGGTGTGAGAGATGGTGATGAAAAACAAATTATATCGGTTGGTGAGGTGGTACTCCACCCTAGATATGAACAATGGATTCAATTTCAATTTTATTAGAGATTGATATAGGTTATGCAATTTACATAATAATGTATCATTAAATTTGTTATATTTATGTTTTTATTTCATCACGGTAAAGAAATATTTGAATGTTCAGGAAGAATAAATAAAAAATAAATGATCAGTTAATAACATTACATCTTCTTTAGACAACCTTCATTTCATTACACCTTAAGAACTCTAAGGATTGTATTATTACGTATCTGAGGCCTCCAAAATAGGGATAAGCATGGAAAGAATTTATTTTTTAAAAGTTATTGTACAAACCAATATGTTATCAATCGGTGGTTAAATTAAAAGAATAGGTTCCCTTATATAAGATAAGGGAGGGGAAATTAGGGAATCTCATTAAATATTAAATTAATATAAATTACCTTTGGTTTCCAAATGGATCCAAATTGATAATAGTCAATAATAATATTATTGTAATTCCAATTACTCTCATACACTAACAATTGAAAAAATTTATATCACATATGTACCATTATATTTTTTGTTAACCCTTCATTATAACTTTATGTAATTATGGTGATATTAATGTTCATGCACTTATGGAGTTAATATAGTTACTATAAAAGAGAAAATGCCCCATTAATGGGACTTGTAGGATAGAGAGACTGTTAGAATCTTGGATAATTGCAAAATTATGATCTTTTTTCCCTTTTACGAAGACCTCATCATGTCCAGGTCAAGCACACCTTGTAGCTTTACCAGTTACAGATTCATCCTTATTCGGTGGTCATTCAATCTATATATGCAGCAAGATCCTTCTTCTATGGCGACATAGTTTAGCTTCCCTAATTTCCTCCTTCATTTTTGAAACACTAAAATTAATCATATTCTAGGAAACCATATTTATTGATATATGTGTTAAGATAGTAGAACCAAAACCCTTTATCATCCTATTAATGCCCACATCTATGTTGAAATGGATGTGTCAATAGATCCATATGAATATGTGTGGATTACTGTGTGTGAGGAAAACCTTTGAAAGCAACGTCTTTTCAATGAAACCTATAAGGAATTATTGTTGGTATGAAAGAGTGTTGGTAACTCATTTTATTAATGTCGTAAGGGGTTTTAGACTACTTTATGGAGGAATAATGGAAGAGGCAAGGAGCATGAGGTGAAGGATGAGGCAGCGAGTCTGTAGCAGAGGACTTTAGCTTGTCTCGAATATCATGAAGTGTTTATTGAGGAAGGGTCTGGATAGAAAATAAAATCTCGATCACTTGTGTAGAAGGCATAAATTCATCAGGACATTTTAATGGGTTCTTCTATTTTTAGTCAGTTGATAATGGAAATTACTGGCCCTACCTTTTCACTGAATCACTATGATAGTGTAAGGGGTGGAGGTTAGATTAAAAAGGATGTGACGCAAGGGGTATCAAAGGGGATTGGGAGTAATTTTATCACGATGTTGATGGTGGATGGTGAGGATGATTCCCCTACTAAGGTGTTGGAACTTCGTAGTGATCCATTAAAGAAGGAGATATAGGGGCCCATTATAGAGGATGAATATCGAGCCAATGATGGGGAAGTAGGGCGGTCGGGTTCAAGGAATCGGTCTTCAATTCAGTTGAGAAATAGATTTTATGGTTTATAGAGGAATATTTGAACTATTAACATATTATCCCTCTTGATATAGACCAGGGATGTGTGAACATGTTCAATGTATCTGAACTCAGTCATTCGCGAGGAAAAGCTTCATGCACGAATGAGAATAGGAGCAATAGAAGGAGGAATGGTAGGAGGGATTACTTCTCCTTACCACCTTCTCTAGAGACTCAGTCTACTAATAAGACAAACATCAAAAATTTGACTTTGAGGATGTGATTCATCAGAGATCAGTGGCCTAGGGTGATCAACCATAGGAATTACTATTATGATCTGAGGGAGAAGTGGTTGAGAAGTTCTTTCAAATCAACACGTTTGAGGAGGAAGCCTCTAAAATGATTGGGAGTCCATTTAGGGCAACCATTAATGAGGATAAATACTCTTAGTTTGAACAACAGTAATATATTAATGTTGGTGGATTCAACAAAAGGAATATTATTATTGAGGAGTATATAGGGTCTTTGGTTCAAATTGCCTAAAAATTTAAAATTCTGATGGAGGACAAACATAACATTCAAGTTCCATCTATCTCATGGAAATATTTTAGGGATTTGGATTCTGGTAACCTAAAATTACTCTTCCAACACTCTGGTTAAACAGATGGAAGTTGTTGCATGGTTTGGGGGGTCTTCTGGTTCAATTTGAGTCTTCTTTTGGATTAGTCTTTTGTGCTTTTTGAAGTAAAGTTTGGGGTCATTTGGTTTTGTTTTTTTATATCCTTCATATGGGGATCAGATCAAGAAACCATCACTTGTTCACGCCATTTGAATTGTGGGTCTAAAGGGTTTGAATTTTCCATTGGTTCCTTGACCATGAATCCTTGCATTAGGCTGCTACTAGAATGGTCATGAATTGGTGAATGTTTTTGGTCACTAGGCAGTTGCTGGGGTGAGGCAAATCCTACTTTTATGTGGTCATTTTTCCAACTTGGTTTATTTAGTTGTAATAGTAGACTTTACAGTTTATCACATTCTCCATAAAAGTGTTCTGATAATAAAAAATTAATTTTAAGTCCCTAAAAATTAAAAAAAATTCCATTATAAGATATATTTATATTTTATATTAATATTATTAAAAAACATAACATATTTTATCCCTATATTGAAAATGTTGTAATTATTAAAATTAAGAGTGTGAAATTTTATATATTATATTCACTTAAATATAACAAAGGTACAAGTCATGTAAAAATGAAAAAAGGCCACAAATTTCAAATCGTGATGATTATGAATGAGATATGATAATTAAAAAATATTAATTAACATTTTTTGGTCATTATTTGTTTCTTATCATTTTATTTTTTCATTAGTTTCCCGAACTAACCTAACCGTGGTGACATTAATGTAATAAGGTTACTGTTTATAATGACCAAAAATAAAATGGTCCAATTCACAAAATTTGGACCACATGATCAAAAATATGGAATCTATTTTTCCTGATTGAAAACATATAATTTCTTGTATTTAATTTAAAATCAATGATGAAAAATGAAAAAAAATGCACATTTAGGAAAATGTAAATTTTAATTATATTTATTTTTTAATAAATTCACGTATAAATATTATTTAAATTACCATAATTGGATTATTTTAAATTGAATTTTAGTAATAAATTTTAAATCTAATAAAAATTAGAATTTTATATTTTAAATATTCAAAAAAATAAAATTTATAATTAAAATAGTATTTTCTTGTATTCATTGAAAAATTAACTTTTTTAGAATATTTTTAAAAAAATTAGAAACTTATTTTGACCTGATCAGTTAAGAAATGAAATTAATTATTTAGAATTAGAATTCTATATCTTTATAATTATAGTTTTTGATAAAATATTTTAAAAAAAATGTTTAATAATAATAATATTTTTTTTATTTTTTAAAATTTAAATAATATACTTATAATGAATATTAATATAGAATTCATAAATACTAATAAATATGAAAATTATTTATTCTATCATTTAATTTATTATTACATTCATCCACCCTTTTAGAAATTGTGTCCCCAAAATATTTTCCAATTTTCAAACAAGTGGGAATATCTTTCCCACATAGCAATTTTATATTTTGATGTCACTTATTTAACCATATAGTTTTTTCAAAAAATATATATTTATGAATTTAATTATTTCAAAACACTCTCTCTTTGTTGTCAACAATATTAAATTCTTATTCATCATAATAAGTGTATCTTATAATTGAGAAACTTTTGGGATTAAAACATGTGATGATTCTGGTAGATATTTTTGTAACATTTAAACATGAAACAATTTATATACTTGGGATAAACTCAGAAGTGAGAATAATTTATAAGAAAATAATCCATCATTATCCAAAATTTCATACAGTCCAATGAACTAGGGTCTTAGATTCCCTAGTTTATTGATTCCCTAATTTACCAAAAGGTATACCATTTTTTAGCAGAGATACTTTAAGAAAAAGATGATAACCTACCTCTAAGGAAAGATCTCCCTATGGATTATATTCATAACATTTAAGCATAATATTTTCACACTCATATTGTACTATATCATCTACACCTTCCCAATCATTTACTCTACCCATTATAGTCCAATCAAATTCTTATCTTTATTAATATCCCAAAAATACTAGGGTTCTACACTATATTCCATATAGTACCTCAAAAGGAGAAATCTGTGTTCTAGAATAAATACTATAAATATAATAAATATCAACTAATGAATGATGTTAATCCCAATTTCCAAGATATTATCTTGAAAAAGAACAAATCATATCATATATTGTCAGAATTGTTTGCTCATACATCTCATCGAATTGAATATTTATAGTTATAAAAAAAAATTAATTCAGTGCCCAATGACTTCAGAATAATGATCCATGATTTTAAGTAAACCTAGGATCATGGTCAGATATAATGAAGATAGTAAGTCTATGTAACCTAACTCTTTTGTTGAGGTATTTTTGAGTTTAATAATAAAAAGACACTATATCTCGAATGGGAAAGAAATGTGTAGAATAATTTAATCAATCTACAATACAAAAATGACTTATTTTCATATAAAGTATTTAAAAATACCACTATGAAATCAATATGTATATTTCTATATTTCAAGACTAGTGCTAGAAGATGATGAATCATCCCTTTCAATTATTTTCATTCCTCTTCAACCTATTCACAAGTCAATCATTTCATGATAAATCAACTATATCACTTCCCATTATATCCCACTACTAATAATCTCAAAGGTCTCATTACATCCAGGATTTTCCCAAAGATTGATTCTTTTAACGTTATTTTTCATGTAATTTATATTCTTTCGGTTTTTTGGGGATTTCCCATGCATTTTTGAATGAAATAGTTGTTTTTCATGATTTGGGTGCAACTATGATCCCATTTCCAGATTTAAAAATTATTTTTTTCCTTTATAACTCATTTATTTGTCAACATTTTTCCCTTATTACACTTTGAACTTAGCCTACCCTAACCTATTCAAACCACTATGTCTATTTTTATCCCTTACAAACTCATCATCATTTTGGATTAAATTGATTTATTTAGGCATGGGGCCAACCCGTAAGCTCATTTCATGCTTTAAAAGAATTACTTCTTTAATATATCATTAATTTTTTAATTTGATTAAATTATTATACATCCCAATTGAACAAAAAAACCCTAGTATCACCACCATTATCAATTTTTCCTCTTTGGATCTCGTTTTCCGTGCGTATTAGAGTGAAAGGCCATAGTGTTTCTAAAATCATCCATCTTTGAGAAGGTAATTTGTTTCATCTATAAATCATTCCATTTCTATACGTCATTCCTCATTTATATCCCCACATGAGCTCTACATACACAGTAGATCCTCTCTATTAGTTTTTATTTCATGGATATTCAAATTTTTGTAGATTTGGGGAGACTTATTCAAGATCTCTCAAGTATGTGGGTTTTGTTCCTCCCCCCCCACCCATTTTCATAGCGATTCTTCCATTTTCTTTGGGGTTATTCCATTTTTTCATCAAGTTCTTTCTATCCATGAAGTAACTATTTGAACCTAGGGTTTTGTCATGGGATTTTTTGTTTAATATTGTGGTTTTAGGTTTTTATTGAACTCTCTTTGTCGTGCGGTAGTGGCGCGGGGGATATTCTGTACAAATATTTGGTTCTTTTCACACTTGTGGTAGGTGATTCCATGTATAATAACTCTTAGATGATATATAATTACTGAATTTATAATTTTTTCATGTTCATATTCCCCATTCATTGGTGAATAATCTATTTTTGGTGGTCATTGTTAAGTGAATGGTGCTAGAATTGCATTTTTTGTGAAAATGGGTTTTTTTAGGGATAACCCATGATGGATCATTTGGGGTTGTTTCCTTATAGATGAAATGGTTTTATTAAAACGTTGAAGTGATGTAAATTATTTTTTTGTGAAATATGGGTATGAAAATGGTGTTCAATGTGGTGTTTTAAATGGATATTTTGTGTAAATCATTGTTATATTTTTTTGATGTTGTTATCAGGAAATTCTAAATGTTTTATTGAGTAAGATAGTTGGTGAAAAGAATGTGTACATACTATTTTTATTTTTGGTGTCCAGAAAAGATGTTTTTGTGAAATTTTATTTTGGTAACATGGATAATTCATTTGAGAAAAAAGAGAAAAACCCAGGTATCTAGGTCGGCGGACGTGTACTAGTATGCTAGTGATGTAGAGTGATTTGGTCTATGTTTCACATATAAAGTTGTACATTGATAACACTAAAAAAATATTTTTATGTTGTTTGGGGACCACCAAGTTATGGGTATGATAGCTAATAGTGTCTCATTCACATGAATGGATATTTTTATAGACACATTACACCGAGATATGTGGTACATGGGGCCCAAAGCATACTAGTCCCAATGGGTCTTCCAATTATTAGTGTTCATTGCCTCATTCTTATTTATCATTTTATTAGGGTGTTTTTTGATCCAAAATGTTGTATATTACATTATTTAATTAAATTTTTTCTCTCTTTGAAATTTCCCTTTTAAACAGTTTATATTTAAAAGTTTCTTTCTTAGGAATTTATTGCCACCATTTCCTGTTTGTCAAAAAATGAATGATTTTCATCCTTTATTGATTAATATATTTAATCCACTTAGATTTATCATATTAAGATTAGTTTCACACCGTACTTAAACACCCTGGGTGTATGTAGACTTGATCATGTTTGACGCAGGTAAAGGCAAGGCCTTGGGTGATGGAGGTTTGGGTTGCTAGTTTGTTCCCTTGGTTCAGTGTTGTGGAGATAGCTTGTGGGTGATAACCCCAAGTCATGTGGAGTCCCTTGGTTTGTTTGGATGCTAAGTTTTTGTATCTTTGGACCTCTTGTGCCATGTTTAAACCTATGTGTTCAGTACTGGATTTTTTTAGGGCATGGTTGGCATAAATTTTCAGATTTGGTTTATTTATTTTTTTAAAATGATTCTAAACTATGTTAAATCATTCCCAAACCATAATAAATGATTCCCAGATAGTTTGGAAAGCCTAAAGGGATAGGAAATGACCTTCGGGCCTTTCCATGGTCCTCGTTTGGTGTTGGTAATGATGGTGACCAGATTCAATTCAGGACAAAATAGTATCAAATGAGGAAATGTTTTTGGGTTGTATTATAACTTTAGGATGTTTCAGGCTAGATAAGTGATATAAATCTCATGTATATGGGTTTTTGTCACATGTAGGGTGGTTGTCCTAAACCTATCATAGAAAACATTTAGTCTTCATGTGACATTGTAATTTTTTTGTTTTACTTCACTACCAGGGGAGACGTGTGGGCTGTAGACTACACGTGGACATTGGGTGGGGGTGGAGTAGTTGTTTATTATATTGTTGTAATGTGTTTAGATAATTTAGATATGACTTTATTGATGAAATTTTCAGAATTTTTGTACTTATGATTTCTTTTTTTTATGTTTCCTTTTTTACCAACATGCCTCCCCTAAAATCTCACATGCACTCACGGGAGGATGACGGAGAAAGTTCTCCATTATCGATTGATTAGAGGATGGTAGAAGATGTGGTCCAGGTATTTCATGAATTGGGATAGGGAGTACTACCCAATATTTTTCTAGCTAGGGAAAGTGAGTCTTTTCATAGGAAGAAAAAATCACTGGAGTTTGTACTAAACAAGCCTCATACTTCCTGATGAAGTATGGAAACCCAAGAAGAAGAAAAGTGGATCAAAAAGATAGAGTGCATGTTTGAGTTCCTGGACACACCTGAGGAGGTTAGGATGAAGTGTTCCTCTTTCAGGTTAGAGGGTCCCAACTGCAGGTGGTGGGAATTAGTGCATCAAGCAAGGAAGAATAGAAAGATGACATAGAATAACATCAAGATTATTTTCAACGACCAGTACATCCCTAACGTTTTTGTGTTTTCTCATTGTTGAGAGTTTATGCAGTTTGTTAAAGGGGTCATTCTGTGATGGAGGATACCAACTGTTTTGCGGAGTTGGTGTGGTATTTTCTGGAAATATTCTCCAATGAGAAAATGGAGGCCCAAAATTTTGATAGGGGTCTATGGCCATATACATATTCCTATGTCATTCTGTTCAACATGAAAACATATGTAGAGGTTCTTGACTAGGCATGTATTTTAAAAAACAACACGAGAGGTGGACTGGTTTTCTAGGAGGATATCAGGTCTGGGATGTGGCATCTCTTCTATGAAGAAAACGAAACGGGAGGAGAAAGGAATGAAGTGGGTGGCAGCTCAGGCCATCCATATATGTATTTCTCTTCAGTTTTTTTATGTTAGTTCAGTTATGTGACACCATTGTGGGAGGCCAGTGCACATCTGACCAACATGCACTTTTTCTGTGAATCCTTTTTATCAGTGTGGTGGTATGCGACACTTGAAGCACCTTTTCAAGATTGCACGTCAACTCCAATGTTGTGTAAGATTAGTGTATTCTAGGGGAGTTCCATCTTAGTCTGAGCCATCAAGGAATGGGGGATCTTTTTTTGGTGGAGATTTTTAAAGGGAAGGATCATCTTCTTGGAAGATCTAGTTTAAGGAAGAGCCATAGTTGAACAGTAATTCCCATGCAGAGAGTAGGAATCGTCATACAGAGGATCAGGAACCACTGGGAATAGAGGATAGACTATCCACTATTCAAGGTTCTATTCTCATTGCCTCTTCTATATCTTCTTCTATTTTGGATATCAGTGAGTATCTTTCATTGATCTCTTCATGTACGGTGAACATGCTAAATTTTCCATCTTAGTTTTGGTCCTTTTCAATGGTGTTGGTGACGCCGATGGGATAGAAAAAGGAATAGGGTCTCAGGTGACTGTTGTGTGTCCTTTCCACGTCTAGGGTTGAGATGGAGTGGGACCTCCATGTCATAGATATGATTCATTTTGACGTGATACATGGAGTGGATTGGCTAGTGCACTTTCAAGTTCACGTCGATTTCTAAAGGGGGAGGGTGAGTTTCATGGATCATGATGGGAGTTGTCAGGTTTTTCATGCGGAATGGGATCATCGGTTGTGTCGTGTGGGACCTCCACTCCCAGAGTCATGGATTCTTTTATTTAAGTAATTTTTTCTCTAGATGTTGGATGACTGTCATGATTTTTATTTTGGATTATGTCATATAGGGGATGAGTTCCCAGAGGTATTCCCAGATGAATTTTCAGGATTACCCCTAGAGAGAGACATAGAGGGATCAATCGGTTTTGAATCGGGAACACAACCGATATCTCTTCCATCATATCATATGTTCCCCTCACTGAATTGTGGGAGTTAAATTTTCAGCTGGAAAATTTAGAATCAAAAGGATTCATTCGCCCAAGGATATATTCCTGGGCTCCCCCTGTTCAAATTATGAAAAAGGGATATGGGTCCCTCTGGTTGTGTATTGATTACCAGAAGCTGAACAAGGTAACCATCTAGAACAAATAACCTTTTTCCCAGAATAGATGATATGTTTGAGTAGTTGAAGGGGGGAAAGTGGTTCTCAAAAATAGACATACATTCGGGTTACCATCTACTCTAGGTCAAAGTGGTAGATATCCCAAACACAACCTTCCAAAGTATATATATCCACTTGGAGTATCTGTTCGTGCCCTTTGGATTGACAAATGCTCCAGCAGTCAATAAGGAACCCATGAATAGGGTGTTCCACTAGTATCTTGGTTCATTCTTCATAATGTTTGTGTACAATAAACTTGTTTAATTTGGATCTATGGAGGACTATGAGAATCATCTATGAATCATTTTGGGCACTTTGTGGTATCACCAACTCTATTCAATGTTTTTCCAGTGAAAATTATGGATTAGGGACGTGAAGTTTCTAGGCCATGTGATATCAGAGTATGAGGGTTTTCGTGAACTTTGAGAAGATCTGTGTGGTTATTTCAATGGAGTAGCTGAAGAATGTGTTTGAGATCAAGAGTTACCTTGTCCTAGTTGGTTACTAAAGGCAGTTTATTCGATATTTACCTCTTTATACTTCTCCCATGGCCGCGCTCACCTGGAAAGGGGTGAAGTTTGTATAGTTACTAGAGTGTCAGGCATCCTTCAAAGAATACAAGAGGTAGTTTACTATATCCACCATGATGATTTTGATAGAGGATAAAATGGGGTATGTGGTTTATTGTGGTGCTTTAGGAATGGTTCTTGGGTGTGGCCTTCTGCAGGGTGTTTGCATGGTGGCAGATGGTTCTCTCCAAAAAAACCTCATGGAAATAATTATCTGATCCATGACTTGGAGTTAGAAGATGTGATGCTTGCATTGAAGACATGGAATCACTACCTTTGGTGATATTTTTATAGTATATTCTTATCATAAAATCATTGCCAACATCTTCTCATTGAAGGACCTCAATCTGAGGAAGCATTGTTGGATAGAGTACTAACAAGGGTTTGAATTTGGAATTGTCTATGCCCTAGGAAAGGGTAATGTGATGCTGGATTCATTTAGTAGAAAACTGATGTTGAAATACTTGAGGATTTACAGTGATGAGTGGACTCTAATGCGACTCTTTTCTTAGATGCATGTGGTGACCTAGGTGCACAGTGGATGTGTGTTCTTGAAAAGAATTCAGTTGAATCATTCTCTGTTGGGGTTGATTCTGTGAGAACAGCCCAGTGGTGAGTTTTTTCAGCATTCAAGGATGTACCTTCCTGGGGTGGATACATCTTCTGATTCATAATAATCTTTTGAGGTAATATTTTACTTCCTGGTCATTCGGTAGTGTCATTATCTCTACGGAAGGTGGTGATGCCAGATAGCCTTCAATCTTTATGGGATGTCCATCTGGGTTCTTCCATGATTCTTTATGATGTGCGAAGATAGTTCTGGTGTCCAAGTAAGTGATGGGACATAGCTGAATTCGTTTCGAGATTCTACACATGTCAGTAGGTGAAAGTGGTGCACTAAAGGCCCTAGAGTTTTCTCCAGCCATTACCCATTCCTAACTGGAAGTGGGAAAACTTCGTCCTGGACTTCATTACTAGATTACCTCATACACATCGAGGTTATAATGTCATTTGGTTGGTGATTGATTTTATAACTGAATCATCCCACTTCATTTTGATCAATGATACTTCTAAAGTGGATGAGTTGGGACATTATTATCTCAAGGAGGTGGTAATGATTCATGGTGTTTCGTCCTGCATTTGTCTCATATAGAGACCCCTATATAACTTTCCATTATTGATAAGGGATTTATAAGGCCTTGGGGTCGAAGATTAGAATGATAACGACATGCCATCCACAAACTGATGGTCAATCAAAGTTTGTGATTCAAATCCTACAGGACATGCTTCATTCTTGTGTTTTGGACTTTGTAGGTTCATGGGTTAGCCATGTGGTTTTGGTTGATTTTTATTATAATAATTGTTTCCAATACTAGATTCTAATGAATCCTTTTGAGGAGCTCTATGGTCGGCATTGTCGTCCCCCCTATGTTGGGTTGAGGTAGTGAGACATCATTGATGGGTCCGTTCCTTATGCAGATGACGTATGAGATGGTCAAGTTGAGGAGCAAGGGATTGTTGACAGCTCAGAGTCTTCATAAATCTTATACTGATAGGAGGAGTTGGGACCTAGAGTTTTCTATTGCTGATTGGGTATTCTTGAATGTGGCCCCTTATCTGGGCCATCGTTGATTGGGAATGCAAGGAAAGATGACACCATGGTATGCCAGTCCTTTTGAGATCACCGAGCGTATTGGTAGGGATGAATAAAGGATTTTATGGCCTTCTCTGTTGACTTCCATTCATGACGCCTTCCATATCTCCCTGTAGAAAAAATTCAACCCAAATCCATCCCATGGGATGAATTGGGAAGACCTAGAGGTATACCATGATTTATAAGTGATTGAGTGGCCAATGAAAATTATTGACTCCCACGAAAATGGTCTTCAAGGGATGATAATTTCTATTGTTTAATTCCTTTGGCTTCATGGGACTAATGAGCACAAAACATGCGAACAAATGTCCTAGGTCGAAGATTATTTTTCACCTCTGTTATCAGATCAGGCATTAAGATGAATTTTTGTGGCCGGATTGTTTTTCTGGTGTGGATTATTGTCGCATACATGACCTATTTTAAAGTTATTTTCAGGTAATTTATATTCTTAATTTTTTGCGAGGGTTTTCCAAGCAGTTTTTAAGGAAATTGTGGTTTTTCATGATTTGGGCCCAACCGTGTTCTCATTTTCAGATTTAAAAACAATTATTTTTTTCTTTTATAACTCCTTCATTTTTAAATCATTTTCACCCATTAAACATTCCACTTTCCCAACCATAACCTATTAAAACCACCAAGCCCATTTGACCTCATAGAAACTAATTATCATTTTTGGTTTGGGTGATTTATTTAAGTATTAGTCAAACCCATAAGTCAATTTCCCCATTTAAAAAAAGTAATTCTTTAAAATCTCATTCATTTTTCTATTATATTAGGTTAATCCACCTCTCACTCGATTCTAACGACCCTATTCTTTCCTCCATTATCGAATTTACCTCTTTGGAACCCATTTTAATTACATATTATGGTGAAAGTTCTTAGGGTATCTCAAAACATCTAGATTTCAGAAGGTAATTTGTTTCATCCGTAAATCATTCAATTTTCACTCTTTTTCTCCATTTCAGTCCCCACCTGACCTCCTCAGCCTCATTTGAGCCTCCCTATAAGTTCTCTTTTCTTTTATATTCAAATATTAGTAGATTTGGGGAAATTTATTCAATATCTCTCAAGTTTGTGGGTTTCCTCCCTTCCTCCTCCCTTATGATTAGGGTTTCTTCAATATTCATTGGGATTAATCCCTTTCTTCTTGATGTTCCTATTATCCAGCAAGTATGGATTCGAATCTAGTGTTTGATCTTTGGTTTATTTGTTTAATATTGCAGTTTTAGGTTTGATTGAAGTCCCTTGTGTTGCGGCGGTGGTGCGAGTCAACATCCGCACATGGATTTGGTGCTTTAACAATTTTTTTTGGTGATTCCATGTGTAATAACACTTGGATGATTTATAATTACTATATTTATAATTTTTTTATGTCCCCATTCCATGTTGATTGTTGAAAAAAACTATTTTTGGTGGCATTTGTTAAGCGAATGGTGCGAAAATGGCATTTTTGGTCGAAATTTGCTCTTTTTCATGGATATCCCATGTGGGATCATTTTAGTTTATTTTCTAATTGATGAAAAGGTTTTATTAAAAAAATGGTTTTCCCAATTTTGTTTTGGTGATATATGGGTATTCACATGGTGTTCAATGTAGGGTTTTCAATGGATTTTATGTGCAAAGAATCGTTATATTTTTGGATTTTGTTTTATGGAAATTCTAAATGTTTTATTGAGTAATATATGTGGTGAAAAGCATGTGTATATACTATTTTGAATGTGGGTGACCAGAACTAGTTATATTATGTGAAATTGGGTTTTTGTAAAATGGGGTATTCATTTGATCCCAATGGGGGAAACCTGAGTTCCTAGGTGGGTGGATGTGCACTAGTACGCTAGTGATCTGAAGTGGTTTTTTTCATGTGTCACTTAGTAAGCTGGACATTGACCAAACTAATAAAACTACATTTATGATTATTGGGGACCACTAGGTAATGGATATGTTCCCTACCAGTGGCTCAAGAATGTGAATAGGTATTACTATAGTTACTTTATACTGAGATACGAGGTGCATGGGTCTCGAAACTAACTAGTTCCTAGGAGTGTTTGTGATATTAGTGCCCATTGGATCTTCTATATCTAGCATTGGCTTATGGAGTGTTTGTATGAAAAAATGCAGTATCTTAAATGTTTTAATTAAATGTGTTCACTATTTGATATTTCCCATTGAGTTTCTTTCATTTGAATTTAATTCCACCTTTTTTTGTTTATCAAAATCATGTATGATTTTAATCATCTATTATATACTATATAAAATAATTTGGCTGGTATCCTATTGGGATTAGGATCACACCATACTTAAAAAATTTTGGTTTAAGTATACTTGATCATTTTTTATGCTTGTAAAGACAAGGGCTATGGTGATGGTGGCTTGGGTTTATTGTTTCTTCCCTTGGTGCAGTTTGGTTGAGGATACTTGTGGGTCATAACCCCTTGTTAGGTGGAGTCCATTGGGCTGGGTCACTTCTACTTTTATGTATATTTCATCTTCTTGTGTCATGTTTAAACATTTATGTTTGGTTATGGATTTTTATTTAAGACATGTTTGGCATAAATTTTCAGATTCGTTTTATTGATTGTTTCTTGTAGTTAAATTATTATAAACTTATGTAAATAGTTCCTAAACCATAATACATGATACCCTACCACTTATTCCAGTTTGTGGGGATAGGGAAACCCCTTTTGGTGTTTCCATGGGAAGAGTTTTGTGTTGGTAATGATGGAGACCATATTCGATTTGTGATATGGATGAGTGGAAAACATGGAACTATGAGCCTCAATCACCAATTCTCTCTTCAACCCAGAAACATAAGGAACACCCAATCGGTTCTCAAATCCCAAAACACATACACTATAAATAATTAAAATTATGCAATATACACTTCTTAACCAATTATTCCTTTTCCAATAACTCTTGGTCTCCCTCCCAATATTTTTGAATTATTTACAGTAATGATGATTGTATTATCACCTAAAACAAAACATATGATATTCATTTATCAACAAATTCAAGTAGAAAATCCATCAATCCATTAAAAATAAACATGTTCCAAAAGTAACATCATTTATAAAGTGTTATTTTTTCAACTCAAATCATTAAATAATTTTTTTCCTTTTCCATAATTACAGTGAATCTTGTAATCATAATCCATGAAAAGTTCTAGTTAAATTCTCTCCCTCATGTTCAACTCTTTATGAGTGAATATATACTTAAAAAATTCTTGATCAGTATATATTTTACATTTTTCTCCAAATAAATGATGCATCCAAATTATTAATGTAAAACAAATAAAATATAATTTCAAATCTTTTGTAAGATATTTTTATTCATGTAGTTTAAGTTAGTATGATGCAAAAGTTGTTACCTAATTATTCTAAATTAGAATACAACAAAGTCCCTTAAATAAATCATCATTATAGATGAAAAGTTGACAATCTCTAGAGGGAAAGACCAAAACTACAGAATTCAGATATCTTCTCATTAGTACATGAAAAAATTCATTTCATTCATTCATGAAAATTAATTTTTCTTATTTTTTTTATTAACTTATTCAACAGGTAAGACAACCCTGCAAGGATTTCAAAAAACCACCTATAGTAACCCGATAAACCCAATAAACTATTAATTTTTGTGACATTAATTGTTCAAAAAAATTACTATACAACTATATTTTAATCATGTTCTAATGTCATTTTATCTTTAGAAATAAATATCCCAATAAAATAATGCGAGTGTTTCCATAATTAAAACTTATTAAAATTTCCATATATTTTATTTTATTTTATGGTTTGAAAAAAAAAAGTTATGTATGTTTTGATCCTCGTGACTTTTGTAATATACAAATATTTCATAAATAAACGCAACCAATTTTTTTTTCAAGAAATCAATGATAACTAAATTCAAAATATATATAAATATAGTTGGTTCATTTGAAAATCCAAAGGGAATAGCTATAATATTTTAATTCCCATATCTATTTTAAAATGAATAATTTGGAATATCTACATCCTTTAAATTAATCTAATTTTACTGATACCTAATATAAATTTTAGAAACATATTATTGTCCAGGAAGATAATCATTAAACTCACCAATTTGAGGAAAATGATACTTTTTATTAATGGTGATGTCATTCAAGCCTCTATAATCAATTGATGGAATAAAAAAACCATCAATCATTTAAAAAAACTATAAGAAAACACCCCATAGTGTTGTGCTAGGAATAATGAATCCATTATCAAGAAACTTCTAGGATTAATTTTTCAATTCCAAATGTTCAACATGAGACATCCTATAAGGAGTATAAAAATTTTATTAGAATTAGTAACTAATTTAGTAGTGAATTTAACTTCCCGATCAGGTATAACACCCATAAATTCATTAAAAACATCTATATATTTATTCACTATTTGTACAAAACTGATTTCAATAGTTTATTTGTTTTCCAAAAAATTAGTAAGTTAACTTTCACTACAACCCATATTTGATATCTTGACATCATGGTAGGTTATCAATGATTTTAAATCATTGAACAAAACATTCATGGCTATATAATCTTTCATACCATGATAAGATAAATTCTAAACCATATTCAAAATAATATTTAACTATAAAAATGTTATTTCATCAAAATATGAAAGAAAGAGGACTCCACTAATAAAAATAATAAGATTCCTATAAATCTTGGTCACTTTGATATTTCCACTCGATGTTATCAACAAAAGACCTATCATAATTTCATGAGGTGATATTCCAAATTTACATGATGATTTTATTTTCATTGAATGAATTTGAAGATCCATTATAAAAATGAGCATTGTAATAATTAAAATTAATATGTATCCTAAATTTCTTCAATTCATTCAAATGCCTAACATCATTTGTAGTAAAATAAAATGATTTTTTCATCACCTTTCTATTTTTTGATCTTGATGATTTTCATCATGTGCAACTAACTTAGAACACATGATACCATTATGAACCAACTCATTGAAACTAAAATATCTAACCACTAGATAGATATTAGTTACCCCATTCTTGTATTTTTTGGGGACTATTTTCTTTACAATTACGAGCCATGTGACCAAATTGACCACACTAGTAACACTATCTAGATCAAATCAAACATTCCTTAAAATGTTATTTACTTTACTTAGAACATGTTGGAGACTTATAATTAGACGTATTAGCTAGTTTCTTATTCATTTACTACCACCGTAAAATTCTATTAGTCTTGTCTTCTCAAATAACATTATTATGGGAAAACTATATCTCATCTTTCTCAGCACAATGAACAACCTTCTCAGCACAAAAAAACATTCACATTAATATTAAATTATCATACTAAAAATATTTTTATAAATTTGGTGTTAATCTAGAGTAAAATATTTTAATTTTACCATTATATCCCAAAATAAATCTAGAACATAACTGACCATTCATGGAAACTAAACATTTTGATGGATCTATTGAATCTTAATCCATTTCATAAATTCCAATAATTATTTCTACATCATCATAAAAAATGTAGGGCGTATTTCTAAATAAAAAATACTATTAGTTGCCAATATTTACATGACATTAATTTTATCTCTCTCAATGTAATATTTAACCAAAAAAACATTGATGAATTTCATTGTCAAAATGATAAATGTAAAGGGTTATCATTTGATGTACTGAACACCCCATGACATTAAATATCATTGATCCATATCCCAGCTACAATTGGGTCAACAGTTCCACTAAAATATGATGTATATTGTCTCATATAATGCCTAATTGTCTCTATATTTCTCTGTGGTTTATCTAGCTACTCTATAACATGGATTATACCACCATTTATTTCAAATTAATGTTCATAAATCATATAAAAAAAACTATGTTTCAATTCTAACCATTATGGGTTGCCTATTTGAAGGATAATTACCTCTTTGTTCATTCCTACAAAACATCCCTATTTTATCTCTAGAAAAACATTCTGAAAATTCATTGTTTACAAAAAAATCTCAGTAATCATAACATTATATATAATTTTAAATTAACCATAAAGTAGAATAGTTCAATTGTATAATATTTAAATTATCATATACTGCAATGTTATCTAATAATTTTCTTTAAACTATCCATATGGACTAAACCTTAAATAATAAAAAATTGATATATCTTTAGATATGAATTAATATTCTTTCATTCTCAACGCTCATTAAGGTTTCCATTTTTTGAGAATTAAGTCATCACACTTACCCAAAAAATATTACATTATAATGTAGAAACATAACCATAGTATCCATTTTTACAATAATATAAAATGATAAAAAAGAAACTGGTTTCCATTTTATGATATATATTCACAATTTGGATATTTATAACATAAAAGACCCTAATTATTCATACAACCTTATGAAACTAAATGAAAATTGGAATTGAAAAAAGATCAAAAAAAGACATGAAAAATAAGAAATCTATTAGTGTAGTGAAAAAATGATAACCCATAAAATGATTACCTTTCTCTCAAATTTCTACAAAAGAATAAAATATATCATTTGCACAGTAAATTTACATAAATATTTCTCTCAAAGAAAAACTTTTTTACCAATATTATGTAAATAAAAACCATTTTTGGAAATATTGAGCATCATATTCATAAACGATTTTTAAAAAAAATGTTGTAAATAATTTTATCCAAGTTAAATCTATTGTAGAAACAAACTGGTAACTCACTCCTTATTTATAATTATGAAATTGAACATTAACTAATTAATTGGATAAATATTTAGGCACACCCATTGTATAAGATATATTTGTCTCACTCCCTTTGCATGAAATATAATGGGGCATAATCCATTGAATAATGTAATGACCCAAAAATTTGAATAAAATTATGTTTCCTAAAAATGTTCATTTTACTGTTTCACAATCAATAAAACTTATGAGTAAAATTGAAATATAACCATAGGGTTCTGACTATTATATGATTGTTGGTTAATATGACCATTGTAAACCATATTAATTTTAATGTCGTAATTATTTTTTATAAATAGAAATGACACTCAAAAACTTATGTAGAAAGACAAGAAAATGGACTCTACCAGTAGAATAGTGAAATAATAACCCCATTTGAAGAAGCTTGTAAAGAAGGTATCATCACTAGGATTTGATATGGAACAATACCATGCCTATATTCAACATTTTAAGAATAAACAAAATCACATTTGGGAGAAGTTCAATTTTATAGGATTCACCACTCAAGAGATGCTATCCGAACCTCCATAATAGTCTATCATAATGGCACACCATACCCTTAGGTCATATGTAGGTGTTATAAGGTGTTATGTAATGAGGTCTTAGTTACATGGTGTAATCCCTTTATATAAAGAAAATTATTTCATAATTTCCATTTTATGAATAGATATTCTTAATAAGATATATGTTTTATTAAGAGATATTTTACAAGTTTATTTTAGAGGTAAAAATTTTACTTTTCTGATATTTCATATACTTAGCATATTATTACGTTCAAATAAACATTATGTTTGAATTTTCAAATGTCAAAGTTAATATGGAATGAATTTTTATTATTTCTCTAATAAGATTAATTCAATTGATGAATATTTCAAAAAATAGTATTTTAAAGAATTATTACTATGAAATGATTTTCGAAAAACAAACATATAGGGCTGTGATCGGTATGAAATATAATTGTAAATAAAAACATATAAATAATAATAATACACTTATGAATTGTAATATTATCAATGGAATGGTAACGTCATATAATGAAGTATAAATATAATTTAGGTATCTTGAATCTCAATGTGCTTTTATATTATTAGTAAATAACTCTTTAAAAATTATTAGTTAAGAATTAGTATTTTATGAGAAAATAGTGATTTTACATAAAAAATAAATTTATCAGATTTAGAAAATTATTTTCATAAAATGGTGTTCATTTTTTAATTTATAACATCGATATTAAGTTACGGTGAATTTATGGGATTTTTATAAAATGTTTTGTTTTCTGATTAATAGTAAAAATACCGTTTTTGAGTTTTCAGTGTGTTTAATGACATCATAATGAAGTAATATTTAATTTAAAATACTGGACGACTAATGGGGATTAAAATAGAATATGAGGTGTCATTGGTGGCCAAAACCATGGTTAAATAAAATTGGAAAGCCTGTGGTTTTTTAAATACCACCGTTGAGGTCTCTTTAAAAAACATCCTCTCTTTTACTACAAAACCCACCCATTACATAAATTTATATAATTAAAAATTTATTACCCTTTATTATTTGATTGTGCTCCCATGAATTGGGTAAAAAAATTAATCTCAATATATATAATGTTTTATGATACCTCGGTGAATAACCTTGGTAATTTTTATGACATCTTGTGGATGGACCTTGGTGATATTCTTAAGAATGTCTAAATTAATTGTTGTAGCCACATTTTCAAGTTTTGATTCATAATATTATTATTATAATATTTCTATTTGTCATGACATTATGATATGTTTCATGTTCTTATTGATATTTCTTATGATCACATTTTAATTGAATTCCCTCCTTTCCCTTACAAGGAATTATGCTCACCCTTTCCTTTGATTTATGTTCGATGGTTATGAGATGTAATAATTGTACATGGGATGAACATTTAAGATGCCTTTAATGCGGGTTAAAAGCATGTTTTATGTTTTCATCCATTATTTATTATGTATCTTATTTCCAATACGCAAAACTTTGAATATCCTCTATTTGTAAAATGTAATGAAAATTTGTGTAATAAAAAGGTGGGATGCTATTGTTGGTATCAAAAGATAGTATAGTTATTTGAGGAAATTAACATATAAAAACTCTAGTAAGAACTCTATAAAAATGTATAAATATAGGAAAAAAACCTATTATTTTGGTGAAATATTAATTAATTGTTATCCAAACAAACAAATCCCTGTCTGGATACAAAAAAATGTATATGGCTCATGAAAAGATGTATCTAGGATAAAACCTAAAAACCACACTTTGATCTAGACTCGAAAGGGAACTGGTGAATCACTAAAGGACTTGCGGTATTCATTTTTTGAAACTATCAGGTGATATTAATGGTTAATCACAAGAGTCTAATAAATCATTATGATGGTTTTATATAGAAATGTAATTTTTGTTAAAGAATAATATGTTTAGGCATGACGTTTTAAGACCAAAAAAACTATTATAGATAAAAATTTCATAAATGATTCAAGTTTCTCACTAAGGTTTTATAATTTTATAAAATGGTGGAAAATAGGTAGAATTGTTACAATGGTGACTAAAACGGACCATTCACTGACATCCCTCTAATGGATGATTGAATGGAAACTTTCATAATATTAATGTAAAAAAATAACTCAAGTTATAGGGAGTGACTTGAATTAAGATGAGAGACCAGTTTCACTATAAAGGTAACAAATTTATGTTCAGTCCTTTATGCATCAATGAGCCCCACTGTTCATTGGATCCACAGACCGATTGATTCTAAACTGTGGATAATCTATATAGAAAATTTCATTTCCATACGCCGCTATTTATAACAAGAGAAGTTCACCCATGATGGTTACCACTTAGAGGGTGAAGCTGATAAATGGTGGGATCAGATTAAAAACATGATACGAAGAGGGGATATTGAATCTATTCAGTGGAAAGAGTTCTGAGGGATCTTCTTCAACAAATATTTCCCCCATTCGATGATAATGATAATGGGGAAGGAATTTCTCTCATTCAAGAAGAAGTACAATGAATCTATGAGAAACTAAAAGGTGAACTTCAAAAGGATTTCACGTTAAACATATATTATTTTCATAGATCCTAGAGGTAATGTTGATAAATTCATTGCTTTTCTATGACCTTATATGTATAATAATCTAGCCAATCGAGACTAGGATAGCTATGAGGAGAGCAGGTGGAGTGCTATGAAAATTGAACTAGAGTTTGGTGATATGCAGTGGTCTGACAATTCTAATGAAAAGAATAGATCAATGGATACAATATTGTAGTGGATATTTGATTAGGGAAGAAGATGAATGTAAGTGAAACTTCCCTCATGTAATAAATGTGGGAAAACGCATTTGGAGGACTGCATGATCGAGAGTGGGAAGTGTTAAAAGTGTTGAAAAGATGGAAATATTTCTTGTAATTTTGATAGTAAGGTGATTACTCAACCTCCCAAAACTACCAGCAAAGGGAAGATGTTGCAGGCCTAACATGAAGTCCAATGCTTGAAGTGCGGCCAGCAAGAGAACTTTTCCAATCACAATCCAAATCTAAGTGTAGTGGAGGGGAATCACCATTAGCCTCAACAAAGTACAAGGGAGAAAGTTAGAGGTTTTTAAATCATGATAGATGAAGTTAATTACCCAAATGACGTGGATGAAGGTACTCTTGTTGTTCACTCAATGCAGGAAAGTACTTTGTTTGATTTTGGTTCAATACATTCCTTTATTTTTTTCCATGTTTTCAGTTAATATAGATTAAATCATTGAACTAGTAAAATTATAGTTCTTAGTCAATAATATTTGATGAATAATCCAATAAGAAATAGTTTTTATAATCTTTGGTGTTTAAATTATAGAGTACATTCTTATCAGAAATCTAGTATTCATTCCCTTTTTGGATTCAAATATTAGAATTGGGATGGATTGGCTCTCAATGTATAATGCTTAGATCAAATGAAGAAACGAGGAAATAATAGTTGTCTTGAATGGATGACCTATTGTTATCTTCCATGGATAGATATATTAAACTTGTTTTTGTCTAGAAGAACCTATTATAATGATCTTTATAGAGTTGATTAGTGAATATGAAGAAGGAAATGTGAGTATAAGGATAGAGAATGTCCCCATCATTCAGGAATACATTAAAATATTTTCTAAGGAGTTTCCTAGACCTCTCCCATAAATATGGGTAGAGTTATCCATTGAACTCATACCTGTATCTATTTCTATATCAATGACCCATATAGGATGGAATATGATGATATTGAGGAATTAAAGAAACAACTTGAAGATCATTTGGATAAGGGGATTATCCAACTGAGTGTGTCTCCTTTTGAAGCACCTATACTCTTTCTCAAGAAGAAGGATGGATCAATGTGACTATGCATTGATTATAAAGAACTGAACGAGATCACAGTGAAGAAGAAATACCCTCTTACAATAAATGATTTCCTCTTAGACCAGCTTGGTGGGGCACAATTCTTCTCCAAAATTGATATTAGTTTTTGTTATCATCAATTGAGTGTGAATAAAGAAGTTTTTCTGAAAACTATATTTCGATAAAGATATGGGCATTATGCGTTTTTTGTTATGCCCTTCGGATTGACTAATGGACCTACTATATTTATGGATTTGATGAATATATTCTATAAATAATTCCTTCATAATTTTGTGATAGTTTTTATAGATTATATTATAATGTATTCCTAATGTCGTTAGGAGATTTTGGATCATTTAAGGGTTATTATGAAAACTCTATGGAAGGATATGATTTTTGGAATGTTTATTAAATGTGAATTTTGGTTACAACAAGTTTCTATCTTGGGGAACATTGTAACCAATGAAGTAATCATATTTGACACTAAAAAGGCTGAGGTTGTAGAGGTGTGTAATCATCTAACAATAGTAACTGATATTCATAGTTTCCTTGGTTTAGAAGGAAATTATATAATGTTTGTAAAAAAATTTCCATGACATTCTAATCTATTAACAATGATAACATGAAAAGGGGTCAAGTTCATCTAGACAAATGAATGTATGGAATGTTTCTAAGAGCTGAAGGAGAGATTGGTTAATACTCCAATGTTAACTATACCCACAATTGGATAAGGATTTGTTATTATTTTAGTGATTCATCTCTATAAAGGATTGAGAGCATCCTTATGAAAAATTATATAGTTATTTCTTATGAATCTCGAGAGTTGAGGCCTCATGAGGAGAACAATCTCAAGCATGATCTATAGTTGTTTTTGGATGTTTTTTCAATGAATATATGGAGGAAATATCTTCATTCGGTGAAATTTGATATATACCCAGACCATAAATGTTTCAAGTATATTTTTAAAGAAAATGAATTGAACATGAGACATTGGAGATGGTTAGATATTCTTAAAGTCTATATTTCTTCAATTAAATATCACACTGGTAGATCAAACAAAGTAAATGAAACATTAAAAAAGAAATACCCTATTTTTATGTAAGTGATGAGGATTCAATGATATCCCTCGATCAAAGGCCTAATAAAACTAGAAATGGGAATTATAAAGGAAGGGACTTATTCAAACCTACCCCAAATGATTTCTCAACAGTCATTACTAGAGAAAATCAAGAAGGATCAAATAAATATCCATTATTATATAGGAATTTTTCAAGCAATTAAGGAAGGGAATTTTATTGAGTTCCATATTGATCAAAAAGCTATACAAAAATTTGATATAGGACGATATGTTCCATATATTCCAAAAATAAATGAGTTGATTGATTAACATCATATATCAATGTTATTTATACATCCTAGAATCACTAAAATTTATAGGGACCTTCGAGATCATTATTGGTAGGATAACATGATATGGTAGATTGCCGACTACATTAAAATGTGCCTTGTGTGTCCGAAAGTGAAGGTAGAGAAACAACTTTTTAAAGTGGTATTACAACCACTAACCACGCTAACATGGAAGTGGGACAATATTACTGTGGACTTTATCACTGGTCCCTGGAAAACTCTCAATGGAAACAATTTGATATGGGTTATAGTGGACCATCTTAATAAGACTTACCTCTCAATTCAGGAAGATTTCTTTCTTGATCAACTTTCGTGGATTTACATGAGGGAAGTGGTTAGGCTGGATGGAGTTCCACTTTCTATCATATCTGATCATGATACAAGGTTCACATAAAAACTATGGAGAAGTCTTCAATATTCATTAAGTATATAATTTCATTTCAGTACTTCTAATCACTACTAAAATGATTTTCAATCTGAAAGGACATTTCAAACACTTGAGGAAAAGATATTAACATGCTAAGTGTAATTTAAAGGTGGATGAGATCAATAACTATCATTAGTTGAGTTCTCATATAACAATAGATTCTATTCCAGAACTCAAATGTATCCCTGTGATGATCTACATGGGAAATGATGTAAAACAACTACCTGTTGGGATGAAGCTGGTGAGAGAAAGCTTCTTGGGCCAAATCTTCTGCAAGAGATGAGGGAAAAGTTCCATGCCATTCATCATCTCATTAAGGTTGATCAGAGTTAGAAGAAGATATATTTTGACAACCATCAAATGTAATTGGATTTAAATGTTGGTGATAGAGTCTTCTTTCGATTTTTTCCAAGGGAGAGAGTGATGTCGTTTGGAATGAAAGGGAAGCTCATCCCCAGGTATATTCGCCTCTATAAAGTCCTTCATTGCATAGGAGCAGTGGCATATTAGCTTTCACTTCCTCCAAATCTAGCTCATGTTCATGATGTATTCCATGTATCCATATTGAGAATTTGCATACCTAGCCCTTCACATGTTCTGAATCTAGTGTTGGTACAATTTGTACAAGACCACTCTTATAAAGAGCCTCCAATGACAAACTTGGATCGTAGAGACAAGGTTCTACACAATAAGGCTGCCGATCTCATTAAGGTGTTATGGAGAAACCAAAAATATGAAGAAGCCACATGGGAACTTGGTGAAACAATTCGGTAGAATTACCGACACATTTTAACATCAGATGAGTTGATATTTCGGGGATGAAATTTCTTAATGGAGGAAGAATGTAATGACCCAAATTTTTTAATAATATTTTGTTTCATGAAAATATTTCTTTTATTATGTCATAATAAATAAAACTTATAAGTATAAATTAAATATAACCATAGGGTTTTGAACATGATATAACCATTGGTTATATGAATTTTGGAAGCTATAATAATTTTAACATTATAATTATTGTTTATAAATAGGAAAGGCAATGGAAAATTAATGCATAAAGAAGAGTCGATGGTCTCTTGAAGTATAATTGTTCCATAAAAAGCACATTTTTTGGAACTAGGGAAGGAGGTAGCATTACAGCGATTTATCATATACCAATCCCATGATGAAATTCAACAAATTAAAATGAAAATAAAGTCCCTTGTGGGAGAAGTTAAAGTTGATAGAAATCACCACTCGAGCGAGATTATCTGATCCTCCCAAAGATTCTATCACTATTTCCCACCTTACTCTTAGGTTATATGCAGGGGTTATAATTTGTAATGCAATAAGGACTTAGTTACTTTGTGTAATCCCCTTATATAAATAAATATTTTATCTCATAATTTCAATTTAAAGAATAGATTTTCTTAAAAAGATGTATGTTTAATTGTGAAATATTTGATTCAATTATTTTACATATAAAAATTTACTTTTTAAAATTTTCTCATACTTAGAGAATTATTATGGTAAGATAAAAATATATTTTTTTTATTTTCATATGTCAAATTTAATATATGTTGAATATTTAGTTTTTTTTATAAAAATATTTATACAACTGATGAATATTAAAAAGAACATATTTTAAAATATTTTTTATAAATTAAATAATTGATAATGTGGAATGATTTTCAAAAAATGGACATTTATAGTTGTTATCAGCAAGAAATGGTGAGTTTGAGAATATCATATTCATTTATGGGGAATAGTTACTTATGAATAGAAATATTACCCTTATGAATAGTAATATGACCAATTGAATAGAAAACTCACCTATGGATGTTTAAATATAATTTAGTCATTTGTGAAATAATATTATATGTAAATAACTATTTAAAAATTATTTCTTAAGTATTAGATTTTATTCAAATAAATTGTTATTCTGCATAAAAATTTAATTTGATATACTTATAATATTATTTTCATAAAATGAAGTTCCATTTTTAATTCATAACATCAATTTTAGGTTTTTTTGACATTATGAGATTTTAATAAAATGTTTTTTTTCAGTGAATGATAAAAATATAGTTTTTTAGTTTTCAGGGTGTTTAATTACATCATAATGACGTAATATTTAATTTAAAATGTTCGTAAACTCTTCTGGACTTAAATATGATATGAGGTTTCTAAAGTGTCCAAACCCATGGGTAAATACCATTGGAAATTATATGGTTTTCCAAATACCACAAATGAGGTGTCCTGAGAAATTAATAAAAAAACTTCCACTCTTATACTATAAGAAACCCACCCATTCCGTAATTTTGTTTCATTAAAAATTATTTACACTAGAAGATATGATAGCTTTTCCTCTTACAGAGTCCTCCCAATGTTCCCCCAATCCCCAATGGTCCTGGTCTTTGAGTTATAGAAGTAACTCTTCAAGGTATGGAAAATATAATCTTTGATTTCCCTTTAATGTTCTATTCTTATGTTATATGTCTTTCAAATTTCTATATCGTGTTAATATATACATTTATTTTATTTCCATCTTCTGTATTATTTTTTTATTAATCGGAGACCCTTTTCTATCCTATTTTTATTGTTTTCTAAATCATTGTTTCATTCCAATTGTACAACTAGATTTCCATCTCGTAATATCTTAACTTTTATCAAGAAATTATTTTATTTTATATTGTGATTACCCAAACCACTATCTTCTCCAGGGATATTCACATGGATTTCCAAATGTTATATTTTACTTTTTGGAATTACATACATGAAAGCCACCATCATTTTTCATGGGATTAAAATGACAAAATGAACTTTTTAAGCACTTTTTAAAACACTATGATTATAAAAGGGACCCCATTTCTTTTATTATATATGAGTTATTTATGAAATGATTCATTATGATATATGTGTTTCACATGAAAAAATATGTATTAGGGATACTCCCTATTATAAATCTAGTTCATTTTGAAATGAAATTAATCTTATAGATGATTACTTTTACAATACCTTTGTGAATAACCTTGACAATTATTATGACAACTTTGGGATGGTCCTTGGTGATATGATTATAAATGTCTAAATTACATTTTTTAGCCACATATTCAATCACTAATTCAATATATTGTTATTATGATATGCCTCTTCATCCTTCTTTTATGATATTCCTCATGTTCTTATATTTATTTCTCAAGATTACATGTAAATTGTTTTCCTTTACTAGGCCTTATGCTCACCCTTTACATTGACGTATGTCCGTAGGTTATGAGATGCATTAATTTTACTTAGTATGAGAATATAAATAATCATTTTAAGTGGTTAAAAATATTATTTTATGTTTCAATGTGTTATGCACATTATTTCTAAGACACTAAATTTTGAGGATCCTCTCTTTGTAAAATATAATGAAATGTTTTGTAATAAAAATGTGGGATGCCATATATAAGTTATACATAGGTCAACTATATCTCATTTATAATTCCAAATTAAAATATTATGAATAAAAAAAATATATTCTTTTACAATTAATAAAATATATTATTTTGAAAAACACTTTTAAAAACATATGTAAAACACTTTTAGATATTAAATTAACCTTTTCTTTTTAGATTTCATTTTCAAAAAGAAACCCATAAAATGAAAAGATTTTATTTTTTATGAAAAAAACATGAACTAATTTAATAGAATAAAAATATAACATAATTTGTTTTGTGGTGGAAAAATTCATTTTTACTGTATAAATTAAAATAGATCATTACTTTTTTTCATTTTCTAAAGAATGTCCAAACATTCTGTAAAAATATTTATTTTGAAAACCTTTTATGGAAATTAAAATAACATAAATTTTCATTTAAAATTAATTATTACAAAACAAATACATAAATAAAATAATTTAAATTTTATTTACTTGGATGAAAAATTGTTTTAAAGGAAATATTAAAATAATGTTTTTTAAATATCTCTTACCTTCTGCCTCGCTTTTAATGTGTGTTCCATATCTTCATGAATAACAAACCTATGTTAATTAGTTACATAATTGATGAAAATTTCCATGTTTATTATTTATTTTATTTAACCTAGAATGATTTTTTATATAAATACATAAGCACACACTGGGTGTTTTAACGATATTCACTTAATATGACTAAGATGAATTCGATAGGTTTACTATGATCAATGTGGTCATTATTCTATAAACTATAGAATAAAAATGATGATTAAATTTTAATTTATATACATAAATTATACTTTTAAAACCAACTGTGAGATAAGATCATTAAAAATTAACTATGTTACAATGATGGAGATGGTAGGTCATACATACACATGGGTAACTTTTACATTTTTCAACATTCATCAGGAAAGAAGGTAAGTATGGTTTTATATTAACATAAAAATTATAATATAATTAAAAACATATAAACTTTCAAAATTATTATATATATATTCCATATGATGTGGTGATGAATAAAATATTACATCGCTTCGCGGAGGTTGTATTCCACATGTACGCACAAACGACCTTATCATTTCTCAGTGGATGGAATTTTAATAAAAAAAATGAAATATTATATTTTAGGAAAAATAATAACTACCTTAATATCATATATATAATTTTAATCAATAATTATAAGTATTCCTAGGATATGGTTATGAAAAATAAATTGCATTGATTCGCGACGAGGTAGTCTTTTATATATGTAAAAAGATGGTATCATTTTCCAATTGATGGAGGTTTGAGGTAGATATAGGTTAAGAAATTAACGTAATAAAATATAAATATATGTTATAAAATTATTAAATTATGTAATCCTCGTAAGGGAATATTTGAAGGAGGTGGAGTAACAAAAAACTCTCAATCAAGAACTATACCCCTTCTTTGGACAACATCACATTCATTACACATTAAGACCTATATGGTTTGTATTATGCACCAAATAATGAACATAGTGTGTGTATAGGTATGTAAGGAAGGTATTTGATTAGTTTTTTTCTAAATAAAAATTTTTATGTGCAAAAAAATTAGAAGAAGATATCCCCTTTTATTGGAGAGGGGAGAGGAACTCTTCGATTTTCTTAAAATATTAAATAAATACAAACAAATTTTGAAGTTGAAATGGATCTAAGTTTATAAAATATAAATATAAGATAATATTATTCAAAATAATAACATCCAATAAAATTTTCCCAATGTTTACATAATATTTTTACCCTAACCATTTAATTTTTACAATTCACTAAACCATTTGACAATTACAGTAATATCAATGTTTTTTACTCCTATGGTGTTAATGTAGTTACGATAAAAATAAAAATGGATCATTAGTAGAATATATTTTATATTATAAAAAATATATCAATCATTTGGATAAATATAATACATTTTGAAATTTTAAATATTTTAGTAAAATTCTATTAATTATAAAATAATATTAATTTTGATTTTGGGGATATTTATTTCATATGAATTTTAAAAAAATAAGAACACAGTGGAAATTGAATATAATGTATAATTACCTCTATAATATTTAATTTTTATATAAATAATAAATGGAAAAAATATTCAATCAAATTACATTAGTTTTAGAATTTTTAAATTCATTGAATTTATTCTATTAATTGAATTATTATTGCATCTGAATTGTGTATGTTTTTAAGGTAAATATTACATAAAAAATTATAAATTAATTATAATGATAAAAAAATTATACTTAAAATTACTATTTATAACTGATCATATTCGCTTTCAATCCCTGTGGTAAAAATGTTATAGTTATTCAAAGCCGAAGTGTGACATATTTGGCTTTATTTCCCCTAAAATATTATAAATGTACAAATCATGGAAAAATGGAAAAATCCATATATTAAAATTTCATATTATTATAGATTATATTTAATCATAAATCTATAATTTTTCAGGTTATAATGTTATTCTTTTGTCTTTATCAATTTATTTTTTACCATAATTTCCAAAATTACCCGTACTAAGGTGATATAAATTCAATAAGATTACAATTAATAGTGACCAAAATTAAAATGGGCCTATAACCTAAATTTGGAACTACTAATAAAAAATATTTATTATTTTTCAAAAGATTCAAAATGTAGTATAAGATGTATTTAATTTAATATCTAACTTGAAAAACATAATGAAAAACTATTATTTTAGAAAAATTCATATTTAAGGTATAAAATGTTTTCATTCTAAATTCATTTACATTGTTCATTTTAAAACCATAATTTTATTATTTTGAATCATAAAGAACTAAGTATTTTTTAAAATCAATCCATAATATAATTATACTTTGTAAATAGTCGAAATGAAAATATAATTTTTATAAAAAACGTAATAATTCTATATTCATGGAAAAAATTATTTTTTCAAAACATTCCTCAATATTAATTCTAATTTTTTTTATGAAACTATGAATAAAAAATGTGATTAATTTTATTAGATTAAAATTCGTTAATATTAAATTATACTCTTTTGAAAAACCTTATATGAAATTGGTTTAATATAATTATTTATTCTTTAAAAAATTACTTGATATTCTTATAATGAATATAACTATCTAATTTATAAATACTAATAAATATGAAAATGATTTACTCTATGATTACCTATGTAGTTATATGTAAATCTATTTTCATGTGAAAATAAATAATTATTTGAGATATATGTTTATTATTTTAATGGAAGTCTCTCTTATATTGTCTTAGGGTTCTAAAATTGACTAATGGGGGTTTTCCCCAATTCCATATGTCCCTTACTAATATTTTTATTTTAATCCAATGTTATCCAGGTTTATTAACAATATTTTATGATTATTAGGAATAATTATTATGTAATGTTTAAAATAATTAATATTATCCATGAAAAAATAAGATGAATCATTTTGGAAGTGTTTTTTGTGGAAATAATTCATAGTTATTGGAAGTGTCCATGTTGTAATATTTTAGTTTGTTATTTATGATTTATAATCTAGTTATATAAAACATAAAACATCAATAGGTATTTGGGAGTAAACTAAAATGAATTCATTATTATTTAATTTCAATATTATGGGTTGAATAATGATATAGTCCTTATATTTATCATCTACTCACACCATCTATAACTTCATTTGTCCTTCTAAAACCTTGATCAATTCATGCGGTTATATTTTTAACATTTTGATTGTTGAAACCATCAAGTAAATATTAGTTTCATTGTCTTCATTTAAAAATACAAAAATTTAAATAATATAAATATATAACTATGATCAATAGAATAAGAATCAAATATTCTTCATTAAATCTCCTCTAATATCATTCATTTATCCTTTTGAAATCATCTCATTCAATTATTCCTTAGATTTCTACTTTTAAATTTATTAGAAAATCCATGAAACCCCTAAATTGTGTTCCTTGTGTGCTTGATTGCCTATAGAAATATAAATATGGTCTGGATAACCTCTTCATGACATCAAATTATTCAATGTTATGAACCATAATCTTTGAATTTCATTATGAATTAAGTCATAGAATCATAAAATTTATTCCACAAGGAACATTATAGTATTGTCATAATTAATATCTCATATCTCATATTTAATCATATATGACCTCAAATGAGATCTTGAATATTATTTTAAACCACACATTACACTTATTTATGGCTAGATTTAATATTTCATATATAGGGCATCATTATAGTTAATTACATATATCATCAATTTATACAAGTGTGTCCTTCGAGATACCATTATGTATTATCTATGAGATACAAAAAAACTTGTAGAACAACATAATTAATCTTACCAGATAGAATTATAATCTATGATATCCAAGCGTAATAACCAAATTATTGTTACAAAACTAATTATTTTTCTTAATTAAAAATTTATGAGATATTATATAGTTCATTTTCTATTTTCTTTATTGCATAAGTATATTACGTATGAAGTAAAGTGTTATAGTTATTCTTGTAAATATCTATGAACTTATAAACACATATTTATCCTTTTAAACTCATCTCTAAATACCTTTATCCATCCCAAATAATCTAAAAAAAATTGTCAACATTTCAAAAACACTTCTTAGATATTATATAAAACATATAAAAAAATATTTACTATTCATTATGGTGTTTAAATTTTCCCAATATTGATACCCTTTTAACCACTCCCTCTTCTATCCTAAAATTTAAGCCTCACCCACCAAATTCCATCCTCCAAACACCCATTTATCTATAAGATTTATCATGGATGATGAATACACATTTCAATTATCATTTTTTCGATATATAATAAGAAAATAAATAAACATCAAAGAGTGTAATTTTATTTATAAATTTATCTCTCTACAATGGATTTTGAAGGATTTATAACTTTTATTGACTAATCAATTTATTTATACAATATATCATCCATTAAATACTGAAATAACTAAATTAGTGATTTCCTTATATTTCAATCATCATAATTTTCAAATATTTGTTTATTACATATAAAATTAAAACAGAACAAATATACCTTTGGTTATATGTCCACCATTTTGTATTATTCTTTAGAATAATGATGATTCTTGTGAAGAATTATTGTATTAGTGGGAACTAATTTTAATCAGCTACTACACTGAAGCATATGATGAGCCATCACCTTAGAACATAAGTGAATATGTTTTAGGCATAGGAAATTGTGATGCACTACTAGTAAATATAGAAATTATAGTGACATGTAATGATGAATACCTTCATCATTCCTACAATTAATTCTATAAATATTTTTAAATATCATTATATTTTTTATCCTTCAATTTTTTTTCAATGTCATTATTCTACTATTTAATCAAATATTAGACCATACAGATTTTATACAATTCCTAAATTAAACTCTATATTTTCCAAATTTTTATTTTACAAAAAAATTGATATAATTTGTTTGTAATTTTTCCATTCTTATACCACTATAAATATTCCATTTGTGGATAATAAATGGTTTTTTTATCATCACCAAATATTTTCTAATGCTCCGAATCTTGATAGGGAAGTCTAAATTGATAATGTTTTTCTACTTAAACCTCCTCCTCCTCTCTATAAAAATGTATGAAATGGGAATTTATTGTAAAGGATATACACATTCCCTCAACATATTCTCTAAGATAATTATTCCCTATATAATTCGATCATTGTATGGGTGAAATTTAGTTCCCAAGAAGAAAATTGTAATGAATGCCTACTATAAGCCTCCCCAAAAACTCAAGGTAAATAAATCATCTCATTCATAAATGGTAATCCATATAACATTATTTATCCATACCTTCTAATCCACATGATACTTCACCATGCTATATATTAATGATTTATCTTGAATTTATAAAATATTTGAATTATATTTCTCTCTATATAAAAAACATATTGGGTAGTGAAACATGGTAACCTGAGGTATTCTAGTTAAAAAGTACATGGATATATTGTTTCCTTTACACTCTATCACAGTAAGTGGAAATTTCATCCTTTTAAAAATGTGATGATCCAACTTCAAATATATAAAAATTATTAATTACACCATTTACTTAATTACATCCTCCTTCATACAAGTCTATAGAAGTTCCTATACTATTTGAAATACTTATTCAAAAATCCTAGATTAATTAATAAATTGATGTAGTGAAACTCTTGAAAAAACTCTCCCCTTAGAGATTGAGAAACCAAAAAAATACTTTGTAAAAACCAATCATTCTATTCCTTTGGATAAATTAATTGATGACTCCATATTGGTAATTGGTTCATTCCAATCATAAATCCAAAATTCAGTATAACTATATATCCAATATTTATAACCATAAGGTGGGATAACAATTATTTGTAAAGGAATTATCGATGATCAACATCTACATCATCTAAAAATAATTCTATCAGGTTATTATCATCATCAACTCCTTCTAGGACCCATATTTCCATTCTTAGTATGACCCTTTATTCAAATAATTTCTCAAAGTTTCACCATGATTTATAATATATATAATCTCAAAATTATAGCCCATCAAGGACATTACCATGAAACATGATTCAGTTTTTGATCACCTTTTAAAATATATATCATAATCTGTAATGCTCAACAATGACTAAATATTACTCCCAAATCAATTAGTTCCTCTAAGACATCAATAAAAAACTTCCAATAACACTCCCTTTTTGTGGGTATAGTTATAATAATCTAGGTTCCAAAACTACCATAACCTAGAAATGATAATATCTTACAACTAATTCAACAATAAAATAAGAACTATCTATAAAAAATATATACACCTGATAGAGAATTGTTATCTAGTAACCTTAAAATTGATTCATTTTTTCATCTTCCCCATTATGATCTGGATTGTTTCCTTCTACTACATTTCTTATTTGAAGAATTAAATTTCCTCATTAACGATGACGAATGGTCCAACATATGTAAACAATTAGTTCTAAAGTGAATATAATAATTTCTAGACCAAATATTTTACTAACCATAAATATTATCTTACGAAGATCCTGTCTAACTATTTTTTACTACTTCACTACTTAAATAGTAAATATATCATAATATATTTTGGGAATTAGAATGTGGACCATTTCTACCTAATTCTGACACTTCAAGAGCTTCTTAAATTTATATCACTTAAATAATATATCCATCATGAATTTTTTATTATAAACACCCTCATCCTCAGTTCGTGAATAAAGTAATATGTCGTTGAAGAATGCCATGGAGAACATTTCCAATTTCTAGTAGAAAAGATATATTCATAAATATTATGAGAACCAAATGGGGGATACGTTTTATAAAATTGTATCACTATAAACTCATAGTTTCAATATAGATATTATGATATAAAATTTTGAATTCTGCTCTATCCAAATAACCAACTAATGGTAACCCAACATGAGATATGTAATGCCCTGACCGTAGTATTCTGGAGTTTTTTTATTTCTCAATTATGTTGGAATGATTACAAGGAATTAAATACTGAAGGAAAAATAAGTTTATTAGTTTTGGAAAACCAAATTATATACATGATACAGATATTATAATTTGAAATATAAAAAAAGAAAATATATAACAAGGAATAATAAACTACATCCTTCAAAATCATTCCAAGAAGTAATCTTAATATCACAGGGAAAAAACAAATAATGGTAAGATCGAATAATATATAAGTGGAATTATAATAGAATAAATAATTGATCAATTAGCATAATCATCATTCGACAATAAATAACATTACAAACATTCCATACAAATATTTTAATTTGGCATATTCAATATGGCACGTTAAATAACTGAAACACATTCCATTTAATCAATATACTAAGAATGTAATTAATCTATAGATATTGTAAAGAAAAAAATATCATGGATAACAACAATAAATGAATTATCAAAAAAATTAAATGATAAATTATTGGACATCATGTTTCTCAGGAACATAATAACTTTACCGTCAAGATTTATTCACAAGACAATTTAAACCACTCAAATTTATCCAGATGATTAATATCATGAGACTACAATGAATCAATGGGATTTTAATAAATATTCCCCAAACCTTATAGTTCATTTAAAAATAATTCATCATATATCTAATACTCTTTTTAATTAATGAAAATAATTCCATATCATCAAATATCCATATTGAGTGTTAAAAATAGGTTTATCAACATTTCAAATAATTTTCAAAGTGAACACCATTAGAAAAAATAGTATATTGTTTAAGTAATAATGATATCAATTGCATGAAAATATGGATATTTAATCATTAATTTAAAATACAAATTATTATATGTATGTTTTTGTTTTGAGAGTAAGGTAAGATTCACAAAACAATGTGATATTTCAAAGATAACTTTTACTACATGGTAATATTCATGACCACACCCCTTGTATGGGATAGTTAAATTTGAAGCTAAAAATATCATAATATATTATTGAATATTTATGTTTAATTAAATATTATCATTATATACACTGTATTAATTTGAATTGGTGTATAGTGAGAAATAAATCTCAATGTAACGTAAATTCAATCAAAATCCCTTACGTTGCATTTCCTTTTGGGTGAATGTACGTTAACCTATAGTTTAATGGTTTTAGGAAATCTAATAGATTATAAAAGAACCATAATCATATTTATAATATTGTATATTATCTTCTTATAATATCTTATTACCTATTTTTTAACAACATTTTGTTATAATAACTATTTTGTTTGTTAATTACCTTGTTTTTCAACAATGTTTTGACTTCTTATTTTTTTTATGATCGTGTAGATCATGATTTCATCATATAAAGAATGTAAGTAATGAATTAATTATCATATATATTCATTGTATATTTATTTAAAATTATCCATAACATTTAGAGATAGGAAACGAAATGCACCCTTCACAGAGACAGTAGGTCATACATATGCAAGATTATTGTTTTCATTTTCTTATCATATTAAAAGAATGGAAATTAAATAGTATATATGTATATTATAATTTCAGTATAATACATTTATCACATATATATAATATTTTAAATAAAAATATCCTTTATCTGTTTCATTTGTAATTTGAACTAATCACATCGCTTGGAGGTGGCGGTAGTCAACAAATCTAGAAACAATGTTATCATATTCCCACAAAAAGTAAAGAATGAATGTATGGGTTATATAAGAATTAAATAAGAATAAAGAAATTATAAATGTCATATATATCATATATAAACAATAAATACATAATTACTCCAATCATGAATGTTTGTAACAAAATACTGAATGACATCAGTTCACAAGGTGGTAGTCTTCCATACACATGAACGATGATTGTGTATCACATTTGATGACAGTGTGGGAAATGTTTTGTCTAATTATAAGAATAAAAAATATTAGTATTTTTTAGATATCTGGTTTCTTTTATAATCATGATATAACAAAATTAAATTGGTGGATACATAAAGGAAACAAAAGTGATCTTTTAAAAACACTACCTCTTATTCGGTAAACCCCTTTTGGTCTACAACAAAAGACATCTGATGATTGATTCCTGACCAAATTGATGTTTCTAAGATGAGATTAGGGATATTGGGTTGTTATTTGGGATGAGTTTTTATGATCCAAAGGTCTTGACATGTTTGAATAAGTCGGAGGGGTGAGTGACTTTTATAGTGGAGGAGGAGAGACATTATTTAGAAAAAATTAAAAGGGATATCCACCAACATTTTTTTGAATGTCATGGGGCACAAATAATGAACTAAATTATATAAAAGTGATTATAAGGTATAAATATGTCCATAAAATTAGTTTTTGACATTTATCAAGGTCATTGTTTCCTTTAATATTATGGTTTAGTCACTTATAACGCTTCATTTTACCTTAATCCCTGTAATTAATGTTGACTGTATTCACTAATATTTTTAGTATAATAGAATTTTTACCAAATTATAAATTATATATTATTATTATTCAAATATTTATTCCATTTTTCAAAATTCTAATCTAAGAAGTGGAAGAAATTAATTTAAATTTAATCCCATGGATGAGATGAAAAAGCAGATTTTTAAATTAAAATAATTCAAAATTTTGAAATATATTTATATATAATTTCAATTTTAAATTGATTCCAGTGACCTAAATTGGGATAATTTATTTCTGATTGATCTAATGTGACATTAAAATCTATTTAAAGTAAAATTTATCCATATAAATAAATTAGATGAAAAATAAGTTTTCAAAAATATTTTACTGAATAATATATATATATATTTCATTGATATCATTCACTAATAGTAATTAATTTAACTTCATTTGATAAAAATCCTTTTGATGCATATAAATAGATCTTTATAAAATATATTTTTTGTATATTCAATTGGTTTTTATATTCATATATATAGAATTGATATCCAATGAATTCAATAATATATTTCCATGAGACGGTTAATGTTATTCATTGAAATCAATTCATGGCTCGGTTTCATGTTATTATATTAAATAATGATATTTTAATAATATTCATTTTCAATAAAACTCAGTATTTATTATAGAGAATACTATTGAACAATGTTGTTCTTGCCTTTAATGAAATCTAAATCTTAGTTGTGTGCAAAAAAATATATAGAATAACTTTCTTTAAATAATTAAATATATTATAAAGACACAGGAATGTATATTCCTTCTACAAATTGTGTTTTGTGGTACACATTCTATTATTACAATTTTATTTATATAATAATTCATATTTTTATAAGATTAATCTTTTAATGTAACCAAAATCATTGTAATTTATCAAATAAGTCATTAATATATGGTAAAAATAATTAATCTTTCCCATTGCCTAATTTATTTAACAACAGTAAATAGAAATTCATAATATCTTATTATACTTATTTACCAATAGATTTGGTACACCCCATGGAGTCAGGCTTTGTGAAATGAAACATTTCTATATTAAATCATTCACTAAAACCCACATATCTCCATGTTCAATTGTATTCATCTGGTATGGTGATATAGAAGTTGGTGCTACCCTCTAAAGGATATTAATTATAAACCATATTTTTTTCATTGTATTATGTGTTGAAACCTTTCCTTTTAAAGCATGTATTGGAATATTCTTTCTTATATTTATGAAGGTTCTCATGGATATAGTTCCTTTTTAATTGTTATGAGAATCATAAATGAATAAATAATATATTAAATATATTTTTTATACATATCAAAAAGAATAATTATTATATTTTAAATAGTGTCCTAGATATAAATTTGGAAACCATAGTTGTGTCTATATGATGATTATTTTCCAAGGATATGTATATTTTTAATACATGGGATTCAAGCCTTGGATCAATGATATTTTGGATTTTTATTCAGAAACCTATCAGTTAACACCTTCATTATAATTTTTCTTATAAATTTTGTTTTATATTATCATAAAGGGGAATTCATGTCATTAATGGGAGAAACTTCTAGGGTTGATTCAACTAATTCATCACATGTTGTGTATCGTTCATCATGTAGGTATTAATAATGATCATTGATGAAGAAGTGTTTACTGAAGTGTTGTCATTTCAACAATGAGGTACAATTGTTTTTTAAACATCCTCACATCATTAGTTACTCATGATATTTTATTAAATTCTAAAATAACATCATTGATCATAAATATATTCTATTATATAATACATTATAAATTCATGGGTAAACATTTCTTGATATAACATGTAATTATTTTTATTCCTCCTCCAATATAAATTTTAACATTAAAATATATATGAAATTATTATTTTAGTCTTTGAATTAATTTAGAAAATTAATATCTGAAAATAATTTACATATTAGTTTTTTTTAAAATAATTTGTATGGGTTTTTGTTAGTTCATTCTTGCATTATAAATTGATTAATAATAATGTTATTTTCAGTTTTATAAATATTATTTTGGTCGACTGCTCATTATCAGACATAAAATGGTTATGAATGATGATGGATGATGATGATCGATATAGAACATGAAATAATCATACCTAAAATTTTTATTTCATTTACCATAATTTATATTATATGGTAAACATGTACTCAATCATGCTATTGGTATATTTATATAACATCCCTCATCATGGTAAAATCCACCATAGAGAAACTGATTTGCAACATACCTCAACTATACCTCCAATATTTTGTTGTCTAACTGGCTAGCATTGAGGGATAAAACATAAAAGGAGAAATATAAAGAATTAGTTTTCAAAATATAAAATTAGAATAACAATAGACATTTTAGATAAATTCAATCATATAATAAATATTTTCTTCATGTGATATCAAAATGAGATATTTTACTTTTTATAATAGAGATATTGAAAAAAATGGATCTCCCTTAGGTATATAATGTAAAAATGGGTTCAAAAGTAATAGTATACATGAATATATCCACAAAAATAGTCTTTAAACCTTCTCTAAATTTATCTTCTTACTCCAACTAAGATCCACCAGCTCTATTATCTGATGCATTATGTCCATTTCCCTTACCTAGGTAATGAAACATGAAGTCTTCTTAGTTACCAAGATACCAAACCATTTTGCGAGTGAAAAATTGGAGCCTACTACCAAGGGTATTCCTAACATGAACTCTAAATACACAATCATGCTCATAATAAAATGAAAATTAAAAAAAATAGTAAATATCTTGTAAAATTATGGAGTGCACAATAACCAAATAACATTTGACCATACCTTCTATGACCAGTGCTAGCAAAAAGAGGTTATACAAATGGTATGAACATGCATCTAGGTTGACTAATGTATAAATCCTCTTATAATAGTCATTTTCAACAATCTATCACCCTCGAGAATCTCTGGGGGAATAATTCATCATAGTATAATCCATCTAAGTGAAAAAATCTATCACCCATAAAATTTCAACGGTGAATGTATCATCGCTCGGTGAATATCAGATCACCGATCCCAAGTGTACAATACAACTCAACAACCAATTATTAAGTGGAAAATTTCCATCATTACAAATTTTTTATGAAATATTACCAAACAATACAAAACAACATGGGTGAAAAATAGACCACAATAATTAATCCATTACGTGGATAATTTACTACACTATCAAAATATAGTTGGATGATACAAGATTGGCATCTATAATTGGGAGGAAATTATCCCAAAAGTTATATTACCCACATACCTGATACATTATCAATAATTCATATGTTGGAGGATAGTATACCACAAAAAATCATCAAGGGAATAATTCATCCCCATAAACAATTTATGGTAGAATATATATTGAGTAGTTAACTATTTAGGTGGATGATGCATGAACACATTACATCATAAAAAATATGGGAATGAATAACTCAAACAATTATGAAGATTATATACCACTAGATAATCAAGGATGGATAATATATTACCACACAGTTAATAATGTTAATAACATCTTTCAATTTACCAAAATATATGATTAATAAATCATTACACATTATTGTACGTGATCTTAAGTCACGTATGTGATTATAGTCTCTCTCAAAGGCTAAAGCATTGCAATATGGATCTGCTCCCAAGATATTCATTTCTAATGAATAACTTTGAATACCAAAAGATGTAATTAGAGGCATTTATGAAAAAAAGATTACAATTCTAAGACCGAGTTCAAGGTATTACAATAAAACTCATATGGAAAATATTCATTAGTGAACATGGTGTAAAATCACACATCTCTAAACATAAATTTAATGTATATAATGTTAAATATACACAATGGATCAAGAAAAATAATATTTAAGTTAATTTATTGCTCATATATTGAAAGAAATGATTCGTATTTTATATATTACGTCCTTCATATGATTAAATAAGGAATTGAAATCAAGGGACAACAAACTTGGGTATTGTAGGGTGACACTCTTTAAATATCACCGAATGATTTAACATTACATGATAAAAATATTGAAATTTTGAAATTTTGAAAGATAATTAAATTATGAATAACCAATGATGCACAATTAAGTGATGAATAAAAATTAATTTTTGATAAATTTGTGTTATATTATAAACAAGGATAAACTCTTTTGATAGAAATGAATCAAAACTGATTACAAATAGATGTCACATGGCCTTCGAAATAGAGGGATGAAGATGAAAAAAACAAGGAGGTGTTTTAGACAACATGGACATAATATTCTAGTAATTACATAACATAAATAAAATATTTCAAAGAAATACATTCCCAAGAACTTTTCATTTTATATTTTTAGTGATTTATGTCATAAAAGTATCTAAACAAATCATGTCCTTTCTTACCAATGGACATCTTCTCACTATGAAAAAAACTATTAATCCATAATAAGTTATCAGTATATCCAAAAAAAAGTCTTCTCCAAATATAACCTTCTAGACAAAAATTATGATTTATGTTTGATTATAACCTTAGGAAGTGTAAAAATAAGAAATGGGAGAGATCAGATTCTTATTAATGTTAATCATAAGTGATAATGATCGAATATATTCAATGGGATTAAGATGAGCATATGGGTTTAATGATCATATATAAGAAAATATGTATCTAAGAAATAATACATCATAAATAATAAAATACAACAGCTAATAACATAATAAATGAATCAAAATAGTATGGATACAAGATTAATCAAACATAATGCATAAATCCCAATCTATTAAACATATGAAATAATGATGAATTATCATAAATAAAGGATTTTTTACATAAATTAACCTAGATACCCACTGGCTCGTTCACCTATAAAATTGTGACTAGAGTTAAATTTCATCAAAATTTCATTTTATGATCCTAGTTACTCATCAACCTATTCACATAAAATTTTTATCTCATGAGATATAATCCTCTACCTAATGAGTTATACAGATGTAATAGTCCAACCCATTCCTAGTTTATAACCTTACCACACATCCTTGATTTATAAAGGTACCACCCATCTAGAGATTATAATAGAGCCACCCGTATATTAGCAATACATATGTGCTTCATGGGAAAACCATCATCCATCATGTCATAGCATGTAAATATAAAGGGTTTCATTCAACAGGATATAAAGATCTCATTGAAGGTAAATTGGATTCAGTCAACACATTAGGTAACTTTATAGGTAAATAATATTCATTTAGGATAAAAAATCATATGCTCTTCATATTGTGTTCATATGATTATATGGTCAAGACAATAATTATCCACAATCAATTTATTTTATGAAATCTTTCTGAACACATATCAATCAAGAGAATCAAGAAAAAGGTATTCAGATATATAAATCATTGGAAGAGAAAGTACGATTATACATAAAAAATTATTCTCAAATAAAAATGAAATGAAGGATCGTTATATTGATAGGAGGGACCAATAACTAATTTATATAAATAATTAATCTAAATGGTGTCACTTTAGGAATATCCTTGATCATGTGAAAGGTATATCATAGGATGTTGGATTAGATTAAAAAAAATTATTTTAGAGTATTTGAAATAAATGAAAATATAGAGATTATAAATACAAATTTTCACGAGCCGACCCTACTCGGGCTCGAGCCGCAACTACCCCAAGCCCACCTCCATAGGCCAGGGGCTGGCGACCAGCGTCGAAGGCACAACAACTCAGGGAGGCCTTTTCCTATGTACCTATACACACACACGCAGCACACTCAATGCAAAAGTGCAGAGTAAAAAGAAAGAATAAATAGAGAAAAAAATAACTACTGCTATAAATATAAACCACAGATGTGCATCGACCTCTAAACCGTAAAAAGTACAATCTGAAAAGAAAAGGGGCAAAACACGCACCCAACCAAAAAGTGCCACAACCCGGCAATAGGTAAATAAAAAGAAATTGCTTACGGGTCTCCCACCTGGATCCCGGCCACGACCACCACACGCGGTCCATGCTCCAAAGCTCCTACGCTCCACTGAAGTCACGCTCCACCTATCTGTCGTCTGCAAGGGCACACCAAGTGCGGGAAAAGACCAAGCAGGGGTGAGTATAAAAATACTCAGTAGGATACCTCGAAGGCTCGAGGGAGCAAAAAAATTGAGGTACCGAAGGGTGAGCAGTAGAACGAACAGGGAAAAGCAAAGGGAGTACAAAAGAGAGTGCAGTAAAGATTCCAGCCCAAACCAACAAGAGAAAGGAGGTAGACTCATCCAGACACAACGAGTTGGAAACGGTGAGAAGATGAACTTCCCATCAAGTCTTTGCTACCTATATTAGGAGAGTAGACTCATCCAACCACGAGAAGCTAGACATGGAAAGCACATGGCATACCCCTTGCGTCTTCGCCTCTCCTGGAAGGAGAGTAGCCAAAACCCAAGGAGTGGGTACTCGTACGAGGTATATACATATATATGCACTGCCAAGAAGCCCGAACAAGATCGTAAGGGGATCTCCATACCATATCTCAGCCAAAGAAAAAGTAGCCAACAGTCCCAGTAGCTAACACCATTGATTCCCAGAATCCCGCATGTCTGCCCCGAATCGCAAGTCAAGGGGCTCAAACCACCGCACCGCGACACTATCTTCTTTAGGTGGCACTGACTCGCCCACACGGTTTTAGGCCGTGTCACAAGGACGCGTCTCGGTGGGGGAAAGCGCCCCTCGTACTTGAGAGTTCTGGGTTAAGTCAAACCCTGCCTCATCACTGCCCCGCATTCGAGAGGTCTCCTCAAAGTCAAAGATGTCACAACACTGACCTATATAACCAAGGGTCCCGCTACGGTAATCACGGAGGAATGCCACATGCTAGCCTAGTAAAAAGGACTGAGCCTGGAATGCTAATGAATAACCCACTCCCCAGCCCCGCTGGAGGGTAATTTATAACTAGAAATCGGGTGACCCACTGCCCAGCCCTGCAGGAGGGTAAACCCCAACACATCATCAAGCGACCCACTGCCCAGCCCCGCTGGAGGGTAAAACATATTGAGATACTAGGTGACCCACTGCCTAGCCCTGCTAGAGGGTAAACTATAACACATCATCCAACGACCCACTGCCCAGCCTCGCTGGAGGGTATACCTTAATACGTAATCCAGCGACCCACTGCCCAGCCGTGCTGGAGGGTAGACCTGGAACTAGACGACGGGCGACCCACTACCGAGCCCTACTTAAGGGTAAACCCTAAGAGGTCGTCAGGTGACCCACTACCAAGTCTCTGTTGGAGGGTAGACCCTAAGTGCGTCGGGTGACCCACTGCCCAGTCTCTGCTGGAGGGTAGTCCCTAAGAGGTCGTCGGGCGACCCACTATAGAGTCTCTGCTGGAGGGTAGACCCTAAGTGCGTCGGGTGACCCACTGCCTAGTCTCTGCTAGAGGGTAGACCCTACGAGCATCGGGTGACCCACTGCCCAGTCTCCGCTAGAGGGTAGACCCTAGAAGCCGATGAGTAACCCACTGCCCAGCCCCGCTGGATGGTAAAACTTAGAACTGCTCTGGCCATATCCACTGGAGGGTACAACACTGGCCAACCAAACACGGAGTGGGTATCGCGCAACCACCCAACTCCAGAACAACTCACCCAAAAGAAGTTCAGCGCCTGCTCCATCACTGTGTGTCACTAGCACCGCTACCGGCCGATCCATCGAGAAAGAAACCTGGGGAGACCACTCAACCACGCTGGTTAACAAACGAGCACTAGGATAGGGGAAAACTCCACCATGCTGGTCAAACAGACACACAGAGAGACCCTCTACGTTGCGAGAAGTCAAAGTACGCAAAGCAGAACAGGGCACGCACATGGGGCCCACACGACGTGCGGCCCCAAGTCAACCCCAACTGAGCGCACAAACATCCTTAGGTACAAGAAACCACACGTACCTCCAAGCACTCCCGTATACTCCCAGAGTATACCTCGTTCTAGCCCAAAGGCTATTGTGCACAAGGCACCCAGCGTCAACGTGAAGGCGTGACGTAACAACTCCACCTCAAAGGCTCAGTCATGGCCAACCACATCTCGTGAACCATTTGTATCACTCTCCCAAGAGTGCGCGATAACATGCCAAGGGTCCGCAACAAATAAGGTAGGAAGAACTGCCACCAGAGCACCTCTCATGCTCCACATTCAAAGAGGCCTCGCACAACCAAACAAATCACACCGTTGTAATCCTCATGGAAAAACATGTGAGATCGACTACTTTCTCGCCTACAACGGATATCTGACAGAAAATTCCCCAACACCGCCTCGCGCCTGAACGACGTCCCATGATCATGAGCCTCTGCCCCGAAAATAGTCGGGCACGTCGCACCATTGCGATCCCCTCGGTAAAACATGTCAAAAGAACTACTCACTTGAGAGCAACGGATATTCGAAGAAAAAGATGCATTTTGGTGTACCGCACACGAGCGGTGCCACGTGGGACTCACATCCCGGTCTCGATACTCAACGAACGGAATGCACCGTTGTGGTCCTCTCGAAAAAGCACACAAGATGGACTATTCACTTGTCCAAAATGGTCGCCCGGTGATAAAGATAGAAAATCCTCATCGACGCCCAAACGGACCTCATGGGCCCCGCACCATGATGCCTAATTATAGCGGACGGACTGCGCCAACGCGATTCCCTCGGAAAAACACCCAACATCGACTGCTCGCACGCCCGGAACGGACGTCCGAGGAAAAAGTCGCAAAAAGCTGCATGCAGCTCAAAAGACGGGACGTGGGGCCTTCCCCTCAACTTCGGCCTCAACACCTGAAACCACCCTGGAAAACTCCGCCTCAGTGGTAGGGTCGCAATGCCGCTGACGGCGCTCGAAATAGATGTCGGACGCGTCCGCGCCGTCCAAAACAAGATTATCAGGGAATACACTCATCCACATAAGGACAGGTCACACCTCCGCATCCCGTCATTTTAGTAATTAAAATTTCCCAAAACTAGCTCCAAACATTACCCACGACGCAAGGTCCGCACTTCCACTGACAGCGTGCAAAACGGATGTCCGTAGCAAAAGCTACGTGCGTTAGAAATTTAAAGGGGCACTCCCTTGGGCCGGACCAGCACAGACCGGCCGGTCCGCCCACAGCAAGCCCGCGGCCCGACCGCGGGTCCGGTTCAAGCCTCCGCGGCCTGGTGGCCATGTCCCACCACCACCGACCGGCCTTGACGGCCGGTCTCCCCCTTTCCGCAGCGACCCGCGTCGCGCGGGTCGCGGTCGCGCCGCACGGGGCCGCGTGCCTCGCGGCACCCCCTGCCTCTTCGTGCTGCGCCGGCGCCACCCGGGACGCCGCCTCACCGCCGTCCGCCTCATCCACCTACTGGAGCTACACCGCCTGGCCCCCCGCACCACTGCGACGCCCCGCGGCTGCCTCCTCGGACTGAAGCCGCGTTGCCACACCTCGGACCGCCGGAGCACCCAAACCGGCCAGGAACCGCCAGGAGAACCCAAAATTTCCGCAAACTTCGGCGAACGATTACGAACGCCTCTGAAATCCAATTTCAAATCCAAAACAAGCATCAGAAAGAGAATAAAAACAACTTCGCATTCATGGCATTGGATCGAAGATAGGGCAGCAATTCAACGTGCAAAATCGCGTTGGATGTTAAGTGCGGGAATGAAAATGCAAAACGCAACATCCTACCTCATGGGGCTTCGCCCGAAGCTTCACGACGATCCGACGACATCACCACACCTCACCAGAATCACCTCACTGGACCGTCTCGCCGGAGATGGAGGAGGATATGGGAGGTGTTTCTCCAGGGGGATCAAGGGAGAAGGGGAGGTGTGTTTAAATAAAATTAAATAACAATTTAATTAATTTAAAACCCCCGAAAAGACGGTCATCCGAAACTCCCGACGGGGTCAAGGTTAAGCCTCCCCTAGGGTAAACACCACCACCCGAGAAGAACGGCGGTCTCCGATTTTCAATATGAGTCCCCGTTCAAAAGTTATTAAACTTAGCGTCTGAGGCCGCAAAATTACGAAAACGCCCCTAGGGCCAATTTTCACAAACGACCCGCGCCTGTAAAACATATACCCCTCCTAGGTTAAAGGGCACACTCCGAACTCAACGGTGCCCTCGGTTTTCCAATCCGAGCAACAATTTATGAGATACCAACGTTTCAACATTAAATGAATAATTTAATTAATTAATTTATCGATTTAACCTTCCGAAAGCGAGCGAGGGGTCCAAAATCTTGCGTCGACAAGTTTTATGTCGTTCCTAGGGTAAAAACCCCATTACGGACCCATCCGTACACTAGGATCCCTGATCTGGTGCACCGTTTAGGAGTTATCTCATTTATTTATCATTTCCAGTGTGAACGCACTGAAAATTTAATTTCGGCCACTCTGGGGCTCGGAATCGCACATCGTCTGAAGGCGCTGCTCTGGAATATCATCAAGAATATTCCAAAGACTTTCATAGAAAAAACCATGTTCTTACATCATTCCCTCCTTCAATATTTTCATCCCCAAAAAGCAAAACTATGGAGAAAAACAGGGTACTAAGCCCACACCTGGCTTTCCCATACCCAGAAGAACCCACACACAGCTCCGCGTCACCACACACGGACCAAAGGATTGATCCGTTCATGAGAGGTCGGCCCATGCCGACGTTGTTCACCCACTCTAGACTTTGGGGTTAGGGCAAGGCGGTAGGGTACCTTTCCATCCCTATTCATGGTCTCACATGGCCTGAAGGCCCTCTGGGGTAGCTCACCTCCCCGGTCAAACCTCTATGTCGCACGCCACGACTAGAATCACCGCCTGCACCTAAAACAAGGCTCGGTGATTCCCTCCTTTAGAATATCCATATGGTGAAACACCCAAGGATATCTGGTCATACAAGCTTCCACAGTCGATGCTCTCTTACATTCTCAAAAGGTGAAGGAGTCAACACCATCGACTAAAGGAAAAGGTCTCACGCCTTTTTCCTTACCAACACAGGGTTACACCCGACGCCCTGCATCACCCTGGTAACACCTCAAACAATGAGCAGGGAGAAACTCCTTTCACACGCAGATCCTAACAATTCTAATGCAAGAAGTAGAAGAGTAGCAAGGGATACCTCTGACCATCCCATGCTCTTCAGGATCATAGACATACAAAGCTCGCGGCTACCCGCGGTCCCAACCGTCAGCTCCCGGAGCCTGACTTGGACTGCCTAGTGGTGATGGGGAGAACTTGTAACATCGTCCCCCAGCTCCATCTCCTCCCGCTCCTCTGCTAGCACCACCTCTCTGGCCACTACTCCGATCATGACAATGCCTCTGCCTTGGTGGTGCGCCTGCTACCTTCCCGAAACTTTCAACAACTGAGGTCGGGCAGTCTCGTGCCAAGTGACCTCGCCTGTCACAAGCCTAGCAGCGGCACTCTCTGGGATGCACTAGTGCCCTCTAGCACCACTGTGGTGTACGACCACACCCCTGAGTCTGGTTTTCAGTAGACCACCTGCGTCGAGGTTCTGCTTGAAGACGCCCACTTGCTTTGGCAGACGTCTCGGCTCCAACGTGCATATTCCACCACCAACACTAGAACGCGACAGGAATCCCTCTGTCACTAGTGCCTGCTCTATCACCACGATATATGTGGAAATGACCAAGGGTTCTATGAAAGCACAAATCTCTCGGCGGAGACCCTGCTCAAACTTCCGTGCTTGGAGGTTTCTGTCATGGACCAAGTCTGGGTAAAATCTTGCACGCTCTGCAAAACTAGTCACATACTCGGCCACCGTCATCCCTCCATGCTGAAACTAGAAGACCTCCTGAATCCCAATGGAGTGCAAGAAGGAGGGAAAAAAATTCCTCACGAAACAACAACTAGAAGTCATCCCATGAAAGCGACGACTCGTCAAGAAACTGAGTCACCAGACTCCACCAACGCCAAGCTTCTCCACAAAAAAGGGTGGCTGCCAAAGCCACTCTCTGATCTATCGGCGTTTGCACAAGCCTGAGAAGGCAACCCACTGCCTTGAGCCAAACCTCTGCTGCCTGAGGGCCTTGCTCACCACTGAACCTCAGTGGTCTCTGTGGCTGGAACTCACAGAGCGTGGTCAACCTGCGCTCAAGCTCAGCCTGCTCTGCTAAAACTGCCTGCTGCTCAACAGGTGGGGGTGCTGCTACCGTCCCACCCGGAGAAAGGGGCTTGCCTGATGGGTCCTAGACTGTGGCCTCATAGCTCACAGGGTCATGGTCATACACCAAAGCTGGTATCCTGGCTGGCTGTCCTCGCGGAGACGTCCTGAAAATTATCAAGGAGTGTCGTGGTTAGATGGGCATATATGTATATACCAATAGCAATGATGGGGAACTGACTCTAAAAGGACAGTAAAAGACTCAATCCTATGTGATGCACAAACAAATTTTCCCTGCAACAAGTGTCTCAGCATGCTGAGTCGACAAGTGGGTTATCAAGGTCCTAGTGAATGGATACGTCGGCTGCCGCACCATCACTAGACTCCCTGGCCTGAGAGCCGCTCTTGAGACATGTTAACACTGTTGCCCTATATCCCAAACAATTTTTCTTTTAGGGACGTTCGTATAACGTCCCAAGGAACGAACCACCTCTGATACCACTTTTTCATGACCCGAACCTACCCGGGCTCGAGCCGCAACTACCCCAAGCCCACCTCCATAGGCTAGGGGCTGGCGACCAGCGCCGAAGGCACAACAACTCGGGGAGGCCTTTGCCTAAGTACCTGTACACACAAACGCATCACACTCACTAAAAAAGTGTAGAGTTAAAAGATAGAACAAGTAGAGTGAAAAGAACAACTACTATTAATATAAACCACAGATGTGCATCGGCCTCTAAACTATACAATGTACAAGATGAAAAGAAAAGGGAAAAAAAACTCACCCAACCAAAAAGTGCCACAACCCGGCAACAGGTAAACAAAAAGAAACAGCTGACAGATCTCCCACATGGAACCCGGCCACAACCACCGCAAGCGGTCCAAGATCTCAATCTCCAACTCTCCACTGAAGTCACGCTCCACTTGTCTGTCGTCTGCAAGGGCCCACCAAGTGCGGGCAAAGCCCAAGCAGGGGTGAGTATAAAATTACTCAGTAGGATACCCCGAAGGCTCGAAGGAGCAACAAAAGGAGGTACCGAAGGGTGAGCAGTAGAGCGAACAGGGAAAAGCAAAGTGAGTACAACAGAGAGTGCAGTAAAGAGTCCAGCTCAACCCAACAAGAGAAAGGAGGTAGACTCATCCAGAGACATGGAGCTGGAAACGTCGAGAAGATGAACTTACCGTCGAGTCTTCATTACCTATAGTAGGAGAGTAGACTCATCCACCCCCGAGAAGCTAGAAACGGAAAGCACGTGGCATACCCCGCAAGTCTTCGCCTCTCTTGGAAGGAGAGTAGCCAAAACCCAAGAAGTGGGTACTCGTATGAGGTATATACATATATATTCTATGCCAAGAATCCCGAACAAGCTCGTAATGGGTTCTCCGTTCCGTAGCTCAGCCCAAGAAAAAGTAGCCAACAGTCCCAGAAGCTAACACCATCGATGCCCAGCACCCCGCACGTCTGCCCTGAATCTCAAGTCAAGGGGCTCAAACCACCTCACCTCGACACTATCCGCTTTGGGCGGCACTGACTCGCCCACACGGTTTTAGGTCGCGTATCAAGGACGCGTCTCGGTGGTGGAAAGCGCCCCTCGTACTTGAGAGTTCTGGGTTAAGTCAAACCCCGCCTCGTCACTGCCCTGTAGTCGAGTGGTCTCCTCAAAGTCAAAGCCATCACAAAACTGACCCGTATAACCAAGGGTCCCGCTCCGGTAATCACGGAGGAAAGCCACATGCTAGCCTAGTAGAAAGGACTTAGCCTAGAATGCCAACGAATGACCCACTGCCCAGCCCTGTTGGAGGGTTATTCATAACTAGATATCGGGTGACCCACTGCCCAGACCTGCTGGAGGGTAAACCCCAACACATCATCAAGTGACCCACTGCCAGGCCCTGCTAGAGGGTCAACCATATTAAGATACTGGGTGACCCACTGCCCAGCCCTGCTGGAGGGTAAACCATAACACATCATCCAGCGACCCACTTCCCATCACCGCTGAAGGGTAGACCTTAATACATCATCAGGCGACCCACTTCCCAGACTCGATAGAGGGTTGACCTAGAATAAGTCGACAGGAGACCCACAACCTAGACGTGCTGGAGGGTGGACCAGGAATTAAACAACGAATGACCCACTTCCCAACCCTGCTGGAGGGTAGACCCTAAGAGGTTGTCGGGTGACCCACTGCCCAGTCTCTGCAGAAGGGTAGACCCTAAGTGCAACGGGCGACTCACTGCCCTGTATCTGCTAGAGGGTAAGCCCTAAGAGGTCGTCGGGCGACCCACTTCCCAGTCTCTACTGGAGGGTAGACCCTAAGTACGTCGGGTGACCCACTACCCAGTCTCTGCTTGAGGGTAGACCCTAAGAGCATCGGGTGACCCACTGCCCAGTCTCCGCTGGAGGGTACACCCTAGAAGCCGATGAGTAACCCACTGCCCAGCCCTACTGGAGGGTAAAACTCAGAACTGCTCTGGCCATATCCACTAGAGTGTACGACACTGGCCAACCAAACACGGAGTGGGTATCGCGTAACCACCCAACTCCAGAACAACTCAGCCAAAAGAAGTTCAGCACCTGCTCCATCACTGGGTGTCACTAGCACCACTACCGGCCAATCCATCGAGAACGAAACCAGGGGGAGACCACTCAACCCTTCTGGTCAACAAACGAGCACCAGTCCAGGGGAAAAACTCCACCCTGTTGGTCAAAAAAACACACAGAGGGACCCTCTACGTCACGAGAGGTCAAAGTACACAAAGCAGAACACGACACACACATGGGTCCCATACGACGTGTGTCCCCAATTCAACCCCAACTGAGCGCACAAACATCCTTAGGTTCAAGTAACCACAAGTGCCACCAAGCTCTCCTGTATACTCCCAGAGTATACCTCGTTCTAGCCCAAAGGCTATCGTGACCACAACACCCAGTGTAAACGCGAAGGTGTGATGTAACAATTCTGCCTCAAAGGCCCAGGCACGGCCAACCACATCTCATGAACCATTTGTATCACTCTACCAAGAGTGCATGATCACACAACTAGGGTCTGCTACAAACAAGGTAGGAAAAACCTCCACCGGAGCACCTCTAAAGCTCCACATTCAATAAGATCATGCAAGAGGCTCCGCACAACCAAAAGAATCACACCATTGTAATCCTCGCGGAAGAATACAAGAGATTTACTACTTACTCGCCTCCAACGGATATCCGACGGAAAAGTCACCAACACCGCCTCGCGCCAGAACGACATCCCATGATCCGGAGCCTCGGCCCCGAAAACAGTCTGGCGCGTCGCACCATTGTGATCCCCTCGGGAAAACACGTCAAAAGCACTACTCACTTGAGTGAAACGGATATCCGGAGAAAAAGATGCATTCTGACGCACCGCACATGAGCGGTGCCACGTGGGACCCGCATCCCGGTCCCGAAACTCAACGATCGGATCACACCATTGCGATCCTCTCGAAAAATCACACAAGATGGACTATTCACTTGTAGAAAATGGCCGCCCGGTGATAAAGATGAAAAATCACCGTCGACGCCCAAACGGCCCTCGTGGGCCCCGCACCATCGCGCTGAATTACAGTGGGCAGACTGCCCCAACGCGATTCCCTCGGAAAAACACCCAACATCAACTGGTCGCACGCCCCGAATGGACGTCCAAGGAAGAAGTCGCTAAAAGCTGCACGCAGCTCAAAAGATGGGTCATGGGGCCCGCACCTCAACTTCGGCCTCAACACCTAAAACCACCATAGAAACCTCCGCCTCAGTGCCAGGGTCGCAACGCCGCTGACGGCGTGCCAAACAAGATTCTCGGGGAATACGCTCGTCCACTTAAGGACACGTCGCGCCTCCGTAGACCCTCGTTTTGGGAATTAAAAATTCCCAAAACTAGCTCCAAACATTCCCCACGACGCAAGGTCCGTGCTGCCGCTGAGGGCGTGCAAAACGAACACCCGTAGCGAAAGCTACGGGAGTCAGAAATTCAATGGGGCACTCCCTTGGGCCGGACCGGCCGGTCCGCCCCCAGCCGGCCCGTGGCCCGGCCGCGGGTCCGGTTCAAGCCGCCGCGGCCAGGTGGCTGTGGCCCACCACCACCGACAAGCCTTGATGGTCAATCTCCCCCTTTCTGCATCAACCCGCGTCGCGCGGGTCGTGGTCGCGCCGCACGGGGCCGCACGCCTCGCCCCCCCCCCCCACCCCCCCCCCCCCACCCCCCCCCTCCCACCCCCCCTGCCTCTTCGCGCTATGCTGGCGCCGCCCGGGAACTCGCCTCGCCGCCGTCCGCGCCAGCCGCCTACCAGAGTCGCTCAGCCTGGCCCCCCGCACCACCACAACGCCCCGCGGCCGCCTCCTCGAACCGAAGCCACGCTGCCGCACCTCGGACTACCGGAGCACCCAAACTGGCCGCGAACCGTCGGAACAACCCATAATTTCTGCAAACTTCGGCGAACGATTGCGAACGCCTCCGAACACCGATTTCAAATACAAAACAAGAATCAGATAGAGAATAAAATCTACTTTGCATTCATGGGCTTGGATTGAAGATCGGGTATCAATTCAATGTGCAAAATAGCATTTGAATTTAAGTGCGGGAATGAAAATGCAAAACGCAACATCCTACCACCTAGGGCTTTGCCCGAAGCTTCACGACGATCCGCCGGCATCACCCCACCTCGCTGGAGTCACCTCGCCGGACAGTCTCGCCGGAGATGGAGGAGAGAGGAGGGGTTTTTCCAGGGGGTTCAAGGGAGTAGGGGAGGGGGGTTTAAATAAAATTAATTAACAATTTAATTAATTTAAAACCCCCGAAAAGACCCGCATCTGAATCTCCCGATGGGGTCGAGGTTAATCCTCCCCTAGGTTAAACACCACCACCCAAGCACAATAGCGGTCTCATGATTTTAATCTGATGCCCTATTCAAAAGTTATTAAACTTAGCGCCCGAGGCTGCCAAATGATGAAAACACCCCTGGGGCCATTTTTCACAAACGGCCCGCGCCCGCGAAACTTATACCCCTCATAGGTTTAACGAAACACTCCGAACTCAACGGTGCCCTCAGTTTTCCAATCTGAGCCACTGTTTAAGAGATACCTTCATTTCAACATTAAACGAATTAATTAATTAATTTATTTATCATTTTATCCATCCGAAAGCGATGGAGGGGTCCAAACACCCTGCGCCGACAAGTTTTATGTCGTTCATTGGGTAAACACCCCATTCCAGACCCATACTTACACTCAGATCCCTGATCTGGTGCACCGTTTAGGAGTTATCTCATTTATTTATCATTTCCAGTGTTAACACACTGAAAATTTAATTTCAGCCACTCCGGGGCTCGGAATCGCACGACGTCTGAAGGAGATGCTCTGGAATATCATCAAGAATATTCCTAAGTCTTTCATAGAAAAAACCGGGTTCTTACATAAATTATCCACTGAAATAAAATAAAAAAAATTATTATTATTTTATAAGTGTAATTTATTTTATAATTCATGAAAACATATAGTGGATGTTTCATTCAAAATGACAAATATAGTAGAAATATGTATTTACATGAAAATGTTGAAAGTTATTATTTTTATAAAAAATATTCCTCATGGATAACATTAAGATATTTTCATTCCAAAAAAATTAAAATAATAATGAGTTATTTCATAATTACATTTTTCAATTTTGAATTATATATAAGGATGTAACAAAAAACGCAGAGTTTATCTCTAAAGAAAATTTTTAAAACAATTTTTTTGAAATCCATACCCGTTTATGAGATTTGTTTTGTGAGAATTAGGTATTTTACAAATGGAAAGTCCTTATTTATGATTTAAATCACTGTTAAATATGTCTACAAATGTTGTTCACAAATATCTCTTTGAAAAAGATAGTGAATCTTGATTGGAATATCATTGAGCCAAATAATATATGAAGCAGTAATCCCTTTTTTGGCAATCCCATCTTCAAAATAATTTTCTTCCCTATAATAATGTGTGATAATATAATTCATGGATGAAATATAATTCATGCATTTTATCCATTTAACAGTAATCTTCGATGAAAGTTGAATGATTCCAATTTTTGAGAGTTTGTACGATAGTGGTGAAGTCACATTCAATCCACATGTTAATCCATACTTTTTTCGAATACAATTAATCTTCATTGGTTATAGAAAGAATTTCTACACTCAAATAAGTAATGAAACCATCTGGGACATAGAAACAACCCATTTCATCTCCTTAATGATCTCTCTAATTTTCACTATAACAAAAAGTTCTTGTATTCTCTATGGATGAAAAATGTATATTAAATTTTATCCTTCCCAAGGGTTAATATAGCCATAGAACATTAAAATTTCCATAGGGAGGAAAATAATTACCTATAATGCAAAGTTTACTAAGCAAGGAAACATTATAAATAGAATTATCACATTAACCATTTTGGAGAGAGTTAGCATTTCTAATAGAATTAATAATTTGAATGACTGATGATTTAATGTAGAAAGAAGCACTATTGTGAATAATGATGTTACAACCACACCATTACTCATGTATGATTTTTGATCATGGCACTAAAATTGATACAAAAGGTAATTTTATAGAGATATATTGATACATGCTAATATATGATCATGAATGTTAGTTTCATGATGAATCACTAAAGATACCCTAGCCTTTTACACAAAACATTACATGATTTTAAGCATAATAAAACATCATATTACAGGCCAAGGATCATAAAGAATTGTGTCTTGTAAGACTAGGCACATAAACCATAAAACATAGGACTAAAAATGTATTTAATTTAATCTTAATAAAGAGCTCCAAAATTTATTTGATCCCGTACATCTTCATAGTGTACCATGGGAATCATTTGAAAGAAGGGATTCCATAAAAGAATAATAAGGGAAAAATATAAGAATAATGCTTTAGCACATGGGTTGGAGGTCATGACATACTAATATAAAATGCCATATAGAATCATAAAAAATAGACATGGGATCATATTCACATTAAATCAACGAAATGTGGCAGAAACATAATTCAAGACATTATCATAAGTCAAGGATCATTGCACATAGATGATCACAAGTCAAGGATAACCACCAAGACCATTTCACAGGGTAGCACAAGATGAGGCTAACTTCCAGGACAGTGGCACATAGTTGCACAAGCCAAGGCTAACCACCTACATCATTGCACATAATGTCTCATGAGACTTAAAATTAACCAATGAATTAGTGTGATTTTTGGGTTTACCGATTTTAACATGTTCGTGAATATTATTTCCAAAAAATGAATCATATATAACTAACCATACATTATCCTATGGGTAACCCTGTAAAAGAATTGAGTATCATAATCATGTCCTAAAGCATAAAAAATGAATGTATCATAAAAGTGTATATGAATGAATGTAATTAGATAATTAATGCACTATAATGGGGTATAATAGTCATAAATCATGATAAATTATTCCAACTATTGGTAATAAGTTGAAAAAGTAGTTTTTGGGAATAATTAGAATTTCAACATTCTCTTGGAGTTAATGGAAAATAACAAAGGTAATTTTAAACATAAAGGGAATGATCATTTATATAAAACTAGATATGAACTAGGAAGGTTTTCATAAAAAAATTTTTGGTTTTATAAAAAGAATGGGGGGCTTTAAAATATAATATATAGTTTACTTGAAGATGGGTAAGAATTCAGAAATTTCTCATAAAACGAGTTTGCTAATCAAAATATATTGAGGATGGAATCATTTTAAAACATGTATGTCCATGAAAAATAATGATGGGTGGATCATGAATCATGACTTTGTATCATATAAATAGTATGTATAAGTTTTAAATAAAAATAAAAAACCACTTCATTTGGGTGGAAATAAAGACAGAGGAACCCGAAGTAATATAGGTGGTTCAGGTAGAATACCTTATGGAATATCGGCATGGTATCAAGTGTACTCTGGAGAGACTAATATGAGAGAAATGGGTTTATCATTTGTTGTAAATCCTGAGGGATTTATGGGAGAGGTGTAAAATCTTATCACATCATTAGGAACTACACATAAAAACACCTAACATAGAAAATATTCTTGACTAAATGTGAGAAAGAGGAGAACCCTTACCTTAAGATCGATGGTGTACTTTTCTGGATCTTAATAACCTGAATAATCAAAATCAGTTCATTAATCAATAACTATAGAATATAAAATACATTATATTGATTTATTATAACATTATTAATTTCATCTATGTCATTTTTGGTGAGTTAAGAGGTTAAATTTAATTGTTTGGGAGTGTTTGATATTGTGGTTTTATTGATTGGTTAACGTATATTCATGTTCGAATAAACAAGTATGATGAGAATGGTTGTCCAGAATTGATGTTATATAACACTAGTAAACATCTAGAACACCAAATGGTTATAAAATTAATTTGTTTATTTGGAGTGAAGTTGACTCAGCATATAAAACAATAATGAAAAATGCTTTGATTAATTTCGAAATTTTGCTCATTATTTACTTGCCTTGTATTTTTATTTTTCATCATGTGTGAAAAATAAATCCAGAGCACGAAATAAGATAAAATAAATATTTAATAGTTTGTTTGAAACATAAATATGGTTTCATGTCTAGAATTGAATATGGTAATATAAATTAATAACAAGTCGTCCATAAATATGATAAATTTACACATCTCGGATGATGATTTCATTTCTTATGTAAAAAAGGATGGGAAAGTAGAGATGTCAATGAATTATACCATTATCAAACCAAAATACATGTACATTTATGAAACAATATTTTTCATTCCATTTGGTTGAGGAGAGGTTTGGAATAAAATGAGGACAATGGAACATGAAAAGAAAATGAATGAAAAGAAAAGATGTGTTTACCTCTTGATATAATCATCCCTGAGAACTTCTTAAGGGGAGAGGATTTGTTATTTTAAGGAGACTAAGGGATGATGGATGTGGCCAGGATCCTAGAGAGACATTTGGTCAGAACTTAGGGAAGTCATGTTGCATGAGAAGATGGATGAAAAGAGGGGAGTGTGGGTGGTTTTTATAGTGGAGGAGAGGAGGGGTTTCATAACATTTAATTCAATACATTATTATTTTCCATAAGACATGAAATAATGATGATTCCATTACCAAAAACAGTATTATGTTCATGTGAGTTCGATTCAAATGTGCTTACATAATCCATGTCTAAATAAATATTGTATTTAACATATAATTTATATATACGGTAAATTATCGTATTTTACTATTCATCAAAAAATTCAAGTATTTTAGAAAAGTCCCAAAAATATACCCAACCTATCTTTTGACATGTAGAATCCAGAAATGAACTCCATTTGTTAAAAATAATTTTCTATATATGAATACTTTATTTTTTTTATTAAAATAATATTTTTCTTGAAAAATACAAATTTAAAAACTATAACTGATTTATAACGTTTTCAAAAATTACATAAGGTATTATAAAATTATATTAAAACTAGAAGACATAAAAAAAATTGAATAAATTTTATGAAAATAAATTTTGATTTTTTCATTATTAAATTGATCATAAATTTTTGATAAAATATTTATGACTTATAAAAATACAAACACTATCATATTTTCAATTTATGAGATGGATAAAATTTAATTACACCTTCAATGGTAATGATACTATTTAGTTTGCCTATTAACTATTAATAAGGGTCATATTACTATTCATAAAGGTAAAATTACAATTCATAAGAGTCAGTTACTATTCACAAAAAATTAATATTGTCTTATCGAACTCCAAACATATTTCTGATTACAACAGAGTATGTCAAATTTTTTAAATTCAAATCACAGAAGTGATTATATTGTGTTTAAGGATCACATTGTACATAGTAGTTCATTGTATTGTGATTTCATGTGATTATATGAAATAATTATAAGAATATAATTTCCATTGATAAAATAATGGGTGGTTACATTATTCCCCCCTTATGAAATTTCATACTTGAAATTGCAATTTACATTCTAAACCATAATCAAGTGTTTCTACTTTTCCGTCATTTCCTCCTCTAGTTCCCTTGTTGCCTCTTTGTACTTATGGGTTTTCCATAGTATATTGGCCAGGTGAGTAGTCTTGTTACGTAAAACATTATCTCTACAATAAAATACCTCCACTGGCTGCTCCTCATAACAAAGATCATTATCCAAATGTACCACATCTGAAGGGAGTCATGTAATGGATCTGGTATGTAATTTTATAAGAGGGATAGTAAAATACATCGTGTACATTAGACATGGTAGGTGGAAGTGCCAGTCGATAGGCCACATCCCCGAAATGATAATATATCTCTAAGGGGCTAATGTACCTTGTAATTGACATTCTATTCCTCCCAAACCATGTGACATTCTTCTCTAGAGATATGCATAAAAATACTATGTTTACAACATTGAACGTAATGTCTCATCGAAGATTATCTGTATACCTCTTTTGCTGACTTTGGGCGGCCTTGATTTGCTGTTGAATTTTTTTTACCCTATCAACAATTTCTTTAACCAGTCTAGGTCTAGTCGCTTATGCTCTCTGAAATCATCCCAAAATGCCAATTTTCTCCACCTATTCCCATAAATTTCTTTGTATGGTTCCATTCAGATGCTCAAGTGGAAACTATTATTGTGGCATAATTCAACCAGGGGAAGATGTTGGTTTCAAACTCATTGGATGTCTATAGAAAATGCTCTCATTATATCTTCCTATGTCTGAGTATTTTTCTCAGATTGGCCACTAGTTTGAAGATGAAAGTCTGTCCATAACTTTAGTTTATTACTAAAATTTTGTTTTAGACTTTATCATATCTTCATTTTGAATCTAATATCTTGATCTGGTATAATATATATTGGTACTCCCTGCATCATTACAACTTCTTTGATATATATCAATGAAATTTGATCTAATTAGATGTCCTCCCTAATCATGATATAGTGAGTTTTCTTTGTTTGATGATCCAAAATGCCCCATATACCATTGTTTCCTCTAGATTTCATTAAGAGTCTGCTGACAAAGTACATGGTGATGTTCTCACACTTCCATGTTGTTATATTTAGTGGTTGTATCCCATAGACTTTTGTATTTCATCCTTAACATATGGAAATACCCGACACATTGATGTATACTCAACAATCTTCTTCTTCATATTGTCCCACCAATAGTTCTCTCATAGATCCTGATACATCTTTTTTATCCTCTGGTACATAGAGAAGGTTGAGTTATGTGTTTCACTCAAAAGATTATTTTTTATCTCTAGAAATAATTGTACACATAATCATGACCCAGATCTTATATATCCTTCCCCATCAATCATAAACTTAGAGGATTTTATATTTCTAATGGATTGCACCCTTTTCTGAATTTCTACTTCTTTACTTTGAGCATCCTTTATTTTTTCCACATGGGATTATTGAGAAATAATTTGATAATAGATTGATGATTTTCCTCCCTTAATGATTCTTGTATCCATCCTCTACAAATCTATGAATATCGAATCCTTTTGAGTTCTCATCAATGATTAAGATGTGTGACCCTTTCTACTTAGAGCAACTTCCACCATGTATATCATACCCGGATAGTAGTTGAAAGAGAAATCCTAATCATTGATGACCTCTAACCATCTTCATTGATTCATATTAATCTCCCCTTGTTGGAATATATATTTGAGACTCTTGTAATTATTATATATATCACACTTATCCCCATAGAGATAATGCCATGATAGTTTTAAGGAAAACATCATATCCACCAACACCATGTCGTGCATAGTATATTTTTACTCATGTATTTTACCTGCCTTGAATCGTAGGCAATCACTTAATCATTTTGCGTCATTACACTACTGAATCCCTTCTTTGAGGCATCACTATACACCACAAAGAGTTCCCCACATGATGGGAGTGTGAGTATTGGTGTAGTGATAAACCTATTTTTCAAATGCTTAATGAAGTCTTCACATTCTTGGGACCATAGAAACATCCCTCCCTTCCAGGTGGTCCTGTTCATTGGGTTAGAAATCATGAGATGTTCTTCAACAATCTTCAATAGTAACTGGATAGAACTATAAATCTTTGTATCTCCATTACAGAGAATGTACCACCCTTCAATTTCCATTGTCGTGGAAGTGTCTACGAAAATACCTTTATTGGTAATAACATATGCCAATAATGATACTTCCTCCATCTGGATCTCACATTTTCGGTACTTTTCAAAAATGTTATCCCTTCACAAAGTCTTTAACACAGTATTCAAATATTCCTCATGTTACTCCTTTCTCTTTAAGTATAACATAATATTGTTAATAAAGACTACTAAAAATTTTCAAGGCAATATCTAAAGACTCTATTAATTAAATCCATGACAATTATTGGAGCAATAGTCAGTCTGATGGGAATCACTATGAACTCAATCCGTCGATACCTTGTTCAAAAGGCTGCCATGAAAATATCTACCTTCCTCACCTTTAATTGTTGATATTCAATCCAAATATCCACCATAGAGAAATAACTTCCCCATTAAGCTAATCTAATAAGTCATATATCTCTGACAGGGGATACTAGTTGTTTATCATGATTTTATTGAGCTCACGATAATTAATGCAGAGGCGCATTGATCCATCCTTCTTCATGATGTAGGGGACTGGCTCACCCCATGGTGAAGCACTCGAGCGTATAAAACCCTTATCCAGATTCTCTTGTAACTGCTTATTTATCTCTTCTAGCTCTATGGTGTCCATTCTATAAGTTTTAGTTGATATAGGAATAGAACTAGGAATAAGTTCAATTTAGAACTCAACCTCTTGGTCAAGAGGAAGACCAAGAAACTCTTTCGAGAATACATCAGTGTAATCCATCATAATGGGCATGTCTTCAAGATTGATTTTATCCTTTGTATCAATCATTTAAGCTAGACATGCATGATCATAATTATTTAATATCCACACATGAGACAAAGATTATAAGGAAGATTAATCCTCCTCCTTACACATGTAATGAATTTTAGGATGCTTTATAATTTGAAGAGTGATCTCCCATTCCCAAAAGTTGATGTTGGATTTTTATAATGATATCCAATTGATTCCAAATATAGCACCGAAATACACCAAAGGAAGTATGAACAAATTTTATCAGAGGTCCAGACCACAAAAACTTACTATGGATGAGTTATAAACCATGGCCTCCATAATTTCACCATCTAATGTTCTTGTAGATAACATATCTTCCGAATTTTGAGGTGGTGTTTGAATAGTTCTACTAAACATTCATGATATGAAAGAATGCATAAAACCAGAATAAAATAGTACATTCCCTATTTTTTAATGAATAAATATTGTACCTACCATCACATTGTTTTCTAGCTCCACCTCAATAGTACATATAGCATAATCCCTTCCTGGATTCCATGGATGTTGCTGTTGATTTCCTCCAAAAACCCTTGGCTTAGAAATTTTTTTAACATAATTCCCATGTACCTTGTAGTTGTAACATTACACCACTGGCTGTGTAGTTATCTAAACCGTCTTTTCTTCTCCCAAAATTGTGGGATTCTTCATATCCCATCCAAATTTTTTAGCATGATGTCCCATCCATCCACATTTTATGTAATTATTGGTTCTCTTTATACAGTTCAAAGGATGCTTTTTCCTATAATTTGTACACGTTGGATGGTCAAGAATCATTGTATAATGAATTTATTTTCAGAATCGCCCAAATTAGATTCTATTTACCTCTTTATGCTTTTAGGCCCATGATACCACTGAGATTATCTGATCTCCATTTCAACCTTAAGGGAAAAATAGATAATATTCGTATAGCTGTCAAAGTCTCAAATCTCAAACACTTTTCATAGAATTTCATTTAGTCCTCTAAAGAAGTGATCCCTATTTAATTCAATGTTCATGAAAAAACAAGAGTTTTACCTTGGATACATTGTGATTTTTTCTTTGTATGCCCCGATTGACTCATCTCCCTTCTACTTGAGTATGAGGAAATCTTATTCCATCTTGAGATAGAGGGTTTGGAGAAAATATTTACTGAATAACATTCTCTTGAATTCCTCCAAATACATGGAATTAGTTTCTTCCTGGGGATTCATATTCTTGATTAGTTAATAACACTAATCATCTTCCCCATCAAAGCGATAGAAAACCAGAACAACTATCTCTTATTCTGAGCACTAGAGGAAATATTATATATTTTCAATGGAGTTAATCCACCATTCCATGAAGAGGGGATCATAAGATCCACTAAACATGTGAGCCCTTTTATGTAGCATGATTTTAAGGCCCCAACCACTGTTACCTAGAGTCGGTGCATTAATACATAACATTGGCATGATCACAAAAGATCAATTCTCGAAAGACCAATTAGTTTAGTATCCTTGGAAACACTAGATATATTCATAAGTCATACATTACATCATAAAGTTAAACAAACTACAACAACATATTTTCTTCATGAACCCTCATATTATCACTGTATGTCATTCATAAAATACTTCTTCACATCCTAGGAAAAATAAAACATTGAAAGGGGTGAGCTCAGATTCTCAGTAAGGATAACAATATAGCAGAAACTTTCATAAATAAACATAAACCTTTAATGAAATGTATAACTAAAACAAAAGCCTTTTTAACATGAACTTCAGCATAATATGGAAAAGATAAAATAAAATAATTTCATTTACTTATTCACATGTATATTCTACTGGTCGAATAATCACATGCACTATCAATAACCACTTTCATAATGATGGAATGCATAATGCCAGACTAATAACCACATAGTCAAGGCCTTGTTAAAAGAATAAAAATAATATTTTTTCAAGGCCTTCTTCCAAGACAATATTTTGTCTCATGAGACCTACCGATGCATCTTAGAGCTATAGCGGGCTCCCTCAGTCACTTACTATGTCCAATGAATTCCTCATGTGAACAGGTTTAAACATAACATAAACCTTAGTATTAAAACTAGCATAAAAATGTCAATAATTTCTCCATAAACCATGAATGGTATAAAAATAACACATACACAGTCAAACAAATCACAAAACCTTCAATACAATGTGGAAGTTATGTATTATAATAAATCAACTTCAAATAAGCTTAAAATCCATCAAAGGATGTTGGCATAGATGAAATCAAAACTATTTGAGAGAAATATCTCTTTTTTGAAATCATTTAAATGTCTCATAATTATAAAAGGAATCATTTACTTTGAAAATATTCTTATAATCGTGTAAGGGAAGCTTCGATGGTTTTATAACGGTGTAAAATAGCCGCACCTGCTGAATAAGTTAAAAAAAGACATTCTTACCCTAATTCTGTCAAAAAGGATAAAAAACCTTGTTTGGAAAATGACATAAAGATTCCTTTATAAATATCTTATAAATGTCAAAAAAGGTTATAAATGACTTTTACCCATAATCTATAAAATATTAAGAATTTTTTAAAATTCATTTTTCAGAAACATGGATATGGATGATAAAGTGGTCCCGGTATATAATTACATATAAACAACCTTGGATAGTTTGGAGATTGTGAAATTCACCCTTACCTGGTACTTTTCCTTGGTCAAGGGTAGGTTAACCTCCTGTATAATAGTTAAATCATTGTTATTAAATTATACAATATTCATATACATAAATATGATATCATGTATGATCATTTAAAATTTCTTTGTAAATAATATTTTAGTATTATCGTCTTTTTGGGTGTTTGTTTATTCGTTTTCTTTGATATGTTTTGTTACATAATTTGCCTTTATTATACATAGGTTGTATCATATTCATATCCAGAATGATATAAATTCCATAAACATTAATTTTAATCATCAAATGAAAATTAGTCTTCAATGGATACGATGGGGAATGAATCTCATCGCATTCTTGGAGACGTTAGTCTGTACATACGCACGAGCTAAGATATCATTCATTTGATATTAAAATAATATATATTTGGTTGTTGTCTCATATAAAAAGAATAATTATCATGTTATATTTATTATTTACTTTAGTTACACATCATTATTATACCCATCCAAATAATAATGTATTGAAAAACAATTAAACCACGATGTGGAGACGGTAAGCCATACATTCACACGTATGGTGACATTTCATCCAAGGGATGGATAGAATACTTAGTATCATTGTACCATATTTATAATAATATCATATTATATAAAATATACTGGAGTTATTATTTTATAATGTAAATAACAAAGAAATATGAAGTGGAAGAATAAAGGAACTTGAAAGAGGGTGGTGAAAAACATTACCTCTTCTTCTGGATCTTCCTTTTGATTTGATCAAAAAGGATCCTTAGGATGGATTTCTGATCAAAATAATGCCTCTAGGGTTTGTTGAGGGAAGATAATAGGATATTTGGTCAGGGGTTGTCTGAGCCAAAAGGCTTTGAAGGTATGAAATTGAGAGAAGGGGGAGTGCCCTTTTATAAGAGGGTTGAGGGGCACCTAAGGAAAAGCTAGAAATATTATTTTATAACAAAATTATTTTCTATTTATAACGGCTCAAAAATAGATTAGGTAAAGTATATGGTAGGTATGGGTCGCAAACCTCCCAACAAATAGGTTTTAGACAGGTTTGGGTCACTATATTTACCTTATCATTTAGTTTTAACTCTTAGTTAATTATTTTCACATTTACCAGGTCTCTTTGTATTTTTATATTATATGGTTAATAAAGATACTATAAACATCCAAGATAACCCCAAGTGGTTCATTAATCATACACCTATCACTATATATGTCTCTTGGCCGAACCATATATTTTTGATTAATTTAATATCAATTAATAATAATATATGTGATTCAAAAACTCTTTTATGTCAATTTTGACATTATTTGGTATATTGTTTTTTCTAAATTCATAACAGCATTATTTATTCTAAACTAATTCATTTAATCAACCCTAACATGTCATATTAATCTATAAAATTCTTGGAATTTGTTAGAAGTCTCAAATTATATTTTTTTGGGTATTTATGATATCAATTATTTTAATATTTCACTAATAAGGTAATTACTGCATCATCATTGTGTAATAAATTAAATAAATTATTTAATGTCTAAAAAATACAAATAAAATATAATTATGTAGGATATATATTTATATTTAAAATGAATATTTATAATCTAATTTATCTTATGTATAACCCTACATTAAAAAAAATTTAGTTATTAAACATTGATTTTAACTCTTTTAACTCTTCTTTGAATTAAATAATAATAAATGTCATAATCTAATCCAAGTGGACCAAAGTAGTTCATGTTTTATTCCTAAGGTTGTTTTTGGTCGGATTATACATATCCAATAGAATTAGGACATGTGTTAGGGTAATAATAATATCATTTTATCCTTAATTACCCTATTTACTTTTACCCGTGGTAAATAAAAGTAAAAAGTTACTATTCAGAAAAAATTATTTTTATCTTATTGAAACACATTTTATTCTATGATATTAACCATGTCTCTAGGATATTCGAAATTTCACTCAAAGAATCGGAAAATTATGTTTTATGTTAATTTGCAAATTCTCCTAGGAGATGGGTAAAAGATGGTGAAAAGTTCTAAGAAATTTTTATATATCTAAATTATTATAAATTGACTCAAAGTAATTACATTAAATTTATATATGTATTATGTGTCTATTTTGACCTTAAATAAATTTAAATAAAATAAATAATTATTTAAATAAAAATTCGTTTTTAAAATATAACTCAGTGTTTTTCACTATTCATCCAAAATTGAATGTTTTTAGAAAAATACAAAAACTTCACCCTAAGATAATTTCAATATTCCGAATACAAAAATGAAGTCCATTTTGAATGATAAAATTTAATAAATGTCAAAAAGTTTTTATTATTATTCATAAGGGCTAGTGTGATTGGTTGTGGTGTGTGTTAGAACTCGAAGTTGCGTACAACACATGCTACAATATTATTCAAAGAGAAGAGTATCGTGGAAGAATGGGGTGTTACAATTTCACCTTGTTCAAAAAATTTCATCCTTGAAATTTCAAGAATATTACTATATAAAAAGACTTGGGTGGTTCTTCATCATAAGTTCCTCTAGTTCCCACGTTGCCTCTTCCATCTTATGGTTTCTCCATAAAACTTTTACCAGACAAGTCATCTGGTCTCTCAACACATGTTCTCTTATATCGAGAACCTTGACAGCCTCTTCGCAATAAGATAGATCAGGTTACACTACTAATTCTTCATAGGTGAGTACATGCATTGGGTCAGGCAAGTATTTTGTCAACAGTGGTACGTGGAACACATCGTGAACTTTGGAGAGACTTGGCGGCATTTCCAAACGGTAAGCTACAGCCCCAATTCTTTCTAGAATTTCAAATGGTCTGATTTACATAGGACTCAATTTTCCCTTCATAACGAACCGTATAACACCCTTCCATGGAGATACCTTCAAGAAAACATTATCTCCTACCTAAAATTCCAAATCGTTACTTCGGTTATCATCATAGATCTTCAGCATACTTTGAGGTGCTTTATGTGGTTTTGGATTAACTTTACTTTTTCCATCATTTCCTCCATCAGTTCTGGGCCTATTAGTTTTCTTTCACCAACATCATCCCAATAGGTTTGATGTGTGACCTCTCTTTCTGTATAATGCTTCATACAGAGCCACCCCAATACTTGAATGGAAGCTATTATTATTGGAAAATTCTACCAGTGGTAAATATTGATCCCACATACCTTGAAAGTCAAGTGAGAATGATATCAACATGTCTTCTATGGTCTGAATAGTTTTTTCTGATTGTCCATCAGTTTGTTGGTGGTAGGAAGTGCTCAAAGGAAGATCAGTATCTAGCAATTTCTGATGTCTTTTCTAGAATCTTTAAGTAAAACAGGTATCACGATCTGAAACAATCGATAGGGGTACTCCATGAAGTCTCACAACTTCATTAATATATTGCCTTACAAAATTTTCAAGTGGTAAATCTTCCCTTATAGCAAGAAAATGTGCTAACTTGGTAATACGATCAACAACGACCCATATTGCATCATTCCTTCTTGGAGTCATAGGTAGTCCCATAACAAAGTCGATCGTAATATTATCCCATTACCACTCATGTATGGGAAGAAGATGCACGACTCCTCCAGGTTGTTTCCTTCCAGCTTTAACTTGTTGAAAAACCATACATGTTGACACAAAATCAGCAATCTCCCTCTTCATGTTGTCCCACAAAAAATGTTCCTTCAAATCCCTATACATTTTTGTGATCCCAAGGTGTATTGAGAAATTGGAACTATGGTCATCGTCCAACAATTCCCTTTTTAGATCAAGATTAACGGGAATCAAAGTCTCCTCCCAAACATCAAAATTCCATCTTCATACATAATGTCACTCAATCTCCAATCATTCACAACATTAATCTTCTTTTGAAACACTTTATCACTGGTCTGAGAACTCTTTATCCTTTCTAGTAAGGAATTTTTGGCAACCATTTGAAAAATCATTGATATTTCACCTTCTATGGTTATTCCCATATCAAACTTTACTAGATCCATGAAAATTGGATCCCTTTCAACTCTCATTTTGTTCAAAACTCCATGATCATTTCTGCTCAAAGCATCTGCCACCTTATTTGCCTTCCCGGGGTGGTAGTGTATGGTGAAATCATAATACTTGAGTAGTTTGAGCCATCACCTTTGCCTCATGTTGAGTTCTTTCTGTGAGATAATGTACTTCAAACTCTTGGGATTGGTATATATCTCACACTTTTCACCATAGAGATAATGTCTCCATATTTTCAAAGAAAATATTATAGCATCTAACTCAAGATCATGAGTAGGATAGTTTTTCTCATGAATTTTAAGTAGTCGCGATCCATAGGCAATAACTCTATCATTCTGCATAAGGACACAACCATGTCCTTTCTTCGATGCATCACTATAAATAACGAACTCATCATTCCCCGATGGTAGAGTCAATATAGGATCATTGAATAATATTCTCTTTAGTTCTTAAAACCTTCTTTACACTCTTTTGCCAAACAAATTTAACCCTGTTACATGTGAGCTTGGTTACTGGGTTAGCCAACCGAGCAAAATTATGGACGAAACATCGATAATAACCTGCTAAACCAATAAAACTGCGTACCTCAGTTATACATGTCGGTGCTGACAATTCACAGATTGATCTACCCTTATAAGGATCAATAGAGATTCCATCCTTAGATACAATATGTCCAAGATAAGAAATCTCCTGAAGCCAGAATTCGCATTTTCTAAACCTCCCATATAATTCATTCCATCTAAGAGTCTTCAACATAATGCACAAGTGATTTTTAAGATATTCATAGATTTTGGAGTATACTAAGATATCATAAATAAAAACCACTAAAAATTTATCAAGATATTCCTTGAAAACTCTGTTCATTATATCCATGAAAACAGAGGGTGCATTAGTCATCCCAAAAGGCATTATTGTAAACTCGTAATGCCGGTACCTAGTTCGAAATACTATTTTCAGAATGTCTCCCTTCTTCACACAAAACTTATGGTATCCAGATCGAAGGTAAATCTTTTAAATGTATTGATCTCCATACAGTTGGTCAAATTAATCATCAATGCGAGGTAGGGGATACTTGTTCTTTATTGTTGTAGCATTGATTTCCTTGTAGTCGATACATAACCTCATATATTCATCCTTCTTATTAACCAAAATTACAGGGGCTCCCCATGAAGAAACACCCGGGAGAATAAATACCTTATTACTCAATTCCACTAGTTGTTTCTTTAGTTCATATAATTCCACAGTGGACATTCTATAAGGGGTCTTCGATATGGGCCTTGAACCAGGAATTAAATAAATGGAAAAATCAATTTCTCGTTCTGGAGGATGACTTGGAAAATCATCCGGAAACACATCTACATATACTTTCACAATAGCTACATCCTCATTTTGAACATTCCTTTCCTCACCCACAATTATTTCATTCTCTTCCTCCCCAATAATTGAATTTAGTTAAGCTATTGGGGGTGGATCTAGATAAGAATTATTTGGTGATGATTCTTCTCTAAATATAAGGTGTTCCTTATCATCATCATCAAAAATCGTAACCTCCATCTTCTTACAATAAATCTTCACATCATGGTCCGAATGCAATTCGATACCGAGGATTTAATCAAACTCAATCATAGGTATGATGGTGAGATCAGCATATAAAGAACATTTATATGCTCTAATGGGAACTAATTCACATAACGTTTTAGCAATGATATACTTACTTTAGGAGTTTTAACTGAAAACTCCCATGTTAAATCAAATTGGAAATATCTAATTTTATTACCAATCTAGTAAGATATAAGACAATTCAAATTATCAAGAATCAAATAAAGAATTTGCTAAACTTGATGAACCCATTAAATTACATGCGACCACATCTTTCAGAGCTTCTACCTTAGCAGTAGTGATAGCATAAGCTTGGCCTTGATCCCTTGTCCTTTTCTGAGATAAGTTCCCCTGACTCTTAGGACATTCATTTGAATAATTTCCCATCCACATGCAGTTGTAGCATTGAACATCAGTATCTTCTTTCTTACACTTACAATCACGAGCTCGGTGGCCTTTTCACCACACTTGTAACATACTCTCATTCCCTTCAAAAAAGCACCGGGGTGTTTCTTCCCACATTTACTTCATGATGGATATTCAACTTTTCCCTTCTTCCCTTTATTTTCATTTCCAGAGTGATCACCAGATCTCTTCTTCTCTTACTTTGCTTTAAAGTCATAAGAATGAGAGAATTCATTTTCTGTCTTGATAGCACATGAGACAATATCTTCGTGTGACGAGAAGGATTGTGAGACAAATTCTCAATGGAGAAATGGTTTTAACCCATCAAATAAATGATCAATCTCACTTCCTTGGTTATTTATATAATCTGCAGTGTGCCTTACAAACCTTGTAAAGTTAGCCTCATACATTCCAACATTCTCATTCTCCTTTTTCATTAGACTCGGAAATTGTCTTCTCATACCCACTCGATGGTCACAAGGAAAGTATTTTTCTATGAAAAGATCATTAAACTACCTCTATTCCATATTTGAAACTTCATCATCTTACTTTGTGTTTTTAATCAATGACAACCATTGATTAGCATCTCCAGTGAGGCGGTAAACTGCCATGATAACTTTTTCCTTTTCACTACTCCCCAATTCATGGAATATTTTTTCTAATGAATTTAACCATTCATCAGCTACTAGTGGATTTTTACGACCATTGAATGTTTGTGGTTGTTGCCTCATGAAATGATCTAACATTGATCATCCACGCTGCAGATCATGGTGCTCCTTACAGGTAAGGTTATTATTCATATCCTGAGTGAGTTGTCCCAGTATGGTGATAAGTAGATCCGCACTAATTGCATCACCAGCTCCAATATAATTATCATGAGCAGGAGGTAAATCCCTACATGGAGTTTGTGCATTGATATGGTTTCCATTCCTTCCACTAGGTTCCATTTCTAAACAATGGCATACACTAGATTAGTTTATGAATTGCGATACATAAATCCAAACTTGTAAAACACTTAACATAAATTGAACAGTTTATGGATATAATCGATAATCATAAAAACTATTTTCTTTGAGGAGGTATATACTCATAAACCCTTCATAATGGTTTGTAACGAAAATGAAAATTATCCTCAGCATATCCCTCGGGAGTGTTGTAACAAAGAGTGCAACAAGGCACCTTGTCGTGCACCAGTTCATGTTCAAGTCTAGCTCAAAGTGGTGTTTTCGGTTTTTATCCCAAGGTACATCTGTGCCAGAGCCTCCTTTACCTGCTCGTATCCAGACAGGGATGTATTTCTTGGAAAACTCACAGAATATTTACAATACAAAAATTATAGTATGTTCCTCTATACTAATCCTCAAAGTCTATCTTAGGTCTATGTTCTCTAATCAGAGTTTATCTAAATCTTGCTCCCAAGGATTGTATTAAACCTCCTCTGATACAAATTGTAATGCCCTGACCCCAGTTACCCATAGTCGGTTCATTATTATGTATCATTGGCATTGCCAAAAAATATCAAGTCTCAAAAGAACGATTAGTTTACTAACCTTGGAAACACTAGATATATTCATATGTCTTATATTACATCAAAAAGTGAAAAAAAAACTACCAAAACATATTGTCTTCATCTCCCCTCATACTATCCATGTAGGTCATTCATAAAATACTTCTTCACATCCTGGGAAAAATAAAACAGTGAAAGGGGTGAACTCAGATTCTCAGTAAGGATAACAATATAGCAAAAACATTCATAAATAAAAATAAACATTTAAGGAAATGTTTAACTAAAACAAAATCCTTTTAAACATGAACTTCAGCATAATATGGAAAAGATAAAATGAAATAATTACATTTCCTTATTCACATGGATATTCTTCTAGTCGAATAATCACATTCAATATCAATAACCACTTTCATAATGATGGATTGCATAATTCCAGACTATCATAACCACATAGTCAAGGCCTTGTGCCAAGACTACAAATAATATTTTGTCAAGGCCTTATTCCAAGACACTAGTTTGTCTCATGATACCTACCGATGCATTGAGGAGCTATAGCGGGCTCCACACATCACTTACTAAGTCCAATGCATTCCTCATATGAACAGGTTTCAACATAACATAAACATTCATATAAAAACTAGCATAAGAAATTTCAATACTTTCTCCATAAACCATGAATGGTATAAAAATAACACATCCACAGTCAAATATATCACAAAACATTCAATACAATGTGAATGTTTTGTATCATAATAAATCAACTTCAAATAATCTTAAAACCCATCAAAGGATGTTGACATAGATGAAATAAAAACTATTTGAGAGAAATATCTCTATTTTTTAAATCATTTAAAAGTCAAAAAATTATAAAAGGAAACATTAACTTTGATTATATTCTTATAAGATTTTATGGGAAGCTTCGACTATTTTATAATGGTGTAAAATAGCCACACCCACCGTATAAGTTAAAATAAGACATTCTTACATTAATTCTGTCGAAATGGTTAAAAGGACATTGTTTGGAAAACGACGAAAAGATTCCTTTATAAATATCTTATAAAAGTAAAACAAGGGTATAAATGACATTTACCCATATTGAATAAAATAGTAAGAATGTTTTGAAATACATTTTTAAGAATCATGGATGTGGGTGATAAAGGGGTCCTAGTAGATAATTACATATAAAAAACCTCTGATAATATAGAGATTGTGAAATAAACCCTTACCTTGTACTTTTCCTTGGTCGAGGGTAGGTTAACCTCCTATATAATAGTTACAAAAATTATTATTAAATTATAAAAGAATCATATACATAAATATGATATCAGATATGATCTTTTAATATTTTTTTGTTAATATTTTTTTATTATTATCGTCTTTTCGGGTGTTCACTTATTCATTTTCATTTATATGTTTTTTTACATAAGTCGTGTTTGTTATCCATAGGTTCTATCGTATTTCTATCTAGAATGATATCAAGTCCTTAAACTTTATTTTTAATCATCAAATGAAAATTAATCTTGAATGGATATGATGGGGAATGAATCTCATCGCGTTCGTGTAGACGGTAGTCCGTACGTACGCACGAGCAACAATATCACTCTTTCAATACTAAAATAATATATAGTTGGATGGCTTATCATATATAAAAAATAATTATCATGTTATATTTATTATTTAAAATAATTAAACATCATTATTATACCCATACAAATAATAATGTATTGAAAAATAATTACACCACGACGTGGAGACGGTAAGTCATACGTACGCACATGCGGTGACATGTCATCCAAGTGATGAAGAGAATAATGAATATGGTTGTATCATATTTATAATAATATCACAGTATATAGAATATATTGGAGTTATTATTTTATAATGGAAATAACAATGAAATAAGAAGTGGATGAAGAAATGAACATGAAAGAGTGTGGTGAAAAACATTACCTCTTCTTCGGGTTCTTCCTTTTGATTTGATCAAAAGGGCTCCGTAGGTTGGATTTCTCATCAAAATAATGCCTCTAGGATGAGGAGAGGGAAGCTTATAGGATATTTGGGTAGGTTTTGGCCGATCCAAAAGGATTTGAAGGTGTGAAATTTAGAGAAGGGTGAGTGCCCTTTTATAAGAGGGGTGAGGGGCACCATAGGAAAAGCAAGAAATATTATTTTATAATAAAATCATTTTTAGTTTCTAATTTCTCCAAAATGAACTATTTAAAGGATATGGTGGGTATGGGTCATAAACCACCCAACTAATATGTTTTAGACAGGTTTGGGTCACTATATTAACCTTATCATTTAGTTTTAACTCTTAGATAATTAGTTTCACATTCACTATGTCTCTTTGTATTTTTATATTATATGGTTAATAAACTTACTATAAATATTCAGGTGAACCCCAAGTGGTTCATTAATGATTCACATATCATTATATAAGTATCTTTACAGAACCATAGATTTTTAGGGATTGAATTTCTATTAATAATGTAATATTTGTTTTATAAACCCTTTTATGTCAATTTTGACACTATTTGGTATTTTGTTTTTTCTAATCTCATATCATCATTATTACTTGGAACATTATTCATTTAATCATCCCTAAAATGTAATATTAACCTATAGAATTCGTTTCATTCATTAAAATCGTCAAATTATATTTATTTGGGTATTTATAATATCAATTATTTTAATATTTTAGTATTAAGGTAATTACTGCATCATCATTGTGTCATAAATAAAATATATTATTTAATGTCTAAAAATTATAAATAAAATATCATTATGTAGGAAATTGGATTAAATTTCTAATGAATATTTATAATCTAATTTATCTTATGTATAACCCTAAATTAAAAATGTTTTAGTTATTAAACTATGATTTTAACTCTTTTAACTCTTCTTTGAATTAAATAATAATAAATGTCCTAATCTAATCTATGTGGACAATATAGGTTCATATTTTATTCCTCAGGTTGTTTTGGGTCGAATTATACTTAGCCAATAGAATTAGGACATGTGTTAGGGTAATAATAATATCATTTTTACTCATAAATACCCAATTTTCTTTTAACCGTGGTAAATAAAATTAAAAAGTTATTATCCACCAAAAATTATTTTTATATTATTGAACCACATTATACTACTGGATATTAACCATTACACTCAATGTTTTGAAATTTCACTCACAGATGTGGGAAAATTATTTTTTATGTGAATTTGAAAATTCTCCTAGGATATGGGTAAAAGACGGTGAAAAGTTCTATGAAATTTTTATATATCTAAAATTATTATAAATTGACTCCAATTAATTACATTTAACTAATATAGGTTTTATGTTTCTATTTTTACATAAAATAAATTAAATAAAATAAATAATTATTTAAATTAAAATTCTGTTTTAAACTATAACTCAGTGTTTATCACTATTTATCAAAAATTTAATGTTTTCAGAAAAATTCCAAAAATTCACCCTAAGATATTTTCAATATTTTGAATCCAAAAATGAAGTCAATTTTGAAAGAAAAAATTCATAAAATTTCTTAAAGTGGGTATTTCTATTCATAACAGCTAGTTCGATTGGTTGTGGTGTGTGTTAGAACTCGATGTTGCATACAACACACGCTACTTTATTATTCAATGAGAAGTGTAGCGTGGAAGCTTGCGGTGTTACAATGAGTCTAAAAAAACATTATATTTCATTAGTAGCGGAGGGTGTTCCATGTGATTCATATTTTTATTCATAACATGAGTCAGTTGAGCCAGTACATTCATGATGTTTTAATCACCCACTCCCATCATCTTTGGCATATCATTAGGGTAATATTAGCATTCTATACCACGTGGATTTTTAGAACATGTTCTTATATTTCTTACCATTATGTAAGAAAAATAACATATATTTAGAGGGCTTGAATACATAGATATTGTGCATTAAAATGAAACTGTAGATATCAAACTATAAACTTGTAAAGGAGATGTATATTCTAACATGGTATTCCCTAGATTTAAATCAAGGTTATCCTTGGTCACTTTATTAAATTAGATTATTTTGGTATATTTTTCAATTCCCTTAATAATGGTTTGTACTATGCTCATAAATTTTAGAAAGCATTTCTTATAGGAGTGTCAAACCAAGAGTGTAGCAAGGCCTGTTGTCGTGCACTAATTCTTGTTCGATTCTAGTCTAAAGCATTTTTTTTGGTTTACCCCAAGATACATCTCTTCTAGAGCCGCCATTAACTCTTTTTATTCATATAGGGATCTATTTTATAGATAAACCACTTATACTATACATACAAAAAATTTGAGTGGTTTTCTTATAATTAGTCTTATCCTTGTGGTTTGTAACAACCCGAGATTTTATGAAAAATATTCTTTTTTATTTCACTAATGTCTTGTGTTGTACGCTACACCTAAAGGAGCTTTCACAACACGCATCCTTGACTTGCCTTGCATTACACACAATCGCGACCTTCCTCGATAGCATGTATAGTACGCAATAACGAGTTTCACTAAACAACGATATGCTATTAAGTTATTATTAAAACTACCCGTTATGAATATTAATAACCACTTTTTGAAATTTTTTAAATTTTATTTTTCAAAATGGACATCATTTATGGATTCGGAATATCGAAATTAGCTTAGGTTGAAATTTTGGTGATTTTCGGATAACTTTCATATTCTAATAAATAGTGAAAATTACTAAATTTTAATTAAAAACAACTTTTTTAATCGAAATAATTAATAGTGATAAATTATTAATTTTTGTAGTTTTAAAGTATATTTAGAATATATTTTTACAATTTAATACAATGTTGGTCATTGGATGTAATTTCACATTTAAACTAGACATAAACAAGTTTCAATCTTTTGATAGATATTGTTTCTTAAAAACACGCTATTTGTTTTAACAGCGGGATTTAATTATAAAATTAATTAATGAAACTTATATGTTGGGAATTTTGTAAAATAGAAATCATTTTTGAATTCGGAATATCAATTATAGCTTAGGGTGAAATTTTGGCATTTTTCTGAAAAACTTCAATTTTTGATGAATAGTGAAACCACTAAGTGGTAGGTTAAAAACTGAATTTTACATAAAACATAATTTTACCGCTTCTGTGAATGGAATTTCGAAAATCCGAGAGACACGGTTAATATCAAGGACTAAAATGTGGTTCAATGAGATGAAAATAATTTTTGGTGAATAGTAACTTTTTACTTTTTTTACCGCGGTTAATAGTAAATAGGGTAACTAAGGGTAAATATTATATTAATATTACCCTAAAACATGTCCTAATTCTATTGGAAAAGTGTAATTCGACCAAAAACAAACTTAGGAATAAAATATGACCATTTAGGCCCACTTGGATTAGATTAGGACATTTATTATTAATTTATTTAAAGAAGGGTTAAAATAGTTAAAATCATAGTTTAATAAGTAAATCATTTTTAATATGGGGTTATACATAAGATAAATTCGATTGTAAATATTCATTAGAAATATAAAAAGATTTACTACATGATGGTATTTTATTTGTAATTTTTAGAAATCAAATAATTTAATTTATTTATGACACAAAGATGATGCAGTAATTATCTTGTTAATGAAATATTGACATAATTGATGTTATAAACATCCAAATAAATGTAATTTGAGACTTTTTATGAATTCCACTAATTTTCTAGGTTACTATGATATATTAGTGTTGATTTAATCAACTTGGTTCGAACATATAATTCTGTTATGACTTTCACAAAAATCATATATCAAATAGTGTCAAAATTGACACAAAATAGTTTTTAAATCAAATATTATATTATTAATTGTTATTTTATTCCTAAAAATATAAGGTTAGTCCAAATGACTTAGATAAGGATATATATTTTAATAATAAACAATTTGGGGTTCGTTTGGAATGTTATAGTAAGTGTATTAACCATATAGTGAAAGAAAACAAAAAGACACGGTAAAAGTAAAATTATTTAACTTAGAGTTAAATCTAATTGATAAGGTTAAAATAAAACCCTAAACTTTTCTAAATCTTATTGGTTGATAGGATTTCGACCCATCCCCACTTTAGCTTCGAAATAAGACCCTTTGGAACCATTATAAACCGATTTTGACTTTAATATAAAATAATATTTTGAGATATTCCTAAGGTGCCCCTCTCCTCCCTTATAAAAGGACACCTCCTCCCCCTCCTCCTCACACCAATTTGAGCACTCAAGCTCGGCCAACCCCTGCAAAAATCTCTTCTCCACTTCCCTAGAAACATCCTAGAGGTTCTGGTCTTCCTCAAAGACCAATTTTAGTGCCCTAAGAGGAGGTCTCAAAGAGGCGCTTCAAAGAAGAGGTAATTACCGTTACCAATTCTTTCATCTTTATTTCTTCTTCCACTTCTTCTTCTTAGGTTTTTTCATTATGAAGTAATAACATCAGTATCACTCATATACTGATATGTTATTATAAGTATGAAACAACCCTATTTCACCATCTATCCATCCTACGGAAAAAGAAATCACTGCGCGTGCGTACGTACGGAATACCGTCTCCACACCGTGGTGTAATCTATTTTCCACCACCACCTTACATGGATGGGTATAATGGTGTAAAGAATAACTATAAATAGTCATTAAAACATCATATTGATTCTGATATATTGTATAATCCACTACAATTCAATTCAATATTTATGGAAATGATATCATCGCTCGTGCGTACGTACGGACTACCGTCTCCACGACGCGATGAGATTCATTCTCCATGTTAACCATTTAAGAATGATTATAAAGTATATATAAGAAATAATAATGAAATATATGACATTATAAAGCTACTGGATTTATGTATATATATACATATGTATGTCATCTACTTACTTCCATTTCAAGACAATAAGGAAAGGAAAACAGCGTTCATGCGTACGTACGGACTACCGTCTCCATGAACGGTGTTTTTCATTTTATTTATCTACCTATTATATATATATATATATATACTGAATATATATGATATATAAATCATATTTTATATTCTGGAAGTAAGTAAATCATGATATAAGTAATGATGATGTCAAGAACAACAAGTCAAAACACCTACGATAAATGAAACGATTTTACCCAAAACGCTTCTTTAACATGGAATTTACAAAAGAACGGGTAATATAATGTCATAAGTGAACCATATGTGATATCATAACAATGAATATGATTCTGTAATAAGTCAATAACATGATTTAAATCATTATACAGGAGGTTCGGACACTTACAAAGCAAGTCGGACCAACGGTAAGGGAAATATCACAATCTCATTTTTATCCGAGATTGTTTATACTTTGGTATTTACTGGGGTGTATTTTATCATCCACATCCATGTTTCTTCAATATGTAATATTATTTCCATCCACCTACAATTGTTTAAATCCAATTTTACCCTTTGGTGAGTTTTTAGTAAAAGATATGAAAGGAATCTTTTGTCATTTTTTATACGAGGTACTTTTTGACTTTTCCGACAAAAGTACGAAGAATGTTTTTTTTAACTTATACTGCACGAACGGATTTTTACGGTTTTATAAAGCCTTATTTTCATGAACCTTCCTCCAAAATATTTCATGACTATTTTCAATAAAATCTTTTTCTTTTAAAATTGCATGATGTTTTGTGAAAAGAAATTGATTTTGAAGAAAAAAGGATATTTTCCTCAAGAATTCAATTCAAGTGTTTTATCAAAATTATTTTTCATCTAAGATAATAAAGGGTTCTGTTTCTATCCATATTTTTACATTGATTTGACTATGTTGTGATGGAATTATGTTTATTAATTCCTTTATCTTATATGAATGGTTTTATGATGTCATGTTGTTTAAGAATCCCATTTTTATTACATGGGTTATGCTATGATGTATGATTTATGATTTTGTGTCACACATAAGAAAGGATTCATTAAGAGATGGGTGGGACCTATATCTCCCTCCAATGCATTGGGTAAAGATTTTATATCTCATGAGATAGACATGGCTGGAATGGTAGGTTATACCGGTTCAGTGAAACAGGACTGAAACGAGGGTTACTCGATTCAGAAAGGGACTTTGTCCACTAAGATAGTCTTGGCAATGAGTCTTGACTAACAAGAAATGATTCCCTATGATTATGTGTGTATTCCACAAAGTTTCATGTTTTATGTTATGATTATTGGGATTTCATTTCACTACTATGATTTATCCCATGTTATGAAATTATGCTCTCTTTTGCAGGTTAAGATTTCCAAAAGTTATGTTCTTATGAATATGATGTGATTGATTTTTCTTTTGTTTACCCTTACTGAGCATTTGAGCTCACCCTTTTATTTTTTCTTTTCCCCAGGATATAAATAAAGGTTTTAGGTAAAAAAAAAGGAAGATCTTTATGGGATATGTTGAAGATCTTTCACCACGATTAGAAGATTTTATTCCGAGTTTCCAAAGACACTAAACTATTACGACCCTTGTGTGTGTGTTTTTGTTATGTACTAAGTATTCCGCAAATGTAATGTAATGTTCATGTACGTCAAGCTTCGGGTCTCTACAGTTGGTATCAGAGGAAAGGTTTAGTCAACCTTTGGAAACTAGTATGTGAGAACGTTAGTGAGATCCCTAGAGATATTTCTAAGGTATGTCTAGGGATGTCCCTAAGGATAAGTATACGTATAGGATATATTCCTAGAACTACGGTAACGATCTTAGAATTTAACCTAATATGTTAGATATTTTGGGTGCTCCCCCTTTACTATGTTGTCTTCCCTAGCATGATTTCGCCTCTCACAAAATTCTTTTTGTGTTTTAGTTAATGGAGGGAACCAGAAGAAATTCGGTTAACATTGAATCCAATGGACAAATTTGTGACTATGAGCAACAAAATTGTGTGATGCCTAGAGATAAAGATATTGTGATTATGCCGAATCAGTCATCGCGATATATGATTAAAAAAGTGAAATTTAGTGGTATGACTAATTCATCAAAGAAGAGGAAGATAAACTATTATGCATGTTCGCATGTTGAGGATCATAAAGAAAGGAAGATTGAGATTTCTAAAGAAGGGAAGAAGAACCTTGAGGAATACCTCAAATGGAGGGACCGATGTTATCTGTGTGGAGAAAAGGGTCATAGAGTGACAGATTGTTATGGAGTTCAATGTCTTATTTGTGGAGAACATGGGCATTACCCAACTCAATGCCCTGACCTAAAAAGATACTTCTAAATCAAGGAAGGACTTATTCCAGGACAGTCATTGAAGTGGATGGACTGAAGTGTTTATGTATTGGTATTCAAGAATAATGTTGTTGAGGTACTTTTATGGTGTATTGGAATATTTATGTATTGCTCTAATGTGGTATTCGAAGTGATTGAGGTATTTTTAGAAAAAAGATGATATGCGCATAATGAAGGGAAAATGAGAAAATGAAATATTTGACAGTATTCATGAGCTCATGATTGATATAAGGACTAAGTGATATCATGGTTTGAGTATATAGAATTTTGAGGATTTTGGTATGTGGAAAGTGTTAACTTTTAACTGCACTCATGATTTCACTAAGGTATTCAAGAGAATATACGATTAAGGACTTTGAATGTTTGGAATGTAACCAACAAGACATATCTTATGATATGTGGGGATCAACGACAGTATTAAATCTCTGGTAATCGTTGTCACTATATTATGAGAGTGGACTGCAGTATTATGTATAAGCCTAAAGATTAGACTGGATTATGTTGGACATAAGTTAGTATTGTTTAAGGATAGAAGATTTTCGATATTATTGATGGGATGTTATAGTAACGTAGTTTTAGAAAAAGGGACAACCTACAGGACGGGCGACAGCCCATCGCTTCGAACAAGGCTGTGGGAATCGAACCCACAACCGAAGTGCGACTGGCCTTTATCTCCTATCACTGGCCTACAGGAAGTCCCTGTTTAATAGAAACTAGTTTTATTATATTAAGCAGTATGATATATGAAGTATAAGTCCATTTTAGGAACCATATGTGATTAATCTCACTATAGATCGACTTATGTATATTTTTTTCTAACCTTTTGTTTGAGACAGATGGAATGACCCGTCATTCTATCACATGATCTGCTAACACTTCACGAATAACAAATTCAAATTCATTTATTTAAGAGATGAAGTGGAAATTTTTCAAGGCATGAACAACAGTGATATTGTACCAAAATAAAGTAAGTATTTATTCTAATTCAAATTTTCAACTTTAGGGAAATGATCTTGAAAACCAAAAATGTTGTCCTAGTGATCTTATACCTGATGAATCAGATGGTACCTTTTATCATCACAAATTTATGGATTTGTGATTATTGGCTTTTCCATAGCCATGTTCTCTACCACTCTCCATCAGAACATGATGGTTAGATTTCTCTTCCATATCCATATTTTCACCTATGTGGAAACCCAATGATTAGTTTATTTGGGTAACCGTTACGTTTCATACTTTTGTTTTTAAAGATTGGTTTTGATATTCCTTTTTACGATGTGGGTTTCTATTAAAGAAACTTTCGAATAGTAAACCATTTATAACCCCGACGAATTTCGAGGGCGAAATTCATTTTAAGGGGGGTAGAATGTAACAACCCGAGATTTTATGAAAAATATTCTTTTTTATTTCACTAATGTCTTGTGTTGTACGCTACACCTAAAGGAGCTTTCACAACACGCATCCTTGACTTGCCTTGCATTACACGCAATCGCGACCTTCCTCGATAGCATGTATAGTACGCAATAACGAGTTTCACTAAACAACGATATGCTATTAAGATATTATTAAAACTAGCAGTTATGAATATTAATAACCACTTTTTGAAATTTTGTAAATTTTATTTTTCAAAATGGACATCATTTATGGATTCTGAATATCGAAATTAGCTTAGGTTGAAATTTTGGTGATTTTCGGATAACTTTCATATTCTAATAAATAGTGAAAATTACTAAATTTTAATTAAAAACAGCTTTTTTAATCGAAATAATTAATAGTGATAAATTATTAATTTTTGTAGTTTTAAAGTATATTTAGAATATATTTTTACAATTTAATACAATTTTGGTCATTGGATGTAATTTCACATTTAAACTAGACATAAACAAGTGTCAATCTTTTGATAGATATTGTTTCTTAAAAACACGCTATTTGTTTTAACAGCGGGATTTAATTATAAAATTAATTAATGAAACTTATATGTTGGGAATTTTGTAAAATAGAAATCATTTTTGAATTCGGAATATCAATTATAGCTTAGGGTGAAATTTTGGCATTTTTCTGAAAAACTTCAATTTTTGATGAATAGTGAAACCACTAAGTGGTAGGTTAAAAACTGAATTTTGCATAAAACTTAATTTTACCGCTTCTGTGAATGGAATTTCGAAAATCCGAGAGACACGGTTAATATCAAGGACTAAAATGTGGTTCAATGAGATGAAAATAATTTTTGGTGAATAGTAACTTTTTACTTTTTTTACCGCGGTTAATAGTAAATAGGGTAACTAAGGGTAAATATGATATTAATATTACCCTAAAACATGTCCTAATTCTATTGGAAAAGTGTAATTCGACCAAAAACAAACTTAGGAATAAAATATGACCATTTAGGCCCACTTGGATTAGATTAGGACATTTATTATTAATTTATTTAAAGAAGGGTTAAAATAGTTAAAATAAATGTTTAATAAGTAAATCATTTTTAATATGGGGTTATACATAAGATAAATTCGATTGTAAATATTCATTAGAAAGATAAAAAGATTTACTACATGATGGTATTTTATTTGTAATTTTTAGAAATCAAATAATTTAAGTTATTTATGACACAAAGATGATGCAATAATTATCTTGTTAATGAAATATTGACATAATTGATGTTATAAACACCCAAATAAATGTAATTTGAGACTTTTTATGAATTCCAATAATTTTCTAGGTTACTATGATATATTAGTGTTGATTTAATCAACTTGGTTCGAACATATAATTCTGTTATAACTTTCACAAAAATCATATATCAAATAGTGTCAAAATTGACACAAAATAGTTTTTAAATCAAATATTATATTATTAATTGTTATTTTATTCCTAAAAATATAAGGTTAGTCCAAATGACTTAGATAAGGATATATATTTTAATAATAAACAATTTGGGGTTCGTTTGGCATGTTATAGTAAGTGTATTAACCATATAGTGAAAGAAACCAAAAAGACACGGTAAAAGTAAAATTATTTAACTTAGAGTTAAATCTAATTGATAAGGTTAAAATAAAACCCTAAACTTGTCTAAATCTTATTGGTTGATAGGATTTCGACCCATCCCCACTTTAGCTTCTAAATAAGACCCTTTGGAACCATTATAAACCGATTTTGACTTTAATATAAAATAATATTTTGAGATATTCCTAAGGTGCCCCTCTCCTCCCTTATAAAAGGACACCTCCTCCCCCTCCTCCTCACACCAATTTGAGCACTCAAGCTCGGACAACCCCTGCAAAAATCTCTTCTCCACTTCCCTAGAAACATTCTAGAGGTTCTGGTCTTCCTCAAAGACCAATTTTAGTTCCCTAAGAGGAGGTCTCAAAGAGGCGCTTCAAAGAAGAGGTAATTACCGTTACCAATTCTTTCATCTTTATTTCTTCTTCCACTTCTTCTTCTTAGGTTGTTTCATTATGAAGTAATAACATCAGTATCACTCATATACTGATATGTTATTATAAGTATGAAACAACCCTATTTCACCATCTATCCATCCTACGGAAAAAGAAATCACTGCGCGTGCGTACGTACGGAATACCGTCTCCACGCCGTGGTGTAATCTATTTTCCACCACCACCTTACATGGATGGGTATAATGGTGTAAATAATAACTATAAATAGTCATTAAAACATCATATTGATTCTGATATATTGTATAATCCACTACAATTCAATTCAATATTTATGGAAATGATATCATCGCTCGTGCGTACGTACGGACTACCGTCTCCACGACGCGATGAGATTCATTCTCCATGTTAACCATTTAAGAATGATTATAAAGTATATATAAGAAATAATAATGAAATATATGACATTATAAAGCTACTGTATTTATGTATATATATACATATGTATGTCATCTACTTACTTCCATTTCAAGACAATAAGGAAAGGAAAACAGCGTTCATGCGTACGTACGGACTACCGTCTCCATGAACGGTGTTTTTCATTTTATTTATCTACCTATTATATATATATATATATACTGAATATATATGATATATAAATCATATTTTATATTCTGGAAGTAAGTAAATCATGATATAAGTAATGATGATGTCAAGAACAACAAGTCAAAACACCTACGATAAATGAAACGATTTTACCCAAAACGCTTCTTTAACATGGAATTTACAAAAGAACGGGTAATATAATGTCATAAGTGAACCATATGTGATATCATAACAATGAATATGATTCTGTAATAAGTCAATAACATGATTTAAATCATTATACAGGAGGTTCGGACACTTACAAAGCAAGTCGGACCAAAGGTAAGGGAAATATCACAATCTCATTTTTATCCGAGATTGTTTATACTTTGGTATTTACTGGGGTGTATTTTATCATCCACATCCATGTTTCTTCAATATGTAATATTATTTCCATCCACCTACAATTGTTTAAATCCAATTTTACCCTTCGGTGAGTTTTTAGTAAAAGATATGAAAGGAATCTTTTGTCATTTTTTATACGAGGTACTTTTTGACTTTTCCGACAAAAGTACGAAGAATGTTTTTTTTAACTTATACGGCACGAACGGATTTTTACGGTTTTATAAAGCCTTATTTTCATGAACCTTCCTCCAAAATATTTCATTATTATTTTCAATAAAATCTTTTTCTTTTAAAATTGCATGATGTTTTGTGAAAAGAAATTGATTTTGAAGAAAAAAGGATATTTTCCTCAAGAATTCAATTCAAGTGTTTTATCAAAATTATTTTTCATCTAAGATAATAAAGGGTTCTGTTTCTATCCATATTTTTACATTGATTTGACTATGTTGTGATGGAATTATGTTTATGAATTCCTTTATCTTATATGAATGGTTTTATGATGTCATGTTGTTTAAGAATCCCATTTTTATTACATGGGTTATGCAATGATGTATGATTTATGATTTTGTGGTACACATAAGAAAGGATTCATTAAGAGATGGGTGGGACCTATATCTCCCTCCAATGCATTGGGTAAAGATTTTATATCTCATGAGATAGACATGGCTGGAATGGTAGGTTATACCGGTTTAGTGAAACAGGACTGAAACGAGGGTTACTCGATTCAGAAAGGGACTTTGTCCACTAAGATAGTCTTGGCAATGAGTCTTGACTAACAAGAAATTATTCCCTATGATTATGTGTGTATGCCACAAAGTTTCATGTTTTATGTTATGATTATTGGGATTTCATTTCAATACTATGATTTATCCCATGTTATGAAATTATGCTCTCTTTTGCAGGTTAAGATTTCCAAAAGTTATGTTCTTATGAATATGATGTGATTGATTTTTCTTTTGTTTACCCTTACTGAGCATTTGAGCTCACCCTTTTATGTTTTCTTTTCCCCAGGATATAAATAAAGGTTTTAGGTAAAAAAAAGGAAGATCTTTATGGTAGATGTTGAAGATCTTTCACCACGATTAGAAGATTTTATTCCGAGTTTCCAAAGACACTAAACTATTACGATCCTTGTGTGTGTGTTTTTGTTATGTACTAAGTATTCCGCAAAAGTAATGTAATGTTCATGTACGTCAAGCTTCGGGTCTCTACATGGTTCTTACTAATTCCCTCTATTCCTAATCTCCAGAAATAATTATACCATCCTCTATTACCAACTATAGTGACCTAATCCATTTACACAAAACATTACATAATTTTAAGCATAATAAAACATCATATCACAATACAAGGATCGTAAATTCGATTGTAATGGAATATTATGTACATAAAACATATAAAATTGGACTAAGAAACACTTATTCATTTAATCTTCATAATGGTATCCTTACTTCTTTTGGACCCTTAAATCTGCATAGGGTACCCAAGGGATCTCATGAATGAAGGGATGATCTAAAATACCAGTATAGGAAAAACATAAGATTAAGGCTTTAACACATGGGTTAGAGGCCATGATATAATGATATAAAATGGAATATAGAATCACAACATACAAACATGGGATCATATATAATTTGAATAATATAAATGTGGAAGAAACATAAATCCTAAATTTATCACAATTCAGGGCTCATTTCACATAGAGGATCACATGTCATGGTTAACCCCCAATACCGTTTTGCATGGTAGCACAATCCAAGGCTAACTGTCAGGAACATTGCACTAGGTAACAGAAGCCAAGGCTAACCCCCAAGACTGTTTCACATTATGTCTCATGGGACAAAACATTACCCAATGAATTGGAGTGAAAATTAATCTTGCCCATTTTATTATGTTGATGAATATTTTTTCCACAAAAATAATCATACATAATCCACCATACATAAATATATGGGTTACCCAGTGAAAGAATTTGGTATCAAATCATGACATAAATCTTGTCAAATGAACATAAAATAAATGTTTCCATGAAGGAAAGGAATTATATAATTCATGGACTATAATATGGTATAATAATAATAAATAATTATTATTTATTTCATCTTGAAGTAATAACATGAAAAAATAGTTTTTGGGAATGTTTAGTATTAAAACATTTTCGTTCAGTTAAAGGAAAATATCAAAGGTCTTTTTAAACATAAAATAGAATGATCATTTATATAAAACCAAGAGAAAAACAGGATAGTTTTCATAATAAAAATTATGGTTTTATAAAAACTATGGTTTCTGAAAAATAGATTATATAGTGTACTTGATGATGGGTAAGAATTTGGAAGATTCCCTGAAAAAGGGTTTCCTTATCGAAAAGTATTGAGGATGGAATCATTTAAAAACATGTATATCCCCGAAATAGACTTTGGGTGAATCTTGAAACATGAGTTTTTAGAATATATACAGTATTTATAAGTTATAGATAAAAATAAAAGAAAAATTCTTTTGTGTAAAAATAAATAAAGAGAATCCTGAAAGAATATAGGAGGTTCAGGTAAAATCCCTTACGGAATATTGGCATAGAATCGGGTGTACTCAAAAGGGATTAATATGATAGAAAGGGGTTTATAATATTTTATAAATCATTAGGAATGTATGGGGGAGGTGTGAAATCATCCCATGTCACTAGTAACTACACCTAAAAGGACATAACATAGAAGATATTCTTGAATAAATGTGAGAAAGATATGATCACTTACTTTAAGTTTGATGGTGTTATTTTCTTGATCGTAATGAATAGAATAATCAGATTAGGTTAATTAATTAATAATTAAAAAATCTATACATCATGTAATTGATTTATATTAAACATATTATGTTCATCCATTACCTTTTTGACGAGTTAATAGGTTTAATTTCATTGTTTGGGATCATTTGCTTCCATGGTTTTAATGATTAGTTAACTTATATTCATGTTTGTATAAACATGTATGATGAGAATGGTTGTCCAGAAATTAAGTTATACCTAATTAGTGAACATACATAAGGTTAAATGGTTATAAAATTCATGGGTTTATTTATATTTATGGTGAATCATTGTACAAAACATTAATGATAAATACTTGGACAAATTTGGTGACTTTTCTCATAACTAACTTATTTTGTATTGTTATTTTTCATCATGTGTGGAAAAGGATTCCAGAACACCATATAAGATAAAATATTTATTTAATAATATCTATCATCCATAGAAACATTTTCATGACTAGAATTGGATATGGTAATAGGAATTTTAAACTTGTTGTCCTTGAATATGATAAATTATCAAATCTCGGACGGTGTTTTCATTTCTTTTGTTAAAAGGAAGGGGAAAGGAGAGATGAAAATGAATTATACCAATTTCATGACAACATTAGAGTAAATGTATGGTACTATGTTTTTCATACCATTTGTAAGAGGATAGGTTAGGGAAGAAAATCGAACAATGTAACATGATAAGAAAATGAAAGAAATGAAAAGAGAAGTTTATGTCTTGATTTAATCTTCTTTGAGAGCCTCTTAAGGGGATAGTATTTGGTATTATAAGGAGACCAAGGGTAGTTGAACGTGGGGAAGGATCTTGGGGAGGGATTTGGGAGGAATTTAGGGAGGTTACAAGGTTTTAGAGGAGAGACAGAAGAGGGCAGTGTGGGTGGTTTTTATACTTGAGGGGAGAAGGGTTTTCTTAATTTTTTAATCATCACATTATTATTTTTCAATAAGACAATAAATAGTGATGATTAAATAATAAACAACTGTAATATATACATGTGAGTTCTATCCCAAGATTATTACATAATACATGACTCATTAAATAGTGTTTTTAACATATATTGTATATGTAGGGTAAATTACTGTATTTTACTATTCATAAAAAATCATGTATTTTTGAAAAATCCCAAAAATCACCATTACCATTTATTGGGGTATAGAATCCATAAATGAACTCCAATTTTTCAAAAATAATTTTCTAAATTTGATTAATTTAAATTTTAATTAAAATCATATTTTACTTGAAAACTATATAATTTATATCTATAACTAATTTTATAAAGTTTTCTAAAATTACAAAAGACCTTATAACATTATCTTAAAACTAGAAGACATAAAAAATATATTTTATGAATAACTTTTAATAACATAAATTTAATTTTATAATAATTAAATTATTCAGAAATTTTTTATTAAATATTTTAACTTATATAATTACCAACACAATCATATTATCAATTATAAGATGGATAAATTTTATTGATACATTCATTGGTAGGGTTACTATTTACTAGGTCGATTTATGATTCATAAGGCTCATATTAATATTCATAAGGGAAAAAATACTATTCATATGGGTCATTTACTATTCACTAAAGATTTTGTTTATATTATCAGACTCAAAACATCTTACAGATTGTAACCGTGTATCTCTGTCTTTAGTAATTCCAATCATAGAAGTGACAATATTCTGTTTAAAGGTCACATAGTACTTAGTAGTTCCCTCAATTGTGATTTCATTTGATTATATGAGATAATTATAATAAGGTAATTTCCATTTATAAAACATTTATTTCTTATAATCACCACTTCAAACAGATCAGAAGAGTCCTTCTATAAGTTTTCAATAGTATAGGATTTGAGCATTAAATTATCAATTATATCCCTATGTTGATTACATCAGATACATTTCAAATATAAGTTGATCACTATATATTTTATAAAACCCTTATAGGGAATTTTAGAATACATCACCTACTATGTAAGATAGAATCTTGATGGATAAATATTGTTTCTGCTCATAATAATTTCCCATAAATTATTTTTCTCTTAAATTACATCACGCTAAAAGGTTTTGGAATAATGTTAATGTAAGTACCCGACTCCAATTGCCCAGAGCCGGTACCTTGTTTGAATACCTTGGCATACATATAAGGAATACGAATCCCAAGTGTAACACCCTGAGATTTTATGAAAAATATTCTTTTAATTTCATTAATGTCATGTGTTGTATGCTACACCAAGATTACATTGCGCTATACGCAACACCGTATTAGCTTGCAGTATACGCAACCCTATTCTTGGATCGTGTAACACACAATTTTGATAGTAGTTATTCTACGCAACATTGAGTATATATATATATATATATTCAATATATAAATGAAATATGGTTGGATTCTGTTATACGAAACAACGAATCATTCTTACAGAACATGCAACCCTGACTTGGCTTGCATTACACGCAATCGCGACCTTCCTCGATAGCGTGTGTTGTATGCAATACTAGTTTTTACTAAACAACGATATAATATTATAATATTATTATGAACATGCCGTTATGAATAGTATTAAATAAAATTTGAATTTTATAACATTATTATTCATCTTACACATTTTCTAGAACCTGGTATATGAACAAAATAAATTTTTTGGGTAAAATAAGTATTTTTAAAAAAATGCAGTTTGGCCGCCTTTTGATGGCGCACCCACATTAAATCTAGTTTTTGACATGTTTATAAGTTCAATTTGACAAAATAAACTTCTTCTTTGGAATCAAGAAATAAAAATTTACTTTGGATAATTTTTTCATATTATTCTGGTAATAGTCATATTTTGATGAATAGTAAAAACACGCTATATTTTAATTAAAAACAACTTTTTTCATCGTAATAATTTATATGGTTAAATTATAATATTGAATGTTTTTAAAGTATAAATAGAATATATTTTTCCGTTTAATATAATTTATGTCATTAGCATTGATTTTACATTAAATTCATATGTTAAATCAATTCAATCTTTTGCAATGTTTTAATGAAAAACCCGTTTTCTTTCGACAACGGGATTAATATTAATTTAATTCATACAACTTTTTTGTATTGAATTTGGAAAAATGGATTCCATATTTGGAATCAGTGGGTCCAAAATATGTTAATAAGATACTTTTTATTTTTGGGAATTATGAATAGTAACTACAATAAATTTTATTTACCATAGTTAAAGGTAAATAGGGTAATTAATGGTAAATATAATATTATAAAATTACCCTAACACATGAAAACATTTGATTGTATGGATAAAAGTAGACCCGTATAACCTAAGGGTCGGATTAGATTCATTTTATGGACTTTTGACCATGAAAATAATTTAATTATTATTAAAACCAAAGAAAGTGACAACATGTTACTCTCTTAAATCTTATAAGTATAATAATTTTAATTTAGTGATGAAAATCATAGAAATTCGAACATGAATAGTCTACAGAAATCTAATAAAATTATCTACATCATGAGAATTTATTTAGAATTTTTAGGGATTAAATAATTGTCATTAATGGTGATACATTAATGATACAGAAATTATTTATTAAGTGGAAAATAAGTAATATAGTTTTTATTGAAATAATAATACCCATTAAAAGGCCCAAAAACCTGACAAAAACTTATTGGTAGGGTATATCTACACCTTAATCATCCAATGACCTAATATATAACCGTTTGGAGCCTTATAAAAGTGATTATGACACTTATATTATTTTTTTAGTGATGCCAAAGTTGTCACCTTCATTATTTAATAAATATAACAATTTAAATATTGTGATTTTAAGATGATAAATTCGAGTAAAAGTATTATTGTAAAATTTAATATATTTATCTTCATCATATGATTTTATTTTTAATTTTATGAAACAAATCAGTATATTAAATAATTATACAAAAATGTTGTAATAATTATTTTATTAAGAGATAAACCAAATAAATGGTTTTTAAAATAAAAAAATAAATATTATATGAACTATTTAATGTGATCGACTAATTTTATAGAAACATATGACCTTTTATGAATCTATTAAAGATTTTAGTTCGAACATATCAACTGTATATAGTTTATTTAAATTCAAATAAATGAATGGTGTCAAAATTGACACTATTGTTATTTTATAATAATAACATATTATAACATTGTTTAAAAATCAAAAAATTATTTAAAAATTATAAATTTAAATTTATATGGTCTATAATGTTATAAATTAGCCAATTATGGAATTTCACAACAAATAAGTAATTATTTTTTATAATTTAAAATTTAGAATTTTATTACCACAAATAAACTTAAATAGATTAAATAAGAATAAATAAAAATGATAAGTTTTAAAATAAGATCCAGAAATGTCTAACTTTTATTGGTTGATTAGATTAAAACCCTATCTCATATAATATTCGAATATGAGTCATTTTTGGAGTTTTTTTATGTGGGGTTAGATTTATTATAAATTAATATTTTTAAGAATTCCAAAGGTGCCCCTCTCCTCCCTTATAAAAGGGCACCTCCCCCCTCTCCTCCTCACACCAATTTGAGCCTTCACGCTCGGAAAAACCCTGCCCATTTCACTTCCCCACTTCCATAGAAACATCCAAGAGGTCATGGTCTTCTTCAAAGACCAAGTTTAGTGCCCTAAGAGGAGGTCTCAAAGAGGCGCTTCAAAAAAGAGGCAATGTCTGTTACCGATTCTTTCAACTGTATTTCTTCTTCTACTTCTTCTTCTTTAGTTGTTTCATTATTAATTAATAATATAATTATCACTCATATAATGATATGTCATTATAATTATGAAACAACCCAATTTCACCATCTATCCATCCTACGGAAAACGAAATCACCACGCATGCGTACGTACGGAATACCGTCTCCACGCCGTGGTGTAATATGTTTTTCCACCAACACCTTACATGGATGGGTATAATGGTGTAAAGAATAATTATATATGGTTATTATAAAATCATACTAACTCTGATATATTATACCATCCACTCGAATTCTATAATTATGGGAACGATATCATCGCTCGTGCGTACGTACGGACTACCGTCTCCACGACGTGATGAGATTCGTTCTCCATGATTAACCATACATGAATGATCATAAAGATTATATAATGAATAATAATGAAATATATGAAATAATAATTCTAATATATTTATGTGTATATATATATGTATATATTTCATCTATTTAGTTTCATTCAATTCAATAAGGAAACGAAAACATCGTCCATGCGTACGTACGACCTACCGTCTCCATGAACAGTGTATTTCATTCATTTTATCGATCTATAATATATATGTATATGATGAATATATATTATATATAAATCATGTTTTACATTCTAGAATTATGTAAATCAGGATATAAGTAATAATATCAAGAAACGACAAGTCAAAACACATACGATAAATGGAATGATTTTACCCAAAACACTGCTTTAACATGGAATTTACAAAAGAACAGTTAATATAAAGTCATAAGTGAAACATATATGATATAATAACAATGAATATGACTCTGTAATAAGTCAATGACATTATTTAAATCATTATACATGAGGTTCAGATACGTACAAAGCATATCAGACCTAAGGTAAGGGATAATTGTGCAAATCTCATTTTTATCCGAGATTGATTATTCGTAAGTAATTAATGGGGTTATTTCTATCATCCATGTCCATGTTTTATAAAAGTGTATTCATGTACGTTTAAAGTCATTTTTACCCATTCTTGACTTTTACTACATGGTATGTAAGGGATATTTCTTTTGTTTACGTTACGAGGTACTTTTTTACTTTTCCGACAAAAGTACGAGAAGAATGTTTTTTTAACTTATACAGCATGAACGGATTTTTACAGTTTTATAAAGCCTTATTTTCATGAAGATTACTCTAAAATATTTTATTACTATTTTCAAAAAAATATACTTCTTTTAAAATTTCATGAAGTTTTGTAAAAAGAAATTTATTTTGAAGAAGAAAAGATATTTTCCTCAAGAATTCATTTCAAGTGTTTTATCAAAACCATTTTTCATCTAAGATGACATTATTTCAAATGTTTCAAGTATAATGTCTCTATGATTTAAATGGTTTCACTTTTCTTATTATGAAATGATATCCATTTCTTTTATATTGATTATGTGATGATGAGATGATGTTTATGAAACCCATTTTATTTATTGGGTTATTATGAATGATGTATGTTTATTTTGTGGCACAAGTAAAAATTATTTCATTATGAGATGGGTGGGACCTATATATCCCTCCAATGCATTGGGTAAAGATTTATATCTCATGAGATAGACATGGCTGGAACGACAGGTTAAACCGGTTCAGTATTACAGGACTGGAACGAGGAGCGAACTCGATTCAGAAAGGGACTTTGTCCACTAAGATGGTCTTGGCATCAATGCCTTGGCTACTATGGAAATCATTACATGTGCTTAATGGATGCCACAATTACATGTCTTATTCCCATGCTATTTTATCATGTTTTATGTTCTATTATGATCTATGCCTTATTTACTTCTTTGTTTTATGTCGTTGCTCAAGATTTTGATGTTTAAACATTATGTTCATGTTTTTAAGTTCAAATGTATATGGTATGCTTTATTTTATCCATGATTACCCTTAATGAGTATTTCAGATCACCTTTTTTATGTTTTATTTTCCCCCAGGATCAAAAGACATGTTTTAGGTAAGGAAACAAAAAGTGGATGATCTCTTTTGAGAGATGTCGAAGATCTTTCACCACGATTAGTAGATTACGTTCCATGTTTCCAAGGACACTAAACTATTACGATCCTTGTGTGTCTGTTTTTGTTATGTGTTAAGTATTCCTCAAAAGTAATGTAATTTCCATATACTTCAAGCTTCGGGTCTCTACAGTTGGTATCAGAGGAAAGGCTTAGTCAACCTTTGGAAACTAGGATGCGAAAACGTTAGTGAAATCCCTAGAGATATTTCTAAGGTATGTCTAGTGATGTCCCTAAGGTTAAGTATACGTATAGGATATAGTCCTAAAACTATGATAACGATCTTAGAATTAAACCTAAGATGTTAGATGTCGAATTTACTCCCCCTTGATTATGTTATTTTCCTTGTATGATTTTTTCCTCTCACAGAATTCTTTTTGTGTTTTAATCAATGGAGGGAACCAGAAGGAATTCAGTTAACATTGAATCCAATGGAAAAATTGGTGACTATGAGAAACAAAATTGCATAATGCGTAGAGAGAAAGATATTGTGATTATGCTGAATCAGTCATCACGATATATGATTAACATGGTGAAATTTAGTGGTATGCCTAATTCATTAAATAAAGGGAATATAGACTTTTATGCATGTTTGCATGTTAAGGATCTTAACGAAAGGAAGATTGAGATTTCTAAAGAAGGGAATAAAAACCATGAGGAATACCTCAAATGGAGGGACATATGTTATCTATGTGGAGAAAATGGTCATTGAGTGACAGACTGTTATGGAGTTCAATGTCTGATTTTTGGACAACATGGGCATTACCCAACTCAATGTTGTGACCTAAATAGTTACTTTTAAATCAAGGAAGGACTTATTCCAGGATAATCATTGAAGAGGACGGATTAAAGTGTTTATGTATTGGTATTCAATAATAATGTGGTTGAGGTAATTTTATGGTATATTGGAATATTTTTTGTATTAGTCTATTGTGGTTTTCAATAATTTTATGGTACCGGTAACCATGAAAAGTGATTCAAATATTTTTTAAAGCAGATGATATGTGCATAATGAAGGGATAGGGAGAAAATGAAATGTTTGACAGTATTTAATAGCTCATGATTGATATAAGGACTAAGTGATATCATGGTTTGAGTATATAGAATTTTGAGGTTTTTTGGTATGTGGAAAGTTATAACTTTTATCTGCATTCATGTTTTCACTAAGGTTCAATGGGTATTCATTTCTCAAGAGAATACATGATTAAGGCCTTCGAATGTTTGGAATGTGACCAACAAGACATATCATATGATATATGGGGATCAACGATGGTATTCAATCTCTGGTAATCATTTTCACTATATTATGAGAGTGGATTGCAGTATTATGGATAAGCCTAAATATTGGAATGGATTATGTTGGACATAAGTTAGTATTGTTTAAGGATAGAATTTTTTTCGATATTATTGATGGGATGTTATAGTAATATAGTTTTAGAAAAAGGACACCCTGCAGGACCGGCGACATCCCATCGCGTCGGACAAAGCTGTGGGAATCAAACCCACAACTGAAGTGCAACTGGCCTTTATCGCCTACCACTGGCCTACAGGAAGTCCCTTGTTAGTAGAAACTAGTTTTATTTTATTAAGTGGTATGATATATGAAGTATAAGTTCATTTTTGGAACCATATACGATTAATCTAACCATAAGATGGAATATTAACTTTTGCTAACCTTTTTTTTGAAAGAGATGGAATGACCCGTCATTCTATCACATGATCTGCTAACACATCACGAATAATAAATTCAACTTTATTTCTTTAAGGTATGAGGTGGAAATTGTTCAATTCACGAACAACAGTGAGATTGTACCAAAATCATGCAAGTATTTCTTTTAATTCACCAACTTTAGGGAAATTATATTGAAAACCAAAAATGTTGTCCTAGTTCCCTTTTATCCGATGAATCAAATGGTACCTTAGATCATCACGAACCAATAGCTTTGTGATTGTCGGCATTTTCATAGCCATGTTCTCTACCACTCTCCATCAGAACTTGATGGTTACATTTTTCTTCCATATCCATATTTTTCACCTATGTTCTCCTACGTGGAAACCCAGTGATGAGTTAATTTGTGTAACCGTTACATTTCATACTTTAGTTTTTAAAGCCATGTTTTGGTATTTCTTTTTACGATGTGGGTTTCTATTAGACAAACTTTCGAGTAGTAAACCATTTATAACCCAGACAAATTTCAAGGGTGAAATTCATTTTAAGGGGGTAGAATGTAACACCCTGAGATTTTATGAAAAATATTCTTTTAATTTCATTAATGTATTGTGTTGTATACTACACCAATATTACCTTGTGCTATACGCAACACCGTATTAGCTTGTAGTATACACAACACTATTCTTGGATCGTGTTACACTCAATTTTGATAATAGTTATTCCACACAACATTGAGTATATATATATATTAAATATATAAATTAAAAATGGATGGATTCTGTTATACGAAACAACGATGTATTCTTGCACAACACGCAACCCTGACTTGGCTTGCATAACATACAATCGCGACCTTCCTCGATAGCGTGTGGTGTACGCAATACCGGGTTTTACTAAAAAACAATATATTTTTATAATATTGTTATGAACTATCCGTTATGAATACTATTACCTAAATTTTGAATTTTATAACATTATTATTCATCTTACAAATTTTCTAGAACATTGTATAAGAACAGAATAAATTTTTCGGGTAAAATAAGTATTTTTCAAAAAATGAAGTTTTGCCGCCTTTTGATGGCGCACCCACTTTAAATATAGTTTTTGAAATGTTTATAAGTTTAATTTGAAAAAATAAAATTCTTCTTTTCAATAAACAAAAAAAATTTCTTTTTATAAATTTTTCATATTATTCTGGTAACGTTCATATTTTGATGAATAGTAAAAACACGCTATATTTTAATTAAAAATAACTTTTTTCATCGCAATAATTTATATGGTTAATTTATAATATTGAATGGTTTTAAAGTATAAATAGAATACATTTTTACCATTAAATATAATTTATGTCATTAGCATTGATTTTACATTAAATTCATTGGTTTAATCAATTCAATCTTTTGCAATGTTTTAAAGAAAACCCCATTTTCATTCGACAACGGGATTAATTTTAATTTAATTTCTGAAAATTTTGTGTATTGAATTGGAAAAATGTATTACATATTTGGAATTAGTGGGTCCAAATTATGTTAATAAGCAACTTTTTATTTTTGGGAATTATGAATAGTAACTACTGTAAATTTTATTTACCATAGTTAAAGTTAAATCGGGTAATTAAGGGTAAATATAATATTATAAAATTATCCTAACACATGAAAAAATTCTACTGGATGGATAAATGTAGACCCATATAACCTAAGGGTCTGATTAGATTCATTTTATGGACTTTTGACCATGAAAATAATTTAATTATTATTAAAACCAAAGAAAAAAGTGACAACATGTCACTCTCTTAAATCTTATAAGTATAATAATTTTAATTTAGTGATAACCATCATAAAACTTAGAAAATGAATAGTCTCCAGAATGATCATAAATTTATCTACATCATGAGAATTTATTTAGAATTTTTAGGGATTAAATAATGGTCATTAATGGTGATACATTAATGATATAGAAATTATTTATTAAGTGGAAAATAAGTAATATAGTTTTTATTGAAATAATAATACCCCTTAAAAGGCCCACAAACCTGACCAAAACTTATTTTTAGTGTATATATACACCTTAATCATCCAATGACCGAATATATAACCGTTTTGAACCTTATAAAAGTTATTATGAAACTTATATTATTTTATTTTAAATGATGCCAAAGTTGTCACCTTCATAAGTTAATAAATATAACAATTTGAAGATTGTGATTTTAAGATGATAAATTCGAGTAAAAGTATTATTGTGAATGGTAATAGATTTAGCTTCATAATAGGATTTTGTTTTTAATTGTTATGAAACAAATCATAATATTAAATAATTATACAAAAATGTTGTAGTAATTATTTTATTAAGAGATAAACCAAATAAATGGTTTTCAAAATAATAAAATAAATATTATATGTACTATTTAATGTGTTCCACTAATTTTATAGACACATATGACCTCATATGAATCTATTAAATCTTTTTGTTCAAACATATCTTTTGTATATATTTTATTTAAATTCAAATAATTGAATGGTGTCAAAATTGACACTATTGTTATTTTATATAAATAACATATTATAAAATTGTTTAAATATCACAAAATTATTTAAATATTATAAATTTAAATTTATATGGTCTATAATGTTATAAATTTACCGTGTATGGAAAATTAAAAACAAATAAGTAATTATTTGTTATAATTTAAAATTTAGAATTTTATTACCACAAATAAACTTAAATAGATTAAATAAGGATAAATCAAAATGTTAAGGTTTAAAATAAGATCCAAACATGTCTAAAATTGATTGGTTGATGAGATTACAACCCTATCTCATCTAATATTCGAATATGAGTCATTTTTGGAGTTTTTTTAAGTGGGGTTAGATTTATTTTAAATTTATATTTTTAAGAATTCCAAAGGTGCCCCTCTCCTCCCTTATAAAAGGGCACCTCTTCCCTCTCCTCCTCACACCAATTTGAGCTTTCACGCTTGGTCAAACCCTGACCATTTCACTTCCCCACTTCCATATAAACATCCTAGATGTCCTTTTCTTCTTCAAAGATCAATTTTAGTGCCCTAAGAGGAGGTCTCAAAGAGGCGCTTCAAAGAAGAGGTAATGTATGTTACTGATTCTTTCAACTTTATTTCTTCTTCTACTTCTTCTTCTTTAGTTTTTTCATCATGAAGTAATAACATCAGTATCACCCATATACGGATATATTATTATAAGTATGAAACAACCCTATTCCACCATATATCCATCCTACGGAAAATGAAATCACCGCGCGTGCGTACGTACGGAATACCGTCTCCACGTCGTGGTGTAATTTATTTTTCCACCAACACCTTACATGGATGGGTATAATGGTGTAATGAATAATTATATATGGTTATTATAACATCATACTGATTCTGATATATTATACCATCCACTCCAATTCTATAATTATGGGAACGATATCATCGCTCGTGCGTACGTACGGACTACCGTCTATACGACGCGATGAGATTCATTCTCCATGATTAACCATAAATGAATTATCATAAAGTTTATATAATGAATAATAATGAAATATATGAAATAATAATGCTAATAGATTTATGTATATATATATATATATGTATGTCATCTATTTAGTTTCATTCAGTTCAATAAGTAAACGAAAACAACGTTCATGCGTATGTACGACCTACCGTCTCCATGAACGGTGTATTTCATTCATTTTATCGATCTATAATATATATGTATATGATAAATATATATTATAAATAAATCATGTTTTACATTCTGGAATTATGTAAATCAGGATATAAGTAATAATATCACGAAACGACAAGTCGAAACACATACAATAAATGGAATGATTTTACCCAAAACACTGCTTTAACATGGAATTTACAAAAGAACGGGTAATATAAAGTCATATGTGAAACATATATGATATCATAACAATGAATATGACTCTGTAATAAGTCAATGACATTATTTAAATCATTATACAAGAGGTTCAGATACGTACGAAGCATATCGGCCCTAAGGTAAGGGATAATTGTGCAAATCTCATTTTTATTTGATATTGCTTATTCGTTAGTATTTACTAGGGTTATTGCTATCATCCGTGTACATGTTTTATAAAAGTGTATTCATGTATGTTTAATGTCATTTTTACCCATTCTTGACTTTTACTACATGGTATGTAAGGAATCTTTCTTTTGTTTACGTTATGAGGTTCTTTTTGACTTTTCCGACAAAAGTATGAGAAGAATGTTTTTTAAACTTATACGACACGAACGGATTTTTACAGTTTTATAAATCCTTATTTTCATGAATATTCCTCCAAAATATTTCATGTCTATTTTCAAAAAAATATCCTTCTCTTAAAATTACATGACGTTTTGTAAAAAGAAATTGATTTTGAAGAAGAAAGGATATTTTCCTCAAGAATTCATTTCAAGTGTTTTATCAAAACCATTTTTCATCTAAGATAAAATTATTTCATATGTTGCAAGTATAATATCTCTATGATTTACATGGTTTAACTTTTCTTATTATGAAATTATATCCATTTCTTTTATATGGATTATGTGATGATGGTATGATGTTTATGAAAACCATTTTATTTATTGGGTTATTATGAATGATGTTTGTTTATTTTGTGGCACAAGTAAGAATTATTTCATTATGAGATGGGTGGGACCTATATCTACCTCCAATACCTTGGGTAATGATTTATATCTCATGAGATAGAGATGGCTGGAATGGAAGGTTAAACCGGTTCAGTATTACAGGACTGGAACGAGTAGTGAACTCGATTCAGAAAGGGACTTTGTCCACTAAGATGGTCTTGGCAGCAATGCCGTTGCTACTATGGAAATCATTAAATGTGCTTAATGGATGTCACAATTACATGTCTTATTCCCATGATATTTTATCATGGTTTATGTTCCATTATGATCTATGCCTTATTTACTTCCATGTTTTATGTCGTTGCTCAAGATTTTGATGTTTAAACATTATGTTCATGTTTTTAAGTTCAAATGTATATGGTATGTTTTATTTTATCCATGCTTACCCTTACTGAGCATTTGAGCTCACCCTTTTTATGTTTTATTTTCCCCTAGGATCAAAAGAAAGGTTTTAGGTAAGGAAACAAAAACAGGAAGATCTCTATTGGGAGATGTTGAAGATCTTTTACCACGATTAGAAGATTGTGTTCCATGATTCCAAAGACACTAAACTATTACGATCCTTGTGTGTCTATTTTTGTTATGTATTAGGTATTCCGAAAAAGTAATGTAATTTCCATGTACATCAAGCTTAGGGTCTCTACACTGAAGGATCGAGTAGATTAGTATTATTTGAAACAAGATACATACATAAGATCAATATTATAACTTGAAGAGAAATTCAACACGGAAACTCCTTAGACAACACCCATATCTCCAAGGTTATTTCAGCATGTCATTCATAAAACAATTCTTCATGTCCAGAAAAAAATGATACATAAGAATGGGGTGATCTAAAATACTAAGTAATAGTAATCAATATAGAAAAATATAGTATAAACATAAGACATGATGCATAATTTAAAATACACGCCTTTAATAATAAACTTGAACACATTATTTTAGGAAAATGAGCAGAGTAAATAATGCCATAATAAAACATAATCATGGGTATTCTACTAATTGAATAACCCCATGAAATATCAATATCTGAACTCATAATGATGTAATTCATAATGCCATACATTCTGAACTATTTTTCCAAGACATCGGCCAAGACTTTTAATGATTAATGCCTCTTCCAAAATGCATATCACATTGGGAAAGGCCTCCGACAATTCCTCATCTAGTGTTCTCATGAGACATACTGATGCATTGAGGTCATATAGCAGACCCTCCATGTCACATAATAAGTCTAATGGATTACTCATATGAGCGGAGATAAACATAAACAACATATACATTCATATCGAATCTATCATAAGAAATGTAACTAACTTCCCCCAATTATTGAACACAAACACTAACCATTAAGAATAATATGGTGAATGGTTTTAGGATAGATCATCCAAAATAAAGTTTTTCATAAACCATTATATAAAATATGGTATATGACATCATAAATGATTTACCCCAACAATACATAAGAATCAATAAGAGTGTTGAATCAAACGAGAATAATCTTCTAAAATCATTAAGCAATTCTTGTGATAAATACTCTTCTCTTTTGAAAAGAAGAGTTCTTTTGGAAAAATATTTTTATAAAACCAGAAGTAAAGTAAGATATTATTTTATGATAAACTGAGTTTTTTTAGAAGGATAATGGTTTCCAAAAAAAATATTATAGCTTGCCCTTGAAAATAGAATTGAATTTGAGAAATTCCCTTATATCAGGCTTGTATTTTTGGAAATATTTTTGAGAGATCCTTTTAAAACATGTAACTATCAACAAAATAGGGAATATTTCTTGTTGGTTTATATATATATATAATACTCAAACAAAAGTTATGAGGAATATATAACAATAAATAATAATTTCATCAAGGAAATTATACAATAAAAGTAACCTGAATGAAAATGGATGTTCGGGTGGAAAAACCCTTACCTTAACTCCAAACGTGTTCCGCTCTTGTACTTAAGCTCCTGGAATATTAAATTATACTTGTTAATAACTTATTAAATAACCTATTAGACATTTATCTAGTTTGACAAAATTCTGTTCAGTTTAATTATGTCTCTATTGATATGTTATTGTATTGAATTTCGTCATTCTGGAGTGTTTGTTTCCTTTATTTTCATATTCATTTCACTTGTTTTTAAGTAATGAAGTTCATGTGGAATGGTTATAAATATCTAGTATTGGAATTATATATTATTAATTAACATAAATATTTAATAATGGTAAATTTATATCATTTGGTTACATGTAATTAGGATAAATCATTTGATGACAACCACTTCGATTATTCGACGGTATTTGGAATATTCTGAACTTCTTTTGTCATATAAAATAATTATATATACATTTTCTCATTCCTGAATATTAATTAGTTTATAAAACATATATTCTAGTCTGATTGAACCATGAATATGGTTTCATGATAAGTAATGATGATGAAATTGAAGAACGAAACTTCGTCTTCCAAGAAGGTTATAAATCAAAACCTCATGGACTTCGATTTCGTTTATAAAAATAGAAGGGAGGGAGTAAGAATATTTATTATGGTCCTTCCATTAACATGATATAAATCTAGTATATAGATGTTACTAAAGTTATAATGATCATTTGGACAGATGAGATGAGGAGAGGATAGCAAAAGAAGATAAATTGAAATGAAACCAAATGAAATAGAATGGTGCTTTACCTCTTGAAATAACCTCCATGAGAAACTTCTTCAGGGAAGGGCTTTGTACTTTTGGAAAGACCAGACGATTCATGAACGTGGGGAGAGACTGGGGAAGGGTAATTGGGCAGAACAATGAGGAGATTCAAGGCTTAGAGGACTGAAGAGAAGAGGGATTGGTGAGGGGGTTTTATAGTGGAGGAGAGGAGTAAATTTTCAATATTTAATACATTATTTTATTATTTCCCACAAGACAACCAATAGTGTGGTTTCATGTGACCCCTAATAGTAATAAGTTCATTTGAGTTCGAACCAAGGGGCCTTGAATCAATTGTGATGTAATAAATAGTGTATTTAACTAATAATTTTTATATACGGTATTTTATGGTATTTTACTATTCATAAAAAATTCATGAATTTATGAAAAATCCCAAAACTTTACCCCTACCATTTTTCGACGTGTAGAATTAAATAGTGAAATCCATTATTCAAACATAATTTTCTAAATATTTTTAATTTAATTTTTAAATAAGGTCATAGTTAATTCGAAATATAACAATCTTTATGTGCAATTATTTTTATGTGACATTGAAAAATTAATTAAGATCCCATTATCATATTGCCTTAAGAAAATAAAATAATATTATTATTTAATATTCATAAGGGTCATATTACTATTCATATTATTATTCATAAGGGAATGTTACTATTCACCAAAAATCATGTTTATTCTATCAGACTCCAAATGACTTACTGAACACAATTCTAGATGACCATTTTTTGAAATTCAAAACATAGAAGAGGAAAATTTGTGTTTAATGGATAGGTTATAAAATTTAATTATATATTTATTTTCAAAACCTTGGGGTGTTACATTCTCCCCTACTTACAAAAAAATTGTCCTCAAAATTCACAGATTATTACCTAAAAAAACTGGGTATGTCCTTAACAGAAGCTCCTCAGGCTCCCATGTTGCTTCCTCCATCGTATAGTTCCTCTATATAACCTTTACCAGTCTTGTCATCCGATTTCTCAATAATTATTCTCTAGTATCAAGAATCTTGATAGGCTCTTCACAGTAAGATAGATCGGGATCAAGTTCCACTTTTTCCTAACTGAGTACATGTGTTGGGTCTAGAATGTACTTTCTTAACATTGACACGTGGAACACATTGTGAACCTTGGAGAGACTTGGCGGCATTTACAAATGGCAATCTATAGCTCCAATTCAGTCTAGAATTTCCAAAGGTCCGATGTACCTGGGACTTAATTTTCCCTTCTTACGGAATCGTATAATACCCTTCCGTAGAGATACCTTTAAGAAAATGTGATAACCTTCTTGAAATTCCAAATCCATCCTTCAGTTATCAGCATAGCTCTTTTTCCTACAGAGATCTATTTTGATATGGTTATGAAAAATATTCACCTTTTTAATTGTTTCTTTAACAAGTTCAGGGCCCCTGAGCTTTCTCTCACAAACATCATCCCAGTTAGTTGGTGTATGACATCACCTCCCATATAATGCTTCATAGGGAGCCATCTATATACTTGAATGGAGGCTATTGTTGTAGGAAACTTCTATGGGAGGTAAATACTGAACCCACATGACTTCAAAATAAAGTGAACAATACATCAACATGTCTTCCAATGTTTGAATAGTCCATTCTAATTGTCCATCAGTTTGTGGGTGGTATGCAATGCTCAAACGAAGAACAATATCTTGGGCCTTCTGAATACTTTTCCAGAATCTTGATGTAAAACATGGATGACGATCAGAAATAATCGATAGGGGTACTCAATGATGTCTTACAACTTCATTAATATATAATCTTGTTAGACGTTCAAGTGGTAGAACTTCTATTATAGCAAGAAAATGTTCTGACTTGGTAAGATGATCAACAATGACACATATTTCATCGTTCCTTCTAGGAGTCTTTGGTATTCCCATGACAAAGTCCATCGTGATATTATACCATTTCCACTCAGGTATGGAAAGAGGTTGCAATACTCCTCCAGGCTATTTCCTTCTAGCTTTCACATGTTGAAAAACCATATATCTTGACACAAAATCAGAAATCTCCTTCTTCATGTTGTCCCACCAAAAATGTTCCTTCAAATCACTATACATACTAGTGCCACCAGGGTTTATAGAGAAATTGGAACTATGAGCATAATCCAATAATTCCCCTTTTAGATCAGGTATATGAGGAACACAATGTCTCTTCCAAGTTTTCAAAATTCCATCTTCATATACAAAGTCACTCAATCTCCCATCATTCAAAGATTTAATCTTCTTTTAAAACTCCTCATCATCAGACTGATAACTTTTTATCCTTTCTAGTAATTATGGTTTTTGAACCATTTGAAACAGCATTGATGCTTCTCCTTCTATTGTTATTCCCATATCCATCGTTACTAGATCCATGAAAATAGGATCCCTTTCAACTCTCATCTGGTTCAAAACTCCATGAGCTTTTCTACTCAAATCATCTACCACCTTATTTACCTTCCCCAAGTGGTAGTGTATCATGACATCATAATCCATGAGTAGTTCAAGCCATCTCTTTTTCCTCTTGTAGAGTTCTTTCTGTGAGAAAATATACTTCAAACTCTTGTGATCAGTATAAATCTCATATTTTTCACCATTTAGATAATGTCTCCATTTCTTCATAGAAAAGATTACATTAGCTAACTCAATATGATGAGTAGGATAGTCTGGCTCATGAATTTTTAGTTGTCGTGATGCACAAGCAATAACCCTATCATTTTTCATAAGGACACAACCAAGTTCTTTCTTTGAAGCATCACTACAAATAACAAACCCCCCATTCCCCGATGGTAGAGTCAGTATAGTAACATTGGATAATATTACCTTCAGTTCTTCGAAACATGATTCACAATCTTTTGTCCAAAAAAATTTAACCCCTTTACGTGTGAGCTTCATTTACAGGTTAGCCAATCAGGAAAAATTCTGCACGAAATGCCGATAATAACCTCCAAATCCAAAAAAACTGCATACCTCAATTTTGTTTCTTGGCTTGGGCCAATATTAGATTTTCTCTGAATTTTCATGATCAACTAGGATTCCATCCTTGGAGATAATACAGCCATGAAAAGAAATCTCTTGAATCCCAAATTCACAATTGCTAAACTTCCCATATAATTCATGTCTTCTAAGAGTCTTCAGGATAATGCACAAGTAATTTTCATGATCATAGTAGCTTTTGGAGTATAACAATATATAATCAATAAATACTACTAAAAAGTAATCTATATATTCTTTAAAAACTCTGTTCATTAGATCAATGAAGACAGAGGGTTCATTGGTCAATCCAAAAGGCTTCACTATCTTATGAATATCTTCGTTACTCACATGCAACTGATGATATCCTGATCGATGGTCAATCTTTGAAAAGTATTGAGCTCCATGATGTTGGTCCAAAAAATCATCAATCTAGGGAAAATGATACATATTAATTATTACAATAGCATTGATTTCCATGTATTCAATGCAAAGCATCATAGATCCATCTTTCTTCTTGACAAAAAGGACAGGGGCTCCCCATGGAGAAACACTCGGGTGAATAAATCCCTTATTACTCAATTCATCTAGTTGTTTCTTTAGTACCACAAATTCCACAGTGTTCATTCTATAAGGGGTCTTCGATATGGGCCTTGAACTAGGAATTAAATCAATGAAAAACTCAATTTATAGTTCTAGAGGATGTGCTGGTAAATCATTGGGAAACACATCAACATATTCTCTCAAAATAGGTATATCCTCTATTTGAACATTCCTTTCCCCACCCACAGTTATTTCATTCTCTTCCTCCCCAATAATTGCATTTAGTTGAGCTACTGGGTGTGGATCTAGATAAGAATCAGGTGGTGGAGATTCTGCTCTGAAGATAAGGTGTTATTTATCATCATCATCAAAAAATTTAACCTACTTATTCTTACAATAAATTTTTTAATCATGGTCTGAAAGACAATCCACAGTGAGGATTATATCAAATTCAATGATGGGTATGACGATACGATCAGCAGATAAAGAACATTTATATACCTTAATGGGAACTGATTCACAGAAATTTGTATAAATGATACTTCCTTTAGGAGTTTTGACTGACAAATCCATTGTTAAATAAAATTGTAAATATCTAATTTTATTAGCAAACATGGAAGATATGAAACTATGTGATGATCCGGAATAGAATAAAGAATTGGATAAACTTGAGGAAACAATTAAAGCACCTTCCACTATATCATTAGGAACATCAACCTCTGCAGTTGTGATTGTACAAGCTTGTCCCTAATCCATTAGCTTTTTCTGTTGCATGTTTCCTTGATGTTTTGGACAATCATTAGCATAGTGCCCCATCTCCTGAAAATTATAGAATCAACCATCATTGGATTCCTTCTTTCCTTTGTAATCACCAGAAAGATGGCCTTTCTGACCACATTTATATCATTCTCCTTTTCCTTTTAAGCACGCACTGCGGTTTTTCCTTCCACAATTGTCACATGGTGGAAATTCCACTCTTCCCTTCTTCTATGTTTCCTTATTTCCTATCCCAGGGTTTTCAACACCCTTGTTTGTTTCTTGCTTTCCCACAAAGTAATAAGACATAGATAATTCCTTTTTTTGTCTCGATGGTACATGAAACAATATCCTCATATGATGAAATACATTGGGAGACTAGTTCCCGCCGGAGGAGTGAATTTAGGCCGTCAATGAATTGGTCAATTTTTCTTCTAGGATTTTGTATTAGTCTACAACATGACTTGCTAATCTAGTGAAGTTATATTTGTACCTTGCAACATTATCATCTTCCTTCTGCCTCAGATTCAATAATTTTCTCTCTATATCTACTCTCTACTCATGAGGGAGATATTTTTCTATGAATATTTCCTTAATATCCTTCCATTCCATTTCATCTACCTCTTCCACCACCTTTGTGTTTTGGATTAATGAATACCACTGATCTGCATCTCCCGATAGAGGATATACTGACATGACAACCTTCTCTCTTTCATTACATCCCAAAGATCGAAATATCTTCTAAAGGGAACATATCCACTGCTCTTCTACAAACGGGTTTCTATTCCCATTGAATGATGGAGGCTGTTGTCGCATAAAGAGATCTAGCATGGCTCCTCCACATGGTGGATCCAGATGCTCTATACGGGTATGTTTATTATTCAGAACCTAAGTACTTTGTCCCATTATAGTTATGATTTGATCAGCACCAGTCATAGTACTAGAGCCAGCATCATTTTCTTGCGTCGGACGAAAATCCCTTCTGGGGACACGTGCATTTGTGCAATTTCTATTTCGTCCACTAGGCATGATATCTAGATAATGCAATACACAATATTATGTTTGGAATCATAATGTATAATCTTAACTTAAAAATACTCAGAAAAATTGAGATCCTACTCATGGCTAATCCTATATTCAGAAAAATGGTTTCTTTGAGTAGTATTTTACATTTCAATCCATCATAATGGATTTTAACGAAAATGTGAATTATCCTAAGAATATCACCTGGGAGTGTCATAACCCAAAGTGAAGCAGAGACCATTGTTGTGCACCAGTTCCTATTTGATTCTAGCTCAAAGTGGTGTTTTCAGGTTTACCCCTAGATACATCGGTACCAGAAACGCCTCTACCTTCTGGTATCTAGACAGGGATGTATTTCTTGAAAGATCCACATAATCTATTCGTTGCCAAAATACCAGGACGTTATTCTATATATATCCTAAACGACTAACTTCTCTTCCCTAATTCTATGTATTCTAAATCTAGTTTCCATGTATTCTACTGAACTTCCTCTGATACCGATTGTAAGGACCGCACCCCAATAGCCTGGAGCTAGTGATTTGTTTGATTACATTGGCATACATACAAGGAATACGAATCATGAAGGATTGAGTAGTTTAGTATTATTGGAAACAAGATACATACATAAGTTCAATATTACAACATGAAGAGAAATACAACATGGAAAATTTTTAGACAACACCCATATCTCTTAAGTTATTTCAGCATGTCATTCATAAAAAACATCTTCATGTCCTGAAAAAAATGATACATAAGAAAGGGGTGAGCTCAAACACTCAGTAAGAGTAAGAAATAATGTGCAATATAGTATAAACATATGACATGGTGCATAATTGAAAACACATTCCTTTAATAATAAACTTGAACACATTATGGCAGGAAAATGAGTGAAGTAAATAATGCCATAATAAAACATAAGCATGGGTATTCTACTAATTTAATAACCAAATGAAATATCAATATCTAATATCATAATGATGTAATCCATAATGTCGGACATTCTGAAACCTTTTGTTAAGGCCTCGTCCAAGGAGTCTAATTATTAATGCCTCGGCCAAAATCCATATCACATTGGGAAAGGTCTCAGCCAATTCCTCGTCTAGTTGTCTCATGAGAGTTACCGATGCATCGAGGGTCTATAGAGGGCCCCACCCATCACATAATAAGTCAAATTAATTACTCATATGAGCATGGATAAACATAAACAACATATACATTCATATTGAAACTATCATATGAAATGTAACTATCTTTCCCCAATTATGGAACACAAACACTAACCATTCAGAATAATATAGTGAATGGTTTTAGGAAAGATCATCCACAATAAATTTAGTCATAAACAATTCAATAAAATATGGTATATGACATCATATATTATTAACCCCAACAATACATAAAAAACAAGAGTGTTGAATCAAAAGAGAATTATCTTCTAAAATCAATAAGAAAATCTTTTGATAAATACTCTTCTATTTTTAAAAGAAGAGATCATTTGGAAAAATATCTTTATAAAACCATAAGTAAAGTAAGATAGTATTTTATGATAAACTGACTGTTTTTATAAGGATAATGGTTTCCAAAAATAGATTAAATCTTGCCCTTGAAAATAGATATGATTTTGAGAAATTCTCTTGTATTGGGCTTGTATATTTGGAAACAGTTTTGAGACATCCTTTTAAAACATGTCACTATCAAGAAACTAGGGAAGTATTCTGGATGTTTTACATATATAGAATACTCAAACTGAACTTATTATGAGTACATAAAAATACATAATAATTTCATAGAGGAAATTAGACAATAAAAGTAACCTAAATGAAAATGAATGTTCGGGTGGAAAAACCCTTACCTTTACTCTAAACATGTTCCGATCTTGAACTTAAGCTCCTGGAATATGAAATTATACTTGTTAATAACTTATTTAATAACCTATTATACATGTATTTATTTTACCATAATTCATTTTAATTCATTTATGTCTTTATTGATATGTTATTGTATTGAATTTCGTCATTCTAGAGTGTTCGTTTCCTTTATTTTCATATTCACTTCACTTGTTTTTAAGTAATGATATTCATGTGTAATGGTTATAAATACCTAGGATTGGAATTATATATTATTAATTAACATAAATATATATAATTTTAATTTATATCATTTGGATACATGTAATGAGGATGAATCATTAGATGACAACCACTTCGATTTTTCAGCGGTATTTGGAATATTATGAACTAGTTTTGTCATATAACTTATTTACATGTACATATTTGGGTTCATGAATATTAATTAAGTTATAACACATTAATTATAGTCTGGGCCAACCATGAATATGTTTTCATGACCATTAATGAAGAAGAAATTGAAGAACGAAACTTCGTCGTCCACAAAGGTTATAAATCGGAACCTCAAGGACGTCAATTTCATTTATAAAAATAAAAGGGATGGAGTAAGAATATTTATGATGGTCCTTAAATTCACAATATATAAATCCAGTATATAGATTTTTCTGGAGTTATCATGGTCATTTGGATAGATGAGGTGACGAGAGGATATCAAAAGAAGATAAATTGAAATGAAACCAAATGAAAATGATGGGTGCTTTACCTCTTAAAATAACCTCCTTGAGAAATTCTTTAAGGGAAGGGGTTTTGGTCTTTTGGAAAGACCAAAAGCTTCTTTTTAGTGGGAGAGACTAGGTAAGGGTAATTTAGATGAAATTTGAGGATCTTCGAGGCTTAGAGGAGTGAATTGAAGAAGGAGTGGTGAGGGGGTTTTATATTGCAGGAGAGGAGTAATGTTTGAATATTTAATTCATTATTTTATTATTTCCCTAAAGACAACCAATAGTGTGGTTTCATGTGATCCCTAATAGTAATAAGTTAATATTATTTCGAACCAAGTGTCCTTGCATCACTTTTGATGTCATAAATTCTATATTTAATAGATAATTTTTATATATAGTATTTTATCATACTTCACTATTCATTAAAAATTCATAAATTTCATAAAAATCCCACAACATTACACCTACAATTTATCGACGTGTACAATTCAAAAGTGAAATAAATTTTTCAAAAAAAATCTAAATATTATTAATTTAATTTTTAAATAAGGTAATAGTTAATTTAAAATAAACAATCTTGAAGTGTAATGAGTTTTATGTGACATTGAAAAATTAATTAAGATCCCATTATCATATTTCCTTAAGAAAATAAAATAATATTATAATTTACTATTCATAAGGGTCATATTACTATTCATATTACTATTCATAAGGGTATGTTACAATTCACCAAAAATCAAGTTTGTTCTATCAGACTCCAAATGATTTACTGAACAGAACTATAGATGACAATTTTTATAAATTCAAAACATAGAAGAGGAAAAGATGTGTTCAATGGATAGATTATAAAATTTCATTATATATTTATTTTCAAAACCTTGGGGTGTTACAGTAAACCATTGGATGAAAGTTACCAAACCTTAAAATCATTACCATTAATTAGTTTATAACTAATAACCATTTCTTTTAACTCAGTAGGAAGCGTGTCTAAAGAGTATTGCATTTTCACTGTGATTTACACATTTTTATCAATTATAGAATCAGGAGAATTTATGATATTAAGAACCGGCCTACATTTCTAGTTGTCTCAAAAAAAATTCATAGATTAGTTGATGTTAGAAAGCCAATGAGGATTCAGTGATATGTTAGAATTGAAATCATTTAGGGTCATCCATATGGAAGACTCGACATATTTGAAATGCCCAACATTGATCCTATTTAAGAATATGAATCTCAAAAACTCAATCCCATCTTATTTTAAATTAACAATCCCCCACATAAAAAATATCATGTAATAATTGTTTGAATTTATAGATATTTTTAATGAATATAACCTCATAATCCATAAGTTCAAAATATTTCTTCCATGGGACAGTAATAATAATTTTATGAGGGATGCTTCCTCCCAAAAAAATCATAATAGAAACATTGATACTTTTAATATGAGAAAAAGACTATTTGTAAACCATAAAATTATTAAAATCTTTAGGAACAATAATCTCATTCATTGGGATAATCCTTCTTACCATTGAAATACTCATACCTTTCCAGAAGCCTATTTGATTTCTTCTGTAACTCACAATATGAGTGAAATGAGAAACACATTGTGTTCCCAACAACATAGGGACACCAAGATATAAGAATTGAATCAAACCTTTTCTAATTCCCAAATCAATGGTGATATCCATTTTTGGATATATGAATGTTAATTCCATTGCACAAATATGATTTATTCTTGCTGGCCACTTTCCCTAAGATATTCTCATAAGGCGAGAGAGCAATTTTTATGTTCATGAAAATTTTTATCTCCTCGTGTGAAATGTATGATATCATCAGCATATAATAAATGAGTGGGGATATTCAAATCTCTCAAAACTCTGATGGATTAGAGTTTATCAGTATCATCCATACTACGAAAAATAGTTTTCACATAATCTTTAGTAATTGAGAAAATGATAGCTGATAGAGGATCACCTTGACTAACAGCTATAGAACATGTAAAATATTCCTCATGAGATCCATTGATGGTAAATGAAATATGTGCTAAGATGTTGAGTATTTTTACCAATTTAATGAAAACCCCATCAAATTCAATGTTGAAAAAAACCTTGAAAATAAAATACTTGTCTAAAGTATAAATGGGAATTTTAATATCAAGCATGAGAGAAATAAACTTCCTTGGTATATTTTATAATATGATTATCACATTCAGATGCAATAATAAGATAATATTTAATAGTTCTACCTTTAATGAAACCAAAATAATTTTAGGAGAAGATCCTACCTTCAATATTGTCTAACTGGCTAGGAGGAAAATTTTCAATGATCACATAAATTGTGTTTACACAAGCCACATGCATGAAATGTTCAATCTCATTATATTATAAATATTAAGGACGAGGTAAAGAAATTCATCATTGATTACCTTTGTTAATTATCCCCCCTTAAAAATGACTAACAAGTCTGTAAACATCACAATTAATTATCTCCCAAAATGAGTGAAAGAAATAAATAATAAACCCATATATAAGAGGAGAGCTACCTATATTAAGCCCAAATTTGGCATCTTTAATTATAAATTCAAGATGTATTGCATAATATATGAGTTATCATCAGGATTCATAACCCTAGGAATGAAATATTCCATTAAATAAATGTTCATGTGGGGTCTATTGAAAATATCCATGTAAAAAATAGACAACATGAGAATATAAATCCTCTCTATTCTCAAAAAACTCCCCATTATCATTAAGAATGACCTATTGTTTGTGGATATTCATAACCTTTAGAGAGTGTTAAAACAATTTGGTGTTTCTATCACCATACATGAGCCATTTAAATTTTAAATCATCCCTTTTCATACCTTTATTAAGATTAAGAAGGGTATTGTGGTCATGTGTGACCACACATTCCCTCTCAAGAGCTGTGGGAAAATAACATCTGGTGTTATTTTCTTGGACATAGTTATGTAAGGATTCCAACTGGATATTATTTTCATCAACATGACTGAAGCACCACCTACTCCAAATATTAATCATTCCCTTAATCATTTCATAATTTGAAAATAATACATGGAATCAACATTGTAATTGATAGAATTCCATGTATCATAAATAATTTTTTTCAATCAAGATGAAAAATCTAGAAATTATTGAATATGAAAGTAAATGGTAGACTAACCTCTTTAGTAACAAGATTTACCAATATGCAGCGATGACCAAAGATAACATTAATAATAATGGAATAGAAAATAGAGGACCATGTATCTCGTGCAGTATTTTTAACAAAAAATCTATCCAATTTCCTAGACAAAATTTTATTATGATGTTTCCTATATCAAGTGTATTTTTACCATATTAAGTTAACTTCAAAAATATTTTTATTCTCAATAAATTCCTTGACCTTAATTATCAATTTTGAGAAATTAACCATTTCATGTTTCCCATCAAAATTAATAATGTCATTAAAATATCCAGAATAATCAAGGGAAAATTAATTGAGATGTGGAGTGCCGTAATGATTTTCCATAAATCACATATTTATTAATATCCAATATAACAATAGATGAAAGATAAATAATTTTTAACACCCATATAATTAAATTTAAAAGTAACAATATATATAGAATAATTGACATTGGAAATACCATCCAGCCTCAAGTGTTCCTAGATACATAATATTTTAATGTCATTAATATACTGATTTGTCCTAGGATCTAGTAACTCATACATTTAATATTAGTATCCCGTTAAAAAAATTCTTGGCTTCAGAAATCCCAAGAAGATAAATTTTATGGTTGTTTATTGATATTCAGAGATAATTGATTGTCTTGGGGTTGGAAAGTCCATGACTATTCCACCAGATTTTTTATTTCTTATTTATTTCATTGTTGAAACATTTTTCTCTTTATCATTTCATGACATTTTATCTTTATATTTTCATTTCATTTTTGGTCTACTGTTTCTTAATGGACGAATATGGTCTGATGTAATCATGAAAGGACATTGATCCTTCATTGGAATAACATCTTTACTAATTTTGAGGAAACATTTTCAAGTATCTAATGAATTTTTTAAAGTGTAAACATCCTGAATAGAGCTATAATTGGAAGCTAATAGATAATCATTCCCTTTTTTCATTAAAGAGCCAAAAAAACTATTTATAATGAGGTCACCATAGTATTATTATTCTATGAATACATATGAGATGCGAATAAATCTTCTTGGTACCTTCTGGAACCATCCAACACTATAATTTTAACATCCTGTAATTTTCATAAAGAACTCAAGTCATACTGCCATTGCTACTTTCAATGTAACATATAACAGAACTCTCTAGCAATAATTGTATGGAATCTTTTAAATCATTATTTGGTTACAAAGATTCATATGGAATTTATATAGAATATGTTTCATGGGGTTCAATTATTAAACCATTTCCTATATAATTATGTAATTGACATGTGCCTAAAAACAATTTTAGATGATCCAACCTATAAAAATGATTGAAACGTGATAGATTGAGAAGGGAAAATGTTTAGTATTCCCTTTTATGACATCAATACCAACTATATATGACCATTAGTTTCTTTATCTAGAGAATCTATTGAATCTTTTCATACACCATTATCAGAGGGTAGAAAAATACTAATAGTTCTACTAATAGTGTCATTTTTATCATAAGAAGTAGTAAAACATTTATATATAACATACCAGAGGATTGAAGCATCTTCTTGATAAATAGAGACACCATTAAATTTCCCTACATGATTATATTATACAAAAAATATAATCCCATGGGAAATTTCCAAAAAGATATTTCTATCCACATCAGTTAAGTTTCATTTCCTATTGCACATCAATTAGTAACCACTTAATCATTTTTCAGAATCATATAGCATTCATGATTGCAATTCCCCCTTCATCCACATCAATAAGTGAATATTAATTTTTTTCTAATGGTATTTGTCAATTTAAATGCACTCTCTTTATTTTTGATATATTCTTCGGGTTCATTTTACGTCAGAATCTAATCATCATCCAATGTAATGACCTTTCCATTCATTATTCTACTGACTACCTTCCATGAATTTACATCGAGAGGTGTATTCTCTTTCTTATGGATAAAACTACATCTAGAAATAGAATATCCAACAATTTTTCAAATATAAAAAAGGATTTCACATATTCATACTCAAATTTTACTATATATTGGTGATTATTGGCAATGAAAATAATCATGTTAGTTAGTTTTGAATCAAAATTGGAATCAAGAAATACTCTAGAATATAGATTGTGACCACCATTTATAGTATTATTATCCATCTTTATAGGTATACTAATTAAAGTAGAAAGATCAGACCAGATTTTGGTATGCTAGTATACCCAATTCATTCCATGCAATAAAAACAATACTTGGGAATTTTAGTTTCTTTGATTGGAAGGGTTTATGTTAATCTCCCATTTGGATATCCTCAAAATCCTAGGATTCATTTTCACATTCCCCATAGTCAACACAACATAAAAATAATTATTATTCCCCTCAAGGATGTGGATATAGACCCAAACATTTAGGACTAGTTTCTTTTCACTTCTTCCGCAAAAAATAGAAATAATATATTTGAGATATGTGAGAGGCCATGGTTTATCTCCGTTAAAATATGTAATCTGTCAGATAATGGATAACATGGAAAAATATTACCTATATTAAAGAGAATTGAGATATTTTATGACAAAGAAGACCCTATCCCCCAATTTATTAATAACCATGGGTCATGGAAGATTATATTGTATATAATCCACAACTCAAAGACCCTCTAAAAAGGAAAATCCTTTTTCCTTTCATAGAACGTATGGATTCATCATATTTAGCTTATCACCTAATTTATTTTGATAATTATAGATTAAAATTTTCACGTCTCCAAAATAGAATTCCCAATCTAGATGAATATAATCAAAAATCTAGAAAAATATTAAAACAAAACCCAATCATTAATGAATTTTAATAGGAAGGTTGAATTATTTCGTTATGTATTCACCTTTTATGTGAGAGCGAGACCCCCACCCATTTATAATATTATAAATCATGGGGTTTAACAAAATTTATGAAAAATAAAAATCTCACTAAGGATAGCCTGGTTAGAACAAAATTACTATTATCATTGAATAAATTTCTATAAAAACCACCAAATTGGGTATCATATTTCAAAAGTCTTCATTTTCAAATCATGTTCTAAATAGAAACCTTTCCACCTTAGTGAAAACAGAATAAAAACACATGAATGATTAAGATATTTAATTTAAAGGTAAAATATCATGAATAGAGTGTATTCTATTATACATAGTCACAACTGGGCACTATATACACTATTAAAAGACATTAGATGCATAATACAAATCATGTCTCAAAAAGAGTAATTTGAGATGATAACCCCTTACTCCTTCAGTAAATATTGAATACTAAGTCGCTATAAACATAGAATTCATATGGATATAAAAATAACTTGAATTAAATCATGAATTATGAAAAAAAAAATAAACTATTTAGAAGTATATACCACATATAAATAATATATTTCTAAATAAAATAAAAACATGTCTCAATAAATAAGAATTAAGATGGAATACAAATTATATCTTAGGAAATGTTATAATAAAAACCCAATGAAATGGGAAGTACTTAAAAAATAAATTCATATACCATGGATAGAAATGTTTAATTATATTATATATCCAAAATATTTTATAAAAACCATTTAAATGAAATTGTCTACATGAAATAAAAATTTGCTGAAAAATGAAAATTTGGGAAAAAATTCATTTCATCTTTTAATTACATTATTGTTCACACTATAAAATCATATAAAATAAATAATAGCTAACTTAATATCATGTTTCAAAATATTAATAGAAATTTTATATTTATTAAATTCTTATTATAATTATTTTATCATGATTACATTAAATAGTTATAGCATATTATGACCATAGGATGTCAATAAATTTTACTATTTTTTCCATGTTTAATAATTTTGATATCATTAAACATAATTTGATATTATGTTTATTAATTTTTTATCATTAATGGTTATGTAATAAATATATTATATTGATTTAAAACATTATTATTACCCTTCATATGATTTTCTGTTAAGTTATGTTAATAACGAATTGGTAGCGGCTTATTTCAATAATTTTGGTGCTTGAAGATAATTTATTAATAATAAAATAAATAATGTATTTAACATTTAAAAATTAGTAAAATTGTAATCAATTTATTATTTAACTATAATAATATAAATATTTAGTTTCTTATAGTATTCCATGATAAGATTTTATATCATCGTTCAGGTATTTCATTATATCGTCCAAAACATGAACACACTTTTACTCGGTTATGGTAAGAAAGGTGGTTATTTTTGAAATGACCCTTACCATAGTGGCCCGAAGAAGGTTACAACATTATTAAGTTGATATACGTACTAGGTTTCAAATCCTGAAGGGCTTATCAGTTTAGTATTTTTAGTGAACTAGATTCATAAATGATACCCATTTTAAATTTGGAATACAAATACAATGCAATGTAAGGGTAAAAATATTACATCGTTGAACTCATTCAACGTATTCATATTCATATCCTAGTAAAATTAAAAAAATTACTGCTGAGCTCAAATTCTCAGTAAGGGTCATGTATATATGCAACAATCATGAATCAATGTAACAAAATCAATATGTAATGGTAAATAACTGAACCCAAATTCTATTTAATTAAAAACTTCACAATCTTGGATAGATATGTAATAATAAACAAGTAAAGTTAAATAGATTAATAAATAGTTCATTTAATCAATTACTGGATTCTTATAATTTGAAAATGAATAATCAACATTGTAAAGGTAAATAAATGAACACACAAACAATTTAATAAATAAATTGATAATTGAATGCTTCCCAAGATTATATCATTGTAAAAATATCATAGGTAAAAATAATATCTAAATTATCAATGATTGAAATTAATAATTATTAGATGTCCTGAATTCATTATTAATAATACCACTTCTACCAAGACCTTAAACAATATTGTTTAAAATTTTGGGTATAACCCATTTAATTCTAGCTTACTGATTCACCTTATAAGACTATATATGCCTTTAGGGGATATATATAACCACTCCCCACCCATAAATTGTTTTCTAAAACATTTCTCACAAATCTAAAAATAGATTTTTTTTCATTATTAATGTTTCTTATCATCAAATATTTGTATGGAGTAAAGAATATTTATTTTTCAATACGTCCTGAAATAATATATTAAAATTCAAAGTAAAAACCATATGTTAAAATTTTATATTCATTAATAAATAATTATATCCATTATATAAATTATATGTATATATAATATAAATGTAATTTCGAATGAAAAATGATAACAAGAAATTTATTAACTCAACCAAAAGTTTACAATCACAAAATTAAATAAGAAATATGAGGTGATTGTTGATTCATCAGGAATATATGTTTTCACAATAAAATCATGAGTAAATAGGTACCCATGTTAAATAAAATAGTGGGTTATTATGTATTTCACATGAAATTGATTATGAGAATATTAACATATATATTCCAATTAAAGTGAAATTATGAGGAAAGACTTTACCTCACACTGACTTTTTGATGAAATTTCCTTAATTTCTTATATAATGATCTTAATCATGTTCTAAATATATAGAATAATTTTATTCATATTTATAGTATCATGTATGATCTTTATAAAACATTTTAAAACCCATTTCAATAATATTCCATTATTTCCATTATTTATAGTGTAAATTTTCCCTCTTTTTTCAAACATGTTTTGTCACTAATGTTATGGTTTTGGTGTTTATGACTAAGATCTATCATATTAAAAATGATATTAATGTTATAAATATCATAGTTACTCAATATATATGTTTTAAAATCATTATTTATGGTTGGATAAAGAAAATGAATCACATGGTTTTTTGTAGATGATAGGCCATATATACACATGAATTGTGATATCATTCCATCAAGGAGTGAAAGGGTAAGGATGTGGATGATTTATTTATTTTATAGAATCAATATCATGTTATATATAAATTTTATAAATTCATCTTTATTACTATCCATAAAAAATGTAAGTGAAAAATGAATCACATAAGTTTGTGAGGTAGTAGTTCACCATACACACGAGTAACGTTATCATATTTAAAATTAAAAGAATATATTGAGGTATATGGTATATTATAAATAAATTATTATAATAATATGATAATTATTATATATATACATTAATTCCATCGTTATATTAAATCATGATATTCGTTTATGGAAAAAATATAAATTGATTCATGAGGTGGTAGTCTATTCTACACGCGATCGATGATTTTGTTTCCCATTTGATGGAATTATATATGGATAAATATTATTACATGGTCATAATAACGTATCAAAAAACACAAAAAACTTTGCAAATATAAGGTCCCAAACCTAAAATTTACATAATCTTTAGTTAAGTGAAGATTTCACATTGAGGATCCTTTGAGGTTTAGAGTATTAGAGAATTAGGCCATAACTATTAAATTACATTTTAAAAATTACAAAGTATACACTTCTACTCTATTTCCATTTTTTCATAAAAAAACTCTTTCAGAATGAAAAATGTATAGTTCCATGTTTTAGATAGCATAAATTTTCCTTGATCCCATCCTTGACCCTATTCATCTTTAATTCCTGTGAAAAACATTTTAAAACATGGGAGGATCATAAAAATCTCAGTAAGTGTCATAAATTAAATAATGAAAACATTATTACATCAGTACATACAAAAAAATCTCTTTAACATACCTCTTGAAATCAAAAGATTAATGGATAAAACACAAAAATCATAAATCATAAAGGTATATTATGGATTACATGACATACTTATATTGTATCTTTCACAGCTACACAGGGAGTTACATTTGGAATACCCATCACAATATATTCCCTAAATCTTGTAGGAGAAATATTGACGTTTACCTCTATCAGGTTACCCAATGCATTGGAGAGCTATCTCGGGCTCACCCACCCAAGGCTTATCGTAGAACCACATGTATACATAAAAAATTTCCAATAACCATAGCATATTCATAAAAAATTAAATAAGCATAAAGACAGAATTCCCACATTACAATCACAATATATCATTTCATGAAATTTATATAATCAATGTTTTATCAAACCATTTTGAAACCCATTTAATAAATAGATTTTTGAATCAAAGTGTCCCATAAAACGTTGACGTTTTTAAAATAAATAACATTTAAAAAATTGTCCATATAAATAAATCCTAAAAATCATTTTGAAAAAATAGATATCAATGAGAAATATTTAGAAGATTATATCATTAAAACTATATTTTAGTTAAGGAGTTCCTAACCAAATGAAAGACGCATGAATACAAATATTTGAGGAATAAGATTTAATCCAAACATTATAATATCATGAGAATAAAGGGATTAAAGATATAATAAGACAATGTATAGTATATACACCATATAAATGTGAATTTGAGCCTAACATTAATGATGTCCTACTTGAATGTAAATTCAGATGAAATCCCTTATAAACACGGTATCCATAGATTAAGGATAAATAAATTACATAATTATGTGTGAAAAATATGAATACACCGAATATAAGTGGATATTAAGTGTAAAACAGTCATTGTTCATTCACACATATTCATAACATGAAATAATCAATAGGTAGAAGTTTAACCGAAAGAATGGAAATTTTGTTAAGATGTTCTCTTACAAACATTTGACAGCCAAACAACATCGCTTAAAAATTCAAAAAATACGTTGATGAGAGAGAACAGGGTATATCATCACATAGAAATAAAATTTACTGCAATAAATATATAGAAACAAATATCCCTATATTAGAGAATTTAAATTTAATGACATAACATAAAAGAAGTCTTTGACTAAAAGATAAGGGTGAAAGGTTCTCCTGCCGATTTGTTAACTTATGAAACATACACCACATGAATGAAAGATAATAAAATGAATATGTAAATTCCCATAAATTAATGTATATTACATAATGAATAAAATCAGGGTGATTACATACACCACACATATGATTATAGTGTAAAATATAGCTTGAATATCACGGGAATACAATGTGAGAGAAAACCCCCTTATGACATGTCTGACTTGACACATTTCTTCTTTGTTCATCCTGAATAATAAATACAGTTAATTTATACATGATTCATAAACTATTTCAATTTTATTATTCCTTTTATATCTGTTATTACCTTACTATAATAATTATTATGTATTTAAGTTCATATCAATCATTTTGTCGATGTTCGAAACTTGAGTAAAACAAATGAATGTGTAAAAATTAAAAATTTCCCACAGTTTAAAATTAAATTATATAAAGATTTATATTCATTATTTAGATATCATATACATCATATATATAAATTATATATGTATTTGTAATAGTCTATAACATTTGGACATGAGAAATAAAATGCACCGTTCACGGAGACATAAGTCGTACGTACGCATTAACGCTACTTTCATTTATTTTCATAATTTAAGTAATGAAAACTAAATGATACATGGGTATAGTATAATTACATTATAATATAATATATAATTTAATTATCTCCATCATTTATACATTCCACATTTGACATGAACGAGTAAAATCACATTTAGGGGGTGGTAGTCCGCAACTCCGCAAATGAAATAATCATATTTACCCATTATAGAAAACATAAAGGAATGATATAAATGAAAAATACCTAAGAATAGAGAAAATATAATATAAATCGCATATAAAAACATTTCATTCATAATGTCCACCAAGAGAGGCGGTAGGGGATATCTGAACAGTCATCGTTTCGCGAGGCAGTAGTTTGCCATCCATAGAAATAGTGCATTTGTATCCCTTAGATTGAGGTGTGTGGATGTGTAGTTAGAATAATTCTCATAAAAACCCAATTATATATGAGATAATATTATTGTTATAAAATAATTGAGTAAAATGATTTTAGAGGGTTTCAGAAGTAAAATCAAAGAAAAGAACTTAAGAGAAGACGTTACCTTTAAATCAGTTAACTCCCTTTAGTTTGAACCTAAAGGATTTCTTGAAGTTCCTTCTACCATAGGTAAGGCATATAGGTGGAATATAGGGATGATTAAAGCTTATATGGTCTTATTTTTGATGAGCCAATGGGCTTGATAGGTGTGAGTAATGGGTTAGAGGTGATAGATTTTTTTAAGGGGGAAGAGGGGCTCTTTATAAAAGTTTGAAAATAATATTTTTTTAATAATGTAATTTCGATTTCAAAAGGTCCCAAAAATATTAAATTATAAGATAATATTACTATTATTCTAAATCCTCTCAACCAATTGGTTTTAGACAAGTTTTGGATTCAAATAAAACTTAATCATTTACCTTTAATCCTCAGTTAACAAATTTGACTTTTACCATGTCTTCTTATGTATTCACTCGATAAGGTTAATATAATTTCTATAAAATTCCTATATAACCACAAGTGGATAATTAATTAAATTTTAATCCATATATAATTCATTTGGATTAATCATATATTTTTAGAATTATTATTTCATTTAAAATTTTGTTTTTAAAACACTCATTTATGTCAATTTAAATACTATTCATATCATGACTTTTTAATATATTCAAAACAACATGATTCATTCTATAAAAATTAATTAATTAAAAAATAAAAATTTATCTTCATCTATAAAATTCATGTATGGCATAAAATATTTAAAAATAAATTTATTTTAATATTTATAATATTATTTGTTTAAAACATTCCTTAATGAGGTAATCATTACATCATCATTGTGTCATAAAAATTTAAATATTTCAAAACTAAAAATTATAAATAATCTACCATGATGTAGTAAACCATATTATCTTTCAAATAAATATTTATATTCAAATATATCACTTATATAACCCCATATAAAATAGTTTTACTACAAGATATATGTTTAGGTTTTTTTTTCCTTACTTTAAATTAATTAATATAATGTGTCATTATCTCTCCCATGTGGCTCCATGGGGTCCTAAAATTGACCCAAGGATTATTTTGGTTGGAAGCACCACATCCAATATGGTTAGGACATGTGTATGTGTAATTTAATATTATTATAATATTATTTTTTACCCTTATTTACCATATTTACCCTTTAACCATAGTAAATAAAATATTTACCAAAGTAAATATTCATAATGACTAAACAAAACTTACCAATTTACAAAATTTTTACCTCTTGATTCCTATTATGGAATCCATTTTTCCAAATTCAAAACACAGAAGTGGAAGAAAATAATTTATAAATAATTTCTTTTTTCAAAACAAAAAGACTCTTTTAAAAAAATAATAACTATCAAAAGTGTAACACTTAGTTATGTCCAATTTCAAAGTGGAATATCATACAATGACCAAAATTATATTAAATGGTAAAAATAAAATCTAATTAAAGTATAGGAATAATTAAAATGTTAATATTACCATATAAATAAATTAAATTATAAGGCAGTTTTAAATTAAATTAAAGTATTGTGCACTATTAATTAAAAAAGGAACATTATCAGAAAAATACCAAAATTTCATCCGAAATTTTTTATGATGTCTACATTATAAATAAAATTTTATTTTTTGAAATAGAACATGTAAAAGTGAAAAAAATAGATTTAAAAAGTTTTTCCCTCAAATGGAGGAAAAGCAACCCTTTAAAGAATATTAGACTATTTGTGTATAAAATTGGATTCATTCATATTTTTGGCCACTAAATTTTATTTGATAAATGTAAAAACATTTTACAAACACGTGTAATCATATTATAAATTGTTTTTCTAATTCCTGACAATACAATAGCTATGTGTTAAATACCATTTAAAATAATAATAATATTATATTATTTTCAGTATAACTCATCATTTTGTGCAATGTAATATTTCGGAAAAATCTGTTTTAACATGTTGAGTACGGTATCAGACAAAGCATCTCCTATAACATAATATTAATATCATAATCATAAGAATTAATATAAATAAAAAAGTATTATTCTATAAATACCTGGGTCATTACATCCTTCCCCCTTTTGAGAATTGTGTCCTCGCTATTTTAAAATTGGTCTCATGAACTTCATTGGAAGTCCCAAATCAAAAACAATAGTAAAAAAATATCACATTAAAAGAATGAAAGATAAGTACAAATGTCATCCGAAAATCCCATAATAGGATTCCATTTCAGAAAACATGGATATGGATGATAAACAAACCATCATGATCTGATGGAGAGTGATAAAAAACCTGATTTGGAGAATGTTAACCACTTGAAAAATCACAAACTTGTTATGGGATAAACGGTGTTTCATTCCCTAGTAAGAAAATTAAATTGACAATGTTTCATTGTTTTAGGTTCCCTTTCATAATGTTGAGGAATTATTTTATGATATTGGCAAATAAAATAAAGAAATATACTTACTTTTCATGTAGAGTTTCATCCTTTACTAATTTTCTTCCACAATATCATCTTTTCTCAAAACAAGGAGTATTCCAGATGACTTGGTCACACCTATCGCACTAGAATTAGCTTCTTGAGTATCACATAATCTACAAAATATGAACTATATATTTCCCCTATCTTTATACATCATCCAAAACCAAAATTTTTACTATGTGATCTGATAATCCCCAAAAAGGAAAATCCTTTTTTAAAAGAATTACTACTCTTAGTCTCCAAAATTCAACAAAAAATACACAAAGTTTAACAAAGACTGTCCAATTCACAATGGACCTTAAACTTATTCAATATGACCCAAAATAAAATTGAAACCCATAAATCAAAATAATTTGATCACATGGTCTTCCATGATAAATCTTAACATTTACCTCTACGTAACATCGACTACTCTTACAATCTCATACTGAAGAGTAATTAACCTAATCAAATATTTTCTATGGTAGGTTAATCATTTCCAAAAATAACCCAAACCTCCATATGTCCTCAACAAAACCATAGATTATTCCAAAATAAAATTTCATCCTTTACTCCACAAATGATATCCTATAGTATTTTATTTCCCTTAAATATATAATGTCACCCAAAAGAGAGAACGCATTCTAACCTAACCTTTATCACATAATCACCAAATCGTTTTCCCATATTAAGAATATCCATCTAATAAAACATAAGTTTTAAAAATCAAACTATTCTTTATCCATAAAATTATATAACTAAAAATAATAATTCATACTAACTATGGACTTCATGTATGCTAGTTGTAGGTGATGCACCCTTGTCGCCCTTCGGTTGTGGGTTGGATTCCTGTGGCCTTTCCGGAGGTGATGAGTTGTCACTCATCTTATGAGTTTTCCTTTTTATAAAACACAAAAATAACACTAACATGTTTTAACCTCAGTGGTTTTATTATACCTTTTTATTTCATCCCAAAACAATAATACATCAATATCTTATATATTGTCATTTTTTTGACCTCCATATGATAAAATATAACTATTCCTAATCGAAAGAACATCATACCTTGATCATGGTGTGCATTCGATTTCATCATCATATTTTTAACGTAGATGAAAGGTCCATTAATTTCAACAAGGAATTATAGATCCTTTAAAATCAATTTCATCCTTCATCCAAATAAACCTTTTACAACTTGGGTCAAAGGGGTGTTCGTAGAAAAATTGTTTCGAAAAAATAATTGTGTATGACATATAATTGAAAACATCTGATAAAACATGATTTTTATAAAATAGTCTGACCGAGTTTTAGTTAAAATATTTAATTAATTGTCCTTTTAAAATACCATAAGTATATTATGAGAGAATATTTTGTAAAATAAAATATAAATATTTTGTGCAAGGGTCTCATTCTTCAACGCCTTTTTCAAAATCGTAATATTCTTCAGAATATTCTGCTATGATGAATTCTTTAAAAATTCCTTGATTTTATTTGCCTTTATTTAAAATATTATATTATTGTGAAACTAATATTTGATTAAATAAAATCCATGATCCATGATGATATCGAGGTATTTTTGAGGTGTTTTAAATCTCAAACAACTTATTAAAAGTGAGTTGTATGCTAGAAATAGTTTCACAATCATCTGAACATCACTTTGCAATTATTATTTCTCACATGTCATCATGAAGAGATTGGAATGTGGTTGATATCCACCTCCTTCCATTTTCAACCAACATTCCTTGATCTGAAAAAATTCATAAAACAAGTATTTAATTGAAATAATATCCATAGGGACTAACGATGAGTTTAACAAACACTCATAATCCCCAATGATGTCTAAACGAACCTCTGATACCCACTATAAGGCCCCATATTTAAATATTACATTATCTTCAGTTATGTCAAGAATTCACATTGAAGATCTTTTCAGGTTTAGAGTTTCTGAGAATTAGACCATAACTGTTAAATTATGTTTCAAAAATTACAAAGAAGACACTTCTACTTTGTTTCCATTTTTCATAAAATAAAAACTATTAAAAAAGAATCAAGTCAACTTTCATGTTTTAGACAACATGACTTTTCCATGATTCTATCCCTAACACTATTCACCTTTTTGTCCTACGAAAAACTTTTCAAAACATGGGATAAGCATAAAAAGCTCAATAATGGTTATAAAATAAAAAATTAAAACATTATTCCATCAATACATTCAAAACATATGCTCCTTAATATACCTCATGAAATCATAAGATTTATGAAAAAAACATAGAAATAATAAATCATAATTTCAAATTATGGCACACATTACATAATTACATTGTATATATAACTACAATATAGGAAGTTACATTTGTAATACCCATCATAGAATATTCCTTAAATTTATTTGGAGAAACATTAATGTTTACCATTGTTACAGTATCCAATGCATTGGAGAGCTATCTGGGGCTCACCCTCCCTAGTTTTATCACAGAACCAACTGTATACATAATCAATGACCAATAACCATAACATATTAATAACACATAAAACAATCATAAAGGGAAGATAACATTTCCACACTGCAATCAGAAAATATCATTTTCAGATATTGACATAATCTATGCCTTATCAAACCATTTTCAAAACCATTTAATAAAGATATTTCTGAAAAGTAGTGTCTCATGCCACATTTATGCTTTTAGAGGAATTAAAATTTTAAAACATTAATGTCCATATAAATAAATCCTAAAAAATATTTTGAAAACAATGATATTAATGAGAAATTTTTATAACATTAAATCATTAAAATAGTATTTTAGATAAAGAGTTCCTAACCAAATGAGAGACTCTTGAATATAATTAATTGAGAAATAACATTTAATAAAAACATTAGAGTATCATGAGAATAAATGGATTCATGATATCATATGAAAAAGGACAATATATGTGCCATATAAAATTAAATTGGTGCATAACAACAACGAAGTCTCAATGGAATGTAAATAGAGACAAAATACATTATAAAGACTGTATTCTTAGATTAAGGATAAATAAATAGCATAAATATATGTGAAAAATAAAAATGTAGAAAATATAAGTTTATATTAAGTGTAAAAAAATCATAAGTCATTCACACATATTCATAGCATGACATTATCAAGAAGTAGATGTTTGACCCAAACAATTGAAATTGGGTTAAGAAGTTCTCTTACAGAAATTTGACAACCTAACATTGTCACTTAAAAATAGAGAAAATGAGTTGAAGAGAGAGAAAAGGGTCCCTCATCACATGAAAATAATTTACAGAAATAATGATATAAAAGAAAATATCGCAAAATTTAAGAATTTAAATTTATATACCTATCATATTAGATGACTTTTACTTGAAGATGAGTGTGAAAGGTTCGCTTACAGATATGGTAACTTATGAAACATACCCCATATGAAAGAAAAATCATACATTGAAGATTTAAATACCCTTAAATTAAAGTATATTAAACAATTAATACAATAATGGGTAGGACATACACCACACAAAAGGAAATAGTGGAAAATATATCAACAATATAAAGGGAATAAAAAGTGAGATGAAAACCCCTTACCATGTGTCTCACTTGACATGTTTGTTCCTTTTTCTTCCTAAATAGTAAACTTAAGCTATTTTCAACATTATTTAGAACCTTTTCCATGTTTATTTTTCCTGTTATATCTCTTGTTTACATACTATAACAATTATTAATTAATTGAGTTCATATCTTAAATTTTGTCGATATTTAGAACTTGAGTAAAAAAATGAACTTGTTATAATTTCAAATTGTCAGTGTGGGCAAAAGTACATTATATCAAGAATGATATTCAGGATTAAAATATCATATATATCATATATACACATTATATGTGTATTTAGAATAGTTCATAAAATTTTGACAGAATAATTTAATTTCACCATTCATCGAGAAAGTAAGACGTACGTACATGAAGCAGTAAAAGATAATTGAAAAATCATCGTTTCGTGAGGCATCACTTCTCCATCCATAGAAACAGTATATTTGATTCCATTAGATAGAGGTGTGTGGATGTGTAGTTCAAAACCTTCTCATATCAAAAAACTATAAAATTGTGTATACTGGTTTTGTTATAAAATAAATGAATAAAAATATATTAAGGGGATGGAGAAGTAAAATAAAATATTAGAACTTAAGAGAAGGTGTTACCTTTAAATTGGGTAATTCACTTTGGATTGAACTAGAAGCATTTCTTGAAGTTCCTTCTGCCTATCTTAAGGATTCTAGGTGGAATAGAGAGATATTGGAAGCCTATACGGGCAGAGGTTGGATGATCCAAGGGGCGTGAGAGGTGTGATTAATGGGTTATATTCGGTGGATTTTTGAAAGGGGGGATGGGACCTTTAAGAAAGTTTGAAAGTATTATTCTTTTATAAACCCAATTTCGGTTTTAAAAGGTCAAAAACATATAAATTCATAGATAATATTACTATTATTCAAAATCCTCTCAACCAATTGGTATAAGAAAAGTTTTGGTTTCAAATTTAACCTTATCATTTAGATTTAACCCTTAGTTAACTAAGTTGACTCTTACCATGTCTTCTTGTGTATTCACTGTATAATGTTAATATAGCTACTATAAAATTCCAATAGAACAACAAGTGGTTAGTTAATTACATTTTGAACCTTATCTAAGTCATTTGGAGGAATCTTAGATTTTTTTGATTACTATATCATTTAATAAAATAATATTTGTTTTAAAATCTCATTTATGTTAATTTAAATACTATTCATATCATGAATTTTTCAAAAACCAAAACACTGTGACTATTTCAAAAAACAATTTTTAATTAAAATATAACGAGTCATAATCATCTCTATATTTCTTGGATGGAATAAAAAAGTTTCAAAATAAATGTATTTTAATCTTTATAATCTCATTTATTTTAAACAATCATTAATGAGGTATTCATTACATCAAAATTGTGTCCTAAATAAGTTTATTTATATAATGTCAACAAATTATAAATAAAATACCAAGATGTAGAATTCCTTTTTTATCTTTAAAATATATATTTATAATCTAATATATTACTTATATAAACCCATATAAAATTGTTTTACTAAAAGATATATGTTTATGATATTTTAGTCCTTATTTTAAATTAATTAATATAAAGTGTCATTATCAATCCCTAGTGGCTCCATGGGGTCCAAAAATCGACACAAGGATTCCCTTTTTCAGGAAAATAACAACAAATATGGTTATGAAAATTTTATGGATAATTAAATGTTATTATAAAATAATTACCTACCCATGTTTACCATATTTACCTTTTAACCATGGTAAATAAAATATTTATTGAAGTAAATCTTCATAATGTCTAAAAATAAATGTTACCTATTTAAAAAATTTGGTCCTCCTGATTCCAAATATGGAATCCATTTTTCCATATTCAAAACACATAAGTGGAAGAAATTAATTTAAAATTTATTCTCGTTGTCAGAACGAAAAGCTTGTTTTTAAGAAATAAAAACTATCAAATGATTAACACTTCTTTATGTACAATTTCAATGTGATATTACATAAAATGACCAAAAATGGAATAAATTATAAAAATATAATCTAATTAAATTTTAAAGCAAATTATATATATAATCTAACCATATAAACAAATTATATTAAAAGGCTGGTTTGAATTAAAATGCATTATTTTGCACAATTCATTAAAAAATGATGTTTATCAAAAAAATTACAAAATTTCATCCAAAGTAAATTTTGATGTCCCATTTCTAAAAAAGGATTTCATTTCATCAAATATAACATATTAAAGTGACAAAACTATATTTAAAATGGGTTCTCCATCAAAAGGCAGTAAAACGACCTTTTAAATAATAGTTGACAATTTGTGCTTAAAATTGGATTCATTCACATTGTAATCCTCTAACATTTATTAGATAATGTAAGAAAATTTATCAGGCATGTTTAATAACATTCTAGATGTTTCTGTTAATTCCTTACAATACAACAACTATGCGTTATCAACCATTTATATTTTAACACACATGTTTAATCATATTTTGTGCAATGTAAGATTTCAGAGAAATCAATTGTTGTCTGTTGAGTTCAGTGTTTGAAAAAAAATCACCTTTAACATAAAACTAATATTGTATTCATAAGTATTTATATAATTCCAAAATTATTATTCTATAAATACCTAGGTCGTTACAACAACAACAACCAAAATAGGTATGTTATTCAAACCCAAAAACATAATTCTGGATCTACTTATATTTTCTATGATTAGTGATGAAACTCCATCAATTAGAATATTGTTTACTTTTTTCCCTCCCATAATACATACTACTCACAAATTCTAGGACTATAGGTAATGTCGATCCCCCTTAGTATGGTATTGAAGCTCAATATAGATGGCTCATATCTTATGGGACATATGCATGGTGGAAGGTTTATTTGGGATACATTTGGTTCGGTCGTTGGGGAATTCTCAACATATTATGGTAGAGGAGATTCAACCCATGCTAATGCACTTGAAATGTACACTGACCTAAATATGGGTCAGTAAAGTAAAATTTCAATTGGATCAATTTAGAATGAATCTATGAAAATTGACAATGCACAAGAAGGCAAAGGTAATATTCCAATAGATATGACTTATATAATTAGACGATGTAAGAAATTCATGGAACAAAAAGTGGGGGTTTCTCATATGTAGTGGTAATGTAACATCCCAGGTTAATAAAGAATATTACTTTTTCATATTTATCCATATTTGTGAATAAAATGTTAATATTAATTTAAAGGGAACACCATGCTCGATGGCGTACCCAATACGCAACAATGAGTTTCTTTAAAATCTTACGTTGCACTCTAATAGTAAAATAATATTATTTTAAATGGTAGTTAATGCCTAGACATTGTAATATCGTGGAATGAACAGAACTAAATACAAAAAGATTATATATGTTGGTCTAATATTTCTACTTTTTTCAATAAATTTTAGAGGCTTAAAATGCGAATGAATCCAATTTTAAGCACAAATCTTCTAATATTCTTTAATAGTTCGATTAACCGCCTTTTGAAAGTGAACCCTTTTTAAATATAATTTTGAAGATTTTATATGTTATATTTGACAAAATAAAATCCTTCTTTAGAATCTAGACATCAAAATTTACTTTCTGTAAATTTTTGTTATTTTTCCGATAAAGATCAGTTTTAGTGAAAATGTTGTATTTTAATTCAAAACACCTTTTTAATCTAATTTATTTATATTATTATACCCTCTTTTTAACTGGTTTTAAAGTTTAATTAAAATATATTTTTACAATTTAATCCAATGGTGAATATTGTAATTAATGTCACTTTGAAATTGGACTTAAACTAGTGTTAATCTTTTAATAGATATTGTTTCATAAAAACACGCTATTTGTTTTGACAGCAGGAATGAATTATTAAATTAATTAATCAAACTTATATATTTTGATTTTTTTAAAATAGAAATCATTTTTGAACTCGGAATATCAAATATATCTTAGGGTGAATTTTTTATATTTTTCTGAAAAACATCAATTTTTGATAAATAGTGAAACCAATTAGTGGTAGTTAATGAAACTGATTTTTTGTTTAATTGAAACTTTACCACTTCTGTGATTTTATTTTCAAAAATCCGAGATATATGGTTTTCATTAGGAAGTAAAATTTAGTTCAATGAGATTAAAATAATTTTTTAGTGAATAGTAACTTTTAAGTTTTATTAATCGCGATTAAAGGTAATTAGTGTAATTTTAGGTAAAGATAATGTTATAATAATATGAAATGTCCTTGACACATGTCCTACCCTTTTTAGATGATTCATGGCCGACCAAAACAATCCATGGGTCAACTTAGGGACCCCATGGAGCCAATTTGGTTGGAAAATGACATTAATACCTTTTTATTTAAAGTTAAAATAAAAATGTCACAAACATTTATTGTTTTAATAAAACAATTTTTTACATGGGGTTATATAAGTCATATTTTTGACTATAAATATTCATTAGAAAGATAAAAAAATTCCGTATATCATGATATATTTTTTATAATATTTAGACATTAAATAAATTAATTTTTTTATGACACCGTGATGATGCAGTGATTACCTCATAAATGAACGATTTAAATAAAATGAGAAGATATGGTGAAATATAAGTCATAAACTTGTCACAAACCTATTGGATTGGTGGATTTGGAAACTGTATCACCATATACTAGAAATATATCCTTTTGGGACCTTTAAAATCTGAAAATCATTTTATAATAAAGTAATAGTTTATAACATTCCACGAGTGCCCCTCCTCTTCTCTTATAAAAGGCCCCCACCTCTACCACCTTACCCACACCTCTCAAAACATTGGCTCTGGAAAACCCTGACCATTTTATCTCTCCAAATACCTCTATTAATAATTTAAGCCTCACCTTTGGAAAAATTCTCTTCAAGAAACCCTTTTGGTTCAAACCAATAGGAGTTACCCGATTTAAAGGTAATGTCTTTACTTGTGTTCTTTTGTTTTAGTTTGCTTATCCAACCCCCTAAACTATTTTTATTCCTTTATTTATTAACAACTCCAGTGTCTTCAATATACTAGTATGTTGTTATGTGAATGATTCGAGCTACACTTACACACACCTCTGTCTAATGGTTAAAGAACAAACCGTTTCTGTAGATGGTGAATTACTGCCTCACAAAATGATGATTGTTCAATCTTCTCTTAACACCTTTCATGGTGGCCATTATGATGACATTGTACTTTATATATGATATATATGGAATTTATGTTTCCCCTATGCTTCTTTATTTTATATTTAAAACTTACCTTTATGCTTTTCATGTTGTGCAATTGCGATAGTTTCATACGAGGAAGTGTGGACTACCGCCCCTTATGTTATGTGACTCATTCATGCAATACATGGAATGAATAAAGAATGAAATTAATGAACTTATGTGACCTATAAAACATATATATTATACTGTAATTATAATATATATATATATATATCAATTATTTTTAATTCCATTAATATGACAAAGAAATGAAAGTAGCGTTCATGCGTACGTACGCCCTACCGTCTCCATTAACAGTGCATTTCATTTCTTTTTATCTACAAATGTTATGGAATAGTATAAAATGAATATATAATGGATATATATGATATTTAAATCATTAATACTATTCTTCATATTATTTAATTATATCTACATGGAAAATTATTTTTCAAACAAGATCATTTTTGACTCATGTACCGAACAACGACAAAACGTATGATATGAACTCACATTATTAACTAATTATTATAACATGATAATATATTATATTAATTGAATAATAAACATTAAAGTATTTCCTTAAGAAATTATAAATTGACAAAAGTTTATTATTCAGGAATATAAATAAAAGAATAAGACAAGTCGGACTTGAGGTAAGGGATCCACCCTATCTCTTTATTTTTAAGTACTCTCTTTTATGCCGATTTTTTTAAGCTCCTCTTTCTTATGTTGGGGGATGTCCTATTATATTAAACATACTATAATTTCTATGTTCATATGATGAGAGACCCTATTTTATTTCATCAATCCATTTTGTTGGATGTTTTAAGTGGTGTTGTTAGGCTGTCGAGTTTTCGTAAGGGGTTTTTCATCTCACTTTTATTCCAGTGAGATTTATGCTACATTTGCCACCATTTCCTTTGAGTGTTATTTGTTCTGCCCATTATTATAGTCTTTGTGTAATATAATTTCATTTATGAGTATTTACATCAATGTTGTATAGTCCTTCTTTCATGGGGTGTATGTTTCGAATGTTACCCAAATCGGTAAGGGAACCTTTCACCCTCCTCTTTTTAAAGGAATTCTTTTGTTATGTCTTTTAATTTACATATTATTATGTTGGGATATGTTATTATATATCCTTATTTATGTAAAATTTATTTCCATGTGATGAGATACCCTTTTTGTCTCATCAACTCATCTTCTGAATTTTAAGGTGACGTCGTTAGGCTGTCGAATTTTACCAAAGGAACTTCTTAACCTAATTTCGATTTCTTTGGGGTTCAACATGTAGATATTGAATATATCATCCTATGAATATGTTTGAATGACCTCTGGTTTTTTTACACTTAATATCCACTTATATTGGGATTATTTATATTTTTCACACAAAATTATGAGATTGATTTATCCTTAATTTAAGGATACCTTCTTTATAGGGGATTTCATCTCAATTTACAATTTCATTGAGACTTCATTTTTCATATGCACTAATTCCATCTTATATGGTGTATATACTGTCCTTTGACATATTATATCATGAATCCCATTATTCTCATGATATTATAAAGTTCTGATTAAATTTTATTCCTCAATTATTGTATTCAAGTGTCTCTAATTTTGGTAAAACCCCTTTAACTAAAATATCCCTTTAAATGTTTTAATGATTTGTTATTATTAATATCCATGTTTTCAAAATGGTGTTAAGGATTTATTTATATGGATATTAATGGTTTAATATGTAAAAAGATTCAATGTGGTATGGGATTTGTCTCAATCTCCTTTCATTGTGGCATATTTTGTTTTATACACACATTTCTTTTATACGGTGTGTAAACCACTTTGACATTTACGTTTACTCAAAAGGAACCTTTTTTATACAAAGAATTTACTTAATGAAAAAAGGTAATGTTTTTTTCATATGTATGCGGCGACAACGACTTCTCCACCGCCATGACCATTATTTGAGTTTCAGCTTCCTCTGTAAGCCATAAAATTTTTTAAAATGAAAAATAAATACCATGAATTACTTTTCTTTTATTTTGGTATTGAAGATGGTTTTCATAATGTTTTTATATCATTGTGTTGTATTGATATCTTTTGATTGAAAAGTGGAAATGTTATGATTCCTTTATGCATGTTTTATGTGATATGATTATGTTATGGTTCTTGGGCATTATTATGAAGATGGGTGGTTCCATGATAAACTAAGGGCGAGTGAGCCTGATATAGCTCTCCATTACATTGCGTAACGCAAAGGGGTTAAACGTTATGGTTTCTATGAAGTGATTTACGGAATATACTGTGATGCGTATTCCAAACATAACCATGAGGGTTACTCCCTACATAAGAATGTTATGAATGCCTCAAGTTACCTTTATGTATTATGATTTCTATGATTTATTCATGATTTGATGAGGTACGTTAAAATGATTATGTTCTATGATTAAAGTTTGATTTAATACATGGACTAATGTTTTCATTTCGTACTTTTATATCCTTATTGATCTTTTTATGCTCATCCCAGGTTTTTGAAATGATTTTCACAGGTCAAGGGAAAGGTACATGATGTGATGATAGTGTCAAGTAAGTGTCAAGAAAGAATCCATGTATTATTTTAGATATGTTTCCGTTAATGGAAAAAATGAGTACTATATTTTATATAACCACTTTGTTTAGATGTGGAATGTAATGCATGATTTATGGTCTAATTCTCTAAAACACTAAACCTGAGAAGATCCTCAGTGGGTATTCTTGAAATAACTCAAGATTAAGTAATGTTTAAGGATGGGTCCTTATAGTTGGTATCAAAGGTATGTTTAGATAACTTTAGAGGTTAGAATGTTGTTTAAGCAAAAGTGACAAGATGTGTATAACCACAATGGTTAGTATATTAGATGGAGTCATTGTTTTTTTTGAAAGTTAGACTGAGTTTGAGATAACTTGGAGAAGAATATCTTGGGGTTTATGTTCCTCATTATTATATTATGATTTTACTAATATACTCACACTGACCTTTTTGGTTTTAGTAAATGGTTGGATCTAGAAGGAACCAATGTAGTAGTGGATTTGAAGAAAACTGTGACAGTTTTATGATAGAACAATTGAATGATATCGGTGCTTCAATGAGAACTCTAGTGGTTATCCTCAACCAACTATCCAGAGTCATGATTGATCACCTGAACCTTAGTGATTTTTATAAGGCATATTATATGCGAGAAACAAATCCCTATGGAAGTTCAGTTAATAATCATAAAGGTAAGTATGTTCAAAAACCTATGTGTCCAAGATGTGAAAATAAACACATAAGAAAATATTTCAAAGGAAAAAAAAGATGCTATAGATGTGGAAATGAAGGTCATAAAGCAAGAACCTGCCATGGAAAAAGGAAGCATTTAGTTGACTCTAGGAAAGGGAAAGAAGATCTTTCTGAGGGATCAATTGAATGTTTCAAATGTGGTGTGCATGGTAATTATGTAAACACTTTTCCTATGAAGAAGTTTCAGGAATGGGGTCACCAGGATCGTACAATTATCCATTTACCAATACCTTATGCCATTCCAATTGAGGATGAAGAAACTAACAATGACCAATGAAAGGTATGGATTATTTCTTAACATATGTTTTCCTATTATTGGAATATAAGGATATGATTCATGATTTTTTCTGTAGGAAATAATTATTTCAGAATAAGTTGAAAAATAAATGGTTAATGGATTATGAAGAACGTTGAATGAGTAAGAAGTCAACATATAAGGGATTCAAGAGTTATAGCAGATTTTAGGATTTTGAAACTGTTGAATGTATTAAGTCTCTTTTGATGACAGGGTTACATTAGAAGACTCTTTAGAGTATATGTAACCTTGATGATTGATATATGAAAATTTTATTCATGGAATAATTATCCATTCTTTTGTGGATATAGTTATAAAGAACCAATTAGGTTTATATGATCCTTGTATTTGAGGCAATTACTGGTTATTACATTTTGGGTTGCAAAATGATAGTTATTGGATAACCTTTGTAGTTAAAATATGTTATGATTGTTTTTGAAGATTTTATCTCATTTTGGGGAATGTTTTAAGAATCATATAGTTTTGAAAAAGGACAACACGCAGACCGTGTGAAAACCTGTCGCTTCAGACAAAGCTGCGGGAATCGAACCCACAACCAAAGTGCGACTGGTATTTATTACCTACCACTGGACTACGTGAAGTCCCTGGTTAGTTTGACTAATTCTTTATAGTTAGATGATTTTATGAATCAAGAGTATGTTTATTTTGGGTTATCTATAGAAATTATTAACCTATCATAGAGGATATGTGATTAGGTTAATTACTTTTCAGTATGAGACATTAACAGAAACCGATGTTATTTGGAGATAAATGTTAATTTGTACCTTGGAAGACTATGTGATTAAATCCATCAAATATTTGGGTTTTAATATTAGTTTTGTTTACTTTGAAGAATCTTATGGACAAATTGTTTATTGAATGGTCTTTATTTAACTTTGGGTTTTGATGGACAAATTTTGGAGATTAAGAATAGATTTTCTATTTCATAAAGGATTATCCATTTGTGAATTATCTGATCTTGTTCTAAAAATTTCGGTTTTGGTTATGGTCTAAAGACATCTGAAATATATAGTTCTCTTTCGTGGATTAGGATATTCTATAGAAGTTGATTATAGCTCTCTTAATGTGAGCAAGTCATCCTAAATACTCATCTTTTGGAGAAAATATGAGTTTGTATAAGAAATCTAGTAGGAGATGAGAGTCTACACGACAAGTAAGTATGTTTCCTTATGATTTAGTTAGGCTCATAAATAAATTACTCAATGAAATGTAACTTAAAAACAAAAATGTTTTCTATTACCGTTTCCTACTGGGGAATCAAACACCGTTTATCCCATCACCAGTTTGTGATTTTCTGGTGGTTAAATTTCTCCTAAACATGTTTTCTATCACTCTCCCTCAGAACATGACCCTTTATTTTTTCTTCAATATCCATGTTTTCCTACATGGAATCCTTGTATGGGTTAACTTGGGTGAAATTTGTACCTCCCTTTCTTTCATTTAATGTGACAATTTAATTTACTCTTTTTCCGATGTGGGGCTTCCAATGAATTTTTCAAGCCCAATTTTAAAAATTGTGAGGACATAATTCCCAAAAGGGGGAAGGATTTAACATCCCAGGTAAATAAAGAATATTACATTTTCATATTTATCCATATTTGTGAATAAAATGGTAATATTAATTTAAAGGGAATTCTATGCTCGATGGCGTACCCAATACACAACAATGAGTTTCTTTTAAATCATTTGTTACAATCTAATAATAAAATAATATTATTTTAAATGGTAGTTAGTGCCTATCCTTTTTAATAGCGGGAATGAACAAAAGTAACTACAAAATTATTATATATGTTTGTCAAAAAAATTTACATTCTTCCAATAAATGTTAGAGGCTTAAAATGAGAATGAATCCAATTTTAAGCACAAATCTTCTAATATTATTTAAAAGGTCGATTAACAGCCTTTTGATGGTGGACCATTTTAAATAAAATTTTGAAGATTTTATATGGTATATTTGACAAAATAAAATCCTTCTTTAGAATATGGACATCAAAATTTACTTTGTGTAAATTTTTGTTATTTTTCCGATAAAGATCAGTTTTAGTGAAATTGTTGTATTTTAATTCAAACCCACTTTTTAATCTAATTTATTTATATGATTATATAATCTTATGAACTGGTTTTAAAGTGAAATTAGAATATATTTTTACCATGTAATCCAATTGTGGTCATTGGAATTAATTTTACTATGAAATTGGACTTAAAATTGTGTTAATATTTTAATAGATATTGTTTCTTAAAAACACGCTATTTGTTTTTATAGCGGGAATGAATTATTAAATTAATTAACGCAACTTATATATTTTTAATTTTGTAAAATATACATCATTTTTGAATTCGGAATATCAAATATAGCTTAGTGTGACTTTTTGGTATTATTCTGATAAACTTCAATTTTTGATGAATAGTGAAACCACTAAGTGGTAGTTAAAGAAACTGAATATTCATTTAAATGAAACTTTACCACTTATATGATTTGATTTTAAAAAATCCAACATACATGGTTTTCATTAGGAAGTAAATTGTGGTTCAATAAGATAAAAATAAATTTTTGGTGAATAGTAACTTTTATGTTTTATTAATCGCGATTAAAGGTAATTAGTGTAATTTAAGGTACAGATAATGTTATAATAATTTTAAATGACCTTGAAACATGTCCTAACTTTATTGGATAATTCATGCCTGACCGAAAAAATCCTTGGGTCATCTTGGGGACCCCTTGGAGCCACTTTGGTAGGAAAATGACATTAATAGCTTTTTATTTAAAGTTAAAATAAAAATGTCACAAGCATGTATTGTTTTGCGAATACAATTTTTACATGGGGTTATAAAAGTCATATTAGTCACTATAAATATTAATTAGAAATCTAAAAAGATTTCTTACATCATGATATTTGTTTTATAATTTTTATACATTAAATAAATTAATTTATATATGACACCGTGATGATGAAGTGATTACCTCATAAATGAACGATTTAAATAAAATGAGACGATAGGGTGAAATATAAGTATTAAACTTGTAACAAGCCAATTGTATTGGTGGATTTAGATACCTTATCACCTCATCCTAGAAATATATCCTTTTGGGACCTTTAAAATCCGAAAATCATTTTATAATAAAGTAATAATTTATAACTTTCCAAGAGTGCCCCTCCTCTACCCTTATAAAAGGCCCCCACCACTACCACCTTACCCACACCTCTCAAGACTTTGGATCAGCCAACCCATGACCGTTTCATCTCTAAACATCCCTCTATTCATCATTGAAGCCTCACCTTTGGCACAATGCTCTTCAAGAAACCCTTTTGGTTCAAACCAATAAGAGTTACCCGATTTAAAGGTAATGTCTTCACTTGTGTTCTTTTGTTTTATTTTGATTCTCCAAACCCCTAAAATCTTTTTATTCCTTTATTTTGAAACAACACCAGTATATTAAATATACTAGTATGTTGTTATGTGTAGTATTAGAGCTACACTTACAAACACCACTGTCTAATGGTTAAAGAACATACTGTTTCTGTGGATGGCGAATTACTGCCTCACGAAACGATGATTGTTCAATATTTTATTAACACCTTTCATGGTGGCCATTATGATTTTACTGTATTTTATATATGATATATATAAAATTTATGTTTCCCATATGCTTCTGTATTTTATATTTAAAACATACCTTTATGCTTTTCATGTTGTGCAATTGCGATAATTTCATACGAGGAAATGTGGACTACCGCCCCCTCAAGTGATGTGACTCGTTCATGCTGTACATCGAATGTGTAAAGTATGAAATTACTTAAATTATGTGACCTATAAAACATATATATTATACTGGAATTATAATATATATATCTCTCTCAATTATTTTTAATTTCATTAATATGATAAAGAAATGAATGTAGCGTTCATGTGTACGTACAACCTACCATCTCCATGAACGGTGCATTTCTTTTCTTTTTATCTCCAAATGTTATGGAATAGTATAAAATTAATATGTACTGGATATATATGATATTTAAGTCATTAATACTATTCTGGAGATTATTTAATTATAACTACATGGACAATCATTTTTCAAACAAGATCATTTTTGACTCATGTACCGAACATCGACAAAACGTATGATATGAACTCTCATAATTAACTAATTATTATAACATGATAATATATGATATTAATTTAATAATAAAATTTAATGTATTTCCTTAAGAAATTATAAATTGACAAAAGTTTATTATTCATCAATATAAAGAAACGAACAAGAAAAGTTGGACTTGAGGTAAGGGATCCTACCTATCTCTTTCCTTTTAAGTACTCTCTTTTATGTCGTTTCTTTTAAGCTCCTCTTTCTTATGTTGGGGGATGTTCTTTTATATTTCTATTACTGTAATTTATATGTTAATATTATGAGAGACACTATTTTATTTCATCAATCCATTTTGTTGGATGTTTTATGTGGTGTCGTTTGGCTGTCGAGTTTTCGTAAGGGGTTTTTCATATAACTTTTATTCCCGTGAGATTTATGCTAAATTTCCCACCATTTCATGGAAGTGGTACATGTATTTCCCATTATTATTGTCTTTGTGTAATATAATTTCGTTTATGAGTATTTACATCAATGTTGTATAGTCCTTCTTCCATTGGGTGTACCTTACGAATGTTACCCAAATCGGTAAGGGAACCTTTCACCCTCCCCTTTTTAAAAGACTTCTTTTGTTATTCCTTTTAGTTTACATATTATTATGTTGGGATATTTTATTCTATATCATTATTGATGTAAAATTTATTTCCAAGTGTTGAGATACCCTTTTTGTCTCATCAACTAATTTCATGAATTTTAAGCTTACGCCGTTAGGCTATCGAATTTTACCAAAGGAACTTCTTAACACAATTTCGATTTCTTTGGGGTTCAACTTGTAGTTATTGAACATGCCATCCTATGAATATGTGTGAATTACATGTGGTTGTTTTACAATTAATATCCACTTATATTGGACGTATTTATATTTTTCACACATAATTATGAGATTGATTTATCCTTAATTTAAGGATACCTTCTTTATAGGGGATTTCATCTCAATTTACATTTCCATTGAGACTTCATTTTTGATATGAACCAATTACATATTATATGGTGTATATACTGTCCATTGAAATATTATATCATGAATCCCATTATTCTCATGATATTATAAAGTTCTGATTAAATGTTATTCCTCAATTATTGTATTCAAGTGTCTCAAATTTTGCTAAAAACCCTTTAACTAAAATATCGCTTTAAATGTATTAATGATTTCTTCTTATTAATATCCATGTTTTAAAAATGGTTTTATGGATTTATTTATATAGATATTAATGGTTTATAATGTAAAAAGATTAAAAGTGTTATGGGACTTCGTCTCAATCTCCTTTCATTGAGCCATATTTTGTTTTATGCGCACATTTCTTTTATATGGTGAATAAACCCCTTTGACATTTACATTTACTCAAAAGGAATCTTTTTTATATGAAGCGTTTACTAAACAACAAAAGGGAATGTTTTTTTCGTACGTATGTGGCGACAACAACTTCTCCACCGCCGTGACCATTATTTGAGTTTCGGCTTCCTCTACAAGCCATAAGTTTTTTTAAAATGAAAAATAAATACCATGTATTACTTTTCTTTATTTTGGTATTGAAAATGGTTTTCATAATGTTTTTATATCAATGTGGTGTATTGATATCTTGTGATTGAAATGCGGAAATGTTATGTTTCCTTTATGCATGTTTTATGTGATACGATTATGTTATGGTTCTTAGGAATTATTATGAAGATGGGTGGTTCTGTGATAATCTAAGGGCGGGTGAGCCCGATATAGCTCTCCAATGCATTGGGTAATGCAAAGGGGTTAAACGTTAAGGTTTCTCCGAAGAGATTTAGGGAATATACTATGATGCTTATTCCAAACCGAACCATTAGGGTAACTCCCTACGTAAGAATGTTATGAATGCCTCAAGTTACGTTTATGTCTTATGATTTCTCTGATTTATTCATGATTTGATGATGTATGTTAAAATTCTTATGTTCTATGAGTAAATTATGATTTCATACATGGACTAATGTTTTAATTTCTTACATTTATATCCCTTACCGAGATTTTTATGCTCATCCTAGGTTTTTGAAATGTTTTTCACAGGTCAAGGGAAAGGTACATGATGTGATGATAGTGTCAAGGAAGTGTCAAGAAATAATCCATGTTTTATTTTAGATATGTTTCCGTTAATGCAAAAAATGAGTACTATATTTTATGTAACAACTTTGTTTAGATGTGGAATGTAATGCATGATTTATGATCTAATTCTCTAAAACTCTAAACCTAAAAAGATCCTCAATGTGTATTCTTGAAATAACTCAAGATTAAGTAATATTTAAGGCTGGGGCCTTATAGGTAAGCCAACATGGTAGCTGATTTTATATCATACAAGGCCACACAAAATTATAGAATTTTATATGTCAACATATTTAGATCTTTTCATGTATAGTGTATCAAATTTTTTCGAACAGATGCCTTAGGATTAAATTAAATTAAACCCCCCATAAGGTAGGGATTTTGAGTTGTAATTTTTTTGAATTGTTTTTATATTTGTATTAACATCAATTTAAAAATAAGATAAACAATTAATATTGGTTTATGTGTTATAACATATTATAATGTATAAAAATAAGAAAGAAAAAGAAAGAGCTTCATTATAATGATTACCTTCTCTTAGAGAAACCTCATTTGGATATCGTCTTTATGACACTAGGGTTGGTATATTGGGATTATCAATAGATCTAGAATATAAATAAGGATGGTTGGAAGAGAATTTTTTGAGATTTGGATGAGCTAATGCACTTTAGAGGAGTAAAACATATAGGGGAGGGAGTTCTCTTTATAACTGAGGAGGAGTGGCATTTTTGTAAATACCCAAAACTAATCAATATTGGGAATTCTCTCTCACCCCAAGTGCCAAAAATATTATTAAATAATGGATTGGATGGATTAAATAGTCAATACACACTTCTATCCCACAAAAACACACGATTAACATGTTATTCCAAAGCATTTAAGTTCACCTAATTATAGAATTTCTTAATTCAATATAGTAACTTGCATGTTTTTTATTTTCATGGGTAAATTATCCATTAACAATAAAATAAAAATGTGAATTACTAGATAATTTGATATCAATACTTATAAATGATAAATACATTTTATCAAATAAAATTTGAATATATGTGCAAAATTAATTTAAACACAGGGGCATGCAATGCACAAAACCCCGCCTTAACATTAACCAGTGAAATTAAATTTTAATTTATATTTAATTATTATGGACAGAAATTACATTTAACATATTAAATAATATTTATTAGGATGATTTAAAATGTTCAATAAAATTTATTTAATTAAACTAATATTATTAAAATAAATTAAATTAAACTTAACCCACACATTGTGTTAAAAATAGTTTTTCAAGAAATTCTTTTTTAGGATTAAAATGATTTTTTTTGAAGGAGGTCTCTTGCCCAAATATTAAAAGATAAATTTATTGAAAAATAATGTGGTTAAAAAATATTAAAGGATGGTGTTTTTTACAAACATTATCAAAAAGTAAAACCAGATCATATGGTAATTCATAATTAAATATTATTTTAATTAATAAAAATGGATATACATTATGCCTTGTAAATAAATAGTTTCCATGAAAATAAAAAGTATTCTAAAAAATATTTAGTTGGGTCCAAAAATGTTCTTATATTTATTTTTATTAAATTAATATGTAATAAAGTTTTGTTTACACATATTTTAATACATTATTCTAAATAAATAGAGGAATTGTTTAAAACTATATTTTTTATTATTCATAAAATAATATTTCTAAGGGATAATTTCAAAAAAAAATATAAATATCTTGACCAAAAAACATCAAAATAAATATTTATCCAAGAAAGTAAGAAATTTTGGGCAGTTAAATATTAAAATTTTAATTTTATTAGAGCTTTATTAAAATAGAATGATCAATTATTATAATTGAGGCTCGTGGTTTTCTGTATTGCAATCTATCATATATATTGTATTTATTTAAACTATAATATATTATAAGGTCATCATGTTTTTCATTGATCCCTTATACAATAATTCATTCCTTGAAATTTCATGGATATTACCTTATAAACATATTTGGGTAGTTCTTCTTCAAAACATCATCTAATTCCCATATTTCCTCCTCCATTTTATAATTTCTCCAATGTACCATGACACATCAATTTATAGAATTACTCAATACATTTTCCCTAGTATCATGAATCTGGATGTGTTAGGCCAAAAAGGTGTGTATATACCTTGAGAAGGGGGTGAATCTGGATATGGGTATTTTTTTCAAAATGCCTTATACCCATTGGATCTTAACATCTTTATTATAAGGTTCACTTTATTATATTTTTAGTTTTTACATTGAACTTATCATTACCAAATTTATCTAATGTTGATAAAGAACATGTAAAGAGTGAAAGAATGTAAAAGGAAACACAAAGTTTTATTTTGTTCACCCTCTCTAGGTTACAACCCATGAGAATAAAACAGTAATTTTCCATGGTAAAAAATTCCCTAAGGATCACTACCAATTGAAGGTATAAGATAGATTAATCCTATACTCAGGCTTAATAAATTATGAGATTTATGGAGATCTCACTACTTCATATGGGTCACTCCCTCAATATTTCCATTGATGGATCACTACTAGTGGAGAGGATCACCTTCATCCTCTTCCTTTTCACACTGCATCGAAAAAGGATTCACAAAAAAAATTATGGAAATTTATATACCCTCATTAAAAATAATTAATACAACCTTAGTTTTAGGTATATTCTCTATCGATCGACTACTTTCATCAACATGATGTGTATCACATTACCAAATTCTAAATGAGAAATCATTGTTCAAATCTCTTACGATGATCACTGACTTCGTGAAGTTCACACAACCTTCATGAAACTACCCAATTCATAACATGCATATAATTCCTTTACAAACCCCACAATATTCCAGAATCCCACCAGTTTCTCAATGATAAAACATCCTTCATAAAGCAACATCTCTTCGAAAATCTTAAACACTTTCACAAATATCACATAATCATCACAAAACTAACTACATTATTTCAATTTTTTGTATCCTTTTTGAACATATATATATTCATGATGCTCATATGATTTGGTCATATTTCATAACCTTTGTGTACATATTTTGTCATGATCTTTTTCTCAAGAAAAACCTTCACTAATCACCTTTGAAAATTCAGAGCCATTGGAATTTATTATGGCTTTCTCTACTTAAATAACAGTGGTATAGGCCTATTTATAGGTGTTTCCTCCCATTATAAAATCTTACATCATCATTATCACCTTATGATGAATATCTATAATTTTTTTCAAGAATATCCCATTTTTTAAGCTCTAGAGAAGTTTCTCCATTTAAAAAATGTTCTCATAGTTTTAAATATGTATCATCTTTCCAACATGTATTCACGAGGCTCCACACCTTTGCGAAACCCAGCCTTCATGAAATCAAATTCCATTGAAATGATTTATACCTTCAAAAAACTCCAATATTCAAAAAGTCCATGACATTTATACATTTGTATGAGGAATTCACGAAGATAATACTTTGGTTATGATTTATCCATACTCAAAATTTTGGACCCCAAAAATTTGGAAAACACTAGAAAATAGGGACACATTGTGAACACAATTTTTTGTACCACCTTCAGAGTATTCATTCCTTCATCTTGAACCTTTTTGAACATACCTTGGTAACAATATATTTTAAATTCCACAAATGACTTCAGAAACCTACCTTTTCTTCAAACACTATCAACCCAAAAACACAACAATGTTACCTTGATGGAATTTCTTCCAACAATATGGGGATCTCATAGTAACATTGATGATGTTCCAATTCTAACTCTCAGAGGTGGGGACATTCATTGGGTATGGAATATACATTCTTAATAGTGATATATATAACACATTATTTACTTTTTAGGGGTTTGGATGAATTTATAAATGTTAATATAGATCTCCTAATATTTCCATAATTTCAAAGGGTCATATATACATGGGGCTTAGTTTTCCCTTCTTATAGAACCTTATGACACACTTCCACAGATAAAATATCATAAAAATAAGATCTCCCACTTAAAATTTGAAATCCCTCATTTGATTTTAAATATAACTCATTTACAACATTGTAAAACTTTTATATGAATATTAATAATCATTATCTTTATTTTTTCACATTAAAATTTTGGGTACTTATAAGTTTCCATTCACTAGCCTTATTCCAAAATGTTGGAGTATGACATCCCTTTCAATATAATTCTTTATAAAGAAACATTTGAATACCTAAATGAAAAATATTATTATAGTAAAACACTAAACAAATATTGAACCCGCATACCTTGAAAGTCATGTGATAATAAACTCAACATGTATTAAAATGTTTCAATACTCTTTTTAGAATGTCCATCAATTTCCGGGTGGTAAAAGGTGTTCAAATGAAGCTCTTTAACAAGATCCTTTTGAATACTCTTCTATAATTTTTATGTGAAATAGGTATCATTATGAAACACAATATAATGTGTTGTTCCATGAAGTTTAACAACATCGTTAATATAGAACCTTGTGAGATTCTCAAAAGAAAACTCTTCTCGTGGGGTGAGTAGATGCGTAGATTTTGTTTGGATATCAACAATAACTCATATTACATCACTATTTTGTGGAGTCTTTTATAGTCTTATGACAATGTCCATAGTGTTATAATGGTTTATAGAGAAAGTTGAAATGAAAAATTCTTTTTTGATTTTGTATAGGCAGAACTCATAATCTCATTTTGAGCCTTAGGATTCTATCTTCACAAATATAAGTATTCAAATTTCCCATCGTTCACAGCACTAATTTTCATCTGAAAATATTCATCATCATAATGAAAAATATTATCATTTAAAATAAAATTGGTTTCAAAATCTATTGAAATTGGTTTTATATATCCATTCCTCTACAAATTCCCATTTCAATATATAATAGAACCATAAAAATTGCGCCCCTATCAATAATCATTTGGTTTGGAACTCCACGATCCATCCTTGTTAATGTATCCACTACATTGTTTTCCTACCCGATGTGGTATTTTATATGAATATAATAATACTAAAGAAGCTCAGGCCATCACCCTTACCACATGTGGAGATATTTCTATTAAAATATATATTTTAGGCTCCGGTGGTCCATGTATATATCAAAAAATAGATTATTTCTCCCTATCTTTAAGGAAAATATTACTGTTGATAACTCAAGATCATGGGATTTGATAGTTCTGTTTGTGTTTCTTAGACTTCCTTGATGAATATGTGATTGATTTCTCATTTTTCATAAGGAAAAACCCATGCCCTTTATTAGATGCATCACTATATATTAAAAACCCATAATTTCCAAATCGTAGATTAAAAAACACGTAATTTTCTAATATCTTCTTCCATTCAAAAAACATTATTCCCATTCCTTCATCCAAATTAATTTAACCCCTTTAAGTGCAATCTTTGTTAAAGGTATAGCCTCTTAGGAAAATTTCTAAAAAAATTATTGATAGTAACCTTCCTAATTGATTAAACTATACCTCAATTATGTTCTTTTTTATAGAATATTATCATACAACATTTATCCTAGTAATAACAACTAATATTTCATCCTTATAGACAATATATATTGGAAAAGAATCTTCTTGAAGTTATAAATCACACTTTATAGACATCCCATACATCACCTTTCTTCTAATAGTCCCAAAAATGATCCAAAAGTTAATATCAAAGTCCTAACAGCTCTTATAATACACCAAGAAATAATCAATGAATACCATATAAAAATCATCATGATATTCCTTGAATACTCTATTTAATAGGCCTATAAAAAAGTGTGTTTTAGTAAATCTAAATAGAATTAATACAAACTTGTAATATCCATACCTAATAAGAAATACAATCTTTATAATTTATTCCATTTTTACTCACAATTGATGATACCCAGAATTAAGTTAAATATTGAAAAAATATATAGCTTCAAGAATTCAATGGATTAATTAATCAATAGAAGGTAGATGATACATTTTATTTATCATAATTGAATTGATTTCATTTAAAAAATTAACAAACTCATGGATCTATATTTATTCTCAACGAAGAGACTAGGGGTTCCCCATAGGGAAACAATATGGCGAATAAACCCATTATTGTATGACACTTCGTTATTTTCATTAACTCCACTAATTCCAAAGTATCAATTCTATAGGTATTCATTGATGTTGGCATTCCGTTATGGAATAAATAAATGGAAAACTCAACTTTATGCACTAGTGGATCTCTATGTAGTTCCACAGGAAATACAACAATATATTCTTGTATCACAGTTACGTTATTAATTTTAATATTTCCATCTCTATCCAGGGATTTTTTCCATCTCCTTCCCCAAAAATATCATTCAAAAATTCAATTGGTGGTGGATCTAGATATGAATAAGATAATGAAGACTCGCCTCAGATGATAAATATTTCAACATCTTCATCAAAAATCATATTTTTCTTCTATTTGAAATAAATATTTTCATGATATTTTAAAGTCAGATCTATGTTTAATATAGAATTCAACCATATTTATTTTAATAATGTCCTAATATAAATCATCTATATATGTCATAATGTGACCATGTGCACATACATATTGTATTAAGACAACCACTTTTAATTTTGGATAATAACTCCCTTTTTAAATATCTAGTGAAATGTATAATTATCTTGGAAAACATGGATGATATAAAATTTGGTGAGGAAATAGAATCAAATGACGAATTAACTAAATTAGAAGATAGGAATAATGTATATTCCACCACATCTTTGAGAACATAAACCTTGGTTGTAGTGATTGAATAGGTTTATAATTATTCCCTTAGCCTCTTTTGTTATAAGTTCACTTGATGCTTGGGACATTGGATTGAAATATCCCCTATTTCATTATAGTTTAATCACTGTAAATCATTTTTTTTTCTTCACATTAAATTCTTGATCCTGATTAGCCTTACCTCTACACTTATTAAAACACACAATTCCTTTAAGGATTTCATATGATGAATCTTTCCATAGTTCTCACAAAATAGGAATTTCTTAATTCTATTCATTTTATTTGATTCATCCCCATTTTATTTATTACCATCCATACTCTATTATTCATGATTTCCCTTGAAAATATAGTATCTCGAAAACTCCTTCTCTACTTTGATGGTGCATAAAACTATTTGATCAGGTGATAAATATTTATTTAGAAACAATTTACATTTAGAGACTTATCTCAATACCTAAGAATAATTATAAAATCTTGCAGCTCTATTAATTTTACATCATTGTTCACAAGGGAATTTTTTTCAGGTGATAAATATTTATTCTTGAAGATGTGTAATTTTCTCGTAATTTTACATCCTTGTTAACAAGGGAATTTTTTTTGAGAGTTTTTTTAAAATCATTCAGTTCTTTTAGTTGTATTTCCTCCACCAACATATAACTCTAGATCAATAGACACCATTAATCTTTATTTACCTGGATATAATATACTAGAAGTTCAAAACTCTTTTATTCATTACATCCCAATGCTAAAAATATATTTTCAAGGGACTTAATCCATTTCTCATCTAACAAAGGATTAGTTGTATAACTGAATATTTTGGATTATAAAAAAATTGAGTCAACACACCATTGGAGAATCACACTGTTGAAAAATGGGATTCTCCATATAGGTAAATTTACTTTTCATAAAATATGTAATCCTCTCAAATATATCCATGATCTACCCAATTCTAATAATATTTATATTTTCTTACATGGAAGAAAAATCTATACATTTGGAGGTGTGTATTTATACCCTTATCCCATCTAGAATTACTTTCCGAAAAATTTCATTTATTGGATTCGATCATAAAAATAAAATTTTAAATCATAATTTATAATTAAAAATATAGTCTAACAGTTAACATAAAATAAAGAAATATTCATTGTTAACCTAATATTCTAAAAAATTGATAATTTAGGGAAATAATTATTTTCAATTACATCATAATGTTTTTTAAGAATATTTAAACAATCCTATGAAAATACCATGAATGTATCAAAACAAACGTGCAATAATACTTCTTGTTGTGCATGATGTGATGATTGGGTATATCCCAATATTCCCTTTTCAGAGTTTTATCCTTAACTACCACAATTATTGAACCACATGTAGTTGTAGTATCCATATAGGGGTGTATTTAGAAGAAAGAAAAATTTTATGATGTTATTTTAAACATATCATGAATGATTTACCTAGGGTCATGTTTTCTAATAAATTTTTTTGTTAAAATAGTTTCTAATGTTTCTACTAAACTTCCTCTATTACTAACTATGACAACCCTGACTCCATTATCCTAGAGTTAACTCTTAATTTATTACATTTTCATAAATACAATGGGTAAATCCCAAAGGACTAATCAGTTTAGCAGTTTCAGTAAACTAGATACATATATAGTCACAATTGTACAATGTGATTAAAAATAATAGAATAGTAATGGAATCATTTCTCATCATTGAACTCATCCAGTGAATTCATCTTCATAAACTGGTTAAAATAAACAAAATTATGGTCTTATAAAATGATAGCTTATGTTTATATAAAATAGAAGCTATTATGAATCAATAAAACATAATCTATATGTTCAGGTAAATAATTGAACATGTGTGACATTTAGTCAGCAACATTAAAATCCTTTGTAAATAAGGAATAATAAACATGGAAAGGTAAATAAAATAACACATATAAAATTTAGTCTTTTCACAGGTACATCTCCCACTGATTTTATTGATAAACTTATTTTGGTTGATATTTTCTATGTCCTCGTACTTTAGAAGTTGTGTTTTCATTATGGATTTCTTCTTATTTGAATAAACAACATCTTGGATTGGGAAGAAAAATCATAAAACCAATGAGGGTCCCAAAAGAGAGATTTTGTTGGGGAATATGAATTAAGGTCTATGAATTTATGTATTTTTTGAATAAATAGAGTCCAATTATAAATGTTTCATGTCTTACGAAGGTAACATGGTAATATGAGAAGCCATAAAGTGTGATTGGGTTGTTTTTATAAGGATATTGGGTTAAAACTCTCCTCTATATAACATTTAAAAGTTGTAAACATTGATTAAATGTCTTCGAATGATTAGTATAATTAAATATTCATCTAATGATATGGAGATTTTAGTGTATCACTATAAAAATTACATGATGTGCATCTATATTCAACACCAATTAATTACTTAAGAAGGTTCTAAAACAATGTTTTGTGGTTGATTTTCCTTTCTAACTCTCATTCAGCTAACTTCTACTTACCTAGGGTGACCTTCAATGTGATGTTGGAGAACATATATTGATTCCAAACATCATGTTTTTCAATTTGATCACTTGTAAGTGGTTTTGGTTTTGTTTTTACTTCACACTCTTAGTTATCCCACTATTTCAGTAAATCATTTTGACTATGTGTGTTATGGGTTTTGATCTTGATCAGTTTTGTTCTTGGAGCGGGTCTCACTACCATGCCAATAATAACCATGGAAGATCATAATCTGCCTGGGTGCTATGCTAGAATGACTCCGATACTGTCTTACAGCCATGTCAATCATAACCCTAAAACAAGTGTATATAAATTACAAAAAATAGGGACAATCCCAGTATATAATCATTTCAGTAATCAATCTGGGTCTTTCTTAGTATATTATCATTTTATCATGTCTCATGGCCTATCCTAGTATATTATCATGTCTCATGACTATGTGTGTTATGGGTTTTGATCTTGATCAGTAAATCATGTCTCATGGCCTATCAATCTGGGTCTTTCTTAGTATATTATCATTTTATCATTTTATCATGTCTCGCCACTATACTTATTACACCCCCTATTATTAAACATCCTCTAGAATATGGTGAGGAATGATTGAGTTATTGTAACCAACTCATTTCATCCATGTGAGAGTCTTTCAGATTGGTGGATGTTACGAAGTGGTATTAGAGAACAACACATTTCATTTCTATTTCATTACTACTTTGGAAAGGTATAAAGGATACTAGGATGTAACGATACATGGTAATGAACTTTTTCATGGGAGTAGTAAACCCATGTACGGTGAAAAATATGAGTTCCCAAGGATGGATTTTTGTTTATGTTGTTCACTTGATACATTTTATGTTATTTCACCCATGGTGATTCACATGTTGTGTGGTTTCATTGTGTTATGATATTATTGTTTATTGAGATTATAATTGTGGCCCAGTGTGGCACGAGATGAGTATTCATGAATCATAATAGGAACATAGTGATATATATTGAGATGAATCACTGCTGAAAAAATACTTTTAAAAGTCATTTTATATTTTTCTTTTGACGTTCCTTTTTAGCTTCTATTATTAAAGTCAGTCGAATAAATATTTTCTTCAGCATCGGTTAAAAAACTGTCATTATAAATCAATAATGTAATAGATTCATTAAATCGGTTAGTAAATGACAAACATGAAAATTCTATGGGATTATGGTTTTTTACATAGTTTATTAAATAACCATCATAAAATATAATACAATACATCGGTTATTAAATAACCGACATGAAAAATTCATTGGGATAAATGTTTTTTATATGTGTTATTAAATTATCGATGTAAAATATTATATACCCCTTTAATTTTTATATAACTAATATGGAAAACCAATATCCCGGAGACTTTTAATGTTTTTTAATTACTCACCAACATAAAAAATTATATATGACATCATTTTTTATTTAAACGACATGGAAAACCACCATCCACAAGCCTTTTTTACGTCATCTAATTACTAACTAGCGTGAATGGTCTTTGTGATAAATTTTTTTTAAGTCGGTTATAAAATAACTGATGTATAAGACCCTATACCACATCGGTTATTTTATAACCAATGTAAAACACAAACCATATATATTTTTAATGTCGTTTATAAAATATCTGACGTAAACAATATTTTTTAAATAATAAAATCATGTTACCATTCCTATCCACTGCCGAAAGAACCAGAAACAAGTAGAACCGACAGAAACATTACTCATTCATTGTTAAAACATTCATAAATTATAATATTAACTAAAAATATTCCTAAATCTAACCAAAACAACTTCCAAATACTTATTTACACATACAACATTCATAATTATAATATTCAGTAGAAACAAACTACAATCTAATAAATCCAGTAATATAATACTACCATTTCAATTATAAGTGTTAGATCTCTTGTGCACTATAAGGTTTAGGGTTAAAAAATTGCTAAAAATTAAAAAGAAAATAGTTAACATGTACAATTAAAAAAACAAATGAAATATTAAGGAATAGTCTATAAATAAATCTAACATATTCGAGCTCTGTAACTATTCCAATTGTAATTATTTCATACATAAATCTTAACACCTAATATCCACATCTGATGACAGCTTCTTGTTTATGAAAAGTCTATTTAAATGAGTTTTCCAATTCAAAATATTTTTTTTATGTAATATATCCAAAATGCACTATTTGTAAATATATTTTCACCACTAATTTTACATATTTGATTGGGAACTCTATTTCTTTGTGTATTTTTGAAAGAAATCACATCCCATGTTAGAAAATAATATGATTTAAATAAATTTAAAATTAGTTATAATATAATCTATTGATATGTCTAAACTTATATTTCCAACATTTTCTTAGAATTTCCTTGCACATCGCCATGGATGCAGCATTTCCAATAAGTTTCCTTCTCCCATAGATAAAAAAAACCTAGAATCCAATAATCAATGATATAAATGTACATTTAATGTTAATGGTTGTTATGTTAAAATATAAATAACATGTTTTGAGATATACATTTCATACCTCTCAGCATAATGAAACATCTAGCACTATATAATTATATTATGTTCAAATATTTCATCAATATAAAATGTTCTTTGTTCTTCAGTAAATGTGTGTGATTTATGTGAAATCAACTATAGGTCCATCAATCCATATACCTCTATCTTCTCATTCCCCTCACACATTTTATAAATATACCTGATAAAAAATAGACATAAGTATAAATTATTAATAAATTTAACAAAAGGAATGATTTAAGTTAAGACATACGAGGGAAAACATTTAACAAATAGATACCCAACCTATCTCTAGTAACAAACACCATTGTATCATTTTTTATAATCCAAACATCTATTTCTTGCCCAAAAAAATTAGATTCCATTGGAAATATATAATTACCCACCAAAAATATTAAATATCTCGACAATCTGTCAATAATAATAGAATATTTATCCGATGGCATATCCCTTTATCATTGTTATTGGATATAAAATATTTCATTTCCTTTAAAGTATTATAATAAATAAATATATAAATATAGTAACATCCAAATGTTAAAACACAATTAATATTAAATGAAAATAAAAGATTAAAAATACACATACCTTTACGGTAATGTGTCACAGATGTCTAGATGGCCAAACTAAAAAGTGTTATATCCTTTGTTCAACTATCTTCACCTCATATATAGGTAATCATACTCGAGCTGATATATCTATAATATATTTTATAGTGACAAAATATGCTTCTTTACCTCTATCTTTTGATGGTGAATTATATCTCTTATATAATATATCATCACTTATGCAACTATATGATAGTTAGGGTCAACAACATGAAACTCACAATAATAGGAAGCTATGGAGGAGTGATGTAGGAGTAAGATACAAAACAGGGTATGTAGGTGGAGGTGGAGGAAAAATACTAGGGTTTACAAGAGGAGGTGGGTTGTGGGAGCAACTGGCAGAGGTGGAGGAGTAGTAGTTTCAGTTGACAATTGTTTTTTCATGTATACAAACATAGACTATACCAACTCATTGAACTTTTCCTCCATCATTGCAATAATATTTTGAACTTAATCCACCAAATATTCTTTTTTATAAAAACCCTCAATGGATGAATAAGAAAAACATGGTAACACTTTTCTCACTGATACACCCACTGGGTATCCTCATACATGACCTTGGTGTTCAAGCATTACCAATTCTACAGATAACATAACATTCTTCCCATAAACATTAAATACCCCCTATGTTCTCTACACATCAATATAATTCTTTATGAATTTCTTTAAAAATTATGTAATGATTCAAAGTAAAAAAATAATTAAATTTAATTAAATGAATAAGATAAACATCTTACAATATTCTCACCTAAGTCCCTTGATTATTCCATTAGATATTTTCCCTTTTCCCTCATTTGAGCCCCCTTTTATTTTTCATGTCTAGATGGAGGTGATGGAGGGGAATCTTCTATAGAGGTTGCAAACACAACTCTATGTTTTTGTAATTTTTCATCCATGATTTTTTCTTCCAATAAATTATACCCTCCAACAAATAAACAATAAGGGTATACATTTCATGACTGGATCACTTGATGGTACCTCCTCAATTCCTATAAATTAAGAATAAAGAATCATTAAGAGGTCATTAATAAGATCAATAATATAAGAAAAAATATAAATGTTTTAATTTCACTTACCAAAAATTCTTCTTCTCTTATACTTTCAACAAATTTTTTCCATTTGTATTCATCTATAAAAGGATATGTATGAAATAGATTATCATGTTGTCTATGTCCTAAAATTAAATCATATGTGGGGGATGATTTGAAATCCATCCATCTTTTAGCATCCATCAATAAACAATTTCTACTGACTTCAGCAGTGTTTGGTTTATAAAATGCCATCAAATAAATAAGATGGAAAACATATTATACTCTAAAAAATCTTATATTATTCCAATAATAAAAAAAGTTCTTACCAAAATGGTCTCCCACAACTGAGATACTGTTGTTTGGTCAACACTTCTCCAATCATTAAACAAAATGATATATTTGATTTTACCCTTAGTTAATACAAAACCCTTAAAGTTTTTCATTACAACCTCCTAGATTATAATCCTCATCATGTTCTACCGCTATCCACTAGTCCTAGCTATGAGCAAGTGATAATTTTGGTCGATGTGTGCAGCCGCATTTACCAACCCATGAACACTTCATTCCCATTGTGGTAGTATAGGATGAAGATTAGGGCACATAAAGAATAGGATTTGGATCTTCCTCCCCATAGGTAAGATCATAATGCTCATCTCTTGAAGTATGTAGTTGATGAACTGATTGATCGGTCATTATCCATCAAATCAAAGGAACAAACATTTATTACACAAAAATACAAATTCAAATATTTCAGTACTAATGTAAACAAAAATGAAAAATTATGAAACACAAAAATAAACTAAAACATAACACATTATTATTCATATTTTATATAGTCAACTAAAATTATAAAAATAGTAATGATATATAAAAAATTATGTAAATAAATGAAAACATATCCAAAATTGGTGTAGGAATATTAAAAATGGTCCAACCTAATAAACCAGTTTTTTACAAAAATAGAATAATTTTAACATATTATATTTAAATTAATTTTCATTCAAAAAAATCAATAAATATTTAGTTTCTTTAATGATAAACATGGAAAACATAACAAAACTAAACTAAAATAAACAAATGTTTATTTTTTATAGTTTTAATAATTGTTTTAAAGAATTTAAAATATAAAATATCTAACATATTATGAAATTAATAAAATTAAATGAGAAATAAACATATGAAACCTATAATATAGTAAATGTACTAATGGATCGTTTTTTTTCCAAATTCCTTCATCATGATCATTCTTTATGGAAAAATCTGGTCTAGAACTTGCTCATCATTATTATTTGTTAGTCATTCCATGGAAGTATGGATCTCACATAAATCAGCATCTTCATCAAGTTTTTAATCTCCAACATATTTTCTCCCTTGTAAAACAATATAACATTGCATATTCGATTGATTAAGGATGGTGAAATTTTCTTCCACATGTTGAGATTATAAAAGAATCAGTTTTTTCTTTCAATCAATTCAGATTAACCATGATCATTCCAAATTCATCATCTTTGACATTGTTGAATAGATAAACTATTTGTAGTTAAACACATGAACCTTAATTTTAATTAAATCCACCTCCCATGTTACTTCAAGGAATCAATAATATGTACTTGATGTAGAAATTATTTTCTTGTAGTTATAACTCGAAAAATGAATTACTTTTGCAAACCCCAATTCACCACTGCAATGAACATTACATTTGTTGTCCTGTGATTTCTTCTGAAATTTATAGCCATTAATGTCCTACCTATACTATGTTATCATGTTTAAACTTGGACCGACCACTAATAATAATAATGTGTCTATTTTATATGATCTACAATTCATGGTTTTTTAAACAACAAAAAATATTTTTTTTTGCTAATTAATAATCCACATCTCTTTCTTTCTTAGATGGCATTGTTTCAAATCATTAAAATAAAATGTTATATATGGTTGAGAATCAGCTATGTTATGTAAGATGTATATATTTTCCTTCTTTATTTAGTGACCTGACTTCGATTTTATTTTCAAACCGTGAATCCCATTTCCCCCATTATTAAATCATTCATGGAGTGATGGAGGAAAACCAATGTTCTCTTCCTTAGTCAAATATCTAGTTCAAAATTCTGCAACCTCTTCAGAAATGTACTTTTCTACAATGGATTCTTTAGTTAAATATTGATTATTAACATTCTGTTTCAATATCTTCATATACCTTTCAAAAGGATACATCTAACATAGATATATAGGTCCACGAAGCATGATTTATCGAACAAGAGGAACCACCAAATGCACCATTATAACTAAAAAATAAAGGGGAAAATACATTTCCAATTAAAAAATATAGAAATTTATTCATTTAAAAAAAATAAAAGCATCCATATCAATCACCTTATCAAAATTTGAATTAAAAAATAACACACCATTATGATAGTCTTTCAAATAGAGATGGGAAATATTCTATACAATGAAACTGGTAGACGTTTTTCAATCATGACGTGAAAATTCTGAGATTTCATACCTGTAAACGTCCAATCCTTCTTCGATTTAAAATGTTTCACATTTTAAGAATAACCATACAATGCTTTGATACCATAAAGACACTGAAAAATGATAATTTTCTCCCTCTTATATAATGTATGAAAATATGGGGGAAGAAGTGTTTTCCTTCAATCAAGAGTGGGAGATAACTATAAACACATTCACATTGATATTATTTCTAATCTTTTATTCAAACCATCTTTTGTCTTTCCTTTAATATCTAAAAATGCTCGAATCAAACACTGAAATATATTATTATTGACGTGCAAGACATCAATGTTATGTTTGACTTCATGATATCTCTAATATGGTAGCGTAGAAAATATTGACCATTTCATCCACATATTTATATCATTACTAGATTTGTGAGTCATTCAAAATTTTATAACAAGGTTTTTAACCCTCTCAAAATAATCATTAGTGAATAAATGTGTTGGAGAAATATAAAATTCTTATGACCCATTGAATTTATTTTTTATTCTTCTATAAGATCAATCCATAGGCCAAAACATTTTATGAACCACGTATATTGTTTTCCTCCCATGAAGCAATTGATAATATAAAGTTTGTTGATCCCAAATTTGACATGAAATATTACCCGTAACACTATATCCAGAAAAATTTCCTTATACTGGGACGTCATTTAAAGTGAAGGTAATCACTACATGCAGTTGATAATATTCCATTTTATAAGATTTATACACCCTAATAGCATACTACCATAAGAGTTTCAAATCATCAATTAATGGTGACAAAAAACATCAATATCATTTCTGGGTTGCTTTGGTCCAGAAGTCATTAAACTTAGCATTAAATATTTATGATTTATAGAAAAATCATAAGATAGGTTGTAAATTACCAATACAACATGCCATGCACTATTTTTACAACCGAGGATTCGATATGGATTAATTCCATCTATGCACAACCCATGACTGATATTTCTACCTTCATTTCAAAATTGGGGATACTACTCATCAATTATCATCCATTGTGGATAATCATCTATATGATGTATATTTCTATCACATATCCACTCATCAGCATACCATATTAACCATTTTCCATCATATGAATTTGAAAATAAACATTTTAATAGAATAATTATAAGAAGATACCAACATACCTTTTCAGGGATCTTTGTAATCTCTACATCAACCTATGATTTTTCTTTCGTCTTATATCGTCATTTCCCACATTAATGACACTAAAAGAAATTCATATTCCATCCAGTATATCACACAGTCAATTGGACATGCATGAATTTTATTATATCCCAATACTATCAAGAATAATATATTATTTTTCAAATAATGTGAATCTGTAAGATCGTTGTCTTTATAAAGAACGTCATGCAAAAATTATAGAAACTCTATAAAAATATTTTTCACTCAATCCATGTTTCACCATCAGGTTAATCAATCTAAATACTAACGATAAAACTGTAAAAATTATACTACCCGGATTTAATGGTTTTTGACCATCACCATATAAACACTCAATTTTTGGTTCATTATCATTTTTTTCTAATTCAATGTCATAAATCATTTCTTCAATTTCACCAGTGTTACCATCTTACAAATCACCATCATCAGTAAATAAAAAATTCTTCCCAGTTTCAACATACCAAATCCATGTGTTGTAACTCACATTAAAACTACGAAAAATTAAATGATATTTAATCTTTATACTTTAAAACATCTTCATATTTGAAAATTTCACGCCTAGAAAAAAAATGATGTCATTGTTTTTAATATTTCATTTAGAAAATTCTAAAATTGCATGTATACCTTCTTCGTATTCATCTCTCATTCCATGTGTCGTAATCCCACTTTGAATCATTATTACCTATAAAAACATATCTAGATTTTACATCTAATAATGATAAACCAATTTTATTTTTCTAAAAAATATGTCATAACTATAAAGTAAAACTATTTTGAAATATAAAACAAAATATTCCTATTAGAAAAATTTATTTACAAATTCTACACAATAATGGAAGATAAGTTTAAATATAAATGATAAACCATAAAAATATATCCATTGAAATTATTTTTAAAGAAAATATGGTTAGATAACCCAATTTTATAATTATATGAAATATTCCACACTTTGAAAGTAACATAATTTTGAAATATAAAAAATATATTTTCATATTTTAAATTTATAATGATATTGATTTGAGCAATAATATTGAAACGCACTATATAAAAATAAAGCACAAACCACTAGTGTGATGTATTAAAAACCCATAACACTATGAGTTTTGTTACTTATGTTTTTATCCTAATTATATAAAATATTAATCTAACAGGTCTTAGGATTGTATTGAATTCAAATATTTTCTTTACATGTAGTTTTGATTGTCACATTTATAGATTTTAACATTCTTATGTATTTTTTTGTGGAAAATGGTATTGTGGAAAATGGTTTGGTGCATAGGCCATGAGAGGAACTTAGATTTTATTGGGAAGGTAGTGAAAATATCTTATTCAAGGTATTTTGAGTGGTTGTTTTGGGGGACACATAGCTAACATATAATGACTCGAACCAATTCACATTATAAATAGTAACCATACTGGTTAGTAGTAAGGCCGCAAGCAAGCATCCCCATATTGTAAAGGTTGGTGACTAGCAGTGATAGTTTACTGGTTGTATGGTTGGTGGAATTTACACTCTATAATAGTAATAAATATTGAATAATAATAGTAAATGAAAGTTAAGATAATGAAAAGAATAAAGAAATAATAATAAATAGTTAGCCAATGAAATAATGATATCATCTATAAATATCCCTTATGAATAAGAAGTTCTAAAAGCGTCATTATCATGATTTACAAGTGTCTTCTCATATCACAATGATTGACTCATCCATTTATAACACATTATGATACATTAAAAATGTAGATCTCGTGATATGGTATTCATATCTAAATAAAAATCCATATTTAATTTTATCTCCCTATAATACTCTTTGAAAAGAGGATAAGTAACTAATGAGAAAACCTCATTGAATAAAAATTCCAAGATACCAATGATAAAATAATATTTGGATTATAATCCTCCTTCAAAAATTAATAGGGGAAGAGAAAATGAATGAAATTACAAAAATACTATTTAGGGTATCCATATATGACCAATGATAAAACAATATAAGGATACTAAACCTCCTTTAACAATTAATCGTGAAATAATTGATGAGAAAAACAAAAAAAAAGTAGATTTATGGAAACTATAAATGACAGAAATCAAAGTGTTTGAGTCTTATTTGAGAGTTTTATGTTGACCATATAGATTCTTCGATTAAAAATATAATGAATAAAACTAACAAAACATGTTTGGATGGGATCAATGAATCGATTCTAGGGTTTCCACATGAGAGAGACCAAGTCACTCTCACCTAATCGAATAATAGTGGAACGTCTTGAAATGGGACTGCATAAATTTTTTAAATGATTTATATTGTCGATTATTTAATAACTGGCATGATAAAGATTTTTTTATTAAATTTATCACATCAGTAATTCTATAATTGATGTGATAAAATGATTTATTATTTTTGTTATTCTATAACCAACGTGATAAAAAAATTTATAACATTTTTTATTATATAACAAACCTAAAAAATTGTATTTTTCCTGTCGGTTAATTTATAACTAATGTGATAAAGTGATATAATTGGTTTATAAATTCGTTTATAAAATAAAAAATGTGATAAATCAAGATAATTCATTTTTTATGTCGGTTATAATATAACTGACATGGTAAATCAATTAACACAGCTTTTCACGTCGGTTATAAATAACAGAAGAAAAAATATAACTTGAAAAATACTTTTTATACTAGTTAATTCCTCATGATAGGGATTTATCATGTTGTCGAGTGCATCAAATAAGATTTTTATTTTGTACGAGAATTTATACAGTATTGCAGCAACTGTTGGTCATATATTGAAGGAGCCTTAGATCATTAATTTAAAAAGAAGGTTCTGATTTTGAGAATGAATGTAGTAATGGGGTTTTATAAAACATGGGATTTGTTGAATTAAAAATAAAAATTGAAACTATACTACAAATTGAGATAAAAAATATATGGAAATCGTGATCAACCTAGTTAAGCGTCCCTTGATTCTCAGTCTGTCATCGCTATAAAGGGAATGGGAAGGATCATTGATCAAGGTTCAGAGCACATCAGAAGCGTGGTTGGGCTGGCCCCAAACATTTATTTTTACGATGATCAATGATTATTTCAGGATCAATATGATGATGAATTCATATCTCCACATAATAAAATCAAAGATTTAGATAATGAATGATGGGGCTAGAATCCATTATAGAGGTTCATTCATGTAATGTTTATAATTAATTTAATTAATTTCATATAGAAAACAATACCTGGATCTTATGTATTTTCATCATTGATGATATTGTTCTTCCGGAATGACCATTTACAATTATCGTGTTTTTCTTGAAAGGATACAAACAAGAACCCCACTAACGGTGATCCACACATGCTTCGATGGCCTCTGATCGAAAATACATGTTCTTCGGGAGAAAGCGTGATCGGATCCTCGGGTCTGTAGGATAGGGTCATGGTGGGCCTTCCTGATAGTAGGCACATGATGTTTTGCATCGCTTTACTGGCTGATCTGATAAAAGTCTATTCATGTTCTCCTCACAGTGTCAATGGCTTAAGTTTTTACCTCTATCGATAGTCCTTCGACTGGCATATGAACCGTGATCCTCCTATAATGGCGACATGGGTATGTTTTTCAAATCTTCCTCTACCATTTCAAAATATTTCAATTTTTCGTATGTTAAGGAATCTAATTGGAAGATATATGTGCTCAGGCTGTCACACTGAGGCATTTTGCAACCCGATCAATCCTCGAGTTTGTGTGGAAATGGATTTGTCCAAAGCTCTGTTCGAGTTCGTGTGGATATCTGTGGGTGAGGAATATTCTTGCAAGCAACGGGTAGTTTACGAAACCTAGACTGACTACTATTCTGGATGAAATAGGCTGGGACATTTGATGGACAACTATCGAAGGGGTCATGGCTACCTGTGCAGAGGAGGGGCAAGGGTTACTACAAGGAACCTGAAGGGCAACAGGAGCAGAGTCTTATGGGTCTGGAAGCTATTGTGGGTGGTGAGGTTGTGTGCACTATTCCTATAGAGGTAGGTCTGGGATACAGTTACCGAGTGTAGAAGACTTTAGTGGCTTAGATCAACCTGATGGTCTCTTAGGTATTTACCAGATTGAGGCTACTCCTAGCAGGACCCTCCTCCTACAGAAAGTTGATTGTCAGTGCAAGGGAGAATATAATGACACAAAAAGATGCAACTATTGTGGAAAATCAAGTGTGTGTGAGGAATGATGTGGTGGTGCAGTCGGTGAATCACATGGATGAGGGTCCGGCAAGGGCTCTTCCGATGTAAGGGGGAAGTAGCACTGCAGAGGACCCAATGAGTCCTTCCTATGCAGAGGTGTCTTGGGCCGGTAAGGGATCTGAGGAAAAAGCCAACATGGGATAAAGCTTTCAGTCATAGGAAGTACCAGGTGTATTGGGGGAGTGGGTGAAGAGTGGGGGAAGAGAAAGGCTGAGCTTGCCCCTACCATGGTTTAACACCAGCAATCATTTTGATGGTTTTGGATCTAACAATCCAGTCCTGGGGTCAACTAGGGCTGAATTCTATTCAGGGACGGAGTCTGGCGGTAGGGAGAGTGATGGACCACTATTTGAAGAAAGTGCAAAAGAAGGGTCCGGAAGGGGGATTCACATCCCGAGAAAGAAGAAGGGACAAAAAGAAAACATGCACATGGGTAGTTGCATCGTGTCCCAGAGGAGTAAATCCAGAGGCCGAAAGGACTACTCAAACCTCCCAAGACCTATGGAGACAAGATCAGCTAAAAAGGGCGGGAACAATGTAATGGAATGGAAGGCAACAATAAAATGATCAGGAAAAGGAGGTTGGCTTGAACATGGGGAGTGGAGGTGGTATGGATGAACCTAAGTCTAAGGACCAGTTTATGGCGAAGAATGCTGTCAAGTCCTAGATCTATACAGATAGACCTATCCATCAGGGGCTGCCGGGTATAGAGGTTGAAGATGGTGGTCGAATGGGCACCACGGAGGTCTCTCCACAAGTAGTTTTATATGAGGATCCATGCGACTTTCTTATTCACTTCGAGGAATAAATGATAGAGAAGTTACTAATCTTTAACGCTTCTAAAGATGACTCAGCAAGGCTGAATAGTGAACAATTTCATGTGGACATTAACAAAGAGAATGAATAATGGATCACCAAACAAAATTTCATCATGACTAGAGGATTCAACGCCAAAAAATAATAGTGGAAGTGTTTGTGCAGATGTTTGAAAATTTGGACTATCATTTTGAAGAAATTATCCGAGTCGATCCAAATAAAAAGGTAACTGAACTCTCTTAGAAATTATATAGGGAGGACACATAAAAAATGTTGATGTTGGACCTTTATGATCCGGCCACCTATAATATGGTGTGATTCTATTGTTTTTTTGGGTTGGTTTTACACTTTCACTATAAAAGTGTTCTCTATAATAAAAATGATAATTTGGTGGAAAGTGATAAAACAAATTAGAAATGAACAAGATCAATTAAACATGATCAACTCATAGATGTTTCTTAATGCTCATCTTTAATTTATTCAATAGAAAGGGTATAGATATTTTAATTCGAAGTTTGTAACAATATGTACCATAATGTTACCAATTTTATGCTTGGATACCTCCTAGGGTTTAGTCAAAACATTCAATGATTCACCGGAAACCACCGATGATTGGGTGATTTGTGTTCGACTTCATAATTGAAACTCACCCGGGCAACACACAAAGAACTCTCTATTCTATCCATGTTTGTATGTTATTTCGATTTGATGTAATTACATAAATGTACATGTCCTTGATATTCCATATGTGTGTTTAATTGATCAATACGAACCACACAAACACCACAATTTAATGAGAGAGGAAAAATGGATGAACGGTGGGTGAAACATCACATGAATGCTTACCCCCAAACATGATCATTTGAGTTTGAGTATAACATAACCATATATAACTCAATTAAATATAATGAGAGGACGAAGAAAAACAACATACAACCTAGAATTTAAAATATCATTCAAAATAATAAAAACATGAGGCCTGGGATTACAACACACTCCTCCCCGGGTGATCACAAGGGGTTTAGAAATCCATGGGAGGGGAGAAAGAAGAAGATGTTGACGTAGAACATCCAAAAGCCTCAATAACTTCTAAGTATGATTAGAAGACCTTTTTGGGACTCCAATATACTTGTACCTTGCCTCTTGGTCGAACTCCAGTATAGGGTTCCCAAGGTGCCAGTTTATGGGAAAATTGGGAAGTGGTTTTGGGCACCCAGATTCCAAAAATATGATTGTTCCATGGTTTTTGCAAGTCTGATAGTCTTAACTCCCTTTGGACAAAAAAATATAGTTGATTTCCGACACCGTTTCTACCTCAATGTCATATTTGGCGGCCATATCCACTATGTAATTAGAGATATTTCAAAAATACATAGGCCAGGTTTTTTACCCCATTCAGATTCGTTTTGTTGGACAGATTAGTCCGAATGGGCCTCCTAATAGATGTATTGGGATTTTATTCCTTCCTATGAAAAGTGTCTCGTTATATTTTTGATCCTCTCCTAAATTTTCAACCCATTTGAATGGATTGTTTAGTAGCCATAACCATTTCATTCCACTATTCTGCTTGGATCCTGTGCATATTGGCCCATTTTTTTGGGTTTCATAATCGGTTTTCCAAATCACCTACACCAACAATGTAATTGTCAAAAACAAGTAAAATTTTAATTTTAAATAGTGTTAAATAAAAAATAATTGAATCAAAACTTAAGTGAAATTTGTTATTATACTTGTAATTTTCAATACAAAACCAGTTTAATACATTGGTATAAGAGTGAAATAAAATAGTGAATCATGGTACGATCACACCCCCACAACTAAAAAATTGCACTCCTGGGAAAAGTATAATATTCTAATCAAATATCATTCCTACATCAAAGTGGTTAAAACATCTATGATTCTTTTGAAACTAAATTTTTCATGCCTTATTTATGGAATTAATTTTACAATCATTTTTTTTTCTCACATTCAAATTTATTCAACTTCATTTGATCACCCATGAAACATGTCGTAACCTACATCATCTAAGAAATTGACCTCTTCACTGAAGTAAAATATGAAAGTGAATTTATGATCTTTTCCCATATTTCATGTGATCATACCATATGCTTTCCAAGATTCTCAGTTCTCTGCTAACAAAAACTAGTGTCCTACTCAAGAGGACATCCAACGGGTTATTCTAATGTTCAAGAGTTGGTAGGATTTAATGATTAAAATTTTGAGGAAGAAGAGGGTGTTTGTTCTCTTATGTACAAAACATTTCAAAATTCATCAAGTGTTCATAATGAATGTCCACACTCAACCCCACACAATGTGTATCACTTCTAACTCACTCTCCCCATTGTCCAACATTGTGGGTCACAACCATGTAGTGAATAATAATGAGTAAACATCATATTTTATCCATAATTTATTTTGTTATGTTATTTTAATTTACAGAACTAGTTTTTTTAGTGTATATATTTTTTGGAGATTAAGAGGGAGACATTTGTAAAATAATGATGTAATATTCATTGTGAACCCATTGCCCAAGGAAAATGTAGGCACCCTTTATATCAAAGAATAATAATGATTTTCTCCCTTGAATTCCCATAGAAATACCCTCTCACCCACAATTTCTGAAAATAAAAAATAATACACACAAGATATGGATACGTAGGAATAAATTATCTTGTAATGGGGCTACCTAGAATGCATTTCATGGTCTCTAAATCTTATGAAATATAAAATGGAATGGAGGAAGAAAATAGGGGATTATTGTACAAAGGGCTTATCATTGAAATATTGCATCTATCATGATTGTAGAATACTTGAATCTTATGGATTCAGAAAGAATCAAGGAATGTTCTAGTTTCTCTACATGACCCATGAATTTCAAGAAAGTGATTAAAAAAAGAATATTCAATAAAGGGCTTAGAAAGTCTCTCGGGTAAGGGAATAAAATATTTGTAAGTTCTAATGAGGCATGAGATTCAAAATCCATCAAACACCTAAGAATGATTTGAAAATAAAATTTTTAGAAAAATATTCCAAATCAAAATTCTTATGAATTTTTTTTTCAAAAAATAATGGAATTTTCTGCACAATCGACTCATGCATGAAAAAAGATTTTGTATATTCTTTTCCAGATCAATTTTTATCAAAAAATATAAAATAAGGAAAAAAACAAAATGAAAACACATTTTTTTATTTAATCCTAACTATGATATGTCACCCTATCCCATACCTAAAAGTTACACTATCCTTAATGAATGTACTTAAATAAATAGAAAATTAAATAAAGGTATAAAGAAGGGAAAACATATTAAGTGGTGTTATATGTGGAATCTATCATTTGGATTTCTACCACGAGATTCTATGGAAGATTCTCAAAGAAGTGTTTGTTACTCTGCCCATTTACATTAATTCTCTATACACTCTTCTCATGAAAAACCTATATATAACCAAAAGGATAAACATTAGTAACGGTATAAGGACCGAGCCATCAAGATCAAATCTTACCGGGGTGAAGCTTTAGCCTGGAATTGTACCAGAGGACCTTCTCACCAATATGGAACTTCTACTGATGACTCGTGCTATCATGGATATATTTTGTATTCTATTTATAGATCAAGGATTTATCATATGAATCACATCAAATTTAATCCAACTCTTGAATATGAAACTTCCTATGATCACCTGCATCTGAATAATTCATATTACATTGTTTAACAACCCAATATACATGGTGTTCTACCTCCACTAGGAGGTGAAAATCCATTCCAAATACAATCCTCTATTTTGATATTCTAATTGGGGTTTTAAATGTTGTACAGCACGCCCAAAGTGCATCATTCAAAAGAAAAATCCAATCATTCTTATTGGGTTGTACCGTTTTTCCAATGATTCTCTTGACTTCATTATTTGAGATTTATTTTTGTGTGTTAGATTGGGGGAGATAAAAAGTAGATAATTTATTGACAAATCCATGATTATGAAGGAAATTTTTCATGTTGTGATTGAAAATAGGTAAACATTGGTCACTAATGATAAATCTTGGAAAACAAAACTGACCAAAAATCTAGTACCATACAAAATCAATAACAACTCGAGAGTCATCAGTCCTGGTGGCCTTTTCATCCTCCCATTAAGAGACATAGACCACATCCAATAATATGTACCCAAAAGCAGAATGAATTTGGAAAATTCCCCATGAATTCAATTCCCCATGCATCAAAGATCTCATAAAATAACATGGACTGTTGGGGAATTTCATTCCTCTTGGATATATTCCTTGTGAAATGACATCTAGTTCCTAACTAAAAAAATGGTTTGGCATATCTATACAATGTTGGCCAATAAATATTTGATGCAGGGAACTTTAGAGCTCTTTTTTGAGATCCAAAGTGGCACCCACATTCCATAGTGTGGAATAAGGTCAAAACAGAGGTAAACTCATGGTCAAGGACCCCACAATGAACCACTTGTTCACTACCAATTTTACACAAATATTTACCATCCCTAATTTTCAATCAAGAATCAATCTTAACTCTAGGATTATGATGTGCCAAAATCAGTCGGACCAAAGAAGTCTCTAGAAAATTCACAATGTCCGCATACCAAGGTGTAAGGTCCACAACATCACAAAGGTTCTAATAAAGAAATAATTCTCCAATGGGGAGTGGTGAGTCAACATGATGGTCCAATGGTGTAGAAATAATACTAAAGTGGTAAACTACCACATTTCCCCTTACTCTCATATCTCTAATCTCAAGGTCTAACTCCTGGAGGAGGAGCATCCACCGAATGATGTGGGGCTTGGCTTTAGGTTTTATTAGTAGGAAACGAAGGGAAGCATGATCAGAAAAGACATTGATTTTTGACCAGATAAGATATGAATGGAATTTTTCCAATGCCAAAACAATTGAAAGAAGTTCTTTTTAAGTGGTTTTATAGTTTTCTTGAGCTGGTTCAAGGGTATGTGAGGCATACACAATGACACGAGGAGCCTTCTAAACCCTTTTTGATAAAATTGTCCTAACCGGAAAGTTAGAGGCATCAAACATAAGCTGAAAGGGAAGATCCCACCTTGGTGGTTGAATGAAGAGATATAATGTAAGACTCCTTTTAGTGAATTGAAAGCATCCTCAAAATGTTTATCAAACACAAACTCGTAATCTTTTCGTTAATAACCAAGACATTGGAATTGCGATCTTAGTGAATTATTTAATAAATCGGCAGTAAAAAACAGCATGAACCAAGTAAGATCATGCCTCATGAACACATTTTGGATATGTAAGGGTTGAAATTAATTCAATTTTTTATTTATCCTATTGAATTACCTCTTTTAAATAACATTCCCATGAACTATCCCCTGTTCAACCAAGAAATGACATTTCATGTGATTTAATAAAAGATATTTTCTATGTAACGACAGATGATAGAACATAGGTGAGCCAAACAGTCATCAAAGTAAGTTACATAAACTATGAAATAATCCATAAATACTTCTATGAAAGTCACTAGGTATTCTGAAAAAAATACTCAGCATACACTACAAAAAATTACAGGGAGCATTACATAGACTAAAATGCATCCTTCTGAATAAAAATGAGCCAAAAGGACATGTAAATGTTTTATTTTCTAGATCCTTTGGGGCTATATGGATTTGAAAATCACCAGAATCTCCATCAAGGAAAAAATAATGTGACTTACTAGCCAATATTTCTAACATCTGGTCAATGAAAGGTAGGGGAAAGTGGTCTTTCTTGTGGATTGATTCAGTCGACGGTAGTCAATATAGATTGTCCAACTTTTTTGCACATGTGTTAGAACCAAATCATTACTTTAATTTGAAATAATATTTATCCCTTTTTTATTCACAATTTTCACTGATATAACCCATTAACTATTATATATAGGATGAATGATCCCCATAACATGTAATTTACTAACTTATAATTTTTCCACTTCAATGAGAGTGGGATTCAATCGGCATAGAGATTGACTTATGGGCTTAGCCTCATCATCAAAAAGAATATGATGCATACAAATAGATGGTCTATTCTAGGGAATATCAGCCAATTTCCATCATATTTATTTTTTACACAATCTCAAAAGGTTGAGCAGTTTTGATTCTTACTTTCAAGAGTGGTTTTTTGTGATAATAACTGCAAATTATTCAATACCCTAAAAATATGCGTATTTTAAATTAAAAGGAAGGGGTTTAAGATCCAATGCTTGTGGTTTTTATATTGAGGGAGGGGGTTTAGTGGGAGTGAGTTACATGAAACTATCTATTTACTATTGTTTATTCTCTAAGGAATGAGAATCTATGCAAATGAGATTTGCAGAATCATCGACGGTTATGGGTACCTTAGAATGAACACACCTATCAATAAAAACACAAAATTTACATTTTTTATAACCTAGACAACACTCAAAACATGAATCAACACAAAAATAATACAAGGGTGAAGAAAAAGAAATTGAATCAGAGTATGGGTTGAGGAGAGAATTGTGTCTGTGCATCTTCTGACAACACTTCCATTGAATAGACATGAAGAGTGGAGTTCTATTAAATGGGGTGTTTCATATCTTCAAGGATGTTAAAACTTATCCATTCTCCACCAAACTCCATTTATAGCATACATTTTTGAACATTAATGATCATATTTGTTGTTTTAAGGAATGGTCTCCCATGTATGAGAGGGGAATGTCCTTGGGCTCAGGTATCTTTCATCTCAAGAATGTAGAAATCAGTGGGTAGGATTAGATTATTTACTCTTACAAGGACATCCTCAATCACTCATGTTTGATGCGTAGTACTCCAGTTGGAAGGTTGCACGACAATTCATATTGGTTGAAGTTCTCCAACCTGTAGAGAATTATACACGGAGTGAGGCATTACATTAATGGAAGCATCTAAATCTAGCATAGCATCATAAAAGAAGGTATCCCATATGGTACATGGTATCATGATTATGTCGGGATCACTACATTTGGATGGAATTGTTGGTTGAATCAAGGCTAATTCATTCCTTCCCAGGTTGACTCTCTCATTCCCTATCAGCCTCCTTCTATGGGTGAAAATTTCTTTATGAAATATGGCATATTGAGGGATCTATTAAACTACAACAAATAAAGGAATTTCAACATGAACCTTTTTAAATGTATTCATTATTTCATTATAAATATCATTATCAAAATTTTTCATAGATTCAGAGAGTGTTTGGGGGAATGTAGGAAGAATGGATTGTTCATTCTAATCATCAATGATAATTTGGTTACCCTTTTTATTTTTATTTTCTTTATTTGAATCATTTATGGGAAGTTAAGGAGTGTTCTCAAGAGGGGGACATACCAATTACATAGAATCAGTATGAGGAGAAACTTCATTACCACTATGAAGTGTAATTTCACACAAATCACCCTTCTCTTTCGGATTGGCAATGGGTTGGGATGGTAGTTGTCCAAAACCTTACATCTTAAGCACACCGATGGTGTTTTATAATTTTGCCACATAAGTTCGCAGGTCCTAAATAGTTTATTGTGTGGTTTTTTGGAATTTAAGTTCTTAGTTTCCATTTTCTCCACAATATCATCAAGGATCGGTTCATATTTGGGAGGGGAAGGATGATTGTTTTGAGAAGTTAAAGGATATGAAGGTTGCATACCTTGGCCTTGTTGATACCAATTCTGCTTGGGGTAGCTTGAGTTTCTTCCTTTTTGGTATTGGGGTTGTGCTTGCCACCCATGATTTGGATTTGGCCTATATTTTTCTTTATTAATGAGATGTTCTTGTTGGAATGGATGCCTTAGGATCATGGCTGGACAAGACTCCGGTGAATCTTGTAGTTGTGGGCACTTGTTAGAAAAAATCAGTATTTTCATAACAAATACAACAATTTATTAGAATAAGAGGAAATTTATAGTTACCTCATGCTTGAGACAATTTCCTAAGAAGGGTATGCATCACATCAATCTTGTTACCTAACTTTTATTCTAGAGATGAATAAATTACCTCATGAACACATTGAGTTGGTGCAACAGCTCCTGTAGCAAATTGTTGTGCATTTTGAGCCATGTGGGCTATTGTGTCACGAGTAGTGGAAAGAGTTTTGTCAACTAGGGAACCACCTGCTATAACATCAATTATTCCAAAATATAGGGAAATAAGACCCTCAAAGAAGTATTGTATTAATAGTTTTTCACTAATCTTATGGTGGGGGTAATTTGAGCAATGCCTTTTGAATCTCACCATGTATTCATATAGGGTCTATCCTTATGATTGAATAATCCCATAGATTTAATTTATAATTGATGTTGTTCAGGAGGTAGGGAGGAACTTATCTAAAAAGAGTCTTTTATGGTCATTCCATCCCCCAATCAAGGTAGGAAAATAGCATAGCCAATCTTTGTCTATACTACCAAGGGAGAAAGGGAAGGCCCTAAACATAATTAAGTCATGAGACACATTTTGGGGTTTCAGGTTGCAACACACTATGTGAAAATCATTTAGGTGCTTATAAGCGTCCTTAGTAGGAATACCATGGAATTTTGAAAGTAGGTGGATGAGACCTAATTTCATCTCAATTTTGGCTACTTCATCGGGATATTCGATATATGTAGGTTGGTACTCCACATCCAGGGTGGTCTGTTCTTTTATGGGTCAATTATTTGTAGCCATGTTTTCTTGGATTTGATTGGGATACATTTTTAATTGGTTCATGACGAATTATTGTTCCAAAAGGTTTTCATTACTGTTACTTGATTGAACTTATCAATATTCCTTGTTTTGTTTGTGAATTGTCTTTTCGATTTCAGGGTCAAATTCATGCAGTTTTTTGTTTTTTGATTGGGTCATGAAAATAAGTTGTGATGTTTTATTATGACATAATTTGTATAAAATCACTTAATAAGGGTGAAAGGATAATATAATTTTATAATACAAAATTATAGTAAGGGGGTAGATAATAAGATTAAGAGAGAGAGAGAACACCGAAAAACAACCAAAAATATTAATAGAAAACTAAAATAAACATTCAAATGGGGGTGACGTAAACAATATTTTTTAAATAATAAAATCATGTTACCATTCCTGTCCACTGCCGAATGAACCAGAAACAATTAGATTCAACAGAAACATTACTCATTCATTGTTAAAACATTCATAAATTATAATATTAACTAAAAATATTCCTAAATCTAACCAAAACAACTTCCAAATACTTATTTACACATACAACATTCATAATTATAATATTCACTAGAAACAAACTACAATCTAATAAATCCAGTAATATAATACTACCATTTCAATTATAAGTGTTAGAACTCTTGTGCACTATAAGGTTTAGGGTTAAAAAATTGCTAAAAATTAAAAAGAAAATAGTTAACATGTACAATTAAAAAAACAAATGAAATATTAAGGAATAGTCTATAAATAAATCTAACATATTCGAGCTCTGTAACTATTCCAATTGTAATTATTTCATACATAAATCTTAACACCTAATATCCACATCTGATGACAGCTTCTTGTTTATGAAAAGTCTATTTAAATTAGTTTTCCAATTCAAAATATTTTTTATGTAATATATCCAAAATGCACTATTTGTAAATATATTTTCACCACTAATTTTACATATTTGATTGGGAACTCTATTTCTTTGTGGATTTTTGAAAGAAATCACATCCCATGTTAGAAAATAATATTATTTAAATAAATTTAAAATTAGTTATAATATAATCTATTGATATGTCTAAACTTATATTTCCAACATTTTCTTAGAATTTCCTTGCACATCGCCATGGATGCAGCATTTTTAATAAGTTTCCTTCTCCCATAGATAAAAAAACCTAGAATCCAATAATCAATGATATAAATGTACATTTAATGTTAATGGTTGTTATGTTAAAATATAAATAACATGTTTTGAGATATACATTTCATACCTCTCAGCATAATGAAACATCTAGCACTATGTAATTATATTATGTTCAAATATTTCATCAATATAAAATGTTCTTTGTTCTTCAATAAATGTGTGTGATTTATGTGAAATCAACTATAGGTCCATCAATCCATATACCTCTATCTTCTCATTCCCCTCACACATTTTATAAATATACCTAATAAAAAATAGACATAAGTATAAATTATTAATAAATTTAACAAAAGGAATGATTTAAGTTAAGACATACGAGGGAAAACATTTAACAAATAGATACCCAACCTATCTCTAGTAACAAACACCATTGTATCATTTTTTATAATCCAAACATCTATTTCTTGCCCAAAAAAATTAGATTCCATTGGAAATATATAATTACCCACCAAAAATATTAAATATCTCGACAATCTGTCAATAATAATAGAATATTTATCCGATGGCATATCCCTTTATCATTGTTATTGGATATAAAATATTTCATTTCCTTTAAAGTATTATAATAAATAAATGTATAAATATAGTAACATCCAAATGTTAAAACACAATTAATATTAAATGAAAATAAAAGATTAAAAATACACATACCTTTACGGTAATGTGTCACAGATGTCTAGATGGCCAAACTAAAAAGTGTTATATCCTTTGTTCAACTATCTTCACCTCATATATAGGTAATCATACTCGAGCTGATATATCTATAATATATTTTATAGTGAAAAAATATGCTTCTTTACCTCTATCTTTTGATGGTGAATTATATCTCTTATATAATATATCATCACTTATGCAACTATATGATAGTTAGGGTCAACAACATGAAACTCACAATAATAGGAAGCTATGGAGGAGTGATGTAGGAGTAAGATACAAAACGGGGTATGTAGGTGGAGGTGGAGGAAAAATACTAGGGTTTACAAGAGGAGGTGGGTTGTGGGAGCAACTGGCAGAGGTGGAGGAGTAGTAGTTTCAGTTTACAATTGTTTTTTCATGTATACAAACATAGACTATACCAACTCATTGAACTTTTCCTCCATAATTGCAATAATATTTTGAACTTAATCCACCAAATATTCTTTTTTATTAAAACCCTCAATGGATGAATAAGAAAAACATGGTAACACTTTTCTCACTGATACACCCATTGGGTATCCTCATACATGACCTTGGTGTTCAAGCATTACCAATTCTACAGATAACATAACATTCTTCCCATAAACATTAAATACCCCCTATGTTCTCTACACATCAATATAATTCTTTATGAATTTCTTTAAAAATTATGTAATGATTCAAAGTATAAAAATAATTAAATTTAATTAAATGAATAAGATAAACATCTTACAATATTATCACCTAAGTCCCTTGATTATTCCATTAGATATTTTCCCTTTTCCCTCATTTGAGCCCCCTTTTATTTTTCATGTCTAGATGGAGGTGATGGAGGGGAATCTTCTATAGAGGTTGCAAACACAACTCTATGTTTTTGTAATTTTTCATCCATGATTTTTTCTTCCAATAAATTATACCCTCCAAGAAATAAACAATAAGGGTATACATTTCATGACTGGATCACTTGATGGTACCTCCTCAATTCCTATAAATTAAGAATAAAGAATCATTAAGAGGTCATTAATAAGATCAATAATATAAGAAAAAATCTAAATGTTTTAATTTCACTTACCAAAAATTCTTCTTCTCTTATACTTTCAACAAATTTTTTCCATTTGTATTCATCTATAAAAGGATATGTATGAAATAGATTATCATGTTGTCTATGTCCTAAAATTAAATCATATGTGGGGGATGATTTGAAATCCATCCATCTTCTAGCATCCATCAATAAACAATTTCTACTAACTTCAGCAGTGTTTGGTTTACAAAATGCCATCAAATAAATAAGATGGAAAACATATTATACTATAAAAAATCTTATATTATTCCAATAATAAAAAAAGTTCTTACCAAAATGGTCTCCCACAACTGAGATACTGTTGTTTGGTCAACACTTCTCCAATCATTAAACAAAATGATATATTTGATTTTACCCTTAGTTAATACAAAACCCTTAAAGTTTTTCATTACAACCTCCTAGATTATAATCCTCATCATGTTCTACCACTATCCACTAGTCCTAGCTATGAGCAAGTGATAATTTTGGTCGATGTGTGCAGCCGCATTTACCAACTCATGAACACTTCATTCCCATTGTGGTAGTTTAGGATGAAGATTAGGGCACATAAAGAATAGGATTTGGATCTTCCTCCCCATAGGTAAGATCATAATTCTCATCTCTTGAAGTATGTAGTTGATGAACTGATTGATCTGTCATTATCCATCAAATCAAAGGAACAAACATTTATTACACAAAAATACAAATTCAAATATTTCAGTACTAATGTAAACAAAAATGAAAAATTATAAAACACAAAAATAAACTAAAACATAACACATTATTATTCATATTTTATATAGTCAACTAAAATTATAAAAATAGTAACGATATATAAAAAATTATGTAAATAAATGAAAACATATCCAAAATTGGTGTAGGAATATTAAAAATGGTCCAACCTAATAAACCAGTTTTTTACAAAAATAGAATAATTTTAACATATTATATTTAAATTAATTTTCATTCAAAAAAATCAATAAATATTTAGTTTCTTTAATGATAAACATGGAAAACATAAAAAAACTAAACTAAAATAAACAAATGTTTATTTTTTATAGTTTTAATAATTGTTTTAAAGAATTTAAAATATAAAATATCTAACATATTATGAAATTAATAAAATTAAATGAGAAATAAACATATGAAACCTATAATATAGTAAATGTACTAATGGATCGTTTTTTTCCAAATTCCTTCATCATGATCGTTCTTTATGGAAAAATCTGGTCTAGAACTTGCTCATCATTATTATTTGTTAGTCATTCCATGGAAGTATGGATCTCACATAAATCAGCATCTTCATCAAGTTGTTAATCTCCAACATATTTTCTCCCTTGTAAAACAATATAACATTGCATATTCGATTGATTAAGGATGGTGAAATTTTCTTCCACATGTTGAGATTATAAAAGAATCAGTTTTTTCTTTCAATCAATTCAGATTAACCATGATCATTCCAAATTCATCATCTTTGACATTGTTGAATAGATAAACTATTTGTAGTTAAACACATGAACCTTAATTTTAATTAAATCCACCTCCCATGTTACTTCAAGGAATCAATAATATGTACTTGATGTAGAAATTATTTTCTTGTAGTTATAACTCGAAAAATGAATTACTTTTGTGAACCCCAATTCACCACTGCAATGAACATTACATTTGTTGTCCTGTGATTTCTTCTGAAATTTATATCCATTAATGTCCTACCTAGACTATGTTATCACGTTTAAACTTGGACCGGCCACTAATAATAATAATGTGTCTATTTTATATGATCTACAATTCATGGTTTTTTAAACAACAAAAAATATTTTTTTATGCTAATTAATAATCCACATCTCTTTCTTTCTTAGATGGCATTGTTTCAAATCATTAAAATAAAATTTTATATATGGTTGAGAATCAGCTATGTTATGTAAGATGTATATATTTTCCTTCTTTATTTAGTCACCTGACTTCGATTTTATTTTCAAACCGTGAATCCCATTTCCCCCATTATTAAATCATTCATGGAGTGATGGAGGAAAACCAATGTTCTCTTCCTTAGTCAAATATCTAGTTCAATATTCTGCAACCTCTTCAGAAATGTACTTTTCTACAATGGAGTCTTTAGTTAAATATTGATTATTAACATTCTGTTTCAATATCTTCATATACCTTTCAAAAGGATACATCTAACATAGATATATAGGTCCACGAAGCATGATTTCTCGAACAAGAGGAACCACCAAATGCACCATTATAACTAAAAAATAAAGGGGAAAATACATTTCCAATTAAAAAATATAGAAATTTATTCATTTAAAAAAAATAAAAGCATCCATATCAATCACCTTATCAAAATTTGAATTAAAAAATAACACACCATTATGATAGTATTTCAAATAGAGATGGGAAATATTCTATACAATGAAACTGGTAGACGTTTTTCAATCATGACGTGAAAATTCTGAGATTTCATACCTGTAAACGTTCAATCCTTCTTCGATTTAAAATGTTTCACATTTTAAGAATAACCATACAACGCTTTGATACCATAAAGACACTGAAAAATGATAATTTTCTCCCTCTTATATAATGTATGAAAATATGGGGGAAGAAGTGTTTTCCTTCAATCAAGAGTGGGAGATAACTATAAACACATTCACATTGATATTATTTCTAATCTTTTATTCAAACCATCTTTTGTCTTTCCTTTAATATCTAAAAATGCTCGAATCAAACACTGAAATATATTATTCTTGACGTGCAAGACATCAATGTTATGTTTGACTTCATGATATCTCTAATATGGTAGCTTAGAAAATATTGACCATTTCATCCACATATTTATATCATTACTAGATTTGTGAGTCATTCAAAATTTTATAACAAGGTTTTTAACCCTCTCAAAATAATCATTAGTGAATAAATGTGTTGGAGAAATATAAAATTCTTATAACCCATTGAATTTATTTTTTATTCTTCTATAAGATCAATCCATAGGCCAAAACATTTTATGAACCACGTATATTGTTTTCCTCCCATGAAGCAATTGATAATATAAAGTTTGTTGATCCCAAATTTGACATGAAATATTACCCGTAACACTATATCCAGAAAAATTTCCTTATACTGGGACGTCATTTAAAGTGAAGGTAATCACTACATGCAGTTGATAATATTCCATTTTATAAGATTTATACACCCTAATAGCATACTACCATAAGAGTTTCAAATCATCAATTAATGGTGACAAAAAACATCAATATCATTTCTGGGTTGCTTTGGTCCAGAAGTCATTAAACTTAGCATTAAATATTTATGATTTATAGAAAAATCATAAGATAGGTTGTAAATTACCAATACAACATGCCATGCACTATTTTTACAACAGAGGATTCGATATGGATTAATTCCATCTATGCACAACCCATGACTGATATTTCTACCTTCATTTCAAAATTGGGGATACTACTCATCAATTATCATCCATTGTGGATAATCATCTATATGATGTATATTTCTATCACATATCCACTCATCAGCATACCATATTAACCATTTTGCATCATATGAATTTGAAAATAAACATTTTAATAGAATAATTATAAGAAGATACCAACATACCTTTTCAGGGATCTTTGTAATCTCTACATCAACCTATGATTTTTCTTTCGTCTTATATCGTCATTTCCCACATTAATGACACTAAAAGAAATTCATATTCCATCCAGTATATCACACAGTCAATTGGACATGCATGAATTTTATTATATCCCAATACTATCAAGAATAATATATTATTTTTCAAATAATGTGAATCTGTAAGATCGTTGTCTTTATAAAGAACGTCATGCAAAAATTATAGAAACTCTATAAAAATATTTTTCACTCAATCCATGTTTCACCATCAGGTTAATCAATCTAAATACTAACGATAAAACTGTAAAAATTATACTACCCGGATTTAATGGTTTTTGACCATCACCATATAAACACTCAATTTTTGGTTCATTATCATTTTTTTCTAATTCAATGTCATAAATCATTTCTTCAATTTCACCAGTGTTACCATCTTACAAATCACCATCATCAGTAAATAAAAAATTCTTCCCAGTTTCAACATACCAAATCCATGTGTTGTAACTCACATTAAAACTACGAAAAATTAAATGATATTTAATCTTTATACTTTAAAACATCTTCATATTTGAAAATTTCACGCCTAGAAAAAAAATGATGTCATTGTTTTTAATATTTCATTTAGAAAATTCTAAAATTGCATGTATACCTTCTTCGTATTCATCTCTCATTCCATGTGTCGTAATCCCACTTTGAATCATTATTACCTATAAAAACATATCTAGATTTTACATCTAATAATGATAAACCAATTTTATTTTTCTAAAAAATATGTCATAACTATAAAGTAAAACTATTTTGAAATATAAAACAAAATATTCCTATTAGAAAAATTTATTTACAAATTCTACACAATAATGGAAGATAAGTTTAAATATAAATGATAAACCATAAAAATATATCCATTGAAATTATTTTTAAAGAAAATATGGTTAGATAACCCAATTTTATAATTATATGAAATATTCCACACTTTGAAAGTAACATAATTTTGAAATATAAAAAATATATTTTCATATTTTAAATTTATAATGATATTGATTTGAGCAATAATATTGAAACGCACTATATAAAAATAAAGCACAAACCACTAGTGTGATGTATTAAAAACCCATAACACTATGAGTTTTGTTACTTATGTTTTTATCCTAATTATATAAAATATTAATCTAACAGGTCTTAGGATTGTATTGAATTCAAATATTTTCTTTACATGTAGTTTTGATTGTCACATTTATAGATTTTAACATTCTTATTAATTTTTTTGTGGAAAATGGTATTGTGGAAAATGGTTTGGTGCATAGGCCATGAGAGGAACTTAGATTTTATTGGGAAGGTAGTGAAAATATCTTATTCAAGGTATTTTGAGTGGTTGTTTTGGGGGACACATAGCTAACATATAATGACTCGAACCAATTCACATTATAAATAGTAACCATACTGGTTAGTAGTAAGGCCGCAAGCAAGCATCCCCATATTGTAAAGGTTGGTGACTAGCAGTGATAGTTTACTGGTTGTATGGTTGGTGGAATTTACACTCTATAATAGTAATAAATATTGAATAATAATAGTAAATGAAAGTTAAGATAATGAAAAGAATAAAGAAATAATAATAAATAGTTAGCCAATGAAATAATGATATCATCTATAAATATCCCTTATGAATAAGAAGTTCTAAAAGCGTCATTATCATGATTTACAAGTGTCTTCTCATATCACAATGATTGACTCATCCATTTATAACACATTAGGATACATTAAAAATGTAGATCTCGTGACATGGTATTCATATCTAAATAAAAATCCATATTTAATTTTATCTCCCTATAATACTCTTTGAAAAGAGGATAAGTAACTAATGAGAAAACCTCATTGAATAAAAATTCCAAGATACCAATGATAAAATAATATTTGGATTATAATCCTCCTTCAAAAATTAATAGTGGAAGAGAAAATGAATGAAATTACAAAAATACTATTTAGGGTATCCATATATGACCAATGATAAAACAATATAAGGATACTAAACCTCCTTTAACAATTAATCGTGAAATAATTGATGAGAAAAACAAAAAAAAAATAGATTTATGGAAACTATAAATGACAGAAATCAAAGTGTTTGAGTCTTATTTGAGAGTTTTATGTTGACCATATAGATTCTTCGATTAAAAATATAATGAATAAAACTCACAAAACATGTTTGGATGGAATCAATGAATCGATTCTAGGGTTTCCACATGAGAGAGACCAAGTCACTCTCACCTAATCGAATAATAGTGGAACGTCTCGAAATGGGACTGCATAAATTTTTTAAATGATTTATATTGTCGATTATTTAATAACTGGCATGATAAAGATTTTTTTATTAAATTTATCACATCAGTAATTCTATAATTGATGTGATAAAATGATTTATAATTTTTGTTATTCTATAACCAACGTGATAAAAAAATTTATAACATTTTTTATTATATAACAAACATAAAAAATTGTATTTTTCCTGTCGGTTAATTTATAACTAATGTGATAAAGTGATATAATTGGTTTATAAATTCGTTTATAAAATAAAAAATGTGATAAATCAAGATAATTCATTTTTTATGTCGGTTATAATATAACTGACATGGTAAATCAATTAACACAGCTTTTCACGTTGGTTATAAATAACAAAAGAAAAAATATAACTTGAAAAATACTTTTTATACTAGTTAATTCCTCATGATAGGGATTTATCATGTTGTCGAGTGCATCAAATAAGATTTTTATTTTGTACGAGAATTTATACAGTATTGCAGCAACTGTTGGTCATATATTGAAGGAGCCTTAGATCATTAATTTAAAAAGAAGGTTCTGATTTTGAGAATGAATGTAGTAATGGGGTTTTATAAAACATGGGATTTGTTGAATTAAAAATAAAAATTGAAACTATACTACAAATTGAGATAAAAAATATATGGAAATCGTGATCAACCTAGTTAAGCATCCCTTGATTCTCAGTCTGTCATCTCTATAAAGGGAATGGGAAGGATCATTGATCAAGGTTCAGAGCACATCAGAAGCGTGGTTGGGCTGGCCCCAAACATTTATTTTTACGATGATCAATGATTATTTCAGGATCAATATGATGATGAATTCATATCTCCACATAATAAAATCAAAGATTTAGATAATGAATGATGGGGCTAGAATCCATTATAGAGGGCCATTCATGTAATGTTTATAATTAATTTAATTAATTTCATATAGAAAACAATACCTGGATCTTATGTATTTTCATCATTGATGATATTGATCTTCCGGAATGACCATTTACAATTATCGTGTTTTTCTTGAAAGGATACAAACAAGAACCCCACTAACGGTGATCCACACATGCTTCGATGGCCTCTGATCGAAAATACATGTTCTTCGGGAGAAAGCGTGATCGGATCCTCAGGTCTGTAGGATAGGGTCATGGTGGGCCTTCCAGATAGTAGGCACATGATGTTTTTCATCGCTTTACTGGCTGATCTGATAAAAGTCTATTCATGTTCTCCTCACAGTGTCAATGGCTTCAGTTTTTACCTCTATCGATAGTCCTTCGACTGGCATATGAACCGTGATCCTCCTATAATGGCGACATGGGTATGTTTTTCAAATCATCCTCTACCATTTCAAAATATTTCAATATTTCGTATGTTAAGGAATCTAATTGGAAGATATATGTGCTCAGGCTGTCACACTGAGGCATTTTTCAACCCGATCAATCCTCGAGTTTGTGTGGAAATGGATTTGTCCAAATCTCTGTTCGAGTTCGTGTGGATAACTGTGGGTGAGGAATATTCTTGCAAGCAACGGGTAGTTTACGAAACCCAGACTGACTACTATTCTGGATGAAATAGGCTGGGACATTTGATGGACAACTATCGAAGGGGTCATGGCTACCTGTGCAGAGGAGGGGCAAGGGTTACTACAAGGAACCTGAAGGGCAACAGGAGCAGAGTCTTATGGGTCTGGAAGCTATTGTTGGTTGTGAGGTTGTGTGCACTATTCCTATAGAGGTAGGTCTGGGATACAGTTACCGAGTGTAGAAGACTTTAGTGGCTTAGATCAACCTGATGGTCTCTTAGGTATTTACCAGATTGAGGCTACTCCTAGCAGGACCCTCCTCCTACAGAAAGTTGATTGTCAGAGCAAGGGAGAATATAATGACACAACAAGATGCAACTATTGTGGAAAATCAAGTGTGTGTGAGGAATGATGTGGTGGTGCAGTCGGTGAATAACATGGATGAGGGTCCGGCAAGGGCTCTTCCGATGTAAGGGGGAAGTAGCACTGCAGAGGCCCCAATGAGTCCTTCCTATGCAGAGGTGTCTTGGGCCGGTAAGGGATCTGAGGAAAAAGCCAACATGGGATAAAGCTTTCAGTCATAGGAAGTACCAGGTGTATTGGGGGAGTGGGTGAAGAGTGGGGGAAGAGAAAGGCTGAGCTTGCCCCTACCATGGATTAACACCAGCAATCATTTTGATGGTTTTGGATCTAACAATCCATTCCTGGGGTCAACTAGGGCTGAATTCTTTTCAGGGATGGAGTCTGGGGGTAGGGAGAGTGATGGACCACTATTTGAAGAAAGTGCAAAAGAAGGGTCCGGAAGGGGGATTCACATCCCGAGAAAGAAGAAGGGACAGAAAGAAAACATGCACATGGGTAGTTGCATCGTGTGCCAGAGGAGTAAATCCAGAGGCCGAAAGGACTACTCAAACCTCCCAAGACCTATGGAGACAAGATCAGCTAAAAAGGGCGGGAACAATGTAATGGAATGGAAGGCAACAATAAAATGATCAGGAAAAGGAGGTTGGCTTGAACATGGGGAGTGGAGGTGGTATGGATGAACCTAAGTCTAAGGACCAGTTTATGGAGAAGAATGCTGTCAAGTCCTAGATCTATACAGATAGACCTATCCATCAGGGGATGTCGGGTATGGAGGTTGAAGATGGTGGTCCAATGGGCACCACGGAGGTCTCTCCACAAGTAGTTTTATATGAGGATCCATGAGACTTTCTTATTCACTTCGAGGAATAAATGATAGAGAAGTTACTAATCTTTAACGCTTCTAAAGATGACTCAGCAAGGCTGAATGGTGAACAATTTCATGTGGACATTAACAAAGAGAATGAATAATGGATCACCAAACAAAATTTCATCATGACTAGAGGATTCAACGCCAAAAAATAATAGTGGAAGAGTTTGTGCAGATGTTTGAAAATTTGGACTATCGTTTTGAAGAAATTATCCGAGTCGATCCAAATAAAAAGGTAACTGAACTCTCCTAGAAATTATATAGGGAGGAAACATAAAAAATGTTGATGTTGGACCTTTATGATCCGGCCACCTATAATATGGTGTGATTCTATTGTTTTTTTGGGTTGGTTTTACACTTTCACTATAAAAGTGTTCTCTATAATAAAAATGATAATTTGGTGGAAAGTGATAAAACAAATTAGAAATGAACAAGATTAATTAAACATGATCAACTCATAGATGTTTCTTAATGCTCATCTTTCATTTATTCAATAGAAAGGGTATAGATATTTTAATTCCAAGTTTGTAACAATATGTACCATAATGTTACCAATTTTATGCTTGGATACCTCCTAGGGTTTAGTCAAAACATTCAATGATTCACCGGAAACCACCGATGATTGGGTGATTTGTGTTCGACTTCATAATTGAAACTCACCCGGGCAACACACAAAGAACTCTCTATTCTATCCATGTTTCTATGTTATTTCGATTTTATGTAATTAAATAAATGTACATGGCCTTGATATTCCATATGTGTGTTTAATTGATCAATACGAACCACACAAACACCACAATTTAATGAGAGAGGAAAAATGGATGAACGGTGTGTGAAACATCACATGAATGCTTACCCCCAAACATGATCATTTGAGTTATAGTATAACATAACCATATATAACTCAATTAAATATAATGAGAGGACGAAGAAAAAAAACATACAACCTAGAATTTAAAATATCATTCAAAATAATAAAAACATGAGGCCTGGGATTACAACACACTCCTCCCCGGGTGATCACAAGGGGTTTAGAAATCCATGGGAGGGGAGAAAGAAGAATATGTTGACGTAGAACTTCCAAAAGCCTCAATAACTTCTAAGTATGATTAGAATACCTTTTTGGGACTCCAAAATACTTGTACCTTGCCTCTTGGTCAAACTCCAGTATAGGGTTCCCAAGGTTCCAGTTTATGGGAAAATTGGGAAGTGGTTTTGGGCACCCAGATTCCAAAAATATGATTGTTCCATGGTTTTTGCAAGTCTGATAGTCTTAACTCCCTTTGGACAAAAAAATATAGTTGATTTCCGACACCGTTTCTACCTCAATGTCATATTTGGCGGCCATATCCACTATGTAATTAGAGATATTTCAAAAATACATAGGCCAGGTTTTTTACCCCATTCAGATTCGTTTTGTTGGACAGATTAGTCCGAATGGGCCTCCTAATGGATGTATTGGGATTTTATTCCTTCCTATGAAAAGTGTCTCATTATATTTTTGATCCTCTCCTAAATTTTCAACCCATTTGAATGGACTGTTTAGTAGCCATAACCATTTAATTCCACTATTCTGCTTGGATCCTGTGCATATTGGCCCATTTTTCTGGGATTTCATAATCGGTTTTCCAAATCACCTACACCAACAATGTAATTGTCAAAAACAAGTAAAATTTTAATTTTAAATAGTGTTAAATAAAAAATAATTGAATCAAAACTTAAGTGAAATTTGTTATTATACTTGTAATTTTCAATACAAAACCAGTTTAATACATTGGTATAAGAGTGAAATAAAATAGTGAATCATGGTACGATCACACCCCCACAACTAAAAAATTTCACTCCTGGGAAAAGTATAATATTCTAATCAAATATCATTCCTACATCAAAGTGGTTAAAACATCTATGATTCTTTTGAAACTAAATTTTTCATGCCTTATTTATGGAATTAATTTTACAATCAATTTTCTTTTCTCACATTCAAATTTATTCAACTTCATTTGATCACCCATGAAACATGTCGTAACCTACATCATCTAAGAAATTGACCTCTTCACTGAAGTAAAATATGAAAGTGAATTTATGATCTTTTCCCATAATTCATGTGATCATACCATATGCTTTCCAAGATTCTCAGTTCTCTGCTAACAAAAACTAGTGTCCTACTCAAGAGGACATCCAACAGGTTATTCTAATGTTCAAGAGTTGGTAGGATTTAATGTTTAAAATTTTGAGGAAGAAGAGGGTGTTTGTTCTCTTATGTACAAAACATTTCAAAATTCATCAAGTTTTCATAATGAATGTCCACACTCAACCCCACACAATGTGTATCACTTCTAACTCACTCTCCCCATTGTCCAACATTGTGGGTCACAACCATGTAGTGAATAATAATGAGTAAACATCATCTTTTATCCATAATTTATTTTGTTATGTTATTTTAATTTACAGAACTAGTTTTTTTAGTGTATATATTTTTTGGAGATTAAGAGGGAGACATTTGTAAAATAATGATGTAATATTCATTGTGAACCCATTGCCCAAGGAAAATGTAGGCACCCTTTATATCAAAGAATAATAATGATTTTCTCCATTGAATTCCCATAGAAATACCCTCTCACCCACAATTTCTGAAAATAAAAAATAATACACACAAGATATGGATACGTAGGAATAAATTATCTTGTAATGGGGCTACCTAGAATGCATTTCATGGTCTCTAAATCTTATGAAATATAAAATGGAATGGAGGAAGAAAATAGGGGATTATTGTACAAAGGGCTTATCATTGAAATATTGCATCTATCATGATTGTAGAATACTTGAATATTATGGATTCAGAAAGAATCAAGGAATGTTCTAGTTTCTCTACATGACCCATGACTTTCAAGAAAGTGATTAAAAAAAGAATATTCAATAAAGGGCTTAGAAAGTCTCTCGGGTAAGGGATTAAAATATTTGTAAGTTCTAATGAGGCATGAGATTCAAAATCCATCAAACACCTAAGAATGATTTGAAAATAAAATTTTTAGAAAAATATTCCAAATCAAAATTCTTATGAATTTTTTTTTCAAAAAATAATGGAATTTTCTGCACAATCGACTCATGCATGAAAAAAGATTTTGTATATTCTTTTCCAGATCAATTTTTATCGAAAAATATAAAATAAGGAAAAAAACAAAATGAAAACACATTTTTTTATTTAATCCTAACTATGATATGTCACCCTATCCCATACCTAAAAGTTACACTATCCTTAATGAATGTACTTAAATAAATAGAAAATTAAATAAAGGTATAAAGAAGGGAAAACCTATTAAGTGGTGTTATATGTGGAATCTATCATTTGGATTTCTACCACGAGATTCTATGGAAGATTCTCAAAGAAGTGTTTGTTACTCTTCCCATTTACATTAATTCTCTATACACTATTCTCATGAAAAACCTATATATAACCAAAAGGATAAACATTAGTAACGGTATAAGGACCGATCCATCGAGATCAAATCTTACCGGGGTGAAGCTTTAGCCTGGAATTGTACCAGAGGACCTTCTCACCAATATGGAACTTCTACTGATGACTCGTGCTATCATGGATATATTTTGTATTCTCTTTATAGATCAAGGATTTATCATATGAATCACATCAAATTTAATCCAACTCTTGAATATGAAACTTCCTATGATCACCTGCATCTGAATAATTCATATTACATTGTTTAACAACCCAATATACATGGTGTTCTACCTCCACTAGGAGGTGAAAATCCATTCCAAATACAATCCTCTATTTTGATATTCTAATTGGGGTTTTAAATGTTGTACAGCACGCCCAAAGTGCATCATTCAAAAGAAAAATCCAATCATTCTTATTGGGTTGTACCGTTTTTCCAATGATTCTCTTGACTTCATTATTTGAGATTTATTCTTGTGTGTTAGATTGGGGGAGATACAAAGTAGATAATTTATTGACAAATCCATGATTATGAAGAAAATTTTTCATGTTGTGATTGAAAATAGGTAAACATTAGTCACTAATGATAAATATTGGAAAACAAAACTGACCAAAAATCTAGTACCATACAAAATCAACAACAACTCGAGAGTCATCAGTCCTGGTGGCCTTTTCATCCTCCCATTAAGATACATAGACCACATCCAATAATATGTACCCAAAAGCAGAATGAATTTGGAAAATTCCCCATGAATTCAATTCCCCATGCATCAAAGATCTCATAAAATAACATGGACTGTTGGGGAATTTCATTCCTCTTGGATATATTCCTTGTGAAATGACATCTAGTTCCTAACTAAAAAAATTGTTCGGCATATCTATACAATGTTGGCCAATAAATATTTGATGCAAGGAACTTTAGAGCTCTTTGTTGAGATCCAAAGTTGCACCCACATTCCATAGTGTGGAATAAGGTCAAAACAGAGGTAAACTCATGGTCAAGGACCCCACAATGAACCACTTGTTCACTACCAATTTTACACAAATATTTACCATCCCTAATTTTCAATCAAGAATCATTCTTAACTCTCTAGGATTATGAAGTGCCAAAATCAGTCGGACCAAAGAAGTCTCTAGAAAATTCACAATGTCCGCATACCAAGGTGTAAGGTCCACAACATCACAAAGGTTCTAATAAAGAAATAATTCTCCAATGGGGAGTGGTGAGTCAACATGATGGTCCAATGGTGTAGAAATAATACTAAAGTGGTAAACTACCACATTTTCCCGTACTCTCATATCTCTAATCTCAAGGTCTAACTCCTGGAGGAGGAGCATCCACCGAATGATGTGGGGCTTGGCTTTAGGTTTTATTAGTAGGAAACGAAGGGAAGCATGATCAGAAAAGACATTGATTTTTGACCAGATAAGATATGAACGGAATTTTTCCAATGCCAAAACAATTGAAAGAAGTTCTTTTTAAGTGGTTTTATAGTTTTCTTGAGCTGGTTCAAGGGTATGTGAGGCATACACAATGACACGAGGAGCCTTCTAACCCCTTTTTTATAAAATTGTCCTAACCGGAAAGTTAGAGGCATCAAACATAAGCTGAAAGGGAAGATCCCACCTTGGTGGTTGAATGAAGAGATATAATGTAAGACTCCTTTTAGTGAATTGAAAGCATCCTCAAAATGTTTATCAAACACAAACTCGTAATCTTTTTGTTAATAACCAAGACATTGGAATTGCGATCTTAGTGAATTATTTAATGAATCGGCAGTAAAAAACAGCATGACCCACGTAAGATCATGCCTCATGAACACATTTTGTATATGTAAGGGTTGAAATTAATTCAATTTTTTATTTATCCTATTGAATTACCTCTTTTAAATAACATTCCCATGAACTATCCCCTGTTCAACCATGAAATGACATTTCATGTGATTTAATAAAAGATATTTTCTATGTAACGATGGATGATAGAACATAGGTGAGCCAAACAGTCATCAAAGTAAGTTACATATACTATGAAATAATCCATAAATACTTCTATGAAAGTCACTAGGTATTCTGAAAAAAATACTCAGCATACACTACTAAAAACTATAGGGAGCATTACATAGACTAAAATGCATCCTTCTGAATGAAAATGAGCCAAAAGGACATGTAAATGTTTTATTTTCTAGATCCTTTGGGGCTATATGGATTTGAAAATCACCAGAATCTCCATCAAGGAAACAATAATGTGACTTACTAGCCAATATTTCTAACATCTGGTCAATGAAAGGTAGGGGAAAGTGGTCTTTCTTGTGGATTGATTCAGTCGACGGTAGTCAATATAGATTGTCCCACTTTTTTGCACATGTGTTAGAACCAAATCATTACTTTAATTTGAAATAATATTTATTCATTTTTTATTCACAATTTTCACTGATATAACCCATTAACTATTATATATAGGATGAATGATCCCCATAACATGTAATTTACTAACTTATAATTTTTCCACTTCAATGAGAGTGGGATTCAATCGGCATAGAGATTGACTTATGGGCTTAGCCTCATCATCAAAAAGAATATGATGCATACAAATAGATGGTCTATTATAGGGAATATCAGCCAATTTCCATCATATTTATTTTTTACACAATCTCAAAAGGTTGAGCAGTTTTGATTCTTACTTTCAAGAGAGGTTTTTTGTGATAACAACTGCAAATTCTTCAATACCCTAAAAATATGCGTATTTTAAATTAAATGGAAGGGGTTTAAGATCCAATGATTGTGGTTTTTAGATTTAGGGAGGGGGTTTAGTGGGAGTGAGTTCCATGAAACTATCTATTTACTATTGTTTATTCTCTAAGGAATGAGAATCTATGCAAATGAGATTTGCAGAATCATCGACGGTTATGGGTACCTTAGAATGAACACACCTATCAATAAAAACACAAAATTTACATTTTTTATAACCTAGAAAACACTCAAAACATGAATCAACACAAAAATAATACAAGGGTGAAGAAAAAGAAATTGAATCAGAGTATGGGTTGAGGAGAGAATTGTGTCTGTGCATCTTCTGACAGCACTTCCATTGAATAGACATGAAGAGTGGAGTTCTATTAAATGGGGTGTTTCATATCTTCAAGGATGTTAAAACTTATCCATTCTCCACCAAACTCCATTTATAGCATACATTTTTGAACATTAATGATCATATTTGTTGTTTTAAGGAATGGTCTCCCATGTATGAGAGGGGAATGTCCTTGGGCTCAGGTATCTTTCATCTCAAGAATGTAGAAATCAGTGGGTAGGATTAGATTATTTACTCTTACAAGGACATCCTCAATCACTCATGTTTGATGCGTAGTACTCCAGTTGGAAGGTTGCACGACAATTCATATTGGTTGAAGTTCTCCAACCTGTAGAGAATTATACACGGAGTGAGGCATTACATTAATGGAAGCATCTAAATCTAGCATAGCATCATAAAAGAAGGTATCCCATATGGTACATGGTATCATGATTATGTCGGGATCACTACATTTGGATGGAATTGTTGGTTGAATCAAGGCTAATTCATTCCTTCCCAGGTTGACTCTCTCATTCCCTATCAGCCTCCTTCTATGGGTGAAAATTTCTTTATGAAATATGGCATATTGAGGGATCTATTAAACTACAACAAATAAAGGAATTTCAACATGAACCTTTTTAAATGTATTCATTATTTCATTATAAATATCATTATCAAAATTTTTCGTAGATTCAGAGAGTGTTTGGGGGAATGTAAGAAGAATGGATTGTTCATTCTAATCATCAATGATAATTTGGTTACCCTTTTTATTTTTATTTTCTTTATTTGAATCATTTATGGGAAGTTAAGGAGTGTTCTCAAGAGGGGGACATACCAATTACATAGAATCAGTATGAGGAGAAACTTCATTACCACTATGAAGTGTAATTTCACACAAATCACCCTTCTCTTTCGGATTGGCAATGGGTTGGGATGGTAGTTGTCCAAAACCTTACATCTTAAGCACACCGATGGTGTTTTATAATTTTGCCACATAAGTTCACAGGTCCTAAATAGTTTATTGTGTGGTTTTTTGGAATTTAAGTTCTTAGTTTCCATTTTCTCCACAATATCATCAAGGATCGGTTCATATTTGGGAGGGGAAGGATGATTGTTTTGAGAAGTTAAAGGATATGAAGGTTGCATACCTTGGCCTTGTTGATACCAATTCTGCTTGGGGTAGCTTGAGTTTCTTCCTTTTTGGTATTGGGGTTGTGCTTGCCACCCATGATTTGGATTTGGCCTATATTTTTCTTTATTAATGAGATGTTCTTGTTGGAATGGATGCCTTAGGATCATGGCTGGACAAGACTCCGGTGAATCTTGTAGTTGTGGGCACTTGTTAGAAAAAATCAGTATTTTCATAACAAATACAACAATTTATTAGAATAAGAGGAAATTTATAGTTACCTCATGCTTGAGACAATTTCCTAAGAAGGGTATGCATCACATCAATCTTGTTACCTAACTTTTATTCTAGAGATGAATAAATTACCTCATGAACACATTGAGTTGGTGCAACAGCTCCTGTAGCAAATTGTTGTGCATTTTGAGCCATGTGGGCTATTGTGTCACGAGTAGTGGAAAGAGTTTTATCAACTAGGGAACCACCTGCTATAACATCAATTATTCCAAAATATAGGGAAATAAGACCCTCAAAGAAGTATTGTATTAATAGTTTTTCACTAATCTTGTGGTGGGGGTAATTTGAGCAATGCCTTTTGAATCTCACCATGTATTCATATAGGGTCTATCCTTATGATTGAATAATCCCATAGATTTAATTTATAATTGATGTTGTTCAGGAGGTAGGGAGGAACTTATCTAAAAAGAGTCTTTTATGGTCATTCCATCCCCCAATCAAGGTAGGAAAATAGCATAGCCAATCTTTGTCTATACTACCAAGGGAGAAAGGGAAGGCCCTAAACATAATTAAGTCATGAGACACATTTTGGGGTTTCAGGTTGCAACACACTATGTGAAAATCATTTAGGTGCTTATAAGCGTCCTTAGTAGGAATACCATGGAATTTTGAAAGTAGGTGGATGAGACCTAATCTCATCTCAATTTTGGCTACTTCATCGGGATATTCGATATATGTAGGTTGGTACTCCACATCCAGGGTGGTCTGTTCTTTTATGGGTCAATTATTTGTAGCCATGTTTTCTTGGATTTGATTGGGATACATTTTTAATTGGTTCATGACGAATTATTGTTCCAAAAGGTTTTCATTACTATTACTTGATTGAACTTATCAATATTCCTTGTTTTGTTTGTGAATTGTCTTTTCGATTGCAGGGTCAAATTCATGCAGTTTTTTGTTTTTTGATTGGGTCATGAAAATAAGTTGTGATGTTTTATTATGACATAATTTGTATAAAATCACTTAATAAGGGTGAAAGGATAATATAATTTTATAATACAAAATTATAGAAAGGGGGTAGATAATAAGATTAAGAGAGAGAGAGAACACCGAAAAACAACCAAAAATATTAATAGAAAACTAAAATAAACATTCAAATGGGGGTGGGGAACTAAAAGAAGTACTAATTAAGAAGTAAAATAAATAAATAAATGTATATAAATAAAATAAATTATCTTGGATCCCCATTAATGGATCCAAAATTTGATCGTGTTGTCGAGCCCATCAAATTAGTTGTTTAAATTTTATTAGAATTTCTCTAGTATAGCAGCAACCTTAGGTCATCTCTGGTTGAAGCATTGGATCATTAACTCAAAAATATGGATTTGATTATGGAAATATAAGGGGAATGGAATTTACTAATACATGGGTTTTTATGATGAAAGTTGATAATAGAAAACAAAATCGATAAAACAAAGTAAAAAAATGAAGAAGATTAATTAAGCGTGATCAACCTAGGGACATCTCTGGATGCTCAACCTTCATTGCTTCAACAGAAAGGGTATAGATATTTTAATCCACGTTTTTTAAAAACTAGTCCCCTAATTTTACGGTGTTTATGATATGATTCCTCCTAGGGTTCAATCGAAAACACACAATGATTCACCAGACATCGCTGATGATTGGGTGATTTTTGTTCGACTTCATAATCGAATCTCAACAAGGAAAAACATAAAGAACACGATGTGATGTACCTATTTGTATGTTATTTATTTTTTATTCCATGACATAAATGTAAATTTACTTGATAGTGCTTATGTGAGTTCAATTTACAAATATGAATCACACAAACATCGGAATTGAATGAGGGAGAAAAAAGGGATGAATGGTGTGTGAAACATCACATGAAAGGGTACCCCAAACATGATCGTTTGAGTTTGAGTATAACATAACAGTATATATATAAATTAAATATAAATATAAGATTAATAAAAACTAAACAAAACCTATAAATAAAAAATATCATTCAAAAAAATATAGACACGAAGATCGGGATTACATCACTTTCCTCCCTGGGAGATCACAAGGGGTTTAGAAATCCCTGTGAGGAGAGGAAGAAGAAGATGTGGAACTAGAACATCCCATAGCCTTTGGAACAGAAAAGCATGTTTAAATACCTCTATGAGACTCCTAAATTGCTGAACCTGGCCTTCTGATCGTACTCCAAAATACGGTTCCCAATGATTCAATTTATCGGAAAAGTGGGAAGTGGTTTTGGGCACCCTCATTTCAAGAATATTATTGTTCTAGGGTTCTGGATAGTCATATAGTCTTAACTCACCATGGGAAAACAAAAAAGTTATAGTATGAAACCATTTCTACCTCCATGTAATTCCTTTGTGGCATGATCTGGTATAAATTAAGAGATATTGAAAAAATACAGAGGCAATGTTATGACCACATTCAGATTCGTTTTGCTGGACAGATCAATCCGTACGGGCCCCTTAATAAACTAATTAGGCTTCAGTTCCTTGAAATGAAATGTAGATAATTAATATTTAGATCATCCCATAATGTTTGATCCCTTTTTAATGCACGGTGTAGTAGTATTGAGGGTTTCAGTCCACTGGACTGCTTGGATCCAATGCAGATTGGCCCATTTTTCTTGGATTTCACCATGAGTTCTCCAAATCACCTCCACCTACCATGTAACTATCAAAACCAGTTACATATTTAATTATAATAGTGTTAAAAACAAAATAAATGAATAAAACATGGAGTGAAATTTGTTATTATACTTTTAATTTTCAATACAAAACCAGTTTAATACATTGGTATAAGGGTGAAATAAAATTTTGAATTGTGGTACGATCATAGAGCGACATAGCAAGTGTCTTGTGTCTGTCGTTCTTGATTTCTTGTTCTTAAACCTTGAATAATTTGTCCTATTCTTAAGAGGTCTGGGAAGAGCATTTTAGAGAGATATTATTTATCTGAACAATTCTCAATTCATTGGGTGTGCGGTTCGGTACATGGCACAATAGGCGTATGTGTATATTTATTGACCTAGGGCTTCAGTTACAATATTAAATTGTGTAACATCAATTAAATACATTCATAACTTTAGATAAAATGCATGATATTAACAATAACACTGTATCATTATTTATGGTGTGCCAACATGCACAAAACAGAATTATAAATAAAATCCGAGTCAAAACATAATAGTAGTGTTATTTTATATTGTGCCAACTACTTAAATATTTATTTTTCTTCTTGCAAATAATTATTTTACAACTGGAAAAAACTTGTTCCTTTTAAACATTACTTCCATTTACTGAACAACTGAATAAATTAATAAATAATATATTCTCTTAAATAAATATTATATTTATAAACTAATAGATATTTATTTATTATATGTCCAAAAAATAAATAAATAAAATTTACCCACAATCTAGTTAATAAAAAATTATTTAGTTTATGTAATAATTTTAACTTGTACAAAATTTTTCTATTATTTTAGAATAATATTTATTAATTAAATTCAAAGAGAATTTAACCAAGACCCCCCAGAAAAACATTCTGTATTACCCTCTAGGATTCTATCTCATTGGCATAAGGCAGGCTTAACTAAAGTCCAAGAGTAAAATCTAGAAACCGGTCATGGAACCTAATAAAAAGAACATTTTGTCACAACAACGACATCCACATACGAATGCTTACTTTGTAATATAATTAATTTGTCACACTATCTCATCATGCAGTTTTCATGATAGTTTCATAGACTTTTATTCTCGATACGTCGTTCTTTGACTACCAGAAATAAACTCGTCGTTAAACCATGGCCATGGGATTTCACACAACAGTTCGATTTAAATAAATGTTCCAAGATATCAGATTTCATAAATGCAAATGAAAAATCCTTCCTTAGCTTATCCATTAATAACATGTCACTCGTGACGTACCCAGCGTACCGTAATTCCTGCTTACTATCTGTGTGACGGTTTTCATCCGCAAATCAATGTGTGTGAGTAATGACACATATTAATGATAATATCGAAGTCTAATTATCATTACACATGATCGCAGATAGATATATCCAATGAAACCAAAACATGATGAATTTCTACTGGTGGTTCTGTTCTCAAAATCTCATCTCTTGGAGATTAACATGTGAGAACTTCATGAGAGGAAGTCCCATATGCTTACAAGTTATCACACCTAGCAGTCTGTATGCTATGTGTCCCATCATAGAATGTTATTGAACTGTATAACAATATTAAGGAATATTTTTATATCATTTCAAGGTCCTCATCATAGCGGGGAACATCCATGACCTTATTAATGCAACAAATACTCAAGGACATTATTCCATCATTGTCAAGTAGAACAATGAACAATATGTAATAATATATTTAATATTTAAATACAATAATACCCATTTAGTAAAAGGAAAACCAGTTGTTTCTATTAAACCAAATCTTACAAACTCCCACATGGACTAGTGCCAACTTCATATGAATTTCAATCCTCTGGACCTCACATGGGGAATATATTTATGCTGAGTCAATGATTTCGTCATGGGGTCTACCACGTTGTCTTCCATGGAATTACTGCTCACTCCAACTTCACCGCTCTAAACACACCCTCAAGAGATGATACTTCAAAAGTTTGTGCTTCGTCCACTGATGCGACCTTGGAACTTTAGTGAGAGAGACTGCTCCAGTACTATCATAGTAAAGTGTGGTGGGATATTTGCTGCTATATATCACATCCATCTCATTGATGAAGCTTCGAATCCAAACTACTTCTTTAGCTGTCCCAGAAGATATGATATACTCGGACTATAATTTAGAATTTGCGACCACACTCTACTTTAATCTCTTCCAGCTCACTGCACAGCCAATCAAAGTGAATATGTATCCCATTTGTGACTTTATATCATCTTGATCATTCTGGAATGTAGCATTTTCGTATCATCTTGTGACTAGTTCTTCATCTCCTCCATAAACCAATAACTAATCCTTAGTACTCCTTAGATACATTTGGATGGTCTTGATTTCCATGCAATGGTGGTCACCTATGTTAGCTTGATATTTTTCTAAGGCACTCAATCCATAGTTGAAATCTATTCTTGTACATATCATGGCTTACATGGCTGACCCAATTGCTAATGCTTATGGAGTCCATTCCATTATCTTTATTTCCTCATGTGTCTAAGGAAACATTTTCTTGGATAGATAGATGTCGTGTGATGCTGAAAACAACCCCTCTTGGATTGTTCCCTACTGAATCTCTTCAATATCTTATCAATGTATATACTTTGACATAGACCAAACAATCTCTTGGATCTATCATCATGGATCTTGATTCCAAGAATATAAACTACCTCGCAGAATTCCTTCATAGAGAATCCTTGATTCAACCATGCCTTAACAGACTGTAAAACTGGTATCACATTCCCAATAAGTAATATGTCACCAACATATACTATTAGTAAAACAACTGCACTGCCACTAAACCATTTGTAGATAAAAGGCCCAAATTCATTCTTGATAAAACCCAAATTCTATTATGGATTCATTAAAACTAATGTTCCATGACATGGATTCTTTATTTAATATATAAATGGATTTTTTCAACCTACGTTCTTATTGGAATCTTTTGGAGTCATAAACCCTTCAGGTTGTGTCATGTTGACATCTTCCTGAAGGGTGCTGTTAAGGAAGGCTGTTTTGAAATCCATTTTCCAAATCTCATAGTCATATTAAATGGAATTGGCGAATAGAATTCTGATGGATTTTAGTACTGCAACTGCTAAAAAGGTTTTTTCATAGGCAATTCCATGAAGTTTCTTGAACCCTTTTACAACCAGTCATGCCATATAGGTACTGAATTTTCCATCCATATTGAGTTTCTTCTTGAATACCCATTTGCGACCAACAGGATTAATATCAATTTTAGGATCTTCCAAAATCCCAACCTGGTTTTGGTACATTGAATACATTTCAGAATTCATGGCTTCTATTCACTTGTAAACATCAGTGGCACTTACTACTTCCTTTTTTTAGATGGTCATTATTATGAACTGACAATGAGTCACCATTATAAGTAACTAGAATGTTGTACCATTCATGTTCTCTTACCTTTCTTGTACTCCATCGTAGATCTTGTGTCTTTGGAACAATTCTTTCTTCCATAAGGCTTTGTGGAATTTGTTCATATACCAACACTTGTGTACATAGAGCCTCAACTTCAATGAATTTTACCTCACTCCCACCATCTATTTTGGAGATGTGCTCCCTCTCAAGGAATATGGCATGTCATGAACTATAAACATTTTATCTGAGGTCCTGTATCAGTAAGATCCCCTTATTTCCATATTGTATCCTATAAAGGTACACGTTCTGCCTTAGGGTTCAAGATTGTTTCCTCAAGATGCCATAACAAATGCATTGCTTCCCCACACATGTAAATTTGATAATATGGATTTAATTCCACTCTAGAACTCATATGGAGTACCATTAATCGATTCAGTTGGTACAACATTTAGTATGTGCGCCGATGTTTGTAACGTATATTCCCCGGAGGATAATGGAAGACTCACATGACTCATCATTGATCTCACCATGTCCAAGAGGGTGTGTTCCCTTATTTCACTCACACTATTCCACTAGGGAGTTTATAGAGGAGTGAGTAGAGAAATTATTCCAAACACCTATAAGTAATTAATAAAGTCGTGATTAAGATATTATCCACCTCTTCCTAAGTGGAGTTTCTTAATATTCTTACTCAGATGGTTCTCAACATCATTATTGTATTCTTTTAAATTATCAAAATAATCTAACATATACCTCATTAAGTAGATATATAAATATCTACTAAAATCATCATTAAAAGCTATGAGGTATGAGTACCCTCCCCTTGATTCAAATAGTAATGGTCCATAAAAATTAGTATAAACAAATTCAAGAAGTTATTTTTCCCATTCACCTTTTCCACTAAATGGGGCTTTGGTCATTTTTCCTTATAAACATGCACGACATACGCCAAGTGGTTTTAGTTAGAAAGAATACAAATATCCATATTGATGTAACATTGTCAAGAATTTATCATTCACATAACCTAGCCGATGATGCCAATGTTGGGTGTGGTATGAGTCATGTGAGGTATCATTATAACCGATTTCAATTACTTGGTTTGTGTAATCCAACATGTAAAGACTGATGTATAAATCCACCCTACCAAAACAAATACTATCTTTTCAAAAAAGAAACATTCATTTCCAAACATGAATAGAAATTTATATGTATCTAATCTGGATACAGAAATAATGTTTTTAATAATAGACAGTACATAATAACAACCCTATAACACCGTGATCATCCTAGTTGGAAATGTGAGGTGGTAGACCTCGACAACTACAACAACAAGTCTAGCTCTGTTGGATACTCATATATCAACCTCCCCTCGTTCAATTTTCCCGAATCTACATGGTTATTATATTTGGATAAATTTTTGAGAATGTAAAGCTGATTATAATACCCAATTTGTAGAAATAGATAGATTTAATTTGATAAAAAATGCATGTGAATCTTACCATTTCATCTTAGGATGTGTGAAATACTTCTTCCAGTGGCCATTCTTGTGACATGCAAAAAAAATTCGCTCATGTTTCCTTGCCTTCCCTTTGGCCTTCCTTTTCTTTAGTGTATGTGAACAAGAAATTGGATTAAGGATCTTCGTCGTCCCATTCGTCTTATTCACAATAAGGTTATAAGTCTTTTTTCACTTCATATCTTTGTCCACTTGGAGAATGAGGATAAGAAGATCAGATTGAGAAATCTCAGTGGTGTTTATATTGAAAATGAAAAACAAGTTAGAGAATCTATCAAGGATTGATACGAGAATGAGATTAGTGCTTAGTTATTCTGATGTTTAAGCCCTAGAACCTCCAACCACATAATGTATCCAATGAGCTTTACTTCAAGAGGCCCAACTAGGTAACCCTCTCCAAGATTACTCTAAAAGAGTGCCTTAGAAATATCAAACCATTATTCTCTTGATCTCTCATTGTAGAGACCATGGATGTGATCATGCATGATATAAGAATCCATGTTTTCATGGGAATTCATGAGATCACTAGAAATTGATGATAGCATCAAACAATGATCATCGACTGCGTCATTTATATGTTTTTCGAAGATCATGAAATCCCCATCACTCGCCTATTTGGTTGGTGGATCAGTTAATGGAGACTCTGTCATGTAAGACTTCCATTCATGGCGTTGGATAACCCTAAGGTGTCTAAACCATTCCTGGAAGTTACTGTGAGTGAGGATGTGGTCTTTATCTATAATTGATCACAGGGATAGTGTGGTTCAGAACCTTATCATTTTTATTCTACAATTAAATGAGAAGATAATTAGTACTGTCTAGATTATATTTCCTGAGAAATAATAAATTATGTCTCCCACTATTTTATGTAGTCTAAATGGACCCCACCATTTTACTCAGAATGTCCAGTTTCCAAGAAATTCTGGTGGAAATGATCCATATTCCCCTTCACATAACCCCAAAAGGGGTTGGTCATGCTATTAGACGGTATTTATATAGGCAAGTCATTGCCAATTATGGGATTGGAGCTCCTTGATCTGTTGAGTGGACTCCCGAATCCTGAAACCATGACATTGGATTTCCCCAAATCTTACCTCTAATATTACACCGAGGCTAGAAAGGGATACATCTATTGATGTAATATGGTTAAGTCAACTTGAAACCTTTCATATGTGATTCCTATATAAAAGTATATATCCTAATAAGGGTTAGTCAAACATTGATTTCTGTTGTGTTTTCCCCTTAATCAATTAATGGAAGGCTTGGTATGACTTAATATTTTATTTGAGGTATTTTTATCTCTAATGCATGAATTCATTATTATCATTATCACATGCTTGTTAATATTATGTGGAAATTACTTAAGTGGTTAACCATGTCCTGATAATATATATACATAAGGATGGTTTATTTTAGTTCCATCTTGAATGCTTGTTTAATTCATAAATTATGTGATTGTTACGACACATGTATAATTATAAACCATGCAACCGACAAGAATAAAATAAAGTAAAGTGCATGATCATGAGCATTTCTAATGGTTAGTTTATATAGCGATTGATAAACTAACCCTAACCAAGAGTGAAAAAACTTTCAACCTTTTGGGTTCATGTTTATATATTTCCACTTATCCACCTCTGTATCTCCTAATATAGGTTTTGTTCGACTCTAGCTTGAACTGCCTCCACTAGCTTGGGAGTTCCATCTATTACATATTCCTTTTTCTAACTCTCATATAGGTGATGGGTAATAGAGGGTTTTACCTAAAATAAACCATTGGCATGCATGCCCTACATAATAATAAGGATTAGGCTCAGAGGCTAACAAATTTAATTTAAATAAATAAATTAAAAGAAACCATTAACATACAAAGGACTTGGTCTGGCACATGATCATCCATACATGCAACGATATTTACCGATAAATAAAACTAGCATTCAATTATTTAATCAATATTTTTTAAGATAAATCACGCTTGAATCAATTAATTATCATATTTTATAAATCAATCATTTTATCTTATACAATTTTTTGATTTTCTTTGAGACTCTCATATATCATAATGTTAAGCAAAAAAATTCATTTAAATTTATCTTTGTATGTAAATTTTACCTTTGAAGAAACCTAGTGAATTTCTATTCATAACTACCTAATGAGTAGAAACCAACATTACACAGTTTTTAAAATAAACACACATATATATAACACCTATCACGTGTGGTGCATAAGCTTTACACCAACATGATGGTACACATCTCAAGGGATTGTATAATATAATAAAAAAAATTAATAAATCTTCGTAATTTGGATTAGTACACTATATGTAATTCCAACTACACGGTGTGTAATATTTTTCACCACCCATCCTAAGACATGCCCTAAGAAATAGTGTGTGAGTGTACATTAGAAATATTCGGAGTACACAGTGTGTACAGTGGGTCATGCACCATGTATTTCCTCATTACACGGTCTCCAATTGGGAAGTTGTATAAGGGGAACATGTCCTAACCCTATCCTGAAGGGACTACATGTCCTGTCTAGTGGGCCACACCACCTGTAATCTAGAAACCACATGCCACATGTTCCTGGTCAGCACACTGAGTGATTAAGACTTAGACAAAACCTAATTACATGGTTTGGTTTGGTAGACTATGCCTGGTGCATTGGACCTTGCCTACATGGCATGTACTGCCGAATACACATCGTGTTTTCTAGTGTTGTCTGGCCTGAAAGATTTGGCACGTCTTGAAGATATCTTATTCTTTTCTTTAAAAGAAATTAAAAGAAAATATCGTTTCTATAAGTTGAATGAGAAATTAAATAGGAGGAATATCTCTCATGATTCAGATTTTCATAATGATTGAATTTGAATTGAAATAACTAAATTATTAAATGATTAAATCATTAAAAAAATATTTAATGAATTATAAACTATGATGAAACCACTCTGATACCACTAGAAGGTTCTGGACGGAGTGGAAACGTGGTTGGGCTTGCACCAAACTTTTATTTTTACCACGATCAATGACTATTTCAGGATCAATATGAGAATGACCACCAATATCCATGGAATAGAATCAAAGAATTAGATAAATAAGGTATATACTTGAAACCTTTAGGGGGGATCTTTCACATCATGTTTATAAATAATTTAATTAACTACATAAAAAAATAATACCTTGAAGTTGGGTATTTTCTTCATTGAGGATGTTGATCGTCTGAAAAGAACCTTCCAGATTATCTTTTTGTGATTGGAAGGATTCAGACTAGAATCTCTCAAGTGGTGATCCACACATGCATTGATGGCCTCAAATCGACACAGTTCGTTCTCTGGATACTAGCATAGTGAAGCGAGTGTATTTTCTCATCTGTTCTAGATCGCTTGTTCTTCAGCCTTGAATAATTTCTCTCGTTCTAGAGAGGGGAAGGAAGAGGATTTAAGAGAGAAATTGTTTAGCTCAATAATTCTAAATTCACCTGGTGTGTGGTTCAGTACATGGAATGATAGACATGTGAGTCTATTTATTGACATGGGGCTTCAATTAAAATATTTAATTGCATAACAAAAATTAAATACATTCATAACATTGGATAAAACTGAAACTATTAATAATAATATTGTGTCATTATTTATTGTGTTCTAACTTGCGCAAAATAGAATTATAATTAATATTCCTCATCACAAAATTATAGTAACGTTATTTTAATTTATTCCAACTAGTTAAATATTTATTTATCTTTTTGGAATTAATTATTTCACTAACGGACTGACCATGGACCTCTATAAATACACATCCATTTATTGATCACCCAAATAAATAAATAAATTAATTATTCTCTTAAATAAATATTTTATTTAAAAACTAGTAAATAAATATTTATTAAATGTTCAAAAAAATAAATATTTATATTTTACCCACAATGCAAAGAATAAATATTTATTTAATTTATAAAATCAGTTTTAATTGAATAAAAGCATCCCATTGTCTTCAGACTAATATTTATTATTTAAATTCAAGTAGAATTTAACCGAGACAACCAGAAACACTTAGTTTGTGACCCTCTTGGATTTTTGTCACTAGAATTAGGCGGGATTGACTATATTTCAAGAGTATTGTCTAGCAATAGGTCAAGAAACCCAAGAGACAAACTTAAATTCGCAACAACAACATCCACACACGAACAATTATTATTTTAATATCTCACCAAGAAGCATTGATGATAGTGTCATAAAATATTATGCTGGATACATCATACTTTTCCTAACTAAAATAAACTCATCGTTACACAATGGTTATATAATTTCATGCAACTATTCTATTTCAATAATAGGGATGAGATATCATCTTCCATAACTGGAAGGGAAAATCCTTCCATGACATATCCATTAAAAACATGCTACTCGTGATGCTCCCAAAGTACCCTACTTCCCGCCAACTGTCTGTGTGACAGTCTCATTAGTAAATAAAAATGTACGATTCATGTCACATATAAATGATAATATTAATGTCTATGGATCATTTCACACACTCATAGATAGAAATATCTAATGACAGAAAAACATGTGGAATTTCTACTAGAGGGTCTGTTTTCATAATCTGCAATCTGGTAGATTACCATGTTCGAACAACACTAGAGGAAGTCTCATCTTCTTACGAGTACAGACACCTAATGGACTGTATTCGATGTCACTTAACACAATATGTCATCCAGCCATATAACTATATTTTAGTATATTTTTATATAATTTCAAGGTTCTCATCCAATCATGGAAATTCCCTGACATTACCAATGCAACCAATACTCAGTGACATTATTACATCATAGTCATGTAGAACAATAAACAATATGTAATAAGATGTATAATATTTAAATAAATTAAATAATATGTAATCAAAGTACAACCAGTCGGTTCTAGGACACTAACTTTTATAATTTATTCCTTGATTTATACACACTGAAATCATTATGTTATGTGAGTTTTTACAAGGATACCACCTAGGATTTAATCAAACAATGATATTGATAATCGACGACCACTCAAAATCAACGAATGTGAATTGATGTAAAAATAGAGCTCAATAAAGTAATCACATCAAAAACATGATGATATGACCAGATTTGAGTCAATTATAAAATATTACACATGACAAGAACATGCATATTCATGAGTTTATGCCCATAGAATTTATCAACTAACTTAATCCATTCACGCACTACTGAATGGAAATGGGTGAGAAAAAGGATACCACACTCAAATTATCACAAGATCTAGGTTATGAATTGATGAATGAGAATTCTTCATATTTTTATTTTCATTTGATCATACCAGGATAAACAGAAATTTAGAATGCAGAAAAGAATAAAAATTGACAAAAACCCTAGAAAATCAATTACCTTATAAATATTAAAAGCATGGGGCTCAATATTACTATAAAAGACACCACCCAAATTGATCACTAAGAGGTTAAGAAGTAAATGAAGGAGAAGATAAGTAAAATTGGTGAAGAGAGATCTCAAATTTGACTAACTCTTACCCGTGGAAATAGAAAATGATAGAATAGGTGTTTGGGTGATTTTATGGACCAACACATAACACTTTCCACAATAGAATCCAAGTTCCTAAGGGACATGGTGACTATTCATGGAAGACTTCTTCATCATTATTTATCTAGAGGGTTTACTGAAAAATTTTTGTGATTATGACTAAAAATTAGGCAGAGAGGTGGGCCTTCGGGTTGGCTATCCAATGGAGGTATGATCAGTTAAATTGATGTTCTAAGGCTGATGTTATGGCCCCAATATATAAAGGTAGTCTAATCGGAAACACCCATAATTTCTATACAACGTGGACCTATTTTGGGCCTCCAAATGGACGATTTGAGATTCATTTTATTTCGGAGAAATTTGGCCCACATGGTATTACACATGAACACCAATTTTCTACTTGTATGTATCCATGTATTATACAAATTTCATATTTTTTTCCACTTGAATGTTGGTGATCTCATGCAGTTTGGCCAATTTTGCTTGAATTCCATCACGAGCACTCCAAATCAACTCCTCCTATAATGTAAACACTAAAACAACTAAAATTTCGCTATTAAACTGTGATAATCATTAATTAATTGAATCAATCATTAAGTTGAATTTGTAATTATATCCAAAAAATTATGCATGTACATATTTTCAATATCTCGATGTTTTAACATTCGAAAAATTTTAATTTATTAAAGTCATGTGATCTTAGAAAAAGCCACATGAAGTTGTCATTCCTTGTGAAAATGGAAACGGTTGTTTCATATATTATATCACAATAAAATTCAAAGAGATTCATGATAGAAAATTGAGAATGGAATTAAAAATTCAACTATGCCACCAACTCTCCATGTGTGTGTGTGAAAACCATTCCATGCTGTTTTTTACTCTCTCTATCTATTAAATGCTAGTTATTTTAACATTTTTCAACTTAAATGGGTTTTTTTCCACCAAAACTTCCCTACATCGTTTGAAATCATATTCTAGGACCCAGTCACATATGAATTACTAGAGGTCAAACCATAATCTCTTGACCTAGATATCTCTATATGTTTCAAATTTCACAACTCCCCTAATTTATTATTATTTTTGTTTTTTTATCAAAATTTTCATTTGGAAAAAATATCACACCCATCTGTCAACCATGGTCTGATATCCTCGCGACAATAATTTTAATAGTTATGACAAGATAAAAGGATGAGGTGGAGTGGTTTTTTACTTTCCCAAGACACAACTGAATTGTTTTTTGATATTTCTTGATGGCTACAACAGTCAGAAATCATGCCCAAACACATTGTTCAATCTTATACAGTAATGAAACAAATTAGATAATGAATTTATGTATAGAAATATCATTTTATGTTGAAAAAAATTATTATAACATATATTTACCTTTTATTAAGTGAGAAATATTCACACATTGTGGTTCTGTGAAAAAATGTGTGAAAATATTAGTGACATGGTTATCCCAATAACTAGTCACATGAGGGATATCAATCATCTCAATTTTTTCACAAAGATACAACCATTCATATCATTGAAAGAAAACATATTTACTAAAAAAACCCTCATGATAAATTCATACAAATAATCATTCCATAATGGAGAAAAGTTTTCCTCAAATATTAAAACAACATGCAATCAAAAATTTCAACTGGCATTTTTTGTAAATAAATGATTTGGTGACCAGAAAGGGGGTTAGTAAAAATACCATAAAGAATGAGAAAAGTTAATTTAATAATAAATATGATGAATACCCTAATGAACCCAAAAATGTATCCACCCCCCCCTAACACCTTGAATGTGTGGTGTCCTCAATGTAATAATTGATAATATGAGAAGGCAGGATAAAACAAGGCATGTTTCATTGGTATGTGGATTCTATATGGTATATTTCCTCTTCCAGATTCATTTGAAAATACTTATAGATGTGTTTAAGTCCCTAACAATTGATGGTAAGACTTATTCCACTCTACTAATGAAAAATATATATTTAATTGAAATGGTAAACATTAATAACAATATAAAGATCAGCCCTTCAGAAACGAAGCTTACATGGGTAGAGCTTTAGCCTAGAATTGTACATATTGTTCTTCTCACCAATATAAAACTTCCTCCAATTAATCATGCTATCATATATAGCTTATGTCTTCTCTTTAATGATTCAGGAGTTCTCTTATTCATCATGTCTAATTTATTCCAACTCTTGAATCTAAATATTCCTATTCTCACATATATATTAATGATTCATATTAAAATTTTTAATGACCCAATATTCATGGTGTTATTCCTCAAATAGAAGGTGAAAATACATTCCATACATAATTATTTATGGTAAAATTTTGATTGAGGTTTTAAAAGTTGTTTGGTGTGTCCAAAGTACATCATCCCAGCACAAAGTATAATCTTTCCTCTTGGGTTGTTACATTTTTCTTTGATTCTCTTAACATCCAGATTTTTTATTTCTGATGGTCCGTTAGTTTGGGAGTGATATACAGTAGAGAATTTATGATCAACCCCTACTTATGAAGAAATTTTTTATGTTTCGAATACAAAAAACTGAACCCTGATAACCAATGCTGAATCCTTCCAAACCAAAACTAACAAAAATCTGGGACCTTACAAAATCAATAACAACTCCAGAGTCATCGGTCATAGTATCCTTCACTTCCAACAATTTAGTTATGTAGTCCACAACTAATAATATGTACACAAATCCAAATAAATTTGAAAAAGGCCCCATGATGTCAATTCCCCATGCATAATAAATTTCACAAAATAACATGGACTGTTGGGGAATTTCTTTCCTCGTGAAGATATTTCCTGTGAATTAAAAACAACTAAATTGCTTTAAAAATATATGGGAATCCCTATATAATGTTGGCCAATAATGTCCAATTTCAAGGACCTTTCATGATATACGTTGAAGGCCAAGGTGAACCTCACAAGCCAATGTGTTTCATAAGGGAAAAACAAAGGTGAACTCCTTGTTAGGGACACACCGACGAACTACTTGGTCCCCAATAAATTCTCCAAAAATATGGTTCATCACAAATGTACCACTGAGAATCAAGTGTATGTATCTAGAATTGGAATGTTCTGAAATTAGTGGGTTCCCAATATGTTTCTAGAGAATTCTGAATTTCCACATACTGGGGGGTAAGCTCCACAACATCACAAAGTTTCTAATGAGTAAATACTTCTCCAATGGGGAGGCACGAGTCAACATGGTGGTCTAGTGGTGTAGAAATCCTACTAATGTGGTAAAATATAACATTTTACACTCCCCTCATATCTCTAATATAATGGTCAAACTCTTGGAGGAGGATCATCCACCGTATGAGAGGAGATTATCTTGAGGCTTCAATAGGGGAAAACGAAGGGAAGCATGATCAGAAAAGGCAATTACTTTTGAAACAAGAAGATATGAATGAAATTTTTCCAAGGAAAACACAATATAATTCAGTTCTTTTTTAGTAGTTGTGTAGTTTTCCTAGGTAGGTTCATGGGTATGCGAGGCATACACAATGATATAATGATGTTTCTCAACCCTTTCTTATAAAACTTCCCCAACTAAAATTTTAGTGGAATCACACATAATTTAGAAGGGAAGATCCCACCTTGGTGGTTTCATGATTAGAGGTAATGTGAGATTCATTGTTAGTGAATTGAATGCATCCTCATAGTTTTTATCACACGAAAAATCAGAATCATTTTTTAATAACCAGTAGAGGAGGAAAAACCCTAGGTGTTCCAAACAGTCATCAAAAGAATATCCATATACAGTGAAATTATCCATAAGGACTTCCATACAATTCCCAAGTTACTTAAAAAATACTCGACATACATCGCTAAAATGTTCCAGAAGCATTATATAGACCAAAAGGAATTATTTTGTATAAAAATGTGGTGAATGCATAAGTAAATATAGTATTTTCTTGATCCTCATGGGAAATATGGATATGGAAATAACTGGAATGGCCATAAAGGAAACAATAATGGGACATACAAGAAAATTATTCTAACATTTGGCCCATAAAAGGTATAAGAATGTGGTCCTTCGTTGTGTTTTGATTAAATCAATGATTGTCAATGCATACTAAGACATTGTTTTGCACACTTGATGGAACCAAATCATTCCGTTCATTTTACACAACTATTATTCTAGGTTTTATGCACAAATTGTACTCAACTAACCCATTTACTATAAAACATAGGATAAATGATCCCAGAAGCATGTAATTTAATAACATCCAATTGTAAAACTTCAAGGAGAGTGGGATTCAACCGGTGTTGAGAATACCATACAATTTTAGCATCATTATATATGAGTATATGGTGTATAAAAATAAAGGGACTAATCTTGGGAATATCAATGATTGTCCATCCTATCTCATTTTTGCACTCTCTTAATCGTTCGACCAGTTTTGATTTCTATTTTGGAGAGAGGTTATTGGAAATAATGGTGGGAGATTTTTCAATACACTCATGATATGCATAATTTATATTATAAAGAAGTGGTTTAGGTTCCAACAATGGTGGCTTTTGGATAAAGGGAGGGGGTTTATGGTATTGAGGTCTATGAAACTATCTATCTGCTCATGATTGGTCTCTAAGGAAAGATTATCTATAGAATTGAGATGTGTAGAATCATCGATAGTCATGGGTACCTCATAATGAACAAACTCATCAATCAAAGAAAAATATTCATTCCTTAGAACCCACACATCACTTAAAACATGAATCAAAACTCAAATCATTAAAGGGATAAGAAGTGGAAAATGAGTCAGAGTATGGATTGAGGAGAGAGATTTCTGTGTGTGTGTGTGTTTAGAGTGAACATCCATGGAATATATAACAAGAGTGAAGTTCTCTTCAATGGGGTGTTTCATTGCATCAATAATGTTAAAACATTCATTTTCTCTACTAAACTCCATAGACATTATTCCATTGTGAACATTAATGATCATCTTTAATATTTTAAGGAATGGCCGCCGAATTTTTAGAGGAGCATGTCCTTGGGTTTGAGTATCTTCCATCTTGATAATGTTGAAATTATTTAGGAATATGAGATTATTCAATCTTATAAGGACATCATAGATCACTCATGTTAGATGCTTTGTACTCCGGTTGGCATGTTTTATGACAATGTCTGTCGGTTGAAGTAGTCCAACCTAAAGAGTAGTTTACATGGAGTGAGGAATTACATTAGTGGAAGCAACTAAATCTAACATAGAATCAAAAAATAATGTCTCCCCTATGGTATAAGGTATTGTGAATGTTCCTAGATACTTGCGTTTGGTCCACATTTTTGGTTAAATCAAGGCTGAGACATTCGTTCCGATGTTTACTCTCTCATTCCCCTTCATCCTCCATATATTGTTGTAAATTTATTTATGAAATTTGGAATATCAATGGATCTGTTTAACTACATCAAATATAAGAACATTAACTTGAACCTTTCTAATTGTATCAATTATTTCTTTACCAATCTCATTATCAAAATAATTCATAGATTTAGAGAGTCAATGATGGAAATGAAGTGGAATGGATTGTTCATTTTAATCATCAAAGATAATTTGAGTTCCCTTTTTATTTTTATTTTCTTTATTAGAATATTTTATGGGTCGAGAAAGACTTTTTTCAATAGGTGTACATACCTTTTGTTGAGAATCATTAAATGAAGAAACTTCCTTACCACTACGAAGTGTGATTGAAAAAAAATACCGTTGTATTTTGAATTGGAAATAGGTTGGGAAGGTAATTTTCCATAACCCTGCATATTTATGTCATCAATGGTGTTATACAATTGTCCCACTTGAGTTTGTAGGTCTTGAATAATCGATTGTGTGGTCTGTTGGAACTGGAGGTTCTTGGTTTCCATTTTCTTCACTATATACTTGTGGGAAGTTACCTTGTGCTTGAGATTATTTCCTTAGAATGTTATGGATCTCATCATGTTTAGTATCTAACGTTTTTTCAAGGGATGAATTCCTTACCACATGAACTCTTTGAGATGGTGAAATAGCTAGGGTACCTAATTATTATTCATTTTGAGCCATATTGGATATTGTGTCATGAGAAACGAAAGGTGTTTTATCAACAAGGGAACCACTAGATTCAGCATCAATCATTCTAAGATCCATGGGGATAAGTACCTCCTAAAAATATTTTATTAATAATGTTCCACTAATATAGTGGTGAGGATAGCTTGAGAAAAGTTTTTTTATTATCTCTTAGTATTCATAAAAGGTCTCTCTTTATAAATTCATAATGCCACAAATTTCATTCCTAATTGATGAAGTTTGGGAGGAAGGGAAGAAATTATCTAGAAAGATTCTTTTATGGTCATTCTAGCCCCCAATTTTGGTACGCCAATAGTATATCTAGTCTTTGGCTACACATTCAAGGAAGAAAGGGAAGACCCTAAAATTATTTAGGTCCTCTAACACATTTTGGGGTTTCATGGTGGAGAAAACTATGTGAAACTCTTTGAGATTTTTCTGAAAGTCCTCACCAAGAAGCCCACAAAATTTGGAAAGTAGGTGGATGATGACAGATCTCAGCTAAATGTTAGATGCTTCCTCGAGATATTGGATGTACGCGGGTTGGTACTCTAGATCTGGGGTGGCATGTTCTTTTAAAATTCAGTTATTTTCACCCATGATCTTGGGGTTTTTATTTGGTTTAATTTTTTAATGACTTAATACAACCTGAGTTTCAGAAATTTTTTTCTCTAGGATAATTGATTGTTCTACTTTGGATGGCCTAATTTATGAGGGATGTGTCTTTTCAATTTCTGTGACTATTTCAAATAGTTTTTATTTTCCTGGTCGGGTCATGAAAAAATGTGGTGAATTTTTTAGTTTTTAGTTTTTTTAATGGATGATGGAAAAAATGAAATCAATTAAAAAGGTTGAAATATGAAAAGAAAAGAGAATGATACACTACTTAATTATAGACAGAGGGGGAGGAGAGAAAGAAGAAGAACACCTAAAACCAAAAAAAATTAAAACCAAAACCAAAACAAAAGCAAACAAATGGGAGGTGTTTAAAGTAGTAAAAAATAAAATAAAATATCAAAAGGGAAAAAATGATCTTTCATCCCTATCAGTGACTCCAAAATATGATCACATTGTGAAGTGCATCAAAGTAGATGTTTATTTTTAACTAGAACTTCAAGGGTATAGCAACAACCCTATGTTGTATCTTGACAAAGCCTTAGATCATTAATTTAAAAAACATTATTTTGAGAATGAAAAGGGTAATGTGTTTTTAAAAATCATGGGTTTTTTGGATTTAAAAATTGAAATTGAAACTGTACAACTAAGTGAGAGAAACACTATGTGGAAATCATGATCAACACGGGTAAGTTTCCCTTGATGCTTAGTCCATCATCGCTCTTCCGGTATTTGGAAGGATTATTGATTCCTTGATTTATACACACTGAAACTAGTATGGTATGTGAGTTCATACAAGGTTACCACCTATTATTTGATCAATCAATGATATTTATTATTTTTAATTGCTCAAAATTAAGAAACTTGAATCGATGTGAAAACATAACTCAATCAAGGCCCGACATCAACAACATGATAAGATGACCATATTTTTTTCAATGAAAAAACAGTCCACTAGAAAAGATAATTCCATTCATTATTTCTATCCCATGAAATTTATCAATAGATATAATCCATTAGTTCACTCATGGAAAGTAAGTAGTGAGAAATGAGGTAACCGCACTCAAATCATCATAAGATCGAGGTTATGAATTGAAGCAGGATGATTATGGTTCATTTGATTTATATTTGATCACACCCGAAATAAAAAAAAATATGAAGTTGTAAATGATGTACAATTGACAACAAACATGTAAATTCTATTACCTTATGAATATTACTAGCGTTGATCTGAGGATTAAAATAATGGACATCCACTAAATTGATCACTAAGAGGTTTATAAGTACATGAGGAAGAAGAGAAATAAAATGGGTGAATATAGATTTCAAATTTGACTCAACCATACCCCTAGTTATATAAAATTAGATAATAAGAGTTATGGGTGATTTTATGGAAAAATACATCACACTTTTTAAAAAATAATTCAAGTGCCTAAGGGACTATGTTACTATTCATGGAAGATTCATTTATTATTATTTATCCAGATGTTTGACTGACCAAACCATTTGAAAATGACTTCAAAATTGATGGAGAGGTGGGAGTTCTATTTTTCTATGAAATGGAGGTATAATCAGTCCAATTGATGTTCTGAAGCCAAATTAATGGCCCAATATAGAAGGGTTGTCAAATTTAGGCTGCCCAAAATTTCTTCACAATGTGGACATATTTGGGTTCTTCAAATGGATGAATTAGGAACCTTGGTATTATTGAGAAATGTATCCCATGAATTGTTTCACATTTAAACCAACTTTCAGTTAATATGGATTCATGTATTATCCACATTTCATATTTATGTCTATATGCATGCTTGTGCTCTCACGCATTTTGGCCCATTTTGCGTGAATTCGGTAATGGGCTCTACAAATCCCCTCCCCCTACAATATATACACTAAAACAAGTAAAACTATCTTATTAAATAGTGCTAATTATTGATTCATTTAATAAAACATGAAGTTAAATTTATTATTATATTTGTAATTTTCATTACAAACCCAGTTTAAAACAATTATGTAAGGGTGGAAATGAATATTCTAATACTTTGGGATTAGGTAAATATTTATTTAATGTGATATATACCATTATGTTGAACTGTGATACTATATACTTGTCTTATATGTTAAATTAAATGGAATATATAAACTTTTATTTCATTTTAAAACACTTATATGTCATGTTTAGAGAGACCATGATTCACTGATACTCTGTTGTTATGTCCTTTTGAGGTTGACCTTGATGATATTCGGTGTTCTAAGGAGACTTTTTTTATTGTCGGTAGAATGACTCATATTCATCTTAGAGTTGTGAATCAAGAGAGTGTAAATTAGGAAACTTCTAATATAGATGAATCATAACTTCCTACAGTTCGAGAGAATCAGTTATATATTCATCTTCATGGAAGATTCTTGAGGAAAGTGAGATCCATGGAAAGAGAGATTGTTTACACTTTACCATAGATGTCTAAGATAACGAGAGTGTAAAATCTATATAATCTTCCTATGTTCACTGAGGAGGGATTCCCCCCAAGTAATCAAGTCTATATTGATTCAGTCCAGATGATCTATAAGAATCTTAATACACCTGCAGATAGAATGGTGAAGGTTTCTGCTTATATTCTTTGTGTAACATCTAATCATTTATAGGACATTCTGGAGCAGGTAGTGAAGGAAGAATATTTATATTATAAGGGAAAAAAAATTAATTTCTTGACCCATTTGTATCTCATGAAAATGAGGGATGATAAGGCTCATGAGTTCATTGACCAGGCACAAGAGAGTATGTCAGTGTTGGACTATGAAAAAGATTCCACCGACCTGACGATCATTGCACTGTATCATTAAGATGATGAGTTATCCCTGTCAAGAAGATTTTTAGATGGTCTTCTCTATGATATCATGTTTAACATAAAACCCATATCTTTTTCTAGAGTACAAAAGGAGGTTCCACTTGACCTAATGAAATGTTCCCATTGCACCAAAGATGGTGACATCATTTTAGACAACGAAAATGCTATTACCTACCACATTGTGTCTTATTTTGATTCTATCTTTAATGTCCTTGATAGAAACTAAGACCTATTACCTTAAATAATTTTGATGGTGATTAGAGATGAATATAACAACTCTCTTCTTAGAACCCCGCTTGATCATGAAATTAAATAAATTGTCTTTAGTTTAAATCCTGATAGTGCTCTTGGCCCTGGCGGTTTTAGTAATTGTTTCTTACAACACTAATGGGATATTATTAACATTGATGTTTGAAATCTTTTCAAATCCTTCTTCTCCAATGGTGTTCTCCCACATGGTCTAAACACCCAATTTATTTCTCTAATTCCAAAGGATGAGAATGCTTCTGAGATATATTTTTTAGGCACATTGCCCTCATTAACACCCTCTATAAAATCATCATGAAAATCATTTCTAGCACACTCTCTTCTATCACAGACAAATTAGTTTTATAGAATCACTTTTGGTTTATTAAATGTAGATCCATCCAAAATTTCATTTTTTTTTCTTTGGAGTTCTTTAACACCATAAACAAAAGCAACAGAGGTTATAATATTTCCAATAAAATTTACATTATAAAACCTTTCGATACCATGGACTGGAGTTTTATTTTTACAATACTTCAATATTTGGGTTTTAGTGATGATTTTATCACTACTATCCAAACATTATTCAATTCAGCCTCTATCTCCATTCATATCAATGGTTCTCCCGTGGGTTATTTTAAATGCACTAAAGGTGTCAGACAGGGGGACCCTCATTCTTCCATCCTTTTCTCCATTGCGGAGGACTATCTTAGCTAAGTCCTCACTTGTCTGGTTGGTCAAAAAAAACTCAAACCCATCCATGTTTCTCAAAATATAAACACTCCTACTCACCTATTATATGTTTGTGATATCATTCTCTTTCTTCCAGGTGATAGTAGAAATATTTGCAACCTCAAAAATTCCCTTTCACACTTTGATGAAATCTTTGGTCAAATGATTAGCTGGAATAAATATTCTATTTACTATGGAAATTGTTTTCCCCATAATAGTAAATGTACTATTATGAATGAAATAGGTATAAAATAGGGTTCACAACATTTTATGTACCAATGTGTCCCCATATTTCGGGGAAGACCCAAATCTTGTCATTTCAATGAAATTTCCATTCAAGTTACAGACCAAATTTCCTCTTGGAAAGTCAAATCCATCTCTATGGATGGTAGAATCTATGTTTCCAAATCTATTATTTCACTAAAATGGTTTATTCTCTTATGGTTTACAATTGTCCTGCGAGTATAATTAAAAAAATGAACACCACAATCCAAAAAATAGACCGGTAGCACTATGGAAGAGAAACTTGTCACCATACCCAGGTATACTTGTTGTCAACCAATTGATAAGGGAGGTATCAAAATTAAAAATATTAAACTTTTTAATGAAGCTTTACAAGATAGGGTCACTTGGAACTTATTCTTTAATAACTTTGATTCTATAATCTTCTTTAAAAATAGATTTCTTCAGAAACATAAGAAAGGAAAATCTACATTTCTCCTCTATCTGGCCATACATAAACCATTCCTTTTCCGCCATCTTGAGTAACTATATGTGGATGGTCTCCAGAAACTCCTCCCTGAACATCTAGTAAGATAACTGGGATGACACTCCTTTAATTTATATGGTTTCCCTTGACCAAAACCCTGGGAACACCAACTTCTCTATTACAGATGTTCTTAATTATCATAATGACCCTATTCCTGATACCATAATTAATGTCATTGACTCATACAGCTTCCCAAACACTGATGATTTCATAGTTTGGGAACATGTACACATTGGTATGCTTGATTCTAAAAACATTTACAACCATTTTTTATGTAACTCTCAAAGTGATTTTGGGTGGTTAATATTTTTTGACAAACCTTGGACAAAACCCTCAATATTTAATCATATTTTGAGACATTCTCATAACAAACATCCCACTAATGAGGTTCTTAGATCGTCCAGTTTTCAACTCTGGTCTAAATGCATACTCTGCAATTATCATAGAGAAGATGCTAATAAGCTCTTTCTTTCATGTTCCAATCCTTCTCCTTTTTGGAATTATATTTTTTACATTTTTTATTACAGATGGTGGATGAATGACTGTGTCAAAACTAAATTAAAAAGATGTACAGGTCTTAATAGTTCTCATCAAAATTTAAAAAAAATCTTGTTGTTGTCACTGAGCTTCACCATGTGATCTGGTATGATAGACTTTCTATTATTTGTAATAAATTCTCATCCAGTCTTAATGCAGGAAAAAATCGGATTTCCATTATCATTCTCAAATCTTCTTCGATCCAGAAGGGTCACTGCAAAAACACTATTCAATAATTTAGCATCTTTAGATGTTTACATATTGCTGGAAACTATTTCCATCCTTTTGGTAATATTGATGTCTTCTGGTGTTCCCCTCTTCTAAGATGGTTTTACTTTAACGTGGATGGTGTGTCCAAATGAAATCCTAGTCCTTCAGGATGTGGCACTATCTTTAGGAATCATAATGGTAAGATCATTGGATGCTTCTATGGTAGTTGTGGTATTTCTCCCTATTTGGAAGCTGAAATGATGGGTATGATTCACGTCGTCTCTTTTGCCAAACAACATGGCTAGAACAACCTTTGGATTGAGAGTGATTCGACCAATATTGCGCAAGCCGTTTGGAATGGTGTGACACACCTTGCATGGCCGATCACCACCCATTGGAGGGACTACCTTCATGCTCTTCCCGACATCATCTACATCATTACTCATATATAACGTGAAGCTAACATGGTCGTTGATGGTCTTACAAATAAGGGAGTCCATCAAGACATTACCCGGCCTGATGAACATCATGTTGACTTACATCCATTTCATAGTAAAGATTGTAATATGTTTCTGTCTTTTAGACTTTTGTAACTCATTTCCTTTATAGTTATAGTGCCTTTGTTTTCTATCCAGGCACTATCTTATAAAAAAAATACCCAAAAGACCAATACTACCAAACCACAATAATCCAGAATCAGAATAACTAGTATAATACTAAAAAATAAAACCCTATGACTCAATGGAATAAATCCATAGCTCCACCCCATGTTCCAAGAACCAAGCACAAAAAATCACCTATGAATCATGAAGTACCACAAAAGGAGGAGATTCTTAACCTTTACCTATGTCTTGGAATATAAAATCCATAAAATCCCCCAAGTGATAAAGTAAGGGGTTAGTAATAATACTCAATAGGTTTTCCAAAAATGGTTTCCCTACACAAAACACTAGGATATAACAATTTTAATTTTTAATAAAAACAATTATATAGATCCAATTAAATAGTGTTACAATCAATATCATCCAAAAACATTATCACCAAAAGCAATTAATCCAAATAAACACAATTCCAAGGAAAGAAACCCGACATGTCATTACTCCTTCCATATTGGTATAAAAACAAATTCTATGTGTTTTCATGCCAACTACAACATCACTCAAAATTTTACAAATAATCTTGGTGTTACCATTGATAGGGGAACTTCACATCCAACTTCATCCCCTTTTTTGTGGTACATCATACCCACTTTCTGATCCTCGATGGTGGTCTTTCATGCCCACAATCCATCCATTCAAACACATTCTTATTCCACATAATCCAACAATCATAAAAATAAATATTTACCAAAACCATATCATTAAATAATTTCCATCACCAAATTATCCAATTATGCACAACAACATTTCAACATGACATGAAATACCACATTAAAAAAATTACCAATTTATTAAAAAAACCATTAAGAAATTTTTCATGCCACACTATACTTCAATAAAACAAAATATTTTATTGAAACCCAATTTTAAAAATAGATTTTCCCTAAATCACCCTAGCCACTAATTTTAAAATAACCATTTTAAAATCCAACAAAAAAGCACATTTCCCAACAATGACCAATTTTTCTCAAAATCAAAAAATCATCTAAAAATATGTTCCCAACAAACATCGCACATAATAATCATAGTCAATTTCAAGAAACCCAATTAATTTGAAATTATTCCTTCTAGTTCTAGAAAAATGGGATCAACAGAGAATCCACCATCCTTAGAGTTTCCGTGAAAATGACCAATGCACAACCGCACATCAAATTCGGGTGAAACATCCATGAAATCACCATAGATCTCTATTCCTAATATTAACAAGGCCCAATCTCATCATTTTAGGCAACAAAAATATTATATCTACATGTGATGAATGTAGATCTAGAAAACATAGATATTGGGTGAACTAGATCAATTTAAAACCGAAAGATAACCAATGAGATAGACTTACAGGGGAGGAACCACCTTCAAACAACCAATAAAACACTTTGATTCGCTTCCAAAACGAGTCAGAGATTCTCCCTATCCACTGTGAAGAATAAATCTAGAGTTGGTTTTATATGAGAAGATAGATAGGGTGTTTACAATTAATCTCAAGAACCCCCAAAATTTTTAAAACTCCCTCGTAATGTAGTTCACAGTTAGCTTGCAGGGTTAAACACACCGTACGCTAACTGTGCGACCACTACTACCACAAAGGGTTCCCTACAGAGTTCACCCACAGGGTTAGAACAACCATGATATTACCATACAAAATCCCACTATATCAATTTTCATGGTTTACATAAGCTAGGGACATGGTTTATAAATTCGTTTCCTTAAACGTTTTCCCACTCCTTTGCCTCTGCCTCACTATTCACTGTTACCTAGTTTTGCTACACAGTTTCTACTAACAGTGCACACCTAGAAAAGATTACAAAACATTCAAAATCACTTCCTAACTCTCACAAACAATACTCAACCACATCACATACATTGAAAGACATAACTAAGGGTCACATACTTTAAATAGGGGTAATTCATTCTATGCAACATTGGAGCTTCCGTCCTCTGAAGTAGAGAACGATTGCTTCATTGAAAGAACTCAGTCCATTTATTGACCATCCCTTTATCCAGCTCTTAAGACTCTTATTGACTCTGACCATGTTGTGAGAAAATCCTAAATAGACCAATAATTTTACTATTAATGATTTTTCCATTCCTATCTACAATTTTCACTGGTACATGCATGAAATAACCATCTCGCTCAAGCTCAACATGATCCCAACGAATCACATAGACATGATCTGGCGGATACATTTTAAACTATAAAACATGAAACACATTTTGAACCCCACAAAACCATAGTTTAAAATCCAGTAGATATGTTATATATCCAACTCTTCATGTATCCCAAAAATCCCAATATACCTTAAGAGAAAACTTACCCTACATCCCAAAACAACGACCTCCCAACCATGATGAGATTCTCAAGAATTCATGGTCACCCACCTTCAAAGAAAATGGTCATTGATGATGGTCTCCATAATATTTAGAATGTCTCCGAGTCATCTGTATTATCTTCCTTATCAACTTAATATTCTCCATTGTCTCTTGGATAAGGCTTGTCCCAACCATAGAAGTCTCACATATTTCCACCCAACATATTAGAGAATGACATGAAGTCCTATAAAATGCTTCAAATGGAGGTTTATGTATCGAGTCCTGAAAACTATTATTGTTAGAGAACTACATGAATAGTAAGTGATCCTCCCATGAGCCACCAAAATCCATAACAAGAGACCACAACATATCTTCTAACATTTATATCATCCTCTTGGATTTCCAATCCTTTTGAAGATGATATATCGTGCTCATCATCAACTATGTCCCAAGGGATCTGGGTAAGGATTTCCAAAAACCAAACATGAACCTCAGATCTCTATCTGATAAAATCAAAATTGGTATACCATGCCTCTTTACCACCTCATCGATATAAATTTATTATATATTGTCCACCATGTGAGATTAATGAATGGGGATGAAATTGTCGCACTTTGTGAGCTGATCCACTATCACCAATATAGAATTGTGTCTTCTAACCTTTCAGGGGAGACCTATAACAAAATTTGACGCTATCTAAACCAATATCCACAATTGGATAGGTAAATACTGAAACAAACTTTTTTGTCATATATTCTCTTCCATGACTTTTTGAAAAGTCAAGAATCTCGATACACACTCAGACACATTTCTTTTTATACCTGCCCAAAATAATCATGATTTTAATACATTGTACATTTTATGATTTCCAAGATGGGAAATCCATCTAGAATTATGATAATCATAGAGAAGTCGGTCCAGAACAGATACCGGTAAAACCATTTGATTTTGAAATCAAGACACCAAATTCCCATCTAGTTTTTAGCACTCAATGGTCTCCCCACTATTGAATTTTATCCTCATAGCCACACACTCTGAGTTGGACATATGCTACTATTTATACAAACTATGAAAGTTAGGAACCAATGAAACATCAAAACAAAGTGCCTACATCACCTTGGTCTTCAGAGTCTAGCCTCATATTGCATACAAAAGACATTAACTTCCACTGATTTGATGCATGTTTCACCACATAAGCATATGAATTTCTACTTAATGCAGCATCCACTGATTTTTATTTATCCAGTGTGTACAGAAAGCCAAATTAAAATATCTAAAGATACTCAGTCCATATCCACTACCTCAAATTCAAATATATTAGTTAGAAAATATGCATCAAGATCTTATGATTAGTATACACCATGAATTTCTCACTGATGAGAGAGTGATGCAATTTTTTTAATGCATGAACCACCGTCTCCAACTTCATATCATGTGTCAGGTAGTTCTTCTCTTGAAACCGCAAATGTTGTGAGCCATAAACTACCACATGATATCCTTTCAGGAGAACACACCCCAACCATGATCTTGATGAATCACAATACACCACATACCATTTCCCTAGTTCTAGAAAAAAACCAAGATTGGTACTGATGTAAGACAATCTTACACTTTTCAAAAGATTTATAGAATTAATCATTAAATTGAAATGGAACATAATTTATTTTCCAAGATATCATCATCAAATCTAATCATGAGAATTCATGAACAAACTTTCAATAATACCCAACTAGACCAAATAAGATTTGAATCTCAAAATAATTCATTTATGGTTTCCAAGAGATAATCACCTCTATCTTCTTCAGATCCACTAAAACGCCACTCTCAAAAATAACATGGCCAAGGAAATGAACCTCTTGTATCGAAAAATCAAACATTCATAAATTGGAATACAAAAGCTTATCTCTCCAGATTCTAAAGACTACTCACAGGTGTCAATCATTCTCCACCCTTGTCCTCGAATAAACTAGTTTATCATCCATAAATACCACTACGAAAGAATCTAGATATATCTGAAATATCCAATTCATCAATTCCATGAATACCAATGGTGAATTTGTAAGAACAAAGGGAATAACCACATACTTATAATTTCCATATCAAATTATAAAATCTGTTATGGGAATATCCTCCTTCCAAACATGAAATTGATGATATCCTAATCACAATCAACCATTGATTACCACTTAGATACCCTCTCCTGATCGAACAAGTAATCGATGCATGGAAATGGATATTGATTCTATATCATAACATGGTTGAGATTATGATAATCAATAGAAATACTTAGTGCTTCATCCACCATTTTAGTGCACAAAACTGGAACTTCCCATATAGACATTTTAGCACCGATAAACCCATTTGGTTTTTTTCTCCTCCAACAACACTTTTGATTCTGTCAATTATATTGGTACTATCTGGTGAGAATAACGTGGGATAGGATTGGTCCCTTGAAAGAGATAAATTTTAAACTCTACTACAATTATCAGAGGAAACCTAGATAATTCTTCCGGAAAGGAATCTAAAAATTGGTCAACCACTTCAAGAAAACTACTTCTCTCAACCTCTTAAATTGATGCTAGAGACAAAGCATCCACATGATATGATATTTTCCTAACTATTTTTTCCAACAAGCCTGGTTCCCCAACATTCATATTTTTCTCTCCTCTAAAGCTATTTTTGACACCCTCACCCATTGTGAAACTCCTTGTTCTTTCATAACAGTCGATATGGGCCTTAAAAATTTTCAACAAAACTATACCCAATATTATATCATATACATCCATCTAAAGATCCTTGAAGTCCCAAAAAAACTAAACATTAAAAAAAACTATACAAACTTCTATACACACGATGGTTCAACCCTCTCATAAAACCAGAAGAGTTTTATTTGAAAATATAAAAGGCATTATTTCCATTAATAAACCTAGAAAACAAAAAGATGAGAAGAAATGAATGAATGATAATCACATGTATGAAAAAACACATTCATTTAGGTATAATTCAATATAATCATACCCATCGCCGTGGATGTTCCAAGCCGATATTACACGACACCCTTCTAGGCTGAAAACACCTTCTTACTGGCCAAATTTTATCCTTTATTCCCATGTTGAGGAGTCATGGTTTTCCTCTAATACCCAGGACTAATTCGGCTCTAATAGATAGGAATATGTCTCTAATCCCATTAAATTGAGTTGTTGGACATCTAAAATCCTTGAAAAGTGTCACGAACAACCAACATAGAGAATATTGACAATAATGATGAATATTCACCAACTACATACAGTTAGGACAGGATTGAGGTTTTTGCATAAAGTATTGCTTCGTAAGGCTTGTATAAACACAATGAAAATATACTGGCTTACTCTGAGGCTTCATAGGAAGATTCAATAATCCTCCAGTTGTATTCTAATCTATACTGCCATCCTAAAAATAAGGTTCCCTCTTCCTCTTGATCCTTATGTTATATTTACCAATATTACTCATGAGTATAAACTTGATTCCCCCATGTATCTCCCATGATATCTATTTTATACATTAATACTCTATTAGAAATATTCTTATAATCTCATAGACATAGAACCACAATTTTGGAAATAATATCTTAGCTTGAGCCTGATTCAAATATATGTACCTTTAAGGATGCATTAGCCGCAAATTTGGGTGAAAACTAAACTAATTTGATAAACATAATTGTGTATTCAATAATTGAAAATTTTCTCATTATAAAAAACTTCCTGACCCATAACAAGTCATAAATATATCCCATGAATTATTATCAAAAGATACCCCCCTTTAAACAACATAGGTATTACTTTTATTAATTACCAATGGAAATGGATACAAAATAAATGAGTGATCTAAGATTCTCTGTATGGGTAAACAAAAGTGATTAAAATAAAATATCAGAAGTGATCTTAATATAAACATATGGTTATAATAAAGATACATAATAAAATACCTACCCAACAAATTTTAAATTACAATCTTGTAATATGAAATTAAATTATAAGAGACATGAAACAAAATATTGAGGAAACATGATTCAAAAAACTTGAATCATAAAACATGAGCCATGGAACATAATAAACAGTGTGGAAAAATCATAAATATATGTTTATTGCCTTTTCTAACACTGCTACCTTCCAACCCGTTCCCAGATGAAATTTTAAGTAGTGACGAACACCATCCCACTATCTATTTGTGAACCTAGATACTCTATAACTTGTTCAAATAACATTAATATCTCATTGGATATAATCCTTCACACAATAAATTAATTGTAAATAATACCCCCCCCCCATATTAGGTTTTTAATATAACCACCCATCATTGGTTTATAATGAATCCACTAGTCCTCGATTTAAAATGGAACCATGTATCATTGGACTATAACAGAACCACCCATCCTCAGATTACATGGAAACCACTCATACATTGGTTTTAATAGAACCACCAGTAACTTGTTCATACATATTTGTGACATAAGAGAACAATAATTAATCAAATAATAAAGTTTACACTGAATGAAAATGTGTTTCATATAACAAATAAAGTTACATTCCCTGAAAATTAAATTCAATATGGTAAATAAATAATATGGTATTTACACCATATAGATTTGGGGATTCAGTTAAGAAAGTAATTCTAATTAATCAATCCATCTTTTAATAACTAGTTGAATTCCCTTTAATCCAATGAATCCAGAAATGGGTATTCTTGGAGGAAAGGCATTGAAATAAAAATTATTTTATACACCAATAATAGTTAAACCGGATAAAGTAATTGATGGATCATTCCTTCAATATGAAAATCAAATACAAGAGTTATATTTATAAATAGAGGGTTATGGTATCATTTTATGAATAAAATTTATCATTAATATGATATATTATGGGAAGTTTATAAGGATGAAAAAATTTGAAAGAGTTTGATAAATATTCCGACATTAAGAATAAGAAATACTAAAAATACTTTAACATAATAATAGAAAAAAAATTCAAAAAGAAGGGAAAATAATTTGTTCTATGGTATATGAAAATATTGGAATTAAGTTTCATTTAAATTGACACAGATGATGGAATGACATGTTTACATGAAAACAAAAAAAGAGGTTGTTTTATAAAAAATGGTATATATGGGAAACAATACGTAACCATCCTTCAAAAAATTCAAAAATAATATCAAGGTAGTTGATAATGAACTATTAAATTTTTTTAAATAAATAAATTGATGTCACAAAAAATATGGATGTTTTCTAAAAAAGGGATTTATTCGTTTATCATTTTTAATTTAAACTAGATCCCTAAAAAATATTATAATATATATAGTCTAAACCAAACAAGGGGAATAGAAATAACACCATGTTAAACCAACTAATAAAAACATTAATGTGATCATAGAAATAATATAAATTAAAATTCCTATGATATATAATCATATTTAAGAGTTTCTTATTTTAAAATGATCTTCGGAATAATAAAACTAAATGTCTTGAGTAGAATTAAAAACAAATAAGTTATAGATATATCCAAAAAATTAAAATAAAACATCATGAATAAAGTGAATTTCGTGATAAACAATATCAATTATTTATCATTTACACCACTTGAAATAAATTATGTTCGTAATAAAAAAAAACTTCAATTAGAGGAATTCGAGATGAAAACCCCTTACACCATTAGTAATTTCTTCAGAAAAAATAGTTGGAAACATTAAATTTATATGGTTCAGTAAATACCATGAATTAATTCATGAATTATTATAATTAGATTATTTGTTAATATATAAACCATATAAATAATTAATTGTTAGAAAACATTAAAACATACATCAATAAAGACTAATTGGGATAGGAAACCCCTTTTACCTTAAGAAATGTTATAATAATGACAAACTGAAAGAAAGATCAGGTAGTTAGAATTGAATTTTTTATGCCATAAATAAATATATTTCTTGATAATAGATATCCAATTGGTATTTTAAATACCAATTAATTGAAATTAGTTTCATAAAATAAAAGTTGTCTAAAATAATGAAAATTTGAGACAAAGAACTTTATTGATTCCTTATTTACGTGATCAAACTCTAATATCCTATAAAAACAAAAATAAATTAATATCCAATTTCTGAGAGATTATAATATATAATACTCTTTTTAATAATAATTATTATTTTTTAACATGGGGACAATAATTATTTATAGAGTATTATGACCTTCGTGTGTTAAAATATTTTACAATTATTTACATATTTAATAATTTTGATATCATTAACCATAATTTTATGTCAACTTCATTTTTTATATATCATCTAATATATATATATATATATATATTATTTATATATAATATTTTTATTTCATTCCATATATATTTTTGGTAATGTTAGGGGAAAATTGAATTGAGAGTGGATTATTTTGGTAATTTTGATGACAATGATGTCTTATTAATAATAAATTACACACAATATATAAATTTTGAAAAACCATAAAATGATTATTATTTTATTATAAACGTATAATAAAATTGTTATATTGTTTCTCATAGTCATCCAAGATCCTAATTTAAAAGAATTGTTTACGACGATTGTTATACCAACCAAAACTTGAACGTGCTTTTTACTCGAGTATGGTTAACAAAGTGTCGCTTTTGACATAATGTAAAAATAAAATAATAATAATGATATTCGTTCAATTATTTAAATTAAAATATAATTTTTTTATTTTAATAAATAACTAAAACTAGAAAAAAAATCACAAAATGATTTTTTATGGAGGTGGTAGTCTATGCAAAAGAATTATTGTTGTTCTGTTGTTTTTCTAAATAAATGGAAATGAATAAATATGTGATATACAGTTAATATTAAAAAAATCCATTATAACAATTATATTTAATTAATCATATTATTATGGGGATATGTTATTTGGAAGAGTAATATTAAGAATAAAAACATAAGAAGAAGATAATACTTACGTTGGAGACTTGATATTTCGTTGGATGTCTCCTTAAAATTGAAGGGAATAGGATATTTTTGAGTAAACATGGGCCTATTATAATTTAATTGGACATATGGATTGGAAAATGGAGTTTTTTTATCAATTAATTCAATGTTGATTTGTATCTTTAACTGGTTTAAGTAGTATGTTTTTTTGAGTGAATGTAATGGTACTTTAGGATACACCTTTACATTTTTCAATAAGTTTGTGACGATATTCTAAGGTCAATGGTTCAAAATAGATAACTTTAGAGTTAGGGGTATATTTATGTTTATATACTCTCAACCCTTAGTTTCCACCCATCACATGTTCATGTTATATGGGTTTTACCATTTTGATTTTACATTTTACACTTTTAGTTTTAAACTAGCTAACTAGTTTTTTAATGAACTGATTTAATGTTTTATTAAAAAATCAGAATAACACATATAACAAAATAATTGTATTATGAATATAAATTTATCATATGATATATCTAATTAAATTTATAAATATTATAAAATTAACCATTAACTTCAAATAGATAATGCGTATAAAACTCGTTTTAGTAAAAATAATTAAATTTCTACCATTATAGATTCTTCGTTTTATTTAGTATTGAATAGAATTTCTGTGATTAATAGTATATTTTTTTCAGAATAATATAAAATATATTATTTATAGGAAAAAACATTCATTTATCTTATAGAATTATGCAGAAATAGAAAAAAAAAATTTAAATAATTATTTCACAATTATCATGTTAATTAAATTATTCATATTAATCTAAATTTTATGACTAATAATAAAATTGTACAAATTAAGTAACCTGATAATTATTTAATCAAATATAATATTCATGGTATCAAATTCAAATTCTATGTGTATGGAAATTAATCTAATTTTTAACATGTATAACAAGTAAAATAACCTTTCTAAGAAACGTGTATTTTTAAGGATAAATTTAATGTATTGAAAATAAGTTTCAATTTTATTGATTAAAATTATATTAAGAGGATTATAATTTTTTTTAATAAGAGTTATTTAAAATTAAATTAAATCCAAAACCACAATCATTGATCCTCAACTTAATTGAAGAAACAAATGAAAAATCATTCACAGAAAATATAACCAGATTTTATAAAATTATTATCGTGGAAGTTATAAAATAGAAGTAGTACCTTTGAATTATATAACTTACCTTATTAATATATAATTGGTATATTTAAATTTTATAAAAAAATATAATTCATTTAAAATTTATGGTATTTAGAAAATTTATAATTTTTATTATTCCCTAAAAATTATTATTTTAGAAAAATAAAAAAAATACATACAAATATATCATTTTTAGGAATTTAAAGATGAATATTACACTATAAAATGTAAATTATAAAATATTAATGTTTATATTTTTAAGAGATAATATATAATATAAAGAAAAATAACATTATAGAAAATAACTTTTTCAACATAAACCCATTTTAATTATTTACCTTATAAAGGTAATAATTTTTAATGGTGTTTCGTCTTACTGTTCATTATAGTTTTACTATTAATGTATTATTATGGCTACGTCTAGATTTAAAATAATAAATAATTATAAATTTAAAATAATTAAAAAATTACTATTAAACTTAAAATTTAAACAATTTACAGGAAACATCCCACTTGGTAACCCCATGAAATCCTCTAGTTACCAACTCCAGGGTCAAAAACCACCTAGTAGACCAAATGAAGCCACTAACTCCACTTATACCTCCTTAGGGTACACATTTCTAATCCACCAGGTAAACAATGGCATCTATCAATATAAAAAATATCTTGGTATGAATTTTGTTCTCTTAAAATAGTTTCTCAAGCCCCTACCAACACATCAAAGACTATAATTTCATCAAAATTTGATAGTTTTAGTGAAAATTTATCAAAATAATATCATTAATGGATACATATTTTTAAAACATTTTCCCAATATATAATCTCATCCAAGACATGCCAAAATGAGAATACCTAAGACCCATCTGTAAAATAATTTTTTTATCCATATATCAGACTCCCACTCCCACATCTCCTCCTAGATATGTTGTTACAACCAGTGTATTCATTATAGTGAGTTTATCTTCTTTTATAATGTATTATATCTGAAATGAACTACGTGGAACATTCTTTTCATGAATTACATGTTTTTTCAACTTGGCCACATAGATGATGGTCATGTGAGAAGGGTTGGATTGGTATCTAAAAGGCTGATATACATGGAATACATCATGCATGACACTATATCTGTGAGGAAGTAAAATATAATAAACAACGGAATAGATCCTCTTGACCAACTCAAACAACCCAACAATTATAATGACCATCTTTCCCAATATAAAAATATTAATATCTTTCAACTGAGGTGACACTCATAGATATTCCATGTAAGACACATAAATCTCTAGATGAAAAAATATTTAGTGAATAGAATATCTCTTCCTTATTTTATAATTGTATAGCCACCTCTAGATTAAAAAAATATTATATCCAATGTCTCTTTGATAAGAGTTTAAAAGAAAATTGATGACACATCAGCCTTTATTTAGCATAAAGGTGATCTGCATAGTCGACCATATAATGCTTCAAATTGAAACTTTTAATTAAATTTCTAATGAGTATTAATACTATATATCTCTATGAGTGAAAAATTGTTCTTCAATGAAATATTAAAAATAAGGATGAATTCACCCAATATATACTACAACCTTGGCATGGTACACCCAAAATGATAATCGGTTTAAGGATGGTAGGATGTTCCGAAGTGCGCATATGAATCATTTTTTTTTCATAATTCCGAACCAAAAGATAAGTATAAAATTTGAATCTCCATAAAATATACTCTTATACCCCAAATATATATCAACTATTTCATGAACATATAACCATCCATGCTCATTGATAGAATAGGTCTACCAGGTTTGAAATTAATGTTTGACCATTGTTATTCTATCTATGATAATGCATACTTCATCACTTCCATGATATGAAATTATAAAACTCATCATAAATTACATGGTAACAATATCCCACACACACTTAGGATTGTAAAACGAAAGAATTAGTCAAGTGGGTTGCTGCTACTATTCCTTCACCTACTGATAACAAAAGCACCATTAAATGAACCATACCATATTCTTCATTATCATAGTTGAAGAACTCATCTAATTGTATATAAATCCCATATTAGCTGAAATTTTATCTTTGGATTCAGGTGAACGGGCTATCAAAACGCATTGCATGCACCTTTGGAATTTCAAGCATTTCCGACCATTTATCCTTCTTTTATGGCCTCATAGCCTCTGTCTATGCCACCTTCCCCAATTAGTGTTTATTTTTTGTCATAATTTTTGGGACTTATGGATTCATTACCTATTCCTTAATCTGATCTCCTATATTTTATGCTTCAAAGAGAGTTTACACTGGTCCTTTGATGAAGGATATTCTTCATCGATTGGTTCCTTCTTTATCAAAAGGTCTTTATCCCCTCTTAGAGATTCATATATAGCAGATAATCCCAGCTTTTCGGAGGGAATTTTGTTTCTTAGTTTTATAGAAGAAACATTCAATGTGGCTTTTCAATATCATCAGTGGACTTTGTTGGATCGTTACGACCATGATCATCCTCCACTATGTTATTTTCCAAACATTATTATTTATTTGATATTTTTTTTATCTTGTGTGGGTATTAATGCTCAATAAATGGTCCTTATGTGTGGTCCTCACTTCTAGGGAGTATATAATGAAATATTTGTCAAAGTGATCCCATGTATGTTGAAACTTTTAGTTCACTTTGTTTAAATGGTCGGTAGGGGTTCATACTGGGCACAACTCTCCTCAAGATTTGGTTTGTATCAATCTTCCAATTCCTTCACTTCCCTAGAACAATGATTCCGTTCTAAGAATGATATGGGATATGGTGGGATCTTTTTTATATGCATATGGTTGTACTTGGAAACTATGGGATGCCTCTAAACCTCAGATTTTGGGGGATGGGGATCTGTCTAAGCCTATTCAAGAATGCATCGATCTCATAAAAGGATACACATTCTCATGGTGGAAGGAGACCTACCTTATCTCTCCAAAAAGGTTTTTCTTAACACTCTAGTTGAATAGTCATTATTTTTAAACATGTAGGTGGTATGGGAAAGTCACTGACGTGAATCATCGTGGTAATACATTATAAGGAACTTCTTATTTCTCTAACTTGATGAAAGACTAACAAGTTGTCTTAGTATCGCGTTTCACATTGGAATCTCCTCATTTCCCCCTTCTCCTAGATCATTTGCCTAATAATCCATTAATCTCTTTATTGAACCATCTCCCATTGGTTTCTTCTAGAGGACCAATTGTTTCTCTACCCATCTAGACTCACCTAGACTCTTTCCCTCCTTCGCCAAAGGAGGACACCTGCATGGCCATAGTGTCATGCATGAATCTAGAGAAAAAATATTCCATCTCATCCCCAAGCCACATGTCATCAAAAATAAAATGCAAATAAATTTAAGGTATTTTTTGTAGTCTTCCCCATGGGATGCTCCAAGATCTTATGAGTCATAATTCACTATTATCTCTATTCGATTCCTCCCTCTCATAAACTCCTCCCAGTTGCCTCCAGAATCACACTCTCTAGTCACTCCCATATTCATTCCTTCCTCTACTCCTATCAAAGTAATAACTAGGTCCAAAATTTGAGAACTAACTTCATTTCATGTAAATCCAGTTCATCCTCATTGGAATGCACCAAGGTCAATTTTTACCTTCTTAAATGATGTCAATTATAATATGGAATGCCTATAAACATGATGAATGGGCCAAAATAGGGTTTCTTTCTCATGATCTTTATAACCCCAAATCCTCTATATTTTCATTAATAGACCACAAAAACATATCTTTAAGATAGAGGACTTCCCTCATATAATTTTAAATCACAAATTTGTGCATTATAAGCCAAAAAAATCCAAATATATAGTTGTATTTTAAAACATGTGTAGTATAGGATTACATAGATTCACAAGCTCAATATATTACCCCAAGAATAAATATAAGAGATCATAGCATTTTCATAACATTTATCTACGAAAAATTTTATGCACAATATAGATTTTATATATAGAAATACCTCATGTCCTTTGATCTAGCAGTATTACCATGGGTAGTGTGAGCTAACTTTAATTTTACATTGGAATCCTCATAAATTATGGAAGGTGTCACATTATAGTGGAATTAAATCCATGAGTTCTCCAGTTTTATATTGATCAAAGTTATTATAGATTTGGCTGACATGAGGAATAATTTTACATGATGAATCAACCAAAAACGAAGAGAAAACATCAAGTGTAAGCTTGAATGGTGTCTTGCTAACCTACATTTCATCACATAATTTCCTGATATTAAGGTATCTCAATTTGTTCATGCCCTCTATGATCACTCCCTCATTATAGTTAATATATCACCAAGATAAAGTAGAGGTATCCATTTTATTTTCTATAAAATATGGTCTTATATCACTAGTTATCATCAAGTGGTAGAATATTCAGTGAAACTATATCTCTAGGAATCCTATGAATAAATTTGCATAAGAGGTTAAGGTGTATGAAAGTCAATCTTCAATAATAGGAATGAATTAATTTTCCAATCCTTCCAGATATTAAATTTTTGAAATCAGATATAGATATAATGGAATTTAGCCTCTAGAATGGTTGGGGTGAGGTTACATTCTATGATATATCTAATAAAAAACTCCCTAATTTTGAAGCTTTTTAACTCGAATGATCATCTCATGAATAATAAATAGTAAAATGGAAACTTGATGGTCATAAAAACTCAACACAATTTCATACATGCATTAAATAAAAGTGGTGGATAACCATGAAAAATATTTTATGGGGGGGGGTGGTAACTTTTAAAATAACCATTAAGAGGTCGGAAGTATAGTAGATATACACTTAAAGTGTCTAATTATAGAGGATAATAAACAGATGAATGGTTGTTATTTAATATTTCATGCATAGATCTTCAAAGTCATTCCTTAAGTGGTGTAATCTAATGATAATTTCACCTTGGTGTCTATCCTAGATAAGTAGGATGTTCATGAGGAATTTAATTAATTGTATCGAGAAATCTAATCTAGCTCTGATGGATTCCCAAGTTTCTTTTATGTAACATTTTAGGAACTGGTTAGAAGAAATCATGTGGATGTAGTGTAGAAATTCATTAAAGGATGTACCATTCCTAAGGTGGGAAGTTAATCCTCTCTAGTTCTTATTCCAAAATTGAAATATTTGCCTTATTTGAATAGTTATACTCCAATTAGTTTGTCTAATTTCTCTTATATAAGGTGTTTCCTAGTGTGATCAGTAGAATGTTTTCTCTACACCTACATCAATGGGTATCTGATAAATAGCAAAGCCTTTTCAAGGGACGAAATGTATAGTCTTTTTTCAGTTTGGCAGAGGAGATGATACATGAATTAAACCAAAGGGTGCTTGGATCAAATATTGTCATCATGTTAGAATAGGAAAAAGATTATGATCTTCGTGAATGGTCCTCTATCCTAGAGGGTTTATTTAGTACGGATTTTTCTAGTCGAACAATCAATAATCTATTAATATTTTTTCGTTCAGTTTTTTGTACATCTCTTTCAAGGGAAATAACTATGGAATCCTCAAATTCATATACATTCAGAGGAAAGGAGACTATTTATCTCCCACCATGTTCATCTTTATAACTGATACTATGAGTATGGATTTTAATAAGAACCTTCTCAATGGAACTATTATTCCATTTTGTTGTAGTCCTAATGTTATATGTACATTCCATCTCAGGTTAGTGGATGTTACGATAATTTGTTAATTATAAGAAATTGCTTATTACAAGGTATCAACAATGTTTTAGATGAGTATTGTACTTGGAGTTGTCAACTAGTGAATTTGGATAAAAGTAGAGTTTATATATCCCGTCGGTTTTTGAGATCATAGGTGAGAGCATTGTATTTTAGGCTAGTTATTAGTAAGAAGATGATTCAATTAGAGTATCATAGTTCTCTATTATCTACTAAAAGGATTCATATTCACCACTTCAATAAGGTGTCCATGGTGGTTAATATCCATATAAAAATTTGGAAGAGCTGGTATCTATTTTTCTAAGGGATGATACATCTAGTTTACAATGTTCTTTCATCCCTTAAAATTAATGTGTTATAACTTCTCAAAGTTATAATGTATATCATCTCAGTTATTGAAAATAATATATCATTGTTCATTTGGGATGCTCACTCTAAGGGTAGACATCAGTAGAATATATAGTAAAGTCTTTCTAAGTCATATAGGGAGAGAGGCATGACTGTAAGGAGTTTACAAAATACCATTAAATCCATACATGAAAGACTAACCAGAGATATAAAAAATTGATGATATTTATGGGGTGGGTTTACTATAAATAAATATGAAGTCAATTAGGGACCTTAGATGGGGAATATTTCCTCTATTTGGTGTAGGTTTTGATCTCATTTCCATATCCCCAAGACACATGTGAATTGGATCATTGTAAGGTGTGATATAAGCTTTTGGAATCAGTATTTGATAGGTAAAAAGTTCATATTTCTCTACTGCCCTACCCCTAACAAGTCATTTAGGAAAGCTAGTTGGTACCCAAACTTCATCCAAGACATAATATACAAGGATCATCATTACTTTTTTGTTCATATTATGATAAAATGTAATACATATACATGTCTATTTATTATGTCTACTTTATGATCCTTTTATAGGAAATAATGTCATAGGTTGTTTCCTGATCCAAGGAAGCTGGATAGATGGGGTGAGATGATATGGTATCAAGATATCCCTGCCATGTTCGATTTTATAGTTTGGAGTGTAAGGGACCAATATCTTCCCATAGAAGATAACTTCAAGAAAATTGAAATTCCAACGGAGTCTTGATGAAACTTCTTCGTTGATCCCATCCTCAAAACATCATGAAATATTTTCTTTATGGGTCACTCGGTGAGAAATGTGTGGAAAATTGTCACTATATTTACTAGTATTTATTATCAAAACTATAAAGATAGTAACTTTATAGAATTTTCTTTATGCTGTGGGTAATAGAATCAAGTTGAATAACATAGTTTGGCTTTACAAGAATGGGTTCAATACTCCCTCCTTAATATTTCTTAAAGCCATAGGGAAATAGATTCCCTTAACCAAAAAACATTTTTTTAGGATAATGGATTTGTTGGAAGCTACATATGCTAAGACTCATGCTCAATAATGATGGTTTGTATTGTATGTGGTAAAGTAGGGAGTCTAATTATTGCAATACATTAGACTCTCTGCCTTTTTTCTTTTACACAATCATTTGGGAGTATATATTTAATTATCAATTAATCCAAGATGATTCTAATATGGAAATTTGTACTTAGAAACAAGACATAAGGCTTAATATGGTTGAAATTTATTACCATATTGTCTAAAACTATCTACAAGTTTAGCATCCAATACCTTATAACATTTTATACAAAAATTAGTAAGGGAAGAAACATTATCCAAAAACGAACTAATATAACATGTACCTGGCATGATGGAAATAATGTGGCTGATTTAATAGCTTCTCAAGATCCAAAGAATTGACTAATTACGTATTTCCCTTGTTTGGGATCCCTTCCTTAGGAAGGAATGATGATTATTTGAGAGGTATCCCTTGGTATTATTCACCTTACACCATAATAACATTGTATCATATATGATTATTGTTTTCCAAATTTATAAAAAATGTTTTTATTATTGTGTTCAAATCCCATATTAACACATCTCACATGTTTTGAGGACTACCATGTGACCCCCAAACATAATATTCATCATCTAAATCAAGGTACAAATCAGGTAATGGATTTTCACCATGTATATTATCCCTAATTACATGGTAATCCATGAAAAATAAATGGAAGTCCATCACCCTCTCATGTAGTGACGACGTAAGATCCCATTACTTAATATATGATATTCCCTAATACTCCAAAATATTGAGGTGTATCCAAGAAAATATAATCATCACTGTACACAAACTACGAGACACAAGCACCAACTATACCATTGGTTTTTTATTCTTACTACATAGTTTATAAGCTATCGCATCCCCTTTCATAGGGTTATATTCCCTCTAAAAATCAAAATACTATAGGTATGCATCCCCATAATTTTTTGAATGTTTGTGTCCCTCTAAGAAAATATATAACTTAGCCTCTAGTTGTAAGTATATAGTATAATAAAACTTCCCAAAAGGTAGATAATTGAACTTCTTAATACATGAACCACTAATGACATCATTAGATCATGTGTTAGAGTGTTATGATCATGTGGACTCATATACCATGATCCAAAAAATGATAACATTCCCATCCTATAATAGAACTACCCCTTCCCGGAGATTTGAATTGTTATAATACAAAATACACTTATTATTATTCTTAGATAAATATTGGATTAGACCACAAGTCAGCCTACCTTTCATCTCTTAACATTCTCTCCAATAATAGTCTGCACACTCGAACTTCACACCTTTTGTTGTCAAGGTTATCATTGGTTACACCAAATTAGATAATTACTTGATCAACCTCCTATAGTAAACAATCAATCCTGGAAAACTACGATTCTCAATGATGTTAATGTTTTTCTCTTAATAAACAACATATTAATCCTTATCAATATTTATTAATATTATTTTCTCGAATATAATGTTCCCTAAGGAGTAAAAATCACTTATAAAAAAGATACTTTGATAGATTAGAATATAGTCAATTATTTATCTATGTGATCATGAAATTCACTAAATAGTAACCATGGGCATCCCTTGATAGAGAATATACCATATTTACATTAATGAATACAACCATAAATGGATCTAGATATGGACATAAAACCCTATTCGTCATTGATATAAAAATATCTATAATTTTTATCAATCCGAATGGAATAAAATTATAATCATATAGGTTATAACTTCATCTAAAAGTGTTCTAAGGGATAACATAGGGCCTCACTCACAGATTATGATATCTAGATCTCAAAGATATAAATATGAATTGATTATCTCCTCTTAACTAATCAAACAGGTCCTCGATGAAAGGAAAATGAAATGATTTCTTTACCTTCAAATCATTTAGCCTTCGATAATCTACACAAAATTGCATTGATTTTTTCAACTTCATATTGAACAACATTTGAAAAACACAAGGGGGTGGGATTTGGTGAACTAATCACATCACCCATAAATCCACTAATTGACCCTTAAACTCTAAAAAACTATTTTAAACATTTTATAATGAGGAATGAATATAAGTTACTTATAAGGAATAAAATGAATCATAATATTTATATTCAACATAGGTGGAAATATTAATAAACTCTTTGTAATACATCTGAGAACTAATTAATGACATAAGGAAACACCATCCATCACCTCTTAACATTTCATGAATAAATGGTATCAAACTGGACTATGATCTCAACAAGATACTCATAGACAAGTCAAAAATGACTTGCATGTATATATCACTTACTAATATATGAATTAAAATCGCTATATTGGGATGTGAAAGATTCCCACTAGTAAAATTAGTCAATGTGATATCAATTCATAGTTAACCAATATATTTCAATGGTCATATTGAATTTATACATCTCCAATATAAAGAAGCCACAGGGAATCCAACACCCAAAAATCATGATAACACACTCACAACATAAATATATACAGTGTAATTTCACACACAACAATTTATTAATAGATATCACCTCATATAGATACACTAAGGAATGATCTAGTTTAGAAACTAGGTATGAAGTAGTAAACTATTTAGAGAAATAAGTATCAAATATAAAATATTCAAGGGTCGGTTCCACAAGAATCTACCTTGAACTATTGTAGTCTCCCAACCCTAAATGAAATGGATATTTTTGATTGTTTAATTTCTTTTATAAATCCAATCCTTAAGGTCCAATCACCTGACTCTCCTAAAATATTTCACTATTCTTATGTCTATTCAACGTCCTCTTACAATACTTCAACAACTAGAGGATCCACAACTACTAGACTTATTTACTCCTAAACATGATCCTAAACCACACGTTTCAATAGAACCGTTCCCTCTAGATTGATGTGGTGTTATACTAGGATATGTCTACAGGTTTCCCATCCCTACACAAGGAACTATATAGGCTATTTTCCATAATTAGGTCAAATATAACCCTACTAATCACAATGACAACAACAGATAGAGGAAATTCCTCTTAGATAAAGTGAAAATCCATTTTCCTACACACTATATATGCCTCCAACCTAGAAATACCCCTTGGACCATAAAATTATATTGTATCTTATGAAAAATTTCTCAATAAATTTTATATTTATCTACGTATGAAATATAGTGTAAATACTTGGGTTAATTTCTCATGGATTCCACTCACAAAAACTATTCTTTCACTATCACAATTAAAATTTATCTAAAATATATTATAAAATGAATACCTAAAATCATGGGGGTTATATAAAATTTAATATAAGTATATATGAAAATAATGAACACAGAAAATAAAAATAGAATGATGGTAGAAAAAAATAGTAGATATTACCCTTCAAAGTTTATTGTTATGACTATCTTTTTCATAAAGTAACTTTATTCTCGTTATTCTATTCAGTGTAAAAAACTAGGCCATTCACTCTATAATGACATGATCAAATGGTGATTATCCTACCTCGATACATATGGATGTAAGATAACTTCTCATTGAATTTAGTAAAGAAACCACTTTATTTTACATCATTACCAATGATAAAATCCCCCATATTAATGATTTCAATATTGAATATAAAAAAACAAGTATCATCCATATATTTTTAGAAGATATTTAATATAAAAAATATAATATAATACCCAAAAATCCATAGGACTATTGACTTTTAGTAATTAGATACATAATTCATTGACTTCAAAATAAAATAAATCAACTCTATTTTATTCAATGCAATGTCCTACTAAATCTACCTTAACATATATTACATCAAAAGATATATTAGGAATATAAAAAAGGTAAAATTATATGTTATAAGGAATATTAATAGAACCATCATGATAATGAAGTATAATATATATGAGTCCAGAGGCATATCATTATATTTTTAAATCTGAATATCATATGCAATCACTTGGAATAAGGGAAGAAATATGAGGGTATAATAATATCATGATATAATAAAAATGTTTCAAAAATATAAAACATGACATAATAAGAAGACATTAATTCTCTCTATCATGAAAAATGAATATATTATATGGTCCTATTGTCCATGAATTCATGGAATATCAAGAAATGAAAAAATTACCTGACGCATTGGGGGTGTAAAAAATTTAGACCAACGCTTCACATCATAATATATACATTCATATGACAGACATATAAGGAAAATGAACCTTTTAAAAAATTATAAGCATGATAAATCCCATGAAAAAATGGGCTACATATTCTTCTCTCAAAGTATAACCAAATTATTTGTCAAAAATATTCCCAATAAAAGAATTCATTAAATCATTTTTCATGTTCAAAATTGAATAAATTAAATATTCCTTGAATATGATTTTTATGTGAAGCAAAATATGTAATAAAGGTTTAGAGAATAAGGTATATAAATTAACCTCTCAATGAATATTTTGGGAAATGATTAAAGAAACATTAAATAAATTGTGACCAAAGTGTTTTACCTAAAAATAGAACCAAACTATAATAGTTATTGTATCAAATAATTAATATTTCTAGAAATATTACAACTTAAATTAATTCCATGTAGCTAAACATGAAATGTATTAAAGAAAATATGTATTCCCTTTAGTGAGGTTTTCTTTAATGAAAATATTAAAAAGGGAAAAATAAAAAATAACACATGCCTAGAAAAAATGTAAAATAAACTAGATATACATTTAAGGAAGATATATAATGAATTTATAATAAGTTAATGTAAATTAAATAGAGATAAATAGATGTGATGAGTATTATGTGTGACCTTAATTATGAAGGGTGTGGTATTGGAGTTCCCTTACCTCGAGTTGTGAATCACTTAGTATACACATCTTACCACCTAAATAATATAATTCAGATTATTAAATATATTATTCAAAAGTTTTGATGTATATTTGATTTATTATTATAATTTTATGTTCATTTATAATAGTTTTATTAAGTCATTATTTTCATGTATTTTTTATAGTTCCAAGGAAAAATCGGTTTATTGACAATTATTGAAGTTATTTTAAACAGATTAAATAAATTTAGAAGTGTATGGATGTATTTTTACTATATTATATAAATTTAAATTGTACTATATGTATATATAATTGTTTTAAAATAGATAGGGTGTATTGATTTTAAATGTTTTCATTTAATGGATTTTCCATTTTGGAACTATTAACAAACATTATGAACATAAGATGTTTTATTAAATGTTATGGTCATTTACCAATTCCAAAATATGATTCATATTATACTATAATTATTATTTTTATATTTTACAATAAAAATTATTTATTATAACCTTCCATGAATGGGATAATAGATGTTTTAAAACATTATCCATGTTGGGGTTAAAAACCTTCATTGATGGGACGAGCATTATAACCAACTATAATAATAGATTATATGAATTGTATGATGATATAATCCTTAGTATAGTTTCATTATATTCTATATTATATGATAAAATTCATTTTTGTTATAATTAGAAATATGACGTGTAATTATTTAGGAAAATAAATTGAAAGGTTTATCAAATAGAAACATAATTTATCACTTTGATATAGACCCTTTACACTATATCTTAATCCTTATTATATTATTATTTTAGTATTAATAACACCTCTAGATATTTATAAGGGACTTATTAAGGTATGAAGATCTATTTGGATGGTTGATGAGTGTGGTTCATTTATTTTTAATATATAACATCATATCAATGTCAATGTATGAAAGATAATAACATACTTTGTGGTTAGTGATTAATCATGGAAAGAGAATAAAGGATAGAATTTAAAAAATATTGAATAATTTTATTAATAATTCTTGGAGGATTATTATGGATGTATTCCAGTAAGACAATCCTCCTTTTTTAATTCAAATTATGTTTAATTTGTTTGATACTTGTGTCAATGATTACATATTGTTTATAATAATGTGGATAAGCGGAATTATAGAAGTATTTGAAAGTAATTTTCATGGAGAGAAACATGGGTTGAATACTTATTTAATTTAAATGAAATTATTTGAATACCATGTTTATATATATTTTCATGAATAATTTTGAGAAGTTTGATTATGAAGGCCTAGGAATATATATATATATATATATTTCATGAAGAATATTTCATGAATACATGTGAAGTTAATGTTGAGAAGTGAATACATTAAAGTTGTTTTTCATTTTTGGTGAGAATAATATTAATATTCTATTCTATTCATTGAAATAATATATATATATTTTATTTCGTTAGATCAAAAACAAAAACCACCCCATGACTAACTTAGTACCCACCTCACCAATATATGGAACCAGGGGTCTACTATGTGGGAGGTAAGTCAACATGGCCCACTACATGGGGTTGTTGGGAATGGAAAGACTCATAGTTCCCATAGAGTGCGTTTGGGGGAATGATGGATATGTAGGTCCTTTAGGAATACACACAGGTTGTGTAATGGGGAATGCCGATGTGCACACCCAATTGGTATGTGATATTTTTGTCAAGTGAAAACCAAAATGCCAGCTCAAATTATTAGTGGATTGAGGTGTATTATAAAGTTACACTAGAAAATGATAAATACATATTTTTGGTAGCTTCATATTAAGAAGATATGGGTATAATCCCAATCATTAGACCATGTGACTGTACATACTTTGATCTAACCATCCGTCTTCTTTAACCTTTAACCAACTATGGATCTTCACACATGCTCAAGACAACTGATGTGAGATATTTTGTCCTTCTCCATTGATTCATCCAAATATAATCAAATTATTCTATGAAAAAAATCATTGTATTCAATAAATGATATAATTTGACAAAATGATTATGTTCAAGCATTATTTGAATAAAAGAGTCATTTCATTAATAAGACAATTGTCTGGAACCCATACCATAAATCATTGTAGCATCACATATTGTAAATCACATTAATGGTGTGTCCACCAAGGTTTCACGTGATGAAGAGAATCAATAATGTGATCATGGGTCCATTTTAGCATTGAATTATGTTTCAAATGCTATATATTTCATTATCCATTGAGGTCTTGAGATATTTAAAATTTTAATGATCCTTATACGTTTAATCAAGTCTAAGGATATGGTGCATTCATGTTTAAAAATATTTATGTAAGGTCGAGAATAGATACTTTTAATGTTTGATACTTATTTAGATAAATATCTCATTTTAGAAAAATAAATCCTCGATGAAACCCTGGTTTCATTAAGAGAATATACACAAGATTCCCTAGTCACATTATGTATGTCTTGTGTGTTTGATAATGTGATGTAAACAAATTTCTCAAGCTTTACTTTTCATTATGATGAAGGATAACTCACCATCCTTAATTTCCTATGTAAATGTTTTGATATAACATGGGTTCTCTTTCTCAAGAAGGAACTGGGTTTTTGATGGATCTTAATCTCATAAAAACCTCTCTACATTTTTTAAGATAATAAGGTGATATACATTTACCATTTATGCGAGTGAATAATTAACTTAAAGAATACCGAACAAATGTGATATGTTTTTTACATAAAGTAATAGTATAAAAACCATTGAGATATCACATGACACTGTTTTATCCATGTTCTTCACATGAACAAATTTGAGTTTGGAAATATTAGTAAAACAATGAATAGTGAAGATAAGAACTAGTCCATGGATATACATTCAATTATGAATATTTTCATGAAATAATTATAATAATAGAATTTTATGCTCTGTTCATTATTGTATGAATTCATGAATTGAATTATGAACTTGGAGATGAATTATTTTGTGTTTTGATAGTATATTATGTATAAAATAATATTTAATAATTTTTTGGCATATGTTTTACATATTAATACGAGGTAAATGCATCAAAAATTATGGAATAAATCATACTTTTTAATTTTATAATTGAACAATATGGTGTCATGGAGTACGATGATTTTAAAAAAAGTAATGATCATTCTATCAGGGAGATAATCAAATAGGATTTAATATCATAAAATAACATTGAAATTAAATTTCAAAATTAATATTTATTGTTTGGGAAATAAGATATTGTTGAATTTGATGTAGTGAAAACAATGGAAATAATGTTAGATTTTGATCATAAATTCATTGGAAACAATCCCTGAATAACTGGTGGAACTAGTATAAACAACACCATTTACAAACTGGTGGTACAAATATAAATAATTCCATATCTAGGAAGTGTTTTAAATCCAATTTACACATGGGTATGAATTATACTATACTTCTAATCACTGTAAATTATAGTGATAATAAAATCTATAAAATACCCATAGATTGATCAAAAAAATGAGAAGGTTCTCATTATGGGGACACACTATATAAATAGATATATGTGATCAGAATTTGTTTGTTATATATATTACATGTGTATTTTATTGTTTCGATTTCATATTATATCCATTCCCCTTTATAGGGATAGAGTTTTAAGAGTAAGAGGGTCTAATTAAAAAGAAACTATAAACTCATTAAAATTTTGGAACAATAATTCAACACCAAATTAAAGTGTTCCTATACAACACATCTATGCTTTACAAGTGGTATTAGTGTGTATGTATTCCTCTAATTTGGGAAATATATATTTTCTAGTTTATTTTACAAGGTTTATATGAATTTTATATTTAATGTTGATTATGAATTTCCTAAGGTGGATGTTTCCGTCTCCAATCCCATTATAGAAGAATGAAAGGTATCTTTCATGTCATTGAAAAATAATAATATTAAGGAATAAATAATTTCATGTAAAATCACATATAAATAATAAGAAGGCCCAATTGTAATTTGAATTAGTTCAAGGTGATAAGATATCTTCTATCAAATCTATTGGCTATAATAATTTTGAAGAAACTTGCTGGAGATATATATAGTATATGGAATATGATTCCTTCAAAACATTTTAAGAATTATAATTTAAATTTAATATTTATATATTTAATATCCCTAAGGAAGTGATTTATATATATAATTTTTTTCATGAATCTTCTTGATGAAAAATAATATAATTAAGAGGAAACTAAAATATTAGAAGATATAGTAGGTAATAAATTTAAAATGAGAAATTCATTCACTGACCTTGTTAAAGAAAATGAATAATATGTGAATCATTGTAATAGAAATATTTCATTTATTCAAGAATATTTACCAAAGATTATTTATGATAACATTGTGAGAAAATTCTTTTTCATCAAAAATAATCAATGCAATTAAAACATTACACAATGTTTCTATGAAGGTAATAGATGCTCAAATTGAAGAAATAACAAGTAATGTTAAAGAGAATGGATTTTAGTGGATGAAAATTTCATCTTTAAAGAATATTATTTTCAATGGATTATTTCCTTGTAATAATCACAGAAAGTTACTGTCAGTTTAAATAAATGCCAATTAGAAGTAAAATCTAATAGATTTAAGGGCATAAAATATTATTTTAATTGAAGAACTGAATTGTATGAATATAAAATCAATAGGATTAAATTTATGGGGATGTAAGGATAATATCATTTTAATATGAAAATATATACTGAACGTGGAATGTCTTGAAATAAATTTCATGTTGTAGAATTTTAATGTGATGTATATTGGAACATACCAAGTTGTTGGGAACAAGAATTTTTCTATCCACACATATGAAGTGATTAAATCCCAAAAAAGTAATATTTTTATAAATATTAATTAGGTGAATCATGTATCTAATGAAGCTAAAATTGGTGTAAAGAAAAGATCAAACTCACCTCTTAATCAATCTTATTCCAAATCAGTGAAGAAGGTAACTGATAACATAGTTAATTATTTTTCTACTAATACAGTTTCACATTCTATTGTAGGTTCAATGATCGAATATGGGACTATGTGGGTAGATAAAAATCATAATAAGTCCAAAAAATATTTTTTTATTTTCTACTAGAAATATCATGAAAAATATCTCACTAAATTATGCTCTAGTTATGTAATGTCAAACCCAGAAACAATGGTGTAATAAATCTATTGATACTAATACTTTAACAAAATAAGTATATTCATTGGATATTTTTAGTGTTTTATATGGTTAGACATTATGGTGTTGTGTGTTAGCACAACATGATAGTCAATGAAGACAATAGAAATCATACATTTCAAGGATGAAAATGTGAATAAATGGAGAAGCCTTCAAAATAGAATCATATTAAATAAAATAAAAAAACATCTATACATTAAAAACATTCTAATTACTGGATGATTCTATGATTACTATAATTTAATAGGTCACAAAAAAAATATTTCTCATATGCACCAGCCATGTAAAACTACTATACTAACGAAAATATAGGACCAATACCCTGATAAAATTAGGTCAGAAGAAAATGATATCAAGTTTACATTAGAGATGAATAAATAGATAAATGTTTTAAATAAATTAAAAGAACATAAAACCCACACAAAATAGGATTTCAAAGATTTATTCTATGAAATTCGTGATAAAAATGAAAATATGCTTCTACTATAGAAATATTATTCATACCATAGACCATTATAAATAGGACACAAAAACTAAAATGAATGGAATAAAGCTAAAATCAATAATAGAACCAATATGAGAGAGAAATAAGAAAACATGATTGATTTAAGGCTTTACAAAAGACGATTTTTATAAGATTCCCAATAAGGGTAACAAAATACATTTAAGAAGCCAAGTAGAAGATCTACGGTAGATTAAGTTAAGAAAATATTCTTAATTAATTAGCCTTGTCCTATAAAATATTCAAATGATATGAAAAATAGTTGAAGATGATGTACTAGTAAGAGAAATAGAAAAAATGAGAAATTTGTTGTTCCACATGAATAAGAACTCAAATTTCATGAAAGGTTATCAACAAACAAAAAATAAATTATTTCATAAAAATATGATGATGTGGGAAGTTAGCTATATATAAATTAAAATATTTTATTATTATTCTATTATAGTGGAAATTCTAAATATATTAAACTAAAAATAGGGGATTATATTGTACAACTAAAAGATTTGATGACAAATAATCCACACAATATGAAGATGAATTAATGATAGTCCCTTTTATATATGAAATGTCCTAATGTGAAATGTAAAGGTCCAAAAACAAGTAGATTACAAAAAATTTCAGAAATAAAAGGAGAATATTTTAAAGGTTGCAATAAAAAACTTAGAATTTTTGTGATTATAAAAAATATCATAAGTGTTTCACCTTATTCCCTTACTTCTTTTTCAGTATTTGTATTAATACATTACATGGAATTAAAGGCAAATAACATTATTAAGAAGAAAACTAAATTTAAAAGATGAATACAACATGTTGGAAGGATAATAAAAGATATGACACAAGATTGAAATTTTTCACCATGGTTGATATCAATATATGCTTTATAAAGATTGTCTGATGAAAATATACACCATGAAAAATGAAGGGAACGGACCCCATGAGGGGAATAAAAAAATGAAATGCGATCAATGTTTTTTCTATAAATATCTAGAACTTCAAGTCATATAAACCTATGTTAGAAAAGGTGGTAAACCAATTAAAATTCACACCCTTTTCATTATTTTACGAGATAAACATATAATTATGGGTTTTTGGATTATGGGTAAGCTCATATAAAGGGGGGGGGGTAAATTATTCTTTCCCTCAAATTTTCGAATTCATTTTTTTATTGATGTGTAGGGTATATATTTCCTTAAAAATATTTATTAATTCCATAAAGATGAAATTTTTTAAATTTTATCACATGTTGTATTAGTTAATTGTAAAAATTGATGTCCACATGAAATCTCACTAATATTCTATATTGTGTATTCCCTTGTGCGCATAGATTTATCTAGATAAGAGATCATTTATAAGTTATTATATGGGCTCCGACTCACTAAAAATTGTTTAAAAGAAGACTTATCACATTGAAGTGGAGAATACATTATGTCATATATAATTCCTTCCATAATGTAAAAAAATCCAGCATAGTGTTCTTGGGAATGTATCATTAGTTTCCTCTTGGAAACACTAAAAGAGACTTAATATAGTCTTATCACCTAACACCAATTTCATATATTGTCAATAAGGGGGAGAAGTGACATTGAATATTTTTAAAGATATTATATGGATGAAAAACCTAGTGGGGGAGATTGAATATTTCATGTATATGGTTAATAAGTACGGGTGTATTTATGGGTAACATGTAATATTGAGTCTATGTAAATGAATAAAGGATAATTATGACCTATGTGATATTTGATTAATCATTGAAAGATAAATATGGAAATTATTTGAAAAATACTAAAGAATTATGGTGATGATTCCTAGAGTATTTTTATGTATTAAATTTTTGTAACTGGACAAGAAATTACTACATATTGACCTGTGAATATTTTTAAGCTAGTATTTAATTTCAATGACTTAGGTTAATGATGAAATATTATTTATAGAAAGATTAATAAGGTGAATTATTGAATCCCAATGATATGTTTATTGTTCTAATGAATAGAAACATGTGTTGAGGACTTATTGAATTCTCAGGATATTATTTTAAGATCAATAACATATTTATTTTCATGATTTTTTTGGTGAATTGGAATTATGAAGGATATGAAAAATATATTTATACATTACAAGATGAATATTTCCTGAACATTAGAGAAGATTATATTAAAAAGAGGATATATTAATGTTTTATAGGAATTTATAGTGAGAAGTTAATTTATATTATATTCATTACATTGAATTAATCTATTTATTTTTTAAGGTTCAATACATAAAAAAATATACATTCCCTTGGCCAACCAAGGACCAACCTCAACCACACATGGGACCATGGGTTGATCACAAGTGAGGTAGGTTATCATGGGAAACCACATGCAGCAGGTGAGTGTGGGTGGGGTTCATAGTGCCCACAAAGAGTGTATGAGTCAATGGGGGATGCGTATCACCCATAGAGATGTGCATCGGTGGAACACAAGTGAATACATGTTCTCACGCCCCTCTCGTGTGTAAATGTTTTGTTTGGGTGAAGATATAAGTTCCATCTTCATCATTCAATGGAGAAAATAATGTCGTTATCAGTAGAATATTCCAAACATTAATGTGGGGAGAGTGTCACATTCTCATTATAACTTCATGTTCAAAATATATTGATATTAGTTTTGTCATTAAATCACTTGAGCCTACATTATTTCATCCAACTGATCCTTTTCATCATCTTATATGAATACTTTAGACAATCCATTACTGTTAGTCTGATCATCTCCACGGATCCAACAGAAGAACATCGGGTGATTCCATGCTTTCAATTACTATCTTCCATTTATGTGAGACTTTGAAGAAAATCACTTCTTCAAAAAATCATGTAATGAATTATGTTGTCATGTGAAGAAGGAACCCATCCTAAATCCCTAAAAACAATCACCATGGAATCCCTTGAAAAATAACATACACAAGATGGTTCCACCTCAGACTACCTTGGACACCAAAATGGTGTCCACCGAGGTGTCATGTGATCATGACAATAGATAATATGACCTTGTGGAAATCTTGACTATTGATGATGTTCAAAATCCTAATAGTTTTGACATTCAATGAGATCTTGAGATAGTCAAGACATTAAGGATCCATGAATTGGTATAAAATTTATTGGAGAGGTTGTGTCTTCACATCTATAAATATCATGAAATGGTTGATAGTATATGATGTTGTTGTTGAATAGATATCTTTCTTAAAAAATAAATCATCCACAAAACCCTTATTTTGTGAACAGATTATTAATGGGAAATCATAGTCACATGAAAGATATACTATATCATTTGATCACTTCAAAGAGAAGAAACTCACTGGATATTCAAGGTAATATTGATAAATATAACTCTAGAACTTGACTGGTATATTTGTAGGGTTTGAGATACAACGGGTTATGTGTCTTGGGAATGAATTATGTTCAAACATCATTTTGAACTGACATGAATACGTCTACTTTCATGAAGAAGAAAAAGTAATATATATATATATATATCCATTATGTGAGGGAATAGAGAACCTAATGAAGATATAAATAATGTGATATACTACTTATGTGGATGAGAAAAAGAAGCAAATATTGAAATATAATGTTACAATATGTTAGTTATGAATATCCCATGAAGAAATTTGAGTTTTAAAAATGATAGAAAAATAGTGAAAATTCTAGATAAGAACTATTCTATACCCATTTAGTGAAATAAATTCAGAATATTTTCATAACATAATTAGAATTACATAAGGGATTTAACTATTTGTTATTTCTTTCTGGTGTTAATTTAGTAGAAAAATTTAATTTGGATTATTTTGAGTGTTTTAATCTTATTTATTCATAAAATAATATTCCATACATTATGTGAATCACTTTCAAAAATTTAACTGATGTTGACAGTTCATCAAGAAAAGAATAACTATTTCTTGATCATTTGATAATTGGGGGAAAAGCATCAAAGAGTATTCTGTACTCAACAAGTACATATCATTCTATCAGTGAGCTTATATAAAAAGACTGAAAGAATGAAATTACCTGAAATAAATTTGGATTTTAATGTTATTTTTATTAAGTAATAATATCTAATTAATTTAGATGTAGTCGATTCCTTAATCTGACTATAAAATCTTGTTTAGAATTTCACTGGAAGGAACCCTTGAAAAACTTGTAGCACTGGTACTTATATGGCCATTTATGAAATGATGGCACTGGTATAAAAAATGTCATATCTGGGAAGTGGATTATACTGGAATGATACTAGTGTTTGACTTTTACTACACTTGTAGTCACATAAAATTATAGCGATAATAAAATCCATTAAATTACTACAGGCTGATGATGGTAAGGAGTACGCTCTCACACTTAGGTCAAACCTTGTAAAAATATTTGTCATTCCTTTTATTATATACATTTCTTGTGTTTGAAATTATTGAGAGAATAGATCATATCCATTCCTCTTCACTATATTAAATGAATGAGATTAATATAGGCTAATTCGGATGAAAATAAAAATTCAACAAAACATTGTTACACTAATCCCCCTCCCCCCACTCAATGTCCCTATAAATTCCATTTGGGATCTATAAGGTATTTAGGTAGAGTTTATGAAATAAATGGTGTTGTGAAATTGATGCCAAATGGGTGTAGGATGGTGGTATTTTATGTAGAGGAGAGGGGAGTTTTAAAAAAACATATAAAAGAATATTTCATCATTCAATAGTGATCAAACATATGATTCAATCATAAAATAATTGCGGTTGAAAAATAAATGGAAACATAAAATATTGATTTAAGCTTTATAAGCATCAAAAAATTCATATAATACATTTAAAAATAAGGTGTATTTATAGTATTTTACTATTCACTTGTATTTTTTGTTATTTATAAAAATAACCAAAAAAACAACCCTTACAAAATTTCAACATGGTGATTAGAAAAATAAAGTCCATTTTCCCTAAATATATTCCTAAATATAATAAATTTACATTTAAATAAAATCCTTATTTATTTAAAAAATAAGAATTTTTATTACCCTAGTTAAATTTATAATACATAGGAAAAATAATATTATTTCCTGAAATTATATTTTTATATATATACAATTCAATTATCTCTTATCAAATAATTTTATGAGAATAAAAATTTATTTAAATGTTTGAAAATTTTCAAAATAATATATTTTTTCAAACATAAGACTTATATGTTTTCCAAAAATACATTTATGGATTCCTTCAAATAAAATATTAATTTTACAAAATATAGTATTTTTAAATAATTATATAATGATATAAACTAATTACATTTTAATTTTAAAGGATTCACATATATTATTTTATTAATCAAATAATTAATTTACCATTCCAATAGTCTGGTTGCTATACATGAATACCATGTTACAATACGTACAATCATATAGGTTTTTCATTACAAATAAATATCACCCATTTTATTCATTCATCGTTAACTTCAATTCCTCCCAATGTTATATAATTCATTTTATTAAAAATAAACTATATTAATAATTTTTTTTCTTTTTTGTATGTTGTTCGGATTTGTGGTTATTCTAAGAAACCAAAATAATTCAATTTTTTTATTTTAGTTATTTTAATTTTTTCTACCATTATAGAATTTTCAATCATATTGGTTTTATTTATCCATTATATGTAATTTTATGAATTAATATAATATTGTTTTATTTTTTTATGGTTCATGGGTTTTATGTTATCCTTAGTTTTAAAGTAAGATACACGTGTTAATTTATAAATAAAATTCCATATATAAAAATTATGGGTCATTACATTATCCCCCTAGAAATTATAATGATGTTGATTTTTTTAAACATTGGGATGAAAGAATACAGGGAACTTCTATTTCATTTCTTCCAAAAGATCCCATGTTTTCTCTACATACTTATGTTTCCATAAAGTACTTTGAAAAGGGGAGTATTCTTATTTTAGATAACAATGTATTTTGAGTCCAAGATCATCACTAACATCACCTCATAATCAAGATAGTTATCCAAATTTACTACTTATAGATTTAGAACATTTATGGGATTTGATATGTACTTCCTCTATAGAGAAACATGGAATATGACATGCACTTCAGTTAGGTTTATTGAGGGTTCTAATTGATAGTCTAAAACATTGATCTGATTTAGAATCTAATAGGGGTCAATATATCTTGAACATAGTATCACCCTATTCTTAATCCTCATGAATCTATTACAAGAATGTATATTAAGGAATATTTTACCTTTTAATTGAATCTCCCAGCATCATTTAATGTTCTAAATGTAACTACTAATTTGACTGTGTACTACTCTGATGAGTTTTTTAATGTATTTGATATTCCCTACTATTTATTCAACAATTTCATGTTTCAATGGTATATGTTCTCATGAACCATATAAATGTGTTAGAGTTATAAAATTCTTCTTAAAGAAGGATTCATAAGAAACCATCTGAATTAATGATTTAAAGATACTAATATAAGAGAACTTATCCAAATAAATATATTGTTCCCAAAATTCATTGAGGTCAGTAGAGTATACTTTGTGAATTTATTATATATTTGGAATGGTATATTAAGATTTTATATCTTTTTACAGACGATATATCATAATTATGTTCATTTCCATTCTCAAGTAAAATTGAACTCTTTTCTAGAACATTTTGGTCAGCATTATATCTTGAAATGATACGATTGATAGTGATACTCCCTGTAGAATTACAACTTTTATAATATTTTTATTTTGTAGTTTATCAAGTAAGAATAGTCTTAAATGGAAACAAATATAATAGTTTTAAAATATGATCCACTTCAACACATATATAATTATTCCATTTTGTAGCCTTTTATAGTAACCATGTCAAAATATTTTGTGATGTTGTACCATTTCTATGTATATATGATTAACATTTGTATCATTCCATTCATCTTTTTCAAAAATTCCACCACATGTTTTAATGTAAAGAACTATAATTTATATTAATAAATATACGTCTTAATATTTTCCCATGAGATTTGATATTATATATCTCTATATATATTACTGCTCCTATGGTATATAGATAATATTGAGCAATGAGGGTCATCTATTTTCTCTTTCATTATCTCATTCTCTAGTCATATACCTAATTGTTCCCCAAATCAAAAAAACATCCTTATTTATAAATGGTTATATATGAGGATTTCAATATCATTTTTCCTTTATAATCATTTGTATCTTTATATCCTCCACTTAAGGTTTCTTATTTATCTACAAAATAGATGGGTGATAAACAATTTATGTGGGGTATGACGTTGCTCCTTTATGATTCAAATGTCAATACATTGAATATCTAACAATATTGTATTCTTATAAATATTCATCATGAATAATTTATATAATCCTTTTTACAAAAAGGATCCACCACATTATTATTCTTCCCTATTTGGTAATGGATTATGAAATCATAGACATTGATCATCTCTAACCATCTTAATTACCATATGATGAGAACATTCTATGTGAAAAGATACCTAAAACTCTTATTATTTTAATATATTTATCATTTTCCTCCAAATATTTATTTTAAATATTATTAAAACCGTCTAAAGGTCATGAATTGTATAATCGGTCTCACGATTCATGAACTTTCTTGAAGAATAAAAAATTACATTATCATTTTTAAAGAATTCAAAACCCAAACACTTCTTTGATGAATCCTTATATATCTTAATCCAACCCTATTTGAGGTTTGTCTATGTATATGTACAGTTATTATTTAATTATTAAAATCCTTGAATCTCGGATCATATTTATCATTCATGAAAAACACTACTCTCTTTCCAGTTAACATGGTGAGTGGTTTTTATAATCATGAGATGTTCCTTACAAATCATCCATAGTACCTAGTTAATCTAAGTAAACTATAGAACACTATTAGAGATGTTGGACTATGAAATTCACAAATCATTTTTATCTTTTTCAGATCAATATATATCCTATTTTTTTTAAATAATTTTATATTAATGTTATATTAAAAATCCAAAAGTAAAATTTACATAAATTTTCATATAAATAATCATTTCTCAAATTTTATAACCTAGTAATAAAAATATCATTATGTTCCTCCATGATTTTATAGTATTTGAGAATATCACCGATATTGAACACCAAAACAATTTCAAGGTTGGCTCTATAGACTCTTTTCATCTTGTTTATAAACATTATTAGGGAATTGTTTAGTATTATTGGCATCACTATGAACTGAAAGTGTTCATAAATTGTATGAATGGATGTCCTTGGAATAACATCATTATTTACCCTCAAGGGATAAAATCCAATTATAATATCATTTTTAGTGATATAACAATAACATTTTAGTTTATTAAATAAATCATCAGTATATGTAATGGGATGCATATTATTAATCTTCATCTTATTTATTTCATGCTAATAATTTCATAGTTTCATTGACTCATCCTCCTTTTTAAAAAATAGGACTATCACACCCCAGGTAAAACACATAGGTCCATGATAATATTATAAAAATTATATTGTAGTTTCTTTTATAGTTCTTTCATTTCAATAGGCTTTATTATGTATGGACTTTTGTATATGGACATAGCTACTGTAATTAGTTCAATTGAGAAATCAACCACATCATCGGGAGGAAGCGTATGCAACTCCTCCTGGAATAAACCAACATATTCCCTTAAAATGGGAATATATTCAAGGATGATACTATTTTATTGATCAATTTAGATAGATATTATTGATCACAATGAAATAATAACCATTATTTAGATGTATTTTCATAATTAGATTTATCATATTCATATGAATTGTATTGGATCAGTGGATGACTTGGGTTATGGAATGTTATTTCCCTTACCCAGTTTTTGATGTTGTATCTCTGTAAAGATAGCTAATTCATGCTTATTATAGAATTAAATAATATTAATGCGGGTTCAAAAAGTATTACTATGAGATTAATTCCATAAATGTTAATTGTGGAAGAATTTTATACATGATATGTGTTAATTTCATCTCGTAGAGTTTTCTATGATAACTCAACCTCCATGACTAGAGGTAATGTTTGAATATTTCTACAAAACATTTATTATATGAAATATTTCATATAATTATAATAAAATATAAATTTTGAAATTCATGAATGGATAATAATAATTTTGTTCCCATATTTGATTCTAGATATAAAAATGTTTGTTAATTATAATAAATTTAGTGAAATGAATACACAAATTTATAAGTTTATAAATTAATGTATGAGCATAGAAATAATAACTCATAAATATCTTCTATGCATATATATTTAAATAAATAATTATAGGTAATTAATGGTCAATTTATATTTAGGATCTCTGAAATGATCCCCCAAAAATAAACCATTTTATGATTCCAACATTAATGAATTGATCTTTATATACATATTTTTATATAATTTTAACAAAAACATTTATAAAAAACATAAAAATCCCAAGGTCTAGTAACATTGGGTGATAAAATACATAACACATAAATTTAAAAATGAACTGCATTATATTTATTTCAATATACCTACTATTCTCTTAAACCCCATAGATCTTCTGTTACTATATAGGATACACCATGTAAAAACATAAAGAGAAAGGGATATCTATAAATCCTCATAAGGGAACAATCATAGTAATGCAGTATAACATATGAGTCAATAGGCATGACGAGATAACATAAAATATGAGGATCATACATAAACAGATGGAATAATGATAGGAATAAAAATACATCATTAGATAATGGCATTATAATAATGTAGAAATAGTGTAAAATATTATATCTTAAGAAAATTCAAGGTTTTCTTCCAAAAAAACATAATATATTGTGTTGGGATTATTAAGAATGCACCATACATTGTATCCAATGAGGTGAAAGAAATAACCAATACATTAGGGGGATGTATAATTTGGTCTCACCTATCGTATCGTAATATGTACATGTATAAGGGTTCCACATAAGGATTAATAATCATACCAAATACATCATATTATGAAAACACATGATAATATAGTATACATAATCTTTTATCAAAGTATAATAAAATGATATATCATTAAATTTCCCAATGAAATAAATTATTAATTATTTATAATTTTTTTAATTTAATATTGAAACAAATTCAACGAATATGGAGTTCAAATGATGAAATATTCATAAAGAGTTAAGAATTACGTAAAAAATGAACCGCTTAAATGATTTTTTAATAAAAGAGTAACGAACATTCAACAACAGTAAGAACATAGTTTTTTCCATAAAAATGAAAAAATTGTTTTGCATATAATAGTTAATATTTTTTAAATCATGGAAGATAAAATTGTTAATAGAGTGACACGTAGTGGGATTGAGGAATAGAAAATTTCTCTTTTATCCTGTTTTTTTTTGAAGATAGTATTAAAAAGGTAATTTTAAAATATATATTTATATATATCCTCAATAATGAGAGAGATGATAATCTTGGTATATATGTAAGAAATTTATATATATAATATAACACTATAATATGATGAATGGAGAGAGAAATATTGGTAAAGTTATAGAAATTGTAATATAAAAGAAAAAGAAAGTGGTATGGGAGTAATATTGAATCAGTTTTAACTCACTTGTTAGGTATGTAGAACATTTTGATTTATCAAATAACATATTTTTTAAATACTTCCATCATAACCCATCTCATGTATATTTTATTTATTATTATAATTTTATGATCATTTCAAATAATATTATTTGGATATTATATTCATGTTCATCATCCTATGTATGTTTGTTTCATGGTTTTAAGGATGCATACATTTATTAATAAAGATGGATGTTCTTATCAAATGAGTCCACAACTCTAAAAGCATGATTATGTCATAAATATTTTATTCAATAATTTAAATGGTTCTAGATTTCCATATGTATTCTGGCCTAGGCATGGTTTGTTGTGAATAGATGATATTATTTAATTGTTTTTTCATTTAGGGTATTTTACAAAACTATTTGAGATTAATTTATTTTTGTTAAATTTCATAATTATTTATTATATGTTTAGGTAAATAAAATTATGATCAAACATTGTTGAATGAAACCCATGATATTCCTGGTTTATTTTCAATATATGAAACATGCAATGAATATAAGTAACAAAATGGTGTACCTTCACTAATGAGTATTCCTTGATTAAATCTTTGTAATACACTGTATTTTGGTGATGTATGTAGCATCCAAATACCTTCTACCTATATTGGTGGAACACTACCCACCATATCCATGGTTTTATCATTAAGACCTCCCATTATTCAAAGGGGTTATAATTCTTTCAATAAAGGTAAATGAATAATAAGGATCAAGAGAGCTTCAACTTATGTCACTTATATGATGGTTGATCAATATAATTAGTCACATGCCCTTTTACAACCACTCTATAATAAAATAAGAGTTCTTCAGTCATCAATATTATCTGGTTACATCTCAGGGAACCCTTATCTTATATCTCATTGGTATATTATTCATTAAAACATCAATTGATCCATGAAAATCCAATAATAAACTAATATCATTGATTTATAACAAATGATATCAAAGGGGATATGTGTATCATGTCTGATAATCCCATATTTTAATCCGGATTATACAATATGATTGAGTAATATACAAGCATCAAATGATCCTTATGATATAATCATATTTTCAGCTATAACATGAATCACGTTCATGTAATTCCATATAATATAGGTTATATAATTAAATATTATATATTATTTTAGTTAATTTCTAATAATATCTCACATACACTACAAACCAAAAACTTCTTTATGTAAACTCATCCAAACGCTTTTTGATTTTATCCAAAATCTTTTAGACATAACTTATCTAAATTTCATTATTTTGGAAGAAATATTTTTTCCAAAAGATATTCCTCATCCAAAAACCTAACTATGTGACCCATATTACAAAATAAATATTCAATAAAAATATAAAAATCTAATTTCATTGATGTAAGAAATGAGATCCGCCTAGAGAAAAATCAGTAGGGCTCATGTTATTGTGGGGTCGGGTGTGATCTCCATCGAACATACTGATATCTCTATACAAACATATCCACCACCAGATGCATCATATACATCATTTTTATACCTATATATTATCGTTGTATAAAAAATTAAATGACCACTAGATATAGAACAACATCAATATAGTATTACAAATATCAAAAAATCATGATTCATATAAAAGTACTAACATGATTGATAAGTAGATAACATTCCATTCATCTAGTATATGATCAAAGCACGTGTCATTCATCCATGTAAATGAAAGGATAATATTTTAATTCTTTAAGTATAGAAATGTACACTATCTGTCTAATGAAATCATGAGATTGATATAATATCTCATTATATGAGAAAAATTTCTATCTTGGTTAAGCTTTATCTAATGACAATATCAACACCAAAGAAAAATACCTCATTATTATCTATGAATTAAGGCCTTCATAAAAATTTTGTCAATGTAAGAATATTCTCAATCTATGAATTTTTAAAATATTTAGAGGACTAATAATAATCATACTCCCTTAAGAATATCATTGACATAAATTGAATGCGTAGGACATACGATTTTTTTGATTAAAAATAATAAGTTATTGACTACTATCTCATGTATTCATTACTCATGACAACCTTAATGAATCATCACAAAACATAATATTGTATGATGAACATAGATTAGAGAAAATTCAATGTTATATGTTGAATGGATATTATCATTCCATTATACATATGAAATTTCTGCACACATAAATAAGTGATTAACAAAAATTTCATCTTTTATAAAATCATGAAACATTATTATACTATTACATCAATATATTCTCTATCATATATAAAGTGATTCAACATGCCTCTTATTCTTCATCTATTATAATGGTTCCTCTATGATTCTGTTAAATAATTTTTAATATAAAACCAATAGATCATATCATCAAAATTCTCTATGATCTATTTTATATGAAAGTATTTGTGGAGAGTGTGATTTGAAAATGGGTGATAACGAGATTTCGTATAATAATTAGTGGATCCATTAGCATCATGTTAATTATCAATTTCTCCCATTAATTCTAAGAACCACCTAATGTTAAGAAAACAACATCCAAACCCCAAAATATTCCATCATGAAATCTCATGTATTAATCTACTCCATCACTACTATCGAGTATTACATGGTATCATGTTTCAAACTATTCAAATTGATAGCTCTTCCATTTAGAAAAAAACAGAAAACATATTGAGATCACATTTCACCGCTATTAGATTATAAAATAAAATGAGTTTATACCTTTATATAAATTCCATCCCACCCACTAAAGACCAGGATAATGTATTTAGTTCTTTATCAGTACTTAAGGATGGTTTTAATAGAAACAGAGTTACTTTCAGTTATATTATATTGGTATCTAATAGTTAATAGAATAGCGTTGGATACATCAGGTTGATTATATAACATGTAAAAAATAATAAATCTTATCGAATAAGTATATCCAATAATTGAATCTCTTCAGAATAATTCAAATACATTCTATGATTTATTCCATGGAAAACGGGTAAAGATATATTTTTTTTTGTCATAAATCTTAAAAAATCACAATTTACCAATTTATGAGAATGAACTGTGACTATGATGCCTCTTATATATATATATATACATATATATATCTTCATACCATCAACTTCACCCATGGGTTTGGTAGAGAACCATTGACCCAACCATATCATCCCAGTGTGTAATGTTGGGATATCATTATTGATAAGAAATATAATACCACATTCAATATAAAAACAAAAAAAATCAAAAAATCAAATTGTATACACAAGAATCAACTATATATTTAAAAGAATCTAAAATATATGATTTCATCATCATATTTGATATTCTAAATCCAAGAAACATTCATCATTACATAAATGGAATGCTTAGACTTCCCAAACATTGAAAAATCATTGGGAACATTAAAATTATTGAGTTATATTATATACACTTCCTCAAAAAATTTATTTTTAAGGAACTTGTTTATGACATCCTTTTGATATATCAAATAGTATAAAAAATCTTCTATGGAATGAAATATCCAAATAGCCTTTATCATCACTATAAGTGAAAACATTTCGTCATAATCAAAAACATTAACTTCCACATAACACATTAACATCCGAAATTATTTAGAGGTAGATAGTCAAAAATATATGTACATTTTCTTTTCTGAAACCAAATTTCACCCTATGGTTCTCACCCCTTTGGGACAATCTATCAAGTTCAAATTATGGTCAGTGTACAAGGATCCCATTTTTTATTTCATATCATTTAAACATTTCTTAATTTCATAGATATGATTGGCCTCACATTAGTCAACAAGTTCATCTCATATGACCATTAATTAATCACAATTTTCTTGATAAATCAATATCTCTTAGTAACCTAGATAATCCTACAAAACCATAAAGGATCTTGTGTCACAAGATTCATTTCCTCTTTACAACTCTTAATAGAATAGTCTCCACATCCATCTTTGAAACACTTCTTGGTTGTTGAAATTAAATGCCAAAACATACATATTTCCTCCCGCTAAATCCTTGATAAACATAGTCTTATTAATGGAATGTTTAAAAAAGGGATACAAACACTTTTTGATAGGCAGGGTTATATAAATAATGTCCACTAGTTTTATTGGGATAACTAACAAATAAGTTCTTATATGAGTTAGGTTTGATATTATCATAATACAATTATTTTAAAATTATTTACAAACAAAAATCTCTATGAAATACAAATTTTTATGTTTCCTAGTCAATATATCACAAGGATTATTCATGACAACTTCAGATGAAGCATAGTTAATTATGAAGGCAGTAGTCTCTAGAGTGTAATATCATAATGAAATTTGAGTTTCACATTGATTGATCAAGGATTGAACCATGTACAACATGGTACAGATCCTCACCTAGTACATAGTATTCTAGTGTGATTTTCAAGGAGAAGTTAGTTGTGGAACAATTATACAATCATATAAATGATTAGTGAATTTTGGACACAAATATTAACCACCATTGTAAAATTAGAGAAAATTATTACTTTTTCCATGACGATTTTATAAATAATTATAAAACTATTTGTTTATTAATTTAATTTCATTAGAAAAATTTAAAAATAAAATATAATTTCATTATTAAAAGTAACCAAGTACCTAAGACCGCCACATTCTTGAGAACTTACTTGTCGAAAAACATCATTATGTATGCGATATAGAATTATACTATCCCTTTTAAATGTTCCACTAAACGTATATTTGTTCATATATCTTAATAACTAAGAATAAAATGTATCATGTGATTTTTAATTATTTGGTTACAATAATACTTTCTCTGGAGACAATGGATGCATTTATAATTTATTTTTACAAGTTAACAATTCAAAATATAGTTGGGATTAGAATGCAAACTAATATTCATACTCTAAATGTCATAAATATGATTTCCTATATCTATAATATATAAACCATTTATTGTACTATAAATTATAAAAAATAGTTTATTCATATATATAGAAAAACTATTGTTCGAAATAATCAATGAAAATACATATTGCCAAAAAAATTGAAGTAAAATTTCTTTTTTTTGGAGGGAATGTAATGAAAATTCATTAATTCTAGAACTAATACACTCTCAAAAGTAAAATCATAAGTTCCAACATTAATATGGATTCTCTTGATCTATTTTGACATGAATATATAATTAACCCCTTTTCAACTCCCTTCTTTATATGAGTCTATATCTATGAGAATAATTTTTTTATGGACACCAAGTAAAAAATACTCATGAGTCAGATTTTTATAAATTGATCTCTTTAAAATTTACATTTAGATGCCCAAAGTGATTCTCTATGAGAACACTTATCAACATTAGATGCCAATATTCAACTATTTTATGGTTCATATATATAGTATACCTAAGAACTATTTTCATTTATTAATCCGTAATCTATGAACGTTATTTCTGTTGGTGAGTACCACATTATATATCTATTCACCAAGGACATTTAATAAATGCACCCCACAAAAAATTATTACAACATATAATATTTCAATTTATGGTTCTAATATGAATATTTCAATATATAATGAGTCCCCTTTTGTCTTTCCACTTGCTACTTAGTTATCTTGGAAGGTAATCATCCCAATCATAATCATTGTGACACATGGATAGCTGAGTATGAGAATACGTTCCCAAATACATCGTATGTATAAAATCAACCTTATTCATATCATATCCTAACTCTTTGGGTATACCAACTCATTTTCATTAGAATCTTTTAACAATATTTTATTACCTAACATTAAGGTTTTAACTTTTTAACCATTACATGCATAAGATAATCCAAGATCACTATGATTTGGAATTACCTACCTATTTCATCAATGTCGGTCTTAAAAACTCTATTATTATTAATAAATCTCACACATTGAATTCATGGAGTTTTATTTTTAATGTCTCACTAACATAATATAAATATCATGTATATTAAATCCATGACCATTTTATCCGATGAATCCTTTACTATCTAATGTTTTATTCATTTTAATATACATGATTCTGACGATTTAGATTTAGAATCCTTATCCCATCATTAAATTATTGTTTTTCACAAGATTAATCTATAAATCCTTATATAACACCCATTATTATGTTACTCATCCAAAAATAGAAGCTAGATTTATAAATTCCTGCCCAAATTTATATATTGTATATGGTATATTAACTATTGAAGTAATTGATTAGTTTTATATGAAAATTTAAAATCTTCACATGAGTTAGACCAAAGCTAGAGATATCCATCCTCCCACATTCTAGAACGTGGCCGAATCTTAGAGGCTACTGGGAAGTCCTGACCAAAGTCTATTCATCTGGTTATACATTGCTCAAGGTAAAATCTAAATCATGATATCTCTAGAAACAAATATTCTCAAACTATATTAGAAAAATATATTTAGGATGAAAATTTTAATTAAAAACTTTGACGTGGTAAGTTGAAAACAAAATCAAATATTCAATTAAATAGAATTTATTTCATGGAAAAAAATTTATAAGAATATTATAACAAAAATAAAGAATACAAAATATTTCAAATTTATAATTTTTTTTATAAAAATGAATATTCTAAAGTAATAGAAAAATATATAAAAACATTATTTAATTTCTAAAAAATAGATGGAAATATGAACATTTAATATATAATTTAAGCATGAAAAATATCATTTTTTAATCCCAGTCACATATAATTTATAAAAAATTAAAAAAATATGATAAAAAATTAAATATTTAGTTTTTAAATATTTTTACCAATAAAATATTTTATAGTAGAAAATTTTCATATATATCATAATTTCATAAAATACATATCTAATTACACATAATCATAAAAACATTAAATTTTATGTAAGGTTTTTCTGTATGTGTTTTTTTATACTGGTATAAAATATGTGCACTGCATTAGATTATTATAAAAAAATTACATATCCAAAAAATATAAAATTCAAATAAAATTTTACAATTTAATGATATCATAAATACATTATGATGCTCTATATTTATAAAATCAGACATCCTTATCAAATTTTATGAAAGAAAATATGTTTCTTATTGAGTTTTTAAAATATAAGGGTTTCATAAATATCATAATTTATAATATATGTCTATCCTAATCTATGATGAATCTAAATAAAATAATTCATTCATATTATATTTTATTTTATATACTCAATTTCATTAGGATGAAAAATATTCATTAAAAATAGGTAGAAGCACATGTTGGTCCATTGTATAATAGTGATATTATACAACTAATGGGTTTAGTAGGATCATATTATGACAAAAAATAGTGGAAAATATTTTTTATCTTTGGTCATCCTAAAAATAAATTCAACACAATAAATGTGAATAAGAAAAATTGTATATCATTGTCGATTAGTAATCCATCTTTCTATAATATTATAGAACCCACTCTCCTAGCTATGATGCTAAAAACATAATCTATACATTTCTATCATTTATATCTATAAAATTGTCCCAATTTCAACCAATCAAAACTAATAAAATAAATGAAAATATTTGATCAATTTCATACTAAAGGACATTTACGGTTTATAGTTTTAGATAATTTGGAATAATTCAATCATATCATGGAAAAATAAAAAAAATTAAATATATATAAATCATCTTAGAAAATATATTCAAATTTAGAACCGTTCATAAACATACACTAATTAAAATATTTCTTCATAAGATAGTAAAAGAAAACATAAATAACGGTGAACTCCAATATTCATTAATGGTAAACAAGTGGGATATAAAGTCTTGCATAATCATAACATGGGAATATGAGAACAATAAAATTAACATAACATTTAAAAATTATACAATGCATATCATAGATCATAATATTTATTCAAGGAATGAATATTTCTCATTTATGATACATGTATCATCGTGGAACATGATTCATGAGATCATATCATTGGCATAATGAATGGAATTTTTGAGTCCACATTACCATATAAAGTCATTTCCTTTGTGTCGTGGATCTTTTCCTATACAAACATAGTGGAATTGGTTCACTCCCCAAACCATAATAGTTGTCAATGTTCACTTCCAAAACTATTATAGTGTAAAATTTCCCTTATTAAACTATGTTGACTACCAATTCCGAAACTTTTAGCTCAGGAGATATCAATATTTTCCCAATGAATTGGGTGGATATATATGTCTCACCTATTAGGTAAGAAAAATAATTGATATTTTTTCCAAAAAATAAAATAGAATCAATCATATTAGATCCCATAAAAATAATTTTGTTGCATAAATATTTCATCATTACAAAACCCATGTAAAAGGAATAGATTTTTTAAACAATTCATCAAAACATTTCCCATGGAACATAAATGGGATTCATAAACATTTAATATTTTCATCATAAAAATAAACCAACTAGAGAAATAATAAAGATGGAATAATTGTATCACATCCTCAATAAATTATATGTAACATCAACTAATTTAATATTATATTGAAAATGATTTTTAAATATTACATTCAACAATAATTGAGGAAAATAACCTTTCCATTTAAGAATATGTTTTCTCCAAAAATATATGTACTAATAAAGGAAAACATTTTTCATTGAACATTACCTTGTGAAAATATAAATGAATATTCAAAATAATGAGGCATCATGACTGAAGTAAATTTTTTTCATGTTGTGTATGTTAAAAAAACATTCCACTCAAAATTTTATATGAAATTTCACAAAGTAATTTGTTTGAAAAATAACAAAAATATTCCTTTCAAACAAATTTATGTAAATGAAAATATATGTAAATAATATTTTTATCAATTTTATGCCAATATGAAAAACCATTTTATTTTTTTTGGAAATCATGGACATGGAAGGAAAATATTCTCTACTAGAGATTTAAACATAAAAAATTCAGAATAAATATGGGATTGTGAAATAAAACTTTTACCACATAGGTAATTTTTAAATAATAAGGTTAATGAAATAAATAATTTTATAAGTCTATATATATATATATCTAATAATTTTTATGATGAAAATCATAAAATATATTCATGGTCAGTGTATACACTGCATAAAAGCATTATATGTTGGATATAGCATGTGTCTCATGGAAAGTGAAAGTGAAATGAAAATATCATACCATGAGACTAAATCTCCTCACACATTAATTATAAACATATTTTAATTATTTAATTTATTAGTAACCATTTTCATGTTTATTATTCCATTTATCTCACTTATTACCATGTTATAACAATTACATAATCATTTATGTTCACGTCGATTGTTATAGTTATATTTGGTGGAAATGTCTAAAATGACATTGATTATGGTAAAAGAAGTCATAATTAAAACATATTTAGAATAATAATAACAACATTATTATCATATTTATATATCAATTATAACTTTTTATTCCACTATATGATTATTAAAATTGAAAAACATTACAATAATTGAGTTGGTAATCTATACACATGCTAAAGTAAGGTTTCCATTTTACAACGATTAATATAGAGAGCAGGTAATTATTAGTTTTTTTTTATATAATTATATTAATATATAATATATAATATTAATTCTTTTAATATACATATATATATATATATCATCCTTGTGATGTGGCGAATAAAAATGAATCACATATCTTAGTAGAGGTCGTAGTCGACAAATATGCACGAACGTCGTTGTCATTTTTTAGTACATGAACTGTATAGAAGATAAATTGTATATTATATATTTATAATGATAAATATATCATTAATTTATTATAAAAATAATAAGGGTATCATTATGACCAATATTAAGAGACAATGATGGAAAATTAATTCCATCCGATCATTAGGTGGTAGTCCTCCATACTAATGATTGTTGGTTTCATATTCCCTTGGATTGAATATTACATGGATATAGATAATTATATTAACATAATAAAATATTATTATATTTATTACATTTTTATATTATTTTTTTAGGGATGAAGATAATTTTTATAATGTGGAAGAAAAAAGAAAATAGAAATGCATGATTAAAAACAATACCTCTTATTGGGGAAACCTGATTGGCTTATCATATTAGTTCCACTAAGGTTGGTTCTCGGGGAAAAAAGACATGTATAATGAAGGAATATATTCTGGGATGGAATTTTTGATGGTTTTAGTCAAAAAAAATTATGTTAGATTTTTTGAAATGAATAGTTTATCTTTTACAAGATTGGGGTGGGGAAATCATGAAATTTTTCCAAATATTAAATTAAATAAAGTTTTTTGTTTTATTAAAAATTGATAAAATATAATTTATTTATAATATAGGATGATTATTTTTCATAATTATCATATAAAATAATTTTCTGACATGTTTAGGTAAGATTATTACCACTATCATTGGGTTTTTACCTCTCATTAACCACCTTAAATCTTACCATGACAAAAAGTATTTTTACTCTTTGGGGGTCAATATAGTAACTATAAATTGAAAAAGAGAAATTAAATGGGCCATTTTATTACAATATAACCATATACTAATCAATTTTATGAATATAATATTTTTAGTAATTTTATTACACTTAATAAAATAGTATTTATTATAAAATTTTAATAATGTCAATTTTTATAACTATACATTTCATTGAGTTTAATTATAAGGGAATAGAATTTTGTGGATAGAAAAATTGAATGTTCCCGTGGATTTATCATCCCAAATGGGGCTTGGATGATGTTTGGAGGAGTTCGTGTGCTGAAAAATGGGAGTAGAAATCATTCTAGGCATAAAATTAGGTTTCACACCATTTAGAAATATTTGACAACATGAATGTGGGATTCAATTCATGAATTGTTTTGGGGTTTCAAATATAAAATAAAATCTAAATGAAATGGTTTTTTATAATAAAACTGACCTCGAGGCAATACGCTATGTGAAATGGTATTACACATCATGAAAACCCCTAATGTAGTAATGTTTTAAGTGTTTTTTGCCTCCCGGGTTGTTAAACCCTATATCTGTAGCTTCCCTCCTTAAAGTTATTCGTGAATATATAGTACCATTTTCCATAGTTTTATATATCTCATCTGTATGAATGGATCTTTGGGTGTCCATCTTCGATCTATGGTGACCCAGCTTGATCTATGGTGTGTTTTTTCTTCAACTTCTTGCCTTCTCTCCATGTATGGTCTACTTTTCTACCCGTTATTCTTATCTTTACCTATAATATTCTCTCCCATGTTTCTAATTGGGTTTATATTAGTATTGTTTTTGTGTTATGTTGCCACAATCTCTTTAGATGGATGCAGATACTTCAGTAAATGTTTTCGGAGAACCATAGTGTGTTATGATCTCGTGAGAAGAACGTCAACAACCTTTTGAGGTAGACGAAACATTTTTTCTCTATTTATTTACATGATATAATATGTTTAGCTTTATTTTTTCCCTTATATTACAATTAAATTAACCTTATAATTACTTAAACTTGATTAAATAATTGGTATCGATGGCTTGGTGATGTTGTTGTTTATGTCGTGATAACAATTTTCCTCTTGATTTTCTAGATTTTTCCCTATCTATGAATTTATTAGATTAGCATGTTTTTCTTGATGGATACTGGTAAGGAACATAAATCCATAATTAATTAATTATTAATTGGAAAAAAATATTAACGAGGAATTTTTGACATATTCGGTTTTTATTGTTTAAAGATTTATTATAATCAAATTGATGAAAGTAAGCATGTTTAACTGAATTGGTTAATGAACATAAATCATGTTGATGATTGTTGGAAAAAATAATTAAAGGAACATTAAATTAATTGTTTAATTAGATTTTTTTATCTTTGGAAAACATGTTTCTTAGGTTTCCCATAGTTGGAACATGTGACAATGAATCGGTTAATTCAATAAGGAATAAGAACCAATAGTGCGATAAAAGATAATACCTTCATAGGGAATGAGTTACCCTATTTCTTGTATAGGACAAGTGCATTTTGATTTAGAGTTGGGATAGATGATTGAATGTTAAGGATAGATTTCGTAATTTGGGTTGTGGATCTCATTTCTATATTTGTTTCATGCTTCTTGTGATGTGACGTAATCCTGGGATGTCTGAGCCTAGAGATTTTGTTGTTATATGTTGAGTAGGTAGGCATGGGTGTGATGTGAGTATATAATGGTTGATCTTGGAGGGATGTTTTGGTATGAGGGGAATGGGGTCTGGTTGTTCTAATAGTAGTTTCCACTTAGAGTGGAAATATGCATCAGTATATGTGAGTGGATGATAGGGAGGACATCGTTGATGATGAAATAGGTTAATGTTGGGCTTACTTATTGTTACGAAATCTGGATTATTATTTGAACTAGTTGATTTGAAGAAAGACATGTTATTGTTTATATGATTTTCATTCCCTACTCTTTTAGGAAGATGGTTTTGGATGCTCCCCTTAAAAGAGAGGGAATGACATGTGGGGTATTCCATGTGCTTTTTGTGTTCAGTTTCTCGTGGTTGGATGAATCTATGCTCCTACTATAGGTGGCGATGACTCAATTGGTAGTTTATATACTCACCATTTTTGATCCCCTTGTGTTTGTTAGCGTAGAATTTTTCCCGGTAAATCCAACTAATATGGAATGTAATGTTGTTAATAAAGGAATAAATTTTTAACCCGTTGGGTTAGTGCTTGCTAAGATGCAATGTTGTGGTTGTGATTATGAGAAGTTTTGGTCTTAGTTTTCATATTCCTAGAGGGCATCTATCATTGAAGTGATTCTAAGGTAAGGTAATGTGGAAAATTTTAATTGTTAACTTGTTGATAAATAAATAATTAACATAAATTGAAACAGATGGAAAGAAATAAGAAAACATAATATATCTCTCTAAATGGTTGTATGCTTACAGGATATCGGGTCTTAGCAGCGGCAACTAGGATTATATGATATGTTAGCTGTAGTTGTTTCTGAGACTATAATATTCCCATAGTGTGGTTTTAAGATATATTATATCGTGTAATTTTTGTGTTCCTATATGATACGCCACCCTTTTGGTTATGGAAACTAGCACCCAAAGGATTCTGAACCCTTTGGGGGGGTGCCAACATCCTAATGGGAGGATGGATGGATTACTACCATCTTTGGCCTCGCTCTCTTCTCGTGGTATTTACATGTTCTATTCTACACAGTGGTTAGTTTTCCCCATCAATTTATGTAGAGGGGTGTAGTGGCCTGTGGTTATTTCACACACATATATAATGCAAATAGTTTCCTAAGGAAAACTATAAGTATAACATGTATAGGTTTTGATGGGCTCAAGTTCATTACTTATTGTATGGGATGTGGTGGCTTGAGGAATAATACTTGATGTATGATTCAAATTATATGAGACGTGGTGGCTCTGAAAAACTTCCTAGATACTTATGGTTACATGTATGTGATGGAATTTTTCACAATGGGCATGTTTTGGGGATTCTCCTTGGTGTCTACGTGCTAGATTTATGGAGATAGATGCTCAGGATGTGTGGTGTTGGGGCAGAGTGGAAAACTCATGGGGAAGTAGTAGGGGTTACCATTGATCTTATTTATTTTATTTTAATCTCTTTTATACAATACGTTGTAAGAGTATCCATAGTGATTCTACGAACTTAGTATATATGTTTAGGTGATGAGTTAGTATCGTTTTTTTCATTGGGCAAAAGCAATCATCCATTACCTTTTACATGAGAGGCTCTAGGGAGGATCCAATCGAGTATACTACTATAATGACCCAATATATATAAACTATTTTTAGGTCAATTGGAGATAGATGAAGATTAGACTTGTTACTACTAGCTTATTTTCACAGGAGTTGTTTTAGCTTCATGGTATCTATCAACTTTACTTTCTTTTAGTACATACAGTTTTCCCTTCCAGCTGTAGTATTTCTTTCATGAAATTAAATTTTTGTACATGGGTTTTCTTTTTATACTGTAGTCTAAGAAGGGGTTGGTAGGTGTCGATCTTATCTCCCTCTTTTTTATGAGTTTCTATTAGAGGGTAATACCTCCAATATGCATGTTTATTATACTATCAATTCTAGTCTCTATCTTGGGACCTACTGGAGGTAGGAATCGTGTGGGGCACTTTCTCTTTTCACTATTTTCTAGCCCAGTAGGGGTATACCTTGTGGGATAGGGGTCATAAAAGAGTGGAATCAAAGGCACAGGTTTACTGAAAGGATAGAGTTTGGTGTTAGGCATGGATGAGGTTGCTTGGGTTGGTAGGGGAACAATTTTATTTAAGTTTTTCAAGTGCTATAAACATGGGACACTGGCGGAGACATAGGTATTTTGGGCCCCGTGTGATCTGATGCACGGATCTCTAAGCATACAGTTGCAACTAAACGATGTGATACTAGTTGTACGGTACAAAATTAAAAAAGGATCATGCATCATTATTCATTGCACTTGTGTTTTAATAGATATACCTTGAGATAGGTTAACATGAAATTAAAAAAGGAAAACAGTTAATTAATGTTAAATTCTTGTATATTCTAGGATAGTTACTCTAATTGTTTTTTTATTTTACACGTGTTGCTCCTAGACATCCATCTCATCGAGTTCATGTGGAAGATGATTTGTAATTTGGGATAGAAGATCACTACAGGGTAGAGTTTGATGAGGAAAACACATGGAGGAGGAAACTAAAATAGTTTCCACACCAAAGAAATTATAGTTATGAGGGACCCATTTCAGATACATTCACAGAATACTGGTTAGAGGAGTTTGAGATAGCTTTCAGTTCTATCCATGATGGTAAAGAGCACTGAGTGTTTTTTCCTTGACAATGCTACATTGGGAAATAAGGAAATTGTGGTTCTTGTTCCTCAGGGATCATGAGAAGTTATTAGTCTTGTGGGAGGAGTTCCGAAACCAGTATAGAGTTGTGTTTCATTATTTGAGCATGAAGGTGTCTAATCTCCAGGAGATTCTTACCCTTCAGTAGTGGAGCTCTAGTGTGAAAGATTTTTGAATCCATTTCATGAACCTTTTATAATATGCTTCAGACCTATTTCTATATGAGGAGGATAGGGTGAGGCATTTTGAAGGGGATTTGGAGCCAGGGATCCAGCGCCATGGAACCATCTTTATGGTGATGACATATATCATGTTTTTTGACAGGGTAGAAGTCTTCAAGAGGATGTTATCTAGAATCATATCATCACAATAGGGGAGTCATCAAGATTCCTCGAAAAACAGAGTTTCGGTCTTGGGTTTTCATTTGTTATGAAAGAAGAGCTTTTGATTAGCTGGGGGTGGGTCCCGACACTAAATGTCACATTTTTATGGGTCTGGCAGTTCTCAAACCTATGCCAACCGATTAGATGCATGTTTTTCTTATGGACTCTGATGACATTGGTGGAAAGAGTTCTGAACCATTCTATCTCATCAGCATGTTCCAGTTGCTCCCCTTTAAGTTCATCTACTGAGGCAGTTCTAACAGATGTAGTAGTTGTTTGTTACTCTAGTTTTGGATCAACCTTGAGAAGGTGGGGAAGGTAAGGGACAACCTTGATATGCTCTTCATACTTATAGATCAAAGTGTGACCATAGATATGGTCATTAGTAGGGCATGAGAGGTTGTAGAAGATGTTGTGGTTAGCTTCACGATTTAGTATTTCCATTGCCAGGCGAGCAGATATGATTCGATGAACCCTTTCCTTGTTTTCTACATTGTTTCATGCTTTGTTTAATCTAGAATAAACATTCTCCCTCATATAACCTTACCATTTCCATGCGTTGGTACTTGAGATAGAGAGGCTTCAATTTCTCTTGGCATTGACTATACCAGTTAACGGTCGATCTCAATTATTTTAATTATGTACAAACTATGTGCCAATGTTGGGGTAGCACCACATTTGAGGATATTAACTATGTTTATGATGAAAATAACATGACATCACCCATAGCATTGATTGGTTCTATTTGGTTTAAGATATCGTGGACTGTTTTAGTGGGCAGGTTGTGTTCTTTGATGATGATGGAGAGCCAACTGTGATTCCTAGAAAGAAACACCCTTAGATGGTTCAGGTGCAAGTTTCATCATTATCATCATTGATGGCCGTGATGATGGTGGGTTTGTCTAATGTTCAGCAATTGTTGTTTCCCATGATTTTATAAGATTACCCTAATGTCCTTCCAAAAGGAGGTTGTAGTATTACCCCCTCGGCGAGGGATCGTGTTTGGGATTGAACTATAATACGTTATGTCTCCTATATTGTTGTCTATATATAGGATAGTTCCTTATGAGTTGTCATAGATACATAAACATATCAATGGTCTATTTTAGTGTGGGTTTTGTTGGCTGAGTGTGTCATCGTGGGGTGCATCAGTTTTTTTCATAAAGAATATTTTATGTAGTTACGGTTGGGTATCGATTATCAACGCTTGAACCAAGTGATAGTGAAGAAATGTTATCCTCCTTCATGGATTGATTATTTATTCAATAATATTAATGGTTCAAGTAGGTTCTAGTCGATTTATTTTTGGTCTAGATATCAACAGATGCATGTAAAGAATTATGATATCCTAAAGACTACTTTCAGTTTTTGTTATGGGCATTATAATTTATTTGGGATGTCGTTTGGTGTAATAAATATTATAGCTATGTTCACGAGGTTAATGAACTCTATGTTTTGTGAGTTCCTGGATAGTTAATGGTTGTTTTCATCGATGCCATCCTGATGTAATCCATGTCCAAGGTGGAGCATCCATGAGAATCTTCGTGCCATTTTTTGATTTATTCATCATCAGAAGTTGTTTGTGAGGTTTCTGAAGTGTGATTTTTGGGCTTAATAATTCCATTTATTTGGTAATGATATATCCTAGTAGGAAGTTTCAATGTACTTGATTAATATATCTAACGAACCAATATTTTATTAATGAAATTTCCATCTTATAATTATATCCTATAGTATAATCAAATAAGATTACATATAAAACACCATAAAAACCATATAAATGAATAATGAATGAATCATAAAGTATCTCAAGAAATTAAAGAATGTATACCCTTGAAATAATAGCCTGACCTTTGAAATATTAATGTGACCCATATAAAAAGTAAACTTGACATTTGAATAGTAACCTCACTAATGAAAGTATAAATAAAATTAGTCCATCTTATAAGTGAAAATTTGATATAATTATATCATAGTATAAGAGAGTGAATGTTTTAAAAATTATTAATTAAGTGTTAGTATTTCTGTAAGTCAGTTATATTTAATTAAATTTTTTTGATTTATTTAATAATTTAAAAGAAATTTTATTTCAAAAAAAATTTATTCATAAATAATTTTTTTTGCAGCTTATGATTATAAGATAAAGTTAAGATACATAAATTAATTTTTCAAAGTGTTAGAAAAGCAGGTTTAATTTAAAAATATATATTTTTCATGTAAATTATGATTTTAATAGAAAATTAAATTTATCATATTAAGAAATATATTTTAAAAAAATGGAGTTTCATTTAAAATTATAAATGTTGAAAACTGGATTTTGTGAATATTTGGGATTTTTCTAAAATAATTGATATTTTTGTGAAGAGTAAAATATAACAATTTACGATAAATACTAAATAAATGAATTTATGCATCATGCGTGTGTCATGGATGATGTAAATGGAACTTGGTTTGAACTCACATGATTTATTTACTATTTTTTGTCAAAATAATCAAATCTATTCATAATTGTGAGAAAAAATATTACACCAATTATTAAAATAATGGGAAACCCCTCCTCTCCTCAACTATAAATACCACCCTCTTTACCTGCTCCCCTCACACATATGAAGCCATTTTCCTATTAAAAATTCTACTAAAATATCTCCCTAAACCTCTCCCCCACGTCTATCAACCATTTTTCTCTTTAATATACCAAATACTCTCCCTCAAAATGGTTCTCAATGAAGATATAATCAAGAGGTAAATTCAATTTTTCTATTTTTTTATTTTCTTTCAAGTTACTTCCATTTTTTCATTATTCACATCCTTTCGACCAAATGTTGATATAACTCTATTAACTAGCATTTAGTGAATTTTTTTGTGATAATCTATTAATTCATCATCATCTCTCCTTTCTCATACTTTTATACTAGAAATGAAAACACCATCTTAAATGTGTTAATTTATCACATTCAAGGATGATGTGATTTCAATTTCTATTACCATCTTCGATTCTGGTCATGAAACCATTTTGATGGTTCACCTAGAATATAAATTTTTTATTTTGTCTAATTAATGTTTATATAATATTTTGTACACAATGTATTTATTTATAAAGAAACATTAGTTTGATGTGAACAAAAACCACCAATTAACCAAAACAATTATCATTAATGTTTTATAAAAGGATTCATCTTCACTCCAAGTAACCAAATGAATTTTATAACCATGTAAAATTATTTATGTCTAATAGTAACATAAAACTTAAATTATGGACAACCATTCCCATCTTATATGTTAATCCGCACATGTATACAAGTAAAAAATCATGAAAATCATGCAATCAAATGCTCTTAAACAATGAAATTCAACATCTTAACCAATCCAAAATATTATGAATGAACAAAATAAGGTTTTAATAAATAAATTATCTGAATAATAGGTTCTATAAATATTAATTAATTAATTTAATTTGGATATCTATGACATTAAGATCATGTTACAGACACCATCAGACTTAAGGTAAGGGATTCTACCAGAACCTCCGTTATTCATTCGGGTTGCTCTGTCTTTCTTTTTACCCCAATGAGGGTTTCTTTTCATTTTATGTAAATATTATAAATTTTAATTAAATGATCCAAAATCAAGTATAAATTTCCATTCATAATTATCTTTTATGGATATGCATGTTTTTATGTGGTTCTGTCCTCAATATTTTCCGATAAGAGAAACTGTTTAAGGGAATTTCTTGAATTCTTACCCAATTTCAAGTTCATCCATTAATCTATTTTAAGACGTCATTATTTTTATAAAACCATTCGTTTTTTATTCAAATATTTTTGGTTAATATATGTTTTTATATAACATATTATTTCCTTTTTGGTTTTACGAGATCTTGGATATTTTCCTCAAACTGCACTAAAATGTTTTAATTTTAATGATTCTTAATAGCTCCTTTTCCATGTTATCACATAAAATTGAAATAATGTATCATGATATATTCCTATTCTTAATTATTTTTATCCAATTTTTATATACTTCCTTTCCATCATGGAGATATTTATTTTACTCCCATTTTTTAAGCTTTATGACATTAAAAGGAAACCTCATTATTTCCATGGGTGACCCTTATGTTAATGAATGATTGATTATTTATGATTCTATATGAGTAAGGAACATTAATGAACATGTTATGATGGGTATTCCCAAATTTTACTCTAATTCATTGGGTAATTTTTACTCTCATGAGACATTATGTTCAACGGTCTTAGCGGTTAGCCTTGACTCGTGCTACCATGTGAAACAGTCTTGGTCGTTAACCGTAACTTGTGCTCTTGTATGTGAATGAGCCTTGAATCATGATAAAGTCATGTTTTATGTTTGTTTTGCATTACTATGAAAAAAAAGTTATATGATACCATGTTTATATTTCATGATTTCATATGTTCCATGACTTTTTATATAATTATTTTATACCTTCTAACCCATGTGCAAAATCTTTATTCTTATGTTTATTCCCTTACTGGGCTTTTAGATAATACCTTTTTTCATTATCATAAAGTTATCCAATGAAGATTTATCTGAATAATGGGAGTTAAGATATAATTATTAATATTAACTAAAGAATGTTTTTTAGTTCAATGTTTTCAAATTTAGGTTCCTAGTCTTCCATGACACTATACTTTTCAATCCTTCGCTTATAATATTATTTTTTATTAAACATAGAATCATTTAATTATTTGTGTAAAATGATGGGGTCTCTATAGTGAGGATGGACTAGATATATTTGGAGATTAGGAATATATAACATTATTAAGAACCATAGGGATGAGACTAAGTATAAGAAAACATCCCTAAATTTTGGTAAGTATAGAGTATGTGGTTTATCAATCAAATACATCCAAATCTAGATACATAAAAGTCGATGTGGATCTATCACATATGTATCTAGGGGTAAAACATAAAAATACTACTTTGAGATAGAACTTAATAGGAACATTTGCATGACAATGAGCATTTCTGAAATCCTGGATTGACACTCCCAGGGGTTATGCATTAGAAAATTAAGAAGCTTTGTACGGATAATTATTAAATGAAAAAATAGAGGATCCTATAAGAATATATGTTTCAAAATAGATCATGGATAACTTAGATTGAAGCCAAGGGATTCACAAGTTATGATAACAATTTTCTTTTATGATTTTATCTTTTTACTTTTAAAGTTTCTATTTTATAATTATCATCTATTTATTCAAGTCCCCTAATTGTATGTTCTTCTTCATAGTTAATGGTGGGAAATTTAAGAACATGTTCCAATATTCTATGTGATTGGAAATGTGATGATTTCACTAATGATATTCCTGATATGATGAGAATGGGTTCTCAAAAAAATATTATAGTACTTTCTTAGCCAATGTCATGTTTTGAATCATAACATTAATCATGTGTAACTCCCTCCTTCACCAAGGAAAGAGAAATTTTTTGTTTAATCATTCATGTGGAAAAGGGAACCCGTGTTTTGTGGGTCTTCTAATTCCCTCCCCATAGAACTATCTATTAACTTCATTGAAAATATTTTATTTTTCATCCAGGTTTCATAATAAGAGAATGTAGTTCTAGCAGTCTATCATTTTAATGGGGAATTTGATTAGTGTTGGAGACAGATCAAGATTACAAAGTCCTCGGAGTAAACTGATTCCATGGATTTGGAGGAATTAAAGAAATTTTTTATCAATAAATATTTTTCCTTAACCCTCCATCTTAAGAAGGATAGAGATTTCCTCAAACATAAGTAGAAGGAATATGAGTCCATCAGGCAGACGAAGAAAACATAAAAAGTCTTTCAAGATAATCCTTCAGATTTTTCATGAACTCTGAATGAAAGGTGGATCGCTTCTTTAGTAGACTAAAGTCGAGTCTACAAAAATTGATGGGGATTGGAGACTTTGAATGTTATGAGGAGATTGTCTGTTGTAACCTTAAGGTTGAAATACATATCAGAGACTCCCAATGGTATCATGGGGATGGTAAAAAAATGCATAAAATTGATTCTAATATGGGTGTTTCTTAAAATAAATCCCATGGTGGAAATAGCATAGAACTTCCCTCACGTCAAAATTGTGGGAAGAAGCATCCTGGGAACTATCAAAAGGGAACTGAGAATTTAATCAAATGAAGAAGAATGGTAAATCTAGCAAAAAAACTACTAAAGGGATAAGAATAATCCCACTAACATGAATGAAGAAATGAAGGATCATATAAACACTAATCCTATAGTGTAGTGTTGCTACTGCTAGGAACATGGGCATTATGTGAATAATTTCCCAAATCCATGGGTTTTCGAAGGAAATCAAGAACAACCTCCAAGGAAAAAAGGGAGGGCATATACTATAATACTATTGTGGTGGAGTTAAACAATAATGAGGTGATATGTATTCAAGTTATTTTTTCAAGAATAGAGAAAATGATATTTGAATATGGTTCTACACATTCAATCAAATCTATTATGTTTGGTAAAAAATTCAAACACCACCTCAAAATTTGGAGGTTGAGTTATCTGTAAGAACCACGAATAGGGAAATTATTACGTCCAAAGTTTATAATTCCGCTACAATAAATTTTTCTAGGTTGAACCTCCCATAAAATCATGAAATACATCCATTGTTGGAGTTTGATGATATTTTGGTCACAAATTGGATATCTTTATAAAAATCCAAAATTAACTACCGGGAAAAGGATATCACTCTTTTCATCAAAGAGTATCCTCTAATATTGTACAAGTGTAAGGGTGAAGACAAATCTCTTTCAAAATCGTTATCTCATGTGTGGATAATGTTTCATTTTTAGAAGGAATATCTTGCCCGAATGATTGATAAAATGTAGAAGATGCTTCTCAAAGATATTCTCCTCGTGAGGGATTACACTGATGTATTCCCTGATTAATTGTTTGATCTTACTCTTAATCGAGTTGTTGAGTTCTCTATTGAAATAATTCTTGTATCCCTACCTATATCAGAGAAACCTTATAGAATGGCCATCGTTGAGAAGGAAGATCTAAATAAGTAGTTTTTTTTTGACAAAAAAAGACGGATCCATTAATGATGGAGATAAGCAGAAATACAAGTGCATAACCACGATGGAAAATGATTGAACCAGAGCACATCCTCATAGGGAGGGCCAATGCCTGCCATCTTGTGAGCGGCTTCGTTCTCTTCCCTTTTAATAAATGAGAAATTGCAGGAATTGAAGCCTTGTCTCCGCGAATGAATACACCAGATAATGGGACCGAAAGGTTGAAGCCCGCCGTCAGTGAGAATGATGGCATTGATTACAGTGAGACAGTCGGATTCGATGTGAATGGAGTCCCAACCGCAATCTTTTGCGAAGTTTAATCCAGCAAGGATGGCGGCGGCCTCCGCGACTGAGGGCTCCCAAAGTGCATGACGTGCTTCGTATTTGGCAGCGATGAGATTTCCCAGGTTGTCCCGGGCCAGTAAACCTAGTCCAACTGGGCCATCCTTAGGGAGAGAGGCATCCACATTGATCTTAAAAATCCCTTCCGGTGGGGGGCACCAATGTTGGGGAAGAGGAGGGTGGGTGGAAAGTCTTTGTTGTTCAGGGTGGTTCTGCCAAACCGCCATCCATGACAATGCCCGGTCAATCCAAAACCTGGGGGGCCTCCGGAAATGATTGAAGATGGCCTCGTTCCGCCTATTCCAGATAATCCAAGCCACAATGCACAGGGCGCCTGCGTTAGCCGGCGACAAGGAGGAGCACCATCGCATCAGGAGAGCTGTGAGATCTGAGGCGGGGTCCGGGAACAGCTCGAAAGTTGATCCCCAGCCATTCCAAATCTCCTGAGCCCCGGGACATTGAACAAGGGCATGGAAAGGGGATTCAGTCACAGAAGGGCAGAAAGGGCAAGAGTTGTCGTCTGAAAAGTGTCTGTAGACAAGGAGGCTCTTAGTTGGGAGGATACTAGTACACACCTGCCACCAGAAAAAGCGAACTTTAGGGGGAACATGAAGCTTCCAAATTGATGTCCAGGGCCTCGCATCTCCTTCTGAAATCTGAGCAGAAAGAGCTCGCCGGTAGCCAGCTTTCACTGTATACTCACCTGAGCTGTCGTTTGTCCAGTAGAGATGATCTGGCCCTGCGTCTGACACACAGGGAATACTCAGAATAAGTCTCCTATCCCTCTCATTAAACCAGGAGTAGAGTTTTTCCAGACACCATCCCGCCCCTTGATCATCAAAAAGACAACAGACTGTGGCATGTTCGGATCCGGGATAAACAGGGGATGACGCCTTCGTGTCTGTCTGATCAACAAGCCAAGGATCGGTCCAAATCTTGACCGTAGAACCATTCCCAATCCTCCAGCCTAGCCCTTTCCTCAGTAGATTACGACCGCCCCAAATGCTTCTCCAGATAAAACTGGGTCGATAGCCAAGATGGGAATCCATAAAATCCTTATGTGGGAAATATTTAGCCCGGAGAACACGCGTGCATAGGGATGATGGGTTATTAATCATACGCCAACCTTGTTTAGCCAGCAAAGCATCATTAAACAGAGAAATGTCCCGGAAGCCCATTCCGCCTTCAGATTTAGGTTGACAGAGAGTAGACCAGGCGATCCAATGGACTTTATTTTTTCCGTCCTTTCTTCCCCACCAGAAGTTAGATGTACTGGATTGAATCTTTGAAAGCACCACATCAGGGAGTTTAAAAATAGACATCAAATAGCTGGGGACAGATTGAAGTGCCGCCTTGATGAGGATTTCCTTGCCGGCCTTGGAGATTTTTTTAGGGGTCCAGCCTTGTATTTTTCTTTCAATTCGATCCACAATAGCTGAACAGATTTCTTTCTTTGATCGTCCAACCACCGTCGGGAGCCCAAGATACTTCTGGTGCTTATCGACCCCAGGGATGCGTGCTAAAGAGCAGAGATCTTCTCTTTTTGGCTGGGGAACTCCAGAGCTGAAAGAAATTTCTGATTTACTCTGATTGATCATTTTTCCTGAAGCCCGTTCATACTGTTGAATCGCCTGGCAGATTGCAGTACACTCATTAGGGGTAGCTCGAGAAAAAAGAAGGCAATCATCAGCGAAGAAGAGGTGGGATAACGGGGGGCCCTTGCGACACGCTTTCGCCCCATGGATAATGGAAAGCGAGGCTGCCCTGGAGAGGAGGTTAGAAAACACATCAGCCACAAAAATAAAAAGGAAGGGTGAAAGAGGGTCTCCCTGGCGAAGCCCACGGGATGGGGAGAAGCCTCGGGTGAGCACCCCGTTGACATTAATGCAAAAGGAAACTGACGAGACGCATTGCATGATCATGGCAATCCATTTGGTGCAGAAACCCATCTTGAGCATCACATATTCGAGGAAGTTCCATTCCACTCTATCATAGGCCTTAGCCATATCCAATTTCCACGCCATGATCCCTCTCTTCGCTCGTGTACGCATTTTCATGGAGTGGAAAATTTCATGAGCAATAATGGCATTATCAGTGATTAACCTTTTTGCCACAAAAGCGCTTTGGTTCTCTGAAATGACGTCGGGTAGCCAAGGCCGCAACCGATTCGCCAGGATCTTCGAGAAGATCTTATACGAGACATTGCACAGACTGATCGGTCGAAAGTCCGAGACCCCTTGCGGAGTTTTCATCTTGGGAATGAGAGTAAGAATAGTTTCATTAAGAGAGGACAGGTCCGTTTTCCCCGCCCAAATATCCCGCATTAAATTGCAAATGTCTGGACCGATGATGTGCCAGTAATTCTTGAAAAAGAGGGCGTGGAATCCGTCTGGTCCCGGGGCTTTCGTAGAGTGGATTTGCTTTAAGGCCTTAAGAGTCTCGTCATTCGTCACATCATTAGAAAGTTGTCTGTTCATATCGTCAGAAATCACAGGTTTGATGCAGTCCTCAATCTCGGGAGAGATGTAAGAATGGCCTGCCGAGAAGAGTTTCTGAAAATGGCTCAGGAAAGCTTCTTGGATTCCCCCTGTGTCTGACACTTTACTACCATCTGAATTTAGAATGCCAGAAATAAAGTTTTTCCGGTGTCTTGCTGAAGCCTTCTGGTGGAAATAACAGGTATTAGCATCCCCTTCTGCTATATGAATATCACGCGCTCGCATAGCCCAAAAACCTTCCTTATTGCGCAGGGCAACATCCAGCTCTCGAGGGATTCACAATAGGGTGAACCATCCCTATTTATCAAGAAGAAGGATGGAACAATGCACCTATTCATTTATTATCATGATCTCAATCAAATAATGGGAAAGAAAAAGTGTCATCTTCCTTAAAAAATGAATTTTCTTATCAGCTACATGGGGATAGTTTTTTCTCTAAGGTGGGCCTTTAGTGGTGATATCACCAATCAGTGGTGAACAAGAAAGATGTTGGCAAAACTGCCTTTTGATCAAGGTATGAAAACTATGAGTTAATATTTATGCCCTTAGGACATAATAATTATCCATAAATATTCAATTATTTTATGAATATAGTCATTAGATATTATCTCAACAAATTTTTGGTAGTATTTATTTATGATATTCTGATTTACTCCCAAAGCAAGGAAGAACAAGATGAGTATTTGAGTAATGTGTTGATGATGTTGTGAAGGGAGAAATTTTGTGCAAAATATAGTAAATGTGTGTTCTGGATAGAGGATGTATCATTCTTGTTCTATATTTATCACTACAAAATGAATATATGAGGACCCTTCCAAGAAAAATTCAATTGAAGAGTGGCCCTTGCAATATTTCTACTATAGAACAATAGATTTCTGTGTATAACCTGGTATTATAAATGATTTTTGAATAACATATCATGATTTTCAATCCCAATGACCAAGATGAAATTGAAGGGATTGAATATATTATATACTCAAGAATGTGAGGAAATATTTAAGGACATCAAAAAGATGATTATCACTATGACAATACTCACACTCCCAACAAAAAATAACTCTTTGTGATGTACTGTGAAGATGCTTAGATATCATCAAGAATTATGACTACTCAATCCACTTCCATCCTAGTAAGGCAAATAAGGTTTCAGATCCTTTAAGTATAAATAATCATGTATCTTTATCAAAGAAAATAATTGAAAAGGATCCAATCTCCTTAGATATTGTAGAAGATGGAAATGGGAATAATTAAGGGAGGAACATCATCAATTTATTCTCAAATTATTTCTCAGCCGTCCCTCATAGAGAAAATAAAGGATGATCAAATAAATGAAGTGGAAATTCACAATAGGGTGAAGCTATCAAAAATTGGAAATCCTATGAATTCATGATTGACAATGTTGGATTCATAATATTTGGTTCATGATTATGCGCAACATCTGATACAAAGATAATGAAGTATATTGTGAATGACACACATAACTCAACCTTCTCTATTCACCAAGGGAGCACAAAGATGAATCTAGATCTCTTAGAGAATTATTGGTGGGACAATATGAAGAAGAAGATTTATGAGTATACATCAATGTGATAGGTATGTTAGTAAATGGATGTTGAAAGGAAAATGTATAAGGGGATAACGAAACCGCTAACCATACTAAAATCGATGTAGTAGAATATTACCATAGAATTTGTCACTGGACTTCCAAGGATATCTATGGGAAACAATTCTATATTGGTCATTTTGGATTGTCTTAAAAGGAATCTCACTTTATCGTAATTCGAGAATAATTATCATTTGATCAAATTACATGGAAATATATCAAATAGTTAGTAATGATTCATGTAGCACCATTATCTCTTATATATGATAGAGATATGAGTTTCACCTCAATGTTCAGGAAAATTCACTGACATGTTCTAAGCCCTGAACTGAACTTTAGTACGGCCTATCATCCTCAATCGAATGGTTAATCTGAGAGAACTATTCATACATTGGAATACATGTTGTGAGTCTGTTCTATGGAAATAAATGGAGGGTTGGACTATCATCTTCCACTTGTCGAATTATCTTACAGTAATAGTTTCCACTCTAGTATCAGAATGGCACCAAATAAAGCCCTTTATTGTAAAAGGTGCAGAACAGTGACATTTTGATATAAAGTCAGTGATCAGATGTTTATGGGACCTGAAATGGTCAATGGAGGGTAGAGAAGGTGAAAACTATTCAGTATAAAATTAAGGTACACCAAATTTTAAAGAAGAGATATGCATACAATCATCGACGAGACCTTGAATTCATAGTTAGATACATGGTATTCCTCTAAATATATCTATAGAAGAATGTCGCGAGGTTTCGGAAGAATGTAAAGTTATATCCCAGGTAAATTGGACACTTCAAGATTCTTGATTGTGTTAGAGTTGTGTCCTGTCAACTAAAACATCCACCAACCATGTCTAAAGTACATGATTTATTCCACATACCCTTATTTAGGAAGTACATACCAGATCATTCAAATGTAATATCTTCAGATGTGGTATAGTTGGAGAATGATCTTTCTTATGAGAAGCATCTTGTGAAGATCTTGGATCATAGTGATAAAGTTATATCAAACAAGGTTACTCGCCTGGTCAAAGTACTATGGTGTAACTATAAGTATGAAGAGGCAACATGATACTTTGAGTATGCAGTGAAGGAAAAGTACCCACATATGGTTACAACTTAGAATGTAAAACAAAATTTTGAGGGTGAAATTTCATAAGGATATAATAATGTAATAACCCAATGTGTTATCCATGAAATACCCTACAAATAATTATGTCTTATATTATAATACAATAATATTAAATATATAACAAAATAAAAACCATATAAAGGAAGAATGAGTGAAACAAAAGGTATCGCTAGAAGTGAAGGAGCGTATATCGATGAAATAGTAGCTTGACCATTGAAATAATAGTGTGACACTTATGAATAGTAAACCAACCAATTTAATAGTAGAATTACTAATTTAATTATAAAGGACAGTTCTCCATATTTTAAGTGACAATATGATATAATTATAACATAGTGTAAGTAAATATTTTAAAAATTATTAATTTAGTGTGGGTATTTATTTTATTCTAGTTTATTTAATTACAATTTAATAATTAATTTATTAATTTGAAAAGAATATTTCCATAAAATTTATTCATAACTATTTAATTTTATGACTTATGATTATAATATAATTTTAAGAGACCTTAATTAATTTTTCAATGTTTAAGAAAAGATGTTTTAATTTTAAAATATATATTTTTTAAGCAAATTATTTTTTTAATTAAAAATTAAATTTATCGTATTTAGAAAATTATTTTAAAAAAATGGTGTTCATTTTTGAATTCTAAATGTTGAAAAATTGTTGGGGTTATTTTTAAAGATTTTTCTCAAATACATGAATTTTTGGTGAATAGTAAAATATGATAATTTCAGATAAAGGCTAAATAATTGAATTTATGCATAATTCTTTAGTCATGCATGATGTAAATGTCCTTTGGTTCAAACTCACATACTCGCTTTACATTTTTTGGATTCAATAATCAAGAAAACTCATATTCTTGAGAAAAAATATTAAACTAATTATCAAAATAATGGGACACCCCTCCTCTCCACCACTATAAATACCACCCCTCTATACCTCCTCTCCTCACACATCTCAAGCCTTGTACCTAGTTAAATGTCAACTAAAATATCTCTTTAATATACTCTACCACATCTATCAGCCCTTTTTCTCTTCAAAATACCAAATCTTATTCCCTAAATATGTTCTACTCGAAGTTATATTCAATTGGTAAATTCCACATTTCATTTTTTTTCAAGTTCCATTTATTCATTTTCCTTCATAACATCCTTTAATACAAATGTTATGATAAATTGAGTACCATATAAATACTTAAATGATTTTTATTATAATGGAATAATTGATCATCATCTCTTATTTCTTCTTCTTTTATAATAGAAACAAAAACACCATCTAAGATTTGTTAATGTATCACATTCAAGGACGACAAGTTTTCAATTTCTATTATCATCTTCAATTTTGTTCATTAAACCATTATGTTGGTATAAAGATACTATAATATATATTATATCTAATGTATGTTTATGGAATCTTTTATACACAAGATATTATTTTATAAAGCAAAATGTGTTCATTGTGATCAAAACCCACCAATGAACCAAAACAGTTATCATTAATGTTTATATAATGAGTCACCTTCACTCAAAATAAAAAAATGAATTTTATAACCATGTAACCTTATAGATTTTAACTAATAATATAAAGCTTAAATTCAGGAAAACCATTCTCATCTTACACGTTTTTCCTTACATGTATATAAGTTAACCAATCATGAAAACAAAAGAAACAAACACTCTCAAAAAATTAAATTGAACATCTTAACCCATAACAAATGTCACGAATGAAATTAATAAGGATACAATAAGCAAATTAAAGGAATAATTGATTATAAAAATATTAATTAATGAATTTAATTTGGTTATCCATGATATTAATATCAAGTGAAGGACACCATCAAACTTAAGGTGAGGGATTCTACCTGAATTTCAATTTCTTCTTTGTGTTACTCTATCTTTCTTTTTAACCAAATTATGTTATGTGTTTGTGTTTATTTAAATATTCTAAATGATTGTTTAGTGATAAAAACTCATTTATCAAGGTCAATTAATCATTATATTTCATTGATATTCAGGTTTTTAAGTGGTTCCATCCTCAATACTTATCGACAACCAAACCCATTTAACACAACTTCCTAAATTCTTACCCAATTTCAAGTGACATCTATAATCATTTAGAAGACTCCATTATTTTTATAAAAAAACTATTTTTATTATTAAATCATTATATTTTCACTTATTGCTTTTTTTAAAAGATAATTACCTTTTTTCCTTTATGTGATCTTTGATATTTTCTTTAAACAACACTAAACTATTTTAATTCTAAAGATTCTTAAATACTATTTTTGAATGTCATGAATTAAAATTTTCATCACTTATCATGATATATGACTACTATATCATATCAATGTCCATGGATTATCTAATTATTTTCCTTCATGGACACTTTTATGATACCCCCATTTGGAATTCTTTATAACATGAATAAGATACCCAATTCTTTCCACAAGTAACCCTTATTTTTATTTATGATTGATTATGTATGATTATATATGTGGAAATACTATTAAAAACATGTTATGATGGGTGTTCCAAGATAGTTATCTAGTGTATTTTGTAATTTTTTGTCTTATGAGATGTTATGTGCAATGGTCTTGGCGGTTTTCCTTGACGCGTAGTACAATGTGAAATGATCTTGGTGGTTAACTATGGCTTCTATTACCCTATGTGAAAAGTACCTTGAATCATGATAAAGTCATGTTTTATGTTTTTTCAACGTTACTATAAATACATGTTTATATGATCCCATGATTATATGTAATGATTCCATTTGTTCCATGCCTTTTTATGTCATTATTTCATAACTTCTCTCCCCTATGATAAGGCTTTATTCTTATGTATATTCCCCTATTGGTATTTTCAGCTCATTCCTCTATTCATGTTATCCACAGGTTATCCTATGAATATGTATGAGCACAATGGAAAATAGGAGATCATTATGAATATTAAATAATGAAATGGTTTATTTAGTCCCATGTTTTTAATTTTATGTACCTAGTATTCCAATACACTAGATATTAGGATCCCTGGATTGTAATATGATGCATTATTATGATTAAAATTGTGTAATGATATGTGTAAAATGATAGGGTTTCTATAAAATAGAATCATTTTTGTATTGGTTATCCCCCAAGATAGTGGAAGAGGTATGAAGTTTCCTTGGCCCTTTACACTATAACAAGAGTATTATAGATAATTTATATTAGGTTTCTACTCCATTAGCAGTAATGACTAGAAAGAATTAGGGATTCTTATGAACAGATAAGTTTCATATAGCTCTTCAATATCTGAAATAGAAGATAGTTAGTGCTCCAGTTCTTTTTCTTCTAGTAAAAAGAATTTAGTTTGAGGATTTCTATGATGCTTTGAATCTTGGGTTAGGTTCTGTTCTGGTGCATTAGAGATCATTCATTTCTTATGGGTCTTGGATGTTACGTCCCCATGATCATAAATATTCAACCAATGATGTATATTTGTTGGATGTGTTGTTGTCCATAATGCTGTGGAGACATTACCTCATCAACAATCATTTTCTAGTCTTCATTAATCATAAGAGTCAAAGGTATAGTTTCTACCAACATTACTGAACTAACATCAGTGTCAGTGGATTGTGTTCATATAGTATTATGACTTATATATTGTGTTTAAATTTGTAATGGAAAATGTTTTAGCTAATTTACAAAGAAGGAAGTCCCCCAGTGATGCAGTGCGTGAATCTAGCAATTCATAGATAGTGATAAAAGAACAATCATCATTGCATCAAGATATTGGAGAATTTAGGTGAATGGTTTTTCTTTTCCAGATGGTAGTGTAATAATCTATGGTGTAGTAGGTGGAGGAATCCCTATAAGATTATATTTATGTGGAGTTCTAGAGAGACCATGTTATTTATGGAAAGGCCCCTGATGATTGGTCTAAAGATGAATAACACTGAGTGTTGATTTAGGAAAGTATTTTTGTTCCCTTGGAGAAGTGTGAGGTGGTTATCTAAGAGTTCCATGTTTCACAGTAGGTGGTACATTATAGTGTGAAAAATATGTACCAATAATTGAGAGGTCGGTTTTGGTGGTTTGGGTTGTAGCGTGCACTTGCAAACTTTGTGTCTTAGTTTTTGGTGTTCTTGAATGTGAAGGTCGAGCACTGTGTTCCTAGTTGTTGTCTCCATACATTAGATGTTCCCTACTGGAAGTGGGAATACACATAGTGATGAACTTTGTTACAATTTTACCTTGATCTCAAGGAGGATATGACACTATATGAGTGGTAGTGGATTGTATGGAAAAAATATCCAACTTTATAGAGATTAAGGAGTCGAGTCCAGTAGAGGTTTTGTAGAGGTAGTATCTAGAAAAGGAAGTGAGACACTACAAAGTCTCAAGGATGATCATTTTATATCATGATACTTGTTTTACCACCATGGTTTGGTGACATAACCAACATGAATTTGGTTCTTCAATATTCCTAAGCACATCTTGTTATTTCCAAATGAACGTTCAGAGAGAGCGGACCATCCAAAATATTAAAGTCAAGAGAAAATTTTGTGTCCTTGATTTAGAGGTTTGTGGATAATGCACCTAAAATTGGAAGAGTTGTCATAAAACAATCATTTTCACTCTACCATTATTATGGTTCTATTTGAAGCATTGTATGATAGACCTTGTTGTTCCCCATTTTGTTGGACTCGGGTTAGATAGTCAGCAATTCCCGATCCAGAACGGATACAGAATATGGAATTGATGGTTCTGGTGATTCATGGGAAGATAAAGGAAGTGAATAATCACCTGAAATGCTATTCTAATCATTGGATGAGGCCTCTAGAGTTTAGTGGTGGGAATCATGTGTGTTTTAAATTGACTCCCCATAATGGACAACAAAGGTTTGGTTGTGGGATTACGCATTCTCCGCAGTTTTTTAGGCCTTCCCAGGTGTCTTCTTCTGTTGGAGACATGGAGTATCATATAGTGCTTCCCCCATAGATGAGTCAAGTACATGATGTTTTTTCACTTGTCTTGGCTCATTTTTTATATTCATGATGACTCTCACATCATCAATTAGACTGAGATCGATGTTGAAAATAATTTGAACATAAAAGAGTAGCCTATAGAGCTCCAAGACAACTAGAAAAAGTTATTTTCTATGTGTGTGATCCCATTGATTCTTGTCTTCTGGTGGCACCGTGGAATATAAGAGAGTACTTAGGAATGTGAGTAGTATATAAGAACTCAGTACCCTAATCTTTTTCATCATTATATTTTATCTTGTAATCTTGTTTGTTTTGTGTTTGTAGACCTTTTTGGTTGTGAAACGAATTTTTCTTGTTTCATGTTGTTAATTGCTCTATTTTGAGAGGTATCTCCCCTAGAAGAGTTTTATGGAGTTAAATTTGGTTTTTGTGTGTTTTTCTCTTATTCCTCTAGTGAGGTGGTTGAGCTCCTATAGTGCCGAGAAACTTGAGAGGTATCTCAGGGGTGACTATTCGGATGACCCCATTTTTAGTTTCCCCTCTGGGATTGTTTTGGATTCATGAGGATGGTAATTATTTAAAGTTATCTAACATTAGTGCTCAGATGCATGTGGATTGACCATTTTCATGTTTACAAGGATTTAGAAGCTTAATGGAGGAACATATGAAGTTTAAAGGAGTTTCGGTGCTTAGAATTTGGAGTAGGAAAATTCCATGGTGTTAAAGTGAGTTTAACGCAGTGTTGAAAAAATTCATTACATGAATGTGGGATTCACATTTTGTAATGTTTTGGGGATGGAAAAATTTAATAAAAACTAAAGGTGAACGTTTTTTCAAAGTAAACTGACATTAAATAATTACACAACATGAAATGGGATTAAATTTTATATAATCACCTAATATTGTAATGTTTTAAGGGGGTTTTCAGCCATGCTTGTTGTCAGCCCCTATGTTTGTAGCTTCCCTCCCTCCCATCCTAAGAAACTATATAGTGCCAACATTGGAATTTTGGATATCCCTTTGATGAGTATCAATACTTAGGTTTCCATATTCGTTCTATGGTGAATTGTGTCAATCCAAGGTGTATTTTTCATTTTTTCCATCAGTTTCGACTAATTTGGTCTTGTTTCCCCCCATTTTTCTTACCATTATATGGAATTTTTTCTACGATGATTCAAATGGTGTTTACCTCGATTAATGTTGGTATGATTTTGTTGTCTAATCCTCGGATGGATATAGATATTGAGGGATAGGTGATCGGAGATCCATTTCATGGTATGTTCTCATGTGAAAAACATTGAAAGCCTTCTTAGGTTGTTATTCATTGCTTCACTGTTTATTTATGTGAAATTATAGAGTTAGCATGATTTATCCCATTTTATCATAAATAAATTTAGCATGTAATTACTTGAACCGGATTAATGAATTTGTATTGATCACTAGTGGATGTTGTTTTTATGTCATGATAACGGTTTGCCTCTTGATTTTTTTAATAGTTTTATATCTATGCCTTTCCTGTATTTTAAAGTTGTTCTTGATAGAAATTGGTATATAATATAAAGTGATAATAAATTAATTATTTATTGGATAAAGGATTAAAGTGGTGTGTTTAATAAACCAAGTTTTTTTTGTAAATTTGATGATAATCAAATTGATTCAAGATTGCATTTTAGTGGAATTTGTTAATGAGCCTAAAGCATATTGATTGTTGAAAACAAAAAAAATTAATGTCATGTTAAATTAATTGTTAAATTAATTTTTTATAGCTTGGGGTAACTTGTTTCTTAGTTTTCCAATAGTTGTAACCACTGATAATGAATTTGTTAATTATATATTGAATAAGAATATGTTGTGTGATAAAAGATATTGACTTTTTAAGGATTGAGTTTCCCTCTTTCTTGTAAAGAACAAGTGCCTTGTGTTTTAGAGTCATGAGAGATCATTGTGTGGGAAGGATAAATGCCTTACTTTGGTGGTGAATAGATAATTATTATGGGTTTCCTATTGCTTTTGATGTGACCTGAGCTAAGGATTTCTGATACTCGAGGTTTGTTGTTATATGTGTGGCAGGGATCCCCAGATGTGATGTGAGACTGGGATGGCTAATCTTAGAGGGTTGTTCTGGTATGAGGGGTGGCGAGGCCTAATGTTTGTGGTATTAGATGATGCCTAGAGTGGTGAGATGAATCATTATATGCATGCTGATGTTGGGGAGGTGATCGGAGATGATGGAACAGGTTAATGATGGGCTTACACATTATTATGAAAGATGGATGTTTGTTTGAACTAGTTGATTGGATGAATTTCATGTTGTTTTTATCTTATTTTATTTCTCCACTGCTTGAGGCATATGGTTTTGGTTACTCTCCTTCCAAGAGAGGAAAACACGTGTGGGGTATTCCACATTTATTTTGTGTTTAGATTCTTGTGTTTGGATGAGTCTTTTCTTTTATAAATGGTGGAAACGACTCGATGGGTAGTTCATATACTCATTTTGTTGAACCCCTTGTGTTTGGTAGCATATAATGTTTTCATAGAATACCTTGTAATATGGAAAGTAACATTGATAATAAATGAATAAATTTTAAACCCATAAAGTCAAATATTTCATGGATGTACTACTGAGGTTGTAATTCTAATAATCTATGGTCTTATTCTTCATACAAGTAGTGGCCATGGATCTTCATTTGGATGCTAATGTAATGTAATTTAGGAACTTTTAATAGTTAATTATTGGTTAAACAATTAATTAATGTACAGTGCCAATGAGGAAAAGGAATAAGATAACTTAATGCGTCTCTTTAAATGGTTGGGTGAATATAGGGTATTTGGTCTCTACAGTGGTAGCAGGGAGTCTAATATATGTTAGGATCATTTGTGTATCAGACTAGTATATTTCTATAGTATGGATCTAAGCTATATTATGTCATTTACTTTTTTTTTTCTATACACAACTACACTCAGTCAGAAAGGGCAACTAGTACCGCAAATATTTTGATACCTATGTGTCTTTCACCCAACCTCCCAATGGTAGGATGGATGGCTGACTTCCCCCTTTGGCTCTACTCTATTCTCTTGGCAGTTACTTATGCCGATGTTAATAGTGGTTAGGTTTCCCTATATATTTGTGTAAACGGATGTAAAGGATTGAGGTTATTTCAAACACATATATTCTAGATATAGTTTCCTAAGGCCTACAATAGGTATAATGTGTATAGGCAGTGATGGCTTGAAGATCCTCACTTAGTGTATTAGCTGTGATGTCTTGAGGTATTATATTTCACGTATGATTCATGTTATATGAGACGTGGTGTCTCCGGGAAATTACCGTGTTACTTTTGGTTACATGGATGTGATGATACGTTTCATGATGTACATGTTGTGGTGCTTCTCATAGGTGTTTTTCAGATAGCATTTTTGGAGAGGGATGATTAGGATGTGAAACATTGGGGTAGAGTTGCAAACCAACGGGGAGGCGGTTGAAGGGTACCCTTGATCTTTTTAATTATATTATATGCTCTTGTATATGATACTTGGTAAGAGTAACCATGGTGTGGTTGTGAACTTAGTATACCGGTTAAGGTGACAAGTTGGTTTCACATGTTATTCAAAGTGCATAAGAATTCTTTCTCTACATTTTGCACAATAGGCACCATGGAGGATTTAACTGAGTATACTTTTATAATCACCCTAAGTATATATAAATAGTTTTTTTAGGTCATTTGGAGAAATTCAGAGACCGGGCTGGTTACTTTTCTCTTTTGGTCATAGGATCTATTTGGGATTTATGGTTGTTACTATATTTAATTTCGTTTTGTACTTGATGTTTTCCATTCTATTTCTTGTTGTTTTTTATTAACATTATATTTGGGTACTTGGGTTTTCTCTCTTATATTGTAAATTTTGAAGGAGTTGGTTGAGTTATTTCTTATATCTATCTTCTTTATTTTATTCTCTTATAGGGTAATGTCTCCCATTTAGGTTGTTATTTTGCCCTTGTTCTAGGTCTCCAACCCAGGGCCTACTAGAGGTGAGAATCGGGGGTCACTATCTCTCTTCTCCCATTTCCTGCACAGGAGGGGTACATCCTGTGGGAAAGGGGTAGTGACATTAATAATATCAATATAACACTAATGATTTGATAAAAAAATTTTAACGCATCCAAAAATTATAATTTAATATTGATAAATTTTTTATTACATTAGTTATCTCAAATTATTTTATTTAAATATTTTTATTTTCCTTTATTAAATTTTGGAATTAATTGATTTATTATTGCATCAACATTGTATAATAATTTTAGGTAATCATTTATTCACTAAAAAATAAAAATAAATTACCATAATAAAAATAAATTACTTGTTTATAATATAACACTTTATATTAATTAATTTTCTATATTTACTCAAATCCTTGTCAAGAAAACTTGTGTAATTTGTTAATTTAATTTTTCTACCATTGTGCAAGAATTGAATAAGCATTTGAATAAGAATCTAGTAATAAAACTACATAATTAAAAAAAATCAGCCAAGATATGTATTTATACATAAAGTTTTATTAACAATTTTTGAAAAGACATGTTACCTCCAAATAATTATCTATAAGGCACCGAATTTGAATTTTCCAATGCAGCACAAGCCCTGCATCGATACTCAAAATTATTTTCATATTTATCATAAAATAAATTATTTTTTACATTTTATGAATTTATTTTGTATGATATATTTACTATATTTTCATACATGAGTCTTTCCGTATGTTTATTAAATTTTTATGTCATAGATATGTTTTCACTATATATAAAAAGATACTTTAGTTCATAAAAAATTGTTACTTTTCTATTCACATAAAAATTAACTTCGTTAAAAAACATGAAAAAACATTTTAGGATCGATTTGAAATTCATAATACAAAAAATGCATTGAATTTATTCAAATTAAATTACCATATATTACATAAATTACATTTATTAGTAATCAATAAAAAACATTGAAAAACAGTTTTTATAGAAAATGTGTTTTAATCCCAGAAATAAAATTATAAAAAATTATGGTAGAAAGATGAATCAAGTGTAATTAATTTTATTATATCTAACTAAATAAAAATTATATTAAATTAATATCATATTCATTTCACAATACGGCTAGATTAATGAAATAATATTAAATTTTGTTTAAAAAATTAAAAAAAAATTATATTCATGATCCACAAAAAATCAATCTTTTTATCAAATTATCGAAAAACATCATTAGTTAATTTTTACATGTTGTCAAAAATAATAAAATTAATTTTTTCAATTATATTATATAATGTTTCAATAAATTAGATATAATGGTAACTTATTAAAAAAAATAAGAAAATCCATTTTTGAATAAAATTAATTCCAAAAGAATAAAATGAAATTACCAAAAATAAAATGATTTTAGAAAATAATTAATTAATGAATTTCTAATTAGTATTACCATTATATATTTATTTATTCAGTTAATACTATTCATTCCTAAAAATTTAATGGTTATGTTACCAGAGTCACATTTAAAGGATAATATTTTATTTTTCATCTAATTCAGCATTGTGAATCTTATACTCTATCAGAAATAGTAAACTCTTTAAAAAACTCATGATATCATGTTCTCCTCTCTATGTACACTTAAATAAATTACATTCTTTTAATTTGAAATTGATCTTAACAACTAGGGTTTGATTGTCCATATACCTTTTTTGAAATCCCACATTTAATGATGTGTCAATAATAAATCCACCTGATAAAAATAAAGGGAAGTATTATGGTCTTCTAGAATAACACATCACTTTTTTCAAAATAAAATAAACTTATTTAAAAGTGAAAAAATGGATACATGGGGAAAAAATTACCTCTAAAGTAATGATATAGACTGATAGAGAACTTGGTTATGTGAAATTTAACCATCACAAAATAATAAATATGTTATGATTTAGAAGGATATATATTTCTCTATAAGAAAATTAAATTAATAATGTTTTAGTTTCAAAATAAATTTCTGTAACATGGGGAATTATTTTCCTACAAAAACTATGAACATAAATAAATCTACTTACTTTAAAATCATATTTTAATCCATTAATAAATTTCCACCACAATATCATCTTTTTCTCTAAATTATTAGTATTCAAGATGAATTTTTCATTCCTAATACATTAGAATCAACTTCTTCAGATCAAAAAAATTCACCATAGAGAAAACTTATGTTCCTCCTATATTTAGGCAACAACCAATACTAAAATTCCCAACAGAACGTATGATTAATCCAAAAGTTAATAATCCTTTAAATGAGGAAAAATTACTTCTAATATCCAAAATTCAATTAAAATATATAAAATTCAACAAATAACATTCAATAAATAACTATCCTCAAAATTACTCAAAATATTTTATACTCAAACTAAAACCCAAAAATGGGAATTATTTCATCATATAGTCTTCCATGAAAAATATTTTCTTTTTCAATTAAAATATAAAGTCCCTAAATATAAAATATCCAATATATTCCAACCACTTCCATAAATAACTTTAATCACCATAGACACACAATAAAAAAATATATGTCTCAAAAATACAATTCATCCGTTATTCCTTAAATAAGATTCCACAACATTCTATTTAACAGAACATGTATCATTCCCAAAATAGTTATTGTACTTCAAAATCACATTAATCACATAATAAAAAATAATTTTCAATCATATAGTCATCTATACGATAAGACATAGATTCCCAAATTAAATTAACTTTTATTTTTCAGATTTTTTAAATAATGAAATGAAATGTCAAACTAACCAAAACATCATTTAGGCCAATGGTAGGAGTTGTACCATTATATCTCATCGGTGGTGGGTTAAAACATCATGGCCATTCCGGATACAATGGTTTGTCACCCTAATTATGGGTTATTAATTTTTTAAAATTATAATCTTAATTACATTACCATAAATTTGAGAAACAACTCCAAAATATCAATAATATTTTCAATATCCAATAAATTTTTTAAAGTCATATGTTATGTTATACCTTTCATTTTGCATTCAGAAATTAAAATAGACCAAACATACCTCAAGAATAAATATCATATAATCCCTAATGTTTATATATAACATTAAAAATTAGGTCCACAAAATTTAAATACAATCTTCCTCAAATTATACTTCATGTTAATTATAAGGGTTATATATATCTATCCCAAAATATCATTCCCTCCTATGTTTCCCTCACTTCATATAAGGAAAGGGGTGTCTAATAATTTTAACATAAGGTAAATAATAAACTTTTATACCCATGATTGTATGAATAACTATTAAAATTACTTCTCATGAAAACATCCTAATCTCCAAAGTTGTCTTGATCAACATCGGATACCAACAATAACATCCAAGAACTCACACTTCCAAATATATTGTAAAAAAATAATTTTATTATTTTTTACAAAAATATACATGAATCAAATTCTAGAATTGAAAAATTGAATAATCAAAGAAAATATTCAATAATTTTCTTACTGAAGGACCTTTTAGGTTTAGAGTTTTAAATAATTATTTCAAATACATTCATATATAAAAAATTAAACAATTGGTTCATAAAAATCAATATAATTTTCCAAAATTAATTCATTTATAGAAATTTTGTATATCAAAAACTAATTAATACATTTCATTTTAACTCATGAAAAGGAAACAAAATAAAGGGTGAATAAAATTCTTGGTAAGGGTAAGTAATATAGGAATCAATTTTTACATAAGCATAATAAGAGGTAGGGGAAAAATAACATGAAATTAACAATTGAAAACTACAATATTCATATCATAGATCATAATATTTTATATTTTAATAAATCAAGGATGTTCATTAGATATGAAACATTATAGAATATGAGCCGTGAGAGCATATCATTGGCATATATAATTGAATTTTTTATTATTAATAAGTATATAAAATAAATTTTTAATAGTCCGGGATCTTTTCCTAGACTATCATTGTAGAATAGTTTTTCACCCAAAACCATTATACTAGTCATGGTTCACTTCCAATAATATCATATTTGACAATGTCTGTTACTGTACTATGATCACTCTCCATTATAGTCCTACTTATCTGATGAGATATCAATATTTACCAAATTCATTGGGGGGAGATATACGTCCAACCCATTAAAAACTACAAATCATACAAATTTGGGTCATAAGTTCATTAATTACTCATAATATTATAACACATGAATATTAAAGGTTTTTGAAAACAAATAATCATAACATATCCCATATAAAATAAATGGGTTTCATAAACATTTCATCAAAATAGAACACATGGAGAAGAAATGGGTTTTATAAATATTTAATATTTTCATCATAAACACAATCTACAAAAATAAATAATAAATATAGTATCCTTGGATAATGTACAAAATAATGTAAAATTGTCATCAAATAATTTCATCTAATATATAAAATTATTTGGAAATCTGCATGTAATAATACTTTCAGAAAATAACCCTTCCACATTGATTTTTTTTGTTGTGCATTTATAAAGGGAAAATTTTTCTTTGAATATAACCTTTTAAAATTTTAATTTAATTATAAACTCATTTATTCATCTTGACAATATGGAATTCGATTCATGTCATGTATGTTCAAAACATTTCATTCACACTTTATGTAAGAACATTCACAAGTATCCTCATTTAGAATATGACGAAAACATTCATTTCAAACGATTTCATAAAAAATAAAACATGTGTAAAAATTATTTTAAAAAATATTTTTATAATCAAAAAATAAATTGAAATTTATTTTATAAAACATTGATATGGGGGATAAATATTCCCTTAATGAGACGTAAACATAAATAATAGAATAAACTGATGATATTATAAAATTAAACCCTTAATGCTTCCAAATTTATTTAATAATAAGCCACATGAAAGAAATAAAATTAGGTGGAAATTAAAATATCATTATTATCCCAAGAATAATCTTAAAATAAACTAATGGGTATTGTATACAATGCATAAAAAAACACATTTTGAATATGGTAGGTGTCTCATATAAAATAAAAATGAGATAAAAATATCTTACCATTAGTCTGACTTATCATGTACACTCCATATAAACTTTTTTTAATTATTTAATTTCATAAAAACATTTTTAATGTTTATTATTCATTTTATTACACATTTTAAAAATTTATAACAATTTATTGATCATTTACGTTTACATCGGATGATTTAGCGATATTTGGTGAATATTTAAAAAATAAATTCGATAGGTTGACTATGGTCAAAGATGTAATTATTAAATAATCTATATGATAATATTAATGAAAAAATATAATTTTTATACATGAATTATACTTTTTAATCCCAATATATGGTTATTAAAATTAACAATATTACAATCTGGGAAATCGTAGGTCGTACGTATGCATGAGTAACCTTTCCATTTTTAAATGATCATTACGGAAAAAGGTAAGTATTTTTTTTATATCTATATAATGTTAATAATATTATATATTTCATATTAATATCTTAAATATGGATAAATTTATCATCCATGTGATGTGGTGATGAAAAATGAATCGCATCACCCCATGAAGGTGGCAGTCCATACATACGCACGAATGACGTTATCCTTTTTCAGTTCATGAAAAAATAACAAGGCCAATGATATATTATTTTTTAGAATGAAAAATAAATCATTAATATCATATATTAACATCAATTGCATAATTATAACTATTTTTATGAAATGATGACAAAAAATGAATTACATAGGTTCATGAGGCATTTTTCGCATACACATGATTCATGGTTTCATTTTCCATTTGATAGAAGATGAGATCGATAGGGGTAATTAAATTAAAATAATAACATATAAATATATGTGTTAAATTGATATTATTATTTTATTATGGTTGAATATTATTCGAGTGATGTGGAATAATAAATATAATAGAAACAGTTGATTAAAAATCTCATATCTTCTTCAAACAACCATATTTTTGTATCACTTTAAGAACACTAAGGTTGGTATTTTTCATAACCCAATACCTATATAATAAGATTATAAATTCTATAATGATATTTTTCCTTGTATATTTCTAACATATAATATTTGTATGGTTCATTTAATGATAAGAATCGGTTCTCGTTTAAGAGAGAGAAGGGCCACTCTTAGAATTTCAAAAAAATATTAAATTAATATAAATGAAATTTTAATTACAAAATTTATTCATACTCTTATATTTAAAACATAGAGTTATTATGGTCAAAATAATATAATCAAATAATTCATTTACAATTCTTGGTTATATTGTTTCCCTTATCATTTATTTTTATCTCCTCATTAATCCTTTTAAAACGTACCATAACAGCAAACATTTTTACACTTTGAGGGTTATTATATTTATGATAAATCGAAACAAATCTGATAAATGTATCATGATTGAAATTATTAACAATATAATTATAATTTTTCCAAATCTAATTTTTTTATGAATTTATATCATTTAATACAATATTGTGTTGTTTAAGATTTAAATAATGTCAATTTTTAGAACTATCAATTACATTGACTTTAATAATATCCAGATAACACATAGAGCACCAACCAATTATTTAAAAAAAACTATAGAATATCAGAGTCATTGATAAAATTATTTTATTATATTATTTATCTCAAACTATATAATTTTTTATATTTTTAATATCATTTATTTGATTTTTCTACAAATTGAATAATTACTGCATTAGTGTGGTGCAAGCATTTACCGTAATATTATTCACTAAAATTGAAAAATAAAATAACGACATAAAAATTAAAAAATTAGGCTCATACTAATCCTTTATATTCATTAATTATGTATATTTTCTCATATCCATGTTGAGATAGTTTATTTAATTTGTTATTTTGACTTTTTTAGCATGGTGCAAACATTGCAAAATCATTTCGACAATATTCTTTTTCATAACTCAAAAACTAAAAACAATCAGTCTATATATTCATTTATAAATAATATATAGCAAAATAATTCAACAAAGTACATTTTAACTATAAATTTTATCTATATGTTACCAAATATGACTTTTCCAATGTGGCTCAGGCACTACATCGATATTGAAAATGTTTTTCATATTTACAATGAAAAGAATTATAATTAACATGTTATAAATTATGAATTTCTGATATATTTATTATATTATCATAAATTATTATTTACATAAGTTTATTAAATTTTTAAATCATATTTCTAATTTGATGATATCAAGAAATATATCGTAGTTCATAAAAAATGTGTTCTTGCTATTCTCTAAAAAGTCAACTTCTTCAAAAAAGTACCAAATATTTCTCCAAGGAAAAAATTAATTTTATAAATATAAAACATTATTCTAATTAATGAAAATAAATTACCAAAAGTGTCATAAATTAATTTTATTAAATATTAATAAAACATTGTGAAATTTTTTATAAAGAAAATATATTTTAGGCCAAAAAAAACTTATACAAAATTAGGGAATAATGATAAATCAAGTGTAATTATTTATATTATATATACCTTAATAATAATTATCTTACATTAAGATCAAATTCATGTAATTATAGAATTTTTTTATTAAAATAAATAAAAAAATATTATAAATTGTATTGAAAATGGTATTTCAACTATTCTTTAAAAAATAAATTTTCTCATAGAATTATCAAAAATTCACATTAAGATAATTTTTACAAACTGGAAATAAAAAATATACTAAATTTTTAAAATATATTTTACAAAATTTCAAGATATTAATTATAACATTCACTCATTATGACCAATAAAACCCATTTTTGAAGAAAATGTAATTTGGCAGTATGGAATGAGTTTTCTAAAAATAAAAATCTTATTTAAAGTAATATATTAATGAAATTCTAATGAGTATAATGATTATATATTTTAAAATTTCGTTAATACTTTTCATTCCTACAAAATTAACTATTATGTTTTAATGGTCACATTAAAATAATAATATTTCAATGTTCATTTGAGCATGGTGTTGTGAATCATGTACACTATTGAATAGATTATTTCCATTTAAAATCATAGGATATTGCACTTTAACATATTGAAATATAATGGTTAAATATCACCTAGTATGTGTCCAAATTTATCCTACCTCGATATAAGAAACTTCAATCATTAGATCCATGATCAAATCCAAGAAATTAAATGAAAAATGAGGATGAAGAGCATGTTATTTTTATGCTAGGAAATGGCGGTTAACCATAATGGAAGATCACATGCAGTTTTACAGCCACTATTCAATAACTATAGATTTATTTTAGCATCATCCTTTTTTAATTCCTTCTCACAGAACCCATATGTTACTAGTTATTGGTAAATTATTCATTGAACACATCAATGAATCCATGAAAATTCAATAATTAACCAATCTCATTGAATTCTAGATTATAAAATCTTGTAGGAGAATATCTTTATATAGTTGGATCAAATAACAAAATAATTTTCAAAACTAATGATTTAGAAAAAAATCATCAAATAATTATTTTAATATAGTCATATCGTAGACTAAGACACACATCATATGCATGTTTCTGGTTATGATATAGGATAAATCTTTTAATATGTCATTCCATTTAAGTTAATTTCCTACAGTTTATTCTTTTTATAATGTGAGTCACATTATAAAATCATTATTAAGTTTATACTAATCCATTAATGGGTCTTTTATATCCATCCATGAAGGGGGTAGTAGTTTTATTATAACATCATCCACATATGAGGTTAAAATTAGCCATAATGGATGAAGTGTTTTAACAAATGAAAATAATGTATTAAAGAATTAAATGATGATATAATTAAAATTAAAATATAATTATATTCTTAATTATATGATTAAGGTCTTGATTCTTATACTTAGAAATATTATGGGGAAGAAATAAGAAAAATTAATTTAATGATATAGTAAATATAAATTATACATTATCACTTTGAAGATACTCCATTACACTACACTGTAGGCCATCTTATATTAGTATTTTAGTGAGACCATAAAATATAAGAATTGATAATAGAGTTCAAGAGATATTTAGGTGATGTTTGGTTAAGAAAAGTTCTATTTGAATGTGAAGACAAATGGGTTCAAGACGGGAGGAGAGAAGTGTTTTAGTACAAAATATTATATCATAAAATATTAATCAAAATTTTGATCCAATGGTAATGTAAATATTATTTAATAGATTTTAGGACATTAAAATATTCTTGTTTCATTTTAAAACCACAAAAATAGATTCATTTAAACAACTACAAAATTTGATACGTGTATGTTATTTTACTATTCCCATTCGAATATTATTATTTACGAAAAAAATCTTCACCCTAAATAAAATTCAATGTGTTGATTCATGGAGATATATTAGTTTTATAAAAATATATATATAAATATGTGAAATTTATTTTGAAATTGAAGTCCATATTTATTAAAAAATGATGACTTTTTTATCTTTATTAAATTTCATGGGCCTGGGAAATATAACAGAAGATTTGATAGAATTATTCTATTATTTATATACAATAACAAGAATTGTTTTAAAAAAATTATTACAATAGATGACTACTTCAAATTTTAAAATTTAATAGAAAAACGTTTCTTAAGAAAAAAATATACAATTCTCTTAAAAAATATTATTGTTGTCTCTTTGTTTCATTTATTTATTTTATTATATTTAAGACTTTTATTTGATTTTATTTTTATATAAATTCCTTATATTTTTATTTCATAAAATTACTAAATATTACGTTAAGAATCAAATAGTCATGTTAGTATTCTAATGGTCATGTTACTACTATAATGATCATACATGTTTTTAACATACGATAAATATATCTTATATCATTAATTTATCATTCACATTTATTACTCTTATGTTTATATTTTTTTTAAAAATATGGATTATATTAATACTGGTTTTTTTATTTTATTAAAGTGTTTCTCATGGATGTGATTATTTAGGGATACCAAAATAACCCATTTTTTCTATTCTGGTTATTTTTGTTCAAGGTCCCATTTTATACTTATAAATTTTATTGGGTACCTTTATCCACTAAAGATTGTGTTTTAAATTTACACTAAAAATTTTTGGTTTCTATTATGTAGTTTAAGTGTTTTATACTATACTATATTACAAAATATAACCCTAATGATTATTTTCAAGGAATATTATATATATATATATATATATCAAATTATGGGTAATTTAATTAAAGGGAATAAAAACATATCAACCAGAAAGAATAAAATAGTAGTCGGGATAGTGAGGAAACTGCATGTCTCTACCAATTTCACAACTACATAATTATTAGAATAGAATCACAAGAACAATTTAAAGCACATAAAAACTCAAAGCATCACTGGTTGCCTACCACAAACAAGTGTGAGGTTCAATTCCTCAAAACCATGTTGAGTATAATTTAAATGGTAGTAACAAAATATAGAAAACGATATGAGATAAATAAAATGGAAAATTAATATTATTAAAATTTATAAATTATTTAAGAGTATATATAAATAAATAATCATAATCAATTGACCAATGATAAATCCTCTACCAAAAACTATGTTATACTAAAATGTAAATATAATAATTTAAGACGTACTCACCATAGTAGGATTTTTTTGTGTTAAATGGGAAAGATTCCTTTACTAGTAACAGACTTCTAGATAAATTATCTTGTGATTAATACAAGTAAAATTGGTGGACATCAAGTAGTCGATTGTAAATGACCATCACACATGTTATGTATTCATGATAATTTTTTCCCAAGTGGTAACTATTTTATTATTCTTTTAAATCCTCCCATAACCTAGGTATTTTAATATTAAATTTATATAATATAACATTGTTTATAAAAGATACTCTAATATATTTATAGTGAATACAACATGATTTTTCGAAGACATAATAGTCTTCTTAGGTTAGAGTAATTTTTGAAAGAGATATTCCTCAAAATTTGTTTCAAAATGTTTTTCACATCTCGTCTCATTTTCCCCCATAGTGTGAATATAGTTTCCATGGTGTGAATATTATTGTATTCTAATTTTTCAAATTATGGAACCTTCTTGTATACTTTGATGACCATTATATAATAATGGTTTTCTATTCTAAGAAAAGGGTAACAATTTTTTATCCGTTATGTCAATAGGAGAACCATCCTATGATGATACGAAAAACATATATTTTAGTAATAAATTATAATTAATCATTGTTTCACCTAATGAAATCACCATTTAGAATAAAAACAATAGATTATATGAGTATGTTATAATTCATGAACTAGAAGTGAAGGATCTTCATAGGTAACCTATAATTAATTTATAAATAGATATATAATTACCTCAAGTTTTTATTCCCTTTAATTGATGATTGGGTTGATTGTTTCTTAATGATCCATATATTTGCTATTGGATAATAGTGTAGAATCCATCTATTATTCATCTAAATCTGTACCCTAACCCTAGAACATCTATATATAATTATTGAATGCTAGGACAACTGATCTTGGTCTCATATATTGTTTGGGGTTGATTACTGTAGAATTGTTTTTGAGAGATGAAGAAATATTAATATTCCATATTTTTTAATTAAGGTAGAAATGTATCACAACACTCTAGATCACTTTATCAGTTTCTAGTGATTGAGAGAGTCTCACTCTATCAATTGTGCACAAACAATTTGGTTTTGTAATGTTGTATGATTAGATATTTATTATGGTGGGTTTAGAGTTTTAAAATGACATAGGAAACCCTTTCCATATTTATCATTATTAATTGAACACTTTTCTAATTATAATAATATAATTATTACGAATTTCTTGAAATGTGGAACACCTTTGTGAATATACAAATAAAAATCATTTACATTATTTCCAATCAGACCATAAAACTTGGTCTTCCTTTCCTCATCTACATTTTCCAATCCTTGAGTAATGACTATTTAATAAATAAATTCCACTGAATTATTCACCTATAAATATAAAAAAAATTATATTTTTCAAGAACGAAAATATATTTTTTATTTGCTTTTTACACTCTTATTATTTATAATAACTTGTCATTAAATTATGTTGATCAACCAAACCAATATAAATATTATTTATTTTAACCTGTTAAATCCCTTTTTACAATTTAACTGAGATTGTGTATGGAAAAAGTTTCTGATCCTATATGCCTATTTCTCAATGGAATGAGGTGTGATTTCCTATATTCTAAGGTTAGTGCCTTAAAATTCATCAAGGCATACATAGATAAGGAATTTAAAATCATAATGATGTACAACCTCCAATAAATATTTATCATGTAATATACTCTTCTTATCATAATATATCAAAAAGAGGTATCATGTCAATTATATCAACCTATATACTCTATTTAGCTTTATTTTAGTTTAAATATATTGACTCCCCCATTAGTCACATTGGATAAGGATTCATTTCTAGAATATCCATTTCCATCAAAGGGAATGATATATTAACTTTAATCAAGATTCAAAAGGGTTAAATCCTTTCTTACATTACCCATTAATGTAATATCACTCATGAAACTCCAAATAGGTCCCATTTTACTATGATCATGTGTGATAAATTTTTCATCAATACCACATTGTATGTGACTCATGATAACCATTACTGATAATATTAAAGTCTAAGGATCAATACACACATCGACGGATAAGAACATTCAATAATATATGGAAATTTGGATTTCATATCAATGATTCTATTTTAATAACCTATTATCATGGAGATTAACAAGGGATAAAACCCTGAATATGTGTCTCAATGTATTATGTTCCTCTTACACCTAATGGATTGTAATTTTATGTCCCATCAGACAATATCATCCAACCATAGAACAAGGTTCAAAACAAATTTCATGGAACCTCTTGTTTCTCATAATATTAGGGAACTACTATGAGCTTATAGTGGTGTATACATTCTTAATAAATTTCACATAAAAGGTTCAAATATATAAATAATACTGATGTGATAAAAAAACATTAGTAATGATACAAAATGTTATCAAGTACTTGTAAAGGTGTTTCTAGAGAAATAACTCCTAAAAACACCCACTTTCATTAGAACCAACAGACAATAACTTTCAGTACTCTAGTTCTCACAAGATACTCATGATTCTACCGAGATAAATCCTTCATCAAGGGGTATATCATGTTTTCATCCATTGATACTTTATTCATTGAAACTTCACCTCAATGAAAAAAATCCTTTCAGGTATAATAATTATTTCATATGTACTTTTAACAATGGTGTACCCATGTCTCATTTTAGAGTGACGCTGCTATAGTGTTATCATAGTAAAATATTATAGGATATTTTTTAATAAGTACCACATTGTGCTCTTAAAAAATTTTATGAATCTTGAGTATGTCCTTGGATACCTCAAAAGCTGAAATTCACATACAATCTACAATAGAATTAGTTTTAACTTGCTTCTTTAAACTATTCCTTTTCATACTTTATTTTTTGAGATGAAGTATATATTATTATAGTGACATTAGATAATTATGATCCCTTTTAAAAAAACATATTTATAACACTTGATGACTACTTTTAGATCCCATCTATACCCGAGGAATTTATCCTAAGTATGGCCCAGATACTTAAGGATTGACTTAATTATAGTCCAATGTTGTTCTCCAAGATCTTATTCATATCTACCGACCATTATCAATGAATAGGAAACAAAAACCCCCACACATAACATGGAATACATGATAGATACTATCACAGTTTTCTATGACTTCTTACTCATTCTATCTCTTTCCCATTATCTCTATGACCATATTTCTTTTAAAATATGTATTCCATGTTACTTTATAAATAATATACTCTTGGATTGTTCTATATTTAGAATCTTTTGCATCTAGTCAATTGTTTGACATGAAAAATTCCCAATACCCCTGTTGGAACTATCTCAATTTATATTGACCCCTAGAATGTTGTATTCATTACCTATATCTGTAATAGATAGAAACATGCTCATCCATTCTTTAATATATGTTAAGTGTGTTTTTTCTATTCCAATTAGAAATATGGATTCTACATACACTACTATAAATTGAACCATACTAAAACTAAACCACTTGTAGAAACATGGTTCACATTAATTTTTAATTATATCAAATTAATTTACAACATTATCAAACTAAATGTTCCATGACCATGATTCTTACATTAATCCTTAAATAGATCTCCAAAACTTGATCACATTTTTGTAATTTTAGAGATTCTCAAACCCTATTCGTTAGGTCATATTCACATCCTATTGAATGTTTCTATTAAATAAAGTATTTTTATATCTATTTCATAAATCACATAGTCATAGAAAGATTCTATGAAAAGAATGATTTCAAATGATTTAAACATGAAAACGGAGAAAATGATTATTTGAATTTAATTGCTTGAAAAAATATAAACATTTTTTCCACAATTTTTGTTTATGGTTCATTACATTAACTTCCATTTCCATTATTCTAATTAATATCCAATTACCAAAAATTGGTTTTACATCAACTAGTAGATTGATCAAAACCTAAACTTGGTTTTGATACCTTGTATCCATCCCATAATTAATGGATTCTTTCCATCGGGAATTTTTTAGGATCTCTAATAAATCATTATATAATATACGATCACAAAATTTAACCAATATTGATTCACCATCATTAGTGAATAGAAACCTATATCATTCACTTTTCTTTATTCTCTCTATAACTCATACATCATACTTCTGTTTCAGAAATTATATATTCCTGGGGACCATTGTAATCTGTTTTTCAACTAAATATTTTGTTTCTTGAGTTTCAAATTTGTAAAAGTAAATATTTATCCCACTATACTTATTCAATATGTTCTCCCTCTCAAGATATATTAATTTTTGGTACAACGGTTCCTTTCTTATATGAGGATTTGTAATGATATTATCTACTTGTTTCCTAGGGAGACCTTATAAATATACACTTCATGCCTTTGGGTTATATTTTAATCATGATATAGCATTAACAAAAACCTCAAAACCCATGCATGAACAAGTAAAAATGGTATTATTTCCACTCCATAACTAAAATGGGATATTGTTTGCTGCTTTGGTCAGTACTCATTTTGGTATGTATAATGTTGTCAATAATGTATATCCCCAAAAAATAATGGATGGATTGAATGACACATCATCAACATTACTATATCCAATGATCTAGGTTTCCACCTTTTACTAATAAAATTCTACTATGTTTTATAAGGTGGTTTGAGTTGAGATAAAATCAAATGGTTCCTTTGAATGTTGATAAAATCTTCATTAATATATTCACCATCTTTATCCTATTTATGTTTCATAGTCTTCTTACAAGTATTATAATCATCTGTATTCTTGAATCCCATGAACATTACAAAATATTTAGAATTATACCACATCGAATAGATATAACCATACGTCCTCAAGTCAACAGTTATAGTAATAATGTGTCAGAATATACATCTCGATTTTATATAAAATGGTTATCACACGTAAGTGTGCACTAATTCTTGAATATCAATTTCCCTATAACCTTTTCCACTGAATATTGGGTTGTTCATCTTTTTTTGTAAACAAGAATTACATATTTCATGTGGATTTACCTCGTAGGAGTATAAATAAACATCTTTATACAGATTATTCATGTGCATCTCATTTACGTGACCAAGACAGTGATGCCAAAAATATATGTAATATGAGTAATGTTTATTAGTTCCCTTATAAAATTCAAATATTTTTTGTAATTTAATACATAAATAGCTTTATTTAATTATTCCATACCATAATACATGTTATCTTTATAAAATTATCAGCAATTATTTACAAATATTAGAATAATTCCATCCATATCTATGCAAAAATAGTAATAATATTCTTGGTAAAACAATGAAAACGAAAAAAATGCATTAAAACAATAATAAAGCTCATCGGAAATGTGAGATGGAAAATTTTAATGGCAAGATCAGCCATCCTCACTTCATGGTAAACATATAGATCCACCACACCAGATGAAATCATCTAAAATAGAATAGTTTCCTATACTTGGAAAAAAAATTCAACACTACAAGAATTATCTAATAACCAACATGAAGATATAGATGGAATACACTCGATAATGAACACAATTGTTGACTCCCTGTACTTCTTTTGATGTGTGAAATTTCCTATCTAGTGGCCCTACTTGCCACATGAAGAATACCACATCATCTTCCTTTCATTTCATTTGGATCATATTTTTTAGAGGGATGGTGTTCTGGAACATTAGGCTTTCGATTATCCTTTGAACCATTTAACCCATTCCTCTTATTCTTTTTAACAAAAAGAAAATTTGGTTGGTCACAATCCAGGTCTTTTTCAATTTGGTTGAAAAGAGTAAGAAGTTATGATATTGTCTTCTCGCTATTTCACATATAATAATTAATAATAAAACTACAAACGTTGATCAGTGGTGATGAAAAATATGATCTCTCTGGAGAAAACCATGGATCATAAAACCCAATATATTTTGGAGCTCAATGTTGTAAATCATCTTGAATATATGTGGTAACTCTTTCTTAATCTCTAAGCTAGGACGTGAACAATGCATTGGAGATCTCAAATCTCTTTAATCTCAGTGTAATGACCCAAACTATTATTAATGAAAATTCCTCTTTATCTAAATAAATTTATTATTTTGGATATATAAAACATATTAACTTCTTGGATTTTATGTATTTGGATATTAAAATACACTTAATATTTTTTACTGTTGCTAATATAGTTGTTGAATAGTGATCACATGATTAGTATAAATATAGGGCTTTAACAAATCCAATTTACTCAAAAAAAAATTATTCGATAGCCTCATCCTATTGAATTTCTCCATATGAATCCAATTTTTGGAGCTCAGAAAAGAGGTAGCTTTATTGGGATTCACACTTGACAAAGCTCAAGCCGAGCATCAACATGTTAAACTTGATCGGAACCTCCTACCTGAGAAGTAAAAGTTAATAGAGATTACCACACGAGCGATGTTATCCGAGCGGCCCCATGAGTTGTTCACCACCGCACACCTTACCCATACATCATATGAAGGTGTTATAAGGGGATATATAACAATACTCAAGAAATATGATTATGTGCATTATTTTTTTATAACGAGTATACATTCATTTTATCATTGTTACTTTGTAAATTATTTTTGAAGGACAAATAGTTTTTTTAGTTTATTTTCAATTAAGAAAACTATTTTTATGAATTAATGAATTTTTTTAATATAATAATATTTAAATAAAATTTTATTACTAAATCACTTTTATTAAATTTAAACGATTGATTAATTTTTTATGAATATAATTTCTATTTTTATTATGGTTTTAAAGTTTTTTTCTCAAACCCCATGACTTTTTGATAAATGTTGGTTATTATTTTAAAAATGAAAATTCACATATTTAGAAAATTATTTATATAAAATAAATATAATTTTTTTAATTCTGGATTCTAAAATAATCTAATGGTTAATTTTTTATTATCTTCTGAGACATTCAAATTTTTGGGAAAAAAATTAAATATTGTTTAAATATATAATGCATTTTATCACATCATACTGACATAGTAGTGATGTAATAAAATTCTGTAAAAAATAATTTCAAATAATATATGTTTTTACTTTAAAATAATGTGATTTTATATTTGTTTGAATAATTTTATTCTGAATTAGTGGACGCTCCAGGACTTGTAAAATATATTAACTTTTAGAAATGATTTCCTCGGGAGTTTGACTAACCTCGACAAAATAAAGCCTAATGTTTTAATAATTTCTTCTAGTTTCATTAAAAAATAATGATTTCCAAACACCATTGGAAAAAACCATTGGAAAAAACAATGGTTTTTTGGTTTTATATATTTAATTATATTGACTCCAAAACCTATTCTTGTGAAATATTAAAAAAATTCCCTCTTTTTGATATATAATCTCACAAAAGATCTGCAATATCTTCACTCAAGGCCAATTTAGCACATCCCAACTCTTAACTCCTCTCTTTTCAATCGTCAAAAAGTTCCCTAAGATCTTAAAAGGCCAATCTCAAGCCTCTCCCAATCCTTTGGGATCACACTTCCAAGTAAAGGATTTCTTCCATTCTCATTATTGTCCAAATTTCATTATGTTGTTATACCCTTTTGTTTTCAATCACTAATATTGGGGTATGAATTTTCACCTCCACCATATAGACCTCCTTATGTTTTAATTACTATAGTTCTCTTTATGTCTCTTTAATTCCCCCCATTTACCCCCATTACCATGCTGAAATTCCATAAGGGGTTTCTCTCTCCTCATTTACCTTCATGAAATTATTTTTTATTATGAATATAAATTCCATTACATGTGTTGGGATATTATGTTCTATGACCACCTTACTATCAAATTCAAGTATAAAGTATTATAGACCCTTTCCCTCACAACAACCTATTTTACAATTTCTATTTGATGTCGTTATGCTATTGAAGTTACACCATACATTCTCATGCTAGAATCATCATGTAAGTGAATACCATAACCATTTCTATATCAAGGGTATTCATCTTTTTTCACATGTACATTTTGATTGAGGACATACATTTATGAATTCAACATATCTTATTCTTAGAAAAAATAATGATGTTTAATGAATTCATGTTGTATGATCTATGTGGAAAACATATGCATGAAATAAAATATTTATAAAGGGGGTTCCCTAATAATGCTCAAATGTATTGGGTAAAGAATAGTATCATTATATTCCATGAGAGATGATGGTTTACACATGCTAATACAGTTTCAATAAGTATTTACACATTCTAATTAAAGTGCATTGAGGGTTTACTCATGCTCTATGAGCAATGACCCATGGCTCATGCTAATATCATGTTAAATGTTGTTTCCAACTATCCATGTTATGATAATCAAGATATATCATTAATATATTTTAATGTTTCTATTATACTTAATTTATAAGCTTATTGTCTAACACATATTATATTCATCATGTTATTCCTTTTTTCACTCCCTTACTGGGATTTATACCTCACCATTTTCTTGTATATGTCCTCAGGTTATCTCATGCAATTCTTAGTACAAAAGAATGTTTTGGCCATGTAAAAGAAGTTTTCAATAATGTTTTTTTATTTTATGTCTTAAGATTTCATGTTATGTCACTGATTTCCCTAGACAATAGACCTCTCGATCCTCATAGTTTAAAAAAATCAATGTTTTTGTAACAAATCATGTTTATGTGTATAATAAAGAGCAGTGTTGTTATAGTTGGAATCAGAAGATATATTGTTTTATTTTTGGGATTAGGAGAAACAAATCTAGTGAAAGAATTAGGGATAAGACTTAGTATAATAAAAACATACATAAATTTTTTTGAGTATATAGTGTGCAGTTTATTAAACAATTATATCCATATCGAAATATGAACAAGTCAGTGTGACTCTGAAACATATGTATCTAAGGGTTAATCTAAAAACACCACTTTGAGATAGACTCAAATAGGAACTGGTGCACGAAAACAAGACTTTCTGAACTCTTGGTTACAACACTCCTTGGGGATATGATTTGGTAAATTCATAATATTAGTATGAACCATTATTAAAGTAATAAAAAAAATTCTCCAACGGATATATATTTGAAAAAAGATCATTGAAAACATAGATTTAAGCCTATAAATTCAAATGTTAAGGAAATACATGAAATTTATAAGTTATCTCTTTTCTCATTATATTCCCCTTTATGTGTTACCCCTAAATTTCCTTTTATTCCAGCCAATGGGCAGTTATAGGAGGACTTGAGCTAACAACTGATGTGAATATCAATGTGATTAATGTTTTAATGAGATTCAAAATCTGATGGGAATGGTAATCAAGAACATTGTTTGGATACACTCTCAGTTTTGGAATTAAAACATGGGTTAAGAATAATGTTCAACCCCCCCCCCCCCCACTTAAGAATGAACAATCTGAAATCAAGAGCTTCATGAGACCAAGGCCGCTGACTTTTAATGGATCGTCTGATCCCTCAATCAACAAACAATAGATGAACTCCACTGATATATATTCCCGATTCTTTAATGTTCTGAACAAGAGATTGTTCTTCTGGATTCTTATCATATGGAGGGTGAAGTAGATCAGTGGTGGAAATTGTTCAAAAATATGATGCATGAGGAACAGATCGAGGCGTTGAAATGTAAGGATTTCCATAAAAAATTTGATAAATTTTTTCCTCACACCATCTGACTTAAGATGGAAGGGGAATTCCTTTCCGTCAAGAAAAAAGATGTCAAATACATCAGAGTATATGAGGAAAACATCAAAGGATTTCACAATAAGACACCAGATTTGTCGTTACACCTGAATGCAATGTCGCCCGCTTCTTTGGTGGGTGGAAACCTAGAATACGGAAAGCCTTAGTGATTCATGACTTTAATTGTAATGAGGAAATAGTATGATGTGCCCTCAAAGTCGAAAAGGAGATCGAAGAATCCTTGGGGTATCATGGGGATAAGAAGTTGAATGTGGACTTTAATTTTGGTTGTCTGATAGATAAATCCAATGGTGCAATGAAATTCTAGCACCCCACTTGCCAAATGTGTAGAAACAAGCACCCTAGAAATTTCCTGAAGGGGATGAGGAAATGCTTTAGGTGTGGAAGAGAAGGGCACCTGAGAATTAACTTCCAATATGAAAACCCCACTAATACGACATAGGAGAGGAATTATGCATTCGAACATCAACGCCTTGTTCATTACTTTAACTAAAATGAATAGGGGAACTTTGTAAACCAGTGTCCTAAGCCAAGGGTGTTCAGAGGGAACTTACAACCCCCAAGGTAGTAATAGAGAGCTTTCTCTATCACTACTGCTAAATTGAGCCCTGAAAAAAGTGGTGATAGGTACACTAGTTATTCATTCAAGAATAGTGAATGTACATTTTGATTTTGGTCCTACACATTCTGTTATATGTTGAATGTTTCGTAGAAATATCACAATGCCACCAAAAACCCTGGATGTAGAGATGTCGGTTGGAACGGAAAATTGTAAAATCACTGAAACACATGAATATAACTCATCCCCTATCACAACATGTGGAATGAACTTCCTGGAGAACCTCACCAGACTCCCTTTGGTGTAATTTGATGCAATTATTAGACTGTATTGGATTTCCCTATATAGAGCCAACAAAAATTTCCATGAGAGGTAAATCACTCTTTATATGGTGAATCGACCCCCGATCATGTACAAGTGCAAGGAGGTTGATGAATATTCTTTTAAACCATCATCTCAAGCATGGATATTACCCCTATATGAGAACGTATATCTTGATCATATGATTGATTCTAAAGAAGAAACCATCCATGAAGACATTCTTCTTGTGAGGGAATTCATTGGTGTGTTTCTTAGAAAATTGTTCGGTCTTCCTCCTAGAAGAGATGTTAAATTCTCGATTGATATTATAATCGGGGATTTTCCTATATTCAATACTATATATAGAATGGTTATTTTGGAGCTTTAGGAGATATAGAAAAAATTACAAGACAATATGAATAAAGGGTTTATACTCCCAAGTGTATCACCATGCAGTGCAGCAGTCCTCTTCGTCAAGAAGAATGATGGGTCAATGCACCTTTGAATTGATTATTGTGAGCTCTAAAAAATCCCAAAAAGAATAAGTTTCATATTCCACGAATTGATGATTATTTTGATCATCTACATGGATCACAATACATATCCAAGTGGATATTTAGTCGGAATATTACTATTTAAGGGTGAAGAAAGAGGATATCCCCATGACTGCTTTTCATACAAAGTATGGTCACTATAAATTCATAGTCATCCCTTTAATACTCGCTAATGCTCCATAAATATTCATGGACCTGATAAATATAGTCTTTATATATTTCCTCCAAAAATTTGCGGTAGTCTTTATAAATGATATTCAAAAATACTCTAAAACCAAGGAGGAGAATTGGGGGGCATATGAGCACTGTATAAGAGACCTATTGAAATGAAAAACTCTATGAGAAGTACAAAAAGTGTGTGTTATAGTTAAAGGATCTTAAATTCTTGGGTCATATCATCACAATAAATAGGATATCTATGGATTCCTCCAAGATAGCTATAATTGAGGGGTGGAATAGTCCAACATCTGTGACGGATATCCATTATTTCCTAGAGTTAGCTGTATGTTATCACTGATTTTTGAGAAATTTCTCATGATTTTAAAACCCTCTTACCAAGATAACTCAAAATGGATTCATGTTTTCATGGAGTGATGAATGTGAAAAGAGCATCATAGAGTTAAAATGTTGGATTATCATGGCACCCATGATCAAACTACCCATGTCTGGAGATCTTTTTTTGTATTTAGTAATTCTTAGAAGAAGGGTATGGGTTTTGTGTTGATGAAAAATGAATAATTCATTTCATATGCTTCAAATAAATTGAAATTTCTTTAGAAAAACTATATAAAAAATGAACTTGGCATCAGTAATATTGTCTTTAATAATTTCGCAACTTTTCATCATTGGTGAGAGGTGGGAAATATATACAGATCCCAAAAGCTTTAAGTATATATTTGCATAGAAAGATCTAAATATACTCCAATGAAGATGGTTATAGCTGATCAAAGACTATAACTAGTCAATCCATTACCACCTCGGGAAATTGATCTAGGTAGAAGATGATCTATGTATAAAGGACCCAACGATTCTATTATTGATGATAATAGAAAAGGATCCAATATTGTTTGATTTGTTTAAGATGGAAATGGGAATTATAAATAATGAAACATCAGCAATCCTTTTATAAATGTTTTATAAACCATCTCTTTTGGAAAGGATAAAGGATTCTCAAAAGGATAATGTGGGAATTTAGAAGAAAGTGGAAACTATAAAAAATGGAAATCCTCAGAGTTCAATGTTAATTAAGAAGGAATTGTGATATTTGTGTCAAGACTATGTGTTCCATAAACTATTGAGTTAATGAAATAACTTCTGGATAATGCACATAGTTCGAATTTACCCATTCACCTTAGAAACAAAAATATGTATCGAGATCTCCAAGAACATTATTGGTGGAATAAAATGAACCAGGAGAACTTTGAGTATACATAAACTATCATGGTATGTCAAAAAGTAGATGAAGAGGGGAAAAAGTCCAAGGGGATGATACAACCATTTCCCAGACACCCATGGGAATAGAAGAACATCGCCATTTACTTTTTCACCAAACATATGAAGATATATAAAAGAAACAATGATATATGAGTTGTTGTGGATAATCTTACAAAGACTTCACAATTCATTGTAATTTGGGAGGATTTTTAATTGGATCAACCGGTATGGATATATATTAGAGAAGTGGTAAGGCTGCATGGAGTACCACTATCAATTATATCCGATAGAGATCTAATATTCACCTCTATTTACAGAAAAATTCTCCAACATGCTTTGAATACTGAGATGAACCTTAGTATAGCTTATCATCCTCAAAATGATTGAAAATCAGAGTGCACTATCAAAACACTTGAGTACATTTTGAGATATTTCTCAACAGACTTCAAAGGGGGATGGGATCAACATCTTTCTCTGGTTGAGTTCTCTTATAAAAACAGTTTCCACTCAAGCATCCAAGTGGATCCTTATGAAGCACTTTATGGGAAGAGATATATAACACTAGTATGTTGTGATGAAGATGGGGGTAAAATCCTAGGTCCAGAAATGGTCAAGGAAATGGTGGAGAAGTTTAAGACCATTCAGTAACACATTAAAGCCGCACTATGTAGACAAAAGAGCTATGTTTAAAATCATCAATGAGACCTAGATTTTAATGTTAGAGACATGGTATTCCCATGCATATCACCATGGAAGATATTTATGAAATTTGGGAATAAGGGAAATCTTAGTCTAAGTTAGATCATCCCTTTTGAGATCCTATATCACATTGTATTAGTGGCTTATCGACTAGCACTCACACCGATCCTATCTCATGTACATGATGTATTCCATCTATGACCCTTGAGGAAGTAAATACCTGGCCCATCACATGTACTCAATCCTGAGGTGTTACCATTAGAGAATAACTTCTCCTTTGAAGAGAAACTTTTGAAGATCAAAGATCATAGGGAAATAGCTCTACAAAATAAGATAATTCCCACTGTCAAGGTGTTGTCAAAAGACCCCACGTTTGTAGAAGGAATGTGGTAATAGAAGGATGTGATGAAGCAGCGTTAACCTCATTAATTTTAGTGTGGGATAAGGATATATTGAGGGTTAAATTTCTTAAGGGGGAAAATTGTAATGACCCAAACATTTATTAATGAAAATTCCTCTTGATCAAATTAAATGTCTTTTTATGGTTATATAAAACTAATGCACTTCCTTGTTTTTATGTTTTTTTATTTTCAAATATCATTAATAATTGTAACCATTTCTAATATAGTTATTGAATAGTGATCACATTATTATTATATATATATAAGTCTTTAACAAATCCAATTTATAGAAACAAAGTAATGGATGGCCTCATCTAGTGGGATTTTTCCATATGAAGCCCATTTCATGGAGCTTGGAAAGGAGGTTGTGTCATTAGGATTCACTCTGGACTAAGCCCAAGCCGAGATTCACCACATAAAGCTTTAGTGGAACCTCCTACGGTAGAAGTGGATGTTAAAAGATATTACCACCCGAGAAATGTTATACAAGCCACCCCAAGAGTAAACCTCCATGAAAAACCATACCCTTACTTCTTATGTAAGTGTTATAAGGGGATATGTGACAAGACCCTAGAACAATGATTATGTGCATTATTTTTGTATAAAGAATATAAATTCAGTTTATCATTGTTACTTTGTAAATGCTTTTTGAAGCACAAATAATGTTTTTAGTTAATATTCATTTGAGAAATATATTTTTATGAATTAATGGATTTTTGAATTAATTAATATTTTAATAAATATTAATACTAAATCAATTTTAAGAAATATAAATGGTAAAATAAGTTTTTTGAATACAATTTTAATTTTTATTATGGTTTGAAAGATGTTTTTATCAAAAACCATGATTTTTCAATAAATGACAGTTTTTATGTTAAAAGTAAATTTTCCCATACAAATAAAATTATTTAGATAAAATGAATATTATTTTTGGATTCAGGACGTGAAGTTATCTAATGTTGAATTTTTTATAATTTTTTGATACAGTCGAATTTTTGGGTAAAACATTAAGCACTGTTTAAATATATAAAGTGTTTTATGACATCGTAATCACCAAATATTGATGTAATAAAATACTATTAAAAGTATTTTTGGGAAATATTTTTTTTACCTTTAAAATAATGTGATTTTAAATTTGTTTGATTATTTTTATGGTGACTTAGTGGACCCTCCCAAGCTACCACTTTGCTTCACTCAAAACACTAGGATCACATCCCTACTCTCCCCTTCTCTCTCTAGAATCCTTACAAGGTTACCCAAGCTCCCAAGTAGCCCTTCTAAATCCTCTCCCATGCCTTTGAGATAACACATCCAGGGAAGGGGTTTCTTCTATTTTAATTTGTTTTCTAAATTTCATTATGTTATTATACCCTTTAATTTTAAATTAAAAATTGTGGTGGTTTAATTTCACACCACCCCCATAATTCCATCCTTATTTTTTAATGATGAGAGACCTCTTTTTCTCACCATAATTCCTCCCTTATACACATGTTACCCTACAGGAATATAGTGAGGGATTTTTATCTTTTCATTTACTCTCAAGATATTTATTAATATTCTACATCTAAATTCCATTACTAATGTTGGGATATTATGTTCTATGACACCCTTACTATAAATTTAAAATATAAATGATGAGATACCTCTTTATCTTTCATCAACCCATTTTATGATTTCATTTGACGTTATTATGCTGCCGAAGTTACACCAAACTTTCACATTCCAAAATCATCATGTATGTGAATACCATACCCATTTCTCTATCAAGGGTATTTACCTTTATACACATGTACTTTTTGATTGAGGACTAACATTTATGTATTTCATATCTCTTATTCTTATAATAAATTATAATGTTTAATGAATCCATGATTTATGATCTATGTGGTACACCTATACATGAATGGAAATTTTTATAAAGGGTGTGCCTTGATAGCAATGCAATGCATTGGGTAAAGTATAGTATCATGATACACTATAGGAAATTAGGGATTACTCATGATAATTCAAGTTCAATAAGGGTTTAATAATGTTAATTCATGTGAAATGAGGGTTTTCACATTTTCCATCTGTAGTGATGCTTGACTAATGCTAATATCATGTTAAATATTATTTCCACTTCTCTATGTTATGAAAATAATTAAATATCATGACTTTATGTTCATATTTCTCTTATTCTCCATTGATATTCCTATTTCCTAACATGTATTATATTCTTTATTTTATTCCCTGTTTAATCCCTTAATGGGATTCATATCTCACAATTTTCTTATGAATGACCTCAGGTTATCCCTTACAATACTATGTACGAAATAATGTTGTTGCCATTTAAAAGATATTTTCAATAACAATGTTATATTTCATTTTTTATGTTGTCATGTAATGTTTATAATTTCCCAATAAACTAGACCTCTCAATCCTCAGAGTTGTCTTAATTGAAATTTTATGTAATAATTCATGTTTAAATGTGTAACAAAGAGCAAGGTTGTTACACTCACATTCCCAAGAAAGATATCTCGGAGGTGAGAAACAGTGAAATAATCATCTATATTTTCATGTCTCACTAAAATATAATTATACATGGAGGATTGCATAAAACATTGGATATATGTTGTGTATCCCATATTCTTAAGATATAGGGGTACTTCTTCCTCAGTAGACACTTTGGAAGGTGACTTAAGAAGTGGGGTTTCCAATGTATTCAATTTAAATTTTTGAAATAGTATAACGTGAAAGCGCCAATACCGTTCATTGAAATTCTTGTTGGTGAGATTGTTTTCCTTATGGAATTTAATGATATTGGTGATGTTATTTGATTTAATATTTCTAAAAAAAGATCAAATAATTAGTATTTTCATTGTTTATTTAGATAGAATAAAAAATCACATTCATTTAATTCCATATAACTTCTTCTCTTTTTCAAAACCTAATTACCCTCACTATATATTTCAGAATATATTTTTGTTTACATATTCTAGTGGAAAAGATCTATATTCCTCTTATCATAACCATTATAATTTTCTTAAAATAAATTTCATGGTTTTTAGGTTGGTGTAAAATGAAAATAAGATTAACTCATAGTTCCTTGATCCATTAAGTGGAATCATAAATCCTAAAAGCAAATTTAGAATATATACTCAATAGTTGCATCTGAATTTACATTGAGTAAGACTTCGGTAGTCATCACATAATATAAATTAATTAATTTAAATCCAAAATATCAAGCTAAAAGTTCCATGTAAAGTGAAATAATCCCAACTTTGTTATATGAAGAACTTTGAACTATTATTTTATTTCAAACACAAGTATTGGAATTCTATACCAACATAGTATTTTAGAATTTATATATTTATCCTTATGTGTAAATCCCATTTTACCATTTAATAATCGATGGATTTTACTTAAGTGATTAACCATGTCTTGTATTCTAGTTATGTATAATCTGATTATATTTCAATCCATCTTAAATTATTGTAAATTATTTTATTAGTTGATCATATAGAATTAACAAACAAAAATAATTTACTATTAAAATGACAGAAATAATCTATAGGTTGAATAAACATGAGATTCTATGCTGTTTATTTTTTCAATAAAATGATAAACTAACCATCGATACTAGGGAAGAACACATCATAAATAATAACTTGATTCATGTTTCTTCATTCCACATTTTCTTCTATGTATTTACTTGATTGGTTTCAACCCGAATCATGTACTTGGGAAACCTAAAATTTCTTAGGATGACCATTCTTATATAAGATTTACTCACACGCAGGTGATAGGATCCATTGGATTTTATTAAGGGGTTTTAAATAAAAGAAACTATGAGAAAGATTGCCCTTAAAAAATTAGGATGAACTGATGACTTGCATTCCCTCAATAATAATTTAACAATAATGAATTAAAAGGATCTAATCACATATAAATTCTGGTATAATATCATGATCTTTCAAACATCAAGAAACGAGTACACATTTCCTATCCTCTTATCAATTACTTTCATTCATTCTTTAATTAAGATAATGTACATAAATTAATATAATTAATTCTTTTTAACTTAAATCTATCCAACAACCATTAATTCACCATCAACTATAATTTTAAACAAAATTTACATTACGTATAATTAATGTAGAATAGAAGTTTACATTGAGGGAAAATCATCAGTCTTTTGAAAAAATATACCAAGAAATTAATTTTTAATTGAATTTTTAATTCTATGAAATTGTGTATATTATATAATAAAAGGCACATAGAACATTTATTAATAGGATTAATTATATATTTAATTCCTCTTTCCATGAAAATCTATGAACACTACTGGTAAAAGACTACATAGAATATATTTTTTTACAAGGCATGTACATGTATTCTTCTTGTGTTTATAGAACATGCCTTAGGACTAGGTGTGTTCCCTAATTATGGAAAACATTGAGGTACATGGAGTGCAGTCCATATTAAAAAGTGTATAACCACATTATTTCATTGTATTTCTATCCATGTATCATTTATCTATTACATGGATCACTATGACACTTTGTTTCCTTTGACATGAGAACACAATGACTACAAGACATGTATGGTAGTTACACAACATTTAGTAATATATATCATGTGCATATATTTCCTAATAGACATGTTGATCCCCTTTTTCAGATCATATATATGATTAGGTCAGATCTATCAAAATTTATTATGATAATTGAAATTGAAAATAAAATTACATGGTGTGTATAGAGGATGTATATATTGTGTGCTCTTATTTTTTTCAGGAAAATCTTTTAGCACTGTCGGATGGTGTGAATCGAATGCTTCTTCAGTTTTAATCATTAAAAGATAACTTATTATGTTATCATGAATGATGAAAAATGAGATTATGATTTTTTGATATGAAAAAATTTATTAAGTAAAATAAAATAATAAAAGTAAACCAATCAATAAATAAGAAATACATACAAATTAAACATGTGACAGCTCTAATACAACTTGAAGGTTCCGAGTGCAGTGGAATATTCCATTGATGATATAACCAACTAATCTTATAATCAGTTACTCAAAAGATAAAAAATAATTATATAATGGAAATAGTATATTCCTTTACTAGATTAAAACACAAAATTTATATGTCATGTATCACTATAATAATTAATAATTAACTCATAAAGATATATAAAATTACCTCAACTAATAATTCTATCTTTTTTATGATCAAATTGACTATATCTCATCACTGGATTTTTTGTGCAGGTTATATAAGTAAAATCCCTCTAGATGTGATCTACAACTAAACCAAAATCATGGAATGTCATCTTAAAATCATTACATGTTGCACAGTCAATCTCGATTGCTTCCATTGTTTGTGTTTGATCATAGTAGAATTATTCCGGAGAGATAAATAACTTTGTATGCTCTCTCATTGTCTTGAGAGAGAATGGGTGGAGAGAACTATATATCTTTTTATATCACTCTATTGATTTTGGGAGACTCACTCACTTTTTTGTGCACAACCCATTGTGTTTCGGAAAGTGATATAATTATATATTTTTTATGGTAGGTTAAGGGTTAGAAAATTTTACTAAAATTCCTTCTCATCTTTATAGTTCATAACTGAAAACTTATCCAATAATAATAATAATATGATTATTAATCAAATGACTTGTGCAACAAATTTAAGAATAAATAAATAATATCATTTAAATAATTTACAATAAACTATAAAATATGGTCCTCTTTCTCTCATCCATATTTACCAATCCTCGAATAATAAGTATATTATAAATAAATTTCACTGTATTATTCAATGATAAACATAATAAATATTATATTTACCAAACATAAAAAATAATTTATTATTATTATTCAATAATCTTATTCTTTAAAATAACATGTGATTAAATTATGGAAATCAACCAAACTCGATTAAATATTATTTACTCTAACCTATTAATTTCAATGAAATAATATAACTCTGATTGTAGATACACTAAATTTATGAACCTCTAGGCCTCTCTATCAGTGGAATTATGTATAATGGAATAATATCCATTATTGACAACAAAAAACATGGCAACACATCCATATAGGGTGAATATCTTATTTTAATGACATCCAACCTCCTTCGAATGATTACCATGTAATACAAACCTTTTATAGCAATATCTAAAATAATTAAGGTTTCATGTAGTTTCCATTAACCTATATGTCCTAAGTATCATTGTTTAAAAAAATTTAAATGAACTCACACATCCAATACCATGGCCATTGATTTATTCTGGTGATTACATTCCATTTAAAGGGCTTGATATATTAACTTTGTTAAATAGAAAAAAGGGATTAATATTTTATCTTTTTATCTACTAATGTAATATCACTCATGATGCACCCAACACATGAAACATCACCATGAACATATGTTGTGATGGTTTTCAAAATTACATAAATTTATGAAATTATTCATATCTAGTAATGGTAATCTTGATGTTTGAGGATCAATACACACATCAACATATAATAAGATCTAATAAAAATGGAAATGATTATTTTCCAATTATTGGGTTTTTATCATAACCTATTATCTTAGATACCACAAAGGGAGGACAACTTCATAAGGTGTCTTAATGCCTTATAATATTCATACCCTTGATTGTATATTTTTTCTCTATCCTATCATACAATATCATCCAGTCATAGAATGAGGTTCAAGAATAATGTTGTGTCACTTCTTGGTTCTCATCATAGCAGGGAACTGCTATGACCTTTAAGTGAAATGTATATTCTTAGGAAAATATAAAATAATATATCCATGTAGAGGATAAATAATGATATGATAATAAAATAAGTTTCATGATACAAAAATGTAATCATGTAATAAAATATTTAGTTCTAGGGAACCAACTCCAACATTTAAAATTAAATTCATAGAATAATTGTATATTATTACATCACCCATATGAATTTTTAGAATAAACATTACATATTATTATTTTATCCCTATATATAATTCCTTATCTCTTAATATAATATTAACAATGGGTTTTAATTTTACATATTTGACTCATGGGCTCATATGTATCTTCGTATTACTTTTACACATCTCTACACATATAAATTCTTTGTTGAAGAGTATAAAATATCTCCTACCTCTTCCGGAATGTGATTTTTATGACCCTTGTATATGAGTTAAAGGGTTAAAACTCTTCCCAAGGTGAATTTATGTTTTTCCAAATTTTTTCGATAACCTTATAGAAGGAATCTTATGTACGAACTGATATTCTTTTATAAATCCAAGTATTTTTTCAATTTTCACTTCACCATAAAAATAAGCCTCTTGTATTCCTTTTTTGTCCCATATATAAGAGTTGTTACTTTACCTAAAAAGTAAATACTAATACATATTAAATATATTTATAGGAAATTAATTCCAATGAATGGATAAAAATAATTAATAAACTACAATTAACCCATTTTTAAATTAAAGCCAATAATATTAAAAAAACTACATACATGATACTGACACGTAAAGCATAAAACTCTTACGGTAATATCATTGAATTATAAAGTAAATATAAAAAAATAATAATCATTATCAATTACCCACAACATAACCATTCAAATATTTTGAAATAGTTTATTATTAATATCAAATTTTATTATGAATATATAAATGGTTTATCTTTTTAACTCTCATCCCAAAGAAATAGCATACTTATAACATGAATTTTCATTTAAAAACTCAAAATTAATTATAAAATTTCACTCAATCGCTTGTTAATATCCATGTGCATTTTTTTCTTTCCTCCTAGTAAATATATTTATCTTTACTCAAGATATTTTAAATATATTTTTCACATTTTTATGGGAATTCCTGAAAAACAATTGCATCACTAATGAGGAATTTAATTATGTTTTTTTTCTTTACAATTTTTAGCTTTAAAATATTAAAACATTAGATCCATAACATGGATTTTATTCATTAAAATGAATAAAATTTAATAATTTAATGTTTCCCTTCAAGAATTGGGCCTTTAATCCCCTTTTTTTGAAAATTCATACCACAAAATTCAATATTTTCTATCATGTTCCATTCATATTTGATTCATTTTATAGTTATAAATTTAAATTATTTTCATTATTCTCTATATCATATAGTAGTCGTGTTTCTTTTATATAGAATTTCAATTATTTATTGATGTGTAATTTTATTCAAGAAATTATTTTTTGAAAATATAGTAATTAGTTGAACACATATGACCCATCATTTAAAGGTACTTTACATCCATTTTTATACTTGATTATTTTTAGAAATTTACATCGAATAACATGAGATGAAAAAAAGGTTCCCATATAGATCTTCCATATTATCACCCAATTAGTTTCTCTTCCCACCCCCCACATAAGGTCAATAATAATCAATATATAGCTTCTATGGTTGGTTTAAATGTTGTCAAAGATTAAAATGTGGCTTTATAACAAGGTCAATCAAAGCCATTGAGAACTGATACTTGTGAAATTTAATGGGAATGCACAAAGGATAAGCATGATTATAAAATTTTGTTTTTTAAAATGATTCCTCAATCATATTAAATAAAAATTTTAAAAAAAATTGAATAATAAAAATAAAACAAAAATATATAATGTTTCGGGTATTATAATATTACTCATTGCTCAAAAAATTTAATAAGAAAAAATATTTAAAAAACAATTACAAAATTTTTATATTGTGAAAGATGAAAATTTGGACAGTAAAAGTTTACAAGAGTTTCAAATTTCATAAAAATTAATTAAATAGTAATATTTTCTATTTATGAGTAAAATCCATTCAATAGTAATTTAAATCCCTAATTATTTTAATCATGTAGTTTTATCAAAACTACCAAGATGGTTTCAATTCCCCATGGAATTTTACTAAGCTTAATGAAACATAGAAAATGAATAAATAGAAGGAAAACACACAAAAATTATGAAAATTGGTAGACCCCCCCCCACCCCCCCCCCACACAAAAACACAAACACTTAAGATTAAATGCACCTTCATTTCCTCACTGTAGAATTATAATAATATAGGATCATAATCTCAAGAGAATGAAAGGAACCTACTTAGTAAATTAAAATGTATTCCTTATGCTAATATAAATGTTTTTTCCCATTGGATATCTATTATAAAACATGAACAACATGACAAAAATATTTAATGTAAGAAAAAATAATGATTAAAAGTTAAATAAGTTTATTTTAAACTCCAAAGTGGCTTCTAGTTTCTAAAATATCTTAGTTTGATAGTTTTAGTCCATCATATAAAATTACAAAGATAATTTTAACACACATAGTGTAACCAAAATATATTTCTATATCCTTTACTTTTTCTAAATTATTCTAGTATCACCATTCTCTTATACATTAATGATTATCTACAATAAGTATACTTTTTGATCAAAAAAATTGATACTCCTCCACTATCACCCAAAAAATGCACTATTTTAATCTAATCTAAAATTTTAGTATAAGGGATTCCAATATAAACTTTATTATTAATAAAAATTGAATAAAATTATTACTAAAAATATGTATCCCTTGTAAATTTTAACTCCAAATTATTTCTCCTTAATCAATGATCATGGTAACTATTATTTTGAAGTGGGTAATGGAGACATTACATTTTATTCAAACTAATTTAGTTAAAAATAATTATTATTTACAATTATAAAAGTGGTCGAATGTATTAATTTTTAATTTTCCCTGTGTAAGATATCAAATGTAATTTCTATTTCTAAAAAGTCATCCCAATATATATCCAAACCTTATTGGTCCCCCACATATGTATATACAACATTAACTATTTGGTTTTTTTACTCAAGAAATGGATGAGAAATATCTATTATCATATTTTCAATTTTTTAATTAATGGAATCACCATTTTCCTTAATAGAAAATTTGTGTTTAACAATCATTTATTTATCATTAATTTTCATTTTTTTGATGGTTTATCATTCATTTTTTATTTTTCATATCGAAGCTGATAGATATCTCTATTTTCTTACTCAGATACTCAATAATTTTAAAATTATATTCAAAATTTTCCTTAATGAATATACCTGACTATACTCACAAAATTATTAGTTAATAGGCAAGAGATTAATATTATAAAAATCCAACATTGACAAAAAAAATTAAAATATTTTTTGATATTTTTATAGAAAATAGTGTTTTTAAGTGTTGTATATCTAGAAATAGCATTAATTGGTTTATTTGGTCCATCACAGATGCCAACTCAATAAATTTTTTATTGACTAAATTATGTATTATAATGAAAAACTTAGGTTAGATCTATTATGGAGACCACTCACACTAAATATTATTGTATTATTATTATATAGAGCATAAAGTAAATTAGAAAACAAAACCTATAATATTGAAAATTTTTAAGAAGTTATGAGATATATATATACAATTGGGGGGAGGGGAATGAAGAAGAAAATTATGAAAAATAGAATGAGGATATAATGATGAGAATTAAAGTGGGAGAAAGAAAAAGTCAAAAATTATTTGAGAGAGAGAGAAATATAATTTATTATTTTTAAAATATGAAAATTATTATAAATATCAAAATATTGAAAACCCTAAAATATCATCCTAAATAGTGTCTATGCCCAAAAACTAACTCTTATTTAACTTTAAGTGTGATAATTTAAATTCTTACTTGTTAATCTAGTATGATTTTTTGAACTTCTTGGGGATGGTTCATTCACATGAATAACACTTCACGATTGATTCTATCAATGTAAATAGTAGAAACTTTAGTGAACTAGGAGTTGTGAATATGTAACGAACTTCATATATGTAGTATATTCCCAAAAATTTTCATCCATGAAGTAATGATCATTATTATTCATTGAATTACTCCCTTTCCCAGGGTCTTTCATCTTCTCATTTAAATGGAATAACAGCTTTGAAACAGGATACTACAATAACATAACAATTAAATTCATGGGATACTATCACTCAATAATAGTCATCTTAAATTATGTAAGACCATGAAAGGAAAATTAGTCATGAAATTTTTCATAATGATTTTTCCTTCTCAGCTCATTTCATTACCCCAAGGTGCGAATTCTGTTTCATTAGAACAATGATTCATCCGTTAAAATTTCTCAATGGGTGAAATATTCATTTATTCTATGATGGCCTTCACATATTGAGGAATTCATCTTCTCAAAAATTTATTTGACTTTTACACATGTATCATGAAAGAATTATCATTAATTAAATGAAAAATATGCATTTTATAATGAACCCTTACATGATGTAATTTATTCCCCATTGAGAATTCATTCACTATTATCTAGCATGTGGTTTGTGGGGTTTACATTTATTTACCAGTCATGGGGACTCTTACAAATCATATATTTACCTTCATGATTCCCCATAATCCCAAATTCTTTAGTGAATAGTCAAAATGAATATTATATATTCTAGGAAGTGATTTAGATCACCATTATATTTTAGTTGAATTACTCAAACATATAATAATGTGACTCATTAATTTTTTAAATTTCCACACAACTATTACTGAAAGACTCTTACATTTGAATTAATATACTTTTGTGCATCCAAGTCCAATTCAATTTTTGTCATTTTCTTAGAAGTGAAACAAACATATTCTTTTAATATACAACATGTATTAGTATTAATTTACATGAAAATTCAATAAAAACCAATAAATCAGTTTTTTATTTTAAATTATTTTTAAATAAATCATTAAAAGACAATAATTAAGACATTTTAACAATGAATTCCAAAATATGCTTACAAATTATTTATTGATAATTAGCTATAAAAATTGAAAATAATGGGAATTAAATCATTGAATTCCTGTGTAAATTGTTTTTAAAAATTATGTGATGTAACTTTTAATCCCTACAAAATGGGGACCCACTAATAACCCTGATAGAAGAAGAATTATACCTTAATGATATACTATCAATATTGGTCTACTTATTAATTTTAAAATAATTCAAGGCCTAATGGAATTATTTCAACACAAATTTAGTCTTAGGTCCTCAAATATTATAGGCATATGTCTTTACCCACTTTTATAGAGGTGTATCAATGATATCAAATATGGTCTGCATAAATGCTATATAGAACGGAGGATCTTGTGGTCTTCCCTCACTCATAAAAACCATATAATTATATAAATTGATCTCCCATGTCATATCTAACATAGTCAATTATACCCTCATCAACCCATGTCCCATAAACTATAACACCAAAAGTAGAATCCCACAAAACTGTGAGGCAAAAATAAGAATATTCCTAATAAGTAGATTTCACTCCACTACATGTGTTGAATTTTCATCCCTTCCCTCCAGGATCTAAATGGGGGTTCATTGGGTGGCTTGTCAATATTGTAAAAAGAACATGATAGCATATAAATTTATATCCTATATCTGGATATCACATGTTAATGTAATAAATAAATACTCACACACGTGTCTGCCTTGAATTCACTCACCCTATGATATAAGTGTAACTCATATTTTAAAAAAGCCCATTTCAACTGATCGAATCATAGTTTAAGTAAAAATTTCATATAGGAACATGTAATAGTTATATTATATAATTTTTATATTTAATAATCAAGGTCCATTCAAGTAGAGTACTACCAAAAAGTTATATAGGAAAATGTTAAAGAATACATTGTTGATAATTTAAAGGACCAAACCTTGTTCCCTATCTAAAATATTAATCACCTGTAAACAAAGGAATATACATTGATATCTATGTTCCTAAAATTATGAAAGAATGCATACCCTCTTGTAACATATTATAATGTTTAAAAACCCATAAACTGTAAATCGCACCACACAATTTAAAAAAAGTCAATAATCCATATCAATCGAAAATAAAAAACATCCATCAACTAATAAATTGGACTTCCTTCATAAGTGGGTTAGGTACTCCCAAGAATAATTTACATACCAAGACATGAAAATAACCTATATCCATTATTCCATATCCCAAATAGTATGATAAAACAAAAACCCATTCTCTAACACCCCTATGGAATTTTTTCATTCTAGTTCACCTTTTATGTGGTCGAATCGAGGAACTATATAAGTGAAGATTTCATCTATTAATAGTATATGATTCCCAATAGTGTAGAGGTTTCACATAAATATTTTGTGAGGATTTGACCTCATGTATAAATAACTATATAACTCAATACAAGTAGTATCAAGATGTTTTCATCATAATATATAAATATAATGAGACTATACATAACAATTAACCCCAAGATAATTATAAATATCAACAACAAGACATATAAAATTGATGTCTTGTACACTTTATATGAGATATAGAGATAAAATTGGATCTCCCATAGGCATTTCATAAACAATTGGGTCCAAAATTAAGAAGAGTAAAGGAGAAATCCAAAAAACTAGTCGAGGGTCTTAGATTAGGCATGTCTTCCAACTCTAACCCAGCTCCACCAGCTCATCCAACTAAAGTAGTTGGACCTCTTACCTTATCTAGGACATAAATATGTGATTATGTTCATGTACCAAAAAAATCTAGTATGTTTTATGTACATCTTAGGAGTTCACAACCCATGAAGTTCCAAACAAGTCTAATAAATAAGCATCGATGCTTGATATGGAATCCTAATAAATAAATAATAGAATATATTTTAACATCATGGAGTTCTCCAAAACAAAACCATTTTTTATTATACCAACATCATCGAGTGACCTAGGATAATATATCTATGGTCTAGATAAACCTCGAGGATTAATATTGTGTCACTCATTGTATAATAATATTGGTGAATATACTATCACCCTCAAGTATCTCTAGATGAACAATAAATTGCTATCAATTTTTATAATGGAATGTGACCCATCACTAAAATAAATTCAATGTAAAATTGGAAATTACATAATGAATAAGGAGTCACTAGTCTCATGTGGACAATATATAAGTACTTTTTATGTTTAGGTGAATGATGTACCACCATTATACGTCTGGGGGGATGATACATCACCAATACAATACACCATGGGAGGAAAATGCACCACCATAATAAAACACTTGCGTGGATGATAAAAAACACTCTAAAACTCTTGGTTGAGGATGTACCACCAACATTTATTTTTAGGTATATGTAATACCACATGCATCAATACCTAAGTGGGTGATTCACCACTTACATCACACTACAAGGTGGATGAGGCACTACCAATTCAATAAACATGGTAGATGATACACTACAAGAAAATAATGGGTGAATGATATAACACCATGAAATTACCATGGTTAATGATATATTTAATTTAATTTAAAAATATCCTTAACAATTTATAAGATATATAGAAAACCTATTTTTTCTTACATGAATATTACATCATTTTAAATAAAAACCACATTATAGAATTACAAAATCAGGATCTAATGTTATAGTGTGCTAGAAAAAATATAACCATACATAACATGTAAATTATAAAAAATATATATTTATCTAAAAAAATATTCTTTATCCATCTAAATATCACATTATGTTTTGTAAATGTATTAACCATGAGATATACATCAAAGAAAGGGGTGATATAAAATCCTAGTGAGAGGATGAATAAAGGCGTGAATTAATATAAAATAATTGTGAATAATCATTATCATCATAATATAATTATATGATAATTATCATAATTATTAGAGGAAACATAAGAAAAAGTCATGGAAATTTGAAATTCAAAAAAAAGTAACATATTTTCTTTGGGTTGAAATACCCCAAATAGTTGTGAACAATGATATTTTAATGTTCATGCATAACATATGTGAATAATCATAACATCATCATTGTGAAACAATATAGCATCATGTTCATGCATATTTCACATTATCTCATGAGATACATCACATTAGCTAATGAATTAGAGGGATATATAATTCTGGACCTACCCATAACATCAAAACAATTACATAATCATGAATTACACATTGAACATATAAAGCCATAACAATGAAGTAACCCCTGTAAATAATTGTGTTTTATAAGGAATTCATAAATAAGAAATTCATGAATAAACAATGTTGTTACCAAAATAAAAGGAATGATCACTTTTGTTTTAGAAATCATCACACTTGAGTGAAAGGGAAATAACTATAGAGGAATCATGATGTGTTTTATAAAGAAGAGTTCTATTTGATAATATTTATATTTTTCAAAAAATCAACTTTTAAAAAATCAATATTATAAAAACCCTTATCATTTATTACATACATACAAATTATTTATTACATAAACTTGCACTTAATAAAACTTCTTTTACATTACCAAAACATTTTTTTGTATATATCATTTCTTGGTATTACCTATGGACATATTTAAGAAAAGGGTGGGCTATAAAGACCTGTAAGGGAGTAAAACAGGAAAAACATGGAGAATACAATACATTTTAGGAAATAGGCATATCAATTGAGAATAATAGAAATATTAATATAAAGTAATTGTATTGAATGATTATCATGACATGGAGAGGTGGAAACAACATTTAACATGATATTAGCATGATCCAAGACTCATTAACCATGGATAATAAGTAAACTCTCATTGCACATCAATTACATGGAGTAAAACCTAATTTTACATTAATTGTCATGAGTAAACACTAATTTCACATGGTGTATCGTGATACTATTCTTTACCCAATGCATTGAAGTGTTATGAGGGCATACCCTTCTTACTCACTTCATTTCATGCATAAGTATTACACATAGATCATACAACATGGATTCATCAAACATCATAACTTATTCCATGAATAAGAGATGTGGAATATATAAATGTATGCCCTAAATCAACAAGTGCATGTGAATAAAGTTTAATAACTTTGACAGAGAAATGGGTATGTTATTCACTTACACGATGATTTTGGCATAGTAAATTTCAGTGTAACTTCGACAACATAACGATGTCTAATAGAAATCGTAAAACGGGTTGATGAGAGATAAATGGGGATCTCATAATTTATAGATGGAATGGATATTAATGGGGTCATTGAACATAATATCCCAAAATATGTAATTGAATTTAAATGCATAATATAAAATAATTTATTGAATGTAAATGATGATAGAGAAATCCCATACAGAATTTTACCATGGTAATGGGTGTACATGGGAGGAATTAATGAAAGAAAAAGGGGGTCTCTAATCATTTAAACATAAGGGGTGTATTATAGGGGAGGTGAGAAATCATAACCATACATTTTTAATTGAAAATAAAATTTCATTACAATATAAGGAAACTTGGACATAAATAAGGAAGGAATAAAAGTGAGGATCCCTTACTTGGAAGTGTGATCCCAAAGGATCGGGAGAGTCTTGAGAGAGGCTTTATAGAAGCTTCAGATGCCTTGGGTTGATTTTTTTATAGAGGATGGTAGAGTTTTGTCAAAATGAAAATGGTTTAATTGAATAGTAATGGGATATTGAGTGGGTTTATAAAGTAAAGGAGAGGTAATTATTAATTATTTTGGTTTTAGACAGTACACATTAAACAATTCAAATCCAAAAACCATCCCATGTTTTTTACCATGGTGTTTGAAAAAGGGGATGGGAAAATATTATTTTATATGGTAAATGTCCAAAATTATTAAAATATTTGGATTTATTATATGAACGTGAGTCACATTCTCAAGGAAATCATTATAAAAAGTTGAAATATCTTATAAGTCTTGGAGGGTTCACTAAGGTACCATAAAATTAATAAAAAAATCTAAAATCTCATTATTTTAAACTTAGAACATATATAGGAAGATAATCCCTTTTATAGTATTTTATTACATCACTATTTAGTCATGATAATGTAATAAAACACATTATATAGTTAAAAGGTATTAAATTTTTATCCAAAATTTTGACTGTCTCAGAAAATTACAAAAAATTCATCGTTAGATAATTTTGATATCATGAATCCAAAAAATAATATTTATTTTATTAAAATAATTTTCTAAATATGTTAATTTTTACTTTTCAAATAAAATTCACCATTTATCGATAATTGAAGGGTTTTGACAAAATAATCTTTCAAACCTTAATACAAATTTCAATTTTATTCATCAAAATTTATATGATCATTTAAATTTAATAAAAAAGAATTTAGTAATAATATTTTATTAAAATATTATTTATATAAAAAATCTATTAATTCATCAAACTAGATTTCTAAACAGAGGATTAAATAAAAATACTATTTTTGCTTTAAAATAAATTTACAAAGTTACTATAATAAAATGAATTTTTATTCTTAAGACATAAAAATGCATAATAATAGTGAGAGGGTTTTGTTACATAACCCCTTATAACACTCACATATGACTGACTGGTATGGTGTGCGATGGTGACAGACACTTGGGGGGGCTCGGATAACTTCGTTCAGGGGGTAATCTGTATTAACATCCACTTCGCCTGTTGGAGATTTTGTTCAACACTAATGTGTTGAATCTCGGATTGGTCTTGGTAATGAGAAAACCCTTGGGATTCTACATCCTTTTTGATCTCCGAAAAAATGGGCTTCGTTTGTAGCAATTCTACAGGATGTGGCCATCACATCATTTGTCTAAGAAAATTTATTTGTTACAAACACTATATTTATACTAATCATGTCATCACTGTTCAACAGCTATATTACCAATGGTAAAAATTCCTAAAGGTATTTTAAAATAACAAAATATAAAACCAATGAAGAGAATAAGTTTTATATAACCATTTTATAGAAAAATCCATTTAATTAGATCAAGATGAATTTTCATTAATAAAAGTTTCATTTGTTACATTCTTCCCCACATATAAAACATTTCGCTCAAAATTTACTTTTCCCACACTAAAACAAATGTGGGAAAATCTGTTTCATCACTTCCAATGATTCCCACATTTCTTCTTTATACTTTTGGTTTCACCATAACACCTTGATGAGGGGAATTATCTTATTTTGTTGAAAATTTTCCCTATGAATGAAGATCTTAATTGGCTTCACTTTATATGAGTGGTCATTCTCTAATGGTACCACCTCTGGATTGAGTATATGCAATTGTTCATGTATGTTCTTCCTCAAGAGTGATACTTGGAATACATCATGTACTTGATATAGGTTTGGTATGAGTGCAAGTTAGTAGGACACTGCTCTAATGTGATAAAGGGTCTCGAAAGGGTAGACGTACATTAGAATAAGATTTCCCTTCTTCTAAAATCTCATAACTATATTCCACAGTGATTTGAGGAGGAATACTATGTCTCCAACATCAAACACTAGCTCTCATAGAAGATTATCAGCATTACTCTTTTTTCATCTTTGATCGTCTTTAATGTTCTTCTCGATAGTCTTAAGCTTCTCCACCGTTTCTTTTACCATTTCTAGACATAGGAGTCTTCACTCCCCAACTTCATCCTAACATGCTAGTGTTCTGAAACACTTCACATAAAGGACTTTATAAGAATCCATTTGGATGCTTCAGTGGAAACTGTTATTATAAGGGAAATCAACCAAAAGAAGATGTTCATCACATCTTTTTTTGAAGTCCATTGAGCATGCTCTCAATATGTCCACATGTGTTTGGATAGTCCACTCAGATTCTCCATCATTTTGGGAATGATAAGTTGTAATGATGTTCCTCTTAGTATTCATAGTGTGTTGGGGACTCTTCCGGAACATAGTGGTGACTCTTGGATCTCAATCGGATGCATTCAATAGTGGAACACCAAGAACCCTTACCACTTCTATGGTATATATTCATGCACGTTGATCCATTTAGAAATTCTCTAAAATTTCAATGAAGTGTGCACTCTCTGTAAAACAATCCACAATAACGTAGATAGCATTATTTACTTTGGATGTCTTCGGAATTCTGGTGATAATATCTATGGTGACGTTCTCCCATTTCTATATTGATATGGGTAATGGTTGCATCATCCCCTTAGACTTATGACTCTAAAACATCACTTACTAACATACCATGCACCTTGATGTATACTCAATGATCTCATTCTTCATGTTATCCCACAAATAATTCTCTCGGAGATCTGAATTCATCTTTGTGTTTCCTGGGTGAATGAAGAAATTTGAACAATGTGAATCATCCCAAAGTTCATTCTTTAACATGGGAATTTGATGGAACACATAGTCTTGACCCAAATCTCACAATTCCTTTCTCATTAACATTATCCTATGAGGATTTCCCTATTATGATAGTTTCCACTTTCTTATAAATTCCCAAATCATCATTTTTAGCATCCTTTAACCTTTCCCAAAGAGATGTTTGAGAAACCATTTTTGAAAGGACTGACGATGTTCCCTTCTTCCTGATTCACGTGTCAATATTAATCAAATATATGAATATTGGATCCTATTCAATTATCATAAATGATAGAATCACAGGGTCCTTTCTAATTAGATCATCTTCCACTTTTTTGTCTTTTCTATGGTGGTAATAGATTGAGCACTCATAGTATTTGATCAATTCAAACCATATTCATTGTCACATGTTGAACTCTTTATCTATTAATATAATCCTGATGATTTCCTGATATAATTATATTTCACACTTCTCCTAAAAGAGGTAATGTCAGCAAAATTTTAATGTGGAGATCACTTCATCCAACTCCTGATTTTGTGTTGGATAGTTTTTCTCATGAACGTTCAATTTCCTTGAATCATAGGCAATGAATTTTCATTTTACATCAACAAACATCTCAAATACCTTGGTCAAAGAATCACTAAATACAAAAATAAATTCTCCACTTAGGAGTAGTGTGACAACAGGCATAGTGATAATCTACATTTTCAACTCCTTGAATTTATCTTATCATTCATCACTCCAAGAAAACATGACTCCATTATTTGTTAGCTTGGTAAGAGGGTAAGACAATCTTGAGAAATTTCTCACAAATCGATGATAATATTTATCTAACCCAATGAAGCTATTGATATTCATCATAGATGTTGTCTTCAGCCATCCCTCAATTGCATTTGTCTTGGAGGGATCCACACATATCCCATTGCTTCTGTTGACATGACCCAAAAATGATAATTCCTTCTACTAGAACTCACACTTTCTGTAATTTTCATATAGATTCTCATTTTGGAAGGTCTCCAATATAATGATTAGTTTCTCTTAATGATCCTTCATGATTTTGAGGTATATTAGAATATTGTTTATAACGACTAAAAAAATTCATCGAGGTAATCTATAAAGAATCTATTCATCTTGTCCATGAATATTTATAGAGATTTTGTGATAATGAAAGGCATTACTATGAATTCATAGTGCCCGTACCTTGATCAAAAATCTGTCTTGGGGATATCTTTCTTTTTCACCCTTACTTGGTAATACCTCGACTGAAGATCTACCTTGGATAAGTATTTTGACACACCTAGATGATCTAATAAGTCATCAATGCATGGAAGGGGAAACGTTTTCTTTATCATGATTTTTTTATCCCCTGATAATCAATGCAAAGGAGCATTGACCCATCCTTCTTATTGATGAAGAGGACAAGTCCACCCCATGGTGATGCAGTTGGGTGCATAAAACCTTTATGAAAATTCTCCAATAGTTGTTTATTTAGCTTCTATATCTTCACAAAAACCGATCTATATAGTGTCTTAGATAATAGAAATTACCTAGGTATAACATCAATTGAAAATTCAACATCTCTTCTAGGAGGAAGACTAGGAAATTCCTCAAGAAACACTTCTAAAAATTCCCTCACAAAAGGCATTTATTCAAGGATAGATTTTTCCTTAGACTCAATAATCTTAGTAAGATACCCATTCTCATAGGGTAGTAATATCCATGCTTGAGATGATGGTTCTAAATAAGATTCATCCTCTTCCTTCCACTTGTATAGGATCGGGGGTCAATTAACCATATGGAGAGTGATTTCCCCTCTCATGGTAATTTATTTTGGCTCTATATTGGGAATGCCAATCCATGCCATGAATTGTATCAAATTCCTCCAAAGGGAGTATGATGAGGTTCGCAGGGTTGTTAAATCCACAAATTATGACAGGGGATGAGTAATATTCATAGGATTCAATGATTGAACCATTTTCCATTCTCACTGAAATATTTATATACCAGATTTTTGGTGGTGTTGGGATTGTTGAACTAAAATTTTAGGATATAAAATAATGCGTAGAACCAGAATAAAAAAGTACATTGGAATTTTTTGAATGAATAACTAGTGTACCTATCACCTCTTCGTTCTTAGGCTTTTCTTCTTTGGTAGTGATGGAAAAAATCTCTCCCTTTCTGCCATGGAGTATTTTAGTTTCCTTTGAAAACCCTCGGCTTAGGGAACTAATTTTCAATGTGCCCTGGTTCTTTGCAGTTGAAGCAATTAAAAATGCATTAAGGGATGAAAAGAACATTCTTCTCCGCTGTTGCAATAGCAAGATTTTCTTGCCAACAATTAATTTCCAGGTACCCTTATCTTTCACAAAAAAATCATTTCCTCATTCCCTTCAAGGCAATTTCGAGGGTGTTTCTTTCTGTGTATTTGGAAAGTGGGGTGCTGGAATTACATACCACCATTGGATTTATCCATCAGATAGCCAAAATTAAAGTCTAAATTCCTCTTCATATCCCCATAATACCCATGACATTCTTCTATCTTCATTTTGTCTATTAGGGTACATTAGAAAATTTCCTCATTGCGATCAAAGTCATAGATCACTGGGTATTTTTGTGGGCTATGTTTTAGCCCCCCAAAGAAGCACACGTCCTTGAATTTGAGGGTAATAAAAAAGTTGGAGGAATATCATGCAATCATTGTGACATTATCCTCATACTCTCCAATGCATTCATCATCTTTTTTTCTTGAGGTAAAGGAAGCCTCTTTCCATCTTAAGTAAGTGGGTTCAAGAAAAATATTTATCAAAAAATATTTCATGGAAATACTTCCATTCCCATGCCTTGATCACTTCTCAGGCTTCATATTTTTTTATCAATATCCAATATTGATCAGCTTCACCCTCTGTACGATAAGAATCCATAATATAATTCTCTAGTATATAACATTAATGTATGTATAAGATCTTTTAAATGGAGTTGATCCATTTTTTGGTGATTGAGTGATCAGGTTATCCATTGAATATATGAGGCCTTTGTCTCATGATGCACTCAATTATAACATGTTCTTTTTTAGGGGGGGTTGAATGTTCCACTTTGCCAGTGTCTCTATTTAAAATGTGAGTTAACTGGTAGATTATTATGAAAAAGATTGTGATTCCCGCTCCCATCGGATTGGGAATCCCGTTAGAATAGTCATTACTTGGACCTTCACATCGGTTGTTAGCCCAAGTCCTCTATTTATAGGCCATTAGATGGAAGAAAAAGAATGTTGGGGGTAACACAGAAAAGGGAATCCAATGAAAATATTGATAACTTATAAATTACTTTTATTTCCTAAACATTTAAATTTATAGGCTTTAATTTATATTATCCCTGATTTACTTCCAAACATATACTCTTAGGGTCATTTATTATTCCCTTAACAATGGTTCATTCTATGCTTATAAATTTATCAAAGTATATACCCCTTGAGTTTCATAAGAAAGAGTTCATCAAGGCCCATTGTCATGCACCAATTCTAGTTTGAGTCTACTAAAGAGGTTTCTTTAGGTTTCACCCCTCGATAAATATGTGCCAAAGCCACCTTTACTTGTTCATATCCTGAAAAAGATGTATTTGATTTATAAACCACTTACTATATACTCACCAAGATGTAGGGTTGTTTTTATTATACTTAGTTATATCCCAAAGGATTTCACTAGGGATCCCAAATCCTAATCCCAAAAATAACTAAACATTTCATCTCCAACCATCTATAACAACCCTTCTCTTTAATTACACACCAAAACATGATTTCTTACATAATATATTTTTAATAAAACTTTGAGGATTGAGAGGTCTACTATTTTTAGAAATTAGGAACATTAAATAACAATTTAAAATATAAAACACAAAATAATTATTGCAAACTTCTTTTACATGACCTCAACATTCCATCATACTTAGCATTGCATGGGATAAACTGAGGACATACATAAGAAAATGATGAGCTTTAAAGCCTGACAATGGAGTAAAAAATGCCAAACATGAAGAATACAACACATGTTAGGAAATAGGCATATCAATGGAGCATAAGAGAAACATGAACATAAAGGCATGATATACCATGATTATAATAACATGGAGATGTGGAAATATAATTTAACATGATATTAGCATGAGCCAAGGCTCATTGCACATGGAGCATGAGTAAAGCCTCATTTCACATGAATTAGTTTGTTTAAACCCTCATTGAACATGATTTATCATGATTAATCCATCATTTAACATGGCGTATCATTATTCCATTCTTTACCCAATGCATTGGAGCGCTATCGTGGGGAACTCTTCTTAATCATTTTATTGCATGAATAGGCGTCCCACATTGATTATACAACATGGATTCATTAGACATCAAAACATATTTCATTAATATGAGATTTGGAACAAATAAATATATCTCTTCAATAATCAATTACATTTGCATAATTAAGAATACCTTTGATTGAAAAATGGTTATTCTATTAACATACATGATGATTTTGGCATGGAAAATAGTTGTGTAACTTCAGTAGTATAACAACGTCAAATAGAAACCGCAAAATGGGTGGATGAGAGAGAAGGGTGTCTCTAAAAATTTTTACATGAAATGGACATTAAGGGGATCATGGGACATAATATCCCAACATATGTAATGGAATTTAGATGCATAATATAAAAGAATTTCTCAAATGTAAATGGGAGGAGAGAAATACCTTATGGAATTTTGGTATGGTAACTGGTGTACACGTGAGGAATTAATGAGGTAAAAATGGGTATCTAGTCATTCAAACATAAGGAGGTAAGTAAAGGGGAGGTGATAAATTATACTCCAACATTTTTAATTGAAAATATGGTCATAAAAAATATAAGGAAACATGGATATTAATAAGGAAGGACAGAAAGTGACGATCCCTTACTTGGAAGTGTGGTATCAAATGCTTGGGATAGGCTTGAGAGAAGCTTCTATGGAGCTTGGGCCCCCATGGGAGGATTCTATAGAGAGGAGTACATAGTTTGGTTGAGATCCAAATGGGTTGAGGGAAGAGGAATGAGATATTTAGTGGGATTATATATGAAAGGCGAGGGAATTATTTATTATTTAGGTTTTGGACACAACATATTAATCTAATCAATACCACAAACCATACGATGGTTTTTACCCATAGTTTTTTCCCAAGGGGACTATAACACATTATTTAATAATCCTGAAGGCATATCATATTAAAATATTTGTATTTCTTAAGTGGATGTGAGTCACACTCTCAAAGAAATCATTTTAAAAAGTTAAAACATTTTTTATGTCGTGGAGGGTCCACTAAGGAAACATAAAATTAGTCTAACAAAAATGGAAGAACCTTATTTTATATTAAAAACATATATTTTCCTATAATACATTTTATATTATTTTATTATTTAGATATTGGGTAATTATTATGTCAAAAAACAAATTATATATTTAAACAGTATTTAAAATTTTCCTAAAAAATCAGTTGTCTCCGAAAATAATGAAAATTCACTATTAGATAATTTTGATGTCCTAAATACATAAATTATATTCATTTTATATAAATAGTTTTCTAAATATAAAAAATTTTACTTTAAAATTAAATACTCATACTTATTTAAATTTCATCGGTTTAGTCAAAAATAGCTTTCAAACCTTACTAAAAATTACTATTTTATTCATAAACAATTATATGAACATTTATATTTAATAAAAAGTTATTTAGTATTAATATTTTATTAAAACAATTAATTCTGAAATTCATTAATTCATGAAAATATATTTATTAATTTAATATTAACTAATATTACTATATGTGATTTAAATAACTCATTTACAAACAGTAATTAAATGAATGTATATTCATTATTCAAAAATAAATTACATAATTATTTTCTAGGGTTATGTTACATAACCCCTTGTAAAACCCTCATAAGACCTAAGGGTAATGTGTGTCTTGGTGATATAGTCTTAGGGAAACTCAGATAACATCGCTCAGGTGGTAATCTCTATTTACTTCCACTTCCCCCGTAGGTGATTACATTCAATATTAACCTGTTGAAGCTCTGCTTGGTCTTGGTCAAGAGCGAAGCCTAGTTACACTACCTCCTTTTAGAGCTCAGACAAATGGGTTTAGTATAGTTAAATTCAACTAGATGAGGACATCACTTCTATTATATGAGTAAATTGGATTTTTAAAATCCTTATATTTATACTAATCATGTGATCACTATTCAATGGATATATTAGCAATCGTAATAATTCATCACGGTATTTTAAAATACAAAAACATAAAACCATGCAAGTGCATATGTATTATCTAAAAATTTTACATAATAAGACATTTAATTAGATCAAGAGAAATTTTCATTAATAAAAAACTGGGATGTTAAATATATCCTAGAAAATAAAATGAAAGATTAATATCATGATATATAAAAAGAGTTAATGGAATATCTTTACTAAAATTGGTGTGAAATATGGAAAACCAAAAGAAATAGAGTCAGGCTCGAGAATCCCCTTAACATAAGATTGAATGTTTTCTTCACTTTCATATCCTATATTACAAAATTTGATTCATTAATTACCAAATATATAATACCTTATACATTTATATTATTTATTATAATTTTATTAACTTTGTTTACAGACCTAGAGTTCAATTTCAACATTCATGGAGTCTTTTTTTCATGATCTGTTCACTTATATACAAGTATAGAAATTCATATAAAATGAGAATAACTCCCCATAATTTAAATTATATGCTATCAATTATCTTCCATAGGTTTATATGGTCATATATATCTATTTTTATTTGAGGATTATTCATTATAAAAAACATAATGATAACTTTTTAGTTCATTTTGGCGGTTTTTGCATCCATCATGACATAATTTTTTTATTATATATTATGTTATTAAATCAGAAAAATAATTTTAAAAAAATTATTTTATGAATATTAAAATATATTTTTACTAAAATAATGGTATTATGACCATCCCTGAAGTTGTTAATTGAAATTGAAAACTCGTCATTCAGGACGGTAGTGAATCGACACATCAGAGATGATATTTATATTTTTAAGAATAAAAATAGTGGAGAAGATGTTTTATGAGAGATATTACAATAAAAAATAAAATTATAGTCTATATATGACAGTTTATTTATTATTCCCTGTTGGATAGGGGATGAAAGGAGAGAATAATAAATGAAAAGAAATTAAAAGAGAACAAAGAAGGATTTTTTACTCTTGAATATATTCTCATTGAGAACCTCCATAAAGCACATGAGTTTGGTCTTTGGGGGATACCGGAAGATCTTGGAAGTGGATAATAGTATTTTTAGGGAACATGGGAAGTATTTTTAAAGGATATAAGTCTTTTTACGTATGAGGAGAAGAGGTAGTGGAAGTGGTGTTTATAGGGAAGGCGATGGGTGTTTTTTTGATCATTTTTTTCATTAGTTTATTATTTTGGATCAAGAATATAAATAGTATGGATTACCATGACTAAATATAGTTAATATGGAATTATAGTTATAGATAATAGTGTATTCATCATCCATTACTCAACAATTCATGTATTTGGATTAAAATGATAAATTCTGTAAATTACCATATTTCACTATTCAAAAAAATCAACTATTTTTGAAAAAACAAAATAAAATACCCCCTAAACATTTTTTAATTTTTATATTTAAAAAATGGAATCCATTTATTGAAAATAAATTTCTAAATATGATAAATTTAATTTTTTATTAAAATCATCATTTATTCAAAAAATACCGATTTTAATATTATACTGGATTTTATGACAATTTGAAACAATAATTGTGGTCTCATAAAATTACCTTATAATTATAAAAAAATTAATTTATTAATCTATTTTATTAAAATATATTTTCATCTAAATCATTATATTAATTATAAAATTGTAAATAAAAATTTAGCTTTTGTAAAAATAACAACTCCTAATTTAGAATTCTTTAAACATTTATTTACTTATACTATGATATAGTTTAATAATATTTTAATTTATAAGATAGATAAAAGTAATTTATACTTTCATATGTGAGGTTACCATTATATTGGCTAGATAACTATTCCTATTACTCATTTTACTATTCCAAAAGTCGGGATACTATTTCATTAGTATAGGTTCCTTAATTTATCTAAATACCACATATTTTTATTCTTCATTTATGATAATGATTTTTATTTGGTTATCTATGTGATTTATGTTTTTTAGACTATATAAAATATTATAATATGTTAAATTTAATAGATAATATTTTATGTAGTTACATTCTTCCTACTTTTGAAATTTCACCCACGAAATTTCATTTTACATATTATGGTGGAACAAAGTGTGGGTAATTCTCCTTCATCTATTCTTCTAGTTCCCATAATTCTTATCCATACTAATAGTTCCTCCAAAATTCTCTGAAAAGGTGGTTTGTCTTGTTATTTTGGACTTTTCATCTGGGGTCTAAGATTTTCACTGGTTGTTTTTCATATGAGAGTTTGTTCTCCAACTGTACCACCACTGGATTCTATACATGTGAGGGGTCAGGAATGTACTTCCTCAGGAGACATAAATGGAACACATCATCATCATGAGCTATTTTTTTTGGAATTTCAAGTCGATAGATCACTACTCTTATAAAATCAAGGATTTAAAAGGGGCCAATGTTCTTTAGGTTAATCATCCCATTCCTTGCAAACAATATGACTCTCTTACATGAGGATATTTAAAGGAACAATTTTTCCCCAATGTTTAACTCCAAGGTCCTTTGATGATTTTCATCATTTCTCCTTTTCGTACTCTAAGTATCATTGATATGTTGTTGGGAAAATTGAATCTTCTATGTCACCTATCTCACAAGATCAAGTACAACATGATTTCTTTCCCCATATTCATCCCATCAATTTAGGTTTATACATCAAATCCCATACAAATATTCTTTTAGATCCGTTTTAATACTTTAGTGGAAGCTATTTGTAAAGACCCGTAAAATTAGAGGGAAAATTTTTCTTAATTTTCTTTGGAATTTTACAAGGGCGCGGTTTCTGACGGCACCTGATTCTGAGGCCCGGTGTGCCCGGAATCAATTTCCGAAGTTTGGCTCGGGTACGTTCAGTGAACGAACGAGCGGGAATTTCTAACTTTTGATTCGGTGCTCGGAATTGAAATACGAGGACACCGATGAACTCGCAACGCCGATATTCGCTTAAGGAGACCTTTTCCGAAGATGCGTTTATTGCGGAACGAAAGTTAGTTTTTGGGAGAATTATAAAAAGTTGAATAACAAAATGTGGAATACTTTTTATTTTACTTATGTTGGTTAACTTCTCTCAAAGGAAGTTAGGGGTGGGACCCAAACCCACTTAACCTCCCTTGAGAGGATTAAGTGTGGTGGGACCCACACGAACCTAAACCTTCCATCTTCTCTCAAACTCCCTTTAACCCCTCTTTAAATGACATGACAAATTGTTATTTAATTTTGGCGTTATCTTATTTGAATTTCAAACCTTTGAAATTAATTTTGTTAAGTTTGTGAATAAAATAAGACTCTATCTTATTTTATTTGGTTAGAATTGTTTATCCATCTAGAGAGCTTTTGGGTTCTTCTCCTTCTTCTTCAAACTTTGACAAAGAACTCTCAAGCTTTGACGAAGAACGCTCAAGCTTCGACGAAGAACGCCACTCCTCTCTTCTTCGTCTACCGTGTCAACGAAAGGGAACGCCAATTCCTCCCCAGACTTCCTTCGTCGGCATACGAAGATTCGCCAATGACGTACCTCTTCGGACGTGCCTCTTCGTCATCGGATTTGACGAACGACTACCGCGACGCCCCGACCTCCGCGACGATTTCTTCCGCAGGTCGTTGACGATCTTCAAACTTGAACCCAAGGTAGGGGTTGTTGTTATTTGTTTATTTATTTATTCTTGTTCATGGTTCTAGCATGACTAACGTGAGGATATTTAAATATGTATTATCTTTTAACGTGAGGGGGCCAGACCGCATGAACACGGCCGAACCCCCTCCTTTGTTCTTGTTGATTTATAATGCGGATGAAACAAGATGGCGTGGTGCCGTCGCACCACGCGGTTATTCGCACACTTATATTGCACGGAGCCGTCGCGCCGCGCCGTTGAAGGATCATCAAGAACGCGACGCCGTCGCGCCGCGTCGAAGGGAATCAAAGGCGCGGCGGAGGGGCGCGGTGCCGTCGCACCGTGCCAGACGATGAACACCGCGGCCGGTTCCGGGCCGCGGTGGGACGAGAAGACCGGCGGCCGGGCCGCCGGCGTCAGAAACCGGAAGGGGACCGGCTTTGCAGGTCCCATTGGAGAAAAACCGGCCGGCTAGGTGGCCGGCCGGAAGGTCAAAGACTGGGGGAAATTAATTCCCCCAGTCAACTCTCAAAATCCCCCCCCCCCATTGATTGGGGGGGGGGGTTAATTGAGGGGGGCAGGCGGCCCCCGCGGTTCTCCTCAAGCAGGCCCCCACGAGGGGGGCCGGTTCTCCAAAATGGCGTGGCTAAAAGCCGCACCGCCACTTGCTGGAAGCGGGGGCCATGCCCCCCGCGCGTGACACCAGCGGCGCCAGGCCGCGCCGCCGCCGGCCGGGCCGGGTCGGACCCAGGTCGGGCGACCTGGTTCGGGTCGGCCCGGACCCGGACCCCCCATTTTCGGATCATTTTCGGTTTCTGGGCCATAACTTGAGCCACGGACCTCCGATTGACGAACCGTCTACGGCAACGCAATCCTTGGATCGAGACGGTGGTTTCGGTATATCGCACTCAATGTTTTGGAATACTTTGAGTTTGGTCGGGTTGGTTCGTTCACGAAACCAACCGGGCCTTCGGAGCGGAAACGCTCATATCTTGAGCTACGGACGTCCGATTGACATGCCGTCAGCTTTTTTGTGTTCCTCTTAGTGAGACAGATCATTTGGCATACTCTGCCCGAGGTTTGGATGCAGGTGGAGTACGGTCGGGTTGGTTTTTCCGTAGAAACCAACTGGGCCCCTGGGACGAAAATGCCAATAACTCTCAGACCAGGCGTCCGATCGACGCGCCGTCTGTTGCGTTGAGTTCCTTTTGACGATACGGAACTTTTGGATACATCAACTCTGGACTTTGTGACAGTTGATGTATCAGCCTCTCGGCTCGTGGAGCGGACCCTCCGAATGAACTTGATGTGTGCGGGAACCCTAGTGCTGGCTGCGACTGTGACTACTCCTACTGCTACTGTGACTGCGACGATGACAGTACAGAGATCCTGTGTGGATTCGACGACGACGACTACAGCACTCAACGATCCTACGTGGATCAGTGCTACATGTCCTGTGTGGGCCCGATCCTGTGTGGATTCGACGACGACGACTACAGCACTCAGCGATCCTACGTGGATCAGTGTTACAGGTCCTGTGTGGGCCCGATCCTTTGTGGGTCCGATCCTGTGTGGGTCTTTGCGCTCAGCGGTCCTGTGTGAACCAGCGCCTACAGGTCATGTGTGGGCCCGAGCCTGTGTGGGTCTTTTGCGGGGGTTATTTACCTATCGATCCTTCGTGGGTCCGACGACTTAGATGGATCAGAGATCATCTTTAACGTCTTTCGAAGAAGTATACCTATGTGAGCTGAATCATGTTGCTTTCCTGTGTGGACTGTGTTGTGCTATCCTGTGTAGATTACGTTTTGCTTTCCTGTGTGGAATATGTTTACATTCCTGTGTGGACTGAGTTGTACTTGGGCTCGGAGGTTGGAGCGTATTTTAAATTGATGACTTAGGTATATGTATGGGCATATACCTAAGCAGTGTCAGTTGTTACTTCGTGATTGTACCTTTCTTCGTGGTTTATCCTTTGTGGATTTGAGAGACCTTCAGGGGTCTCGGGGTCCCTACTGAGTAGATTATACTCATCCCTTCACGGGCTTTGTCCGCACTACGTTGTGTTGGTTGCAGACGACGGACAGCGTTGATCTTAGCTAAGGCTTGCAGAGCAGGACAGTACCTGGAGGTGGACCACTGGGCGGGACGTGCTCGGAGCGGACGGCAGGACCCGTGGAGCAGTGGAGCTATCTGTACCCACCCTTCAGGTGGGATTTCTAGTGGACAGTTCGGTGTAGCGGCTTTCCCTTTTTAGTTGTTGTTTTCCTTTTTGAGTTGTACTTTACTTTCAGTTTGGGTTTGTATACTGGCCCTTTTACTTTTCCGCACTTTCAGTTGTACTCTAATTTTTCTTAGTGTTTACTTTCCTCTTGCTTACTCTGTGGTGTTTGTTTACTTTACAAAGGAAATGTCTTCCCTTATTACCGGGATTTACGCCTTGGTGCTAGTCGGTAGCCCCTGGCCTATGGAAGGCGGGCTTGGGGTAGTCACGGCACGGACCCCGAGGGCGGGTCGTGACAAATTGGTATCAGAAGGGTTCGGTTCTACTGTGAACTCTGATCTTTTCTATGTGAAGCAATAATGTTTAGCGTATTGAGTGTGGTTATCAGTCCAGGGAGTCCAGTGTTGGTGCGGCGGCCGACGTATCCGTACACCAGGACCCTGACTTCTTATTTCCGACTTAATGCACGAAAACATTGATTGCGTGTGTGTTTCAAAGTTTTCTTTGTGATTAATTATATCAGCTCACCAGGTATACTGTTTGACCGTGGCGCACCTGTTTCCTATTCAGGATGGCCCCACGACGGTATCCAGCTAGGGTTCCGAGAGTCGAGTGTGACGACAGCCCACCGAGCGACGAGGCCTCGGTGCAGGGCCCTTTGTCAGCAGTGGCACCGGCGGTAGCACTACCCGCCGAGCCCCCGATGCTTCCAGCGCCAGCCGCTGACGATGCACGTCGCCTCAGCACACTGCATGAGTTTCAGCGCCAGCGACCACCCAGGTTTCGCGGGGAGACGGATCCCCAGGCAGCAGAGGACTGGCTGGAGGCAGTGGTACGTGTGTTTAGACTAGTGAGGACACCAGCGGACCTCATGGTGATTCTCGCTGTGAGCCTACTACACGCAGCAGCAGGACGATGGTGGAGCTTGATGCTCCAGGTGCACGATGAGGCATCTCTACTTTAGATGGACTTTGAGATCCTCTTCCGCTCGGAGTTCGTCCCAGCCACCCTTTGTGCGGTACGTATCCAGGAGCTTCTTCAGCTGCGGCAGGGCAGCATGACGGTCGCTCAGTACTCGACGATATTTACTGATCTCTTGCCCTACTCGACCGATATGGTACGGGACCCATTCTTCTGGTCCCGGACCTTCGAGCAGGGTTTGAGACACGAGATCAGGGCATCACTGATCTCCCTCAGCATACCGACTCAGACAGAAGTACTCGAGCGGGCCCTTCTGATCGAGAGCTTCCTTGCTGAGTCTACACCAGCACAGCGACCCACCGCAGGGCGGCACGTGGCAGAGTCATCTGCAGCAGGCAGTCGACGGATGACTCAGGGGTCCAGACAGACCAGACCTTCGGGCAGACGACCTCAGGACACTAGCTCAGCAGTGCGGGGCACACAACGCGGAGCCAGTCTTTCGAGTGGAAGAAAGTGCTATGTATGCGGCGGGCAAGGCCACATGGCTCGTGACTGCCCGACCCGCCATGCAGAGGAGCAGCAGACGGTTGAGGAACCACCTAGGTAGAGGCAGAGGTTCGACCATGGCGGTCCGCAGGGAGGAGGCGGACGAGGCAGAGGAGCTGGCCGTGCAGCAGGTGGTGGGCGACGCTTCGATGCTCTACCACCACCACCACCAGGAGGTCCACCCCGACCTCAGGGGAGAGCACAACTTCAGGCAGCTGAAGCATACAATCATGGAGCTCCGGAAGCGGGTGGACTAGTGCGGGACTAGCTCCAGGCATAGAGGCATTTTCCCATAATGCCTCTAGCTTCGTAGTTTGTATTTCTTTGTGACCTTGTTCTTTAAGTTGAAGTAATAAAAGACACTTTCCTTGGTGACTCTTGTTCTCTTGTCTTTTTTTTGTTTTTACTAAGAGGTGTCGGTTAAAAACTGTTGACTTGACCCTCACTTGCGAGATTCGTACTGGAGGGAACCCAGTGACCACACACTGATGCCGACAGTGTGACTCAACCTTGGACGTGAGAGTAACGGTTGGATCTCTTGGTAGCAGCGTTGAGGCCTTACGATGTCATCCATGCTATGAATTAACTAATCATGATGGGATTGACTGTTTTAGGCAAGGATCGTGGTTCATCCAGGGGATGAGACCAGATTTCACTTTTCGGAAAAGGAGAAATCTTTGCAGCTAGCCTCTTTGCAGGTATCCTTCGTGGATAGTGATGGAGCAGCCTTCCTCCAGTCTCTCACTGTCACCCCTCCACTACTACAGCAGGTCAGAGAGGCACAGCGTGAGGACGCTGATTGTGAGACACGGCGTGCACAGGTATCCTCGGGATAGGCACCTGATGGTTTCTCCATTGGAGCAGAGCACAACATCCTTTTCAGAGGACGTACCATGGTACCAGTCGCTTTGCGAGAGGAGGTGCTGAGAGAGTTTCACACTTCTCCTTTGGCGGTACATCCTGGAGTGGAAAAGATGTACCAGGACCTCAGACAACCGCACTGGTGGCCGGGCGTGAAGAAAGTTGTACCAGAGTTCGTTTCTCGATGCCTCACCTGCCAGCAGGTGAAGGCAGAGCATCCGGTACCAGCAGGCTTGGTACAACCCTTGGAGGTTCCGGAGTGGAAGTGGGACGGCATATCTATGGACTTCGTGACTGGACTTCCACGTAATTCCAATGGTCACGACTCCATCTGGGTGATTGTTGACCGACTCACCAAGTCGGCACACTTATTACCCATTAGAGAGCAGGGCTCAGTGGAGAGCTTGGGACGTCTCTACGTTTAGGAGATTGTGCGGCTCCACGGTGTGCCATCATCTATCGTATCTGATCGAGATGCTCGCATTACTTCCCGGCTTTGGAAGGGGTTACAGGAGGCGTTCGGGACGCAGCTACGTCTGAGCACAGCCTTTCACCCTCAGACAGATGGTCAGACGGAGAGGACGATTCAGACTCTCGAGGACATGCTCTGCGCATGTGTCCTCGACTTTGGTCGTAGCTGGGAGGACCACCTACCCTTGGTGGAGTTTGCGTACAACAACAGCCACCACTCCACCATCGGGATGGCACCGTACGAGGCGTTGTACGGCCGACATTGTAGATCACCTTTGGGCTGGACAGAACCTGGGGAGTCAGCACTTGTGGGACCGGAGATGGTCCAGACCACGACAGAGAAGGTCCAGGTCATCCAGGAGCAGATGAGGACAGCTCAGATCCAGCAGAAGTCATACGCTGACAGGAGGCGGAGGCCACTAGAGTTCTAGGATGGCGACCACGTCTTCTTGCGGGTCTCACCTCGACGTGGTTTTCAGATATTTGGCTGAGACGACAAGTTATCTCCGTGCTTCATCGGACCCTTCCAGGTCCTCAGCAGGGTTGGCGAGGTGGCTTATCGTCTGGCTCTACCACCTCAGTTGCACAGGGTGTACGACGTCTTCCACGTATCTCAGCTGAGGAGATACGTGCACGACCCGACACACATCATTGACCATGGGAAGCTTGATGTTGACGATGGGGTGACTTTTACGGAGGATCCCATGGAGATAGAGGATCGATAGGAGCGGGTCCTGCATGGGTGATCGATTCCTCTTGTGCGCATCAGATGGAAGCACGGGAACCTCCAGGACAGCACATGGGAGCGGGAGGCTCAGATGCGTGCTCACTACCCTCATTTGTTTCCCTAGTTTTTGATGTATCTTTACGGGGACGTAAAGCCCTGAGGTGGGAGTAATGTAAAGACTCGTAAAATTCAAGGGAAATTTTTTCTTAATTTTCTTTGGAATTTTACAAGGGCGCAGTTTCTGACGGCACCTGATTCCGAGGCCCGGTGTGCCCGGAATCAATTTCCGAAGATTGGCTTGGGTACGTTCAGTGAACGAACGAGCGGGAATTTATAACTTTTGATCCGGTGCTCGGAATTGAAATCCGAGGACACCGATGAAATCGCAACGCTGATATTCGCTTAAGGAGACCTTTCCCGAAGTTGCGTTTATTGCGGAACGAAAGTTAGTTTTTGGATAATTATAAAAAGTTGAATAAAAAATGTGGAATACTTTTTATTTTACTTTTGTTGGTTAACTTCTCTCAAAGGAAGTTAGGGGTGGGCCCCACACCCACTTAACCTCCCTTGAGAGGATTAAGTGTGGTGGGACCCACACGAACCTAAACCTTACATCTTCTCTCAAACTCCCTTTAACCCCTCTTTAAATGACATGACAAATTGTTATTTAATTTTAGAGTTATCTTATTTGAATTTCAAACCTTTGAAATTCATTTTGTTAAGTTTGTGAATAAAATAAGACTCTATCTTATTTTATTTGGTTAGAATTGTTTAGCCATCTTGAGAGCTGTTGGGTTCTTCTCCTTCTTATTCAAACTTTGACGAAGAACACTCAATCTTTGACGAAGAACGCTCAAGCTCCGACGAAGAACGCCGCTCCTCTCTTCTTCGTCTACCGTGTCAACGAAAGGGAATGCCGCTTCCTCCCCAGACTTCCTTCGTCGGCATACGAAGATTCGCCAACGACATACCTCTTCGGACGTACCTCTTCATCATCGGATTTGACGAATGACTACTGCGACGCCCCGACCTCCGCGAAGATTTATTCCGCAGGTCGTTGACGATCTTCAAACATGAACCCAAGGTAGGGGTTGTTGTTATTTGATTATTTATTTATTATTATTCGTGGTTCTAGCATGACTAACGTGAGGATATTTAAATATGTATTATCTTTTAATGTGAGGGGCCGGACCGCATGAACACGACCGAACCCCCTCCTTTCTTCTTGTTGATTTATAATGCGGATGAAACAAGATGGCGTGGTGCCGTCGCACAACACGGTTATTCACACACTTATATTGCACGGCGCCGTCACGCCACGCCGTGGAAGGATCATCAAGAACGCGACGCCGTCGCGCCGCGTCGAAGGGAATCAAAGGCACGGCGGAGGGGCGCGGTGCCGTCGCACCGCGCCGGACGAAGAACACCGCGGCCGGTTCCGGGCCGCGGCGGGACGAGAAGACCGGCGGCCGGGCTGCCGGCGTCGGAAACCGGAAGGGGACCGGCTTTGCCGGTCCCGTTGGAGAAAAACCGGTCGGCCAGGTGGCCGGCCGGAAGGTCAAAGACCGGGGGAAATTAATTCCCCCGGTCAACTCTCAAAAGCCCCCCCCACATTTATTGGGGGGGGGGGTTTAATTGAGGGGGGCAGGAGGCCCCCCCCGGTTCTCCTCAAGCAGGCCCCCATGAGGGGGGCCGGTTCTCCAAAATGGCGCGGCTAAAAGTCGCGCCACCACTTGGTGGAAGCGGGGGCCATGCCCCCCGCGCGTGACACCAGCGGCGCCAAGCCGCGCCGCGCCGGACCGCCGCCGGCCGGGCCGGGTCGGACCCGGGTCGGGTCGACCCGGTTCGGGCCGACCTAGGGGTGGTCGGGCCGGGTCGGCCCGGACCCGGACCCCCCATTTTCGGATCATTTTTGGTTTTTGGGCCATAACATGAGCCGCGGACCTCCGATTGACGAACCGTCTGCAGCAACGTGATCCTTGGATCGAGACGGTCGTTTCGGTATATCGCACTCAAAGTTTCGGAATACTTTGAGTTCGGTCGGGTTGGTTCGTTCACGAAACCAACCGGGCCTTCGGAGCGGAAACGCTCATATCTTGAGATACGAACGTCCGATTGACGTGTCGTCAGCTTTGTTGTGTTCCTCTTAGTGAGATGGATCTTTTGGCATACTCTGCCCGAGGTTTGGATGCAGGTGGAGTACGGTCAGGTTGGTTTCGCCTTAGAAACCAACCGGGCCCCTTGGACGAAAATGCCAATAACTCTCAGACCGGGCGTCCGATCGACGCGCCGTCTGTTGCGTTGAGTTCCTTTTGACGATACAGAACTTTTGGATACATCAACTCTGGACTTTGTGACAGTTGATGTATCAGCCTCTCGGCTCGTGGAGCGGACCCTCCGAACGAGCTTGCTGTGTGCGGGAACCCTAGTGCTGGCTGTGACTGTGACTACGGCTACTGCTACTGTGACTGCGATGACGACAGTACAGAGATCCTGTGTGGATTCGACGACGACGACTACATCACTCAGCGATCCTACGTGGATCAGTGCTACAGGTCCTGTGTGGGCCCGATCCTGTGTGGATTCGACGACGACGACTATAGCACTCCGCGATCCTATGTGGATCAGTGCTACAGGTCCTGTGTGGGCCCGATCCTGTGTGGGTCCGGTCCTGTGTGGGTCCGATCCTGTGTGGGTCTTTGCGCTCAGCAGTCCTGTGTGAAGCAGCGCCTACAGGTCTTGTGTGGGCCCGATCCTGTGTGGGTCTTTTGCGGGGGTTAGTTACCTATCGATCCTTCATGGGTCCGATGACTTAGATGGATTAGAGATCATCTTTATCGTCTTTCGAAGAAGTATACCTGTGTGAGCTGAATCCTGTTGCTTTCCTGTGTGGATTGTGTTGTGCTATCCTGTGTGGATTACGTTTTTCTTTCCTATGTGGAATACGTTTACTTTCCTGTGTGGACTGAGTTGTACTTGGGCTCGGAGGTTGGAGCTTATTTGAAATTGATGACTTAGGTATTTGTATGGGCATATACCTAAGCAGTGTCGGTTGTTACTTCGTGATTGTACCTTTCTTCATAGTTTATCTTTTGTGGATTTGAGAGACCTTCATGGGTCTCGGGGTCCCTACTGAGTAGCTTATACTCACCCATGCACGGGCTTTTCCCGCACTACGTTGTGTTGGTTGCAGACGACGGACATCGTTGATCTTTGCTGAGGCTTGCAGAGCAGGACGATACCTGGAGGTGGACCACTGGGCGGGACGTGCTCGGAGCGGACGGCGGGACCCATGGAGCAGTGGAGCTATCTGTACCCACCCTTCAGGTGGGATTTCCAGTGGACAGTTCGGTGTAGCAGCTTTTACTTTTTAGTTGCTATTTTCTCTTTCGAGTTGTACTTTACTTTCAGTTTGGGTTTGTATACTGGCCCTTTTACTTTTCCGCACTTTCAGTTGTACTCTGCTTTTGCTTAGTGTTTACTTTCCGCTTGCTTACTCTGTGGTGTTTGTTTACTTTACAAAGGCAATTCCTTCCCTTTTTACCGGTATTTACGGCTTGGTGCTAGTCGCCAGCCCCTGGCCTATGGAAGGTGGGCTTGGTGTAGTCACGGCACGGACCCCGAGGGTGGGTCGTGACACTATTGTTATATGAGAACTTAGTTAATGGGTGATACTGGTCTCATCCTTCTTTTAATTCCATTGATTTGGGGCTCAATATGTCATGGAGAATTTGAGTAGTCCTTTCAAATTGGTTATCCATTTTAGGGTGATATGTGATATTGAAATTCAATTCATTACTAAAATTATATTGAGGACTTCTCCAAAATTTAGATGCGAACCTTGGATCATGATCATAGATGATCGAAAGTGGAACCTCATAAACCTCACCACTTCCTTCAAATATATCTTTGAAAAAATTTCAAGCGAGAAAACATCTTAAATAGAGATAATGTGGGCATTCATCGGGATTTGATCCTCCACAATCCATATCGCATTTTTTCCAATTTAATTTATTCAGGAGATGAGTGATGATGTGTATGGTGAAATAATCCCATTTACACATGGGTATAGGTAATGGTTTCAACATCCCTATGGACTTCTGTCACTCAGTATTAAATTTTTTACATTCTAAAAATCCTAAGATATAATCTAAAATATCCTTCTTCATGTTTTCCCACCATAAGTTCTCTTGAATATCATGATATATCTTGTAAATATTGGGATGGATAGAGAATGATGAAACATGTGCAGTATCCATCCTCCCCTTTATTATCTCAAGTGAAGAAGGCACACAGCCTAGTTCAAAATAATATGACATCATCCTCATCGACGTGGAAATCATGTAGCTTAAATTACTTTAATACTTTCACCATATTTGTAAGCTCTAGATAATTCTTTTGTGCATCCTTAATCTTCTCTAGAATAGATGGTTGGGAAATCATTTGGGTGCGGTGGGAGGTACTCCTTGATTGTCTGATTTCCAAATCTATCCTTTTCATTTCCAAGAAGATTGGGTATTTCTCTATTTGCATCATGGAAAAGGTTGTAGGATAATTTCTCCTAAGAAAATCAGCTACCATCATCAATATTAACAGATGGAATTTAATAGATAAATCATAGTCCCTAATTTTCTCAAACTATATTCTTTGATGCATGTTGATCTCCTTCGGTGTGAGAATATAATTTTGAATCTTATAATTAGTTTATATTACTTATGTCTCCCCATAGAGATAATTCCACTAGATTATCATATAAAAATTCACATATGCTGGCTGTAGATCAAGAATCTGGTACATCTTCTCATGGATCTTCTACTACTGTGGGGCATAGTTGATCACTTTATGATTTTTCATGAGTAAACAACCTAATCATTTCATTGAAGCATAATTTTATATCATAAAAACTTCTCCACTTATTGGTTGTCTAAGTACTGGTGCATTTATTAGCCTCTTCTGGAGCTCCATGAATCATTCCTCACGTTCTTCCATCCAGAAATACTTTACCTCTTCTATGTTAACAAAGTTAGTGGGCATGAAAATATTGAGAAATTTCTCACAAGACATTGGTAGTACCCTGCTAAGACAAAAAAACAATGAAATTATATTTCACTAGTGGGTCTACGGCATTCCTCAATTACTTTTTTCTTGTAAGGTTCCATAGATATTCCCTCACTTTCCATCATGTGCCCTAAAAATGTTACTTGTTGCATCCAAAAGTCATACTTGTTGAAACTGGTAAACAATTTTTCCTTTGTTAATGTCACCAGAAAAATTCATAGTTGTTCTTCATGATCCTCCATATACTCTGAGTATATAAAAATATCATTGATAAATACTTCCAAAAAAATAAAGGAAGTATCAGAAGAATATTTTCATCAAATCCATGATGATTACAGGGGAATTAGTATGTTCGAAGGGAAACACTAGAAACTCATAATTATCATGACTTTTATGGAAAGTAGTCTTGTGAATATCTTTTTTATTCAACTTGAAATAATGATATCCAAAACAATGATCCAACATTGATATGTATTGATCTCCATGTAGTTGGTTGAATAAGTCAACAATCCTTGGAAGATGATACTTATTATTTAGGTTTATTTTATTAAGCTTCTGGTGATTGATACAAATCCTCATTGAAACATAATTCTTCTAGAAAAGGGAAAATGTAATACCCCATGGTGATGAACAATGGTGTATGAAACCCTTGTCCAAGTTATCTTGTAACAACTTATTTAACTTCTATAGTTAGATAGGGGCTATCCTGTAGGTACATTTTGAGAAAGGAGTGGCTCCTGATATAAGTTCTATTGAGAACACTACCTCACGATCTAGTGTATGTTAAAATATATCCTTTATAAAAATATATGTGATTTCCCTGACCATGGTCATTTCTTTTAGGTTGATACATTCCTTTAACACCGCCATTCGTTCTATTTATTCTTATCTATAGGGAATCAACACCTACACCATTGATAGATTTTCCAATGTATATTCATGGTCATAATTACATTTGTAGAGGAGAAAGGGATGAATTAGAATATAAAAATATATTTATTATTCCCATCATTTTATGTTTCCTACATATAATGACATCCAATCCACACCAAGTATAGTTTCAAATTCCACAAAGGGAAGTATTACCATAATAGATGGAATAATCTTCCCACATAATCCAGTAGGAGAAGAGTTCTGCACATAAGTTTCAATGATTGCACCACTACAGTTTTTCATATATCTATAATTCAATCAATTGGGGCTTTGATTAAATAATTTAAGAAAAATTTTAGTTTATAGATTAATGAGTATAACCACAATAAAATAATACATTTTCTATTATTTATTAGATAGGATGTGTACCTTTTACGACTTCACTTTCTTGCTCAACACTAGTAGTGGTGGTGGAAAAATATTTCCCTTGGTCGATTGTAATTGGTGACTATGTACACTAATTAAAATTTTGGAGTAATGGTTTAGTGAAATTAATTACATAGTCACATTCCTCTTTATAGTTTAATCATTGAACCATGGGTGGTGATATCCTTTCATCCTTCATGTTGTCTAGCATGTTCATATATCTTTGATATTTGTGAGTTTAATGGACTTATATTCCACACTTGAATCATTCCCCTATCCCACTGAGGAAATTCCAACGATGTTTCTTCTGAAATTTTTTGACATTATGGTGGTTGATATTTCTTTTAGACTTTTTCATCTGAACCTCTAGTTTGATACTCCATCTTTCATTTCATATCTCTGTGTCCATGAGACAATTCTCAAAACTCTATCTCCACTTTGAGAGCACATCGAGCGAATTATTCTTGACTCCCAATGTTTTGGATAGATAAATTATTTTGACGGTGTGGTTTTAAACCCCTGAAGAATATATATGTATTTATATCATTCATGGTAACAAATCTTGAGGTGTAACTTTCTAGCCGTGTGATGTTTAATTCAGAAGCCATGACAGATTCAACTTCCTCTTACTTCACCACTGTGAATTCTCTCTCCATAGTTTTTCAAATAGTTTGAGGGGAATGCTTGTTAATAAATATTTTATTTATGTATTCCGACTCCATATCTCTTATTTCACCATTAATCTTGTTGTTCTTAATTAACTCCCATAATTGATTGGCATGTCCATCTAAATAATAATTTTCCAGAGTCACCATCTCCTTATTAGAATAATGAACCACAGAAATGATATTCTCCATTGATTTGACCCACTTTTTTTGTGACTAGTTGATCTCAAGATCCACTAAATATTACTGGTTGCATCCACACAAAGGTCTCTATAGAAATTTAGTCATTCTTGGTCGAATTCGGGCATTCCACCTATTTCACATTACTATTCATAGAATGGGACAACTGGGTAATATTTACTATAATGTTTTTCACTCCACCTCCCAAGGAATTGAGGATTTTGATCAAGAAATCACATAATTTTCCTTCACATGGGCTCTTGACAATTTTTCTCTTGATTTCATCTATTTCTAATATATAAATGTTTTTAACAAAATGAAATTCAATAAATCATGAATAAATAATTTATTCTTTGGTGAAAATAACTCTAAAGGAATTTCTTTTGGGATTCATATATTTTTCATTCTTCCAAAATAAATTTTCATGTATGTTTACATATTAATAGTCTTATACCACGTTTTTTCACTAACATTCTCAAATCCTAATTCCGAAATTTACTAATTTGTACTCTGATACTAAGTATAGGAAACCTGCATTTTTCTTACATGATTATTATATCATTTTAAATCTAAATAAAAATATAGAATTAAAAATCTATGGTCCAAATGTATTGTTTCTTGCTAAATTTAGAACTATACATAACTTGCACATAAGAAGAAATTAATATTTATTTAAAAACATATTCTTTATCCTTCTAAACCTCACGTTCTCCATAGTACGTGTAGTCACCCGATGATATACATCAAGGAATGGGGTGAGCTAATATCTTAGTAAGAGGATGAATAAAGACATGAATCAATATACCATGAGTGAGAATTATCATCATAATAGTCACACATGCAAAGGATCATTATCATAATCATGAAGGGAAACATCAAAGAAATGAATGGAAAGATGCAATGCATAAAAATGAAACATCGTGCCTTTGTAGCCAAATACCATATATATTATTGAACAATGCAATAAATATTTTCATGAATAAAATAGGTACATAACCATAACATAATCTTATTTAACAAATGTAGCATCATTTTAGCACATATTTCACATTATATCATGAGATATGTCACATAACCCAATGCTTTAGAGGGATATATAATTCCAGGCTTACCAGTAACATCATAGAATTTACTAAATCATGCATGATACATAGAACGTACAATAATCATAACCATGATATAAACCGTTAAAATTATTGGGTTATAAAAGGATTTAATAGCGAATATTTTCGTGAATACACTTTTCCTTTTTTCAAAATAAAAATAAAGATCATATTTTGTTTGAAAATCAACCCTATTGAGCTAAAGAGAAATAACTCTAGAGGAATAGAGATGTGTTTTGGAAAGAAGAGTTCTTAAAGAAAATATTTATATTTTTAAAAAACTCATATTTGGAAAATTGTATATCCAGAAAAAGAAAATATATGATTAATGAAATGATATATAAGGAATATTAAAGGGAAATCTATACAGTATTTGGTGTGGAAGAGTGAAACCCCAAATAAATAGTGTTGGGTTCATGAATACCCTTACCTTATGCATAAAGGATTTAATCACATAAATATCTTGAGTAATAAAATTAAATTCATTAATTTCAAAATCTATAACCTATTCAACATGAATTTTATTTATTATAATTTTATTATGTTCATTTATGTCTATAGAGTTCAATTTCAACATTCTGGGAGTATTAGTTTTATTTTTATTCATGATTATTTAACTTTTATAATTTAATAAAAATTATTGTAAAAGGAAAATAATTCTCAAATATTGAAATTATATGTTATTAACAAACTAAAATAACATTAAAATTCCTTATATATAATTTCATATATGATTATGATTCATTATATAATATGTTAATGATAAATTCATAGTTTATTCTGGGGTTTTTTTGTCCATTTCAACCGAATTTTATTTCATTATATATTATGTTTATAAGTTTGTTCCATAACATTAAAAATTTATATTTTCAATATTAAAAAATATTTGTTTCATTTTATGAATAAAAGGATAGGCGAAGAGGATTGATGATGTATATTCCATTAACATAATAATATTAAAGTATATATATGATACTAGAGTTATAATGCCTCTTTGGTTAGGATATGTGAGTAGAGATTAAGTAATGAAAATAAATTAAAAGAATATGAGGGAGGATTTTACCTATTGAATATGTTCTCCTTGAAAACCTCCTCAAGGAACATGGGAATTAGACATTTGTCGAGACCAGAAGACCAAGGACATGTAGAAGAGGATTGGGACATAATTTGGTATAATATAGACAAGATACAAATATGTGGGGGTGTTAAGAGAAAAGGTGGTGAGGAGTTGTATTCATATGGGAGGAGAGGGGTGTTTTTTAATTATTTTATTAACTAGTTTATAATTTTTCCTCATTAATATCAATAATTATGATTGACATAAATAAATATAGTAACTATTAATTTATATTTCAAGATAAAATTTCATACATTATCTATGGATCCATAATTCATGTATTTGGTTTAAAATGTTAATTAATTTAAATTTCCATATTTCTTTATTCACAAAAAATTCAACTATTTTAGAAAAACCCAAAAATCATTTCATAGATATTTTTCGACATGTATATTTATAACATCAAATCCATTTTAGATCAATAATTTTATAAATATGATAAATTTAATTTTTAATTAAATTCACTATTTATAGGACACATGTCAATTTTAACATTATAACAGATTTTTTGACACGTTGAAAATTTAATTTAGGTCTAATAAAATTAATTCATAATTATAATAAAAAATAAAAACTTATTTATTAATATATTTTATGAAAAAAAAATCGTTTTAAATCTTTATATTTATTATTAAAAAGTCAATATACATTTACGTATTACAAAAAATACAACAATTAATTCATAATTTTTAAAATATTCAATTTTTAAGATGTCTATGTTTTATTTACACTCTCAGAGATGAGGTTACTATTCTACAGGCCAGGTTACTATTCTTAATGGTCATATTATTATTATAACTGTCAGGTTACTATTCTATCGGTATATGTTCCTTAATTTCTATAAATACCCCTTATATCAGTCTACATTTTTAAGAATGTTTTTTTATTGTGTTCTATTTGTGATGTATGTGTTTAATACCATATAAAAAAGTTATAATATGGGATATTACATAGAAATAATTATGGGTCGTTACAAAACATGAAGAATCATGATCTCCAACGGCTAACCAACTTAATGTCTCACACCCTGGCTGCACCACCTCTATCCCATTATGTTTTGAAGATATTATTTACTTAGAAATTGAGAAAGGTAAAAAAATGTTCCTATTATAGTTTTCCAAGAAAAGAACCTATTCTAGGTCTAAATTCAGGGTTTCATATTATAACCCACATGGTAAAATGTCATTAGGTGACAATGGTTTTGAATCACACATCTCGAGAGACCTTTCATAGGTATGAAAAGTTTAGTTTATACCATTGGATTTGAATAATTTAATTTAGATTAATTTATAGGTTACACGCAAAGGAACATTCTTTAAGTATTATATTTAATGTATTCCACATGATTTGATACCCACGAGATTTATAGAGACCGCCTATGTGGGTTTATCAATGTGCTTCCCATTGAATATAATTAATTGGTTAGGCCTCAATCATTGGAAATTAAAAAAATCAAAATAACAAAAATATTGCATCACCAATGATACACTATGAGATGGTCAAGAAAATATGAATGGGAGGTTTCATTATAACTAGTGAATAAAATGATAAAGAATTCTATTTTTCAAAGAAGTAATAAAAAATGATTAATTTATTTCGAGTTTAAAAAACAATATAGAATTAATTAGGAAACTTTCATTTATCCATCATTTACATGTTTTTCATTGAGCACCTACTCTAAGGTCACTAGCCAAGAAATTATCCACCTTGTGGTATAGTCTCCACTACCACCTCCATCAGTTACCTAGTACTATGCCACCGAGTTCCCAGTGGAATCTATTAATGGAAATATGTCATAGTTCATAATTCATTCTCACTAAATAGACCCATGATCCCATTCCAACACCTGTAACACTTATATTTCATCAACAAATATGATGATTAAGTAAAATTTGGTTACAACCGTACCTTGTATAGATATGATTTGTTTAAATCAAACTCTTCACTAATCACCATTCTTCAATTTACCATTCTCATAATATTTTTTTTAAATTTATGATCATGGATAAATGAAACTATGGAAAATATGGATGATATATCTGAATTAAACATAAATATGTTATGTGTTATAGATTTCAGTGAGGATTGGGAATTGTTTCAGTGAAATAATTAGGTGAGATGAATAGAGTTACAATGAATAATAGATATAAATTGGAAATGGGTGGTGATGGCTGCATGGGAGATAAGGTTATCTAAAATAAAATTAATGTATAGAGGATGTGTTAAAATATCCCCACAAATAATAATACATGTATGAATATGATATAAATAAATTTAGGAAAAATGAATACATAGTGTGAATTCCTCTCAGTTACAAATCTTTTAACTTGTATATTATAGCGCTAGGGGTTATGAATTTCTATAAATATTATAAAGGGGTACAAACATGGGTCACACACTATGCATCTAGGGACTGTATTCCCTGATGTGTATCAAATTAGATTCTAGGTCAACTAACTATCATCAAACAATGTGTGTAATAAAATGCATGACAAATATTCTAATGACATTAAATTGGTAGCACGACTAGTACACACTATATTCATCCAAATAGTGAACATGTAATTTTGAAAATGTGTATATAATGTTCCAGGTCAAATGATTAATTTTGAATATAACTCATACATGGACTATTATTTCCAAATGCATACTCACATTTTCATGATTTTTACATATCATATGATTTACCAAATGTTTTTCATGTTTTCTCAACCCAATGTCATTTTTGGAGACATAAAAGGCCAATTATAATTGATATTCCATATAGAATGATATATTGGCCATTTTTAGATCATCCAAATATTGTTTCCATGAAGTTAGATTATCTCATTTTCATTATCACTATATAGAAATTGATAGAGATTATGTGATATAGATGGATTAGACATAGGTTTTGTAACCCCCAAGTGGCACACTAACCATGGGGAACCTATCACCCATATACATAGTTGATTACATAACCCCCATTAGTGTTAGGGTGTGGTTCCTCTAATTATAGAGTAAGTAACCCCCTTGGAAGATTCAGATTCCACCTGATAAGGTAAAAGTCCATTATAGTGTTAAATACCCACTTTAATATGGTATATAATTCAACGAGGTCTGGATCTACAACTATTACAATATATGTATGTTTTGGAAGCGACAGATTCTAAGAACTTTTTGGAGCCTTGATTTTTTCTCTAATATTGGTGATTTGGGTTCCTTTCAATATACAGTTTTTATGGAGTTGATCTATGAAAATTGAGTTTCCTTTTTGTTCGTGGATGGCTTGTTCTATTAAATAATATCTAGTTGTATCCCAATTTGAGGATAATTGATATATTATATGAATTTTTTATTCACAAGGAAACCTACAAGGTCGATTCACACTCACCCATTCACTATCCCTGTGCCCACATGTGTTTTTCTATAAAGGAAATGCATGGATCCATTGTGACATTTCTGGATGTGGCGATGGTGGTGTTAGTGTATTAAGCTTCATTAGGGTTATTATTTCTAGTGGTGAACTAATTGATTTAAACATGATTTGTATTATATATATCACATCCATTCATGTTTGGTAATTACATTTTGGGTGTTGTTTCTTCTATTTTTTACTTTTTTACTGTCATTGGTAGTTATTACTCTAATATAATACTTATCATGAGTCAGAAGAATGATTTATTATAGTTTATTTTTATATGTGTCTTTAGTTATTAAATATATTGTTTTAAATATGTGCGTTTGTATAAAATTTATACGATAAGGCTTATTAGATGTGTAATATTATATGTTGGTGATTTTCTCAAAATCATATCCTATTGGAAGTGGGATTGGGTTGTCATACACAACTCACCACTAACCCAAGTGGTGATATGGGTGATAGATCTAGTAACAGTGGTATTAAAGTATTCTTAGTGTAATTTAATGATTTTTGAATTAGTAACATTATGAGTATTAGTTTGGGACACTTAGGGAATAAGTGTTAAGGGGTTATGATTTCAGATAACTATCTAGGGATGATAGTTGTTAGAGTGGGAAGCTAATATAACCTTTCACTAGGACTCTAACAACATGTTATTCAAATAAAAACTCAATAATATCAATTTAAGGGATTTAACATAATGGTAGATGAAATATCCTCTATCTCAATTATGTTCTCATGCCTGGTTTACCTGAGTCGGTCTTTTGAGATATATATGAACATCCTTGGATACATCTTCTTAAACATAGTATTTCACACCATATATTAACAAATCTATCTCAAAGGATGTGCTATTTTTATCTATTTCCCATGAATCAACATTTAGTCATAAACCAGTTGAGAAAAGAGGCTTTACTATAAAGAAATGATAGGAGTATTTTTTCCTTAACCCATTGTGTAGAGTGAAGACCTACCCATCATGCATATAGTAGTCCCTATAGATAAATGAGATACCACTAATTGGTTACATAAACATTATGAGTTACATATATCTATGACACCTAGGTATAGTGGAAATATGGATCCTCATGAAGTATAGAATTATATGGATTATATTTATCATGCTTTCCATTTAAAATCCCATGAATTCTCGAATAAATAAATGTTACGATTAATAAAATTTTCTATAATTAGAAAACAATTGTTAAATATATTTTATAAGAACTTGATGAAAATATATTCTGTTAGTAATTAAATATTTTAAAATATATGATTCATTACGGTGATTAGATATTATTATTTATAATTTTAACTAATAATCTATTTTAAAATTATTTCAGAAATTATAAGTCATTCCCAGTAATAATACATTTTATGTGCAAGTGATTATTAATCAAATAAAATTAATTTTATATTTTTATAAAATTTGTAGTCTTCATTAAAATGAAAAACCACATGTTTTTAAAACTATTTATTAAATGTATTGTTATATTTTTAGAATATATATATATATATATATATATGTTTATTAAAATATGTCATTATAATAATTAGAATTTAATTAAGAAGATGTTTATAACTCAGTGCGTAATATCCTAGTAAAATTACATAGTTGATTAGAATAATAATTAAATATAATTTACAGTAATTTTCATGGTAATGAAATTGTTTTTTAGAAATACATATTATTTTGAAATAAAAAATTTTAAATTTGTACATTCAAGTATAAATAAATTTATATAAATTATGTTATTCTGTTAAGATGATTAATATATTACATGATTTTTTGAATTAGGATTTTAAAATTAAATAGGTAAATTTCATTTCGTCATAAAAATTGAATTTATGTAAGTGTAGACTATGGTTTTCAAACCCTGCATAAAAGTAGTATGAATCCTATATAAGGTTGTGTTGTTCCTGTATATTGGTAATCTATGATATCCATATCATTTAATGGGAATCTTGATAAGCCATATGATATGTATGGTTTAGTCTCTTAAAATAATTGTAGGATATGATAATGTAATGTTAATAAACTTTTTTTATAATGGTTTAGTTGAGTTGTAAAAGAATTTGGACTAGAATGTAAGGGTTGAAACATGACTCCCATAAAGGTATCAATCACGTTTTAAGGGTAGTTTGTCGGATTCCTCACATACATAAGGATACTGAATTAGTTGTGTATGTGAAAAATGACCTGAAATAAGTGTAAAAATCACATATGCAATGGTCAACTACAAATACATAAAGATCAGTGGACTTATACATAAGGGTAAATGTAACAACCGAAACCTTCATTAATGAAAATTCCACTTGATACAATTATATGACTTATTATATAAAATTTTTATATAAAATTTAAAATTATTTGGTTTTATGTTTTGTATTTTAATCTACCATTAATAATTTTGATCTTTGCTAATATAGTTGTTGAACAGTGATCACAAGATTAGTATAAATATAAGTCTTTATCAAATACAATTTACTCAGAAAAAGGAAGTAATGGCCTCATCCAGTAGACTTTCCCCATATAAAGCCCATTTTTTGGAGCTCAAAAACGAGGTGGCCTCATTATGCTTCACTCTTGACCAAGCCCATGGTTAGCATGAATACGTTAAGCTTTAGCAGAACCACTTATGGGAGAAGTGGTAGTTGATAACGATTACCACCCGAGCGATGTTATACGAGCCACCCCAAGAGTCTATTGCCATTTCATGCATTAACTTTCAGTCTTATACAGGTTTTATAAGTGGTTATGTAATGAGACCCTAGTACTATGATAATATATACAATTTATTTGTAAAGGATATACATTCAATTTATTTTTGTTACATTGAAAATAGTTTTTAAAGAACAAATAGTATTTTTAGTTAATATTCAACTAATAAATCTATTTTGATGAATTAATGGATTTAGGAATTAAATAATATTTTAATAAAATATTAATCTTATTTTATTAATTTTTATTAAATATAAATGATCGTTTAATTTTATGAATGCAACTATAATTTTTATTAAGGATTGAAAGTTGTTTTTGTCAAAACCCATGATTTTTCTATAAATGTCAGTTTTTATTTTAGAAGTGAAAATTCACATATTAATAAAATTATTTAGATAAAATTAATATTATTTAGGGAATCAGGATGTCGAAATTATCTAACGATGAATTTTTCATAATTTTCTGAGACAGTCGAATTTTTGGTTAAAAATTAAATACAGTTTAAATATATAATGTGTTTTATGACACCATAATGACCAAATTTTGATGTAATAATATACTATAAACATTATGCTTGGAAAATATATGTTTTACCATTATAATAAGGTGATTTTCGGTTTGATTTAATTATTATACAAAGCTTTAGTGGACCTTCAAAGCTTATAAAACATTTTGTCTTTTTAAATTGTTATCCATGAGAGTGTGACTCCCCTCCACATAAGAAACCCTATTCGGTTAAGAAGATCAGAAATTGGCCTTATAAAATATTTTTTTTCCACTAACCTTTGGAAAACACCATGGAATGGTTTGTTTTTTTGATTAGTTTATTGTGTGGTGTCTCAATCCTAAATAATAATGAATTTACTCTCCTTTCCTATATAAACCCACCCAAGCTCCAACATCCTCTTCACTCAAATCTTTTGGAGTTCGTACAAACTCTCCTCTCCTCTCTATATAATCCTCTCAATACACTCCAATATCCTAAGAATACTTTCTCAATCTTTTCTATAGCCTTTGGGATCAAACTTCCCAGTAAGGGGTTTCTTCTTTTATCATTTTATCCAGGTTTCTAAATATTGGTATGTACTTTTATTTTAAATTATAAATGTGGGGGTATGTTTTTGAACCTCCCCTATACTATCATATATATGTTTTTGTAGGAAAAATCCCTCAAGGTATCATTGAATCATTTTTGAGGTGATTGTGTTTTTTGACAGAGTGGACATCTGTGTTGTGATTGATGACAAAGAAAACCATGACATGCAAATTGGTTGACAAAGGGGATTTCATGGTGGAATTTCAAGTCCAAAATCCATGGTCAATGATCCATGTTTGATTCAAGAATGTCGAAAAAGGAATGTATGATCCGTAGGCGATACAAAAAGAACAGATACAAGGTGGCACCGTTTTCAAAGTGGTTTTTTGAAAAGGGACTTGCACGCTGTGTACTTGAAGGCTTGGAAACGTGTCCTCTATATGTTTTTCAAGATCAGATCATCAATATATTGAAAAGGGATAAGTTTCAAAAAGTTTTTGGTGTTGTCGCGAAGGTGACTTGCGTGCCGATGCCTTGGATTCTTGAGAAGTAGCATTCGTGTTGTTTTTCAAGATTAGAACGTCAAAATATTGCAATGGAAAGAGGATCGTGTAAGTTTGGAAGTGGGTCGCACAAGTGACTTGAAGGGTAAGAGACCTGCGCGCTAAGACATTCATGCCATGGGGAGACTTGCACACCGGGGTGCAGGACGATCAAAATGCCTCTAAATACTTGACCACCCCTCCTCTTTTTAAATAGAGTTCAACACTTGGAAAAATCTGTGCTCCCATCGTGCGGGTGTGGGGGTCATTCTAGTGGTGGTGTATCGCACAAGCCAGACTTGCACGCCAGATTTGAAGAAGGGATATTGTTGTTTATTGTGCACCAATATTGGTTTGGGCGTAAAGGGAAGTGTGTCGTGCAAGATTGGAGTTGAAGAAGTTTGTGTCGTGTAAGTGTCTGAGGTGGAATTGCGCGCCAGTGATGACTTGCGCTCTGAGATTTGTGCACCGGGTTTGACATGAACACCAAATAAGGTTGATTCCTCAGTAGAATTTTTAGGCTGCGTGGAAGCTAGTAGTTTTCCCGATACCTCTGGTGCAAAGAGAGATTCATCTATGGTTGAAAGTTTGACTTCAATAGAGCATCTACATATAGAGGAAGATGCATTCATTCATGCAAATGAAGAGACCTATAGGTCTTTAAACTGTGAGTGGATTCCTTCCAGATCAGTGAGCGAAGGAAGAGGATGAACGTGATCCTCTCCACCAGTAGTGAGCCAAAAAGAGAGAAACAGGGAGTGACCCTTGGGAAAGCAGTGAGATAACCCTAAAAATTATAAAGGCAGAGAGCCTGGAAAAGAGTGATTGTGCCCGAACCTTGTAATAAACAACTAGTGAACTTTAGTAGAATTTGGTATGATCGACAACCTGTCGGCCTATGCTCCTTGGACGTAGCCCTTAGCGGTGAACCAAGTAAAAATTGATGTGTCCTGTGCATGCTTTACTTTAAGATTATATTGTCCACTGGGAAAGAGAGAGAGGAGTGATTTTCATAACAGTGAAACAAGATCAGAACGGGCTTTAAATTTAAATTTTCCGTACCCTGATTCACCCCCCTCCCCCCCTCTCAGGGTACTCGTCCTTGTGGAACTAACATTTATAATGATGATAGGACCATTTCCCTCTTGTCGGTGCCTTCCATGTATACCTGTTACCATGCCAAAATTCATTAAGGAATTTCTCTCTCCTCATTTACATTCATGAAATTATTTTGTATTATGAATATAAATTTCATTACCTATGTTGGGACATATATCTATTAACCTCCTTACTATCAATTTTATTTAAATATGATGATACCCCAATTTTTCTCCCATAAATAATATTTATGAAGCCTTATGTCATGTTGTTATGCTGGTGAAATTACTCCGCAATTTTCCAAGCCTAAATCATTGTGAATTGAATACCATGCCCATTTCTCCAATATGGGTATTCACCTTTATTCACATTTACATATTGATGGGATAGTTTCATTTATTAATTCAACATTTCTTAATCGTGGAAATAATTACGATGTTTTATGAATCTATGTTGTATTACCTTCTGACACACTTATGAATGAAATAAATTGTCTAAGAAGGTTATACCCCGATAGTGCTATAATTCATTTGATAAGTATACTATCATGATACATCATGTGAAATGAGTGTGAGTCATGCTAATACAATGGAAATGAGGGTTTACTCGTGCTTCATGTGCAATGAGGGTTTAATCTTGCTCCATGTGCAATGATCCTTGGCTCATTCTAATATCTTGTTAAATGTACTTTCTACATCTACATGTTATGATTATCGTGCTTTATCATTCCTTTATGTTCATGTTTCTCTTATACTCCACTGAAATTCATATTTTCAAACCTGTATTGTATTCCTCATGATATCCCATTTTTATTTCCATACTGGGCGTTATATCTCAGCCTTTTCTTATGCATGTTCTTAGGTTATCCCACGCAATACTAAGTACGAGGGAATGTAGTGGTCATGTAAATGAAGTTTTCAATAAAGATGTTGAATTTCAAAATTTAAGTTGTTATGTAATGTTCCTAAGCCCCAAAGACAATAGACCTCCTGATATTCCATGCTGTATCAAGTGAAGATCTTATGTAATAAATCATGTTTAAGTGTGTAATAAAAGTAGGGTTGTTATAATTTTTTTTATAGGATAGGTTTAGTTATTTTTAGAATTAGGATTAGAAAACCCAAATTAAACCTTATATATATGAATAAGTATAATAAAAACATCCCTATGTTTTGGGGGGTATTGAGTAAGTGGTTGTTCAAAAAAATACATCCATTTATGGATATAAGAAAACAGAGGTAGCCCTGGTACATATGTACCTAGGGATGAAAACCCCATCAAGGAGGTTCAAGCTTGACCCGGGTATCCTAGTACAAGACAATGGGCTTTGCTGCACTCTTGGTTACAACCCTCCGGAGGGACACACATTGGTAAATTCACAAACATAGTATGAACCATTATTATGGGAATAAACAAATTCCCCTATGAATATATGTTCGAAATAAGATCATGGATAACATATATTTAGGCCCATACATTCATACGTTAATGAAATAAAATATATTTCTCTGTCATTAGGTTTATTCTATAGATTAATCTTAATGGGTTACCCCTAATGTTCCTTTATTTCCATCCAATGGCCGGTAATAAGATGACTCGAGCTAACAACCAATGCGAAGGGAAACCTAATGAATGTCCTAGTGAGATCCCCAGTTAAATGGGAGCTCAAGATGGACATATCTTTATTATTCCAAACCAGCTATCCAAAGTCATGATTTACAATTGGTTCCTTTTTTAATTCCCAAGGACATCAAGGAAGAGGAGATGGAATCTCAGGAAAGTCCATCTGATAAAGGTGATAAGGGAATGAAGACCCAACTTCCTTCGTGCAACAAATATTGAAAGAGACACCAAGGGAAATGTCACAAAGGGACAAGGATATGCTTTAAATGGGGAAAATATGGGAACAAAGTCTCCACTTTCCATGAAATAATTGATAATGTGATTTATGTAAACAAAGCTCTATTTAAGGAATCTTTCACAGTTATATGTCATAAATGTCGAGAATTCAGGCATTATCAAAGATAATTCTTTATTTAATGTTCTTAGAAGCATGATGAGCATCAACAATATCCTTGATCAAGGTAGCACGGGAAGTCCTACGCTAATACGGATAATGATGAATGAATTACATGTAACCTCTACTTCAAAGTACTATATTTTTTAATGTATTTCAATTCATGTCCTATTAGTATATATTTAATTTTTTCTATGAACATTGAGTCCCCATGAGAAATGATATTAAATCATTAGGAAACAAAACATCTATATGTTTTTTATCACATGTGGAAGCCTTTGAGAGTGTTCTTCTTGAAAATATTTTAAGCCTCTATTTGATTGAATTTGAGGTAAAAAGGGAAACATCATTTCATACTCTAAAAGGCAGTCCCTAACATGATCTAGAGTTGGTGGAAGTTATCATCACATAAAAAAATGGTAGAATTATCTATTTTGGGAGAAGTGTAAAATATATACAGACAAAAAAAGCCTTATGTAGAGTTAATCAAGAACCAATGATGATGGTTAGAGACGATCAAATGCTATGACTGCTCAATCCATTAACACCCTAGAAAAGGGAACAAGGTGGTAGATGCTCTAAGAGGAAAGGACATAGTGATTCTATCATTAAAGAGAATTTAGAAGTATCCAATATTCTTAGATTTGATTAAGATGGACATTGGAACCATAAAGAATGGAACATCATCTATCATTTCACAAATGAATGATCAACCGTCTCTTTTGGAAAGGTAAAATGATGTGCAAAAGGAAGATGTGGGAATTCAGTAGAAAGTGGAAGCTATTAGAAAATGGATATCATCAAAGTTCAATGTTAATGAATAAGGATTTGTGATATTTGGGAAAAGATTATGTGTTCCATCATGTCTGGAGCTGAAGAAGGAACTTTTGGATGATGCACATAGTTCAGATTTCTCTATTCACCCAGGAAACACAAAGATGTATCGAGATCTCAGAGGGAATTATTGGTTGGATAATATGAAGATAGAGATCACTAAGTATACATAAATCTGCCTCGTGTGTTATCAAGTGAAGTAAAAGAGGTAGAAGTCTAAGGGGATGATGAAACTATTGCTTATACCATCATGGAAAGGGGATTACATCACTATGGAAATTGTCACCAAACATCCAAAGACATCCAAAGGAAACAATGCAATCTGGGTTCTTGTGGATCTTCTTTGAATGTCTTCACACTTCATTGCAATTAGAGAGGGTTTCTCCGTGGATCAACTGGAACATATATACATCAAGGAAATGGTGAGGCCTCATGGAGTACCACTATCTTTTGTATCCGATCAAGATTTTAGATTCACTTATAACTATTGTAAGAGTCTTCAACATGCTCTGGATACTAAGCTGAACATTAGTACAGCTTATCATCCTCAAATTAATGGCCAATCTGAGTAGACTATCCAAACACCTGATGATGTGTTGAGATCATCCTCAACGGACTTCAAATGGGGATGGGATCAACATCTTCCGCTTAATGAGTGCTCATACAATAACAGTTTCCACTCAAACATCTGAAGGATACCATATGAATCCATTTATGGGAAAAGGTGCAGCACACTAGTGTGTTGTGATAAAGTTGGTGAGCGTAAGCTGTTAGGACCAGAAATGGTTGAAGAAATGATGTAGAAGGTGAAATCCATTTAATAGCATATCAAGGAATCCCAGAGTGGACTGAATATTTATGCATATAACTATTGACAAGACCTTGGGTTTATGGTTTGATACTTGGTATTTCAATGCATATCTTCATGGAAGAAGGTCGCGAGGTATGGAATGAAATGGAAGTTAAGTCCTAGGTATATCGGCCCCTTTTAGATTCGTGATCATGTTGGGGTTCTGGCCTATCGACTAGCACTTCCACCTACCATGGCCAAATTACAAGATGTATTTCATGTATCCCTCTTAAGGAAGTACATACCAGACCCTTAACATGTACTCTCTTCAAAGGTAGTACAACTAGAGGAAGATCTTTCTTATGATAAGTAACTAGTGAAGATCTTATATCGTAGAGAAAAAGTTCTATGAAATAATACAATGCCCGTCATCATGGTTTTGTGAAAAAACCACAAGTTTTAAGAAACAATGAGGTAATTGAAAGAAGTGATGAAGAAGAATTACCCACATCTATTTTATTGTGGGAAAATAAAATTTTGAGGAAGAAATTTCTTAAGGGGGGAAGATTGTAATGACCCAAAATGAAAATTTCTGTTCATCCAATTAAATTCCTTACTATATAAAATTTGAAATTATCTAGTTTTATGATTTGGATTTTAATATACCATTGTGAATTGTGACTCTATCTAATAGATTCATTTAACAGTGATCACATGATTAGTATAAATATAGGCCTTTAACAAACCCAATTTACTCAGACAAAGGAAGCGATGGCCCCATTTAGTAGACTTTTCCCATATGAAGCCCATTTTTTGGAGCATGTAATGGAGGTTGTGTCATTGGGATTTTCACTTGACCATGCCCAAGTTGAGCTTGAATATGTTATTCTTATGTGGAACCACTTTCAGGAGAAGTGGAAGTTGATAGATATTACCACCCGAGCAATGTTATCTAAGACACCCCAATAGTCTGTCACCATCACACACCTTACCCTTTGGTCATATGTGGGTGTTATAAGGGGTTATGTAATGTCACCCTAGTACTATGATTATGTACACTATTTTTTATAGAGAATATACATTCATTTTATTATTGTTACTTTGTTAAAAGTTTTTAAAGCACATATAGTATTTTTAGTTAATACTCAACTAAGGAATCTATTTTGATGATTAAATGGATTTTTGAATTAAATAATATATTATTAATATGTTATAATTATTATATTAATTTTTATTAAGTATAAATGATCATAAAATTTTATGAATGCAATCATAATTTTTATTAACCTTTGAAAATTGTTCTTGTCAAACCCCCTGATTTTTCGATAAATATCAGTTTGTATTTTAAAAGTTGAAATTAACAAATTTAGAAGATTATTTAGATAAAATTAATATTATTTTTTGGAATCAGGCCATTGCAATTATCCAACAGTGAATTTTTCTTAATTTTCTGAGACAATCGAATTTTTGGCTAAAAATTAAATACTTTTTAAATATATAATGTGTTTTATAACATCATAATGACCCAATAGTGATGTAATAAAATACTATAAACATTATGTTCATCCCATATATATATATTACCATTAAAATAATGTGATTTTGGGTTTGTTTGACTAATTTTACAAAGCATCTGTGGACCCCTCAAGACTTACAATACAATTTGTCTTTTTAAATTATTTTCCTTGAGAGTATGACTCACCTCCACAAAAGAAACCCAATTATTTTAATAAGTTAGGCCATTTTACAAATAAAATATTGTTTTTCACTCTCCTTTGTAAAAAACATGGGAAAAAACAATGGGCTGGTTTGTGGTTTTTATTAGTTTAATGTGTGGTGTCCAAAACCGAAATAGAATAGAATTACCTTTCCTTTCCTATATAAACCTATACAAGATCCCTCTTCTTCTCCACTCAAAACCATTGGAGTTCATCCATCCTATGATATCATCTCTCTAGAATCCTCTAAATGCACCTCAATCTCTGGAGAATCTTCTGTCAAGCCTCTCCCAAGCCTTTAGGATCACACTTCCAAGTAAGGGATTCATTCTTTTATCATTTTATCCATGTTTCTTAATATTTTTATACCCCATTATTTTAGATTATAAATGTCAGTGTATGATTTAAAAACTCCCCTATACTTTCCTTTTTATGTTTTAATGATTATATACCCCTTTCTCTCTTATCAGTGCCTTCCATTTATACCTGTTACCATGCCAATATTCTGTAAATAATTTTTCTTTCCTCATTTACATTCATGAAATTATTTATTATTGTGAATCTAAATTCCTTTACCTATTTTGGGACATGTATCAATTAGACCTACTTACTTTCCATTTCATTTACCTAGGATAACACACCCATTTCTCTCCCATCAACCATTTTTATGAAGTCTTATGTCATGTCATTATGCTACCAAAATTGCACCACAATGTTCAAAGACAAACTCATTGTGTTTACAATACCATGCCCATTTCTCTGTCAATGGTTTTCAAAATTATTCACAATGTCTTATATATGGAATAGTTCATGTATTAAATTTAATTACTTAATCTTTGAATAAATTACGATGTTTTATGGATCCATGTTGTCTGATCTTGTGGCAGACTTTTGCATGAAAAGAAATGATTAAGAAGGCTGCGTTCTGATAGCGCTCCAATGCATTTTGTAATGTATAGTATCATGATACATCATTTGAAATAAGTGTTGAATCATGATAATTCTAGTATGATGAGGGTTTACTAGTGCTTCATCTGAAATGAGGCTTTACTCAGGCTCCATGTGAAATGAGCCTTGGCACATTCTAATATCATGCTAAATGTTTGTTTCCACATCTCCAAGTTATGATGATAATGCTTTATCATGCCTTTATATTCATGTTTCCCTTGTGTTCCATTGATATTCCTATTTTATACCATGTATTTTATTCCTCATTTAATTCCATGTTTATTCCTTTACTAGGATTTATAGCACACCCTTTTCTAATACATGTCCTCTGGTTATCCCATCCAATGTTAAGTACGAAAGAATATCGTGGTCATGTAAAGGATGTTTTTAATAAAGATGTCACGTTTTATGTCTTAATTTGTTATGTAATTTTCCTAATACCCAATGACACAAGACCTCTTGATATTCTGTGTTGTATCAAGGGTGCATTTTATGTAATAAATCAGGTTTAAGTGTGAAATAAAAGTAGGGTGGTTAGAGTAAGTCTACTAAAGAAAAACTCATTTAAGGGTAATAGAACACCATGTATGGGTAATATATCCTCAGGTAAAGGAATATAGAAGCTATGTAATGGTAGTTTTCCTAAACCAAAAAATTCATAAGGGACACTCTCCATCTCAAAATCCATATAATTGTATTATACTGCTAATATAAGGGCTAAAACATTCTTTAGAACTCCAGAGGCAATGTATTTTACATCCATGTAAAGGTGATTTCATACTTCATGATTTCAATCTAATGCATTTTTTCATCCTCCCCACATGAAACTAGAAGATAATATTTATGAAAATATATATTTAGCATGTCATTATAATATTGGATTCCATTCCATTATTATTGAAAACAAAGATAAATATTATTGAAAACATATGTGAATACAAATATAAAAAATTATGATACGGTATTCTATCTTGTTAAAGACTTAAACATTATTTTTAAACTGTCAAGAAATTGAAGACTCATTTTTACGGGATTATGGATTCTTAAATTGTTAGAGTTATGATGTCCTGATTTCATCGATATATTGAATTTTGATATTTGACCACGGATGATTGTTGCTATATGTTAGAGATAGGTTTTGTGAAAGTAGATAGTAAGCAAAAGTAAATTTTTTATGAACATCACTATATTTAATATTTTATTAACTCAACTCAATTAGAAAAATTAAATATAAGAACCAACATATAACTACTATTAAAATATAAATATACTGATTGGGTTGGCTATTTATAGGGAATTATTCCATCAACTCAAATATTATCTAAATGTCATATAGTTGTATCTATATAGAATCGTGAGAGGGGGATAATGTGAGGAAGAAGGAAAGCTTCATAGGAAATCCCTAGGGCTCCATCAAATTTATCATTATCAATTATGCCACAAAACTATGGAATCAGGTTAAAGGAAAATGTTTTGGTTAAAAATCTAATTTTTAACCCTTATTCTAACAAAAAAATGATTTTATTAAATTCAAATTTTTCAATACCATTTTTCATAATGGGGTGTGATTTTAAACATTAGTTTTTAAAATTTAATGGAAACCCTCTTATTAAAATTTTAATTTTTATAATGAAAACCTTCTTTGGAAGGGAGATTGATTTCTAAATTTTATTTAAATTTTTTTTTCCAATGATAACTTTTATGATATATTTATTAAAAATTCATTTTAATTTTTAAAAATCCTTATAAGTGAATTTTGATTTCAATTATGTTTTAAAGTATTAAAATATTATTTTATGTATGAAATTATCTTTTAAATTTCGTTTTTTGGAATTCATTATTACATGTACTATATGATTTAGTGCTATATATTTCATTAATATTCCATCTATAATATGAAAATCCTTTGTTTGAGTTTATTTAAAAAAAACTATTTCTAAGTATTACATGAATTTTAAAATTATCAATAATATTTATGAAAGTATAATTTTACCTTTGAAGAAACATCTATTATGTTTATTAGAGATATCATTAATTTTCTCACTGAAAATAAATTACATTTAATTAACACTTTTGAAATGTTATTTTAAATGGATATATATTAAGGTGGAAAGGATTTACAAAAAAATGATATATTTAAATTTTTTACACTTGGATTTTGATCATAATGATGAGGAATGGATAGTTAAACCCTAAAATCAAGGGGATTTCATCCTAGAAGTGATGTTTAGACCGTCAATACTTTTTGTATCCTCAAGTATTTTCAGAAATTTTGCTGAATATCATTATGTTCTCTAAAGAGGTAATATTTTCAAAAGTAAACCATTGATGTTTCAAAGGAGAAATATTGAATTATTTCTATGTAATTATATGATTTCAAAAAATATTATATTTTTTAAAAATATTACTTTTTAATGTTTTTATGGTAATATATTATGGATTTTAAAAACCTAAATTGTGCTTTTGGAAAATAATATTTATTATATCAAATTATTTAAATTTAATATACAAGGATAAGTTTTTTAAGGTGTTTTTAAATTATTTTTAAAAGATAAAGGAATTACCCTTGTGTTTTAAAAATCATCATAGTTGATTTTCTTATCATCCCATATTTTCAAATGAATTTTATTTAAATAATGATGTGTAGAAGATAAATAGTGAATTGTCTCAATTAGGAGTTAATATCAAGTAATTTTGAATAAGTGTTAGTAGATTTTTTATAAACATTTATATGCATTAAGGGTTCATAACCCTCTAAAACTATAAACCTAAAAGATATGTGGTTATTTAAATGATGCAATATTTTCTTTTTATGTTGAATTTGTTTGATGGATGAAATTAAGTCACATTATTTAGTATCAGTCCAGAATGGTAAAGTTTATATTTTTAAAATAGTTTCCAAGAGTGAAGGTTTAAGGTTGTCACATTAAATCTAGTCCAAGTATCCTTTTAATAGATGGTGGTTCTTTCTATAAACCTCCAACATTGTAAATAAGACCATTTGTAGTTATTGGTCATGTAGCCTTATAGAGAGGTTAATCTACACTGATTGAAGTTTGAAAGCCTATTCATAGAGAATTACTATATATTTATGTTAATGATGGGATGAGTCTAACATATGTTTGACCAATATCAAGGTAGAATGATGATGCCCCATTATTATACGAGGATCCCGAACCTCATGAGATACACCCCGGATATGATCCCTAAGATATATCTTTGGGCTCCGATGTTTTTTCAAGGTATCTTGTAGGATTATATAGTAGATTATAAAATTTTTTATTCCAACCTATATTAGAGGTTTGGAGTGTGCCTTATTTATAGAGAGTTTTCTAGAAGAGTCACTCTCTGGTGTTGAATAATGTCTAGTATTTATGGGAGCATAGTCATTAATATAAATTAACCATGTATAGTGGGTAGGATCCTATCATTAGAGTTCAGTGTATTCACAACACAAGGATCAATGGTATGTATTATATAGATCCCATTTTGGTTTCACCAAGTCATGATATGGTGCTTTTTAATCTTGTGGGGGTAGAGGACACCTAACTCATGTCTTCAAACAAGGTAGAAAATAGAGGATAGTCTAGGTGGAAGAATTGATGAACCTCCCCAATAGATATAGTTTAAATATGAAGGAACTAACCAAGATGGATAGGATGGACCTCCAAAAGGCATCTATAGTAGATGATGTTGTGGTGATAGAACATATAGGGATGGAAAATACATTGTTCCAATTTCCCAAACACTGCCACCTATTGATGGATTATAAAGAGTATAATGTGTAGGACGTTAGGGAAGAATTCAAAAATAGGTAATGGAGGGATTCATGAAGGTTACACCCAACCTGTATTATTGTATGATTTGAGCATTGTCTACATTAATACTCATTCTGATTAGCACTAGTTTAATTCAATATTGTCTCACTACATTGATTGTTTTAGAGTTATAGATATTAGTCAATACCTAAGAAAAAACCCTTCAGGTGGAGAATCCAACTATAAGAGATCCCCATATCATTCTCATATATCATAAATATAAAATTATTCTTGGTAGATAGGAATTTTATTAATATTTCATTGAAGTGGTGATGAGATTTTATGACATAATTCATGACATTGATTGGTTATACACGGTTTAATATTTCATAGATTGTTATCACTATAGGGTTATATATCAATAAAAAAATGAGTGGAGATTCACTTTAATATCTATTTATGGCCCTCAGGTAGTATTCTTAGGGAAAAACCATAAAAATATTAACTGATAACCCATCTGAAAATGAGATTTAATTTTTTCACCAACGATTCTATGAATGGGAATATTACCTGTAGAAGTTAGGGAGAATATTGAAATTATACTAAAGTATGTTCCAGGATTTTCCTTCTTCGAGAGATTGATTTCAACATTTATTTAAAACTAATACCCATTGTGATATCATGATAGTCTTATCATATATCCTCAAATGTTATCATTTATTTGAACATGATGTTAAAAAAATTAGAGAAAGAATTTATCATACCAAGTGTGTCCCCATGGGTAACTCCTATTCTATTCACTAAGAAGGTGGATGGAAGTTTGAGGTTTTGTATGGATTATTATATCTAAATCATATGACATTAATGAAAAAATACCCTTCTTTGGATTTATGATCTATTTGACTAGATAAAAGGTCCAAAGTGGTTCTAAAAGATTTATCTTCTATTTTCTATCACCTACATCATTTTTATGAGCATGATAGCACAAAGTTGATGTCAAAGTATAGCTAAAATCAATATGTGTTCACAGTGATTTTATCAGGAATTATGAATTGAATTATAGTTATCGTGTTATTCATGAACCATATTTTCTATCCATACAATGAATGGTTCATCAAAGATTTTATAGAATACATCCCAATACACTCCTGAAAAATAGAGGTGCATGCTAATAATTTACATGATATTCTATTTTTACTTCCTGTGAATCAACCATATAGAAAACCCTTGGAATGTATGTTTTAGAATTAAAATGTTTAATTCCTGGGGAAATTCATTAAATAGGGTGGTGTTTTAGGTAATACTGGAAATTTTGAGGTTTGGATAGATTACAATGTTAACAATATTGTTCTTAAGAAACTTAGTTACTATCCGTTGGTGGGATATATAAAGAATATATACACTAAATCCATTATTTATGTTATGAATTTGGGTATGAAATGTAATTTTATTATGGGATATTGTAAATCACATTATCATTTTCCTTCATTTGGCCAATTGAACGTTGAGATTGGATATATCATATAGAAATTTAATAAGTTGAATTGTATCATTGGATATACTCTAACACACTATGATTGATGGGAATCCAAATGAAAATTTCTATTATTCAACATTTCCATCATTATAGGCTATCGTTTAATAGAAAATTCATATAATGAAATTGTTTGTATTTTTATATATCCAGGCAATGGTTCTATAAACATTTCGAGTATAATTTACTCAAGCATTATAATTTATGAGTAATTGTTTGTTCACTCATGGATTTTCCTTAAGGGATTTATAAAGACACCTATTTCTATATGATGGAATGAACTCGCACATTCATTCATGGCCAAAACTCTTATGATATCATAGATGTAACACCCCAAGCTTCTACGGTACGTTTCCCTTCGAATAATGTGATAGCGTGTGTTGTACGCAACCTCGAGTTCTAACACACACCACAACTAATTAAACTAGCTGTTGTGAATAGTAATACCTACTTTTTGAAATCATATATATTCTATATTTCAAAATGGACTTCATTTTTGGATTCGGAATATCAAAATTAGCCTAGGGTGAAATTTTGGTACATTTCGGATAACTTTCATATTTTGATGAATAGTGAAAATTACTAAATTTTAATTAAAAACAACTTTTTTAATCAAAATAATTAATAGTGATAAATTGTGAATTTGAGTGGTTTTAAAGTATATTTAGAATATATTTTTACCATTCAATTTAATGTTTATCATTGGACATAATTTTACAATTAAACCGAACATAAACAAGTGTCAATCTTTTGATAGTTATTATCTCTTAAAAACACGCTTTTTGTTTTGACAGCGGGAATTAATTTTAAATTAATTTCTGCCACTTCTGTGTTTTGAATTTAGGAAAATGGATTCCATATTTGGAATCAGGATGTTCAAATTGTGTAAATAGGTAACTTTTATTTTTACACATTTTGAATAATTACTGCGGTAAATATTTTATTTACCATGGTTAAAAGGTAAATCCAGTAAATAAGGGTTAAAAAAAATAATATTATAATAATACTAAATTACCCTAAAATGTGTCTTAACCCTATTGGTTGATACATTGTCGACCATGGGCATCTTTGGGTCTATTTTGGGACCCCATGGATCCACTTGTAAGTGATAATGACACATTATATTAATAAAGTTAAAATAAAAATAAAAATGGCATAAGCTTACATCCTTTAGAAGAACAATTTGTACATAGGGTTATACATGTTGGATTTTCGATTATAAATATTCATTAGAAAGCTAAAAAGATTTCCTACATAATGATATTTTATTTATAATTTTTAGACATTATATAATTTATTTTATTTATGACACAATGATGATGCTGTAATTACTAAAATAGTGAAAAATAAAAATAATTGATCTTATAAATACCCAAATAATTATAATATGAAACTTTTAATGAATTAAACTAATTTTCTATGATAATATGATATATTAGGATTGATTTAATTGACTTTGTTCGAAGTAATCAATCTGTTAGGAGTTTCACAAAAATCAACTATTGAATAGTGTCAAAATTGACATAAAAGAGTTCTTAAAACAAATATTATATTATTAATTGATATTAAATTCCTAAAAATCTAAGGTTCGGCCAAGAGACTTATATTATGATAGGTTCTTCATTAATGGACCACTTGGGGGCCGCTTGGATGTATATAGTACGTTTATTAACCATATTATATAAAAATACAAAGAGACATTGTAAAAGTGAAACTAATTAACTTAGAGTTAATACTTAAAGATAAGGTTAATATAAGTACCCAAACCTGTCTAAATTCTATTGGATGAGTTTTTTTCGACCTATCCCCACCTCATCCATTGAATAGTCAACTTTGGAGCCTTTGTAAACCGAATATGAATTTATTATAAATTAATATTTCTAACTTTTCCAAAGGTGCCCCTCACCCCTCTTATAAAAGGGCACTCCTCCTTCTCATTTCTTCACACCTTCAAAGCCTTTTGGTTCGGCCAAACTCTGCCCAAATACTCTCCCAAAATCCCTCAATACAACCTAGAGGCCTTAGTTTGATCAGAAAGCCAACCTAAGGAGCCCTTTTGATCAAATCAAAAGGAAGAACCCGAAGAAGAGGAGGTTAACCTACCCCAACCAAGGAAAAGTACAAGGTAAGGGTTATTTCACAATCTCTTCATTATCCGAGGTTGTTTATACGTAATAATCTACTGGGATTTCTTTATCATCCACATCCATGTTTCATCGAAATGTATTTCAAAACATATTTATTATTTACAAGAATATGGGTTAAATTCATTTATACCCTTGTTTGAGTTTTTGTAAGAGGTTTATAAAGGAATCTTTCCGTCGTTTTCAAAACATGGTCCTTTTTAACCTTTTCGACAGAATTAAGATAAGAATGTTTTTTTTCTTATACGTCGGGTGCGGTTATTTTCCGCCGTTATAAAATCGTCAAAGATTTCCTTACAAGCTTACAAGAATATTTTCAAGAAAATGTTTTATTTTATATGGCTCTTAAAGGATTTCAAAAATAGAAAGAGATATTTCTCTAAAAAGTGTTTTGATTTCATCTATGTCAACATCCTTTAATGGATTTTACGCTTATTTGAAGTTGATTTATTATAATACAAAACTTCTATATTGTATTGAAGTTTTTGTGATATGTTTGACTGTGGATGTGCTATTTTATACCATTAATAGTTTATGGTGAAACTATTGACATTTCGTATGCTAGTTTTAATCCGAATGTTTATGTTATATTTCAAACTTTTCTTCAGATGAATGTGCTAAACAAGTATGTTCCGGGTTGGGGACCGGTAAAAGTAATCCCTCCAGGTTGGGGACTGGTTAAAGTAAGCCCTCCAGGTTAGGGACTGGTAAAATTATGCCCTCCGGGTTGGTGTCCGGTTATTAGAGGCACTCCGGGTTGGTGTCCGGTTATTAGAGGCACTCCGGGTTGGTGTCCGGTTATTAGAGGCACTCCGGGTTGGGTTCCGGTTAGAAGTAACCCCTAGGTCTTGGGATGAGGCCTAGACAAAGAAATTAACGTTTAGCATTATGAATTCCAACATTATGAAAGTGGTTACTTATTTTTGCATGTGATTATTCGATTAGTGGAATATCCATGTGAATAAGTAAATGGCATTATTTCATTTTAGTTATGCCATACCATGTTGAAAGTTCATGTTTAAAAGGCTTTTGTTTTAGTTATACATTGCCTTAAATGTTTATTCTTATTGATGAAAGTTTCCGCTATATTGTTATCCTTACTGGGCATTTGAGCTCACCCCTTTTCTATGTTTTATTTTTCCCAGGAAGTGAAGATGTAAGTTATGAATGACCTGCAGGGATATTATGAGGGGATTGTAGTGTGGACTGTGGAAACATTATGTTGTTGTAGTAGTTTTTGATTTTATGATGTAATGTAAAACTTATGAATATATCTAGTGTTTCCAAGGCTACTAAACCAATCGGTCTTTCGAGATTTGATCTTTCTTGTGATCATGCCAATGTTATGTAATAATGCACCGACTCTAGGCAACTAGGGTCGGGGCGTTACAGTTGGTATCAGAGGAAGTTTAGTACAAACCTTGGAAGCTAGATTTAGATAAACTCTGATTAGAGCACATAGACCTAAGATGAACTTTGAGGATTAGTATAGAAGAACTTCCTAGAATTTTGGTATTGTAGAGACTTTGTGAGTTTTCCGAGCAATACATCCCTGTCTGGATACGAGCAGGTAGAGGCGTCTCTGGCACAGATGTACCTAGGGGTAAAACCCGAAAACACCGCTTTGAGCTAGACTCGAACGGGAACTAGTGCACGACAACGGGCCTTGCTGCACTCTTGGTTACGACTCTCCCGGGGGATATGCTTAGGATAACTCTCACTTTCTTTACAAATCATTATGAAGGGTTTATGAGTATATACTTCCTCAAAGAAAACATATTTATGATTATGGATTATATCCATAGGTAGTTCAATTTATGTTAAGTGTTTTATAAGTATGGGATTATGTATTTTGATTCATAAACTGATCTAGTTTATGCCATTGTTTAGAAATGGCGCCTAGTGGAAGAAATGGAAACCATATCAATGCACGCACTCCATGTAGGGATTTCCCTCCTGCTCAAGATAATTATAGTGGGGCTGGTGATGCAACTGGTGCTGATCAGCTAATCACCGTACTGGGACAACTTACTCAGGTTATGAATAATAACCTTACCCGTATGGAGCACCATGATCCGCAGCGTGGAGGATCAATGTTAGATCGATTCATGAGACAACAACCACCAACGTTCAATGGAAGTACAAATCCCTTAGTAGCTGAGCAATGGATATTTTCCCTAGAGAAAATATTTCAGGCTTTGGGGAGTAGTGAAAGGGAAAAAGTTACCATGGCAGTTTACCGCCTCACTGGAGATGCTGATCAATGGTGGTCATTGATTCAAAACATGAAGGAAGATGATGAAGTATCAAACATGGAATGGAGGGAGTTCAAAGATCTGTTTTTAGAAAAATACTTTCCTCGCGACCATCGAGCAGATATGGAAAGGCAATTTCTGAGTCTGAGACAAAAGGAGGATGAGAATGTCACAAAGTATGAGGCTAACTTTACAAGGTTAGCGAGGTATGCTGGAGATTATATTCGCAACCCAAGAAGTAAGATTGATCGTTTCTTTGATGGGTTAAAACCATTTCTCCGTCGAGCATTAGTCTCACAATCCTTTTCATCGTACGAAGACATTGTCTCATGTGCTATCAAGACCGAAAAGGAATTCTCTATTTCTTATGACTTTAAAGCAAAGCAAGAGAAGAAGAGACCTGCTGATCAATCTGGGAATGGAAATAAGGGGAAGAAGGGAAAGGTTGAATATCCATCTTGTGGTAAGTGCGGGAAGAAACACCCCGGTGCTTGCCTGAAGGGAATGGGAGTCTGTTACAAGTGTGGTGAAAAAGGCCACCAAGCTCATGATTGCAAGGGGAAGAAGGAAGCTACCAACGTTCAGTGCTACAATTGCAGGGAGATGGGGCATTATGCAAATGCATGTCCTAAGCGTCAGGAGAACTTACCTCAGAAAAGGCCAAGGGATCAAGGCCAGGCTTATGCTATCACTACTGCTGAGGTAGAAACTCCGAAAGACGTGGTGGCAGGTAATTTAATGGTTTCCTCAAGTTTAGAAAATGCATTATTTGATTCTGGATCATTGCATTGTTTCATATCTTCCCAGTTTGCTAAGAAAATTAGATATTTCCAATTTGATTTAATAAGGGAGTTGTCAGTTAAAACTCCTAAGGGAAGTATCGTTGCAACAAAGTTTTGTGAATCAGTCCCCATTAGAGCACATAAATTTTCTTTATCTGCTGATTTCATCGTCATACCTATGATTGAGTTTGATATAATCCTCGGTATGGACTGGCTTTCGGACTATGATGCGAAGATTTATTGTAAGAAGAAAGAGGTTACGATTCTTGATGATAATGATAAGGAACACCTTATTTTTAGAGCAGAATCGTCACCACCTAATTCTTATTTAGACCCACCCCCAGTAGCTCAACTTAATTCAATTATTGGGGAGGAAGAGAATGAAGTAACTATCGGTGAGGAAAGGAATGTTCAAATAGAGGGTGTACCTGTTGTGAAAGAATTTGTAGATGTATTTCCGGAAGATTTACCTGGACATCCTCCAGAACGAGAAGTTGAGTTTTCCATTGATTTGATTCCTGGATCAAGGCCTATATCGAAGACCCCTTATAGAATGGCCACTGTAGAGTTAGTCGAACTAAAGAAACAACTAGAGGAATTGAGTAATAAGGGATTTATTCGCCCTAGTGTTTCTCCATGGGGAGCCCCTGTTCTTTTTGTTAAAAAGAAAGATGGATCTATGAGGTTATGTATCGACTACAGGGAGATCAATGCTATAACGATAAAGAACAAGTATCCCCTACCTCGTATTGATGATTTATTTGACCGACTGCATGGAGCTCAATACTTTTCAAAGATTGACCTTCGATCTGGATACCATCAGTTGTGTGTAAAGAAGGAAGACATTCCGAAAACAGCATTTCGAACCAGGTACGGGCATTACGAGTTTACTGTAATGCCGTTTGGATTGACTAATGCACCCTCTGTATTCATGGATCTGATGAATAGAGTTTTCAAGGAGTATCTCGATGAATTTGTGGTGGTATTTATTGATGATATCTTGGTATACTCCAAAACCTACAAAGATCATGAAAATCACTTGCGCATTATCTTGAAGACTCTGAGGAGGCATGAATTATATGGGAAGTTTAGCAAGTGTGAATTCTGGCTTCAGGAGATTTTTTTTCATGGCCATATTGTCTCTAAAGATGGAATCTCTGTTGATCCTTCTAAGACCAAGGCAATCCAAGAATGGCCAGCACCTACGAGTATAACTGAGGTACGTAGTTTTATTGGTTTGGCAGGTTATTATCGACGTTTCGTCCAGAATTTTGCCCGATTGGCTAACCCATTAACGAAGCTCACACGTAAAGGGGTTAAATTTGTTTGGACAAAAGAGTGTGAAGAATGTTTCGAAGAACGGAAGAGAAGATTAGTCAATGCTCCTATATTGACTCTACCATCGGGGAATGATGGGTTCGTTATTTATAGTGATGCATCAAAGAAAGGACTTGGCTGTGTCCTTATGCAGAATGATAGAGTTATTGCCTATGCATCACGACGGTTGAAAATTCATGAACAAAACTATCCTACTCATGATCTTGAGTTAGCAGCTGTGATCTTTGCTTTGAAGATATGGAGGCACTACCTCTATGGTGAAAAATGTGAGATTTATACTGATCACAAGAGTTTGAAGTATATTTTCTCACAAAAAGAACTCAACATGAGGCAAAGGATATGGCTTGAATTACTCAAGGATTATGATTGTACGATACACTACCACCCGGGGAAGGCAAACAAGGTGGCAGTTGCTTTGAGTAGAAAAGACCATGGAGTTTTGAACAATATGAGAATTGAAAGGGATCCAATTTTCATGGATCTAGTGAAAATGGACATGGGAATGACCAGGGAAGGTGAAACATCAATGCTTTTTCAAATGGTTGCCAAACCATCTTTACTAGAAAGGATTAAGAGTTCTCAGACCGATGATGACGAATTCCAAAAGAAGATTAAAGCTGTGAATGATGGGAGATTGAGAGACTTTGTGTATGAAGATGGACTTTTGAAATTCGGGAAGAGACTTTGTGTTCCCAATATACCTGATCTAAAAAGGGAATTGCTGGATGATGCTCATAGTTCCAATTTCTCTATACACCCTGGGAGCACCAAAATGTATAGAGATTTGAAGGAACATTTTTGGTGGGACAACATGAAGAGGGAGATTGCTGATTTTGTGTCAAGATGTATGGTTTGTCAACAAGTGAAAGCTGGAAGGCAACAGCCTGGAGGAGTCATGCAACCGCTTCCCATACCGGAGTGGAAATGGGACAATATTACAATGGACTTTGTCATGGGGCTACCAAAGACTCCTAGAAGGAACGATGCAATATGGGTTATTGTTGATCGTCTTACCAAGTCAGCACATTTTCTTGCTATAAGAGAAGATCTACCCCTGGAACGTCTAGCAAGACTATACATTAATGAAGTTGTGAGACTTCATGGAGTACCCCTATCAATTGTTTCGGATCGTGATCCCCGTTTTACTTCAATGTTTTGGAAAAGTCTTCAGAAATCCCTGGATACTGAACTTCATTTGAGCACTGCTTACCACCCTCAGACAGACGGACAATCAGAACGGACTATTCAAACCTTAGAAGACATGTTGAGATCTTGCTCACTTGACTTTCAGGGTATGTGGGATCAATATTTACCTCTGGTAGAATTTTCCTATAACAATAGCTTCCATTCGAGTATTCAGATGGCACCATATGAAGCGTTATACGGAAAGAGATGTCGTACACCAACCTGTTGGGATGACGTCGGTGAAAGAAAACTTGTAGGTCTAGAACTGGTGGAGGAAACGATGGAAAAGGTAAAGGTAATCCAAAATCACATCAAAGCAGCTCAAAGTAGGCAGAAGAGCTATGCCGATAATCGAAGGAAGGATTTGGAATTTCAAGTCGGTGATCATGTTTTCCTAAAGGTATCTCTGTGGAAGGGAGTCATACGTTTTGGTAAGAAAGGTAAATTGAGTCCCAGGTACATCGGACCTTTCGAAATTCTAGAACGAATTGGGGCTGTAGCTTACCGATTGGCAATGCCGCCAAGTCTCTCCAAAGTTCACGATGTGTTCCACGTATCTCTGTTGAGAAAATACATGCCTGACCCAACGCATGTACTCACCTATGAGGAATTAGAACTGGAACCCGATCTGTCTTATTGCGAAGAGCCCGTCAGGATTCTTGATACAAGAGAACAAGTACTGAGAAACCGGACGACGCGTCTGGTAAAAGTTTTGTGGAGAAATCATAAGATGGAAGAGGCAACGTGGGAACCCGAGGAACTTATGATGAAGAACCACCCGAGTATTTTTATGCAGTAATACCCTAGAAATTGCGAGGACGCAATTATTTGAAGGAGGGGAGAATGTAACACCCCAAGCTTCTACGGTACGTTTCCCTTCGAATAATGTGATAGCGTGTGTTGTACGCAACCTCGAGTTCTAACACACACCACAACTAATTAAACTAGCTGTTGTGAATAGTAATATCTACTTTTTGAAATCATATATATTCTATATTTCAAAATGGACTTCATTTTTGGATTCGGAATATCAAAATTATCCTAGGGTGAAATTTTGGTACATTTCGGATAACTTTCATATTTTGATGAATAGTGAAAATTACTAAATTTTAATTAAAAACAACTTTTTTAATCAAAATAATTAATAGTGATAAATTGTGAATTTGAGTGGTTTTAAAGTATATTTAGAATATATTTTTACCATTCAATTTAATGTTTATCATTGGACATAATTTTACAATTAAACCGAACATAAACAAGTGTCAATCTTTTGATAGTTATTATCTCTTAAAAACACGCTTTTTGTTTTGACAGCGGGAATTAATTTTAAATTAATTTCTGCCACTTCTGTGTTTTGAATTTAGGAAAATGGATTCCATATTTGGAATCAGGATGTTCAAATTGTGTAAATAGGTAACTTTTATTTTTACACATTTTGAATAATTACTGCGGTAAATATTTTATTTACCATGGTTAAAGGGTAAATCCGGTAAATAAGGGTTAAAAAAATAATATTATAATAATACTAAATTACCCTAAAATGTGTCTTAACCCTATTGGTTGATACATGGTCGACCATGGGCATCTTTGGGTCTATTTTGGGACCCCATGGATCCACTTGTAAGTGATAATGACACATTATATTAATAAAGTTAAAATAAAAATAAAAATGGCATAAGCTTACATCTTTTAGAAGAACAATTTTTACATAGGGTTATACATGTTGGATTTTCGATTATAAATATTCATTAGAAAGCTAAAAAGATTTCCTACATAATGATATTTTATTTATAATTTTTAGACATTATATAATTTATTTTATTTATGACACAATGATGATGCAGTAATTACTAAAATAGTGAAAAATAAAAATAATTGATCTTATAAATACCCAAATAATTATAATATGAAACTTTTAATGAATTAAAATAATTTTCTATGATAATATGATATATTAGGATTGATTTAATTGACTTTGTTCGAAGTAATCAATCTGTTAGGAGTTTCACAAAAATCAACTATTGAATAGTGTCAAAATTGACATAAAAGAGTTCTTAAAACAAATATTATATTATTAATTGATATTAAATTCCTAAAAATCTAAGGTTCGGCCAAGAGACTTATATTATGATAGGTTCCTCATTAATGGACCACTTGGGGGTCGCTTGGATGTATATAGTAAGTTTATTAACCATATTATATAAAAATACAAAGAGACATTGTAAAAGTGAAACTAATTAACTTAGAGTTAATACTTAAAGATAAGGTTAATATAAGTACCCAAACCTGTCTAAATTCTATTGGATGAGATTTTTTCGACCTATCCCCACCTCATCCATTGAATAGTCAACTTTGGAGCCTTTGTAAACCGAATATGAATTTATTATAAATTAATATTTCTAACTTTTCCAAAGGTGCCCCTCACCCCTCTTATAAAAGGGCACTCCTCCTTCTCATTTCTTCACACCTTCAAAGCCTTTTGGTTCGGCCAAACTCTGCCCAAATACTCTCCCAAAATCCCTCAATACAACCTAGAGGCCTTAGTTTGATCAGAAAGCCAACCTAAGGAGCCCTTTTGATCAAATTAAAAGGAAGAACCCGAAGAAGAGGAGGTTAACCTACCCCAACCAAGGAAAAGTACAAGGTAAGGGTTATTTCACAATCTCTTCATTATCCGAGGTTGTTTATACGTAATAATCTACTGGGATTTCTTTATCATCCACATCCATGTTTCATCGAAATGTATTTCAAAACATATTTATTATTTACAAGAATATGGGTTAAATTCATTTATACCCTTGTTTGACTTTTTGTAAGAGGTTTATAAAGGAATCTTTCCGTCGTTTTCAAAACATGGTCCTTTTTAACCTTTTCGACAGAATTAAGATAAGAATGTTTTTTTTCTTATACGGCGGGTGCGGTTATTTTCCGCCGTTATAAAATCGTCAAAGATTTCCTTACAAGCTTACAAGAATATTTTCAAGAAAATGTTTTATTTTATATGGCTCTTAAATGATTTCAAAAATAGAAAGAGATATTTCTCTAAAAAGTGTTTTGATTTCATCTATGTCAACATCCTTTAATGGATTTTACGCTTATTTGAAGTTGATTTATTATAATACAAAACTTCTATATTGTATTGAAGGTTTTGTGATATGTTTGACTGTGGATGTGCTATTTTATACCATTAATAGTTTATGATGAAACTATTGACATTTCGTATGCTAGTTTTAATCCGAATGTTTATGTTATATTTCAAACTTTTCTTCAGATGAATGTGCTAAACAAGTATGTTCCGGGTTGGGGACCGGTAAAAGTAAGCCCTCCAGGTTGGGGACTGGTTAAAGTAAGCCCTCCAGGTTAGGGACTGGTAAAATTATGCCCTCCGGGTTGGTGTCCGGTTATTAGAGGCACTCCGGGTTGGTGTCCGGTTATTAGAGGCACTCCGGGTTGGTGTCCGGTTATTAGAGGCACTCCGGGTTGGGTTCTGGTTAGAAGTAACCCCTAGGTCTTGGGATGAGGCCAAGACAAAGAAATTAACGTTTAGCATTATGAATTCCAACATTATGAAAGTGGTTATTTATTTTTGCATGTGATTATTCGATTAGTGGAATATCCATGTGAATAAGTAAATGGCATTATTTCATTTTATTTATGCCATACCATGTTGAAAGTTCATGTTTAAAAGGCTTTTGTTTTAGTTATACATTGCCTTAAATGTTTATTCTTATTGATGAAAGTTTCCGCTATATTGTTATCCTTACTGGGCATTTGAGCTCACCCCTTTTCTATGTTTTATTTTTCCCAAGAAGTGAAGATGTAAGTTATGAATGACCTGCAGGGATATTATGAGGGGATTGTAGTGTGGACTGTGGAAACATTATGTTGTTGTAGTAGTTTTTGATTTTATGATGTAATGTAAAACTTATGAATATATCTAGTGTTTCCAAGGCTACTAAACCAATCGGTCTTTCGAGATTTGATCTTTCTTGTGATCATGCCAATGTTATGTAATAATGCACCGACTCTAGGCAACTAGGGTCGGGGCGTTACAGTTGGTATCAGAGGAAGTTTAGTACAAACCTTGGAAGCTAGATTTAGATAAACTCTGATTAGAGCACATAGACCTAAGATGAACTTTGAGGATTAGTATAGAAGAACTTCCTAGAATTTTGGTATTGTAGAGACTTTGTGAGTTTTCCGAGCAATACATCCCTGTCTGGATACGAGCAGGTAGAGGCGGCTCTGGCACAGATGTACCTAGGGGTAAAACCCGAAAACACCGCTTTGAGCTAGACTCGAACGGGAACTAGTGCACGACAACGGGCCTTGCTGCACTCTTGGTTACGACACTCCCGGGGGATATTCTTAGGATAACTCTCACTTTCTTTAAAAATCATTATGAAGGGTTTATGAGTATATACTTCCTCAAAGAAAACATATTTATGATTATGGATTATATCCATAGATAGTTCAATTTATGTTAAGTGTTTTATAAGTATGGGATTATGTATTTTGATTCATAAACTGATCTAGTTTATGCCATTGTTTAGAAATGGCGCCTAGTGGAAGAAATGGAAACCATATCAATGCACGCACTCCATGTAGGGATTGCCCTCCTGCTCAAGAAAATTATAGTGGGGCTGGTGATGCAACTGGTGCTGATCAGCTAATCACCGTACTGGGACAACTTACTCAGGTTATGAATAATAACCTTACCCGTATGGAGCACCCTGATCCGCAGCGTGGAGGATCAATGTTAGATCGATTCATGAGACAACAACCACCAACGTTCAATGGAAGTACAAATCCCTTAGTAGCTGAGCAATGGATATTTTCCCTAGAGAAAATATTTCAGGCTTTGGGGAGTAGTGAAAGGGAAAAAGTTACCATGGCAGTTTACCGCCTCACTGGAGATGCTGATCAATGGTGGTCATTGATTCAAAACATGAAGGAAGATGATGAAGTATCAAACATGGAATGGAGGGAGTTCAAAGATCTGTTTTTAGAAAAATACTTTCCTCGCGACCATCGAGCAGATATGGAAAGGCAATTTCTGAGTCTGAGACAAAAGGAGGATGAGAATGTCACAAAGTATGAGGCTAACTTTACAAGGTTAGCGAGGTATGCTGGAGATTATATTTGCAACCCAAGAAGTAAGATTGATCGTTTCTTTGATGTGTTAAAACCATTTCTCCGTCGAGCATTAGTCTCACAATCCTTTTCATCGTACGAAGACATTGTCTCATGTGCTATCAAGACCGAAAAGGAATTCTCTAAGTCTTATGACTTTAAAGCAAAGCAAGAGAAGAAGAGACCTGCTGATCAATCTGGGAATGGAAATAAGGGGAAGAAGGGAAAGGTTGAATATCCATCTTGTGGTAAGTGCGGGAAGAAACACCCCGGTGCTTGCCTGAAGGGAATGGGAGTCTGTTACAAGTGTGGTGAAAAAGGCCACCAAGCTCATGATTGCAAGGGGAAGAAGGAAGCTACCAACGTTCAGTGCTACAATTGCAGGGAGATGGGGCATTATGCAAATGCATGTCCTAAGCGTCAGGAGAACTTACCTCAGAAAAGGCCAAGGGATCAAGGCCAGGCTTATGCTATCACTACTGCTAAGGTAGAAACTCCGAAAGACGTGGTGGCAGGTAATTTAATGGTTTCCTCAAGTTTAGCAAATGCATTATTTGATTCTGGATCATCGCATTGTTTCATATCTTCCCAGTTTGCTAAGAAAATTAGATATTTCCAATTTGATTTAATAAGGGAGTTGTCAGTTAAAACTCCTAAGGGAAGTATCGTTGCAACAAAGTTTTGTGAATCAGTCCCCATTAGAGCACATAAATTTTCTTTATCTGCTGATTTCATCGTCATACCTATGATTGAGTTTGATATAATCCTCGGTATGGACTGGCTTTCGGACTATGATGCGGAGATTTATTGTAAGAAGAAAGAGGTTACGATTCTTGATGATAATGATAAGGAACACCTTATTTTTAGAGCAGAATCGTCACCACCTAATTCTTATTTAGACCCACCCCCAGTAGCTCAACTTAATTCAATTATTGGGGAGGAAGAGAATGAAGTAACTATCGGTGAGGAAAGGAATGTTCAAATAGAGGGTGTACCTGTTGTGAAAGAATTTGTAGATGTATTTCCGGAAGATTTACCTGGACATCCTCCAGAACGAGAAGTTGAGTTTTCCATTGATTTGATTCCTGGATCAAGGCCTATATCGAAGACCCCTTATAGAATGGCCACTGTAGAGTTAGTCGAACTAAAGAAACAACTAGAGGAATTGAGTAATAAGGGATTTATTCGCCCTAGTGTTTCTCCATGGGGAGCCCCTGTTCTTTTTGTTAAAAAGAAAGATGGATCTATGAGGTTATGTATCGACTACAGGGAGATCAATGCTATAACGATAAAGAACAAGTATCCCCTACCTCGTATTGATGATTTATTTGACCAACTGCATGGAGCTCAATACTTTTCAAAGATTGACCTTCGATCTGGATACCATCAGTTGTGTGTAAAGAAGGAAGACATTCCGAAAACAGCATTTCGAACCAGGTACGGGCATTACGAGTTTACTGTAATGCCGTTTGGATTGACTAATGCACCCTCTGTATTCATGGATCTGATGAATAGAGTTTTCAAGGAGTATCTCGATGAATTTGTGGTGGTATTTATTGATGATATCTTGGTATACTCCAAAACCTACAAAGATCATGAAAATCACTTGCGCATTATCTTGAAGACTCTGAGGATGCATGAATTATATGGGAAGTTTAGCAAGTGTGAATTCTGGCTTCAGGAGATTTCTTTTCTTGGCCATATTGTCTCTAAAGATGGAATCTCTGTTGATCCTTCTAAGACCAAGGCAATCCAAGAATGGCCAGCACCTACGAGTATAACTGAGGTACGTAGTTTTATTGGTTTGGCAGGTTATTATCGACGTTTCGTCCAGAATTTTGCCCGATTGGCTAACCCATTAACGAAGCTCACACGTAAAGGGGTTAAATTTGTTTGGACAAAAGAGTGTGAAGAATGTTTCGAAGAACTGAAGAGAAGATTAGTCAATGCTCCTATATTGACTCTACCATCGGGGAATGATGGGTTCATTATTTATAGTGATGCATCAAAGAAAGGACTTGGCTGTGTCCTTATGCAGAATGATAGAGTTATTGCCTATGCATCACGACAGTTGAAAATTCATGAACAAAACTATCCTACTCATGATCTTGAGTTAGCAGCTGTGATCTTTGCTTTGAAGATATGGAGGCACTACCTCTATGGTGAAAAATGTGAGATTTATACTGATCACAAGAGTTTGAAGTATATTTTCTCACAAAAAGAACTCAACATGAGGCAAAGGAGATGGCTTGAATTACTCAAGGATTATGATTGTACGATACACTACCACCTGGGGAAGGCAAACAAGGTGGCAGATGCTTTGAGTAGAAAAGACCATGGAGTTTTGAACAATATGAGAATTGAAAGGGATCCAATTTTCATGGATCTAGTGAAAATGGACATGGGAATGACCAGGGAAGGTGAAACATCAATGCTTTTTCAAATGGTTGCCAAACCATCTTTACTAGAAAGGATTAAGAGTTCTCAGACCGATGATGACGAATTCCAAAAGAAGATTAAAGCTGTGAATGATGGGAGATTGAGAGACTTTGTGTATGAAGATGGACTTTTGAAATTCGGGAAGAGACTTTGTGTTCCCAATATACCTGATCTAAAAAGGGAATTGCTGGATGATGCTCATAGTTCCAATTTCTCTATACACCCTGGGAGCACCAAAATGTATAGAGATTTGAAGGAACATTTTTGGTGGGACAACATGAAGAGGGAGATTTCTGATTTTGTGTCAATATGTATGGTTTGTCAACAAGTGAAAGCTGGAAGGCAACAGCCTGGAGGAGTCATGCAACCGCTTCCCATACCGGAGTGGAAATGGGACAATATTACAATGGACTTTGTCATGGGGCTACCAAAGACTCCTAGAAGGAACGATGCAATATGGGTTATTGTTGATCGTCTTACCAAGTCAGCACATTTTCTTGCTATAAGAGAAGATCTACCCCTGGAACGTCTAGCAAGACTATACATTAATGAAGTTGTGAGACTTCATGGAGTACCCCTATCAATTGTTTCGGATCGTGATCCCCGTTTTACTTCAAGGTTTTGGAAAAGTCTTCAGAAATCCCTGGATACTGAACTTCATTTGAGCACTGCTTACCACCCTCAGACAGACGGACAATCAGAACGGACTATTCAAACCTTAGAAGACATGTTGAGATCTTGCTCACTTGACTTTCAGGGTATGTGGGATCAATATTTACCTCTGGTAGAATTTTCCTATAACAATAGCTTCCATTCGAGTATTCAGATGGCACCATATGAAGCGTTATACGGAAAGAGATGTCGTACACCAACCTGTTGGGATGACTTCGGTGAAAGAAAACTTGTAGGTCTAGAACTGGTGGAGGAAACGATGGAAAAGGTAAAGGTAATCCAAAATCACATCAAAGCAGCTCAAAGTAGGCAGAAGAGCTATGCCGATAATCGAAGGAAGGATTTGGAATTTCAAGTCGGTGATCATGTTTTCCTAAAGGTATCTCTGTGGAAGGGAGTCATACGTTTTGGTAAGAAAGGTAAATTGAGTCCCAGGTACATCGGACCTTTCGAAATTCTAGAACGAATTGGGGCTGTAGCTTACCGATTGGCAATGCCGCCAAGTCTCTCCAAAGTTCACGATGTGTTCCATGTATCTCTGTTGAGAAAATACATGCCTGACCCAACGCATGTACTCACCTATGAGGAATTAGAACTGGAACCCGATCTGTCTTATTGCGAAGAGCCCGTCAGGATTCTTGATACAAGAGAACAAGTACTGAGAAACCGGACGACGCGTCTGGTAAAAGTTTTGTGGAAAAAATCATAAGATGGAAGAGGCAACGTGGGAACCCGAGGAACTTATGATGAAGAACCACCCGAGTCTTTTTATGCAGTAATACCCTAGAAATTGCGAGGACGCAATTATTTGAAGGAGGGGAGAATGTAACACCCCAAGCTTCTACGGTACGTTTCCCTTCGAATAATGTGATAGCGTGTGTTGTACGCAACCTCGAGTTCTAACACACACCACAACTAATTAAACTAGCTGTTGTGAATAGTAATACCTACTTTTTGAAATCATATATATTCTATATTTCAAAATGGACTTCATTTTTGGATTCATAATATCAAAATTAGCCTAGGGTGAAATTTTGGTACATTTCGGATAACTTTCATATTTTGATGAATAGTGAAAATTACTAAATTTTAATTAAAAACAACTTTTTTAATCAAAATAATTAATAGTGATAAATTGTGAATTTGAGTGGTTTTAAAGTATATTTAGAATATATTTTTAACATTCAATTTAATGTTTATCATTGGACATAATTTTACAATTAAACCAAACATAAACAAGTGTCAATCTTTTGATAGTTATTATCTCTTAAAAACACGCTTTTTGTTTTGACAGCGGGAATTAATTTTAAATTAATTTCTGCCACTTCTGTGTTTTGAATTTAGGAAAATGGATTCCATATTTGGAATCAGGATGTTCAAATTGTGTAAATAGGTAACTTTTATTTTTACACATTTTGAATAATTACTGCGGTAAATATTTTATTTACCATGGTTAAAGGGTAAATCCGGTAAATAAGGGTTAAACAAAATAATATTATAATAATACTAAATTACCCTAAAATGTGTCTTAACCCTATTGGTTGATACATGGTCGACCATGGGCATCTTTGGGTCTATTTTGGGACCCCATGGATCCACTTGTAAGTGATAATGACACATTATATTAATAAAGTTAAAATAAAAATAAAAATGGCATAAGCTTACATCTTTTAGAAGAACAATTTTTACATAGGGTTATACATGTTGGATTTTCGATTATAAATATTAATTGGAAAGCTAAAAAGATTTCCTACATAATGATATTTTATTTATAATTTTTAGACATTATATAATTTATTTTATTTATGACACAATGATGATGCAGTAATTACTAAAATAGTGAAAAATAAAAATAATTGATCTTATAAATACCCAAATAATTATAATATGAAACTTTTAATGAATTAAACTAATTTTCTATGATAATATGATATATTAGGATTGCTTTAATTGACTTTGTTCGAAGTAATCAATCTGTTAGGAGTTTCAAAAAAATCAACTATTGAATAGTGTCAAAATTGACATAAAAGAGTTCTTAAAACCAATATTATATTATTAATTGATATTAAATTCCTAAAAATCTAAGGTTCGGCCAAGAGACTTATATTATGATAGGTTCCTCATTAATGGACCACTTGGGGGTCGCTTGGATGTATATAGTAAGTTTATTAACCATATTATATAAAAATACAAAAAGACATTGTAAAAGTGAAACTAATTAACTTAGAGTTAATACTTAAAGATAAGGTTAATATAAGTACCCAAACCTGTCTAAATTCTATTGGATGAGTTGTTTTCGACCTATCCCCACCTCATCCTTTGAATAGTCAACTTTTGAGCCTTTGTAAACCGAATATGAATTTATTATAAATTAATATTTCTAACTTTTCCAAAGGTGCCCCTCACCCCTCTTATAAAAGGGCACTCCTCCTTCTCATTTCTTCACACCTTCAAAGCCTTTTGGTTCGGCCAAACTCTGCCCAAATACTCTCCCAACATCCCTCAATACAACCTAGAGGCCTTAGTTTGATCAGAAAGCCAACCTAAGGAGCCCTTTTGATCAAATCAAAAGGAAGAACCCGAAGAAGAGGAGGTTAACCTACCCCAACCAAGGAAAAGTACAAGGTAAGGGTTATTTCACAATCTCTTCATTATCCGAGGTTGTTTATACGTAATAATCTACTGGGATTTCTTTATCATCCACATCCATGTTTCATCGAAATGTATTTCAAAACATATTTATTATTTACATGAATATGGGTTAAATTCATTTATACCCTTGTTTGACTTTTTGTAAGAGGTTTATAAAGGAATCTTTCCGTCGTTTTCAAAACATGGTCGTTTTTAACCTTTTCGACAGAATTAAGATAAGAATGTTTTTTTTTCTTATACGGCGGGTGCGGTTATTTTCCGCCGTTATAAAATCGTCAAAGATTTCCTTACAAGCTTACAAGAATATTTTCAAGAAAATGTTTTATTTTATATGGCTCTTAAAGGATTTCAAAAATAGAAAGAGATATTTCTCTAAAAAGTTTTTTGATTTCATCTATGTCAACATCCTTTAATGGATTTTACGCTTATTTGAAGTTGATTTATTATAATACAAAACTTCTATATTGTATTGAAGGTTTTGTGTTATGTTTGACTGTGGATGTGCTATTTTATACCATTAATAGTTTATGGTGAAACTATTGACATTTCGTATGCTAGTTTTAATCCGAATGTTTATGTTATATTTCAAACTTTTCTTCAGATGAATGTGCTAAACAAGTATGTTCCGGGTTGGGGACCGGTAAAAGTAAGCCCTCCAGGTTGGGGACTGGTTAAAGTAAGCCCTCCAGGTTAGGGACTGGTAAAATTATGCCCTCCGGGTTGGTGTCCGGTTATTAGAGGCACTCCGGGTTGGTGTCCGGTTATTAGAGGCACTCCGGGTTGGTGTCCGGTTATTATAGGCACTCCGGGTTGGGTTCCGGTTAGAAGTAACCCCTAGGTCTTGGGATGAGGCCTAGACAAAGAAATTAACGTTTAGCATTATGAATTCCAACATTATGAAAGTGGTTATTTATTTTTGCATGTGATTATTCGATTAGTGGAATATCCATGTGAATAAGTAAATGGCATTATTTCATTTTATTTATGCCATACCATGTTGAAAGTTCATGTTTAAAAGGCTTTTGTTTTAGTTATACATTGCCTTAAATGTTTATTCTTATTGATGAAAGTTTCCGCTATATTGTTATCCTTACTGGGCATTTGAGCTCACCCCTTTTCTATGTTTTATTTTTCCCAGGAAGTGAAGATGTAAGTTATGAATGACCTGCAGGGATATTATGAGGGGATTGTAGTGTGGACTGTGGAAACATTATGTTGTTGTAGTAGTTTTTGATTTTATGATGTAATGTAAAACTTATGAATATATCTAGTGTTTCCAAGGCTACTAAACCAATCGGTCTTTCGAGATTTGATCTTTCTTGTGATCATGCTAATGTTATGTAATAATGCACCGACTCTAGGCAACTAGGGTCGGGGCGTTACAATAGCTCTATGCCTCTTCACTATTTTCCTTTTTGTGGCTCTATCTTGTCATGGGTGAAAGGTGGACCCCACTCATATGATGATTGATTTATTAAATACCATGGATGTTTTATGGATTAGGGATGTCATTTGGAATCCTTTCTTCTGAAATTTCTCATGAAAAAAGGGACAATGGTCAAGGATGTTTATATCTAGAGTGTAATGTACATAATTTCTTCATTTATATTTTTTTCGGATTTTGTTTATCTAACATGGTTTAACTAGATTTTTGGTTTCTTTTTTACTCCTATTATATTAAATATAATTTTTTGATACTATAAAAAACATACTTGGTGTTAGCTCATTACTATTCAATTATATTCAAGAAATCATTCTATAAACTAGGTTTCTCTATATCGTAATTGTAACAAATCATCTCGGTTGTAAATGAACTGGTTGCTAAACCGACCATCCATAAGGCATGAAGAACATTACCAATATAGAGAGACTATATAAAAGTACCAATGGTGCCAATTTACCCTAGCGGTTTTGATTTCAACCTCACATAATAATTTTAATAAGTCTAGGAAAATATATCGAGAATATTTCATAACCAATCTTGAAGTTATAGGACCCCGGAACACCCTGAGAGTGTATGGGTGAATCTAGGTTTCAACATATTCTTATAAAGATATAGATCTTATTTTAACATTGGTAGAAACCTGTTAAAACTGTCTAATTGTATGTTTGAGTAATTCAAAACATTCACATGAAAAGACACAACACAAAAATTTTACTTTGATCTCCACTAAGAGCTTGTCTAGGAAGTATATTCCAAAAGTGTATCAATCTTACCTAAGTCCAATAATATTCACTAGTTATGGAATATAGATGTTTAGTAATAGTAAATATTTTCATGGAACACTTCCTTTTCAAGATTTTAGGGATAGTACACAACATCCCCCAAAACACTTCTTTCGACTCTCCTTAACTCACTACCTTTGGTGAAGTATTACTCAGTTTATTTACTTGAAGGTTGCTTAAATAGATTTAAATTAAAGTATTTGTCCTAGATTATCACGTGACTATAATTAAACATTATACCAGAGTTGACTAAAATTAAAATCACTATTCATTGAAACCTAATATTCAAAACAACTACTCACAAGGAACCTTCACAAATCTCACATCCTTCACGAATCTAACTGCCTTTGAGAAAGAAAATACCTTCGGGAAGCTAACTGAGTCATCAAGGAATAGCTCGTCATTACTAATCACCCATTTCATAGAAGCATCGAAATCATTCAATACTTAAACTAGCCTTTTCCGGATGCTCAAGCTTTCATTGAAAATCATATTCACAAAGCTCCCCATCAATCATGAAATAAGAGTGATTATGTAATTTCTCCAATTATTATCGAATCAAATTACGTGGGGGTAGCCTCAAATTTATAGGCACTACCATTCCTGATGCTCCACATTGTTTACCTGATTTTTTGGATCTATGGGGAAAAACATTTATAATTATCCTACATTAGCAAAGTTCTAGTGAGATTTTTCATTGTATCGAAGACAATCGTCAACTCATCATGTATTCATGAGGGCCCACTTCTCATAGTTATGAAAAACATCATCAACCCATTACGAACTCGTGAAACTCACATATGTGAAACCTAGTCATCATAAAACCAATTCCTTTATCATATTTATGAATATTTGATTCCATAAAATATCCTTTTACAATGCTATCCTCTTCCTCCAAATATTGTGCTTCAAAATTTGGAAAAAACTAGGAAACAACGCCACCTTCAACATTATTGTCTTCTTTTATTATATGATCACATGTTTTTTAAACTCCTTGATCAACCCGGTAGGGATTAACATAATACACAAACCAAAATCCAAATTCAAAAAAGAAAGAATTTGGTTCCAAAAAAAGTTGGCCATCAATGTATATAAAATTATTAAAAAATAAGGGAGTTGGTTAAACATGGTATAATGTAATAAAATTCACCCCAAAATTGAAAACTATACAACATAGTAAAATAAATCAAAAATAGATACAATAGTTAAAAATATAAAATATAGTAGTAAAGAACCGGTCAATACATCATCCTATAAATAAAATAAAACCTGAACTACTCAAACATATCCTTTACATTAACTACAACCACTAACCAAACAACATCAAATTAGACCGTAGATCCAAAAAAACATCCAACAAATGGGAAAAATACTTTTAACATGAGATAAAACATATGAGTTTCATAAACAGACACACAATGGTGTATATGTAGTGTGTGAACCCGATATTCCTAGTATGATTTCACCAAAGTGACTATTTAGTTTCTTTCATATTGTATTTTATAAATACTAATTTGAACAAAATTTATAACCTGGGTTTTTATTGTGAAAAATAATAGAAAAAATGTATCATTCTATATCTCATTCTATTTAGATCAGGGTTAAACATTTAATTAACAATGAGTCTCATCAAACCTAAAGCCATCATTTTAAACTAATCAAGTAAAAAAACATTCATTTAATATTTCACTCAAAATATAAATGGTGGAATATTGAATTTCTGGAAAAAATGGCCATAAAACTTCCCCCAAATATATTTCCCAATTCATTTATCATTACAAAAATCACTTTCCATTTCAAAATGAACACTTCATAAAAAATTTATAAATTATATTGATTGAAAACGCAACCAAATACAAGGAAAAATTGAAACTGACATTAAGATATCGTTGGAGAAAAACAAAACAACCAAAAACCTAGACACGGTTCCATATAACCAAAAAATCTCGATAACAAAAACACGACATATATATCGGGATTGCTTGAATTATCCTCAATAGGTCTATGATACATGAGTAACTCACTAGTCTCAAACATAAAGGATTCTAGATCTATTTTATCATATCACTGTCTCTAGGGGGACCCTATGTAAAACTGGAAGATATAGTTCATCCTTCACCCATTAGTATCATGCTTATTACAACATAACAAATTGGAGGGTTTAACTTTCCTACTCAATAATCTAGCTTGGAAACACTAAGCTATTATATCATGCATGAATGCAATCCACAAACTAAAAAAGTTTCCTATGATATTTTTAAAAGTATGTGTAAAAAATGAATCAGAATATCATCATGTAAATATAAAATTAATGAATACACAATTAACTACATCTCACTTAATCCACCAAATCAATAAATCTAAACATTCACATCTATCCATAAGATTCAATAATAATCATCTTATATGGTACCAAAGGTCATAAGGATCATTATATAAATATTGGGGATCAATGTTAAGGGTATACGAAATATTAAATAAATAAATTAATAAAGTACAAAATAGTCTATCTAAAAACATGCTTGGGATGTTAATCCATTTCACCGCAATATGTAAAAACAACTCATTTTATAAATCATCTCTAAAAACTAATTAAAAATTACACATTTCCTTGAAAATTGCATAAAAAATCACAAATTGTTGTAAAGTCTAAAAAATTATTAAAATAAGTTAAAAAAATAGCAACCATTTTTTATAAATAAATAATGGAAAATAATAAACATAACCTTCTATAAATAATTTTTTTTTCAAAATCACTCTTTAAAATACATAAATTACTTCAAAAAATCAATTCAATCGTTTTTTTGAAAAACACTTAACATGCGACAACACCACTCCATGTTTGAGAACTATTTGAAAACCAGTTCAAACCCTTCATGGGTGTCAAATATAGATATAATGTTTAATGTGTGTCATCTTAAAACATCGCATCACCTCATAGAATATCATATAATGAAATGGTATATAACACCTACCTCAATTCTAAGGAAACAATTTATACCATGTTTCCTCTGATTGCAGAATCTAAATCAAATAATCATGTGACAACTCTGAGCCCTAGAATTCCATATCCCTAAATCAATCCAACCAGAAACCCCAAATGAATCCAACATAGGAATTAGGGTTATGGGGTGGAAGATAAATTTATAGTAAGGCGAAAAGTATGAGAATAGAATAATAAATAAGGTTACTACTATAGAAATATTCTTAAATCTGCTGGAGGTGGAACCATGAGGCAAGGGATATGGAGGAAGAGAAGGGATTCACTCGATGGGCTCTCCATAGGTGTGTACATATGAGAGAGATAGATATATATAGAAAGGGTATAAAACCCCTTATATCTAATGGGGTAATAATATAAATTCATAAAATTTAGAACTCTGTAGACCTAGTTTATAGCATGAATCCCTATATTCTAATGTAATTCCCTCCCTCCAGTTCCACTTATTGTGTAGAGTCTAGGAATACTGTATGGAGGTCCTCCCAAAGAAATATCTAAAAAACCTTAACCCCTTGACACTAAGACATGACCCTCCTTCTCTATAGTGTAAATCTCCACTAAATTAACTTACTGTATCACATTGTCTTCATCCTATGGAAAATTGTTCATCACCTAACACTCACCATATTACAACCTCAGGCTTGCGCAGTGGTTCACTAAAAAATTGTAGAGCTATGTGTCTTGATACCTAGGCCTCTATGGCATAACTACCCTATTCTATATTCCAAGGAGTGAACCCAAAATAACTCCACACCATAAACTAGTCCTCTACTAAATGGATTCCTACCACTAATGACAAGAACCATTCTGGATATCCTTATAATTTTAGAAAAAATGAATACAAATAACATTCCTAAGAACAAAAAATAAAATTATATTATATACCATAGTGACATGGGGGTGTTATAAATATCCCCAATATGAAACTTTCTACAACAAAAAAATAATTGAAAAATATATGACCAATTAAAATAAAAAAACCTCAATCCACAAATAAAATGGGTTAGAGGGTGGGGAAAACTAGAGAAGATCCTAGTAAAATAACACCACACACAATACTATTCCTAAAAATCAATAGGAAAAAACAATCAATCGTAAAATATATCAAAAACACCCCACATGAAACTCTATGAAAATACAAACCTAACATAATTATTCCAATAATTTAGAATTTATCTTAAATAAAGAAACAAAGTCCTAGAACACCCATGAAAATAAACATTTCCAAAATATAAATTTTTCCCCTAACAATAAATGGAGAAATTATGATGTTACTAACCAATGATAACCTCAAAATAATAGTTCAGTCCCATAAGAGAATTATGTCATCAAATAACACCTGAAAAGTCCCTTGAAAAGATCCCAAATCTATCATATCCCATAAGAATAGATGAATCACTAAAATCATGTACTTTCCCTGACATGGAATAATATGGTTCTATACATGGGTCTTGGAACTAAATAGATGGAAACGTGAGTCCCAATTCATAGAAGAGTTGCCATTGATTATCTCAATTTAAAATCACAACTTGGTATCCCTCATGGTCTCATTAAAAATAAACATCGCATCCAAGTTACTGTAGAACTCATTCAATGAATTTTCAACCAATCCATCAATAAATAACATCCCATTATTTAAACCATTCATGAACAAAAACTAAAATCACAAATTAAAGAAGAATGAAATCAGGATATAACCACTACTCAAACAAGAGAAATTAACAAGGGTACCTAATCAATGAACTAGACTAAGGCATCTAAAAAACATAAAATACACTAATATTCTTAGAGAGATTCTATAAATAGATCATCAACCAAATCATGACAATCACTAAATTTCAACTCATATCATTTCCTTAAAAAAAATTATGTTTTCTTAAGTGGAAACATCCAACATGTTCCAAGAGATCAAAACAATTAGGGATTAAAATGATTTGTGGGATGCACTATAATACACAACATAGTTGATTTTTAAGTAATGAACTCATCTAAAAAAGCAATAAAAACAAGCTTCATTGTCCATTATCTCGCGCTCACCCCAAAATAGTTCTCAAGAACACAATGGACACATAAATGGTCTTCGGAAAATGAAACTAAAGAAACACAGTTATGAATAATTCTACACGATGAATCATAAAACATTGGGATAGAATAATGACATCAACACTCTATTGGTAATCTATAAATTTAAAATATTTAATAGGGGTATAAATAAGAAAGATTAATACTTAAATAAAAATAGTTGGATAATGATATGGGTAGTCTTCCAATAATCAAAACATTTCTAGTAAGCAGATGTAAAATAATATTAAACCTGAATCCAACACATTAATGTTTCCTGAAACCATATCAACCAATCATATCACACCATGTGAATCATCTAAAAACAAACATTCTTCAAATTAAACACATGCCAAAAATTAATTTTTTCTACAAAAAACCATTTTTTAAACTATCATATTCCATAAGGAATCAAAATTCATTTCTTATAACAACATGTTCTCTTAAAATACACAATCACATAAAAAATTGAAAATAATTTAAAAATTCCAAACCCCCAAAGGAAATTTCATAACATTTAACCTAATTTTAAAAATCACTAACTTCCCTTGTTGGATATAAACTCACGTGATATTCAAAAAATTATTCATAAATTAAAATTACCAAATAAAAAAATACATTCCATTCCATAATAAACTTCCAAATTCTTATTCTAAAAATTACAACTATTCAAATCGCACTCTAAGAAGATCTAAATCATATATCAATCACCCAATAAGCTATTTTTAATAATCAAAATAGCTTATCTATTTCATTATAAAATTAACCATTTTCAAAAACAAATACTTAAATCCAAGTAAATTTTAGAAAAATATTTATGTATTAATTTCAAACAATTTATTTTCATGAAATCACTATTTTCCCAAATAAAGAAACTTTTTTCTCAAAAACCACATAAATAAAAAAACAAAAATCCAATCAAAAATCAAATCTCACAATAGAAACAATTGAAAAAACTACATTGAATCCACCCTCATTATTTGTTATCACTCAAGAAAAATCCAAAACATTATTAAGAACCATACATGAATTGTCCAATTGGTTTGATAGAACATGAAATAATCATAAAAAATCATTTAAAATGGCCGCTAAGTAATGTTCCAAACCATTACATAAGTTTCAACCCATGATATCTAATTGTGAACTACTAAATATTCTTATATTATAATAAAAATTGATAATAACATCCTTAATGAAATTTATAAAATCATAAAAATGATAAAAAACCATTATCTAATATCACAATCTTGTAAAATAATAAAAATCCCAATTAACCATGGAATCTCAATCATCATCAGGTTAAATGGTGATGAAGAACCTACTCCTAACCAAACTTTCGAGTCCCAAGGAAAATAAAAATATATATTATATCAAGACATAAAAAAACAACATGAGATTGTTTCAATAACCTATGCCTTTAAAATACTTATACTATGATACCTTCTTCTAGTAAATTAGTCTAAGGATACCACCAAACTGGTACCCAGACTAACCTTCCACAAAGCACAAAGTGTGTTCGAAATTTCCATAGGGTTGAGTCAAGTACCACGGGTATCAACATGAACTGGTGCTAAATTCTCCACACATACATAATTATATAAAACAGAAGAGGAAAATATACATCGAACATAGTATAACCAATCCAAACATTGGATATGTATTCATAATCAATTTGAATAAATGAATAAGGGCACAAGCCAAACATGGCATAATAAAATAAACATTTATTGAATATAATTAACAGTATCATGAAATAAAATAAAAAAGAAATATATACAATGGAAGAAAATATAAAATACATATGGTTGAATTTTCCAATATATTATCTAAAAAATAGAACATAACCCCATAAGGGCAAAAAAATCCCCTACATATCCCATTGTCACTCACCATACACCACTGTATACATCCATGGACGCAACAAACATACAAAGAATGAGATAAAATATTAGTCTCATGAGGGAAAACATATGATCCCAATATACGAACAATTTTTTATATGTTAGGTGTGATCCAAACATGTTGAGTAGTATTTCACAAAAGAGTCTACTTATTTCTTTTAATAGTACAATCTAAAAATTCAATTTTGAATTCAATTTATAAAATGGGGTTTTCATGGGTATTATCAAAGATAAATATATATATATATATATATCATGATTTACAACATTTTTTCTATAACATGGTTAAAAACATTTAAGAAAAAAAGGTTTATCCATCCAATATCCATAATATTAACCAAACCAATAAAATAAATCATTCTTTCAAAATTTCATTCAGACCAAAACAAAATTGGACTTTAAATTTATTTAATAAAAACAAAAAGTAACCTTTTCCCAAATCCATTTCTTGTTGCCTCTTTAAAAAACATTATATTACATTTTAAAATTCTAACATCCCAAACCATTTATAAACCAATTTGAAAATAATCCCAAAACCACAACCAAATTCAATGAAAAAATCTTACAGGCACCAAGATATTAGTGGATAAAAATTTAAAAAAATCCAAAACCAATCCATGGTATGACATAATAGAAATAAATATAGGGGATACAAAATATATATATATCAATATGCATTAAATAAACCTCAGCAATATCGAATAATTATGGTAAAGTCACTATCCTCTTACTAGAATTTTACTTGAATATGTTCATAGAATCACTATTTCAAAGAGACCCTATGTGAAATAAAACATCTCCTTCAGACTCCTACCATGAGGGTCCTAACAAGTACAACATAAACCCCATGGAGGGTGTATCATCATGAAGGAAATCACCATCCTATGAAAAATAAGATAATGTAACATGAATCAAGACCTTCTACTTAGTAACCTAGGTTTCCCATTATATCCTAAAACTAATGGGAGTAAATTGAATGAATCCCAAGACAGTCACATAAATACTCATTTAATGTAAAATAAATTATCCTTATCTCGCTATAAACAAGATCTTAAAAACATACTCTTTCACATCCATGAATAATATTATTAATAAACATACCCTATGGGGAAAAATTTTGTCTGGAGAATAATATAAATAAAGGGACATGACACTAATGTCAGTCACAAAATTAAATAAATTCATTTATAAATTTCCAACTAGGCCTTACAAACACATGCTTGGGATACCAATACATTTCAACACCATATGAAAAGTAACTCCTTTTATAAAATATTTTTACCCATTATTTAAAAATAACTCTTTCATTTTAACATTTTATTACACATCACCAACTACCACAATGAATAAAATTACTTAAAACTATTTTAAATGTGGTCCAAAACCAAGAATTTATAAATTAATCCATGAAAATAACTAAAATATTCATTCAAAATTAAACTAGTTTTAAAAATACTTTTAAAACAATTAAATTCCATTAATGGGTCTATTATATCTTTTTTACAAACACTTGGCATTGGATAACTCCATAAAAAGTACGGAAACCATTAAAAATCCATTTCAATCCCCTCATGGGTGACATGTATGTGAATAATTTAGAAATAAATTTTTTAAAAACATATATGATTCGCATAGAATGTAATATAAAATATTGAAATAAAAACACCAACCTCTATCTAATAGGAAACACTTTGTAGCACATCGGTAATAATTATTGAACCAAAAAACGAATATGGAGAAGGAAAATCCAATCAATAGACATAAAAAACCCCAAATAATGTGATACCCAACCCTAAATTCATCCATCAGTTTCCATATTATTAGCATTAAGATGTTAAATCTAGTGGAATAAAATTAGTGTGGCGAGGAGAACAATACAAAAAGAGAAATGCCTTAAAAACACTTGAATCCAAATGGCGAGGAACAAAGCATTGTGGGAGAAGAATGGGTAAGTGGGTGGAGCGCTATTATCACTCCATAAGTCCAAAAATATGAGAGGTAGGGATAGGTATAAAGGTGGTAATATCCCAAAAACATTAGGGGAAATGAAAATTCATAAAATTTAATATTGGATAGGACTATTACACTATGTATCCCTCTAATACACAACATAATTCCCTTTATCTAGCATCATATAAGGCAATGCATTTTGGGATGATTCAGTAGGGAAAATATTTGGGAAGAACCAAACCTATCAATCCCCTAAACACTAGGTCATGGCCATCCTACTCCATGGTAAAGAGAATCACTCTACACTCTTACCATGGTATGGTGTCCCTAGCCTGGAGTGTAGGGATCCTCACCTAGATCCAACCATAGATTACCCACTAGCTTGTATCATGGTGCACCTAAAAATATAATATATAAACACCATGAGACCTAGGTATCAATGTCATAGACAACCTCCTCCACCACACAAGGCAACCACCTGAAGGAAATTCATGCCATAACTAAGCCTTCAATGGCATGGTATCCTACCCCCATTCCCAAAAATTTTCCTGTATATTTTAAAAAACCCAAAAGGTATTAAAAGCACTAGAAAATTAAAAATAATCCAAATATAAGTAACATTCAATACAATAGTAACATAGTGGTTTCTTAATAATTCATTTCATGATCTATCTCATTAGATACAATTCTATGTATATTTATGCCTAATTGTGTCATGACATACGATATGTGATATCATAATAAGTAACTCAATAAAAATTCCAAATTTTTACTTATTTATAGTTTATTTCAATTAGATCTCATATTCAATGATAAATTTTCATAGTGTTTTCAAAAAACAAGTATTTTATCACCCTTATAATATCAATTTGATTTGTAAAATATCATTCGTATATAAATATTATATTTTCGATACATAATAGTTTTACCACTGATACCTATGTTATTTTTCATTACAATAAAACTAAACAACCATACAAGTGTTATATTTCATAGATGAATATAGGACTGTTAGTCATAAAGTATGAATAATGGTTATTAAATAGTTTAATCATTACATGCATATCTATCATATTTTATGATTCTACTTATATCCTTAAATATGATTGAAATAGAAAAAAAAATTCCATGAAATTAAATATTGAATTCGTTTATATGGTCTATAAAATGATTAAAAATAAATTTAAAAGGAATTTTATGATGTTCATAAATTTTTAAAATAATTTAAAATTTATTTTTTTATAAAGTGTTTATTGTAAATTAAATAAGTTTTTATTTTATATTTAATAAAAAATATTCCAAAATATTAAGTGCTAATATTAAAATACATTATAAATTAAATGAATTATTTAAATGATTATTTAAACCATATTAAAGGGAGTTTAAATGGTTCATTTTATCATGGTTTAAATAATGATAAATATGTGATATTTAGATTATGTAAAAAAATCATAACAGAAATTAATATATATATATATATATATTTATATTTAAATTTTATACAGTATCATATAATTAAAGAAAAATTCAGTACAATGAACAATATGAAATAGTTAATATTAGAATGGATATAATGTTTTCATAGTCAATATTATGTAATATATATAAGTTTATCTCAATTATAAGTGATTATGAATAACTTTTGATTGTGAATTGTTCATAAATATTTATCATATATTTAAACAATTATGTTTTCATTTGATTAAAAGTGGTTTCCTTGTTTATTTTTAATGAATCAATTTTTTATTTTATGAATGTGTGTGTATATTAGTTTATATTTCTAAAATTATCGTAGATATTATCATATTTTCATCTAAATATTTTAATGCTATGAATACAGATGGATATAGTTTTAGTCTACCATTCCTTCATCTGGTTTTATGTTTTGTGTTTGGATAATGTTTTTTATTAGGATTTATACAAGTTATATACTTGAGTTACAATGAAATCATATAGCTATAGAATAAAGTATCCCTTCATTGGTGGAAATTGGGTTAGTCTTCTCATAGGCGAAAAGGATGAAGCCTTATTCTATAAATTTGGGTGTTTATTCTGTGGATCTAGGCTTACTCATGTTTACGTTGTTGATTTCATATAAATCTAAAGATTTACATGGTTTATTTTCATATACATTATTCATTGAATTCATTAGGGTATGTGTGAATACTAATGAGTATTCATTTTCATTAGTAACACATATTGTATGTTATGTAAAGAGTTACACAACAATATGATTTGATCAAATTGATTTGGTGGGAGGAATAGGATTACAAACTAAATTGTTAGAAGAATTAATACATGTAGAGTGGAATAACATGATATATTTTTGTGATATTAAAAATCCTTTAAATTATTATGTGTTTAACTCCATCTTCGGAAATACTTGTCAATAACTCAATCATTCAATATGGTTCCACCTAACCATTGTGTTCCCATAAATTATCTTTTTTTTGTAATGAAAGTAATTAGGTGAAACTGACTATTATTTGGCCTATTCAAGGAATTTTATTTGGGTTACACATATATGCCAAACACTAACTATTTGCATATAACAAGAATCTCGTTGAGTGAAACCATGGGATTGATTTGTTTAAAGAGTTATCCACTCATTTATGCAAGTGTTATATGAAATAGTTAAAAATAATTGTATAAAAGATACATTCATGAATTATTTAGGGGGGGTATTTATAGCTCAATCTATGGATACATTTGGCCCACTATTTGTGTCTTATACTACTCACTATAATTCACCTTCCATGGTTCAACCTCCAATGTGAGGACACTATATAAATTCTAACCAAACTGTGTCAAAGCTAACTGGAGGCACCGATAGTGACCTATAGTAGTATGAACATTGACATTGACTCTATAAAATCTCATAAATTAGAAACAATTGTATTGTAGTTTTGTAGTATTCAACACACTATACATTGTAATACATTGGACATACTATGCGGTTGGGGTTGCATTTTCACCATATTCATTATGATCCCATTGAAGCTAGGGATTCTGTGTGTGTGTGTGATTCTCTAAAACATACATATAATTATTCCCCATAATACAGTGAACTGATTCTGTCTCTTTTGGGTGTAGGGATTATTCTTAAACCTTGTAAATTGTTTTTTCTTTTTCTACTATTATTTATATATGTTTTATATTTTCCCTATATACTCTCATTCCTGAGACTGATCATCATTATTGTGCCAGTATTGACCTAACAACTAATATCAAATCCTATGTTGAGAATATCATGTTTGTTTTTGTAGAATTTAATAATGGATATATATTAAGGAAATGTAATGATCAGTCATCTCAATGAAACAGTATTAAAATCCTAGTGGATGCATATTAAAAAATGTCATTAACTACAAAAGTTTTACCTACCACTTTTGGTGTAAAAATCAAACGGTACTATGAAAAAAGAGTGGGAGCTACTAGAACTACATGTTTTCATATTTTTAAAACTTATTTTCGAAAAAATTGGAATTAAATAACAAATAGGAAAAGAAAATAGATTGGTTTTTAAAGGATCCCACGAATATGTAAGAGAAACCTTCAGCATCAAAAAGAGTGTACATGATGTTGGGATTATTTAATATGAATATGATTCTAGGGAAAATTATCATTGATCGAATCAAAAAATTTATCACCATAAAAAATCATTCTTCAACGATGGGAATTAGGGCAGACGATGAGGTATATTCTCTAGTTTTACTATCTATATTTCCCAAAAGATTGGAATCTACTATAATATAAACGAGGATTTCATCATGGAATAAAAATATGTTTTAAAAGGATATGTGAGAACTAATACTTACTGGGGGTATTTGAAGAAGAGGATGAGGATGATTCTATTTTATTATCTTAATTTTTAAGGAAGAGCATTAAACTTTCCATGTTATAATCTCAATGGATAATCAAAATCAATATGAAAGATGGAAGATAAGTAAAGTGGTATCATTTGTACCTATTAGATTTTTGGGAAGAAATGGCATGTGAATAAAGAGGAAAAAATGAATGGTCTCTAAAACAAATACAAAAATCCCTACGATTAAAAAATCATTGATCAGATGCTACTGAGTATGGATTCCCCTAGGGAGACTTGTATTTTAGACTCAGGGGAATATTTTATTCCACTATAATGAAGGGTTACCTAAAACCTCATTATCTTATAAATTTGTTAAAGGTACACCTTTCTGATGATGAAAACATGAATATTAGGGTGAATGGAGATGTGTGGATCAAAAACCAATAGAGGGGACCTTTTTGGTTCTGGATAATGTATGATATGTTATTGTACTAAAAGAACATTATTTATATCCTAAAATATGATGATTTACTTTTAGGTCCCACAATCACTAGTGGTGCATGGAATATTACTATGGGGATAATATCACAACTCCTGGAGTAAAGAATGGAACCTTAAAAATCAAAACAAATACTTGCATTTAAATTATTATATTAATTAATTCTATTTGGTATTCAAAAATATTGAAATACTTGATAGGAGGCATGAGTGATAAAGGTGTGAAGGTGATTGAAAAAATGAATTCAACCACATGTGAAGTATGTGAAAGTTATGTTGTGTGAATATTATGTATTTATAATGTAGAATAAGGTATCCTTTGAAATAAGTGAAAAATATTGAAGGGTGAGAAGATGTATCTGGTGAACACATATGTTTTGGGTACCACAGAAGTACATTTCATTGTAGTTTCACAATAATATATGAAATTTATCAATGAATCATCTTAGAATGTATGGGTTTACTTCTTGAAAATAAAATATGATGTGTTTATCATATTTCAAAAGTGAAATACCATGTTGGAGAATAAGTTAGAATCAATTTTGAATTGTTGGAGGTCTAGGAATGGAGGAGAGTATGGAAGTAATGAGTTCAAGGAATGATTTTTTAATAATGGAATTTGGTGGGAGAAGACCCTTTAAGGTTCCCTAAACGAGAGTAATATTGCTGGAAAGATGAACAGGACACATAATTAATGTTCACGATGTATGAGTATTCACTCCGAATTAACCAAGAATTTATGATTTGAGATAATGAGTACGAAAGTATAACTCATCAATAATTTTCCATTTATACCAATGGTACAAAGTCTTCCTAAGGTGCTCTAGTTAGGAAAGTCAATAAGAATCTCTCTTTTATGAGTCTTCAGTTTTTTGACTTATGAATATATATATGCTGATGTGGGTGAAAAACATGATTCTATGTCCAAATAATGTTTATTTATTTTCAATAGTTATGAATAGTTTGGTTATAACTTATAGGATGATAAAAAAATATGTGATCATTAGAATCCATAATTTGATATTTAATGAAGTTGTCATATACAAGTAACATCATGTAGCTAATGTTGATAGGGGGAATAAAGAATCTGACTACCAAGAGAAAGTAGATATTGAAGGTGTACCTTCTCCTTTGACACTAAGGAAAGTGCATAGGTATTCATCCTTCATGAATTTTTTTTATTGGCTGACAGTGGAGAACCATAATATCTTCAAGAGGAAATGCAGTTGATCGAGTCAAACAACTGGAAGATGGCTATGTAGTTGGAGATTCTCAATTACATGATAAAAAGACATGGGGGCTAACACATTTTCAACAAGGAAATAAATAATTATACAATAAATGGGTGCACCATGTCAAGGAAGAACATGTTGGTAAGATGAGGTACAAGGAGTATTTAATAGTGAAAGTATTTCCAAAGAAGGATAGCATGGACTTACCTGAAATCTTCTCACATATAGTGAATCTTACCACCATCCATATTGTTTTTATTATTGCTGAATCAGAGGATTTTCATCATGAGTAGTTTGATATAAGTACTACCATCTTATTTAGTTATCTAGTGTATAACATTTATATAAATTAATTGAGTTATGAAAGGAATACATAGTGTAAAAACTATAAAGGATGATATATGTGTTAAAGTAGGCACCCATTTAGTGGAATAAGATATTTAATATATTCATGAGAAAAAACAGATAAAAATTGTGTAGCATTGACAAATACCCCTATTTCAATTTTCTATGTGGGAGATACATTACATTACATTTGAATGTTAAGAGAATTTTCATTACAAGATCATGCATATACTGTATTGATTAGCTAAAAAGGATGTTGGACAAAGAGTTTGAGGTGAATGATCATGGTGAAGCTTGTATTATTTTGGGAATGAGGATTGAGAGAGACCACATATCTAGTTTGTGATGTAATTATAGGATGGCTACTTTGGGATGTTTATGATTAGAATAAATATACTAGAATCAAATCTTGTTTCTCTTACCATGGAGATCCATTTATAATTGTCAAATCAGAAATCACCAAAGGAAACATAATATATTGTGTATATAGAAAATGTTCTATACACATTAGATATTGAATATTGATGTATTTTATAGTCTGTACTCTACTAGATAGTGCTCATGCAATGGAAGTCAGTATTAGGTACATGGATTACCCAAGGAAGAAACATGGTGAATATTTGAAGTAGATACTAATCTTTTTTAAGGGAAAACTCTATTCCTTAAGAAATGAACAACATTTCAAGGTTATGTAGATGCTGACATTAAAGGCAATTTTGACTGTAGGAGGAGTACCAAGGGATATTTGTTTACCTATGGAGTAATTATGGTGAGATGGATACATCAATTATAAAAGGTGGTGAAACTATCAACCATAGAGGCAGAATATATTGTTGTAACATAATACGAGATGGAGATTATTTTTTTTGAATAAATTCATGGAGGATCTAGATTTAAAGGTAGAGTAAAATGTATTACACTATCACATTCAAAGTCGTATCCATCTTGTGAGAAACCAAATATTTCATACCAAGATTAAGAAAATTTGATTGAAGTGCCATTTTATCATTAACTTAAAAAAATTATATGTCTATAAAATTGTAAAATATTGATGAATTAAAAAATCCTGTAGAAATTTTGAAAAATCCAACAGTGATAAAAGAATTTTGGAATAAGTTTTATTTTTTTGGTTTTCATTGAAGAATAAAGGATGAGTGTAAAAATTTATGACACCACTGTGGGATAATTGAAATGAAAATTAATGGTATTTCATTAATCATCATCCTAAAAACGAAACATTGAATTGAATATTTGTACTAGTGATCGAATAAGAGATAGATATCAGATTAAGTTAGTTATCTCAGTCAATTACATTGAATTATGATATCAGGGTGTATCATGATCCATCTGGTAGAATGTTATAATATTTTATACAAATACTTGGATGATTTTTAGGTAGCTATTTACATCCCATACTGAAATCCTGATTACAACTCCCATGGTTCGACATCCATGGTGAGGTTAATGTAGAATCACTGACTAAGATATAGTAGAGTTTACTGGAAGCACTGACAGAGAACGTTCGTAGTGTTTACCTTCACATTGTAACTATATCATCATTAAATTTGGATAAAATGGTACTAGATATTTGTTCATTTTAAACCACCATCAACTATTTCATAGTTAGAATACTATGTAGTTAGTGGCATAATTTCTCCATTTTTTATTATAATCTCATTAAAGCCAAGGATTTTGTGTGCCTGTGTGTTTGTTTATGTGTTTGATTCTCTAAAATCACCTTATAATTATTCACACAATTTTATATAATTGATTTTCCCCTCTAATGGAATAATGATTATTCCCTAACCACATAAATTACAATGTCCTTTTATCTTATTCTTTATCTTCATTTTATCACCTTCCCAGTTTTACACTTATTTTTGAGATTAGTTATCATTATTTCTTTATAATTTCAAGAAAATTATTTTTATTATACATAGAGGAATTCAAAAAAAAATATGGATCTCGTCCTACTAATGGATATTATTAGTTTAAAAGGGGTCATAATTTTAGTGGGAGAATATTTAATAAAATTATTTATAATATATTTATAAAACATGGTACACATATGATTAAATATTGTATTATTGATAAGAGAATCATTATCATCAAACATAAGTTTGAGATAAACCCTAGATAGAGGATAAAATTAAGGTAAAAATTTTCTAAACCGATTTACACAATAATTTTTCTTAAGTATGGTGTAAAAAATATATTTGATAAAAAAATATATTCTTCAATAAAATAAATGTTAATTTTTCTAAATAATTGGAATATTGATGCTTATGAGATGTATGGAACGATTCACATATGTTTTTAAACGTATTAGATTCAAAATGGCCAAAAAAATTGTCAATCTTGACTTATATACTCAATGTGATTCAGTATGACAATTACTGTGTGAGACTAAAGGTATTAACTATAGATTTTCCTCATTTTGAAATTCAATTTATTTTCATTGATATTGATGCTCTGACGGTATGAAATAATTCAATAAATGTTTACACTTTTGGAATGAAAAAACCAGGATACCCTTGTTCCTATCACCCATGTTAGTATATGGAATGGATCATAGGGAATTCTAGATCACCCGGGACAGGAAATAAATGCCTAAGCATTGAGAATGTTCCGCTGTAAGGGTTTCACCCATGTAAAACAATTGTTGATATATATTAAACCTTCATGACTCTTCCATTTGTTTCCATGTCATGTATCTATAATTTTGGAAAAAATAATCATAATCTCAACATGAAATAATATAATATAAAAGGAAAATTATAATATGAAAACATCATAATAATGGAAATCATAAATAGAAAAGTAATATTAAACTATAGTTTCCAAAATATAGAAGGCATGGTATATAAATATGATACGATAACACTTTGTTCATCTTTTAATATATATTCTCTTGATGGTATTCACCGTATGGAATTTGATTCCCTTCCCTTTCGTATTTTGGAATCTTTAGTTATATTTTCTTTTTAAATTATGTTTTACATTTCATTTATGTTATTTTTACAATTATTTTACAATGATATTATGTTATATTATATCAAGATGATGGTTGTTTTTTCGATTCTGATAAAAACATGAATTTTCAATAGGTTTTTTGGGGCCTAAAGGGAAAGTGATAAGGAATGTTTGGACAATATATTTTTTATCAAAGTTTAGGTTACAAAGGTTATGGGGATTTTATGGTTTTTCTTTTGAGTTTACAATGTCATTTAATCTATAGAATGAGTCAGAAGGTTGTAGATTTTGCATATATATCATATTTAATGAATAGATTTCCATGATTTTAACCCTTCTCTAAAATTAATATTGTCTATTTTTGAGTATTTGTGTTTTACAAACTTATAAGGGATTGGGATGTTTCTTATATTTTATTTGCTATCCATATTTTTTCATCCCTTCTTTAAGACACAAAGTGAATACCTAGGAGGGATTCATGTATAATTTTTTATGGGTGTACCCTCATATTGATCAAAATCTTATTGAGGTCGCAGAAAGAACAAACCAATCCATAGAACTGGGCACTACCAAATGTCTACCTATAACAACCCAAAGCTATATCAACTGAATTTTTTCCCTTCTTGTAACTATGCCTAATAAAAACATTATTTTCATGAATAAAGAATAAAATAAGTGGTATTCATAGAATGTAATAACCTATACCATCTGAATAGTAACATGACCTGTGGAATAATAATTCCAACATTAAAAATAGTAATTCAACTAATAGAGCAGTAATATCACCCATGAAATTATTAAAAAATATTAATCCATATTATAAATTAAAATATGATATAGTTGTATCATAATATAAGTATGTAAATTTTTTAAAAAATATATATTAAGTGTTGGTATTTTTATAGAACTGAAATCATTATTTAATTATTTCAAATTATTATATTCAGTTAAAAGAAATTTTTCATAAAATACATTCATAAATTAATTTTTTTTGTCTTGTGATTATAAGATAATTCTATGAGACGTTAACAAATTTTTCAATGTTTCCTACAATTAGTTATAATTTTAAAATTGATATTATTAGAATAAATGATGATTTCAAATAAAAATTAAAATTATCATATATGTAAAATTAATTTATAAAATGGAGTTCATTTTTTAATTACACATGTCGAAAAATGGTTAGGGTTCATTTTTTTGGATTTTCTAAAATAGTTGAATTTTTATGAAACGTGAAATATGTTAATTTACATTATATAGAAAATACATAAATTATTGAGTCACATATGGTGTATGGATGATTTAAGACCATAATCAAGAACAATCATAAATTATGTAATATATTTAGTTTTAATTTTAAATCAATTCAAATTATTGATCCAAAATAGTAAACTAATTAATAAATTAATCAAAAAACACTAGTCTCCTCCCCTATAAAGGCCACCCCTTAAAACCTCTTCTCCTCAGACATATAAATATTTGAAGCTTATAAATATTATATCCAGTACACTTCCCAATCCTCTCCCCATTGTGACGATCCTTTGGTGTCAACAAAATACCAAACCCGATTTCCCTAAGGAGGTTCTAAAGAAGAAGAATTGAAGAGGTAAAATCCACTTTCATTTTATTTTAATTTCATTTCAATTTAATTTATTTTCGTATTCTATCATCACCTAAAATTATCCTAGTGGAATGATAACTATATTATATTATATATTCTAAAAAATTATTATATCAGTGGAATAATATACCATTAATCCTATTCTCATATCCCATTTATTCAAAAAATGAAAACATCATATGTGAGGTGTTGATTTATCACCTTGGAAGAGAAAAGGTTTTAATTTTCCTTTACCACATTAAACTATAATCATAAAAACATTATAATGGTCGAAAGAGATTGAAAATTTTATTTTGTAACCTTTTTTATGTTCTGCAACTAACATATATACATAATACTAAACAATATAGCAAAACTAGTTCGCGATGATCGAAAAGTCATCAAATTAATCTAAATTATTATTAGTAGAATTTTTTTAATGAATCATTTTCATTACTAGGGAAAAATAATATATAAGACCAATAAAAATTAAGGAAGTTCATTAATAACATATAATTTTATATCAGGATAATTATTCTCATTTTACATCATCCTCCATTTATATATATAGGTGAAATGATCAAGGAAACCAAGAAAAAGAACACTCCTGAATAATGAAATTGAACTCTATAACTTAGTAAAATGTCCATAAATGAACTTAATGAAATTATAATTAATAAAATAATAGTAAAATATGTTCTTTATTTAGTAATTAATGAATCTAAATTTGTTATCACGGATATTAAAAAGAATAAATCATTCCAAAATACCATACATGTATTCTCAAATCCCACTTCCTTTCTTGGGGTTATTCCACTTTCATGCCAAATTTCAGTATGGATGTTATTTTAATATTCCTAAAATGTAATTTATTTTTTCAATCCTTTTATCTTCTAGGATGTTAATTTTTTTAATCTTAATTTTTGGAATATAAATTTTTTGTCTAAAACAACTCTTCTTTTTAAAAGAAACATTTTTTTCTTATCTTGAGATTGTTTCTTATTCACTAAATATTAATGATTCTTATACAAAGTAATTTATTCCCTTTTTTTCGGAACCCCAAGTTTTATTTGTGAATGTATTATTTATGAAATTACCTTTAAACCTATTTCCTTTCTATTGGTTATTTTATTGAAAATATTGTTGTACTTTCTATATAGTAATCTTGATTATGTAATTTTATGATGTGATGGGTACGCATTGAATTATATAGCTCTCTAATGCATTGGGTAATTTAATTTTTCTCATGTTATCATGTGAAATATGAATGATCATGATGCTATATTTTTTCAAAAAGATGATGTTATGATTATGATCATAAGTTTTGTGTGACCATGATGATAGCTTTTTTCACAACTGTGTGTGTGTGATATTTGACCAGTAAACATGATGTTTCATTTTAATGCATCTACTCATTCCATTACTTAATTTAATTCATCATGTCATCATTATTATTATGCTCTTTTACTTATGTGATGATGATGATGATGATTGTGGTCACACATGTTATATTGATAAATTTCTTTATCTACCCTCTTATAGGGATTTTAGCTCACACCTTTCGTTGGTGTATATCCTAAGGTGATTACTTCTACAAAGGAAAATTAGAGATCCAATAAGAATATATGGAATCAGTAATTAAATAATTTTTATGTTTCATTATGTAAAATTTATGTATAAGATTAATTTTCCCATGACACAAAACCATTGATCATAGTTCTCTAATATTTTTATATTCATTATCTCTAAAATAATGGAATAGTCATGTAAGAAATAGAAGGGTCCCAATAGCTTGTATTAGATTATAGTGTAGTTAGTTTGGGATTAGGATTATAGAACATTAGTTAATACCCATAGAATTAGATAAATTAAGTGTAATAACCAAGGAATCATTGTTTTAGAAAAATTCAAAACATAGGGATCCCCTAAGATATGCCTTTATCGTTAATTTCACAAATGAATAAATTAATTAGAAATTATTTTGTCACCTATTTTTTTCAAAACATTTATATTTTAAAAAATGGTGGGATCCAAGATAAATAAGGCCAACAACCCAAGTTAGGTAAAATGCAGTGATTTGTCGAACGATATCCCCAATGCCTTAGGATGTGGAGTTCAAAATTTCACGGCGATGCTTACCCAACTATCGGAGGATTTGAATAATAAACTGAATAATTTGGAACATAATCCTTAACCTAAGAGGGATAAATTGGGTGTGGACCTTTTATGCACAAATACTAGTAACATTTAGTGGACTTTCTAATCCACTTTTCATGAAACAGTGGGTAAACTCAATATAAAAGATCTTTTTTATGCATCACGGTTCCAAGATAGAGAAGGTGACTCTATCCATCGATCAATTAGATAGAGAGGCTGATCAATGGAATGTGTTGATTAAGAACACCAAACCAAAGGAAATTTTTTTTTGAGATTGAGTGGTTGGACATTAATACTTATTAATGACTTTTTCCTTCTAACATTTCATACAAATACATTGTGAAAATTTATAGAGATAAATAAAAAAGAACGTGAATTTTTCATAGATTGTGATGAAAATTTCACATGCCCTGAAAGGTACGCCTTGGGTTTTGTTATAAAAAATTATAGAAAAATAGATTGATTCTTTAGTTGTTTAAAATCACACCTATGAAAGGTTCTAGTTATTCGAAACTTTGGTAGTTATGAAGAAGTTGTTTGATGTGATCTCAAAGTGGATATGGAGTTTGGAGAATGGTCCCATGGATATGAAGATAATAAAAGAATGATTTAGATTCAAGGTAGAGTATATAATGAAAAACATGGAAAGAAATCTAAACCACTCACATGTCAAAAATATGGGAAGAAGCATAATGGGAACTACCTCAAAGGGGTATAGAAATGCTCATAGTGTGGGATAGAAGGCCACACAACTCGTGAATATTGAAGAGACATGATGAATCTATAAAATGTGGTGGATGAAAAGAGAGGACCACTGATGGTTCAATGCTTCAATTGTATTTATTAAGGGAATTATATAATCCAGTTCACTAAATATCGAGTCCTTATAGGTAATCAGCTTCAGTAGCCACCAAATTCAAAGGAGGAAGGGAAATTTCATGACATCACTTCAACTATGTTGGATCCCAAAAATGATGTGGTGACAAGTACACTATTAATTGATTCAATAATAGAGAACATACTATTTGATTTTGGCTCTAAAAATTCATTCAAATCTTGAAATATTAGTAGACCAATTCAAACACCACTTAAATATATAGAGATTAAGTTATCTATGAAAATAAAAAGTGCAAAATTATTGAATATAATTTATATAACACATCCCATTTTCATGTTTTTTGAATAGCCTCTAATAAAATATGGTCTTAATTCCTTTTTTGGAGTTTTATTATATATTGGGTATGGATTCGCTGCCTTTATAAAAATACAACATCAACTGTTAGGAAAGGAATATCACTTATCACATCATAAGGCATTCTACAATTATGTACAATTGTATTAGGGGAATAATGTCCTTCAAAAAAATCATCTCAAATATGGATATTATTTTCTTATGATGAATCATATCTATCTAAAATGATTGAGACAAAAGAGAGGATCATGATCGAAGACATACCCATTATGAGGAACTACATTTATGTGTCCCCTAAATAATTCCATAGTCTTCCTCCAAACTGAGAGGCGGAATTTTCTATTGAACTTATTGTAGAATCTATGACTACATCTAGGACTACTTATAGAATGGTCCCATTTATTTGGATGAACTGAAAAGTACCTACAATAGATTCCATACAAGGGTTTTATACACCATAGTTCATCACCATGGGCTACAGTAATTCTACTTTTCAAAAAAAAGGATTGATCAATGCACCACTATATTAATTATCATAATCTCTGCAATATCATGATAAATGAAAATTATCCCCTTATATAGATATATGAGTTGCTCGATTAGTTACCTGGGGCCAATGATTTCTCTAAGGTGTATCTTTGGTTGGGGTATCACCAAATAATTGTGAGGAAGGAAGATATTCTCTGGAATTCCTTTTGAATGAGGTACAGGAACTATTAGTTCATATTTATGCTTTTCAGAATCAATAATGCTCCAAAAATATTCATGTAAATAGTCAATGGTGTATTTATATATTATCTCAAAAAATAATTGGTGGTCTTTATAGATGAAATAATGATATACACCTACAGAAAAGAGAAACATGAGGAGAATTTGAATAATGTTCTAAAGACTTTTTGAATTGTGAATATATATGAAATGTATAGTTAATGTGAGTTTTAGATAGAGGATGTGTTATTCATGGAACAGGTTATCACCAAAAAAGAAAAATCTATGGACCCTTATAAGAAAAATGGTAATTGAAGAGTATCCCAGGAAAACCTCAGTTATGGAGAACGTTAGTTTCCTTTGTCTATTTGAGTATTACTGACTATTAGTGATGAATTTATCATGATTTCCAAACCCACTAAGCAAGTTGAATTATATGGGAGTAAAGTTTTGTAGAATAGTTAATGTTAATACTACATCAAAGAGTCGAAAAAGTGGACATTCATTGCAATAGAACATATACTACTTATAAGTAGATAAATATTTTTGGTATATTGAAATGCATCAAAAAATATATTAGAATGCGTACTAATGAAAAATTATAATCTAATATCCTAAGAATCAATGTTACTGAAAATTCATGAGAAAAAAATTCCCATGCATGATCTGTAGTTGGCAGTTGTGATCATCAAATTGAAAATATTTCCATATTATCACTATGGGGAGAACTGTGACATATATACTAATCATAAGAGCCTAAACTATATATTCACAAAAAAAGTATCTTATTATGCACCAGTGAATATGGTTATATCTCATCAAGGATTACTACTTTTCAATCCACAACCATATAGGTAAGGAAAATAAATTGACAGTTGATCTAAGTAGAAAGGATCATGCAACATTATTAATGGTGAGAATTTCTAGGGACCCAATTTTATTAGATTTTCAAAGGATAGACATGGGAATCATTATGGAAGGAAAACCATCAATCATTTCCAAAATTATTTCTCAACCATCCCTCATTGAGAATTAATGGATGCTCAAATAAATGATGTGTAAATTAAAAAGTAGGTGGAAGCTATCAGAATGAATAAATCCTTAAATATAAAAATTGATGTGGAAGGATTCATAATATTGGGCTCATGCCTATGTGTACCATCAAATATAAAGATAAAGAATGATCTTTTAGATTATTCACATAGCTTATCATTCTCTATTTACCCAAGAAGAACAAGGATTTATTGAGATCTAGAAGAGAACTATTGGGGGGACAATATAATGAAGGATATCACTGAATATCCATCATTGCACCGTGTATATAAGAAACTTATGGATGAAAGGAAAAATTATAAGGGGATGATGAAACCATTACCCATACCAAAATGGAAATGGGAAAACATCACCACATACTTTTTCAACAAACTTTCAATGATATCAAGTGGAAAAAATGCTATATGGGTTGTTCTAGATCATCTCACTAAGATAGCTCAGTTTATTGAAAATCAAGATTACTTTTCACTATCGATTATAACTGATCAACATCTGAGATTCACAACCATGTTTTGAAAAAGTATTTAGCATGCTCTAAATATTGTTTTGAAATTCAGTACGACTTATCATCCACACACTGATGTTCAATATGACCAGAATATTTAGACACAGAAATATGTGTTGAGAGTATGTTATATGGAATTCAAATGAGTATGAAACCAATATCTACATCTGATCTAGTTGCCTTAAAATAACAATTTCCACTTGAGAATCCAAAGACACTTCATGAAGCACTTTATGGGAACATATTTAGAACATAGAAAAATTGGGATGAAGTCAGTGAACATAAGCGTCGAGAATCTAAAATGGTCGAAGAAATGGTAGAGGAGATGAAAACTATTCCGCATCACATCTAAAATTCTCGGAGTCAACAAAAAAATTATGAAGAAAATTTTTAATGAAACATATAGTTTAAGGTTTGATATATGGTATTCCATGGAATATCTCTATGGAAGAGAATAATGAGATTTGGGAACAAAGGAATGCTACATTTGGGGTATATCTCCCCTTCAAGATTTTTGGTCATGTCATAATTTTTATCTATCAACTAGCACATACACCAACCTTGTCTCAAGTACACAATGTACTCCACATATCCCCCTTGATAAATTACTTATCATATCCCTCACATGAATAGAATTCATAGGTGGTATATTTGGAAAATGATCTCTCTTATAAGGATTAGTCGGTGAAGGTCCTGGATAGCAGAGTTATTGTTTTTCACAACAAGACTACTCATCTAGTAAAAGTATTTTAGACTACTCATAATTACAAAGAGGTAACACGGTGACTAAAGGTAGCAATTAAGAAGATATACCCCCCCAACTATTCTCATCACAGTAAATAAAACGAAATTTTGAGGGTGAAATTTCAAAAGGGGCGAAGAATGTAACAACCCAAGCATTTATCAATGGAAATATTTCCCTTCTTGTAATTATTCCCAATAAAATAATTATTTTTATGAATTATGAATGAAATAAGTTTTATTCATATATATTAAGGAACCTATACCATTGTAATTGTGACATGGCCTTTGGAATAGAATTATGGACATTATGAATAGTTATCTGAAAAATACAATAGTAACCTAGCCTATGAAATTATATATAAAATTGATCCAACTTATCAATGAGAATCTGATATAATTATATCATAGTATAAGTAAAAATAAATATCTAAAATTGATAAATTAATTGTTCGTATTTTTGTAAAACATTAATGTTTATTTAAAATTTTATAATTAACTTAAAGATTTAAAAAATAATATTTTTCCTAAATTAGATTCATAAACTAATATTTTGTTTTTTATGATCATAAGATAATTTTTTGAGAACTTGAATTATTCGTCATGGTTTCATAAAATCCGTTATAACTTTAAATTCGATATTTTTTGAATAAGTGATGATTTTCATTTAAAATTATATTTATTTTATTAGAAAATTATTTTCATAAAATGGTGTTCACTTTAAAATTATACAGATCGAAAAATTCTTAGGTTGATTTTTTTGGATTTTTCTAAAATAATTGATTTTTTGAAAAAAATGAAATACAGTTATTCAAAGTAGTTAAAAAATACAAGATTTGTTGAGCCATAGATGATGTATGTCAGATTTAATCCAATAATATCAAACACACTTCACTATTTAATATATTTATTTATAATTTTAAAAATATTATTAGTCTTGGGATAAAATAATAAACTAATAAATAAATTTATCGAAGAACAACTCTCTCCTCCCCTATAAATATCACCCCTCTCCAGATATTCTCTTCACTTCTCTAAAGAATTGAATCTGGTCTAAATTCGACCTAATAATATTCCCAAGCCTCTGGCACACATCCAGTATCGTTTGGACTTAACAAAATATGAAACCAATTTCCATCTAGAGTTTCTCTGGGACAATAATTCAAGATGTAAAATCCTCTTTTATTTTCTTCTAATTTCAATTCTGTTTATTTTATTTTCTTATTCTCTCTTTATCTCCACGTATACAAGTGGCCTGAAAACACAATTATATTATATATACTGTAATTTTATGATGTTAAATTAGTAATATATCATAAAACCTCTTCAAAACTCCCTTTTATTCTTAAAATTAAAACATTATCTCGGAGGTGTTCATTTATCACCTTCAAGGATGACATGATTTCAATTTCCATTAACTCCTTCAATGATGGAAATAAAACCATTATATTGGTTAAAATAGATTGTAAAATTTATTTTTTAACCTTTTTTATTTTTTGTAACTAACATATATACATAATACTAAAAAATATTACAAAACTAACTCGTGATGATTGAAAAAATTCCAAATTAATCTAAATGATTATCATTAATGTTTTATCTGGTGAATCATACTCATTCTTGAAAAAAATTATATATAAGAACATTTAAATATTTTGTATGTTCATTAATTCTATAAAATTTTATTTTTGTACAATTATTCTCATTTTTCATGATCCTCCATACAATTATACAAGTGAACTAGTCATGAAAACCAAGAAAATGAACACTCCAAAATGATTAAATTGAACTATTTTCTCATTAACATGGCCATAAATGGTCACAATAAAATAATAATGAATCAAATACATGTAAAAGTGTTTATATATTTTGTAATTAATGAGTTTAATTTTATTATCCAGTAAATTAAAATGAAGAAATAATCATACATAAGGGAAGGGGATTCTCAACCCCAATTTCCTTTCTTGGGATTAGTCCTCTTTCATGGAAAATTTAATTATTGAAGTAATTTTATTATTACTCAACAATAATTTATTTTTTCTTTATTTTTCTTTTTCGTGATATAAATGTTTCCAATATGAATTTTTGATAAATGAAAATTATTTCCAAAAAGAACTCTTCTTTCAAAAAAATGAATCTTTTCCTTCTCTTTATATTGTTTCCTGTTTAGTCCAGATTGAGGATTCTTATACCAATTATGATATTACCTTTTGATTTTGGGAACCCCAATATTTATTTATAAATCTATTATCTATTAAATTATCATGAAACCCATTTCCTTTTTGTGGGTTATTTTATGGAAAATATTGTTATCTAATCTTTATGGAAAGCATGATTATGTAAATCTTATAATGTGATCAGTGATTCCATAATTATATAGAGCTCCAATGAATTGGGTATTGTGATGTATATCATGAGATAATATGTAATATGCATGAATGTGTTTCTATATTTTTTCATAATGATGATGTAATGATTATTCACATATGCTATTCATGAACATGATGTTATCTTTGTTCACAACTATGTGTGGTATTTGACCAAAAATAAATGATGTTTAATTTTTTTATTTGGTCATTCCATTTAATTATTTAATTATTCTTCTCATGATTATGATTATTGGTCGGAGTAGATTACTCAAGTGGGGAGGGTTGAATTGAGTAACTATAAAAATTTCGGTAAAAATTAATTCTAAAAAGGTTTCCCCGAACACTAAATACAGCCTAGTTAATCAAATCTATACTATTATAAGAGTTTAAAAATTTATGTAACTTAATAGAAGATTTATTAATATTTAGTATTCTTAATTTGTGTTATTAATATTACTTTTTAAGTTATTCTACTAAGACAAGCCAGTTATAACTTCTTTCCAATACTAACTATCAAAGTGAAATTAGTGATTTCTGAATTATACAATAAAGAAATTAAATAGTGAAATCCAAATTAAGAAGTACAATGGATATGAAACAAGTGGTTCAGTCTCAATACGAGACCTAATCCACTCTACTTGGTGATCACCTTCCACCAAGCTGTTTATATAAATAGACTCTGATCCACAACCTGGATCGGGGATATCAACAGTACAAAGACTATCCAGGTCACACAGTGATATCTTCCACAGTTTTCATGGGAACAAAATTACTTGGACACACAGGGAACTCTTCCACACATATATGTGAGTATACATAAGCGTAAATGAGTGTTTGAATTGGGATATCTTCCATCCTTCAGTTTAATGCAGGAGAGAGAGTGTGTTGTTCTGCAGGTACACACTCTACTCTAAAGGTAATAAACAGATACATAAAAGAAAAGAAATATGGAGATGGGTTTAGAAGTGCTCTAAGTGTTAGTCATTGTAGCTTTGCACTTCTGAGATGCAGTAGATGCAGAATTCGAGTCGTTTTTAGTAAAACAGAGTGCCGCGATTCATCTTGTGTTCTTGGTGAGGTTTGACTATGCGAAGAGGTCCTCTGAGATTCAAATATGCTTCATGTGTTATTTAGCCGAGTTGAGTTTCATGCATGTGACAATCCTTCCTTTTGAAAATATCTCAGTTTTCTTCGTTATGAATCTCACAGCCCTGTTTTTTAGTTTCATATCGCGCTCTTTTATTCTTGGCCACACTTCACTTTTATCGTAGAATTCATGTGTTGGAGCCGACATGTCACATGGATACCGCACCTCGTACCTCGTACTGTCACATGATATTGATACAAAGAAACATTAATTATGTCAGTGCATTTAAAATCTTCAAATATGCCTATTAGAGATTAAATTGAAAGAATATTAAATAGTTTAGGAAACGGTGTCATGATATGTCATGGAAACGATGTCTCCTTCACACGGTGTCTAGATTGATCTCAGTATCTTGTGGTCACAGTGTCTCATAGTCATGGTGTCTTGCGGTCCTGGTGTCTCGTGGTCCCCATGTCTGCTTCACGGTCTCTCATTGTCATGTTGTCTTGTCCATAGTGTCTTGTTCACGCTGTCTGATTCAACACAGTGTCTTACTTCATAGTGTCTTCTTCATAGTGCCAGAAATATATACCTAGTGGCATACTCACGGTGTCTCAAACATTTCAATGTAACTGTGTTCAGACTTAAGAAATGATGATAATAGAGTAGATTTGACTTAACAATTTGTCAAATAAGGTATTATGAGAGTAGATCAAAGATAGTATAAAGTATGTAAACTGAATGTAGAGCAATTAAAATCATGAATGGCTATTTTTAAAGCTTGATTCTAATTTAAACAATAATACACTTGATTTGATATAATTTACAGTAGCTAACTTGGTTGAATAGGATTTGTGATCCTTAAAACATGATTAATACATGTGTAGTCCAATAATCTCCCCATTTGGAAGATCACAAATCATGTAAAGTCAAAGTGTATATTGGATTCAACTATAGAGATAAATGGATATCATATGGAAATCTCTTCCCCTTTTGGGATTATCAAAAAGATTGAATAAGAGAAGTCAAAAATTTCACATTCCATTACTAGACAATATATTATCGATACAAATAGAAAAGAGAAAAACAAAATCAATGGCATCCCTGTCAAAAAAGGAGTAATCAATGGTCTTTTTTATGGGTTTTCCATCTCTTTTCATTTAGTAGCAACAGAAGAGGAATCCATAGGAGCAGAGGTCGAGGTAGAAGAAGGGAGTGAGGTGGTTGATAAAGAGGGTAATGGAAGTCCTTCAAAGACTGATGGAGCCAAATTAGGAGCAGCTGAAGACCTAGGGAGTTGTTGATCAAGAGTCACAGGTTGGATCTAACTCAGTGCTTAGTTGACAGACAATGTGGTGGAGGCTAGGGCAGAGGTGAAGGTAGGCAACCCAGGTCTTAGAGGTGGAACCGGTGGAGAAGCAACGGTTGTACTCTAGACATGAAGATAGGGCCTCATGAGTTTGATGAAATCTGAAAAGATTTATCTACCATATTGCATGTCTTTATCACAGTCATCCTTGTTCTCCATAAACTTGTCCAAAAATTGAGTAAACTCTTTGAGCTTTTGGACTTGGGTCTTGAAAGCTTGAGTCATAAGAGGAATTATCAGATTTTCTACAAGATACATGAAATGATTTTTCATATAAGTCTTGGAGAAGATTATGTTGAAATAAAAATCCACTTTCTTGGAAATCTCTTGTTAATCATCATTAGAAATTTTTGAGTGGATCTGTACGAGGTTAAGAACTATATCACTGTTCTTGACAACTTTAGATATAGAAGCTGTATTAAACCACTGAATACATTCTGAAGCTCTTCATTGACTACAGTTCTGAGCATATCATTATCTAAGGAGGGTTCATAGGATTGATCAGATGCTTTAGAGTCATTAAAAGTTGTGGTTAGAGACTTGAGTTTATTTAGCACATTTTTAAGACACCCAGTATACTCATCAGTGAGTTTATTTAGATAGGAAACAAGCTCTCTCATTTCCTTCACAATCTGTTTGTTCCTTTCAGTGACCATTTCATCTTATGATGCTAGAAAAGGTTGAATCTGAGACACACAAACCAATGGGATTTGAGGAACAATTGGTTCTATAGGAGGAGCAACAAGCTCTGATCTAGAATGCAGATATCTCTGTATGTCTTCAACTATACTTCTTAGGGTCTTCACTTCATTACTGAGCAGTTTATTTTCACCTCTTACTTCTTGAATCTCATGAATCATTTTTGGTTGTATTTTCCGAATTATCTTTTCCAACAGCAGTGAGGAATCACTCTCACTTAAATTTTTCATAGGAAGATGTTGGCTATTCATGAGTTTCTCAACTTCAGAAAAGAGGGTAGCACAAAATTCCTTCAAATCATCTTTACTCACAAAAGATGGTTGTTCAAATAAAGATTCATGAATAGGGACTGGTACAGGCTCAGGTTCCTTCTCAGGTGCGATATTGGAGACTGATTTCAACTGGAATATAGGGGAATGATCATGTTCGGTTATTGAAACCCGCTGAGAGTCATCCACATCATAGAAAATGGGGAACTTATTTTGAGGGTCTACATGACTTGACTCAGTCAAATGGGAAGCTTCAATAGACTCAAGATTTGGGGTTCCCCCCCCCCCTCAATAGGTGCCTCCTTCTCAGGAATTAGAGGCATAGGATCTCAATCTAAGTCCACAGACTCAGCTCTATCTTCCTCACTCATTTCCGGTCTAGCCACCTGAAAAGCTATCTCCATCCGTTCTTCAGCCAAAGGGATGATTTCAAGAACAGATTGTTCTATAGAGGGTTCCTCAAGGATGGTTTCTTTTATAACAGGTAGCTCTTCCACTACAGGCTCTTCCATGGCATGCATTTCAGATTCTTTGTAAAATGATTTTTTTCAGCCTCGGGTTGAGTTTCCATATTAACATCTTCTTTAGGAGCAGGGTATTATTCTTCAAGAACTTCATGTGGAATAGTAGTCATGTCTTCCTTAACAAAAACAGCTTCCCTAGGTGTCACTTCATCCTCTTCTTCGTCTTCTTCAGGATACAGAACAATCTCATCTAGTTCCAAACCAGGATCAGAAATATTTCTTGGTGTTGAGGGATGTTCCATTCGATTGAATTTTTCATAAACTCTATCATTGTCTTCTACCCATTCATTTTTCCAAGGATTCAAATTTATCTTCATTCTTTTGATAGTGTATTTTGAGAGGAAAAATTCACAATCATTAATCACATCCCCATTAGGTCTATTAATACCTTTGACAAGTAGCATGGCTGAGATTAGTCGAGAGTAAAATAGGGAAGTTGACTTGGATGTAACATTGATCAGCTCACACAAATGGGGTATGATATACTTGCACAGGTTGACCTTATGCCCATTTTTCATAAGGTGGATCAGAAACACATCCTGATATTTCAAAACTTCTAAATAAACTTTTTTGGGACTAACCATGTTCTGTATGAACATGAACAGAAGCCTTGATTCTCTATCTAGTTCAGCAGCAATGTATCTGCTCTAGGTTTCATTTCTAGTTAAGAATTTTAGAGCATCTTCAAAATCAAAGAATTCAGTTGAAGGTGGTGGTTCTCTCTGATAATCCTCATAGATTCCTTCATGATGTATCCTAAGGCATGCATCCCATAACCTAGAAGAAAAATAGCTTCTCTAGCTTATTACAACATAACTATCACCATAATCAAAATAGAACTGTATGTTCTGTTAAAACTGAGCCACTAACTAACAGTAGATGGGTCTATATTCCTTTGAGAACCACTCTAACTATCCTTGTTGTTCTAACACTTTCAAACCCAAGGACATACTGGATATAAGGAATTTGGGGGAAATCCCTTTCTCAAGTACAACAATGCGGTTTACTAGATTTGGATTTAAATTCCCATCGTGTTCTAGATTAGGTGAAATATTTTTCTTCTTTGAGGTACGCTTCTCAGGTTTAGATAATGAAGGATGTTTCATTCTTGGAATTCACTGATGGTTCGAGAGAGAGATAGAGAAGGGTTGCAGGGATGAAGAAGGGATCTAGATGAGTATATAGAAGAAACCACGGGTGAAGAACCGAGTGATACTTGCTTTATATTATCATTTATGAATACCAAACATCGCAACAATTAAAATGATGGAAAATAAAAAGGTGAAAAGTATAATTACCAAAATAAAGATTTATACAAAAAAATCATAAATAATTTTTATGCTAAGACTGTGTCTGGTCATTACGGTGAGACACTAAACGCACGTTATGGTGAGACAGTGACCGAACCTCACGGTGAGATAGTGAACGAACTTCACGGTGAGACAGTAAACTGTGAGATAGTAATTGAGCATTATGGTGAGATAGTAAACATGAACTCTACGGTGAGATAGTAAATTGTGAGACAGTAACTGAGAATTACGGAGAGACAGTGAACGAGATAGTTGTTGAGAAACTGTAACCATGAAACAGTAAATTATAACACAGTAATATGTCGGAGAGTATGACCTGAATCAGTAATATATCTAATTGAGGTTTATTAGGCCTAGTTCATGTATGATGTAGTCAATTCTTTAAAAAAATTATGGTTTGGTGAATATATCCGCAAGCTGATATTTAGTACCAATGAATTCCAAAGTGATGTTATATTTTTGATAATGATATCTCAAAAAGTAATGTCTTACATCAATGTGATTTGTCCTAGTATGTGAAACATGATTTTTTGAGAAGTTAATAGTACTTTTGTTGTCTTAATTTATAGGTAGATGACTGAATTGATATCCATAATCTAGTAATGTCTCATTCATCCACAAAAAGTTTTGCACAACAACTACTAATAGTATATATTCAGCTTCTGCAGTAGATAATGCAACAAAATTTTGTTTCATACTACACCATGATACTTGGGACTTGCCTAAAAGATGACATGTTATATAGGTTCTTTTTCTATCTAACATACAACAACTAAGGTCAGCATCAGAATAACGAACTAATTCAAATGATTGTCCTTTAGGATAAAACAGTCCCAGATTGGGAGTATGCTTGAGGTATTTGATAATTATCGTTACATCATTTAAATGAGATTCCATAGGATTTTCATGAAAATGTTTACACTTACACACACTAAACATATGTCAAGATGACTAGCTATTAAGTAGAGTAAACCACCAATCATTCCTCTATAACTCGTTTGATCAATAGATTTTTCATCTTCCACAAGATCCAACTTACATGTGGTACTCATGGGAGTGTGACTACATATAGTGTTATCCAATCCAAAACGTTTTAAAATATCTCTAGTATTTTTAATTTAATTTAAAACAATTACCTCACTATTTTGAATGACTTGAAATCCAAGAAAGAATTTTTGTTCACCCATTAAACTCATTTCAAATTCATTTTGTATCATTTTAAAAAATCAACACATAAGGAATTCTTCAAAGATCCCAAAATAATGTCATCTACATAGATTTTAACAACTAAAACATCATTAGAAATTAGTTTTATAAAAAGATTAGGATCAACTATTCCATTTATAAAACCTTTGGAAATAAAAAAATCACTCAACCTATCATACCCATCTCTTGGAGATTGCTTTAAACCATATAAATCATTTTATAGTTTAAAAATATGATCGGGAAACTGAGGGTTTGTAAATCTAGGGGGTTGTTAAACAAAAACATCATCGTCTATATACCTATTTAAGAATGCACTCTTAACATCCATTTGATATAGTTTGAAATTCAGATGTGCAGCATAGGCAAGTAGGATTCTAATGGATTCATGTCTGGCTACTGGTGCAAAGGTCTCCTCATAGTCAATTCCTTCTTCATGGCCATAGCCTTGTGCAACTAATCTGGCCTTGTTTCTAAATGTGTTACCAGATTCATCTACCTTCTTTTCAAACACCCATTTAGTGCCTATGGTGAATGTGTCCTTGGGTCTTTCAATAAGTTTCCAAACTTTGTTCCTTTCAAACTGATTATGTTCTTATTTCATAAACATCACCCAAAATTCATCATTGATAGAATTATTAATGTTTTTAGGTTCAAGTTGTGACAAGAAGATTTGATGATCAACATGATTTAGAAGAGAAGCTCTATTTTGAGTTCCTTTGTCTAGGTCTCCTACAACAACATCTAAGGGACGGTTCTTAAGGGTTCTAACAGTTCTAGAAAAAGAGGGATTAGTGATTTCAGGTTCATCAATAGATTCAGGTTCATTGTGATGTGGTTATAAGGAATTCCTAATGTTGTAAGTTTTCATAGATTATTTCATAGAATCATTTGAGGATTTTGAATTGATGTTCGGATTTGATACATCATCCTCTAGATTCTCTAGGATGGTTTTAGGATCATGTGGATCTGTTTCATCAAATTTGACATGAACAGATTCTTCCACACATTTAGTTCTTTTATTGAACAATCTATAGGATTTACTAGACATGGAATATCCTAAAAAGATACCTTAATCACATTCAGATGCAAATTTGTCAATATTTTATTTGGTATTAAGAATATAGACTTTGCAACCTAAAACATTAGAGTAGCTAACATTGTGTTTTCTATTGTTTCATAATTCATAAGGTATCCTCTTAAGAATAGATCTGATCAAAACTCTACTAATTATGTAGCACGTTGTATCGACAGCTTCAACCCAAAAAAATAGGTAGGTCATATTCAATAAGAATTGTTCTAGAAATCTCTTGAAGCATTCTATTTTTTCTCTCTACAACTCCATTCTACTGAGGTGTTCTAGGGGCAGAGAAATTCGGAATATAACCATTTTGTGAGAAAAAGGATTCAGACTCTTTATTTTCAAAATCAAAACCATGATAACTTCTTAATGATATAATTCTAAGTTCACTAATATTTTATACATACTTTTCATACATAGAAAAATAAGTGCAGGATTCACTTTTATGAGCCATAATAAAGGTCCAAGTATATCTTGAAAAGTCCTCTACATGAACATAAACTTTGTGCTTCCCAATTAAACTAAAAACTCCAGATGGTCCAAAAAAATTCATTTGAACCAGTTCAAGAGGTTGATCAGTTGACACTTATTTATTTGGTTTGAAGGAAACATTGTTTTGTTTTCCCTTTTGACAGGGATTACACACTTTGTCATTTGGAAACTCAAGTTTCGGTAAGTCTTTAACTAGGATTTTTCCAGAATGTTTTCTAAGGGAGTGAACATTACAGTTCCTTAGTCTCATATGTCAAAGATAAGATTATTTATGAAATACACTTAATCATGAAGCATTTTGAGAATCTAAAGAACATAAATTAATAGAATAAAAATTTTCATTTCATAATGCAGAAAATTCTAATTCATATTTAGAATTAAAGACATTACAAGAATCTTTTTCAAAACTAACATGAAATCCATCATCACATAATTGTGAGAAACTAAGCATATAATATTTTTAACCATAAACAAAAAGTAATTTATCAATCAAAACTGAATTTGAGTTACCTATTTGGCCAAGCTCAATAATCTTTCTATTGGAATTGTCACCAAATGTGACATCTCCTCTATCTACTTTTATCAGGTTCATGAAGCACAAGTAGTCTCCTATAATGTGCCTTGAACATCCACTATCCAAGTACCATAGACTTTTTCCAGATCTCTTTAAGTAGATTTCCTTCAAAATTATTAAGCAAAAAATAGATTTTGGTACCCATACTTGTTTGTGTCCAGTAATATTAGTAATAAGTGCTTTAGGAACCCATATTTACCTCATTGGTTTCCTATAAGAATTGTGTAAAGTGTAAGAAAAATATACCGTATTTGGTCCACAAAAACTTCAAACAGTAGAATATGTATAATGGATTGACTTAGTTGATTTTTGTTCATAACTGGGAGTAAAGCTGTATGTCCTATATTTTGAAACAAAATTTTTTCTACCAAGGTTTATTTTACTAGGTTGATAACCAATTCCAGTGTTCTATTTAGGGGAAATTTGTTTCCTAGCATTTGAGTAATGGTATTTTTCCCATTAGTAAAATTTTCTAAGTCACTCTTTAATTTCTCATTAGACATTTTTAATTCATTTTTTTATTGGAGGAGTTAAGCATTTTTCTCTTTTTCAGTTGTGAGTTTTAATTTAAAAGTTACGGTTAGGGAATGTTGTTTCTTTAATGATTTATATTTGTATTTTAGATCATTACATGTTTCCTCAAGAATGTTATTGGATTCAAAAATTTATTTATTCATCATATTTTTAGAGTCACTCTCATCTTCAGAATAGTATGAATTATGCACTAAAGAGTCTAGTGTTACCTCTAATGTGTTTTTCATAAAACACATATTGGAATTGTTAGCCTATTAATCATGTGATATCTCTGGGTCACTTGAACTATCCTCAGAATCACTCCAGATTGCTTTCAATTCCTTTTTGTACTTCATATCCTTGTCCTCATATTTCTTTTTGTACTTGAGATTTAGAAAGTCATCCTTTATATGTCCTTTGTGCTTAAATTCGTAGTAGACAATTTCATTAGTCTTGTCACTTATTTTCCATTCCTTCTTCCAGTTCCCTTTTTGGTCATATTTTCCCTTGAAGTTGGGCTTTCTGAAAAAGATCTTCTTTTTGAAAAAGCATTTGAATATTTAAGCTAGTTGAGCCATCTCCTCGTCACTGTCAGGTGATAATTGTTCATTGGTGGAGCTTTCTAAAGAAGCTTCCAATTTTACTTTGTCTTTGTTCTTAGAGGTGGTGGTCTCGAATGCTACAGATTTCATATTTTGTTCAACCTCCTCTCCCTTGTTGACTTGTAGTTCTTCTTCATACATCATCAGTTTCCTAATGAGTTCTTTTACTGGTATTTTGCTGATGTCGCATGATTCTCTAATAGAGACAGAGGTTCACCTCTATCTTTCAAGTAGACATCTAAGGATTCTCATGATTTGTTCCTTGGTAGTGACTTCTCTTCCAAGAGAAATCATTGTGTTGATAATCTCATTGAACCTATTATACATGTCAGAAATAGGCTCATCAGGTTTCATTTTAAAATTATCGTATTTGACAGTATAAGTATTAAGTATCCTTCATTTCACACTAGATGTTCATTCATGTGAAAGAGACAGGGTATCCCAAATTTTATGGTTAGTTTTACAATCAGAAATTCTATTGAATTACTCATCTCCTATGGAGTAGTATAGGTTATTCATAGCTTTGTAGTTGTGATTGTGGGAAGATTCGGTAGGTTTTCCCAAGTGATTCTATCAGTAGCAGAAATTTTTTATTCATCTATAATGGATGACCAAATTTCAAAACTGATACTCTCTAAATGCATTTTCATTTTAATTTTCCATTGAGCATAATTGATACCATTAAAGAATGGTGGTTTGTTGGTTGCAACACCTTCCTATCTATTATGCATAACAAAGTGATGATTTAAAAGAGATAGAAATTTATAATTAACATAAATTTATATATCTTTAAATTAAAACTAAAATCATAGTTGAATAATATTACACAGAGTACTAATAAATAACCTCTAATACCAAATGTTGGTCGGAGTAGATTACTCAAGAGGGGAGGAGTGAATGGAGTAACTATAAAAATTTATGTAAAAATAATTTCTAAAAAGTTTTTCCCAAAGATTAAATACAGCCCAATTTATCATGGTTATAATATTATAAGAGTTTGACTGTTCAAGTAACTTCGTAGAAGACTGATTAATTCTCATTAATCTTAATTTGTGTAATTAATATTATTTTTGAAGTTATTCTACTATGAAAAGTCAGTTATAACTTCTTTCCAAGACTAAATATCAAAGTGAAATTAGTTATTTATAAATTATACAGTAAATCAATTAAATAGAGAAAACTAAATTAAGCAGTATAGCAGATATGAAACATGTGGTTCAGTCTCAAGTTGAGACCTAATCCACTCTACTTGGTGATCACCTACCACCAAGAAGTTTATATAAAAAAACATTTATCCACACCCTAGATCAAGTATAACAACATTACACAGACTGTCCAGGTCACACAAGGACTTCTTCCACATTTTTCGTGGGCACAAAATTACCAGGACTCATAGGGACCTCTACCACACATATCAGTGGGTATAAAATAGGGTAAATGAGTGTTTGAGTAAGGATATATTGTATCCTTCAGATTTATGCGAGATACATAGTGTGTTGTTCTACAATTACACACTCTTCTCAAAAGGTAATAAACAGATACACAACACAACATAAATATAGATATGAGTTTAGAAGTGTTCTGAGTGTTAGTCATTGCAGCTTTAGACTTCTGAGATGAAGCAGAAGAAGAATTCAAGTCCTCTTCTATAAAACAGAGTGTAAATATTCAGATTGTGCTCTTGGTGAGGTTTTATAGTGAGAAGATGTTCTCATAACTTCAAATATGCTATGTGTGTTCTTCAGCAGAGTCGAGTTGCATGCATGTGACAATAATTCCTTTTGAAAGTATCTCAATGTTCTTCGTTATCATGATCATAGTCTTGTTTTTATTTTTGTATCGTGCTCTTTGATTCTTAACCACACGTCACTTTTATATTGGAATGTATGTGTTGGAGGTGATAGGTTTCATGGATACCGCACCTTGTACCACATGCTATCAGATGATATTTCTACAATTAAACATTAATTATGAGTGCACATTTGAAATCTTCAAATATGACAATTAGAGATTTAATTGAAAGATAAAAAAATAGTTTAATAAAATGGTGTCATAGTATGTCATGGAAATTGTGTCTACTTCACACGGTGTCTATATTGATAATGGTGTCCTATGGTCATGGTGTCTCATGGTCATGGTGTCTCGTGGTCACGATGTCTGCTACACAGTGTCTCATGGTCACGTTGTCTTGTTCATGGTGTTCGGTTCATAGTGTCTAATTCTTTACGGTGTCTTGATTCATGGTTCCTGTAGATAAAAGATAGTATAAAGTAAATAAATATAATATAGAGCAATTAAAATCTTTAATGGCTTTTTCTAAATCATGAGCTATTTAAACAATAATACATATTATTTGATATAATTTATAGGAGTTAACTAGGTTGAATAGTATTTGTGATCATTAAAACTTGATTAATACATGATGAGTCTAACAATGATAATGATACTACTCTTATATAATGGTGATTATGTTTATGCTCACTCATATTACATTTATTCATGTGCATATCTATCCTTTTATTGGGATTTAAATGTCCCCTTTCACTGATGTATATCCTAAGGTGATTACTTATACTAAAGAAATCAATAGAGCGAATAAGAACCTAGAGAATAAAGAATTAAATAATTTTTATGTTTTATAATGTAAAATTTATCTATAAGCCAAATTCTCCTAATACACTAAACCTTTAATCCAGGTTTTATAATGTTTTTAAGTTTTTTACTCTAAAATGATGTAATAGTCATGTATGACAAAGTAGCGTCATTATACTTTCTCAACCTCAATGTAAAAATAGAAATATTATTTTGGAAAAGGACCGAGACTAGGAGGCTCTTCAGTAAATTACACCAGTTTTCTGAGGTACAATTCACCGTAAAAACTTGAATTATTGGTTGTAGATAATTTAGGGAAACTTTATATTTATTGATACACCGTAGGAAGGTAAATTCAAGTGTTCCTCATTCATGTTTTCTTGTCCCAGAGTAAATAGATGGAAACTATGATGCATGAGAAAATGCTAGAGAATCTTGATTATAATGGCTTCAAAATGATGATCTCCCAACTATTTTATCAAGACACGATGTATGTTAATATTATATTGGATTTCATGACCCTTAACCATGTTTATCAGACTATTATAGAGTATGTGAATTGATTTAAAATTATATTATTATTTTATTTAGAAATGATAACAAATGAAGAGATAATGTTTTGAAGGTCTGAAATGTGTCTCTATATAGAAATTCAGTCTCAGTTTTCCCTATTTATAATTAATACCTATACAAAAGTGTTTTACATATCTCTAAAAGTGTAAATTGAAAAAATAAGAATTTCTATTTTTGTTTACACCTCTTTAAATATAATGGTTGTGAGGTTGGTGTCTCTGATAGAAATAGGAAGCATTAATTGCTCAATTGATGTTGTGGTGGTGGTTATTAACCACCTTCTCACCATTAATTTTCATACCCAGTGGGGGGTAGGGCTTTTAATTCCCAAAAACTATGGAATTTATGGTCACATGAATCCTTCTTGTTTAGAAATTCTTATGTTTATGGTAAATTAGGATACAACTTGATAGATTTCAAGAATAATCCCCCATCAAGGAGTGGTGATGGTTTTTTACTCCAAGAGGATATAAAACATTTTCTGATACATTAAAAGATTTAAGGTCTCAATCACGAAATCATGAAGGAAGACTCATTCCATTTTAGTGGGAATATTTTTTGCTGTCTGAGCCTCAAGAAATTATTATTCCCCATACTCTTGATGTGGGAAGAAAATTGCATGTTATAGAGCCAAATCCGATAGAATATGAGATGGTACCAATGATAGTGAGTCTCATTTTGTTTATTTATTAATTTATGATTATTCCATTATTTTATATTGTTTCTTCTAAATCATTTTTATCTTACCATGTGGGTAGTTTTTGAATCTTACCTCTAAGTCCATTCCCTATATGATTAAGATATCAAATCCTCTTGGAAAAAAAAAGAAAGAGTACAGAATTCTTTTTTCTTGTTGTTTTATCTCATTATCCAAGGTGGATCTATCATGGGATTTCCCTCTCCTTAACAATAATCACTTAAATATAATCTTAATAATGTAATAATTCATATATTTTAGAGTGAATTTCAATTTTTATCACTAATGGGTATGGTTCACAACCCCTGATGGAAGCATCCTACTTATCCAAGGGGATTGGGATCCTTATATGAGATGAGAAGGGAATCCTACTCTTAATGTTTATAATATTTATTTCAATATATAATATATTTCCTAGAGGTTGATCAGTATGTACTAGGGAGTGATCTACCCACCATGGTTAAGGAGTAACATAATGTTTTTCTTACCAACTTCACAATGTCAACCCTAGAGTTGTAGGTCATGTTTATATGTCGATATATTCCTATGGAAGTCACCTATATCCTTTCAGTCATATATCAGGGCTCTATGTGAACTAAAATATGTATCATAGATTAATGATCTATTGGATAATTTATTTATCTACAGCAATGTGTCTCAATAAGATTCTCCAGAGTAGTTTTCCAAAAAAAACGGATGAAACTTCATTGTTATATATCCATTATCGTAAATTTTACTTGGTTGATAATTAGATATTTGTACTCATTTACCTATATATATAGCATATTTGGTTAGTTGGTGGGGGATAGGTTCTTCTCAAAAGTTTATCTCTTGTCGGGTTACCACAATATTTTAGTAAGTAAATATGATGTTCCTAATAATTCTTTTGAATTAGATATATACATTATGAGTATCCCATGATTCCTTTACAAATGAACAATGATCTTTTAGTATTTATGAATATGAAGAACTATATATGGAATCATATCATAGGCCATTTTATGAGTATGTATATGATATCTTAGTTTATTATAGTAAAAATTAGTAGCTTGTGTGGATTTTAAGAATCATCCATATGACTATTCATAGAAACAATAATAATGAAAATCTATCTAAATAGATCTTTTGGATCTAGAAAGTTATGTTTCTAGGAAATTTTGTGTTAGAACATGGAATTTTTTTATCTAAAAATGGTAATGGTCATTATTTCATGATATGATCCACTAAATGTATTTTATAAATGAAGTTTCTTAGGATTATTGGGAAATTACTATACATTCATCATTAACTTATTTAAACATGAATCTCCTTTAATTTAACTCACCTGAAGGGTTGGGATGTTTTTTGGAGACTCAAGTGTCAAGAATCCTTTCAGAGAGTTAAATTACCATCTCAAATTGGCCCCTATATTATTTTTATATAGAGTCCAATTACAAAAATGTGGTTTTTTGTGATGCGTCAAGTATGTACATTGGTTGTTTTATGATATATTATACCCATGTAGTAGTGTACACCTCATAGAAGATTATACCTCATGAGGGGAATTTTCCTACTCATTATTTTGAGCTAGCCTTTGTGATTTACATTCTTATGTATTAGAAACACTATTTTTTTGTAAAACAGATGATTTACACAAACCACAAATGATTGGGCTATTAGTTCTCTAAAAAATATCTAAATATTAGGTATAGATGAATGGATTAACTCCAAATGTTTTAATTTTATCTTTCTAAGACACCCATAAAATATAATATGGTTGTCAATGCCCTTGGATGGAAGAATCCATCTTATGATCTGAAAAAGTATAGCGAGGAATGGAACATTATGGGTCTCTTGGCCAAATGTCATCCGTAAGTGAAAGTGGAAGGTAAGATTTGGTTCCTTTCTAATGTGTTTATTACCATTTCCCTATTCAATAATATATCTTAGTAGAAATCAAATAAAGAATAATTTTATCACATGAGGAGGAATATATATTGGCAAAAGGCAACACTAGAGTAGTCTTTATCCTCAGAAGGAATTCTCTACTTCAGGAACATTTTTAAAGTTCCTTCATTTAAGAGGATGATTGTGACGGCAGAATATAATCAATCTCAATGAGTCTTCTATCCTAGTACCACAAAAATTTTCCATGATATGAGGTGGAATTATTGGTTTTTAGGTATGAAGAAAGATGTATCCAATTTCATATCACAACGCTTTACCGGGCAATATGAAAAAGATGAGCATCATATAAATTTTGGTTTTATTCATCCCCATATCATACCTACTTGTAGAGAGATGAGATATCTGTAGATTTTTTATTGAAATACCTTACAAACCATGGAAAAGAGAATTCTATTTGGGTATTCATTAAATATATAGTGATGTTATCTAATCCTATAATAATAAAAAACACCACTACACTATAGGAACATTGGATGACCAGTCGGCTAAAAAATAACGAGACTATTGAATTCCCTCCACCATAATATCTGACAGGAATCCTTACTTTTATTAAAGGATATAGAAAGAACTTCATGGGAGTTGAGAACTCAAGTTCCACTAATCATGGAAAAAACACAAATGGATGGTCATACATAGTGGGATAATTAGACACAAGAATATATTCATTGACGATGTGTTCTAGAATTATACAGCCCATGTGATTCCCATCATGAATTTGTTATGTTCTCATATAATAGTTATTGATACTCTGTTAAAATTGACCGATTTGAATCATGTTATGGTCAGTCTGTCTACTGTCCTTTATGTTGTGATGAGGTAGGAAAAACCTCCCTCATCGGATTATGCCTCATCCAGAAGAAGACTAAGAATATTGAACTTATTTTATTCTATATAGAAATGGATAAAAGTTAATTTAAATCATACAATAATTTTATTTATCATAATTTAGTGTTATCAGTTGGTGATTGGTTGCTTCTAATGGATTCAAACTGACTAGTTCACCAGCATTTGTGAAAGAAACGGAATTTATCCCTGATATTTATAAATACTTTTGTGACTACAGAAAGATTCGAGAAGGTTTCCTAGTGATTGGAATTGTCTCATAATTTATAAACTCAAAATGTACTTCATTTCTCTCGATTAAATTATTACCATAATTATCCTTTATAGTGACCCAAGATTTTCAAGAATAAATATTACATCATTTTAGATGAATATTCAATATATTTCAAAAATTCATCTCCTAGGATCATAAAAGATCAATGCTTGTTGAAAATAGATACATAATCCTATTATTTTATGAAATTACGTTCATATCTCCAATAAATATCTTATCTTTTGACATTTCCAACATCAAACCTTACTCCATGAACTATGGAAATGTAACATAAGAAATGGTGAGAACAGTTTCTAAGTTAGGGTAACCAAGATAGATATCATTAGTCATATAAATTTGAAATGATCATAAGGGTATGATATCATGATCTTAACACATGGAAACCATATTTTGTAAAAAATAGATCATAACCTTGAATCATGGCATAAAGCATGGAAATTTATAAGAAATGAATAATAAATGTCATCAATGAACACAATATATGATAGCATAACATGGACATAGGAATGAAACAAAAGATTAATCACCTAACATTGTGAATATGAATAAATATAACCAGGTTCACTCAATAAGTTATTTATATGAAATTATGCCCTCAAATGAGCTTATGAACATGAAACCAAGCCCATGAATAACCTTATAATATGAAACCAGGCCCTCGCATAACCTTATTGACATGAAAATATCTCTATGAATAACATTGTGGACATGAAATCAGGTCCACAAATAACCTTATAGAGATGAAACTAGGTACCCACATAACCATTTAGAAATAAAACTAGGTCCCCAAAGAACCTTACAGAAAAGAAACTGGGTACATGCAAAACATTGTGAACATGAAACTAGGTTCTTGTATAAGACAACTAATGCACGAGTTATCCGTATTTATCGAATGAATTCGAGGGATATATAATTCTAGTCCCACCTATCATATTTTCAAAACCATACATATGTGTGACATAAAATCCATAAACATTCATCATATAATCATATTATAACCCATGAAAAAAATTATGTTTCCTAAATATTCCATTAATCCACTATTCTATGACCCATGGAAAATGAGTGGGTATGTTAAAAATATCATCATCATAATCATAAAACATCCAAATAAAGAATTTTTATGACACCATTAAATCATATCCTAGAAAAAACATAAGTAACCCTAGTGGCTATTATCAATGAAGAATAGAAAATACCCTTTCCTCTTTGAAAATATACTATTAAAATATAAAAAATTCACAAATATTAATAAAAAATAAAATAACCATGGACACTTGTAAAAGAGTCTTTAGATCATTGAGTGGTAATGATGTAATAATATATCATTCATGTCGTGCATGTTTTAAAATAATTCCTTTAAAATTTTTGGTAAAAAGATAGAAGAATTATGTTTGGAAAATAAAATGAAAATTAAATTCAAACCATTTTGTAAAAATTCATACATGTGTAAAATATTCATTAAAATTAAATGGATAATAGTAAAAACTTTATTTAAAACATTTTTTAAAAACATGGTTATGGAATAAGAAATTCTTTTCGACTGAAGAGAGTAATAAAGATGATTTTTTTCAAAAAAATTCAATTGTTCACTTCAGTGAATAAGAAATGGTAAAATGAAAGGGAAACATTCATTCTCTATAAATAATCATAGAATAAAAAATTTAATGATTTTCCTGAAAATTATTTCACAAGATTTCATCATCAGAATCATAATCATAAACAATGATATTGTACTAGAAAACTTTTACCACTTTGGTAAGTTTCTAATAATTGACTACATAAAACAATGAACCATATATGGAAATGTAAATTCCACTAAAATTTATAATATTACTCATAAAATAAATTCAATTTTATTATATTCATCACATAAAAGAATGAAGTTTTGAATATGGCATGTGTTTTACAGAAGTAAAAGTGGGATGAAAATCCCTTACCTAAGGTCTCAAATTTTTTTTACACATTCCAAACTCTTATATAAAAAATATATATTCACTCTAAATATATTAAAAAACCGTAATAATATATATATTATAATATATTATTTTATTATATCCATTTACCACTCATTTATTAATAATACATTATTGAAATCGTTATTTTGGGTGATAACTGATTTATTTTTCATGTATATTCTAGTTCAGTAGATTTGGTCCTTGTACATTGATTATGGTCCCATAATTTTAAAATATTTATCCATGATATAATATTGTATATATTCATTATATACATATTTTTATTCACTCGTAAATTTTAGAGATGGAGAATTGAATTACACCATTCCTGGATACGGTAAGGCATACGTACAATTGAACATTGTTTCAATTTTTTCAACATTTAGAACAAAAGAAATATAAATATGAATTAAAAAATAAATAAAAATATTTTTATAATATTTATCATACATATTCACTAAATATGTCCTTATTTACATCCATTTAAAAATAAATTGAAAACCATTTCACATCACATCGTGGAGGCGGTAATCCACACATGCGCACAAGTGATGTTATCTTTTCCAACAGATTAGAATAAAATATTGTAGATGTGGTAATATAATTAAAAAATTAAAAAAATTCATAAATATAATTTATATACTTTAAATTAGTAATATATCTCCCCATGATAGGTGGTAATGGAAAATGAATAACATCGATTCACGAGGTGGTAGTCCGCTTTACATACGATCGACGATTCCATTTCCCATATTTTGGAAGAGGAGATGGATAGATGTTATTTCGTTAACATAATAACATCTCATTATAGGGTGAAAAACGATTTTGTTATATCATATTATTTTAATAATATTTTAATATGATTCCAGAAGAATTACAAAAAATGTTTTTTTAAGACCGATACCTCTATTTCAAACAACCACTTTGGATGTTCCATAAAATCATTCATAGGAGGGTTTTATAATCATCCTACGGCCAATATGAAATCTATGCGGTATTAATAGATAGATTTTTTATGTTGTTGTATGAACCAAATTCCTTGGAAGTCTGAATATGAGAGGATAGGGGTACCCTTTTATTAGTTGGGGAGAGGACACACTTGGATTTTTTGAAAAGAAAAAGATATACCCACATATTTCAAAATCCAAAAGGTTCACAAATAAGTAAATATTAAATAATATATGATATATGATATAATATTCCAATAAAATATGAGTTTTTAATTTTTTTCGTTCATTTTTGACCCTTATATGTTTATTATTACACTGGGTAAACAAGTTTTAACATTAACTATGGTATTTAACATTTTACTGATTTTTCAATTCAACAAAAAATTTATTCAAATTACCCATGTTGGATTAATAATAATATATTTTAAATAACTATTATTTTAATACTTTTTTAAAAAATAACTTTTTCAATACATAAATGAAAATGAAAACATTAATCAAAATCAGTATTTTTCACTATTCAACAAAAAACAATTTATTTTGAAAAAATCTCTAGAGATAATCCTAAGAAAATTTTGATAGGTTTATTACAAATATGATTTCAATTTAATAAATTAGATTTTATAAAAGTTGAAAAAATTGATTTTAATATTTTTTCAATGAAATATATGAAAATTATTTTTCAGAAGAATGTATATTTTTTAATTATGTTAAGTCTTCACCAAAAATTAAGTTCTTATTTATCAAAATATTTACTTTATATAAAAAATTTCTAATTAATTTATACATGTGGTTATTCCTATAAATATTTCTACTTTTAAAGGCTAGGTTATAACATTCATGTTTTAATAATAATATTAAAATTATGTTTTGGTACGTTAAAACATTGTTTTGTGTGTAACACAAGCTATCGTTAAAATTCAATTTATTGGAAAAAATATTTCATTTAATATCAAGTTGTTACATTATAACCCCCCCCCCCCCCTAAAATTAATAAAAAATCATAATTCACCACATCAATAGAAAAAAATTAAGTCACTTTACCATCATCATATAATCAAGTTCCCATGTAGCTTCTAAAAATTTGTGGTTTCACCACAAAACATTGACAAAATGAGTTTTCTTATTTCATGGAACTTTCAATTTATGATCCATAATATCCATCAATTTTTTCTCCTACGAAATATCTTTCTCCTATGGAATGAACTCGGAGTTTAGTACATATGAATGTTCATATATGTGATTTTTAAATTGAGATTCATAGAACACATCATGAATTTGAGAGATTCTTGGTGGGAATTCCAAGGGATAAGCTACCATTCCTATTGAATCAAGAATTCTGAAAGGGGAAATATACATAGGGCTCAAATTTTCAATCTTCATGAATATAAAAAACTTCTTCTATGGAGAAGTTTTAAAAAAATCCTTCACACTAACATAAAATTCCACATCACGATGATAATTGTTATTATAACGTTTTTGTCAACTTTGTGATGCCATTTTGAGTTACCGAATAGATCTAGCCTTTTCTATTACTTCTAAAACTATCTCAGGTCCAGATAGATTTTTTTCTCCAACTTCATCATAGAACATTGTTGTTAAATTATTATTTAAATAGAATAATTCATAAGGGAACATCTTAATTCCCAATTGAAATTTTTTTTGTTTGAAACCCAAACTAGATAAATGTGAAGACTATAATCACCTTTTAATTTTTAAAAATCCGACCTCAGTTTCACAGAGTCAGTGGCTTATTACATTACCTTATCATGACTATAACAAAGTTGGATCCCAATATAACTAATTGTTTAGTGGATTTAAAAACAAGGTAAATTTATCTGTTCAAAATTATATCTTTAATGGAAAACAACACTAATTTATTCCATTAAAACATCCATGCCTCCTAGATTATGATAGCAATCACTCATATCTTAATTATTCATATCCTGGGTAAATGAAACCTAAGAAATGGGTGATCACAAATGCCCAGTAAGAATAAGAAATACATCAGAAGATAAAATAAACATAAACATTAGGTATGGTGAATAATTGAAAACACATGCCTTTACAAATAATAAACATGAACACATTACGGAAGGAATATGAGCTGAGTTAATAGTGCTATAATAAAACATAATCATGGGTATTCTACTAATCAAAGAGCCACATGAAGATTTTGTTACTCGCTTTATAATTAGGAAATTTCATATTTCATACATTCTAAAACAAACTGTCAAGGCCTCAGCCAAGAAATCTAAAATTGATTAAGGCCTCAGCCAAAACCATATCCCAAAATGGGAAAGGTCTCATCCAAGTCCACGTCTAGTTGTCTTATGAGACCTACCGATGCAGAGAAGAGATATAACAGGCCCCAAACATTACAAAATAAGACCAATTCATTCCTATTATGACTGAAGATAAACTTAAACTACATATACATTCATATTTAAAGTCACATATGAAATGTAAATAACTTTCCCCGAACATTAAACTTAAACTCTAACCATTTAGAGTAAATTTAGCAAATGGTTTTAAGATCTCACATAAACAATCAAAATAGTAATAAACCGTAAAAATAAATATTGTATATGACAACATAAATTATTAAATCCAATAATACATAAGAATCAACAAGAGTGTTGAAACATACGAAAATACTCTTATATAATCATTTAGTAACTCTTCAGATGAATACTCATTTATTTTAAAAAGAAGAGTTCTCTTAGAAAAGTATTTATAAAATACCATAACTATTGTATGATAATATTTTTATTATAAAATGAGTTATTTTATAAATATAATGGTTGCTAAACAAATATTGTATATTTCCCTAAAAATTAGTTAAGAATTTGAGAAATTCCCATGAATCAAGACTATATTTTGGAAATAATTTTGAAATAACCTTTTAAAACATGTAAATCCATATAAAATATTTCAGTATTGTGTTTGGTAAACAAATATAAAACACTAAACACTAATTTATGATGTGTACATAATAATAAAAAATAATTTCATTGAGTTAATTAGACAATAATAGTAACCCGAATGAAAATGGAGGTTTGGGTGGAAAACCCTTACCTCAAGTCTGAATGTGTTCTGATCTTGACAATAAGTTTTTGTAATATGAAATTAGACTTTTTAATAACTTAATTAAGAACCTATTATACAAATATTTATTTAATCATGGTTTTATTTAGTTCATTATTTCCTTGTTTATTTGTTTTAAGATTGAATTCTGTCATTCTGAAATGTTCATTTTCTTGATTTTCATAATATGTTCACTTATTTTTATGTAATGGAATTCATGTGGAATGGATGTAAATCTCCACAATTGAATTTAAATATTATTTATGAACAAACATAGGTTTTAATGGTCATTTATAAAATTTAGTTCCATGGCATGAGGATGAATAATTATATGAATTATTAATGATAATCACTTAGATTATTTTAGCAGTATTTTGATTATTCGGAACTAGTTTGTTCATATGATTTAATGTTTTGTACATATAATGGTTCCTGAATATTAAATAGATTATAATGCATATATTATAGTCTGTTTCAACCTTAAAAATTGTATCATGACTTGTGATGAAGGATAAACTTAAGAACGAAACTTCATCATCCATGAAGGTTGTAAATTAGAACCTCACAGATGATGATTTCATTTATAAAATAAAAGGTAGAGAGTAAGAATATTGATTATATTTCTTACATTCACATGATATAAGTCTATTATATAAGTGATATTGGAGTTATCACTATCATTTGGATAGATGAGGTGAGGATAATATAACAATAGAACGGAACTCCAAAAAATGAAAGAAATAAAATGTGAATTTACCACTCGAATCCACCTCCTTGAGAATATCACTAAGGTAAGGGTTTCATGTCATTTGGAAAGATCAAGAGATTATTGGACGTGAGGGGAACTAGGTAATGGTTTTTTGAAAAAAAAAGTAGGATCTTAATGTCTTAGAGGAGTGAGGAGAAGAGGGAGTGAGGGGGGTTATAGTGGAGGAGACGAGTGAATTTTGAATATTCTATTTATTATTTTATTAATTCCATCAAAACAACCAATAGTGATGTTTCATGCTACCCCTAATAGTAATTATTACATGTGATTTTTAACCAAGTGGCCTTACATCACTCATGATGTCATAAATAGTGTATTTAACTGATAATTTCTATATACGGTGTTTTACCATATTTCACTATTCATCCAAAATTCAAGTATATGAGAAAAATACCAAAAAATCCCATTAACCATTATACTACATGTAGAATTAAAAAAAGAAATCCGTTTTTTAAAATAATTTTCTAAATATTATTAATTTAATTTTTAAGTAAAGTCATATTTTATTCGAAAAATAACAGTTTTGAAACTATAATTCATATTATATCACATTGAAAAGTTAATCAAGATCTCATCATCTTGTAACCTTGAGAAAATAAAATAATAATATTATTTACTATTCATAAGGTTCATATTACAATTAATATTACATTTCAATAAGGGTATGTTACTATTCACAAAAAACGTGTTGGTTCTATCAGGCTCAGGATGACTTACTGATCACATATCTCGATTACTGTTTTAAGAAATTCCAAAGATAGTAGAGGAAAAGTTGTGTTTAACGGATTGATTATAAAATGTGTAATTTTGTACTGACTCAGTATTTCATGAATTCTATATTTATTTTAAAAACCTTGAGGTGTTACAGAAATACATAGAAAAATATCATATCATATCTTCTCATGTTTGTATGGTTATCTTGAACAGACCATCTATCTAATTATGATACATGCTAATTAAACTCTTCTCCGTATCAGGGTTTTTTGATGGATTAACTGAAACGTCAAGGAAAACCTCAGATCCTGATCAGATACAATAGAATATAGAACTCTATAGAATCTTTACACATCCTTAAGGTATATCCTAAAACTATTATCCAAGGAGAAGTATTATATAATGGTAATAAAGTGTATTGAATTCTTAAGGTGATCAACTATCACCCAAAAATCATTATGGCCTTTAGATTTTTTGGGGAGTCCAATGAAAAAATACATGGGGATGTTTTCCCATTTATATTATTATATGGGTAATGGTTATAACATCCCCTTATACGTTTTTTCTCTCTTATATAACTTTCTAACATACCAATCATCGAGATAAAATCTCTATACTATCTATCATCAAGTTGTCTCACAAAAAATAATCTTTCAAATCACTATTTATATTCATACTCATGGTATTGATATAGAATGAAGAATAATGAAAATTCTATAAATTATCCTTCAAATATGATATGGATGAAATACATACACGGTTCCCAAATATTTAAATTTAACCACACTCAATGTTGAACTCAGGGATATTTTTTACTTTCTCAAAAGATCTGCAACATTCTTTTGAGCCTCTTTATACTTCACATTTATAGATGGTTGAAAACTAATTATAGAATGATAATATGTTCACATTAATTTAAAATTTCAAGATACATCCTTTGGAAGTCCATTTATATTAGATCTTTGTGATCCTTATCATAAATAACTTAGCACGGTCATTTTGACTCAAAGCATCTTCCATCTTGTTTTCTTTCATAGGGTGGTAATGTCCTGAGAAGTCCTAATTTTTAATTAATTCTAACCATCTACTTGAGTACATATTCAAATAATTCTATGTGAATATATACTTTAAATGTTTTTGATAGTTATATATGTCCCACCTTTCTCTATAGTGATAATTTATCCAAATATTTAATGAATAAATTATAAGTACTTGACCTTAAAACATTACATAATCTTGAATTAAATGAATAATTCACATTGAGGATCTTTTCAGGTTTAGAGTTTTAGAGAATTAGGACACAACTATTACATCTCAAAAGATTATAAAGTAGACACTTCAACTCAGTTTCCTTTTTTTCATAAAATAAAAACTCATAAAAAAGAAACATGACTAGTTCCATGTTTTAGACATCATGTCTTTCAATGATCTCATCCTTGACCCTATTAATCTTTAATTCATGTGGAAAACATTTCAAAAACATGGGATGATCATAAAAATCTTAGAAAGGGATAAAAAATATGAAAATAAAACATTAGTCCATGTATACATATGAATCAAGTAAATCATACTTTACACATAAACCATAAGTACCTTAACATACCTCATGAAATAATAATATTTATGAATAACTCATAGAAATAATAAGACATAAAGGTAACTTGAGGCATTCATTACATTCTTATTTAGGGAGTAACCCTCATGGTTACGTTTGGAATACCCATCACAATATATTCCCTAAATCTCTTCAAAGAAACCTTAGCATTTAACTCCTTCACGTTACCCAATGCATTGGAGAGCTATCTCGGGCTCACCCGCCCTTAGTTTTTCACTAAACCACCCGACTTTATAAACAATTCCCATGAACCATAACATAATTGTATCACATAAAATATGCATAAAGGAAACATTAAATTTCTACATTTCAATCACAATATATCAATACTACACATTGATATAATCAAACCATTATCAAAACCATTCTCAATACCAAAGTAAAAGAAAAGTAAAACATGGTATTTATTTTTCATTTAAAATGTTGTGGCTTGTACAGGAAGCCGAAACTCAAATAATGGTCACAATGGAGAAGAAGTCGGTGTCGCCGCATACGTGAGACAAAAACATTCCTTTTGTCGTTTAGTAAAAAACTTCATTTAAAAAGATTCTTTTTGAATGAAATTGAAATTAAAAATAGTTTTATACTCCATATAAAATAAAGTTGTTTAGAAATAAAAAGATGCTTCAATGAAAGGAGATTGAGATGAAGTCCCGTAAAAAGATGGTATCCTTAGATTAAGGATAAATAAATGACATAATTATGTGTGACAAATATAAATACACTCAATATAAGAGGATATTACGTATAAAACAATCAGATGCAATCCACACATATTCATTTCATAACATAATCAAGAAGTATAGGATTAACCCAAAGAATTTAAATTGGGATAAAAAGTTCCCTTATAGATATTCAACAGCCTAACAACGTCACTTTAAAATTTCTAAAATGAGTTGATGAGAGTTAAAAAGGGTATCTCATCAGTTGGACATACAATTTACATCAATAAGGATATATAGGAACATATCTCAACATAAGAACATGTAAATTAAAATACCTAACAAAAATAAGTCTTTTAAAAAGAGTAGGGTGAAAGGTTCCCTTACCGATTTGGGTAACATCCATAACGTACACCCCATGAAAGAATGGGCATAAAATGAAGATGTAAATAACCATAAATTAAAATATATTACACAAAAAATACAGTCATGGGAAGTACATACACCACAAAAATGGAAATAGTGGAAAATGTAGCATGAATCTCAGGGGAACAAAAAGTGAGATAAAAACCCCTTACCGCGTTGTAATCAATCAAGTCATATGACCAAAAGATAATAAACATCAAAGGAGTCATATAATACCATGAATATAAATAGAATCATGATAATATATATGAATTGGAAGTACATAATACACTATATGCAACAAATAAGTGGTGAACAATGGAAATCTACCAGAATTAAAACTGAGATTAGAAATCTTTGTACCTCAAGTCTGACTAGTCTTGTTCGTTTCTTTATATTCCTGAATAATAAAATATTGTCAATTTATAATTTCTTACGGATTTAATTTAATGTTTATTATTCAATTCACATCTCAAATTATCATGTTAAAATAATTAGTTAATTATGTGAGTTCATATCATACGTTTTGTCGATGTTCGGTACATGAGTCAAAAATAAACTTGTTTGAAGAGAATTTTCCATGTGGTTATAAGTACATCATCTCCGGAATGGTTTTCATGATTTAAATTTCATATATATCCATTATATATGTATTTAATAATATTCCATAATGTTTGGAGGTAATATATTAAATGTACCGTTCATTGAGACGGTAGGCCATACGTTGGCATGAACGATACTTTCATTTTTTGTCATATTAATCGACATTAAAACTAAATGAGACATAGATATATTATAATTAAAGTATATTATATATGTTATATAGGTCACATAAGTTCATTTTTTCCATTATTTATACATTCCATGTATGGAATGAACGAGTCACATCACTTGAGGGGGCGGTTGTTCCCACATCCTCATATGAAAGTAATGCATTTGCACAACATGAAAAGAATAAATGTATGTTTTAAATATAAATTACAGAAGAATTTAGAGGAAATAAATATAATAAATATCATATATAAATATATTTCCATCATAAATTCAACCATGATATGTGTTAAAATAAGATTGAACAATCATTGTTTTGTGAGACAGTAATTTGCCACCCACAGAAACAGTATTTTTTTTACAATTAGACGGAGGTGTGTGTAAGAGTAGGTAGAATATTTTTCATAACATCATCCTAGTATATTGAGGATACTGTTGTTATTATTGGATCAAATAATATGTATATAGTGGTGAGTGAAGAAGGGAAATAAAATAAATAAACCTGAAATAAGACATTACCTCAAAATCGAGTAACTCTTTTTTGATTTGAGCCAAAGGATTACTTGGAAATACTTCTGCCCAAAGTGAGGCTTCTAAGAGTGATAGATGTATGTGGAAATATAATATGTGCAGAGGTTGGGCAATCCAAGAAATTGAGAGGTGTTTTTAAGGGAGTAGAGGTGGGGGCTTTTTATAAGAGGGAGGAGGGTCACATTTGGAATGTCTTGAAATGTTACTTTATTATAAAAGGGGTTTCGGATTTTAAAGGTCCCAAAGTGATATATTTTGATGATAATGTGAAAGGGTATTGAAATAAACCCATAAAATAGGTTTTAAAAAAGTTTAATTCTTACATATTACCTTATCTTTTCATTTTATTTAAATCGTTCATTAATGAGGTAATCACTGCATCATCATGGTATCATAAATAATTTTTCTTATTTAATGTCTAAAAATTATAAACAAATACCATGATGTAGGAAATATTTATATATTTCCAATTACTATTTATATTCTAAGAGGACAGTTATGTAAACAAAATTAAAATTGTTTTACTTAGGATATACAAACCTTTGTTATATTTCTCTTCTTTTTTAAAAATAATGTCATAAATGTCACTATCACACCCATGTGACTCCATGGGCCATCAAGTTTGGTAAATGCTTCCCATGGTCTTACATGACTCAAAAATTAATATTTGGACATGTTTTGTTGTCATTTTATGTTATTATGATATTATTTTATTACCATCAACTACCTGATTACTAATTAATCTCAATAATTAAAACTAATTGTCGTTGTTACTATTAATAATGTACAAAAACAAAAGAGTATTAATTACATAATTTGGACCTTCTGATTCCAAATATGGAATCCATTTTACCGAATTCCAAACACAGAAATTTCAGTAATTAATTCAAACATAATTATAGTTGTCAAAACCAAAGATGAGTTTTTAAGAAGTAAAATTTATCAAAAGATTGACTTGTTTTTACATCCAATTGAAAAGTGAAATTACTTAAAATGAAAAAAATTGTATTAAGTGATAAAAAAATAATTAAATTACACTTTAAAACCAATTAAAAGGATAATCTAACTATATAATTAAATTAGATGAAAAAGAAGTTTTGAAGTAAAATGCAGTATTTTTCACTATTCATTAAAAATGATCATTTTTCAAAAAAAATACCAAAAATTTACGCAAAGTAAATTTTGATGTCTTGATTATAAAGAATGATTTTATTTATAACATATAAAGTTTTCAAAAAGTTTATTTAAAAATGGTTCTCCATAAAATAGCTGTTAATCAACCTTTTAAAGAATGTTAGAATATTTATGCTTAAAATTTCATTCATTCGCATTTTAAGCCTCTAACATTTATTGGATACATGTAAAAATATTTGACAAACATATATAATAATTTTTTAGTTAGTTCTTTTAATTCCCTACATTACAATGGCTAGGCGTTAACTACCATTTAAAATAATATAATTATATTATTAGTGTGCAACATAAGATTACAAAGAAACTTGTTGTCGTGTATTGGGTACGCCTTCGATCATATCATTCCCTTTAAAGTAATATTAACATTTTTTTCACAACTATTAATAAATATAAAAATCACATATTATTTATTTACCTAGGACATTACATCCTTCCCCCTATTGGTAATTGCATCCTCGCAATTTTTGAATTGGGCTCAGTAACATCATTGAAAGCCCCACATCGGAAAAGGAGTAAATTAAACTATCACTTTAAGAGAAAGATAGAAAAGTACAAAGGTCACCCAAGACAACAGATACTAGGATTCCATGAAAACAAGGATATGGAGGAGAAAAAACCATCAATTTCTAATGGAGAGTGATAGAAAATAAGTCTAAGAGAAAGTTAACCACCATAAAATCACAAACTTGTGATGGGTTAAACAGTATTTGATTCCCCATTTGGAAAATCTAACAGACAACGTTTTTGTTTTGAGTTACATTTCATTGAAATTTTTTTTATCAACTTAACTAAAACATATGGAAACATACTTACTTGACATATAGACTTTCAACTTTTACTAGATTTCTTACACAAACTCATATTTTCTCCAAACGATGAGTATTCAGGATGACATGTTCGCATTAAGAGCGCTAAAATCAACTTCAAGAGAATCACATAATCCACACAAGATGAACTACATATTTCCCATGTCTTTAGACATTAACCAAAACAAAAATGGTTAGTACAATATCAGATAATCCCCAAAAAGGATAATCTTTTACGAAATGAAAAATTAGTCTTAATCTCTAAAATTTGTCCAACAAAACCCAAAGTTCCTCAAAGACCATTCAATAATCATCTATACATAAAATTCTTCAATGTAATCCAAACTAAGATTGAAACCCAAATATTCGAAGGATTTAATCCCATAGTATTCCAAGATAAGTCTTAACATTTATCTCCAAATACCATCAGTTACTCTTAAAGTCTCATACTGAAATGTAATTTACCTAATCACATATCCTCCATGATAGGTTAATCATTTTTATAGATAACCCTAAATAAACTTATTCCTAATTCATAAGATCATATAACTAAAAATAATTATTCATACTAACCAGGTACTTCATGTAGTTCAGTGGTAGGTGATAAATACTAGTCGCACTTTAGTTGTGGGTTCAATTCCCATAACTTCATCCGATGCGACGGGTTTTCACACGGTTTGTGCGTTGTCCCTTTTAAAAAACAATATAATATTATAGCATTTCTAAAAAGAGATAAATTCATCAAAAATAACCATAACATATTTTAACCTCATAGGTATTCTAATCACTTTTATTTTGCATCCCAAAATGTATTAACTGGTAATTTCCTCAAATGCATGGATCATATAAACCCAAATTGTTCTTTATAACTATATCCAAAAAAGAAAATATAATTATTCCATGACTAAAATTTTCATATATCAGACATCAGGGTTACACATACTATAAAAATTCTTCCAATGTAATATCATTATCAAAAGAGACTTAATACTTTTAATAATTTCACCATCCTAAAATCTACCAAAACTCTTTAATCCCTTAAAGGTATAATTCTTACTCATTCAACATTATTCATGATCCATTAACCATTCATTTCCAAATTTTTCTGAAATACTTCTTTCCTACAAACAAAATCTTGAATCATATCCTATGATTTCAATAATAGTAATACATATGTTAAGAAATAATCCATACCATTCATTGGTCATTGTCAGTTTATTAATCCTCAATCAGAGTGGCATTAGGTATTGGTAAAACAATATTTGTACAATCCTGGTGATCCCATTCCCAAAACATCTTCGTAGGATATGTGTTTGCATAATGACCATGCACACCACATTTAAAACATTCAATTGATCCTTCTGAAAGAACTTCATTCCCTTTCCTAGCGTCAACTATATGCTTCCTTTTTCCATGGCAGGTTCTTGCTTTATGGGATTTATTTCTACATCTATAGAATATTGTTGTCCCTTTGAAACATTTTCTTATGTGTTTCTTTCCACATCTTTGACACATAGGATTTTGAACATACTTACCTTTATGATTCTTACCTGAAATTCTGTAGGGATTTGTTTATCGCATATATGATGCCTTATGAAAATAAATAATGTTCAGGTGGTCAATCATGACTCAAGATATTTGGGTGAGAATAACCATAAGAGTTCTTCATTGTAGCTCTTATATCACTCAGTTTCTCATTCAGAAAATCATCATAGTTTTCTTCATATCCACAGTTACATTGGTGACTTCTAGATCCAGCCATTTACGAAAACCAAAAAAAAATCATTGTGATTATATCTGTAAAATCATCATATAATACTAAGATATGATTATTCACGTTATCTTAAACTCATTCACTTTATCTAAAAAATAGACTCTTTCTGAAATCCTAACCATTGTGGTAGTGTCACTTATGCTTAAAGAATAACCTCACCTCTAAGGTTATCTAAACTGAGCTTTGATACCAACTATAAGGACCCGACCTTAAAACATTGCATAATATTGAATTAAATGAATAATTCACATTGAGGATCATTTCAGGTTTAGATTTTTAGAGAATTAGGATGTAACTATTACATCTCAAAAAATTATAAAGTAGGCACTTCTACTCAGTTTCGATTTTTTCATAAAATAAAAACTCTTAAAAAAGAAACATGACTAGTTCGACGTTTTAGATAGCATGTCTTTCCTTGATCCCATCCCTGACCCAATTTAGCTTTAATTCATGTGGAAAAAATTTCAAAAACTTGGGATGATCATAAAAAGCTCAGTAAGGGATATAAAAATACAAAAAGAAAAGACCAGTCCATGTATACATAAGAATCAATGAAATCATACTTTACTCACAAACCATAAGCACTTTAACATACCTCATTAAATAATAAGATTTATGAATAACTCATAAAAATCATAAGACATAAAGGTAACATGAGGCATTCATAACATTATTACATTGGGAGTAACCCTCATTGGTACGTTTGGAATACCTATCATAGTATATTCCCTAAATCTCTTCGCAGAAACCATAGAGTTTAAATCCAATGCATTGGAGATATATCTCGGGCTCCCCCGCCCTTTGTTTATCATGGAACCACCTGACTTCATAAAAAATGTCCAAAAACCATGAAATAATTGTATCACATAAAACATGCATAAAGGAAATATAACATTTCCATATTTCAATCACAAGATATCAATACAACACATTGATACAATCAAAACATTATCAAAACCATTTTAAATACCAAAATAAAATAAAATTAAGACATGGAATTTATTTTTCATTTAAAATGATATGGCATGTAGCGGAAACAGGAACTCAAATGATGGTCCCAATGGTAGAGAAGTCATTATCGCCGCATACGTAATACAAAAACATTCCTTTTGTCGTTTAGTAAAATACTTCATTTAAAAATATTCATTTTTAATAAAATTAAAAGTCAAAAGGGTTTTATACATTGTATAAAATAATTTTGTGCAGAAATCAAAATATGCCTCAATGAAAGGAGATTGAGATGAAGTCCTATACAAAGACGATATCCTTAGATTAAGGATAAATGAATTTCATAATTATGTCAGAAAAATATAAATACACTCAATACAAGTGGATAGTAAGTGTAAAACATATAGAGGTCATCCACACATATTCATAGCATGATATAATCAATATGTAGATGTTTAACACAAAGAATAGAAATTGGGTTAAGAAGTTCCCTTAGAGAAATTCGACAGCCTAACGGCGTCACATTAAAATTCAGAAAATGAGTTGATGAGAGAAAAAAAGGGTATATCATCAATTAAACATAAAATTTACAGCAATAAGGATATATAAGAACATATCCCAACATAAGAAGATATAAATTAAAAGTCCTTACATAAAGAAGCCTTTTAAAAAGTGGAGGGTGAAAGGTTCCCTTGCCAATTTGGGTAACATTCGAAACGTACACCCCATGAAAGAAGGGTCATACAAGGAATATGTAAAAAATCATAAATAAAATTATATTACACAAATAATAAAATCATGGGTAGTACATACAGCACACAAAAGAAAATAGTGGAAAATTTAGCATGAATCTCATGGAAATAAAAAGTGATATAAAAACCCCTTACCTCATTGTAATCAATCGAGTCGTAAGACCAAAAGATAAAAAAACCAAATGAATCACATAATACCAGGAATATAAATAGGATCATGATAATATATATGAAATGTCAGTACAAAATACACCACATGAAACAAATAAGTGGTGAACAATGGAAATCACATGGAATTAAAAGTGAGATAAGAAATCCTCGTACCTCAAGTCTTACTTGTCTTGTTCATTTCTTTATATTCCTGAATAACAAACTTTGGTCATGTTATAATTTCTTAAGGAATTCCTTTAATTGTTATTATTCATTTCATATAACATATTATCATGTTATTATAATGAGTTAATTATGTGAGTTCATATCATACATTTTGTCAATGTTCGGTACAGGAGTCAAAAATAAACTTGTTTAAAGAGATTTCTCCCTGTAGTTATAAGTAAATAATCTCCAGAATGGTTTTCATGACTTAAATATCACATATATACATTATATATTTATTTAATAATATTTCATAATGTTTGGAGGTAAGAAATGAAATGTATCATTCACGGAGACGGTCGGCCGTACGTACGCATGAACGCTACTTTCATTTTTTGTCATATTAATGGACTAAAAAACTAAATGTGACATAGATATATTATAATTAAAGTATAGTATATATGTTATATATGTCACATAAGTTCATTTATTCCATTATTTATACTTTCCATGTATGTAATGAATGAGTCACATCACTTGAGGTGGCGGTTTTCCACACTTCTTCTAATGAAATTATCGCATTTTCACAACATGCAAAGCATAAAGGTATGTTTTAAATATAAAATAAAGAAGAATTTAGAGGGAATAAATATAATTTTTATAATATATAAATATATTTCAATCATAATGGCCACCGTGGGAGGTGTTTAAATAATATTGAACAATCATCGTTTCATGTGGTAGTAATTTGCCACCCACAGGTTCAGTATGTTCTTTAACCATTAGACGGAGGTGTGTGTAAGTGTAGGTAGAATAATTTTAATAACAACCTCCTAGTATATTGAGGATACTAGTGTTATTATGGGATAAAATAATAAGAATATAGTGGTGAGTGAAGAAGGAAAATAAAACAAATAAACTTGAGAGAAGACATTACCTCTAAATCGGGTAACTCTTTTTTGATTTGAGACAAAGGCTTCCTTGGAAGGACTTATGCCCAAATTGAGGCTTCTGGGAGTGAGAGAGGGATTTGTAGAGATAATATGAGAAGAGTTTGGCCGATCCAAGGTATTTAGAGGCGTGGGTATTTTGGTAGAGGTGGGGGCCTTTTATAAGAGGGAGGAGGGTCACTTTTAGAAAGTCCTGAAATGTTACCTTATTATTAAATGATTTTCGGATTTTAAAGGTCCCAAAATGATATATTTTGAGGATAAGGAGATAAGGGTTTGAAATCCTCCCTTCCAATATGTTTTAGATAAGTGTATGTCTTATATTTTACCTTTTCATTTCATTTTATTTAAATCATTCATTAATGCGGTAATCACAACATCATCATGGTATCATAAATAAATTATTTTTATTTAGTGTCTAAAAATTATAAAACAAATACCATGATGTAGGAAATATTTTTAGCTTTAAAATGAAGATTTATAGTCTAATATATCATTTATGTAAACAAAATTAAAATCGTTTTACTAAGGATATACAAACCTTTTTTATATTTCTCTTCTTTTTCAAAAATAATGTCATAAATATCACTATCACACCCATGTGACTCCATGGGCCTTCAAGATTGGTAAAACGATTTCCTTGGTCGGTCATGACTCAAAAAAGAGGATTTGGACACATTTTCGGGTCATTTTATATTATTATGATATTATTTTATTACCCTAAACTACCTTATTACTAATTAATCGCGATAATTAAAGATAATTGACGTCGTTACTATTCATAATGTCCAAAAACAAAAGAGTCTTAATTACAGAATTTGGAACTTCTGATTCCAAATATGGAATCCATTTTACCAAAATTTTATACACAGAAATTTCTGTAATTAATTCAAAAATAATTCTCATTGTCAAACCCAAAGACGGGTTTTTAAGAAGTAAAATTTATCAAAAGATTGACTTGTTTTTACATCCAATTGAAAACTGCAATTACTTACAATTAACAAAATTGTATTAAGTGATAAAAACATTATTCAATTACACTTTAAAAATAATGAAAAGTACAATATAACTATATAATTAAATTAGATGAAAAAATTAGTTTTGATGTAAAATGCAGTATTTTCACTATTCATTAAAAATGAACATTTGTCAGAAAAATATCAAAATTTTACACAGTAAAATTTTATGTCTTTATTCTAAAGGAGGATTTTTTTTATAACATATAAAAGTTTCCCAAAATTATATTTAAAAAGGGTCCTTTATAAAAAGGTGGTTAATCGACCTTTTAATGAATATTTGAATATTTATGCTTAAAATTGGATTCATTCGCATTTTAAGTCTTTAACATTTATTGGAAAAATGTAAAACTATTTGACAAACATTTATAATCATTTTGTATTTATTTCTATTCATTCCCACCCTTACAATATCTAGGAATTTACTACCATTTAAAATAATATTATTATATTATTAGTGTGCAACATAAGATTTCAAAGAAACTCGTTGTTGCATATTGGGTAAGAAATCGAACATAACATTCCCTTTAAAGTAATATTAACATTTTATTCAAAAATATTAAGAAATATGAAAATTTCATATTCTATATTTACCTCGGATGCTACAAAACTAACCACTAGAAACTCAAAATAATGTGTTGGTTAATTTTAATCATGAATCTATAATGAGGTAACAGATATAACCATGTCATTCTGTATGAGAACACATCTCAATAGATTCTTCAGTTTATCACTATATATTACAAACATGTATGCAAAGTAGGGAAATGAAATCATAGATGCACTTACTAATATTCTATTCAGTGTCTTGAAATTTTATTCACATTTATTTATCCAAAAGATATTAGATCCCTTTTGAATTAACTTGGTGAATGAATTATAAAACTGTGATAAATTTTCTACAAACCTTCAATAATATCCTTAAAAACCAAGAGAAATTTTGATCTCAATAACTATGGCTAGTATGGATTATTTTTCAATAACTTCAATATTGGAAGGATCCATAGGTACACACTATCATGATATTAAAATAACCAAAAATGAATACTTTTGTATCGTAAATTCACACTTAAAAAAATTCATACAAATTCCCCATAATCATGATCTTTAGAACAATTCTTTAGTGATATTTATGGTCTTTTTTACTCTTTGAATATAATATTATTCTTTCTATAAAGACTAACAAGAACTGATAAAGGTAATATCCAATGACATAATTTATTAATTCAATATATATAGTTGGGGTATTATAAAAATTAATGCAATAATTGTATATTTATTGAGTTAATACTTTTTATAGAATTATATCATTGGTATATCCTCCTTCTTACCCCTCATTTAATGATATCCAATATAAAGGTCAATATTATTAAATATTGAGATTTGTGTAGTTAACTGAACAAGTAATAAATATGGAGTAGAGGATACATGTCCTTAATTGTTATCTTATTCTATTCTCAATAATCAATGTTGAGTCACATCGATCAATATATATTCTTACAAAAATAATTTGTGCACCTGAAGTAGAAACACTTGGATAAATAAATTGTTTGTCAATATTATCTTGGATTTCATACATCAATTCATGAAACAAAAATGGGTTCCTTCTATAGGGAGACTTTGAAATAGTAATATCACCACGTATGACTTCAATTGTGAATCCAACTTCACGATTGGTGTTGAGTAAATAAGGTTTTACTTATGACTTTTTTCATTCCTTCATGTTTTGAAAAACACAAACACCTTACACATAAGAAAATCTATATTTTACTTATATAAGGGAAATTTCCTTCTCAAATGAATTTACCCCTACCATGTTTTCATTGTTCATAAAACTATTTTTTTTCTTAATAATTAATATCAGATTCATATTCAAAACCTCGGAATCATATTATACTTAGACATGATGCAGTCTGTTTCAGGATACGAATTCTGGATACAAACTCTAATGAAGTTCCACTCCGAATTCTGGATATGAACTCTAATGAAGTTCCACTCTGAATTCTGGATACGAACTCTAATGAAGTTCAACTCTGAATTCTGTATACGAACACTAATGAAGTTCCACTCCGAATTCTAGATACGAACTCTCATGAAGTTCCACTCTGAATTCTGGATACGAACTCTCATGACATTCAACTCCGAATTATGGATACAAACACTCATATATTTCAACTCCGAATTCTGATTACGAACTTATCTAAGTTCGGACTCTGAGTTCTTTGAATTCAGACTCCGAACTCTTATGAGTTCTGACTCTGAATTCCCATGAACTCTGACTCCGAACATTGTAAGTTCTGGTTCCAAATTCTGATGAAATCAGACTCCGAATTTCCTTGAAATTTAGGCTCTGGATTTCTACAGAATTTAGGTTCGCAATTCCTACAAAACAGAATCCGAATATCTCTTTATTATAGACTCCAAATTCCATTTTGGTTAGACTCCAAAATTTTATTTACTTACATTCTGAATTTCAGTTTTACTTATGGTTACACTTGTTTATTTACAAAACGATGTCGTAGTTTCAATTATTGGCTAATCGTTGGTTGAGTGACACATGTACTGGTTCCTCCAAAATTTAAGGAGAAATATGGCCGTAAGAGGAGGGAGTTGACCATTGGAGCTTCTCCTATAAATAGAAGCTCATTTGAAAAAAAGCAACAATTTTTACATCATTTCTTACAAGATGTTGAAGTGATTTCTAGAGGGAGGGGCTCTTATCAACTCTCAAGGCTTCATGCAGAAAGTTTTAATAGTTTGTTAAAACTTTTCCTTGTGCAAACATGCTTCGTGCGACTCTGATTGTTGCTGACCACAATTGAGGGCTTCCAGGGATAGGAAGACAGAGTTTTCCAACACCTTGAAGTTGAGGGCTTCGTTGCATAAAGATAGAGGTGCCGACTAACTGATAGTTGAGGGAATTCAGGGATAGCAAGATAGACTTTGATCTTCGTATCGAGGTCTTACCCTAGTGTGGGTAATATAGACTTTCTTGAAAGTATAAATCAAGGGACCTCTTATCCAGGGTTTTTGGATACCCTTCTTTTTGGGATAAAAGAGTTATTGTTTGTTACTTGTAGTTTTACTACTTTTTTTCTACTGCATTTTCTATTGTTAATGAAAGTATAACATTCTAATACTTCCTTACATATACTATGATTTAGTTAGATTCTATAATCTTTAAGGTAGAATCTTAGTTGGTGTAAACTTTTTTTGAGTATCATTTTCAGAATCACTTTTCCTTAATCAATCAAGCACATCTTTAGAACTTAGTGGTGTTGTGAAATTTGGTTACCCAAAATTTCTTAAGGGAATTTTTAAAAGTATACAATTCCCCCCCCCCTCTTGTATTTGTATCTCATTGTACTTATTTGATCCTATGTTTAGTATCATAGAGTATATCATACTCAGTTTCATACCATCGTAACAATTGGGTGGAGTAATAGGAATATTTTCAAAAAGAAACCCTCAAACTCAACCACAATCGGAATATCATTAATGTTGAGTTTTTACCAATCCATTTGAGATAAAAATCCTTTTATAGGATTAAATAATCGTGCTATGGATTCATTTTCCATTGGTATTTTGTATTCTTCCACCCCTAATAAATGAGCATATGTTCATTTGGAATATCAAAAAGTAATTCCCACTCTTATCAATTGTTATTGGATAAACATGATTATTTTTAACCCATGCCTATAATCACATCAAATTCAACTAAATTGAGAATCAAAATATTTTCAGGAAGAATGTTCCACTAAACATCAATCGAAGAGGGACTATTGAATTTTTTTGTGACCATAATACCATTAGATATTTTAACTATTAACTCAATATCTAATTATTGATCTAGTAAATAAATATCATTTTCAAAATCCATATATATAGATTAGTGGGTAGCGATAAAATAAAATAATAAATTATTTTTTCTAGACTGGATAGTAAGTGTACCTTTCATCATGTCATTCTCATAACACATTATGGCAGTCACGATCGCATGAAATTTATCATTTTCATTTTTCTTGATATATTTTTTATGTTGATGGTAATAAAAAAACATTCAGATCCATGAATTGGTTAGAATAATTCCCTTATTATTTTCATTTAAGTGATTTGATCTTGTGTGGTGCATTAGTGGGTGTCTTCTTCTACTCTATTATGTTAACCAGACCATCTGTTGACAATATACATTCATGGGCTTTATGACCCAAATTTCCATATTTATATCACCTCTAAGTTCCATTCAAAAAAATTACTTTTTTGTTTCTTTCGAAATTTGAAGTATGTAGATAACTATTAATTAATTCCACCATTGGATTTATTTGAGTTTTCATTAGAGATAATCTTTATCATCTTATTAAAGCCATCGGATTGGTTGTGATATCACATTTCAATTTATTACTTGAGTGCATATCATACTATTCTTCATCACTACTAAATTCTATTTTATATAATTCACCTCGATGGCTTGGATTTAAGACACTAATAATTGATCAATTTCTCTTTCTGGGATAATTTTTAAACCATAATCATACCTTGTAGGTCTTATAAAATTTCCCTCATAAGTACCAATGGAATCATCCTCCTTTTTCCTTAAGCTCAATGAATTCCTTTAACATTTTTTTTCAAAGTTTAAGAGGTAAATACTTAATGAAAAATATCTTCTTAAACTCATCCAATTCAATAGATTGAATCTGTCTCACTTGTCTCTTATTTTAAATAAGGTTATACTATTGATCTACTTCACCTTCCAAATGTTAAATAGCTAGGAAAACATCTAAGGATCCTAGAAATAGAGAATATAAAATATCCTCCAAATGTTTTAGATCCATTACGCACCAAAAAATAGATCATTATACCCCCTGAAATAAGGTGGGAGTTGCCTCAAGAAAAACTTAACAGTATGTTGTTCACTCATTTGATCATTTGGAAGCTCAATATAATTCAAGGTGTAGGAATGTTTTGTGAATATAGAGAGAAGATTTTTCATTCCAAATCCCACAACATTTAATTTCATAGGTGATAAATAATTTCATTTTTCATCAAATTTATCATTAACATGATGTCTTATGGTTATACCAATTGACTAAAACCAAAAGATAATTTTAATCAAGAACAATAATTATTGAAACCTCACAATGGTGAAAAATAATTTATAAAATTTCTCAATCATGACTCCTTCTTTTTGATCTATGTAAACATAGGTTTATCATAGGTCACTCATGGTCATTATCTCTTAAAATAATGTATAATGATTTATAAAGAGTAAGTTAATTTCCAAAAAAAATCCTCAGGGAGTGTCAAAATTTGTGTACAGTTAGGCCCATTTTCATGCATAAGGTGATGACCGAGTCAAATCCCAATGTTCCCTTTTTAGAGTTATTAACCCCTAGGAACAAATGAGTGAGAGGTACATCCACATTTATTATCCATACAGATATGTTATTTCATAAAAAACTCATTCTATCGTTCACCAAAATATCAGAAAATTTTCTTAATCTTTGACATATCCCTAGGTTTATCACTAAGGTTCTCTAACCCTAATATCGAAATATTGACTAAACCATGTACGGATAAAAACTATTGCGACCAAGGATTTTCATACATTATTATTACATATTTTAGATTAATATTTAATAAATTTCACAAATTCATGTCTGAGGAATATAAAGTTTTAGTGTCATTGGCGAATAGATTCTCAATCTTACTATTTTATGAATGATCTTCAATATATCCCACAATGATATCCTCTTTAGATATACCATACTTAAAACGTTTTCCTAGGACCTAGGCAAAGGAAACATAATTAATGGAGAACTTAGATTATCGAAATGGTTATGAAAGGGATATATCATTGATAACATTAACATAAAATGAACATAAGAGTATGTTAACATGATCTTAAAATTTGAAAACCATAACCTGTATAACATATATCATAACATTGAGTAATGGAATAAGTCCTTGGAGTTCATAAGAAAAGAATCATAAAGGACATCAATAACTATAAGACACGAGAGTATAACATAGACATAAGAATTAGGAAAAACATGTAAGATCATAACATTTTGAACTTGTATAAATATAAATATGTTCACTCATTGAACTATGGAAATAAAATCATGACCTTTTATAAACATATATACATGAAAATAGGTCCATGTAAAACAATTTGGACATGAAACCAGGTCCACAAAAAACCCTATGGACATGAAACCAATTCCATTCATAAAATTATGGGCATGAAACTTGGTCCACGCATAACATTAGGGACATGAAACTAATTCCACACATATCCTTATAGACATGGAACGAGGTCCATAGATAACCTTATGTAAATGAAACCAGGCCCAAACATAACATTCTAAACATAAAATCAAGATCATTCATAACATAACTGACCCATGAGTTATCCATATTAACCCAATGCATCTGAGGTCTATATACTTCTTTTCCAAATCATAAAATATTCAAAACATTACATATGTTTTGTGTATAATCATTAAATATTCATCATATCATCATATTAAAACCCTTGGAAAATATATTGGGTTTAATAAACATTTCACCAATCCACCATATCATTACCGATGGAAAATGAGTAGGTTTCATAAACATATCATCATCATAATAATAAGACATATATATAATGAATAAGGATGGTACCATTAAATCATATCCTTAGTAAAAGATCATTTCTAAAGGTTTTTGTCATTCATGAATAGAAATTTCCTGAAAATATCATTAAAACATTCCTAAGTAAAATTCCCTTTCCAATTTTAAAATCACATTTTTACATATAAAAAATTACTAAATATTAAATACATAATTTTAATTTAAACTATTCTTGGAAAATTTCAATATAATCATTAAATCATTGAGTGATCATGGAATTGGGAAATATCATTCATGTCGTACACTTAAAGACAAAATTCCTTTCATAATTTTAGTAAAAATTCAATGGAACCTTATTTGTAAAATGAAAAGAATACTAATTTTTAATAAAATTGAAAAAATTATAACATTGGTAAAAAATTCTTTAAAAAATATTTAATAATATTAAAAACAATATATAAATAATTTTATAAAATGTGGACATGGAAGAAATTTTATTTTTGACTCAAGGTATAAATTTTGTCAATTTCAATTAAAAAAATATTTTAGATTATAGAGAACATAATGAGAGGAAAATTTAAGGGGAACATGAATTCATTATAAATAATTTGAAGATTGGAAAATTCGTGGGAATATTGAGAGTTGTATCATAGTATTTAATATTTAGAAGCATAATCATAAAAAATCCTAATAAAAAAATATAATTGTAACATAAATCACCAACCACTTTGGTAAATTTGGAACCATCAGCCCCACGAATGAAATAAAATTAGATGGATATTTAAATATATATAAAATTTATAAAAATAATAATAAAATAAATTCATGGTAATTATATACTACACATTAACAAAACAAGTGGTGAATATGGCTTGTGTCTCAATCACATAAAACTGAGTCCAAAATACCACACCTTAAGTATAGACTTTCACCATACATGTTTTAACCTCCTATATAGTAAATATAGATTTGTTAAACTTAAATTAAATAACCATAGTAATCTATATTATATCTTATATGATTTACTTATAACCTTTTACCACCTATTTATTCATAATTCTTTATTTAAATCACTATTTTGGGTGATAGTTACTTTGTTTTCATATACAATCTGGTTTGGTTGTTTTGGAAATTGTACTTAGATTATGGTTTAATAATTTCAATCATTATATAATGTAATATATATTCAATATATACATGTTTATGGTCATTAAAAAAATAGAGATGAAAAAATAAATAACATCGTTCTAGGAATGTTTCGGTCATACCATCGCATTAAGGTTGTTTACATTTTTTCAACAGATGGAACAAAAGAAGGAAAAATATAAATTTAAATTTAATAAAAATTTATATCATATATATAATATAAATTCATTAACTCATTCTTTATTACCACAGATTTCAAAATGAAATGATAAATTTATCACATTACTTTGTGGAGGTAATAGTCTACCCATATTCACGAGCGATGTTATTATTTTCTAATGGATAGATTGGTAAGAAAGTGGATGGGATATCATAATTAAATAATAATAATTATTTAAAAAATATTATATATATATACACTTTAATTACATAACTATATATACCTATGAATGGTGGTGATAGAAAATTAATTGCATCTATTCGTGATGTAGTAATCCACCGTACATACGATTGATGATTTTGTTTCCCATTTGATTGAAGAAGATATGAATCTCGTTTAAGTGATTATAATAATAATATATAAGTATACGGTAGATAATATTGTTATTATATAATAATATATTAATGTTATTTTATTTGGGTGAATACTAAATAAAATAAAAATGGTTGGTTAAGAATGATACCTCTTCTTCATACAACCACTTTGGGTTTGCAAAAATAATGCTTATTTGGATCATTTATTAATATAATTAAATTATCGATGGTATTAAGGGATACATATGGGAGATGTTTCTTAATTTATTGAATGAAACAAAAGTATTTTTATCTATGAAGGGGGCAGGAGTGGTGGTGCCCTATTATAAGTCGAAGAGAGGATATGAATGGAATGTTTTAAAAGAAAATGGTATATCAATATATTATAGATGCCAAAAGGATCATAAATGGATAATTATAGAATAATAAATTACACAAGGTCTAATTATGGAAATCAAATAGGAATTTTAGTAGATTTTAGGTCATTTTTACTCTTATCTTTTTTTTATCCCCTGAGTAAACCCATTTTAACAATAAATGCCGTAAATAATTTTTACAATGGTTACAATTAATTATGAACAAAAATTAATTTTATCCTATTTCATAATATCAATTATGATGATTACAAATATGGAATATTTTTTTCTAAATTAAATTCATAGAATTATGGAAATTTAATTTAAAATTGAACTTGAAGATGTGGGGAAAATTGACTTTCTAAAGATAATGGTTTCAAAAGTATAAATATTTTTATATAAAAGTGTAACATGAAATTTAATCCCATGACCTAATTTGTAAAAGTATAATCAATATGAAATAATTTTACTTTTAAACCAATTTTAATAATTTTTTAAATTAGTAAACACTTTAATATAAAATGAAGTGTTTAATAAAACTCAGTAATGTTCAATATTCGTTGGAAAATTATGATTTTAAAATTAAATTTAAAAACTAACCCAAATATAATTTTTAATTATTTATTCTAAAAATAAACTGAATTTTGTCAAAGAAATTTTAATAAATTTTAAAAAACAATTGAATTTTTTATTCACAAAAATCACTGAAAATCATTTTTTAGAAGAAATATATATTTAAGGTATATAAATACTTTACCAAAAGATAAATATTTGTTTTTAATTATATATTTTATTTTTAATGAAAACAATATAATTAATTTAAAACATTTATTTATTCCTATTCATACTGATATGTGTTGTAGCGGGGTTATAACAATCGTGTTTAAATAATAATATTAATAGTATATTGTGGTTCGTTAAAACTCAGTGTTGTATGTAATGCAAACTTTTGATGAAATTAAGTGTATTGAAAAAATATATTTAATAAAATATATGGGTGTTAAAACTTTCCCACATATTGAATTAGGATGAACTTGAGTATGAATCTGATGTTTTAGAAATAGATCACACATTCAGGATAGTCAATTCTCATGTTAAGGTGGTTAATGGGAAATTGATTTCATTTGTCTGTATCTTATAGAATCATTAGACTGAATCCATTGAAATAAAGAGGCAAGACACTATTTTAGGGTAGTATTGGCCTTATTTTCCATTGACCAAGCATTGGGATGAACTTATAGAGTAATATATTTATATTGTAGGGGAATTATTAAAACTATGATGTCATTTTTATTTAATATATGTTCTATTTAATTAATTTTATTCTTATCCTTAATTTCCAAATTTTTTATTTTAAAAATTCATGAATATTGTAATGAAGAATTTGATCAAAATCAGTGCATTGTGAGTACAAACTGTGTGAAAAAACATAACAATCTTATAATTTGGGTGATAGAGGTAGTTTTCATGGTTGGTTCACCATTTCCATAACCATGCGACGATGCAATGAAATTTAATATGTGAAGGTAGTCTCACTCAAACAATTTCGAAACCTGTTTGGCTAAATCATGTGGTCTTCTACGATTCAAAAAATATTAATGAAATTACCAGTTTTTTAATTAAATATTAAAACATTAACCCTCATTTTTCTTCACGAATTGATTTATTCATGCCTCCATGCATAAGAATCCACCCCCCTTCCTTCCAATGGAATGATTATTGGTTGTTTATTCATGGATTGTTCAAGGAAAACACCTGGTATGTGATTCATCTTTCTTCACATGGTTGTAATTTATCCTTCCTCTCGATTCATTTATCACTATAAGGAAATGATGGATTTGAGATTATATTTAATAGACTAAATTTGATGGGTTTATTGATGTTTAGGGTTCACTCTTTGAACATAATGATGCCTTCTTCTATTTTTAATTGGATTTACACCATTGGAAAGTGGTTTGAAATGATTAAGGTAGGTCGTTATATATCCCTTCCTTTCTCTTCTTAACTATTGTCTCTTGATTTTTCCAATTGGTATTTTTAATATTGGAAGATATTATATTATATTTATGAACTGAGTTATCGAGTACCATGTGATGAAAATGTGTTCATTCTGTTTTGGAAAAGGAATTAGCTAGTTTTTAGTATAAATTGGTCCAGATTATGAAGTTGTTATAAAAATGACATGTTTAAAAATTAATGTGACGCCAAATAAACCTAATGGTAAAACATTGGTAATTATATTGGATAACCATGATATAATGAGTTCCCCCACCATGAGATATGCTCATGACATAGTTGTTTCATCTCCCTTCAGTTCTAGTGGAATTTTTCTATATCCATTGCACTAATTGGGGGACCTAGACTACATGATTACGTAGAATATATAGGTCCCATATAAATAGTGAACATAGGTAGTGGTCCCATGATTCTAGATAGAAAATTAAATTTAATAGTATCATTATGTAATCTAGATTCTTGTTGGAGAAACCTACGTCTTATTTTTTTCAACTGTAATTTTAAAAGTTATTTCCAATTATTATTTTCAAACAATCATATTTGTTTTTTCTAAAAAATTATTGATATGGATAATTTGGTGGGATCTTAATAGGCCAATCACTCACACCCTTTAAACACCCATGGGTGTATGTAGACCCTTTTAAAATTGATGTACGTAAGGGTATGGTTCTATTTGTAGTTGGTGGATGTTCATAATATCTTAATTTGATTTTATGGTGGAAACATGGTTTGATAAACCCTCATATAAAATGTTGATTGGAATCTGTCTCATTTTTTTTATTTTATAGCATTTAGTATGAATTATCTTGATAACCAGTTTCTTTGTCAACATTCCAACGGATCTGTTTTATACATTAGTAACTTTGATGAAATTTCAATTTTAATTTTTGATTCTTGTTGTTATAATATGTTGTTTACTATGACTTCTATTTGATAGTATATTATGTTATATTGATAAGATGAATATTTTTTCAACTCTTACAGATGCATGAATCACTAATAAATGATGAATTCATGTTGGGTTATTAGATAGTGCTGGATGTTTTTCCTGGGATAAATGGTTCTTAAATACAACTCTTTTTTCATAGGCTCTTGTTTCCAACCCATCGGGACCAGGAACACCCTTATGGAAATTCCACATAATGAATTGATTTCTTGTATTAGTGGTAGACCGGGTTGTTTTGTGACACTTATTTCCTAAATGTATTAACAAACATTCAACTATGCATATGACGTTTATGTTCTACTGCTAAATTGACAATATTTCTAGTTAAAAGTTTAAAGGGAAAGAAAAAAGGTTATTTAAAAAGTCCATGAGTTGTTATTTGAGTATCCACTCATGGTAATTGATACCTACAGTTATTAGGAAGGGGGATTAATGATTCTATTGAATGGAAATATTTATAATACCGGGAGGAATTTGGGAAACTCTAAAAAATGTACATGTCATGTATCAATTTTATAGAAATAATTTCTTCAGATTTGATAGGAATGTTATATAAAATGATTATTTATTGGAATTTTAAATAAAAGAGTCACAAATCGAGGTAATAAGTGATAAAAAAATTTAATTTTCATTGAAAATAAAAATAAAAGAGTTGTTACATCAAAAAATTTAATGTGAAGTGGATTATTAATCATAGGTGGATCTGAGTGAAACATGTGTATAATCATATCATTCAACTTATATGATAAGAGAATTTTTTTTAAATAATTTTTTATAGTAAACAATTTTAAATAATTTATTTAATACACATGGTTTCTGATTCATCATATTATATAACATATTTTAATAATAATATTAGGATATAAAATTAACCAAGGTTAAAGAGTTCATCTATTAACTTGTTTAAAATATGATTCAAGGTGTTGTTGTTTCCATCAGTAACATATTCTATTGAGTAATATATTTTTTTCCAAAATTTCTATGAACGTAAAAAATACCATATAATATATAAAAAATCAATTTATGAAATAATCCCCCTAAAAATTTTCATTTCCCAACAAAAATATCTTTGAGTTTTATAGAATGATTTTCTGAAGATTGTATCGTGTCTAAGAGGATAATGGAAGTATTTCTTAACATGGAGATGTTCAAAAAAAATATTATTCTAGTCAAGATTAATATTTTCTTATAATATGAAATATTTTGGGGTATGGGAGTAAATGTAAATATAAACATATACATTTTGTTACTACAATAATGAGAATATCCATTTATCTGAAAGGAGTTTTGGATATGTTGTTAATTGAAAATTTAAATATTTCAAATATTTACTATGATATTTTATTAGGAAATAGTTCTAGAAAGTATTTCAATAATGATTATAATAAAAAAAAAATATTTTCTAAATAGAAAATTGAATCTTGAAAGACAATATTAGTTTTTTTGGAGTTAAAGAGTTTGGATTTATTCAATGAACTGTGTATTGGGAGAAGGATTCATAAATATCACCATTATTCCAACATTCTTACTTCCAAAGTCATTACTCGCTATAGTTTTTTGTAGGAGGGTATTATAAATTTCTTAAAAAAAAGATATGGCAGAATTTACAATTATTTGTAATGATTTAATAGAACCCCATATAGTGTAGTGAGTATAAGGTTGTTCGAACAGTCGATAAAATATGATATTTTAAATAGGTTGTTTTGTATGGTTTTTTTTGTATTCTTGAATATTTTTTACAATATAAAAATATAACATGTTTTAAAAAAAATGAAATATCCATTATTAGTCTTATATGTTAGATGAATATATATGTATATTGACATACATTTCATGAACTGTGATAATAATTTAATCCTTAAATTATATCTTGGATTTATCACAAACTGATGTTTTCTGATATAGTATTATATGTTATTACAAAATATTAAAGAAATCATGAGTATGAATAAGGAATAGAGATACAAAATTTTCTAATGAGGCACAAAATAGATTTTGGGAAATAAATTAACAAAAAATTATACCAATGGATAATCATACATTATGTCTATGGAATATTATGGGTGTATAGATCATATTTTTATTCCCCACTATATGAGTTTAGTGAGATACATAGTATGAGAATCTTAATTCTTTAATATATTTCTTACACAAGCATTGATGTTTTGCTAATCTAGGGGTGGTTGGGTATGTTGTTTTATCATGTGATTGGTCATAATTGAACTCAGACTATTCTTTTTCTCTCATTTTATTTGTATAAAATATGGGTCCTTTATTAATATAGACGAAGTAAGTGTGATTCCAATCAAAGATAATAGATATAAGGTCATTATCTATTCAGAAGAGGGGAAAGTGATGTGATCATCTGTAAAAGTGAATAACATTTGATTTATTCAATTACAAGGTCAGACTATAATAATAGAGTTGATATTATTTGAGTTAGATATAATAGGATAGTGAACACCACGGTTTGTTGTAATGGTACTAACTTCCCTCCAACGAGTAGGTCGTTGTCACATCATTACACTAATAGGTCATGATGCTGTGTAATACCATGTGTTCCATAAGGGGTGATGGGGGTACCATGGTATAACACAAGTATCATATAGTTTCTCTCACCAATAATTAATACATTATTTATAAAAAATCATTGATCCTTATAGGAAGAAAACATGTGAGGAGGTGAGACAAAGAAAATAATTTCATGCGTGGAGGGGTAGGTGGGATCATGTTAGCAAGTATTAGAGATTGTGGAATAGGATTGAATCCGCATGATTGTTGTTGAGGGTGAAAATATATGATAAATCATGGAAATGATGCCTGAGAATAATTTACATTGGCCAAACAATTGTCACAAAAAAAGTTGAAAATGAGATGTGGCTGTAACAGGTCACTCCATGATTCCACACAATGAGTTTCATATGGTGTGAGGCAGAGTACCATGTTGTACTATATATATCATTTTGGTTATATATCCCAGCATGAGAATATTCACGTAATGGGAAGTGCAAACTATAAACAAAAAATTGGGAAGTATTGAGTCAATGTGGACAATTTTAGGATTAGATTGGTGGGAAAGTTATAGTTATCACAAATGTTACAAATAGTGGGTTTTATATTGGATTTATTGAAAATAATTGACATTGAATATGAAAATATCTATTTAATATATAATGGAATTAAATTTGATTGTATTTAATATGTGGATGGATGTTTTGAATTCATGGATACATTTAGTGAGCAGTTTTTTGATCGATTTATCATGGGATGGATTTGTTTACTATTATTAATATCGGTGACATTTCTAGAAGTTGTAAATGGGTTTATTGAAAAGTATAAGGAAATTTAAGGATATAATTTGTTTGCTGATGATTTATTTAGGATGTTGATAAAGGTTAGTTAACATTCAAAAATATTAATGATGATATTATGAGTTGGTTTGATGGGATAAAGAAACCATACATGATAATGGTAATGTGACTTTACTTAAAATTTAAATATTTGGAACTACTGGAGAAAGATGATTAAATCATGTATCTATTATGATATATGTGGAAATGTTATAAGTTATTTATATTTTATTAGAAGGATATTGAATAAAATGTATAAATCTTGAAATTTTTAGGAAAATGGTAGTTCATGTTGTGAATAAAAGCATCATTCCACAAAGGAAGATTTTATAATGGTCATTTGAAATATAATAGGGGCCATTCACACCATGAAATAGTTGTCATGTAAAAAAATTTGTTTCATAAGGTTCCTTGACCCTGGATTTTATAGTGTTGTCCATTATCTAAATTTGGTGTTTTATGCTACATGTTATGAATAAAAGGTCACACCACAAAGGATTCACTAGTGATTTTCATTTATAATTGAATGAAATGATATTTTATTATATATTTAATTATTCTAGGATAGTTTTAATATGATTTCTCAATGGATCTATTAGAATAATTTTTCTTCACATAAGGTTTTGTGACATGGAAACTAGAAAAAAATCAAAAAATGTGAATACTGGGAATGATATTGTGATACCATCAGTGTAAATTCAACAACATGGTAAGTTTTTGTGTCTAGAATTTATTTGCCACACGAACCTGATATACAGTATGAACCTTTGATAACCATCATTACCTAGAATATATTTCAGGTATATTAAAATATAGACAAATCTATCACACTACGAATAGGTATGTCACTCCATGGTACATAGAATATTGTGAAATCAAATAGATTTGATTATTTAGAATCCTCTAGGTTTTTTGCTAGTACTGGTTACATATTATTAAAATACCTTTAATGATATATATTTTACTATGTATGGTCCAAATGATGGATATATATTTTCAGAAGATTGAAATTTATTTTGTATTTAATTCGAAACATCAAATTCAAATTAATGTAATATTAATAAGAAATAACATATACAGATTTGGTATAGAAAATGGAGATTAGAAAAAAAAAATTGATAGAGGATGGAACAATGTTTTCTATGAGGAGAAGTGGGGAGTTAGAAACATGGTCCTTGTTGATGATATAAAATTGGAACTATTCTATTATTTTTGAATGAATGGTGTTATTCGAGATCATATTTAGGATACGTAAGAGCTGTTGTGTAAATATTGATGATTAGTTTTGGGAGAAATCATGGAAATATATAGATCACTGAAGAATGTAGACATAATATATTGCAAAATTTACCAATATTGGAACTATTATCTTGGGTTTTTATTAGATTAAATATACCAGATGAATATATTTCTTCTTCACTTTTAAAAATTATTTGACCACTTCAGCTTTTAGTACATGAGTGTTGTATTTAGCATTCATTGAAGCATTGATATTTGGAATTTATTATATAAATATCAATAAAATAATTTATAGTGACCTTGATGTAGTTACTCTAGAAGATACCATTAATTATATATAATAATTTCTTCTAGAGCTAAGAGTAAAGGGAGATAAAGGGGGTGACCCCTCTGAGGCAGTGATCTTGTCCCTAATCCAATCAATTGGAAGAGATCCTTACTGAGGAGTTTCAATTCTTTAAATTGTTTGAGTAGTGATCCTTAGTGAAGAGTGATTTCACATAAATATTTTACTCACATAAATAGTTATTTTTAGTAGATTTCGGTACACTGTCATAATTCTCAGTGTATACTTTATGGATGTCGCCTAGTCCTGGGAATCTAAGTAAAACAATTTTGCACCTACTTTTTGAAATTCTATATATCTACATGATTCATGATGATAATTTATTAAAGGAAGAAATAAGTTGATTTATTTCCCTTCTTATAAGACAATAAGATCCTAATAAACACAGTAGATGAAAATGGATAAATTTTATTGACACCACAATTCGCCACACTCTTGGGGAGTCCCAGGTTATAACATGTGGTATCAATTAAAATAGGTTCTATTTTAAATTCATCCAAACATATCTGATCTACAAAGAGTTTATTTTTATTCATGATATGTATTATACAGTGAAGATTCATTTATTTTATGAAAATTACTTCTTTAATTGGAAGAAGCAGTTCATATCATGTTTTTTAGATCTTGTTAAAATCACTTATAATATTATTTTGAATAGGTTTATTTTGAAAATTCATCCAACAGTAGCATATGATATGATTTAAAAAATTCATATATTAATGCTTATACTAATAATAAATTAAAACTCTTTGAAAAAATATTCAATAATATATCCCACTACATGAGTTCTAATGAACTATTGTTAAAACAAGAGGAAATAAATAGAATTAAATTTATATAAAACAAAAAAGAACACCTTCTACTACAATAGAAAAATATAAACCGATTAAAAATACAAATATTAGTTTTTTTAAGTGGAATAATATTTTTAGAGAAGTAATAAAATGAATAATAATAATAGGAAGATGATGGTAATGAAATTGATTATTCTCATTGAGTTGAAAAATAGATTCCTTGTCTCTTTCTTAATCAAACTCTACACAATTTGTTTCATAAAAATATAATTTTATAGATTATATACAACCAAAATTATTGTAGTTTGATGGTAGAAAATGGGAAACAACATAATTTGGTAAAAATATATTTTTTTCCGTTGAAACAACCAAGTAATGATTCAATCCCTAAAGAGTAAATAAATTTTTATAAAGGATGAACGAGAAAATAAATATGATAATATGTAAAATCTAGTGGAAACATGTTTAAATTTGATGAAGGTAAATATAACTTCATTTAAGTACATTAAAAGAAGGAACAATAACAAAAATCATCAAAGTGATCAAATTAATGAAATTTTTCAGAGATAAATTTAATTATAGAAGATGATAAATTCCATAAGGTATCAATGTATACCCTTAGTGAGTGGTATAAACAAATAATAAGTTTTGTGAATAATGAAAATAATTCTCACATTAAGAATTTTTTAGGTTGATCGAAAGTGATGGAATTGAGTGTTAAGAAGCTTGAGGGGTAGCTTCATGATGGGAAGATAAATTCAAATACATGAAATTATCACATGAATACTTTAGTAGGTTGAAATATGAAGTCTAATCTAGATTCAATGAAAAATTAAAAAAATTATTATGAAACTAGTGTAAGTGGTTCTCAATTAATGGTTAAATTAAAACCATAATTTTCTTAAATAATTCGATATACTCTGGGTGTGGGTTTGTAGAATATATAATGTTAAAAAATAAATATTATATTCTTCAATTACATACCAATATAGAAAAATTAATTGATTTATACCTTCATTAGGAAATGTTATATTTATAGTAACGATGTTCATATGGATAAGTACTATAATAAAAAAATATAATGGTGGTTCCATAATGAGATTCATTATTTTGATGATGTGGAATGTAAATAAATAGAATACATCAATGATCAAAGATTATCTATTCAAAGAATCTATCATTGGTAGGAAATAAGTGATTTAGTTTTTTGAGAAGGATATGACACAAAGTGGATGTATTTGGAAAGGCTATGAAGAAAATATTCAATTAAGAGCTCGGAAGTTAAAATTATTTGTCTTAATAGAAAACTAATTAATGGTCTTGAAAGATAGGGTTGAAGAAATAAAATAGGGATTGTATCATGCATCTGTGGTTGTCCACTAATACCTTCCTATAATGAGATAAAGTAAGCAATGAGTGAAATCATTAAGGATTCAAATTCTCGTATGTCATGGAGAACAAGAAAGATCATGATTATGTTATTTTATCCATACTGCTACAAAGCTAGAATAAAAAACATGGGTAGTAACCCTTACATAGAAAATTTGATTTAAAAGAATAAAAATATGGTGTATTAATGAATTAAATAATACTAATGAGATGATAATTTCTAATAAAATTAATACCATTCCGTACAATAAGAAATATAGATATCATATTATTAAGAAATTATTAATGTACTAGTGAAATGATTTGGAAGATAACAATACATGGAACATATAAGAAATTAAATGGTTAGAATTAGGAGAAATGATATATTCAGTAGGAAAAATGCATTAGTGTTATAATATAAATAAATTCCACTAAGAATACATGAGATCAATTTTTAAGACATAGATTTTCTTAACAAGATTAACCTGAATCCTCTATCAAAGGATGTTTAGTGTCACCCCTCTCCTTGAGGTGTATAAATAATTAATTAATGTCGGATTTTGGGGGATATAACATACATGAGGAGAATACACAATATATTAATTGATAAAAACCATGATGCACTATGTATTCATTGAAATGGTTAAAATTCATGGTGATGTACTAATTTCATTGTGAATATACATGTAATACTCAATATTGTACTGTAACAGGTAAATTCTATATCCTGAACTATCACACAACGTGCACTCTAAAGATCCAGTATTCATAGGTATACTTAAATGTTTAATTTATGATTGTTAGATTATTTTTAAAAAATAAACTTCATTTTTTAATTTTTCATAAAGATATTATCTTTAGAAGGATGTTTGGGATTATTCTAAAAAATGCGTTTTATGCTATCAAATGTTAAAATTAATTTTACCTATATATATTAATTTTATTTAATAAAATTTACTTAAGATTTATATATAGTAATTCTCAATTAAATAATTATTCCAATATTATTTTTACACATAAAAATAAATTACATAGGTTAATGATTAATTAATATAGTAAAAATAGAATGGTCATTTTCAAAAGATTAATTAAATAAGAGTTATATATTTTTTATATAAAAATTAAGATTACTATAATTAAAATTATTACTATATTATTCTATTTAAATGAACAAAAATATATAAACACTCAATAAATAATTAATTAATATGAAATAATAATTAAAAAACACTTGATATATAAAAATTGATTTTTTTATAAACTATTTTTCCTATATCTTACATTTTAATTAAAAATGTACTTTTCTAATATATTGAAATTGAATTTGGTTTAATAAATCCAAAGGATTCAGAAATTTAAAATTTTTAAATAATGGAAATTTTATATTTTTAGTTACAAAATAATAGACATGATTAATTTTTAATCAAGTTTAATATGGGTAAAATATGAAAATGTGGTACCTCAAATTTTTAAATGATTAGAAGGCCGCATAAACATTATAGAAATAATTTTTAGGTATGATTATCACACCCAAAAATCTCACATATAATTTCTCCACCTAATTAATCTATCTTACCAACCCCACCTAACACCCATGTGGTTTCAATCATATCCGTTTCCTGATATTAGTTTCCCTAAAAAGTCTCCCATTTTCACCTATAAAGGGTGTCCATCACCGCCCCTTAATTACCACTATAAAAAATCAGTCCCCTCTTAAAACTATACCCCAATCCCTTTAACTATATTCCTCATTCACTCACATAATCTAATTTTCTTAAGTGATTATCTGAATCCCTTCCATTCCAACAAATCCTCCAAGAGAGACTTGAAGTTATCAATAAAAGTTCAATATTTTCATTAATTTAATTTGTTTTTATCAACCCATTTCATATTTATTTAAAACAAAAATCATGAATTTAAAAGTTATTTAATAAATAATATATTTATACTATGAAGATAAAAACTAACCAATTTTACCCTTTCCATTAAGAAAAACAAAACATTCATTTTTTCATTGTGTGGACTATCTCATTCAAGAAGTATTGTTTTCTATTTTCCGTCACCGCATTACAAGGATGAAAATAATGATATGATTAAAGTTCGAATTTTATTTTAATAATATCATTGAGGTTATAGCATGACAGATATTTGGGCCAATTAAATATATGATCAAAAAATGGTCATCAGTAATTTAATTGATTAAAATATGTGTACATAGAGGAAAATATTTTATTCAAATTGTGCAATTTCTTATATCCATTAATTATTCATATAATAACTTATAATTAGAATATTTAAAACTAATAAACACTAAATAAGGTCATTATTCTTCTATTTTAAATATAATACAATAGAACTGCCTTATTATCATTCATTAATTGAATGTATATTCATGTTTGGGTCAGTTTATCAAATTAATTAAACAATAATATAAATTTGTATAATGACTGAATATGGGAACAAAAATACTGGAATAATAAAATATATATATTTAAGCAATTTATTTATTCTAGATATTTTATATCGAGATTTAATTTATTAATTTAGAAAATACCCTTCAATCATTAGAAATCACTAAAACATGCATGTTGTCGATTTCATCTTCAATGATATTGACATTATAACTCATTAATAGAATTTGGAACAACATAACTAATTATAGATTCACTTAATTAGTTACTTTAATGACCTTATAATAATAAAATTTAGAAAAAAATGAATATTGACACCATGGTTATGAAACTAGTAAAAATGATCAAAACTATAAACACCTTTTGTAAATATAAGTACACTTCATGTAAATAATGACTATTTATGAAGAGTATAAATGAAAATGGAATTGATTAAGGTTCTTAAAAAATATATTATGATATATATGTTTACAATATAGGAGGTTTATGTATATTCTTTGATGTTGGGACAAGAATTAAGTGTTTCCGGACTCAAATCACTCTACTTGAGATAAGTTTTCACTTATGTAAATAATTTCATTTACGTGTTGTATATAATACCTATTCGATATTTTATATAATTAAATTATTTTATTAATGGTATTTTAATATCAATTTTCATCGCACTATTTCAATATGTTTTTATTAAACTTCCACACATGCATTAGGTGCATATTTTTCTACTCAATTTTCATTCTTGGGGACTCATGTTATCTTCCCACACTATTTTTGTGTGTGGTGAATACAATTATATTGTGTATTATAACTATAATACTTTATAAATTTAGGGGAGTTTCATGTCTATATTTTTATCCCTATCTTATTCACCATATTCATGAGTTATGAAAACTATTACGAATCTTAATAATTTCAATAGTAGAAAATCCATCATATATTTTGGAAATGTAAAGGTGTGTGTAGTTTCATATAAAGTCCATATCTAGAAACTAGCAAGTGGATATGGATACATAATAGATGTAAATAATGTTAATCACCCCAAATATGGTTATTTTATTTTTTAATCAATCATTACTTGGATGTTTGAGGAATTGGCCTAAGGCTGCACACATTTCTAGGCACTCCTGGTGATATGCTTTTAAATATTTCCAAGATACTTATGAAAAATAATAAAGGATGATTCCAAAAAATACCTTAGTATCTAAACAATTCATGATATTGAATCTAATTACTATCTTTCATGGATAATCCAACCAATTGTAAGTAATCCCACCATTATATTTATTTTATAACGTTACATCATGTTACTTTGATAATACCCTATTTCTTCTATGTTGATTCAATAATTTTATCCTAGACATCCATATTATTATATTCAATGGAGGATTATATGATTTCAATATTTCTGACTATATAGATAGAGACATTTTAATCAAAAATTGGTTCCTTAGGGAATGGTAAGAAAGTTCTTGCTGACTCTTTTGTTTCCTGCATTGGACTAAACCAGGTGACACATGGGTCCATAATTATATATCCCCTTAATACATAAACAAGTCTCATTAGACAAAATAGGTTTGGTTTTTGTGTATATTTCTTCCCATAATATGATATTGTCCTTGAACGAGTCCTTTATGGATGGTTTTTGATTTCTCGTATTATACATTCCTTCATTAGGAGATCAATGATTGTTCGAATACATGTTTTCAATTATTCTAACAGATATAAAATTCCGTAATTTTTAGTTGATTATGGATTCATTTTGATTATTTATTCCTTTAACATCACTAATTCCATGTTTATTTTATGATATTTTCTAATTTATACTACTCTTTAATGAGCATCAAATCTCACCCTTATTTGATAGCCTTTCCCCAAGATATCTAGAGGTGGACTCTCTATACCTTTTAGGGATATGATGGAAGTGCAAGTCATGTTATCCTAATATTATTATTATGTATATAATTTTTTTAAATGTGTTTTATATATGTATCCAGTGTTTCAAAAATACAAAACCATTGGATCCTTTGAGAAATATTTTACTTTATATGAATAAAGTTGCATAACTACCAGATATGGGTTTCTATATTTTGGGATGTTATAGTTAGTGTCAAAATAATATTAGTAGTATCCGTTGGGATTATATTTAGAGAAAGCAAGTGATATTTCAAAAGTACTTAGAAAAATCACCAATATTTTCGGGGGACCACTCTAGAAAATTGAATATGAAATCTATTTTACAATTCAATATTATGAGATAACTATTTGTATTCCATTGTAGAAATGTAATGAATATCTAGATTAATGGGAACCATATAAACACCCATAGTGAATGTTTGCATATTCTAACAAGACAATTCAATGAATATGGAGTTGAGGGACAACAAATCATAACCACATTACGGCATTTGACCCGAGATATAAAAAAATATGCTTTATCTTTTAGAGTTTCTTCCTAATCCAAAAAAAGTTATAATTATATTGGGCCACCTCATGTGATAAAATCCTCTAAAATTTAGTGGAACTACTAATTCATATATAGATTAACAATGGATCAAGTCCCTAAAGAATATATTTTTATCTTTTTTGATGTAGTGAAAATAAAGGTATATCATCTAAATGGAGATGCAGATGAATTGTGGTATCTTATTGAAAAAAAAATAGTGGAATATTCTGCAACGAACAAGGAGTAAGGAACTTCTAAAGAGGTATTGTATATAAATACTTTCTTTTTAAAAAAAAAATTAATTTTAAAGGCCACTCCTAAATCTTATATAAAATCATGTGGAAAATATTGATGATTATGAGGATAACATAACAAGGTTATCTATAAATGTTTTGGACTATGTAAGTATAATATAAATAAAGATTAACTGTTTCATTGATGATATTAAGTCAATACTTCTAAGGGAATTAGTCACATGTAGATTTACATCATATGAGTATATAGTCATATGTGTCGGTAAGGTAGAGAAAGATTTCCCCAAGTCTTATGTATTTGAATGAAATATGAAGAATAAGAAGTCTGTCGAGAACCATGAAAGAAAAGTATGTTTGAGGGGAATATAAAACACTATCTATAAAGGGGAAGATATCATAATAATAGGGGATGTACCAATGGTATGAAAATTCATTTATTTTTGTCTATGATAATTACTTTGTCATCTAATTTAGGATGAAATTGATATCTCTATTGAATGCATACCTAATGTATGACTATAATCTAAAACTCAATATAGGATGGAAGAAATACAGTTGGGGGTGTTTTTAAAATAGATTTAATAGTTTTTTTGGATAATTTAATAATATTCCCAAGAGCTTCACTCTGGGGAGCAACAATTTTATTAGGGAAAAACAATGATGGTTCTATGAGACTATTAATTGATTATAAGGAGTTTCATGACCTCAAAATAAAGAATAAGTATCATTTACCCAACATTTACATATTATTTTATCATATTCAAGAATCCTAGTACTTTTAAAATATTGATTTTTTACTTCAGTAATCATCTTCTATGGGTGAATAATGAAAATATTCCAAATATTTCATCTTTAACAAGGTATGAACATTATGAGTTTACGACAATGTCTTTTATATTCACTAATGCACTTTATGCATTTATAGATATGATTAATGGAGTATTCAATGCTTCTATCATCATATTTTTGCAGTAATTCATTAAGTACGTGTTGATATAGTCTAAAAAATTAATGAATGTGAGAGTTATCTGAATATAATTCTAGTGACCCGCATAAAATAAGAATTATATTGGAAGTATAGTGATTGTATATTTTATCTCAAAGTAGTTTCTTTTATTATCAATATTGTATCGAAGGTTGTAATATATAATAAACCTTTTATTTCTCTATTTTAAATCTATATTGTCAATTTTTTATATGTTTTTATGTGCAATATTAATTGATTTAATATGATATGTTTACCAAATATTGATGTTTTATTATTTTTATGGAGGACCGGAATTTGGAGCAGCAAGAAGGAAAACATGGTAATTGAGACAAGAAAGTAAAATCATGACATATATACCAATACATCTATTTAAATAATTTTTTCCATTATTTTAGATGATAATGGGAGGTTTCGAAGTTGTGAAACTGATGAACCGATGCTAAATAATGATATTAGATCTGAAAACACACTTTAAATATTGTGTAATCATTCCATGACATAATATTTTATAATGATTTATCCATTTAAAATATATGAAGAATAATTATTTTTCAACCTCAGAAATTACATATTGTGTAAAAATTACACGATGTTAAAACCTCATATACACTCAAGAATATAGATTTTTGTGTGTCTTTATGACAATGAGTTCATTTTTACCACTCTGAATAGCCATTAAACATATACTTTGACCAAGGGGAAACAATTTATGACCTCTTGGATTATAAAATTTGTTTTTGGAAATGATATTGGACATTTAATTCTAGTCACGAGGCTTGACCATCAAGATTCTTATGTGGAGTTCTAACCTGGATTTCTTTGTATGCAGGTTTTTTTCTTTAATTTTTTCATTTCCCTTATTTCATGTAACATTGTATTTTTAATAGTTTAATTCTATTTGTTTTTACTTTCATTATTTACAATTATTTATGTTCTATTCTATTTCCTATGAAATAAAGTTTATTAATTTTTTGATTTTGAATCATTTATTTTTTTCGTTAATTCCGTATATTTCCCCACTTTCAATAAACATTGTCATGTGTGGATAATCCGCTAAGGGTTATGGGTAAATATTTTGGGGGTATATTTTAATGTAATAAATCTATAAATCATACATTTTCACCCTATGGCTTGTCACCCGGGTTAAAATAATTGTTAATATCATTTGATTCATTATATCATGACCATTAGAGGTGTAATCAAATGAACACAAACTTGTTAGAGTTGATCAGGCTTGGACCAACAGATTGTGGTTATTTTATCCAATAATACATGCTTCCTAATATTAGGTTGTAAATTACACTAGACAAAATATTAGTATCCAACATTGGTCAATCTAATTAGTAAGACTAATATCAATTGGTTCCCTTTTCACCACTTCATAGATTATTCCTAAGGTCAATCCCAAGACACATTTTGTATTATGATTTTCATTTACAACAAAACTGACCATAAACTGTCTCTATTATAACTTTTCCATCATTCTTCTAATAGTTTAATTTTTTAATATCGATCAATAGTTTAATTATATCAATTTGAATTTGGTATGACTTGACCTTGTTCGAAAGTCTACTATTGTGTTCTCCTCTCTTCCTAGGATCGACCTTGTACTTCCACTTTAGTATGCCTTTGTAGTTTGTGTTTTTTTGGAAAATAAAAATTATGAATTTAATACCACTATAGTATTTTAGGACATAAAAAAGTTTTGTAAACCTCCAAAGGTAAATTTAGGAAAATAATGACCTAAGATGTTAAACATAACGAATATAAGAGTTTTCTCGGGCATAATGGGTTACTATTGGTGGTTTCTTCAATATTTTACCTAGTTGGATGAAATATTAACCATGTTATCATGTAAATGGGATAAATTCACATGGTTTATTAAATGTGAGGAATTTTTTTAATAGATAAAGATTAGAATGATTAAAGTAATGGAATTAATCCTATAATTAGGTTAGGAAAAATTTTCTATGTATATTAATGCATCAATGGAATCTCAAAGTTGTGTCCTTTTATAGAATGATTGGGTGGTATATTATGCATCATTTAAATTAAAATTACTTCGAAAAGAGTATCAATGCCATGGCATGTAGTAGGAATTCATAATATATTCATTGAAAATATTGATAAATGAACTATATGGTGAAACATGTAATATTTATATGGACCAAAAAAGTTTGATGTTCATCTTAATTTAGAAGGATCTTAGAATGAGGAAAAATGATGGTTGTAACTATAGAAGGACTATGATTCCATGATACACTACCACCCTTGGAAGGAAAATAATGTGAATGATGCATGGTGGAGGACGGACCATGTAGTTATGACCAAGATTAGGATGAACAAGGATCCTAGATACACTGATATATTGGAAATGGATATACTGATTTCTAGACAAGGGGAACCATCATTCCTTTTAAAAAAATATAAAATCTCCTTTTTAGAAAAGATAAAGAAGTCCCAATTAGATAATGATAATTTATAGGGGATTATTAATGATGGAACTAATGGGAAGTTGATATAGTTTATTTACATAGATGGAGTGTTGAATTTTGAATTTTGAAAACATGATATTTGTTCTATCTGTTCTAGAGTTGAAAAGAAAACTATTAGATGAAGAATATAGTTCAGATTTCTCTACACACCCTAGTAGAATAATGATGTATAGTGATTTAAGAGAATAATTCTTGTTGTATGGTATGAAGTATTAATTAATGAACTTTTTGTCGAGATGCTTAGTATCAAAATAGGTAATGGTTGAAAGAAAACATCTTAAGGAAGACATGCGGTCTATAATTACACCTATATGAATGTTGGAAAATTATACAATGGTGTTTTTCAAGGGACTCCAAAAGACTCTTTAGATGAATAATGTTATATTGGATATCATTTCTTATCTTAAAAAATCATCTAATTTTATAGTGATAATATAAGATTTTCCAATAGATATTCTTTCCTTACAGTATAAAAATTAAATCATAAGTCCTTGTGGAGCACCTATATTGATTATATTTGATAATGAAACTATATTCACAATGACAATAAAAAAGTCTATTCAAAGGGACCTCAATGTAGATTTGCATTTATTCACAGACTATCATCCCTAGACTAATGTGAACAATTAAAAGACTATCTGGACTTTGGATGAAATGCTGAGATCTTTCTCTCAAGACATCCATGGTATGTATGATCAGAATATACCTTTGGTGTAATTTTTATACAATAATATCCATTTTATTATCTATATGGAACCATATGAAACATTATATGGGATGATTTTTCATACTCTAACCTAATGGGAAGATGTTTGAGAAAGAAAAATGGATGGCCCAAAGACTATGGTGGTGACAATACTGACGCACAGTCTTTTCAGGATCATTTTATAGAAGCCTAGCATACAACTGATCAATGCTGAAAATCAAAGGAATGAATTGGAATCTCAAGTAGGGGTTCATGTTCACTTAACGGTTTCACCATGGAATGGAGACATAAGATTTTGTAAAAGTGGGATGTTAAACCCAAGATATATTGGGCCATTTGAAATATAAGAAATAATTAGAGCTATATTTTATTGATTGGTTATCCTGTCCAACATTTCTAAAGTACAAAATGTCTTCTATATTTCATTACTGAGATGATACATGTTGGATAAAATTCATGTTCTCACGTGTGAGGGAATATATTTATAGCCTAATAAGTCTTATAATGACGAACCTTTCCAAATTCTGCAAACCAAAGAAGAAGTGTTGCAAAATTGGATGAATTATTTGGTGAAATCCTTTGGATAAATAACAAATTAGAAGAGGAAACATGGAAGCCTGAATAATATGTAATGAAATAATATACAAATTTTTTCAACTGTTTATATATACCAAAATTTAAAGGAATAAATCATTTAGGGGAGATGATAAAATACCTTTCACCATACTCAAGTAGGTAAACACCATATCCTGAATTATCACACAATAAACACTATAATGATCCGTTAGTCATAATAACACTTAAATGTATAATTTTTTATTTTTAGACATTTATTTTAAAAAAAGAAACATCATTTTTTAATTATTCATAAATATATTACCTTAAGATTATTTATGGGATTTTTCAAAAAAATGGGTCTTATACGTGCAAATGTTAAAATTTATTTTCTTTTCATATTTTTTTTATTATATAAAAAGGGATTTATATTTTAAATTATTATGTATAAGTTATATAACTATTCCAATCAAATTTTTATTCATTAAAAACAAATTTAATAAGGTAAATATTAATTACCACTGAAAAAGTAAAATGGTTTTTTCAAAGAATTAATTTCATAAGAATTATATATTTTCTTATAAATAAATTATATTAATATAATTTAAAATATGTCTATAATATGATGATTAAATACTTATAATATATATTTTTACTCATTTATTTAATTATCAATAATAAATAACAACAATAGAACGCATGACATATATAAAGACATTTTTTTTAAAAAAATTATTCCTATATCTTATATTTTAGCATAAATGTTTATTTTCTCCAATTAATAAATTTAATTATTTAAAATGGTCCCAAAATTTATATTCATAACATTGAAATTTTTTGATATTGGAATCATATTTTTTAGTGATAAAATAATTATTATGGTTAATTTTTAATAATATTATTATTCATAAAATGGGAAAATGAGGTATCTCGATTATTTAATAATTAAAAGGTCACATAATCATTTTAGAAATAATTTTTAGATATTAAATTCATAACCCATTTCTACCATACCATTTCTATTGTTAATTCCTCTAACTCAATAAAATCAGCTAACACCCATGTGATTTCATTCCTACACCTTACCAAAATTTTGTTTCCATGAAAAAACCTCTCTTTTTAACATATAAATGGGGCATATCACCACCCATTATATACCACTAAAACAATAATGTATCCTCATTAAATTATAAACTAATTCCATCCCATATAATCCTATTTTACTCTCATATGATTATATTCATAATACATTATCCAAAGACATTCATTTCAAATGAATCCTTAAAGAGAATCCCGGTTTTTTCAATATATGTAAAAATAATTAGATAACTTATTTTCCTTTAATATTTACATTTAAATTATATTATACCTAATATTATAATATCTATTAAATATTTAAATTTATAATGATTCTTTTCACTATTTAAAATAAGATTAACCGTGTTTCTCCATTCCCTTAAGAAAAATGAAACATCTATTCGAGTATTGTTTAGACTACATCCTCCAGGAAAAAATGCATTTTGTTTTATTTCACCATCTTAGAAAACTGAATATATATATGGGGGTTAAAGAATAAATATTATTTTAATGATATAATTATTGTTATTTCATGAAAAAATTTCAAACATATTAATAATGTCATTAATAAATGGTCGTCATTAATTTAATCATTTAATATTAGCTTACTAAGTGGATAATATTTTATTTAAATTCTGTAATGTTTTTATACCCATATATTATTAATATAATTCAATAAAATAATGATATATAACACTAATAGATACTAAAAAGGATCATTATTCTTTTATTATAATTATATTACCACAAAACCAACTCATAATCATTCATTAAATCAAGGAATGTTCATGTTTGGGTTGGTTTAACCACGTACTTGAACAATACTATGGATTTATATTATGACTGTATATGGGAACATAATTAATAAAATAATATAATATAAATGTTTAAAAAGTGATTTGATTTTGATTTAAGATACTTTATATCAATATTTACTCCATTAAATATGAAAACACCTTTTGATGGCCATGAATTGCTGAAACGTGTTTGTTATTAATTTCACCTTCTACAATAAAGAATAAAACAATCATGAAAAACTTTTGAAACATAATTAATTATTGTAAAATATACCTAATAATAATATTAATTACATAATAATAATTAACTTTGGAAGCATAATTAATACGAACACCCATATTATGAAACAAGAATGGACGATCAAAACTAAAAACAACCAATGTGAGAAATATGTAGAGTTCGTATAAAGAATAAATAGTTGAGAATATTATAAATTATAAATGATATTGTAAATGTTTTCAATTAAGTGATAAATATAGCTATGTTTAATTTTTAGGATTCAAAATACATTTTTGGAATTTAGGAATTGAGCTTAGGGCTCTCCATCATAAATTCCTATCATTGAGACATGTTTTATATTATGCCCCCAATTTCTATTATGTGATGTATAGAATAACTATATGAGATTTTATATCATGATACTACTTTATTAATGTTAGTTTAAGATAAATTTCAATCCAAATATTTCAATAGGTTTTGATGATCTTTTTCTGATTCCATAGGTGGGATTTTTTATCATAATTTTCATTCTTTGGGACTCATGTTATATTCGCCGCCTATTTCCCTTTGTGTGGGAGATATATTTACATGGAAGATCTTTTCTACATTAATCATGAAATATAATTTAATTAAAAGTCTATATTTTTATCCCTATAATATTTTTATGATTCACATTTTCTTATACCCTAACAAAACTCAATCTTTTACAGGATGAAAACCCCATATTAGGTTTTGTTAGAGTAAAATTATATTTTTTTCCTGAAAAATAAATATCTATTAAGATGTTGGGAAGTAAATAAAGATATGAAATAGATTTATCTAGGGATAATCTCCGCAAAAAATGTTGTTTGACTATTAAATAAATAATAAAACTGATTCATGATGAATGGGCCTATGATTTTACACATTCCAAAACAAACCTGGGGTATTATTGGGAATATTCACTTGCTCTCTGTGAACCATGATGAATGATATTTTATTTCATTAGCTTATTTTCCAACCAATGAAATCAATTAAATGTAATTACTATTTTATATGGATAACTCAAGACTTTTTATGTACCCTCTATATTATATTTATTTGACAATGTTACTTAATATTACTTTGGTGATACCCTACTTAATCTAATTAGATTAAGGGATATTCTCCTGAATATCCAAATTAATATATTGAATGGGAAATTATATGTTTTTCATATTTCTAATTATACATATATCCAACATTTATTCATCAATATATTCCTCCTGGAATTGTATGAAAGGACTTGATGACTCTTATGGTAAATACATTGGACATATTCAAGTGATGGGTGAGGGCCAAAATTTTTTATCCCCTTGATCCATCGACGAGTCTTAGGAGATAAAATATGGTTAGTTTTTTATTAATATTATCATTATAGGTTATTGTCACAGAACAATGCCTTGATAGACTTTTTTAATGTTTAGGATTATGCATTCCAGCAGCATGAGATCAAGGATTATTATTATCCATGTTTTCATTTATTTTATTTGATATAAAATTATCGTTATTTCTATTGATTATGTATTCTTATTGTCCATTAATTTATTACATTTCACTTACACCATTTTTATTTTATATAAAAATTCAATCTCATTATACTCCTTACTGATCATCTTCGATCACCTGAATTAGTTTTCCTTTCCCTAGGAAACATAGATGAGGGATACTTGTAATTTTTAGGGATATGATAGAAGTATTAATCATGTACCTTCAATATCTTCATGATTTTGCTAATGTTTTTAAAAAAATTATGGATTTATCTAAAATTAAAAGGTAATTAAACTATTTGATCCTTTAAGAACTCTTATATTTATTACCAACAATGTAATTTTACAACCATCCCTTGGTTTTTGAAGTCTGAGACGTCATTGGATGAAATTATAAAAAGTATTCTTAAATTATCTACTCTGGATGTCAAAGTAGGAATCTATTTCAATATGTAGAACCTATAGTGTTATAAGAGTCAGTGGTTCATATATCTATTGTGTTAAGAAATTGGAATAAGTTACTTGATAAATCATAATATAAAAGTTTGTGAGGAATATTTACAAGTGGAATCATGTCCAAAAACAATCAAAAAAATATAATAAAAAATTTATTTTAAATACTAAATGTTGAATCTATCTATCCATGCTGGAATGAAAAAGTACCGGTCGTACAAAGTCTATTTTGAAGTAAAAAAAGTGTCAAAATAATATTGGTGTTTTCAAAAGGTATAAAGCTATTTTTTTGAATTTTATTAATGGTATCCAAACATACCTAGTGGTGGAAACCTCTAGAGATGATTATTGAAAACATATTAATGAAGTTGTTTCAATAATGATGTCACATATATTATATTTATTTCAAACAAATAATTTAGTAACATTTGATTTATTTACAAGATACAACATTTGTTTTTGAGAAGTTATTTATTATGAAAAACATGATTATGAAAGTATGACGAATGTTCAGGGGATGATTATCCACATATAATAATGTAGAATACCTATGAAATACCTAAGATAGTAACAATAAAAGATTATTAAAATCTTATCGTAAATATGTAGTATCAATTTATTCAACACTGTGTATATATCATATTTTTAAACATTATTTTTTATACACTAACTTTTTTGTCTGATTTTGATTGAGACTGTAGTAGCTTTTGTAGATGGATTTAGAAAAAAACAAGTTATATGATTTTATGGAAATAGTTGACTGATAAAAATCATTTGTCTTATTAACAAATTCTTTAGTTTCTTACACCATGTTCAAAATCAGTGGACTTATGGAATTTTTTAATGATTCACTGCCAAATTATATGACATTCTCTAATGTTTGTAGAGAAGTATCCATATTTATGTAATTAAATGTTGTGAGGTTTAATGGATAAAATTAGTTAAAAAACATTATTCATATTTTACAAGTAGTGTTACATGATGAATATTTGTCTTGTATATCTTGTGCGAAATATATTTTGAAAAATTAGGGGTGTTGAGGGTGTCTAAACCCCAGAGTATTTCCAAATGAAATAGAATATTTCCATAAAATATAATTTCACGATCATAAATTTTGAGACAAGATGGGAATAAGGTGGAGAATGTATCCCTTATGAGGTTTGGTGAAATAAGAGAAGAAAAATGAATGAAATATATAAATATTATGAAAAAAATATCTTGTTAGAATAAGGAAAATTCATTGTTATAAGAACGCATTTAATTACTATTTTTAAAAGATAATTCTATAATTATGGATTAAATTTTAAATTTTTATATCCAAAGGGTGATTGAGTTGAATTCACCATAAATTAGGGTTAATAAGGATTTATGGTTATATTATAATAGTATATCAAAAAAATCCAAAGGTGTAGAATATTACTACAAGTGGGTTTCACATTTTACTTTTTTTTCAAAAATATGATGTTAAAGATGAAAATAACAAATAAAGAAAAAATATATAAAATTTAGATGTATTTAATGAAAAAAATGAATTTTTCGAGAAGTTTTTTAAGGACTTACTTAGGATTGGGTTTGTTGACAATTACTGATAGTGATGAAATTTCTCTCCAGTTGTGAGAGTATTTTTTGGAATGAAAGAAATTATTTAAGGTTTATTATTATTGGTGATGAAATATTTATGATTTTTATTAAGGAAATTAATTTTCTATATGGTTCATGACACAATTGTGAGTTTGTGTAATTGAAAAAAGTAACCATACATAATGATGTTGATGTGATTTTTCTTGATATTGCAATTTTTGGAACTAGTGTATCAAGGTGATTAAAGGATGTGTATATTAGCATATTTTTAGAAGGATTGAAACTTATTTGGAATTCATATGATGGATCTTGAAATACAAAAATATAATTTTGTATGTTATGGTAAAAGGTATGATTATGCAGTGATAATAGGTGGCATATTATGAAGGAAGTTTCCATGAGGCTCATTTGGACTCTTACAGAGTTAATTTATGTCGTGACACAAAGATCATGATATGAAGGATGTTAGTATAAGGTTTCATAACAAAAGATCATAAGTTTTTTATACAATGAAAAGTTTTAAGTTTGAATTTAAATTTCATGATTAAAACATTACACCATGAAGGATTCATGGGTAATTTTCAATGGATTTTTTAGAAGTTATATTGGAATATTCCAATCATTTCGATGGTTTTTTTGTGAAACCACTCTCTATAAATTTTAAATTTGATCAAATGGAAATTCTTTATTATTACTAGACATGGAAACACTCTAGGTTTGGGATTTTTTGAGTCTATTATTACATTGCGATAGGAACAAGGTATATAATGGGAATACTTATTATATGTGATGACCTATATAGAAGCATAGGAATATTAAAGGAGAAACTAATCAATAATGTCATGAATAGCTATGTAAAACTCTAATATATAATAACTAAAATATTCAATTATACTTGATTATTTGGAAAAGTCATGGTTGTTTGTGGGTTTTTGGGACATCTCTTTATATTCCATTCAGATTTAAATGGTATGTATTTATTTAATAATATTCAAAAGTATAGATTTAAATTATATAATGATAGATTATGGCTCAAATTTGAATTTCCAATTTTGCATTCAATTTCTTCCAATATAAAGACTAATTTTTTTGCAAATTTTTTTAAGTAGAGAGAGATCAGAGAATATTAAATGAGGGAACTTTTTTCTAATGAGTGCAGAAGTGGGAAGATGATAACATAGATCCTATAAATTGATAGAATTGTTATAGGATTCAATTTATTTTTATTAAATTATTTTATCGAAAATCGGATTTAGAAAAATTAAGAGTTGTTTTGTATATCTTGAAGATCATGTTTGTGATATTTCATGGAAATATCTACTTTATTAATGCAAAGAGGATATAAAATATTGAAATATAACTAAATTTATATAATAAGTGTATATAAAAATTTTATAGAGTAAATAAACTAATATAAGACATTTCATTTACTCTTAATTAGTGATTTGATCACTGACATGGTATATGTGAGTATAATTTGTTATTAGTTGAATCATTATGATCTGGAATATATTATGAAAATTTCATTTATTAAACATAGAATGTTCATCATGTCATTAAAATTAAAAGAGACCTGCAAGTTTATAACCATTTATATTCTATAGTAGTGACTAAATGTGGATAAATAGAGTGGCTCCTGTGAGGTTATGAGCATATCCTTAAATGATAAAATATACTAACACCCTAATTAAACCCCACCAACCCCCAACCCCTCTGTTTACTGAGTTACATTACTTTGAGTAATATATATGGGATGGAAATACTTTATGTTTAGTGGTCCCTTAATATTGTTTTTAGCTTTTGTTCTTATTTTATTTTATAACAATAATAGAGTAAACTATTATGTAATGAATATTTTCAATATTTTTTTATATGATTTGAAAATAATTATGATAAATTTTGATTAAATATGTTGAATTATTCTTTTATATATAGGTTTAAGAAGACCCCTTATGTGATGATTACTTTGTTCATATTCAAGGAAATGAAATAAAATATTTTGTAGATATATATTCATTATCTATAACATCATGGAAGGTTATTTTAGTTGATTAGTAAAGGATAAACATTTTTTAATGAGGATATAATTTTAATTGAAGCATGTTTGTAATTTCCATACACAAGTATGATATTTAGAAGTGTCCCTAGACTATGTTTGTGTTATTCTTGATGAGCATACTTGTGGATAAAAATTAGCGTATTTTTTAATTTATCCCAACATATATGTCTTTTCAATGAATATATATTTCATCTTCTTAGATTATGTGTGAACTAAAGTATTGTAGGTGTCATCTAGCCTCTATATACATGGGATTCAAGACATGGAGAAAATTGAGAGTTCCTTTATACAAAGGTGTGATTGAAAGCTATTATATGTGATGATGGAAAAACTTATGTCAATTCAAGAACTATTCTAAAGTGATAAAAAGAATCATAATTTTTATAGAATAAAAGATATAATCCTAATGTTAATTAATTATTGGATATTTAGGGATAATAACTTTCTCGGTGTTCGGAAGAGAAAACATTCTAAACATTTGTGACTCAATAATTATAAAGGAGAATCAGTCATTGAATGAATGATTAATTAGAAAAAAATAACATCATTGAATATTTATTTAATTATTAGTGAACTAAAAGATAAGTTCATGGTGGATCTTCATGAATAGTTGGTTATTTATTAAGCTCTATAGTGGATTAATTTTATAGAATAAATATGAAATTCATTGACACAGTGATGAAGATTTCATCTAATGATCTTGAAAATAAAAAACACCCATGATTCATTTCACATATAATATTAATGAAGAAGTGAGTTTTCTTGATTAAATATAATTTTTATTCATTTAAAACAATAATATAGATGTACTATATTTTATGTTTGATCAGTTATTTAGAGCTTATATATCACCAAATTAGTCATGAATATTAATGAGTTGTAAAAGTCTGAGATATATTCTATAAAAAAGAATACTAGTTGGGATTGATGTTGAATCTAAGGTAAGTTGGGTTTTGGTGAAATCAAAAACTATATTTTTATATTTACTAGGAATTTTTTAATACATAAATAAATATTCTTTTTATTGAGTTTTGAATATGATTTATATGGTTCAATATATTCTTAGTGTTCTTGTAGTTTTAAATTTTATACCTTGGGTACACAGATAGTGGATGTAAATTTTTTTACTTAGTTTTGATTCATTAAAATATGATTCATTTAGAATAGTTAATTAAGTGGGACACAACAAATCATGTGAATCCAAAAATGTTAATTCCATTATAGTAATTCTAGCTAGATACTAAAAAAAATTTGATTTTTCTTCTTTGTTGTACTAATATCGGTGATAGTTAATATTCTCAAAAATGTGATCTATGTATATTATTTAGTATTTGAAAATTGTTTATTGAGTGGGAAAATAAAATATGTAGTATTATATGCCCATTGGAATGTATATTGAGAGTAAGGAACAAAAATGGTGTGATAATGATGTGAAAGTTGAAGCTCTCTTTAAGAATGTGTAAGAGACTAAATCTAGGGGTTCATTGAAGGGGAAGAATCCCTACACAACTGAGTACTCTGGATATTCAGTATGTTCTGAGACCATAAGTTCAAGAGATATTTCTTATACTAGTGGGACTGATAAAAATATTCCACTTTTGAAGTTATTGAATATAGGTATGGGAGTGGATTAGTGGTCTGGTTATTTCATGGAGAAAGATTATCTTCAGGACATTAAAATGCAACCCAATGATGGAAGATTCATTTTAACTCATGGATTTGAAAATTTGTAGAGGGAAATATGAATAATCACTCTCTTATAGTACTTATAATAAGGAACTCTGGTGGCACTCTGGAGTTTAAACACTATGGGGATCAGTTTTGATGTGTAAAGCACCACCCATTTTAGTCAAAACAAATTATAGGATATAATATTTAGTTTGGATTAACTAACCCAACACAAAAATGAGTGGTTATTTTTTTTTAAAAAAAAACTTAATAATTAACATGTGTTTTTCTAAATTATTTTCAACTACATATGAGTTGAGGGTGTGTTTCACAAATTGAGTGGATCAAGAAACTAACAGAACTCATAGGTTTTGTTTCAAAAGGTGAACTTGAACAAAGAGATCAATGATCCCCCCTATGGATCACATCAATATAGGGGAACGTCATTATATATAATATCATGGTTTCCTCCAAAAAAATATAATAATCAACAAAGTACGAAGAATCATTTTCTTGGGAATAGCATGTAGTTCCTACCTTCTATAGAATGAAACTCCATAACTACAAGAATATGATATTGGCTTAAATATTATCACTTCATATGTTGGTAACTTATAATTCATAGTTGGATTTAAACCTATTCCTAGGTTATGTAATTTTTATCTTATTAATAAGATAAACTAATAAGATGATCAAATATAAAAAATTTCTATCATGTTGTATCTTTACTAAAAAATGAAAACATTATTCATGGGACTTCAAACAAGAAAGTAAATCCGATATAAGCTTGGAAGCATTATTGAAGTAAACATCAAATTAAAAGTAGCTTAACTGAAAGTACAGAGGAGAAATTTTTTAATATATTAAAATTACTTTTTTGGAAACGATTGATTATAATTTTACCACGGTTAATGAGAAACTGATAATTACTCATGGGTTTTTTTTGAAACTTGCTGAGTCTTTCATTATAAAAAAGCTGAAGAGAAAATTACCTTTAAAACCCAAGTATTTAGATTTGTTATAAAGTGAGGATCTTCCCCAATATTAACATCATAAGATTATCATAATAAATAATGTTATTTAAAGTCATCTTTTTGAAATATAAAATAAAAATATCTAATGGATTTTAAATCTGTGAAAATGGGAAATCCAATGATAATGATTTTTTATAATCAATAGATGTCAAAAAAACTGGAATGTGGTGATCATTTCAAGAGTTTTATTCATCAATTATCAAAGAAGTTCAAAACACTCATACTGAATAAATAGAAAACAACCACAAAGTTGCTACAACTATGATGGATTTGGAAATTTTTCCAATGAATATTTAAATAATAAGGAAATAAAATCCAAAAAATGGGCGGATAATGGGAAACATATAATTAATAGAAATAAAATAATCACTAATAACTGAACACATGAAAATAAGAGTAATATGATGAGTGGTAATGAGCAAGAAAAATCATCATCAAGAATCCAATTAGATGACGATAGCAATATTTTTATGTCAAATATGGTTTTATTCATCAACCAGTTATAGTGATTGTGTAAAATAAATAACTAGAGTATATGTTAAATTAAAAAATGGAATCCAGTCTTGAGGAAAATTATCAACCAAATAAAGGGAAGAGAAAACCAATGAATTAAATAATATGCTTTCTTTATCGAAATAATAGTATGAAAAGAAGGAATCTATATTAATAATGAGATCAAGATGTGTATATTGATGTTTTTTTAGTAAGAAAAATATGTTCAAAGATATGCTAGAAAAAGCTAGTATTAAATGATGAAGAGTTATCTTTGACATAATAAATATATCTTGAATCTCTAAGTGAGTATTTAAATTTTTTTCGAATATTTAAGAATGTCAGTTGAAATAAAATGAAAATATTCTATATATTTTGAGATTAAATATCTAATTAAAGAAGTGAAAACTCTAACAATAGAGGTTCAAAGTGAATATATTTTACCTAATAATTCAAGCTATGAAAATAGGCCTCATAATTTTTGGCCCAACATAATAATTGGGATAAACATTAATACACCGAATACAGATAAAAAAATTATAACAAAATTGCTTCCTCCAAGGAAAAAGGAAGCATGGATTGTGAGTGGATATCAAAGATGAAAATATTGAGAGACTCATTCATGATCATTATAGTATTTTTTTTAATTTTCTTCATTATTATAAAAATGAAAAAAAATTCAAATTGAAAAGAAAAATGAGGGAAAAATAGGGGAAACCAAAATAATGCTTACCAAGTGCGTCCCCTCTCACATGGTTAATCCCCTCATATAGAAGGTCATTCAAGCTGGTAAAGTAAGAAATATTTTTTCATTGATCCTACATTGATGCTACAAGATCTACTACATTATTACCCTCTCTCCATGTATGAATGATGCACATAAGACTATTGATTAAACCCATACACCTTCTAATGATGTATGCAATTGACCAAGGGATAATACATGAACATGTAGGAACTTGAATAGTATTGTGGAATCCATTTCAATTTAAGAAATGATGATGTTATATTTTCTTCATAATAGAAGACTTGAATCAAAAGTTCTATCATCTACCTATAGAGAGTCTCCACAACAAAAGAATTCATTAAATGCTATATTAATAGCACCCTGATGGTCCCTAACCACCCCGACTCCCCTTAGAGAAATCATTAAGTGAGAACCATATGTGTTAAATTAAAGATCTGTGCTTTGAGGATACCATCTTACCAATTTTCCTCAGTTGATAAGAACACTCTATTGTGCGAGAGAGATACATGCTACATGCAGTGTGAGGAAAGGATCATCCACCCAATTTTTAATGAGACGAACCAAATCAATTAGGAGGTTTTGGGTTCTAATAACAATAATCCTCCTAGTGCATTAAATTATTTCAAATCATTATTTGTTTTGTGCCTTACAGATGCACCAACAACTAGGTGAAAGAACCACTACTCTATATTTCTTCTCTGGACCTACATCCCCAGCCCTATTGAACCATCGATTGAGGAAATCAAACCCCAGCATCTCTCGAGATTAAATTCCAATGAAGTCCCCAAATTTTTTCCACAACTCACGAACCTAGCCTTCTTCAAAGAATAGGTGCACCATGATTTCCTCCTAGTGATCTTCAATGCATTAATACCTATATACCATATTAAAACCTGAGCATTTAATAAGCTTTTTCAAAGGCCACACTATTTTTATGATTTTCAATACGAGGAATTTTTGATTTGTGGGAACCTCCTTACACCACACCATCTTATCCCAATTGTTCATATGATGAGGTGAAGAAATAATTCTGTTTAAATACATCACAAAGAAGTTTCTCAATGCGGACCCATTGAAAATTAATTTATTTGGATCTCTATTTAGTTCAATAAGGTCAAAAATGGCACATTTTTCGTCATTTAGAATAACATAGGTGAAACCTGAATGTTTTCATGCTTGGTTAAAGGAGATATCTGAAAGTTGATAGCCATGAAATTTGAGATAAGATCACATCCAATTATGACTACTGAATCAGATATCTCTCATGCCCATGATCCAACATGAATTGATCTGAAGATTTTGGAGATAAGGTTGGATGACAGGGGAGCCACAATGAGAAATTAAAAGAATACTTTTAACGAAATAAATTTAGAACAAAAAATATCACACCTCTACCTATTTAAAAATTATTTGAGTTTTTGATTTAAATATTTGGAAACTTTTATTAGTATGGAATATGATATGGGAAATGAAAACCCAGTTTTCTTAGAGATATTAGCTATTATACAAAAATAAATAAATAATAGTAAATGATTAAAGAGACTGATAATTCTATGAATGAATGCTTAACTATTTTTTAGATCAACTAAATATGACTAAACAAATGGAGAAATATCAAATTGATGATGTAGATAATGTAAACCATTTTTAAAGGAAGATTATAGTTTCTGATAATTCATTTACAAGTGGTGACTTGACAATCCAAGAAAATTTATATGAGAGATGTGGACAGTTATGGAATGGAATGAAAAAGTACCTGAAAATATTATGATCTCATGATTTTGTTTAAATGTTTATACAATAATAAAAAAGGAGGATTCCTAGGAAATTAGGTTGGATAAAACAACTCTATGCAGGTAAACTAATCCAGGGAAGAAAGATAAAAAATATATTGATACTCACAATAGAAAAGGAATTTTAAGAACACTTCTCGGGATGATTTTGGAAGACAAGAGTATCCTATGTTAATAGGATACACATGGACCTAGTGTTACATTAGAAGAGAAAAAATTACCCCCTTATTTCCTAAATAAATTTACCTTCGTGCATAATTTAAAGGAATTAAGGGAGAAAATTAAAGGTACAACTATTTGATAGTAAATAAGGTTGTATTCATGGGGATATAATTACAATAAAGTAATGAATTTGAGTTCACCCCATATGATGGATCAAAGATGATCTAGGTATGTCAAAATATCATAGGTTATATAATTATTTAATTTCTAGGAAACCCAAGGAAAATAAATATTAACAAATTTCAATCACAGTTACAATTAATGTTTTTTACCTAATTTTTTTATGAAGATGGTGTTTCTATTGCTATAGTAATGAGATAAATGGGTATTTGTAAGATTTAATTAAGAGCATGAAAACATTTTCTACATCCCTACTATTTTTACATCAATCAACCCCTTGTAGAAAGATATTTTAATAAAGAAATTATCTTTGTTAAGAAGCATGTGAAGTGATTTTGAGCTGTTTTGAGAAATATGTTGAGAAGTGAAGTTCCTCATAATACATTAGTGTTTACTATTTATAAGGTGGGGAATAAATGAGACCACACATATTAAAATTTTAGTTTTTATTGTATTTAAAAATAATTAAAATTCATATATTAGTATTCCCTTGAGTTCCAGTTTTATTTGTTTTGAATAAGAGGAGTTACTATTATGTGGAGAAGGATATAAATTTTTTTATGTGATGTGAAGAATATGATTGAAAAATATTGAGTTGTGATGATGATATTTCACCTGGAATACATAGTTTTACTTTTCCATTAAATTTTATTATTTTTGTGATAACATATAAAGAAATAAATGATGTGTTTTTGAAGATGTAGCTATATTGTCTATAAAATATTGGAAGTAACATTGAGTTGAATATGAAGGGATGGAAGTTGTTTGAGGAGGACTTATTTCGATGTGAATCAAATTTAAAATTTTCAGATCAAGACATGATATATGGAAGTCCCTAGACAATGTATATGTTATTCCTTAGAAGCATTTGTTTGATTGAGAATTAGCTTATGTGTTAACTCTACTCAATATATGTGTCTTTTCAATGAGATTATTTATCATCTACACTGAATACATGTGAAATCAAGCAGTGTAGGATTCATATGGATTCTCTACTCATGTGGAGAAAGACATAGTAAAAATGATATTTTTTCGTCATGAAGGTTTTATTTATTGATTTTATATATGATAAATATAATAATTTTGGTGATAGGAGCTTTTAAAGTCATACAAAACATTATTAATATAAGATAATACATGATAAAAGCCTTAGATTAAAGAATGATTTAAGATATAATGTAGGCACATTTTCTAAACATTAGATTAAATTACACTCAATATATCATTGAATCTAGGAGTATAAAAGATAATCAGCCAATCCATAGTCTATTTCTCATGGATAAAAATATCCCTAAATCCATATTAATTCAATAATAATAAATTATTCTTTATTTATATAGTGTTAGAGAAGTTATTCGTTGATCTTTAATATCTCAAAAACACAAGGTGAATGAAACCTAAGATATTGATTAATAATAACACGAGTTGTGATGAAGAAAATAATTTTTCAGCATTTTTTAAGAAAAATGAAGATATGAAAGGGTTTAAGTTGGAATGACTATTTAGAGTTTAAGTATCATAAAATATATTTTATCATTCATCATAATTTTCTAATGATTGAAATATGTTATTATAAGAACAATATTGGTTGAGATAGAATTTAATGACAATGTGAGAAGGGTTTTTGAGCAAGATGAATGTATCATGGAATAATTATTGATAATTTTTGAATAAAGAAATATATATTATGTCTATTGAGTTGTTAAGAAGAGAAAAAAGGTTCAATATTTTTTGATTTTTTCTTAATGGGTTAAATATTTCACTTCAAGTATATATAAAAAGAAGGGAATTTTTTTCAACTAACATTTTAGTTAGGGAAATTAGTTTCACAATGAAGAGTTAATTAAGTGGGGCACGATAAAACATGGGAATCCGAAAATAGTTATCATATGATTACAATTTTAGCTAGAATCTGAAAAATAATCATTATAATCCTTCTTGGGAATAAAAATATTAATGGGATTAAAAGTAATTAATAAGTGATCTGTTTATATTTTTGAGTAGTAGTAAAATACTATTAATTGGGAAAATACAATATAGTGTATGATATACAAAATGTCATGTGTTTTCAGAAGAAGGGAGACAAATAAATTGAGAAATATGAGAATTTTCTAGCTCTGAAGAAGAAAGAATAATGAATAAAGACATGATTTCATTGAAAGGGAAGAACTCATGAACAACCATGTATTTAGTATAACGAGTATGTAATATACAAAAAAATATTTGGATAGAGTTTTGAAACCAGCATTACTGATCAAAATAGAAAACTATTAAATTTCTTAAACAAAGTTATATGTGGATATCAGTGGTATAGTCAATTCATCGATGAATATTATCTATAGGCATTGTAGAATGTAAAAAAATATGGAAGACAACTTTTTACTATTGGATTTGATTGTTTTTAGTGGGTAGAGTGAATCTACACTCTATTATGGGAATTTAGATCAAGAACTCTAGTGGGATTCCAAAGTGTAAACACTATGGGACTTGACAATGGTGATTGAAACAACGCCCATTTTAGTTCTCATTTTATTAGAGTATAAAATATATGGGTTTTGAAGACTGAACATCCATTTAATGGTGTAGGAATGTATGGTTGAACCTTGTAAATTCTTATGTGGATTTGTTTTTTTATTTATATAGCATACAAGGTGAGGTGTTGATTCATACCTTGAATATATTGAGCTATTTATTAAACTCATAGGTTGAGTTTAAAATTTTAAAAATATAAATTGATAATGGGATCGTGGATTCACCCCCCACTCCCTCTCATTAATCTCACAAATTTAATGAAGCATAAAATGTCTTGTTAAAATAGAATATATGAGAATTATAATTTTCATGTGATGCAGCTAGTGGACATAGGAATAATGATAAGTCATATTGAAGGATATTATAATAGATCATTTTGTATATCGAGTGTAATACCCCAACTCTAATGACTTTAAATCAGTTTTTTTTACTACATTAGCCCAAGATGCAAGAGGTATCATCCAGATGGGTTAAATAGTTTAGAAACCTTGAGAGACTAGATACATACATGGTTCTCAAATTACATTTGAAAATATGAAATACTACTTATAATTATAGTGATAAATTTATAATTTCATCAATTATATCTGTGAGTCCATTCATAGATAACATCTTAGAATCATGGGGAAAAGAAAACATAATAAAGGTAGAGTTTAAATTCTCTGTAAGGAAAGTATACAATAGAATATATCATTGAATAAGTAAAGCATAATTAATCTGGAAGAGATAAATAATAATCAAATACTTCATATAACTAATATCATAAAAGGGGATTATATCCATGGATGGGATAACAACATAAATAATCACATTGATAACAATAACTAGTTTTATATTTATATAATGCTTAGTTATAGACTTCATAATTGTAACACCCCAGGTAAATAAAGAATATGACATTTTTATATACATACCTATTTGTGAATAAAATTTCAATATTAATTTAAAGGGAACGCTATGCTCGATGGCTTACCCAATACACAACAACGAGTTCCTTTGAAATCTTACGTTTCACTCTAATAATAAAATAATATTATTTTAAATGGTAGTTAACGCCTAACCGTTGTAATGGAGGGAATAAACAGAACTAACTACAAAATGATTATATATGTTTGTCAAATATTTATTACTATTTACAATAAATGTTAGAGGATTAAAAATGCGAATGAATCCATTTTTAAGCGTAAACATTCTAATATTCATTAAAAGGTCGATTAACCGCCTTTTGATGGTGAACCTCTTTTAAATCCACTTTTTGAAAATTTTATGTGTTATATTTGACAAAATAAAATTCTTCTTTAGAATTAGGACATCAAAATTTACTTTGTGTAAATTTTTGGTATCTTTCCGATAAAGTTCATTTTTTAATGAATAGTGAAAAATGTTGTATTTTAATTCAAACCCTCTTTTTAATCTAATTTATTTATATGATTAGATTATATTTTGAATTGTTTTTGAAGTAATATTAGAATATATTTTTACCATTTAATCCAATAGTGGTCGTTGTAATTAATTTCATCTTGAAATTGGACTTAAACTAGTGTCAATCTTTTGATACGTATTGTTTCATAAAAACACGATATTTGCTCTGACAGCGGGAATTAATTATTAAATTAATTAATGTAACTTATATTTTTTTAATTTTGTAAAATAGACATCATTTTTGAATTCCTAATATCAAATATATCCTAGGGTGATTTTTTGGTAATTTTCGGAAAAACTTCAATTTTTTATGAATAGTGAAACAACTAAGTGGTAGTTAAAGAAACTGATTTTTCATTTAAATAAAACGTTACCACTTCTGTGATTTGAATTTCAAAAATCTGACATAGATGGTTGTAATTAATATGTAAAATGTGGTTCAATGGGATTAAAATAATTTCTTGGTAAATAGTAACTTTTAAGTTTATTAATCACGATTAGAGGTAATTAGTGTAATTTAAGGTAAAAATAATGTTTTAATAATATGAAATGACCTAGACACATGTACTACCCTCATTGGATGTGTCATTACCGACCAATAAAATCCATGGGTCAACATGGGGACCCCATGGAGCCACTTTGGTTGGAAAATGACATTAATACCTTTTTATTTAATGTTAAAATTAAAATCTCACAAACATGTGTTGTTTTACTAAAACAATTTTTATTAGGGGATATACAAGTCTTATTTTTGAATATAAAAATAAATTAGAAATCTAAAACGATTTCCTACATCATGACATTTTTTTTATAATTTTTAGACTCTAAAGAAATTAAATTATTTATGACACCATGATGATGAAGTGATTACCACATTATTTAATGATTTAAATAAAATGAAATGATAATGTAAACTCTAAGACCTAAACTTGTCTCAAACCTATTGGATGGGTGGATTTAGAAACCTTATCACCTTATACTCGAAATAAATCAATGTGGGACCTTTAAAATCCGAAAATCATTTGAAAATAAAGTAACATTTTGTAACTTTCCAAGTGTGCCCCTACTCTCCTCTTAAAAAAAACCTCACCTCTCTCAACTTACACACACCTCTAAAGCCTTTGTCTCGACCAACCCATGACCATTTAATCTCTCCACATACCTATGTTCATCATTGAAGCCTCACTTTGGGAAAAATCCTTTCCAAGGAAGCCTTTGAGCTCAAATCAAAGGAAGTTACCCGATTTAAAGGTAATGTCTTTCCTTGTGTTCTTTTGTTTTATTTTGCTTATCCAACCCCTTAAACTCTTTTTATTCTATTCTTTTGTGACAACAACAGTATTATCAATATACTAGGATGTTGTTATGTGAAATATTCGATCTACACTTACTCAAACCTTCGTCTAATGGTTAAAGAACATACTGTTTCTGTGGATGGCGAATTACTGCCTCACGAAACGATGATTGTTCAATATTCTTTTAACACCTTCAAAGGTGGCCATTAAGATGTCACAATATTTATATATGATATATAATATGTTTATTTTTTTCTTATTCTTCTATATTTTTCATTTATGGAAAACCTTTATGATTTCCATTATTGGTAAACGCGATATCTTCATTTTAGGAAGTGCGGACTATATCCCCCTTAAAGTGATTTGATTCGTTAATGCCATATGTGGGACGTATAAAGGATGGAAATAATGGTATTACATATGTTATACTAATGTATTTATAATATAACTTTATATATTTATTATACCATTCCATTCAATACAAAAAAATAAGAAATGAAAGTAGCGTTCTTGTGTACGTACGGCTTACCGTCTCCATGAACGGTACATTTCATTTCTTATCTCCAAATGTTATGTACTATTATAAGTACATATATATAATGGATATATATATAAAATATTACATCTAAATTAAGGGTATCATTCTGGAATTATATTATATATATCTATCATTTTGTTTTAATTCCATTAATATGGAAAAAAAATGAAAGTATCGTTCATGCGTACGTACGGCCTACCGTCTCCATGAACGGCGCTTTTAATTTTTTATCTCCAAATGATATGGAATAGTATAAAATGAATATATACTGGATATATATGATATTTAAAACATAAATACTAATCTGGAGATGATGTACCTATAACATCATGGAAAATTATTTTCCAACAAGTTCAATTTTTACTCATGTACTGAACATCGATAAAAACGTCTGATATGAACTCACTTTATTAACCAATTATTATAAAATAATAATATGTGATATGAACTGAATAATAATATTTAAAGGAGGTCCTTAAGAAATTATAAATTGACCAAATTTTATTATTCAGGAGATTAAAGAACGATCCAGTCATGTCGGACACGAGGTAAGGGATCCTACTCCACTCTTTCTTTTTAAGTACACTCTTTTATGTCATTCCTTTTAAGATCATATTTATTATTATTGGGATATTATTTTATATTACTACTACTTTACTTTTTATGTTCATATGGTGAGATACCCTATTTTCTCTCATCAATCCATTTATGAAGTTTTGAGTGGCGCCGTTAGGCTGCCGAATTTTCGTAAGAGATCTAACCTCTCTCTTTTTTTAAGTACTCTCATTTATGTCACTTTTTTTAAGCTCCTCTGTGTTATTATGGGGGTTGTTATTTTATATTCCTCTTTATGTACATTTTATTGTAATATTATGAGATACTCTATTTGATCTCATCAATCCATTTCTGGAAGTTTTAAGTGGCGCCGTTAGGCTGCCGAGTTTTCGTATGGGATTTTCATCTCACTTTTATTCCCGTGAGTTTTATGCTACATTTTCCACCATTTCCCTTGAGTGGTGTATGTAATTACCATTATTATACTCTGTGTGTAATATAATTTCATTTATGGGTACTTACATATTCATTTTATGACCCTTCTTCAATGGGGTGTACGTTTCGAAAGTTACCCAAGTCGGTAAGGGAACCTTTCACCCTCCTCTTTTTAAAAGACTTATTTTGTTATGTCTTTTAATTCACATACTATTATGCTGGGATATTTTATTATATATCCTTATTAATTTAAATTTTATGTCCAAGTGATGAGATACACTTTTTATCTCTCACCAACTCATTTTATGAGTTTTTAAGTGACACTGTTAGGCTGTCGAATTTCTGTAAGGGAACTTCTAAACCCACTTTCAATTCTTTGGGTTTAACCTCTAATTCTTGATTTTATTATGCCGAGATTATGTGTGTAATATCTATGTTGTAGTTTCCACAAACCCTTGTGTGGATATACTATTTCTACACATAATCATCTCATTGATAAATTCTTATGTCATTTAGACGGACTTGTATCAGAAATCATAACTCAATCTCCTTTCATTTAGTTAAATATCTATGTCATTGGTTTCGTTTTTCCATGATTATGTCTAAGTGACCTCTGATTGTTTTACACTCAATAACCACTTATATTTTGTGTATTCGTATTTGTCACACATAATCATGTAATTGATTTATCCTTAATCTAAGGATACCGACTTTGTAAGGGACTTTGTCTCAATCTCCTTTCATTGAGGCATATTTGGTTTTACACACAACTTTCTTTTATATGGTGTATAAACCCCTTTTACTTTTAATTTTATTCAAAAGGAATCTTTTTATATGAAGCGTTTTACGAAACGACAAAAAGGAATGTTTCTTTTAACGTACTCGGTGACAATGACCTTTTCTGCCGCTGTGAGTATTATTTGGTCTTTGGCTTCCTCAACAAGCAGTAATGTTTTTTAAAATGAAATAAATACCATATACACTTTTATGTATGTTTGTATTGAAAATGGTTTTTATAAAGGATTTTTTATGTTGATATATTTAAGTGATATATTGTGATCGAAATGTGGAAATGTTTTCTTTCCATTATATTTGTTTATTGTCTTATGATTTTATAATGTTACTTGGACATTATGACAGCTGGTACTGTGAATACCAGGATGGGTGTCTACGTTATAACCTTCAATGTATTGGGTATGGAAGTCAGCTGTATGGCTATTCCATTAAGTATGTGTGGAAGTCGGTCATATGGCTATTCCATTAAGTATGTGTGGAAGTCAACAGTATGGTTATTCCATTTAAGTATGTTTATGTCCCAAGTTACCTTTTTATGTTATGTGTTCTTTATATGAGTTTTATGGTAATCTTTTGGTTACAAACGGGTATGTAATGATATTTTATTCATTGAAGAGTTCTTTTTACTACTTTGAAAATGTGAAAGGCATTACTTTGATAAAGTATACATGGTTTACTTGTTGTTTTGAAAAACTAACAGTAATCATTCTTTGTGTATCCCTTACTGAGCTTTTTATGATCATCCCATGTTTTTGAAATTTTTTTCACAAGACTTAACGTGGAATAGGGTCAATGATGGGATCAAGGGAAAGTCATGCTACCTAAAACATGGAACTAGACATGTTTCTTTTTAAGAGTTTTTATTTTATTGATACTTAGTCGAAGTTTCTACTTTCTAATCTTTTGAGATGTGATAGTCAGGTCCTAATTCTCTCAAACTCTAAACCTGAAAAGATCCTCAATGTGAATTATTCATTTAAATCAACATTAAGTAAGGTTTAAGGATGTGGACTTATAGTTGGTATCAATGGTCGGTTTAGATAACTTTAGAGGTTAGGGTATTCTTTAAGCATAAGGGACATTACCATAGTGGTTAGAATTTCACAAAGAGTCCTAGTTTTAGATAATGTGAATGACTAAGTATATCTTAGTTTGTATCTTCCTCATTAGTACATGATGGTTTTTTTGATATACTCACACTGACATTTATGTTTTTACTGAATGGATGGATCTAGCAGGCACCAAAGTGACAATAGGTTTGAAGGAAACTGTGGTGGTTCTCTGATTAAGAGACTGGATGAAATGGGGGATTCAATGAGGAAACTCATGGTTATTCTAAACCAACTATAAAAGAGTCATGATCAACCACTTGTACCTTGGTATGTTCTGTAATGCATCATGTACGAGATGACCAATCGATCTGGAAGTTCTGGTAATAATTATAAAGGTAAACATTAGGGTTTATATGATCCTTACTTTTGAGGTAATTATGGGTTGTTATATATTATGACGGAAAATGAATGGAATGAGATAAAATTGAGGTTAAAATATGTTATGGTTATTTTTGAAGATTTTATCTCGTTTTGGTTAATGATTTAAGAATTTTATAGTTTTGTAAAAAGGACAACACGCAGACTGTGTGACAACCCATCACGTCGGACAAAGCTGTGGGAATCAAACCCACAACCAAAGTGCGACTGGTATTTATCACCTACCACTGGACTACGTGAAGTCCCTGGTTAGTTTGACTAATTCTTTTTAGTTAGATGATTTTAGGAATCATGAGTAAGTTTATTTTGGGTTATCTATGGAAATGATTAACCTATCATGGAGGATATGTGATTAGGTTAATTAATTTTCAATATGAGAATTTAAGAGCAACTGATGTTATTTGGAGATAAAATTTAATTTGTACCTTGGAAGACTATGTGATTAAATCCTTCAAATATTTGGGTTTCAATCTTAGTTTGTTTTACTATGAATAATTTTATGGACAATTGTTTATCGAATGGTCTTCATTGAACATTGGGTTTCTTTTAGACAAATTTTGGAGATTAAGAATGGATTTTCTTTTATACTTTTGTGGGTTATTTGATCTTATACTAACAATTTTGGTTTTGGATTTTGTCTAAAGACATGGGAAATATATAGTTCTCTTTTTTGGATAAGGTGATTCTCAAGTAGTTGATTATAGTACTCTTAATGCGAACAAGTCTTCCTAAAAACTCGTCTTTTGGAGAAAATGTGAGTTTGATTAAGGAATCTAGTAAAATTTGAAAGTCTACATGACAAGTAAGTATGTTTCATTATGATTTAGTTAAGCTCAAAAAATAAATTCCTCAATGTAGAGTAACATAAAACAAAAATGTTGTATGTTAACTTTTCCTACTGGGGAATCGAATACCGTTTAACCCATTACATGTTTGTGATTTTCTTGTGGTTAAATTTCACCTAGACATGTTTACTATCACTCTCCATCAGAACATGACCCTTTTTCTTCTCCTCCATATCCATATTTTCATACTTGGAATCCAATTATGGGTTAACTCGGGTGACATTTGTACTTCTCTCCCATTCTATTAAAGTGATTGTTTTACTGACTCTTGTTCCAATGTGGGACTTTCAAGGATGTTTCTGAGCCAAATTTTGAAATTGCGAGGACGCAATTCCCAAAAGGGGGGAAGAATGTAACACCCCAAGTAAATAAAGAATATGAAATTTTTATATTTATCCCTATTTGTCAATAAAATGTCAATATTAATTTAAAGGTAACTCTATGCTCGATGGCTTACCCAATACACAACAACGTGTTCCTTTGAAATCTTACGTTGCACTCTAATAATAAAATAATATTATTTTAAATGGTAGTTAACGCCTAACTGTTGTAATGGCGGGAATGAACAGAACTAACTACAAAATGATTATATATGTTTTTCAAATATTTTTTACTATTTACACTAAATGTTAGAGGATTAAAAATGCAAATGAATCTATTTTTAAGCGTAATCATTCTAATATTCTTTAAAAGGTCGATTAACCGCCTTTTGATGGCGAACCTCTTTTAAATCCACTTTTTGACAATTTTATGTGATATATTTGACAAAATAAAAATCTTCTTTAGAATCGGGGCATCAAAATTTAATTTGTGGAAATTTTTGGTATCTTTCCGACAAAGTTCATTTTTAATGAATAGTGAAAACTGTTGTATTTTAATTCAAAACCTTTTTTTAATCTAATTTATTTATATGATTAGATTATATTTTGAATTTTTTATAACGTAAAATTAGAATATATTGTTACCATTTAATCCAATAATGGTCGTTGGAATTAATTTCATCTTGAAATTGGACTTAAACTAGTGTCAATCTTTTGATACGTATTGTTTCATAAAAACACGCTATTTGCTCTGACAGCGGGAATTAATTATTAAATTAATTAATGTAACTTATATGTTTTGAATTTTGTAAAATAGAAATCATTTTTTAATTCGGAATATCAAATATAGCCTAGGGTGAATTTTTGGTAATTTTCTGAAAAACATCAATTTTTGATGAATAGTAAAACCACTAAGTGGTAGTTAAAGATACTGATTTTTCATTTAAATAAAACTATACCACTTCTGTGATTTGAATTTCAAAAATACGACATACATGGTTGTCATTAAGAAGTAAAATGTGGTTCAATGGGATTAAAATAATTTTTTGGTGAATAGTTACTTTTAAGTTTATTAATCGCGATTAGAGGTAATTAGTGTAATTTAAGGTAATGTTTTAATAATATGAAATGACATAGAAGCATGTCTTACCCTCGTTGGTTGTGTCATTTCCGACAAAGACCATACATGGGTCAACTTGGGGACCCCATGGATCCACTTTGGTTGGAAAATGACATTAATACCTCTTTATTTAATGTTAAAAATAAAATGTCACAAACATGTGTTGTTTTACTAAAACAATTTTTATATGGGGTTATACAAGTCATATTTTTTACTATAAATATTTATTAGAAAGATAAAAAGATTTCATACATCATGATATTTTGTTTATAATTTTTAGACACTAAATAAATTAAATTATTTATGACACCATGATGATGCAACGATTACCTCATTATTTAATGATTTAAATAAAATGAAAAGATAATGTAAACTCTAAGACCTACACTTGTCACAAACCTATTGGATGGGTGGCTTTCGAAACCGTATCACCCTATCCTCGAAATACATCAATTTGGAACCTTTAAAATCCGAAAATCATTTGAAAATAAATTAACATTTTTTAACTAAATACATAAATTTGGAACCTTTAAAATCCGAAAATCATTTGAAAATAAAGTAACATTTTGTAACTTTCCAAGTGTGCCCCTCCTCTCCTCTTATAAAAGGCCTCCAACTCTACTACCTTACACACACCTCACAAGACTTTGTCTCGGCCAACCCCTGCCCATTTCTTCTCAACACATCCCTCTCTTCATCATTGAAACCTCACTTTGGGCAGAATCCTTTCTAAGGAAGCCTTTGAGCTCAAATCAAAGGAAGTTACCCGATTTAGAGGTAATGTCTGCCCTTGTGTTCTTTTGTTTTATTTTTCTTATCCAACCCCCTAAACTCTTTTAATTATTTTATTTTGTAACAAAAACAGTATTCTAAATATACTAGGATGTTTTTATGTGAAGGATTCAAGCTACAATTACACACATCTTCATCTAATGGTTAAAGAACATACTGTTTCTGTGGATGGCGAATTACTGCCACACGAAATGATGATTGTTCAATATTATTTTAACACATTTAAAGGTGGCCATTAAGATGTCACTATATTTATATATGATAAATAATATGTTTATGTTTTCCTTAAGCTTCTGTGTTTTTCATTTATGTCATACCTTTATGGTTTCCCTTATGGGTAAATGCGATATCTTCATTTTAGGAAGTGCGGACTACCGCCCCCACACAGTGATTTGATTCGTTAATGCCATATGTGGGACATATAAAGGATATAATTAATGGTATTACATATGTTATCCTATTGGAATTATAATATACCTTTATATCTTTATTATTTCATTCCATTGAATACAAAATAAAAAAGAAATGAAAGTAGCGTTCATGCGTACGTACGGCTTACCGTCTCCATGAATGGTACATTTCATTTCATGTCTCCAAATGTTATGTACTATTATAAGTACATATATATAATGGATATATAGGTAATATATTACATATAAATGATGGGTATCATTCTACAATTATAATATATATATCTCTCATTTGTTTTTAATTCCATTAATATGGCAAAAAAATGAAAGTAGCGTTCATGCGTACGTACGGCCTACCGTCACCATGAACGGTGCTTTTAAATTTTTTTCTCCAAATGCTATGGAATAGTATAAAATGAATATATAATGGATATATATGATATTTAAAACATAAATACTATTCTGGTGATGATGTACCTATAACTACATGGAAATGTTTTTTCCATCAAGTTCAATTTTTACTCATGTACTGAACATCGACAAAAATCTCTGATATGAACTCACTTTATTAACCAATTATTATAACATTATAATATGTGATATGAACTGAATAATAATATTTAAATTAGGTCCTTAAGAAATTATAAATTGACCAAATTTTATTATTCAGGAGATTAAAGACTGATCGAGTCATGTCGGACACGAGGTTAGGGATCCTACTCCTCTCTTTATTTTTAAGTACACTCTTTTATGTAATTACTTTTAAGATCATCTTTATTATGATTGTGGTGTTTTTTTATATTAATCCTACTGTAATTTTTTTTTTCATATGGTGAGAGACCCTATTTTCTCTCATCAATCCATTTTGGATGTTTTGAGTGGTGTCGTTAGGCTGCCGAATTTTCGTAAGAGATCTAACCTCTCTCTTTTTTTAAGTACTCTCATTTATGTCACTTATTTTAAGCTCCTCTTTGTTATTATGGGGGATGTTCTTCTATATTCCTCTTTCTGTAAATTTTATTGTAATATGATGAGATACTCTATTTGATCTCATCAATCCATTTCTGGAAGTTTTAAGTGGCGTCGTTAGGCTGCCGAGTTTTCGTATGGGATTTTTCATCTCACTTTTATTCCTGTGAGATTTATGCTACATTTTCCACCATTTCCTTTGAGTGGTGTATGTACTTCACATTATTATACTATTTGTGTAATATAATTTCATTTATGGGTACTTACATATTTATTGTATGACCCTTCTTCAATGGGGAGTACATTTCGAAAGTTACCCAAATCGGTAAGGGATCCTTTCACCCTCATCTTTTTAAAAGACTTCTTTTGTTATGTCTTTCAATTCACATACTATTATGCTGGGATATGTTCTTCTATATCATTATTAATGTAAATTTTATGTCCAAGTGATGAGATACCCTTTTTATCTATCATCAACTCATTTTATGAGTTTTTAACTGACGTCGTTAGGCTGTCGAATTTCTCTAAGGGAACTTCTTAACCCACTTTCAATTATTTGGGTTAAACCTCTAATTCTTGATTTTATTATACCATGATTATGTGTGGAATCTCTATGTTGTATATTCCAAAAACCTTTCTGGGGATATACTATTTCTATACATAATCATTTCATTGATAAATTCTTATGTCATTTAGACAGACTTGTATCAGAAATTATAACTCAATCTCATTTCATTGAGTTAAATATCTATGTCATTGGTTTTGTTTTTCCATGATTATGTCTGAATGAACTCTGATTGTTTTACACTTAATATCCACTTATATTTTTTGTATTAGTATTTGTCACACATAATCATGTAATTGATATATCCTTAATCTAAGGATATCGACTTTGTAAGGAACTTCGTCTCAATCTCCTTTCATTGAGGCATATTTGGTTTTACACACAACCTTCTTTTATACGGTGTATAAACCCCTTTGACTTTTAATTTTATTCAAAATGAATAATTTTAAACGAAGTGTTTTACTAAACGACAAAAAGTAATGTTTCTTTTAACGTACGTGGTGACAACGACCTTTTCTTCCGCCGCGAGTATTTTTTGGTCTTTAGTTTCCTCAACAAGCCGTAATTTTTTTTAATGAAATAAATACCATATACTCTTATATGTATGTTGGTATTGAAAATGGTTTTTATAAAGGATTTGTTATGTCGATATATTTAAGTGATATATTGTGATCAAAATGTGGAAATGTTTTCTTTCCATTATATTTGTTTATTGTCTTTTGATTTTATAATGGTACATGGACATTATGACTGGTGGTGCCATGAATACCAGGACGGGTGGTTACATTATAACTTATAATGCATTGGGTATGGAAGTCGGCCGTATGGCTATTCCATTAAGTATGTCTGGAATTCGGTCATATGTCTATTCCATTAAGTATGTGTGGAAGTCAACCGTATGGTTATTCCATTTATGTTTATGTCCCAAGTTTCCTTTTAATGTTATGTGTTCTTTATATGGGTTTTATGGTAATCTTTTGGTTACAAAGGGGTATGTAATGATCTTTTATTCAATGAAGAGTTTTTTTACTACTTCGAAAAGGTGAAAGGTATTACTTTGATAAAGTATACATGGTTTACTTGTTGTTTTGAAAAACTAACAGTTTTCATTCTTTGTGTATCCCTTACTGAGATTTTTATGCTCATCCCATGTTTTTGAAAGGTTTTTCACAGAACATAACGTGGAATAGGGTCAAGGATGGGATCAAGGGAATGTCATGCTACCTAATACAAGGAACTAGACATGTTTCTTTTTAAGAGTTTTTATTTTATGGAAACATAGTAGAAGTTTCTACTTTGTTATCTTTTGAGATGTAATAGTCAAGTCTTAATTCTCTAAAACTCTCAACCTGGAAAGATCCTCAATGTGAATTATTCATTTAATTCAATATTAAGTAAGGATTAAGGTTGGGGCCTTATAATAATCTTATATTCATGTCTTTATTTCATGATATCATACATAAATAGGTAATTCATATGCCAAATACCCCTAATAGTTTATTTCATTAGACCAATTAATGCATCAAGGGGATATAAAAGGATCTTCTGAACACTTATTAAATTTTATTCATTCATTATATGAAATAAATGAATATAAATTCAATACATAATCAAGATAAATATTCATATTTAAAAACTAGCTTATGAAATGTTAATATTTTATAGTGCCAATAAATAGAACCACATGATCATAACACTCCTGATATGTAAGGTGGATGAAATCATTAGAGTATATCCTAAATAAAGTATAAGAATCATCAAATGATATTTAAATATATTAAAATACCTTTAAAATAGCATTTTGTCCTTTGTTTTAAAAAATGAAAAAATGTTCTTGTATTTTGATAAAATGGTAAAAACGAATATACATAATATTTAGAAATATTATTTATATAAAAATAAACATGGAAACCTGAGAAGAGTGCTTAAAATCAATGAATACTTATGATTGTAGGAAAAAAATTCCATTCCATAAACATTAAAATAAACATTCCCTTCTCATTTTATGTAAAAACTCAAAAGTAACTTGTTTGGAAAACGACATGATGATGCCTTTTAAAAACATGTTAATAAATCCAGATAAATTTGAAAATGACTTTAAAATTCATTATATAATAGTAAAAACATTATTGAAAATATTTTATAGAATATGGATATAGAGGAAAATGATTTTCGACCAAAAGGATATATATGGTCAGTTTTTCTTAACATCAATTTCTTAGTCATTTTAATTACCAAATACTGTAAAATGAAAGTAAAACATGTAAAATCCATATATAACCATAATAAAAAATTTCTGGAATCTAAAATAGAAATATCTTATATTGTCCTTCAATGAAAATTTAAACCTAAAAAATATGAATAAAATGAGATTATAGCATAAACCCTTACCTTGATTCCAAATTTCCATGTATATACGTTAAATTTTATATAATAAACTTATATTAATTTGATACTTTCTTAATAATCATTTTCAGGTCTATTTCTCTTTTATAATCTATTTTACTTCATTTATTATCATGTCTTATATATTTAGTGCATCAGTTAACTTCGTATTATAGATTTTTTTCCTATGGTTTATAACCACTAAATAGCATTGGTATGTTAAAAATGATAAATTGTTGATGGTTACATTATCTATATAATATTATTCATGATATTTATATTATTTTTCTATATTAATTATAGTTTTATAATTATTCATGAAATGAAAACATGGAAATTAATCATATAACTTTGTAGAAATGGTAGTCTGGATGCATGCATGGTTAACATTAACGTTTTTTAATGGGTGAAAGCGAATGATGATATATAATATATTATATTTACAAAATAATAATTATTTTATAAATATAGTATATATTCATTATTTATATCTTTAAAACTATCCACGTAAAGTGGTGATGAAAAATGAATCGTATCGCTTCGTGAAGATAGGTCATGCATATACAGGAGTGATGTTTTCATTTTTAATTTCTTAGAAAATTAGATTATTAAGGTTTGTGCCATAAAAATAATATAATTTCAATTATATATGATAATTATGGTATCATATCATCATGGTTATATAATAGTTTGAGTAGTTGGTGGATGAAGTGAACCTGAAAATACTCGGTTAAGAGTTATACCTCTTCTTTGAGAAGCCTTATATGGATTACACATTAATCACTATTTAAGAGGTATTTTGGTGAGACCAAGACCTATAACACATAAATAGGAAGTCTTATAATTAATTTGTTTACATATAGGTTGATCTAACATGCTTAAGTGGTGTGAATATGATAAAATATTAGTTGTCTTTTTATAATTGAGGTTAGTGGCACACATGTAATTATTCTAAGATATTAAATAGCATAAGTGCCTTACTCCTTAATAAGTGGAACATAAAAAATTAAATATTAATTATTATGTGATAATGGAAAAAATACCCTATTTTAATAACAATTAATAGAATGTTATCTAACATATCACATGGTTTTGATATTAATAAACTCATCATACCCTATTATTGTAGTGAAAATATGTCTACCAATGTTAGTACTCATATTGACTGAATATGAATCGAAATCATTACAAAATTTTAACCTCGTGAATCCAAATATTAGATCCATTTATCAAGGTAAAATTTTTATAATTGGAGGAAAATAATTTTAATATAAGTTCATAAACACAAATAAAAACCATTTTTCTAGAAAAATGTATTTTTAAGTATTGAAATAATATTTTACCAAAACCAAATATAATGATGATTACTATGTAATTAATTATAATATATTTCAAAAAAGGGATATTATTTTAATTTAAAATAAAATCCAAAACACAATTAAACTTTTTAATTACTTTATTTAAATAAAATTAATGATATTTTTTCAAAAATCGGTATTTTTTATTATTCACCCAATAAATAAAATATTTATGAAAAATCAAAAAAAATCCCCAAAGATAAAGTATACATTTTTAACTAAAAAATGTTATTTATTATATATAATAAACACTTTATATCTTAGAAATTTAACTTTTAAATATTTTTATAAACTATATCTTGTCTAATGACAAAATAATTTAATTTTGATAGGGAAAAGTCTAGGGATGTAATGTTTACCTATTATAGTATGATCTTAAGTATTACATACCCTTTAAATACATTTTTACAAGATAGTGTGGTAAAATTAAGTTATTAAAAAAATTTATTCTTTCCTCATATGTTTACCAATCTCCCATGATACCTCTTCTGTTTTCAAATATCTCCAAAGAACATTCACCGGTTGAGTTTTCTAATTCAAAAACACTTTCTATAAAATGTAAAGAATCTAGATAAGATCCTAATTATGTTAATATTCTATTTCCTAATAAGTGGTCAAATTCATTTTTAATTTAATTTACTTCTTCAATAATGATATTTGGAACACATTTGGACTTTACAGAGATAGGTTAGAATTCTCAAAAGATAAGTTATATCTCTAATTCATTCAAAAATTTCCAAAGGATTTGTATTCTAAGACTTGGTTTACGTTTTATTTGAAACCTTATAACGCTATTACATGGAGATAACTTTAATATAATATTATCCCCCACATTAGATTCTAAATCCTTCCTCTTGTTATTAGCATAGATTTTTTCCTACATTAATCCGACTTAATATGGTTCTGAAAAGTCTTCACTTTCACCATTGACTCTTACACAATATATAGGCCTACAAGCTTCCTTTCTCTACATTCATATCCTAAATTGGGAGTCTATCCCCTCTTTTCATACAATTATTTTTATGTTTCCATTTAAATGCTTGAATAGAAGTTATAAAGATATTAATATTCAACCAATGGTAAATATTGATCCCACAAACCGTGAAAGTCATGTAATCATTGCCTAAATTATTCTTCTGAGGATAGGATATTATTTTCAGTCTACCCATCAATTTGATAATCATAGGTTCCGATTAAATTTATTTTAGTGTTAAGATACCTCTAAATACTTATCCATAATTTTTATATAAACTATAGATAATGATCAGATACAATCAAAATAGGAACACCATGAAGTCTCAAAAAATCATTAATATTGTGCTTTGTGAGATTCTATAGAGGTTGATCTTCACCTATAGAGAGTAAAAGTGAGGTCTGGTAAAAATATCAATAAAAACCCAATTATCATAATTCCTTCTATGAGCTTCTGTAAATCTACTAAAAAGATCCATAGTAATATCAATCAATTTCCTAATAGGAATAGGTAAATGTTTAATGTCTCTTTTAGGATGTTTTCTCTCAACCATAACCTATTTAAAACCCTATATTCATGATACATAGTCTCCTATTTCTTATTTCATATTACTCCACCAAAAATATTCTTTATAATCTAGATACATTTTCTTGATACTAGGGTATATGGAGAAATTTGTGCAATGAGCTTCATCTAGTAATTCTATTTTGATCTTGGGCGTAGGTAGAACCCATAGTATCTTTCAAAATTTCAATATACTATTATCATATATGAAGTATGAAAAATTACCATAATTCACTGGTTTGATTTTCATTTAAATATTCATACCGTTAACTTGGGAAATATTTATTATCTCTAATAAGTATGGTTTAGAAATAATTTGTAATAAATGTAAAATTTCCAATTCAATAATGATTCTCATATCCAACTTTTCTAAATCCATAAATATAAGATCTTTTTCCATCATATTTTTAAAACAAATTACATGATTGATCATACTCAACACATATACAAGAATATTTTCCTTCCTATGGTGTTAGTGTATTGAGAAATCATAATCCTTGAGTAGTTTTAACCGCCACCATAGCCTCTTGTTGAATAATTTTTTTGAGAAAATGAAATTCAAAAAGTTTTTGTCTATACATATTTCGTAGTATTCACCATAAATGTAATTCATCCATATATGCAGTGATACAAATACATTTTCCATGACAAGAACAAGAGTTATATAATTTTATACATTAATATTTAACTATTTTGATGCATATGTAACAAAACTTTCATTCATCATAAGTACACGCCAACATCCCTTCTTCAATGAATCACTTTATATCACAAATTCATCAATTGCATATGGAAAAGTCAAAATTTGTGTGTTTTCCAATCTCCACTTTAATTCACTAAAACATTGTTTACATTATTCTATCCATATTTACTAAACACCGTTACATGTCAACAATGATAGTGGGTTAGCAAATGTGATGACCTACAACGTCATAGGTTGTGAAAATCAGGGGAAATTTGAACCTTTTTTCATGGGAGTGTTCAAGTAAAAAGGTAGATTCTACTATATGATTATATTGGATAATTTTTATAACCACTCCATTGGTCCCATAATAAGGTGTTTATTAGAGGATAAGAGTTTGGTGGATATCCTGGTCATTCGAATTATCGTATAATATCTAATATTTAATTAATTAAATATTAATTTATTATCCCCGGCTATAGAATTGTAATACTTTGTATATCCCTTCCTCTATTTTTTCATTAATAGAGAAGGTTTATCATGAAATCAAGTCTTTCTCAATGTGTATGGTCTGTAAGTAGTCCTCTTGGAATTGATGGAGTACCACATGGCTCTCAAGGCCACTAAAATAGGTGATAGATATTCCTCACTCTTTGAAGGATGCTACCATTCCTAATAGTCATGGTATCACAAATATTTATGTGATGTTCCCTCATCATATCATAATGAAATTTATCATATATGAGTACATTTATCATGATACTCTTTTTTGTACATTGAATTTGAATGATGTCTTCACTGTAAGGGACCACTATATGCTTTTTTGTAACCGTGTTATTTACATGACTTTATAGATTATGGGATTTACAAACCCATTCATATCAACAGCTTTATTGATTCTAGTCTAGATCCAATAGATATATCAGTAGTCATTACCTGGAATTATTCAGTGATCATGGATTCCACAGGCTTCTTCCTACCATTTCTATTTGTAGGATAAAGTGTCTATTGACCTCCTATTGGTTTGTTGTATGTTTACTTTTATGTTGTGGAAATATGTGTAGTGCACTTTTTGATGAAAATTTGATTATGTTACCATTGATATTTTAATTAAATCTATTCATAAGTTGTTATGTAGTTATCAGGTTCAATTTATAATATTAATAGATAAAATTTCAAAAATTTGTTATCTGTGTAGGGAAAGAAATGGGTTAGATTTTAATAATCATGATCCCTATTTTCATGTTGGAGTTTTTAAAATTAATAAAAAAATAATAACTTCTTAAAAAACTAAAACAGTTGTAATAAATAATGATAAATCTAACTTAGTTATATTTGTATTTCTTAGTGTTAATAGAGGGGGAAAACATTTGGTGCCTAAATCGATTAGATGGATCCCACTAATCTCTGGGTGGGTAACAGTTAATGTTGACGGAGAGGCCTCAGGTTCACCGGGACCCTCGATTTGTGGTGGTGTCTTCCATACTCATTAGGTTATCATTAATGGATATTATTATCACTTCACTAGTAATGGACATACAATTGAAGTTGAACTATGGACTATAATCAAAGTAGTTTGGTATATTGTGCAATTTGGTTGGCAGTCCATATGGGTTGAGTCTAATTTAAGTCGGGCTCTATAAATTCTTAAATATTTTTCCATGAATGTTCCATAGAGAATTTTTCCATACTTGATTGATTACCTCTGCCTTGTGTGTTTTATTTTCCTTGATTTCACACATGCTTATAGGAAAGACAATCAGATTTTTGATACTCTCACCTATAGGGAAGTCATGGAGGCCAGCTCGAGATGGCCATTTTTTTATAAATTTTTTTTATCATTTCTTGATGAGGATTCATGTGGTGATTTAAATACATTACATTGAAAATCCACCTTATAAAGATTCTTTTCTATGTTAATTTCTAAAATAAATGTTTTTATGAGCATGCTTGCCTGCCTCTAGATCCCAATAATTGTTAATTTATTTACATGTGTACATTTGATCATATGCTTTATTTGTATAATCCGGTTGACATTAAATCTTTACATTTGAGTACATAATTGGGAGTTTTTCTAATGTAAGGTATGACCATGTTCCAAGCATCAGGGCCAAACCCGGCCCCCTTTTATTATTTTTTCTTTTCTTTTCTTTTCTTTCTTTTTCTTTTTCTTTTTCTTTTTTCTTTCTTTTTTTATTATTTATTTTAGCAACTGGAATTATACCTACATCAATGGGGTTATTTTATTATGGGTTTACCTCATTTGATAGTGGGAGAATAAGATAAGTGAAGAATATGGAGAATAAGAGGATCTACAATAGTTCTTGGATAGAACCAGATCATCTTGTGGCAGCAGAAGTTCGCTTATCATACCAAAGGGTTGGTCATCCCCACTTTAAGGTAATACCATTTTATGTAGTATGATTAAAATATCAATAGAATAGTTCTTTAAGATATAATCTTATTTCTAGGTTACTGCGGACCCCTTGGGGGTTGATCTATGGATGTTTTAGAAGAATCTGGAATTGTTGGATCATTTCAAGGGCTTCTCATTTGGAGAAACCCATGTACACAAAACGTGGTTCAAAGATCACATTTTGTGTTTATTTTTATGTTAGGATGGTTATTTTTTGGGTCTAAAGGCCATGTAATTAAGATTGTACACCATATAGTGGGCTTGGGGTGTGGTTGAATACTCGAAAAACACCCCTTCCAGGGGTACATAGCCGTGTAAGGATAATAGATAGTCACTATGTGGGGTTCATGATATGTATCTGTACATACCCTAGAAGATTACATGGCTAGGGGCATAGTTATGGACACAATTGTGGGGTTACACGACATGTATAGGAATGAAATTCCATGTTCGTAGAATTTTACACATTTATTTCGGGCGAAGGTACACTATCAGGTACCCATGTAATGGAACAAAATGTGTACTGGGTCTGTATGCCTAGTTCTTTGGAAATTACACACCAAGTGGCCTAAGGAAAATCGATAAGGAGGATCTCCTAGGGTTAAAAATCATGTACCCCTAATTAAATGTTGTTTAATTTTCCTACCACAGAACATTTTTCCTATATTTCACACTGATGTTAGAGTTGTAGTTGTGAGTAGTTCAATCTAAGTGTTTTTCAATATAGATTGAGATAGTGAAATATATTCAAAATTTAGAGGTTACCTTGATGGATTTTTGGAATAACAAAGACCATAAGAAGGATTTTCTTCAGTTATGGGTTTTTAATTCTCTAATAGGTTTGGGTTATTATCTGGGAGATAGGGGTGAGGTTTCTGAGCTCAGTGATCGATTGGCTCGAGTGTTCTATTATAATCCATTTTCAGTTCATGGGATATTTTATGGAATGAGGGACTGAGAACTATCTCTAATGATATTTTGGTTTTCCCTTTTAAGTCATGACCAATTTATCAAGGTTAAAGGAGTTAGGTATTAGCCTATGTGTTTCAGTTTAGAGTTTTTGGAGCCTTTAGGATGGGTAGACATAGTGGGATTGTGGTTATGGTTGGGTGCCATTGAACTGTTCAGATGAGTCTGACATACTATTCTTCCTTTAATAGTTATTTTTTTTTTGTTGAACATGTGATCAGTGGTTTCCATAGTCATTTATTGAGGATGAACAAGTGTCTTGGTGCTTCTATGGATGACCATGTGGGTGATTTTTCACCCATGGATAGGTTTCCATCAGGATTGTCAACAAAGGTTTCTCTTGCATGGAACTTTCTCTGAGGTTTGTCTTGTGTTGAGGTTCCCTGGTGGGAATTATTCTATATTTTATGTGGTCATAAGGATGTGGTGAATCCCTCTATTTCCATACATGTTCTTTTGGATTAACCTTTACGAGATTTGTAGGTATAAGCTTAGTTAGAGTACCCTTAGGTAATTTTGGGATTTTTTTCACTAGGTTTGTCATCTGTATTTTAATGAGAAATTGAAACCCCTCATAGATTTTCCTTCTATTTTGTGGAATTTATACTAATTGAATAGTTTTTTATGGGAAAATACAAAGATCATGGGAGTAAAAATAGATTCCTTAGTGGGATGTCTCATTATTTTGTGGCCATAGAGACCATAGGAGCCGCGAGTTTTAGGTTTTCCCTAATGTAGTTTTTTGAGATACTATGTTGTTTGTTTGTTTGGATAATGAGATCAATGGATCTAGGAGAGGCCCCATTATTTGGTTTCGAAGATTTCATTGGTTTTTATGTTTAATTTTTTTGGATGGTGGTTTAAAATTTGGATTATCCCACATTCGTTTGGTCATTATCAATGGTGTTTGAAGTAGTATCTTCTTTGAACTAGGGTTTTAGGATGAGATTAAAGAGATATCATAGATCACAAATTGGCTCTGAGTTGTGATTTTGTTCTCTCCTCTATTGAATGGTTGTTTCTAGAAGGGATTATGGGGCTAATTAACTATCTGGATAAATTAATCCCCCATTAAGATGAGTGCTATCCCCTACTAGTGTGGCTTTGGGTTCATGAGGTGTGAAGGAACTCACAGTGTGGGTTTCTATGTGTAGTGGATGTCGTTATTCACCCAAGGCTCATGGATATTATTCAAAAAAAAAATTTGTTTATGGATCCCTCTTTGTTGGTTCCATAGTTGTTGCCTGATTTTTTTCTATAAGAAAATTGGGACTGATAGGTTTTCTAGTTTTTTCAACCTAGATGTTCCTATCACTAGCTCAGATTTAGTGATTGGGGTACTACAGCCCAATAAATGTGATGGTTCATGTGGACACCTATATTTACATTCTAGGGTATGACTTCATGAATTTTGTCTTAGATGTCTTGGATCATATATGTAGATCTAGAATATGTGCTAATTATCAGGTGGTGGGGTTATCCACATGCGATAAATCCTCTTTTTGGTCTAGATCTATGGTATATTTAGCTCAAGTTTAAGGCTAAAACCCATGGTTGGATATTTTCCTTATGTTTTCCCCATTCTTATACATTTTCTTCTTTTACTCTATTTTTTATAACTTTTATACTAGGATAGGCATATAACATATATATTAACATGTTATGATAGTTGATTATAGGTCCATTATAGGGGTTGTCCAATTGAGATTTATTTCTCACCATGAATACATGCACCGTAGTGTTCCTATAGACCTGATGTTTTCATTCAGGTTAGATAATAGGTTGCACGATGGGTTGGTATGGGGATTAGTGTTACTAGATTGAGTGTACATTCCCATGTGGAGTCTTAGGGTTGGTATCGTTCATCTTGGTATTCATGAATACCATGTATTTGGTATGGATTTTTAATGGAAGGAAGGCATATTATTTTTATTTTTGGATTTTTATTTTTGAATATGTTTTTGGCCCAACGATCGACTGTCAATTGTATATTTTTCATCCCCAACGTCTATATAACTATATAGTCCATTTTTTTATTATATCAATATATCATTCATTTTATATATTATGCATACTCAATGTTTAATCTATGTGTATGAGTTTGGTAATTTTACACGGTTATTTCATTCTATTCTGAGGGTATAGTCTCCCCACAAAATATTGTAGACCATTGTTACTATTTGGTAGAGTCTATCATTTTGGGCGGTGAAATTGAGTAATTCTGGAAATCACGATCAGGTGACATGTTAGGTTAAAATAGGATTTTTTGTTACAAAATGGTAATATATATTTTTAGTTTTTTGGTTTGGGTAATTTTTAGATATGTGGTCTAGGAAGGCATCAAAAGATGTGATGGATTTCAAAATAGTGTGTCTTGACCATGTTTTATGATTGGAATTATATTTTTAAAGGTCTTGGGATTATTGTTCTTCGATTCCATTTTTATTTTTTTGTGATTTCACCAAGAGTGATGCACTTGAGTTTTTTAGACTTATGGTTTATTCTATTTTTTTTCTCTTATCCTATGGGAACGATTCCAGGGTTCATGAATCCTTCTAAGAATATAGGATTCACATGAAATATTAATTTCTATAGTGTTTATTGATGTATATATTAAATTATGATAATAGGTAATGTGGAACATGTGGTGATAGGTTCACTAATGTTAGAGATACAATCCCATTGTTGAGGGATGCAAGGAATCCATTCTAGGTTGGTAGGGGGTTCTAAATACCGTTTTTGAGGTTCAATAACAGTAAGGATAACTGAGGGATCATTTTATTGGGATAAAGTTTCCATGATTTTATGGTTCCCCTAAAGTCCTAGGTTTATGTTTCTTCGGGAGGAGTTTTTCTTTCCACTAATTATCTAACATTTCACGTAGTGGGGCCCATGCTTCAGCTATCAATGATGACATGGGTGGGTGTGGAAGTTATTATATGGAAGGTCCATTAAGTTATGTTTTCTAAAGGATATGGTTAGGGATGAGGATTCCTAGTGTTTGTGAATTGGAAACTTTGATTTCTTTAAGTCTCATGGCTTCCGTGAGAGAGAAGGTTTGGTTTAACCCTCGTATTTACTCATTTTTTGTTGCACCTTGGGTAGTGCAGTTGAATCCTAGTGAGATGCTAGTGAATTTTTATTGACACCAATGTGGAGGGTTCTCACGTGGTTGGTTTGGGTAAGAGTTAAATCCCTTTTAATAGGTGTCTTGAGGGTTCTCCAGTTTATTGGAATTAACCTATATGTGGAGCATGGTCAGTGGTTTTAAGAACATTATCGTAAAATTTCTAGGACATGTATCATTTGATCATTAGTGTTTTTTTCTTGTGAGTGTTTTTTAATGGATATTTTATGGTGGTAAGTTCACCTTTGTTGAAATCTCTTTAAAATGGTTATTTTAATAATCAAAAATCATAGTTTTATTTATTTCTATTTAGTATTTTGTTAAAATTGTTCTAAATGTGTTTATATATGTTTAAATCATGTCTACATATGTTTATCTTTGTTAATTTATATTTTACAGTTGACCTGGAAGTATTCTGGATTGAACAGACACATTGTGGAAATTCCATGTCTTGACTCACCATTAGTTATTTTCCTGAGTCACCGATGATGAACGGTCACATTGATGATGAACGGTTCCACCGATGATGAATGGTCGCAGCGATGATGAATGGTTGCACCGATGATGAACGGTTGCACCGATGATGAACGGTATCACTGATGATAAACGGTCGCACCGATGATGAACGGTCACACCGATGATGAATGGTTGCACTGATGATGAATGGTCTCACCAATGAAGAATGGTTGTACTAATGATAGGCATTGTCGCACCGATGACAATTTTCACAACATCACAGGTCGCATCAAGGAGCTACCGATACCGATGATTAATGAGTTACCAATGCTGATGCTACCGATACAGATGATCAAGGAGCTACCAATGCTGATGCAACTGATACCGATGATCAAGGAGCTATCGATGCTGATGCTACCGATACTGACGCATATTCAAAATGACTCACTAATATCATGACTCACCTATAGTCATGAAAACTGTTTGAATTTCTATAAACTCTTATTAAAATCCAAAGGTCATATTTGATGTTTTTAATGCAATTAATGATATTTAATGATAGTTTTTGGCCTGTCATGGGACCATACCTCGTACCTACGAAAAGGTAATCATTCCCATTACTAGAGCTTGTGGAATAAAAGGATGATCGAGCTATAGTAAATGGGAGTGCGTGAAAAGTCATAGAGACAGAATTCTTCCATGCACATCAATACATGAAAAGAAGAACACACAAGGAACTCAAAGAATACATTTCATGATCTTAAAAGAACACTCATTCATGCAATCCAGCACTACTGAAGAACATAAGAAGAACACTGGAATTCCTAGAACCTACTCACTTGTGAAGGACATCAAGCTGAATCAGGATACTCTGTTTTTCAACAGAAAAACCACAGAAGGACTTAGAAGCATTTCTGCTGAATCCAACGAGTCCAGAGCTGCACTGCTAATCACTAGAGCTTTTCAAACTCTAATATATTTCTCTCTAATTGATTCATTATTTACTATATTGAGAAGTGTGTGTTCTTTGTATTATTTACATACACACTGACTCATGTGCTGAGCTGGAGGATACTGAATCCTCATTCCAAACTCCTTACATCATACTGTATCCCACTGAGGAAAGTGGTAGAGGTCAAGTGTGACCTGGACAGCCTGTGTGATGTTGTCTTTATTTTCCCACGAAGAACTGTGGTAGAGGTCTTAGGACCTAGATAGTGTTGTACTATTGTTAAGCCCCGATCCATAGTGTGGATCAAATTTATATAAATTGTTTGAGAGGACTATGTATCTACTTGATACTGAACCTCTTGGTTATATCTGATGTTCCTTTTAGTATAAGTCTAAAGTATACTACATATATCTTTTATATTCCGCTACTATTACTTGAAAATAAAAAAAACTATTTTAATGTTACATTGATAGTTAAATTAAAAAGTGTTTATACTTGTTGTGAACCAGTATGTTAGCTTCAATAGCTAATTTAATCCTGTTATTAAATTGACTGATATCTAATCAATATTTATTAAGCTAATTGAACATTTACAATCTGTATAAAGTCACTACAGTTTAACTTTGCTTTTAAATTGGGGGATTTAAAGAGAAATATTTTTAACAGAAATTTTAATTGGAACTCAATTCACCCCCCTCTTGAGTATCCACTCTGACAAAAATTTGGTATCAGAGGTTTTAATTTGTTTATCGAAGTTTTCAAATACTCTGTTTTGCAACTGTGATTTTAGTTATATTTTAAAGATCTTAAATTAATGTTAGTTCTAAATTTTATCTCTTTAAAGTAATTTTCTAAACTCTTGTACTCCATTTATGGATAATAGACTAGAAGGTGATGCTACCAACATGCCACCTTTCTTTAATGGAACAAATTATGCCCAGTGGAAACTAAAAATGAAAAAATTCATTTAGAAAGTATGGTATTTGATATCTGGACTGCGATAGAAACTGAATATAAGATTCCAGAAACTATTAGAACTACTTGGGATGAAGCTACTAAGACAGATTACAATAATAATTGTAAAGCTATGAATGCCATGTATTGTGCTTTAGGAGATGAAGAGTTAAATTGAATATCTGCTTGTAAAACTGCCTAAAAAAAATATGGGATACTTTGTGTGTTTCTCATGAAGGAACAACTAATGTTAAAGATATGAGATTTAATACATATATACTATTAAATATGATAATTTTAAAATGAAGACTGATGAACCTATCTATGACATGTATCTCAGGTTTAATGAGATTGTCAATACAATGATCTCTCTTGGAAGATATGTCACTACTAAGGAACAAATCATGAGAATATTGATATGTCTACCAGATCGATGGACAGGAACTTCTGTTTCAATTAGACAATCATGTGAGAAAAGTAAGCTACCAGTCAAGGAGCTCATTTGTAAGCTTATGATGTGTGAGGAAGAACTCAAGGTGAATAAGGAGGATGATGATGAACCTAAAAGGAAGTTTGTAGCTTCTAAACCTACTGCTTCGAAGAGCAAGGGAAAAGACATAGTTCAAATACATACTGAAAGTTAAAAAAGTTAAGATTCAGAATCTGACAGTGATGCTGAGATGGCTCAAATAGCCAGGAGATTCAATAAGTTCTATAGGATGAAGAAATTCTTCAGAAAATCTAATTACAAAGGAAACTATGACCACAAGGGTCATTGGAAGAAGGATTGGAAACAGCCTAACAATAATGATGAAGTTTCTTGCCATGAATGAAAAAGGAAAGGTCACATTAAAAAAGACTATCCAAAATTGAAGTTCAAAATGAAATATGACTACAAGGATAGTAAGTATAAGAAAGCTATGAAAGCTACTTGGAGTGATTCAGAAGACAACACAAGTGAATCTGAAGTTTCTGATTCTAAAAAGAATCGTGCCAACATGTTCTTCATGACCAATACCTCTAAGGTACCTATTTACCCTATGCTGAATTATTATTATTCTGGAACTGATTCTGAATCTGGAAACATGTCTAGTGAGGAACTCTTTGAATACTTTAATACGCTAGAAGAATCATGTAATGAGTTAAAGGACAGGTATAATTCCTTAAAGAAACAGCATGCTCTCACTACCAATGTTAAATCTTCACTTGATATAAGAAAGGAAAAGAATGCCCAACTGTTAAAGGAAAATACTGAACTGATGGTTTATAATGAGTAATTAAGGAAAGACCTAGAAAAAATTACAAATGGAAAGGATACTCTAACTCTAATGCTAGGAAAACAAGTGGCACCAAAATATACCATTGGAATAGGCTATCATCCTGGACATAGACATCTTACTAAGACTATATTTATTCCTAAAACGGGACAAAATGCTGCTAGTTCTAGTTCTGGTAAATCATATGCCTCAACTAGTTACTCACAAAGTTATAGATCAAATAGAGATTATCATTCAAAATCTATTAAATCTCATAATTACATGAAACCAATAAGACAAATTTGGATACCTAAATCATTTATTGCTAACCTATCTGGACCCAAGAGGATTTGGGTACCAAAATCATTTTCCATCTAAATCTATTTTTTATTAGACATGCTTGAAGAGTTATAACAAGAATATATGTTACATGGATAGTGTATTTTCAAGACATATATCTAGAGATTACTCATTCATTAAGAGTCTAATCAAAGTTTATGGAGGCCATGTCACCTTTGGTGATAATTCTAAAGGAAAAATCATAAGCCTAGTCTAGATTGGTAACCCAAAATCAGTTTTGTTTTCTAAAGTTTTATATGTTGATGGACTTAAGTATAACCTGTTAAGTATTTCTCAATTATGTGATGATGTCTTTAATGTGAAATTTGAAAATGATTCCTATAATTTTTTTAACTCTAAAAATGTTTTAGTATTTTCTGCTTTGAGAAATGAAAATGTTTATGATATTGATTAAAATTCTTTATCCAAACAAAATGTTACTTGCCAAAATGTTTTTCAGGAAGAATCTTGGTTGTGGAACAGAAGATTGAGACACTACAATATACATTCAATTTGAAAGATGACTAAGAATAACTTGGTTAGAGACCTACCCAAACATGAATTCACAAATGAAAAATATTGTAATCCCTCTCAAAAAGGAAAGGAACATAGAGTGTCTTTTAAATCAAGGAAAGAAGTCTCAACTTCTCAACATCTCGAGTTGGATCACATGGACTTGTTTGGACCTTATAGAGTTTCAAGTTTTAATGGGAAGAACTATGTATATGTCCTAGTAGATGAATTTTCTAGATATACTTGGGTATACTTCATGGATCACAAAAGTGAAGCTTTTTCTAACTCTATTAAATACTCCAAGTCCGTTGAAAACATTAGTGGACATAAGATTAAAACCTTGAGAAGTGATCATGGTCATGAGTTTGGAAATCATGAGTTTTAATCATATTTCTTACATAATGGCTATAGTAACAAATTTTCTTCCCCTAGGGAACCTCAACAGAATGGTGTAATAGAAAGAAGGAATATAACCCATCAATAAATTGCAAGAACCATGCTCAATGAATATGACCTACATGTTTATTTTTTGGGCTGAAGCTGTAAATAAAACCTATTATGTAATAAATAGAGTCTTGATTATCCATGTTCTTAAGAAGACCCCTTATTAATTATGGAATAATAGAAACCCTAAAGTTATTTACTTCAGAGTCTTTGGTTGCAAATTCATTATTCTCAATACTAAGGATAATCTAGGAAATTTTGCATCCAAGAGTGATGAAGGAATATTTTTAGGATATTCTATCACTAGAAAATACTATATAGTCTTTAATAAGAGAACCAAGTGTGTGGAATAATCTGTTCACATAAAGTATGATGAAACGGATCCACATGAACCTAAACCATCTCTGGAGAATCTGAAAGAAGATTTATCTGTTCTAAACCTTAATGATAAAATCAATAAACTTGTTGTAAAGACAAAAAGTTCTGGAAATGTTCCAAAATCCTCTTCTGTAGAACCTGAACCTAGATAAGAACCTGAAATCTCTAGCCCTATTTTTACTAGATCAACTAGGATTCTAAATAATCATCCATTAGATGCAGTTGTCGGTAATCTTGATAGAGGGAAACAAACTTGAGCTTCTATAAGAAACCAGGATAAACATCAAGCTTGTCATTCACAGTTAGAACCTAAAAATATCAATGATACAATAAATGATGAATTTTGGGAAATGGCTATGCAAGAAGAACTAAATCAATTTGAAAGAAACAAATTCTGGGAGTTAGTTGATAGACCTAAGGACACCTTGACCATAGGCACTAATAGGGTTTTTAGAACTAAAGTTTATGAGTCTGGAAACATAGTTAGAAACAAATCAAGATTATTTTCACTAGGATATAGTCAAGAGGATGGTTTATAATATGAGGAAACCATTGCACATGTACCTATATTAGAAGCTATTTGGATTCTACTTGCCTATGCAGCTCATCTTAATTTCAAGTAATATCAAATGGATGTTAAAACTGCTTTTCTAAATTTTTTTATTGTTGAAGATGTTTTTATTGAACAACCACCTGGATTTACTAAACCCCATTTTTCAAATAGAGTTTTTAAACTTTTTAAAGCTTTCTATGGTTTAAAACAAGCTCAAAGAGCTTGGTATAATAGACTTAGTAGTTTTCTTATTTCAAAAGGTTTTACTAAAGGGATTACAGATCCAACTCTTTTTATTAAAAGAATCTCTAACGATATTTTGATAGTACAAATTTATGTCGATGATATTATTTTTTGGATCTTTTAAAAATGCTTTATGAACAGATTTTTCAAAAAGAATGCAACATGAATATGAAATGAGTTTAATGGGAGAACTCATATATTTTCTTGGATTTCAATTTTTTCAAAATGAAAATTGTATTATTCTGAATCAATATAAATATAAAAAAATATCTTTTAAAACGTTTTGGCTTGGATAGTATTAAAGAAAGTGATACACCTATGAGTACTGTCTATAAATTGGATGCAAATGAAACTAGGAAAATAATGGATCAAACCAGTTACAGAGGTATGATTTGGAGTCTACATTACCTTAATGCTAGTCGACCAAATATTATGTTTAGTGTGTATATGTGTCCAATATTTCAAGCTAATATTAAATAATCTCATTTTCTTTCTGTTAAAAGAATTTTAAAATATCTTAAACATACTGCAAATTTAGGTTTATTTTATCCAAAAAAACAATATTTTGATTTAATCAATTATTCAGATGCTGACTTTGCTGGTTTCCAGTTAGATAGGAAGAGCACATATGGAAAATGTCATCTTTTGGGAAAGTCCATGGTATCTTGGTGAAGTAAGAAACAGAACTATGATTCATTATCTACTGCTGAAGCAGAATACATTGCTACTAGTAGTTTTTGTGTAGAAATTCTATGTATGAAACACACTATTTTGGACTGTGGATAAGTTTTTGAGCATGTTTCAATCAACTGTGAAAACACTAGTGCAATATGCATATCAAAGAACTTTGTGTCTCACACTAGAACCAAAAACATTTATGTAAGGCACTAATTTTTGAGAGATCACTACCAAAAAAGTGATATTACTCTTGAGTTTATAGGTAATGAACATCAATTACCTGACATTTTCACCATGCCCTTAAGTTCTGAAAGGTTAAACTTGATTAAACAACATTTGGGTAAGATAGATTTGGGAAACTGATTGGTGAAACTAATATGTGCTACTGATTGAGTGGTAGTGTGTTTGAAACCTTTAGTGTTTGTTTAAAACGACATTGTTTTACTTAATCGGTATATTATTATTTTGCAACCCTAAATGATACAAATAATGACCCACAGCTATTTCTTTTTCTAAGAGACTATTCACCTTCCATCTCCTGCCGAACTCTCTCTTCTCATTCTTGTAACCAGAACCTTTCAAACCTCTCCAAACCCCTCAATCCTCTCGAACATCCAATGGAAAAGAAAAAAAGCAACAAGGCAAGGAATATAAAGGTTCCTCACCTGTAAAGCTCTCTCGAGGAGAGTCGAGCAACACGATGCAAAGGTCAGTAAACCCAGATTTGAAAAATCGGGAAGTTATAGCTGAGAAAGAAGCATGTGCCTAATGCGTGTTATTGAGAAAGTATGCATTGTTGAAAGTATTATAGATACAAGGGTGGAAAGACTGGTTCTATAATAACAACTGAGTCTACTACCCGAAGCTAGTGCATGAGTTTTTCTTAAACTTAAGTATTGTTTTGGATGGAGTAAAGGCTGCGAGATTGTCTTCAATAGTTAAAGAGAAAAAGATTACTTTTTCATCAAAATAGTGGGTTAAATGTTTGGGAGTACCTCACAATGAAATATATGAGGAATACGTTGGTAATATCCCTCCTACTACTGATTACTTTTTTTATGAGATAGCTATGGAGATGTTGACTGGGAAATCTAAGTCGTGGAGGATATATGCTGCTAAGATGGATGGGGATAATAGAATCCTTTTTAAGTTTATTCAACATCAAATATGTCCTAGAAAAGGTGAATTTGCTTCAATAAAGTATCAGGATGTTTTTCTGTTATCTATTTTGTTGGATGGTGAAAAGATAAACCTATGTAGATATTTTTCTGAGCATATTTATGAGATGATAAAACCATCAAATAAAGCATCAAATTTGTTTTATTCTAAGCAAATCTCTCCCATGCTGAAGTTCTTGGACTGTGTTGATGATAGAGATGACTGTATCTCATCCAGTAGCTTCTATATTAACAAGGATATTTGTAAGAGGATGAAAATCAACTGGAAACCATGGAAGAAGTTTGGGTTGCTGATGAGGATAAGTTGTATGACTCCTTCAATCCTACTGATCATCGTACGAGACCAATGGGGATGAGAGATCCTAGTTTAAAATCTGGTGAAGAAGTGGTTTATTCTGATGAAGAAGAGGAAGTGGTAGTTCCTAAGGGAACTGGTGAGTCCAGTAAGTAGGAAATAGAAGAAAAAGAAGCTGAAGATGAAACTGATGCGGAAAAAGAGCCTAAATCACTTCCTAATGACAGGAGTGATCTTGATACAGTGAGCCCAAAGAAAAGAAGGATGGAATTTGATTCGACAAGCCCTACTCTCATGTTACCAGAGATAGAACCTCTTTTAGATGATGATGAAAAAGTGAGACTAATGAATAAACCTCTGAGGAGTTTGAATCTGTTAATACAGATAGTTCAAGTGAGAGATCAGTTAATAATGACGATGATGAAGGCAATGATGGTGATGAGGGTGATGCTGTTGGTGATAGTGATAGTTGTAGCAGTGATAATGATAATGGTGATGATGATGATGCTGGTGCTCGACCTATAGAAGGTCAGAATGTGATCCAAGATGATCCTCAACCCCAACCAAATTTGCAAGAAAATTTCCGTAGGGCTGAGAGAATAGAACAGTTGGAGAATGATGAGGATGAGGAACTCTATAATGACCCATAAATTTCAAGAAATTTTTTATCTTAATTTTCTTTGTAATTTTAGAAGAACGCAGTTTCTGACAGCACCTGATTCCAAGGACCGGTGTACCCGGAATCATTTTCCAAAGTTTGGCTCGGGTACATTCAGTGAACGAACGAGCGCGTTTTTCTAACTATTTAACCGGTGCTCGGAATCAAATTCCGAGGGCACCGATGGAATCGCAGCACCGGTATTTTCTTATAAATTCCTCTTCTGGAGTTGCGTTTTCTCGGGTGTGGTTTTTAAATTTTTGGGGTTAAGTTAAGAAATAAAATAAAGTGGTGCGAAAACTTTATTTTTATTTCACTTAAAGCTACTTAAAAGCCACTTAAAGCTGCTTAAGCTGAGTTGAAGTGGATAGGGTCCAATTAAAAATATCCTACCCTCTTGGTCAGATATTTGTGAGGTGGGGCCCACACGAGCCCCACCATTTCTTTTCCTCTAAGTAACGCACCTGCGAAAACTCCTCATTAATGAAAGTCAACTGAGGCGTTTTCTAAAACTTTTAAACGCTCCTATTAATTGGACTGTTAAGACATTACAATTAATTCACCGAAGTAATGGTTCGTTTCTTAACCTGTTTTTCAAACTTTTGGCATATTAATAAAATAAGACCAACACACATTCATCTTGGGTGAGATTTGTTGAGAGAATTTGGAGAATCTGTACCTTCATCCTCCAACATGAAGAACACGGAGAATGCAAAGAACGCGAAGAACACGAAAAACATGAAGAACGCCAATCCCTCAGAGATCGAAGACGCGACACTGTGTTCCGCGACGCCGACGATTCTCCTTCCACGATGCTTCTTCTGTGACATTCTTCCCCGTAACAATCTCCGATCATCAACTGCTTGAGGTAGGAGATTAAGGATATTTTACATTTAGTTTGTGGATTTTATGCTTAACATGGATTTAATTCATGAAATTAAATCCATGTGTTTTCTCTAACCTTCGGAGATCTTCGAGGTGATGCCCTTCCGCGATGACGTGACGCCCTTCCGCGACACGACGATCCTCTTCTTCCGTGACGGTCAATTCCGCGAAGAACTCTCGTCCGAAGACAGCTACGAGGTAGGGGTCTTATTTGAGAATAATATTTATTCCCATGGTTGTTTCTTCTAAAAAAATGATCCCGGATCAAAGTTCAATTTTAATTCATTAAAATTGTGCCTTGGTATGTTCTTCATGTGTTGATTGTTATTCCCAATTGTTATCACCTAACGTGGATGGTGCATGCCAAACAAACACGGCCTACCAACCCTCCGTAGTTTTTCGTTGATACGCAGACTGGCGGGCGATGACAAATGGGTCCGTGAGTTAAATTTGAAGGCTTTGCAGTGAATTTCGAGTCCTGGGACGAGCACTAGCGAAGACCGCGCACAAATTGGACCACCGGAGCGCGTCCGATGGTACGTGGAACCCCCCGCCGGTGGCCGGAGGCAGCGCCCGGTGCGCCACCGGGATGACTCGCCACAGCTGAAACCGCGACGGCGCTGGCCGGTCCCGCGGTCGCACGGGACCACGGAGGAGAGACGCGGTTTAAGCCACGTCCGGTGACACAGAGCGTCCCCACGCGGGGCCGCGGCTCTCCTTCACGTGGGGGTGGGGGGGCAGCACACCCCCACGCCGCTCGGTCGTAACCTGCCGAGCCGACCCTGGCGGCCGGGCCGCGCCCGCGCCGATCGGGCCGGGTCGCGCCTAGGCCGGGCCGGGCCACCTTGGCCGTGCCGCGCCATACCAGCCGGGTCAGACCTAGACCCGGGTCGGGTTGACCTGGTTCGGGCCGACCCAGTGGGGGGTTGGATCGGGTCGGTCCGGGCCCAGACCCCCCGTTTTCGGACCATTTTGATCTTTTGCTCATAACATGAGCTACGAGCCTCTGAATGACGCGCCGTCAGCGGAAATGCGATCCTTGGATCGAGGCAGTTGTTTCGAGATATATCACACTCAAGGTTTCAGAATACTTTGGGTTCAGTCGGGTTGGTTCTTACATGAAACCAACCGGTCCCTCGGAGCGGAAATGCTCATATCATGAGCTTCAGACGTCTGATTGACGTGCCGTCGGGTTTGGTGGATTCCTCTAAGTGAGAAGTATTTTTAGCTTACTCCACCCGAGGTTTGGACACAGGTGGAGTACGGTCGGCTCTGTTTTTCCTTAAAAACCAACCGGACCCCTGGGACAAAAAAACCAATAACTCTCAGACCGGGCGTCTGATTGACGCGCCGTCTGCGACGTTGAGTTCCTATTGACGATACGGAACTTTTGGATACATCAACTCTGGACTATGTGTGAGTTGATGTATCAGCCTCTTGGCTCGTGGAGTGGACCCTCCCGAACGAGCTTTCTATGTACGGGAACCCTAGAGCTGGTTGCGACTACGACGACGACGACAGTACAGAGATCCTTAGTGGATTCGACAACGACTGTTCAGAGATCCTCAGTGGATTCGACGGCGACGACTACAACAATCAGCTATCTTTTGTGGGTCAGTGCTACTGATCCTGTGTGGGTCTGATTCTGTGTAGGTCAGCGCTCAGCGGTCCTATGTGGACCAGCGCCTACAAATCATGTGTGGGTCCGATCCTGCGTGGGTCTTTGCAAGGGTTAGTTACCTATCGATCCTTTGTGGTTCAGATCCTTTGTGGGTCATTGCAGGGGTAAGTACCTATGGATCCTTTGTGGGTCTGACGGCTTAGATGAATCGGTGGCAATATCTTTTCATCTTTATCATCATATAAAAAAGTATACCTGTGTGAGTTGAATCATGTTTTGCTTTCCTTTTTGGATTGTGTTATGCTATCCTGTGTGGGTATATGTTTTTCTTTCCTGTGTGGACGGGGTTGTTCTTGGGTTCGGATGTTGGAGCCGAACGAGAATTGATGACTTAGGTATATATACGGGCCTATACCTAAGCCATGTCGGATGTTACTTCGTGATTGTATCTTTCCTTTGTGGTTTATCCTTTGTGGATTCTGGGATACCTTTGGGGGTCTCGGGGTCCCTAATGAGTAGCTTATACTCACCCCTGCACGGGCTATGCCCACACTATGTTGTGTTGGTTGCAGACGACGGACAGCGCAGATCGTGGTTGAGGCTTACAGAGCAGGACGATACCTAGCAGTGGACCACTGGGCGAAACGTACTCGGAGTGGACCGCTGGACCCGAGGAGCAGTGGAGGCTATCTGTACCCACCCTTCAGATGGGATTTCCAGTGGACAGCTCGACGTTGCGGCTTTACTTTTTTGTTTCTATTTTTCCCTTCCAGTTGTACTTTACTTTCAGTTTGGGTTTGTATTCTGGCCCACTTACTTTTCTGCACTTACTGTTGTACTCGTTTCTACTTAGTGTTTAGTTCTGCCAACTTACTCTGTGGTGATTGTTGTTTACTATACAAAGGAAATGCCTTCCCTTTTTCTGGGATTTATGCCTTGATACTAGTCGCCAGCCCCTAGCCTATGGAAGGCTGGCTTGGGATAGTCACGGCACGGGCCCCGAGGACGGGTCGTGACAAATTGGTATCAGAGGAGTTCGGTTCTACCACAGAACTTGGGACTCTGATCTTTTTCTATGTGAAGCAGTAGTGTTAAGCATATTGGGTGCGGTTATCAGTCCAGGGAGTCCAGTGTTGGTGTGGTGGCTGACGTATCCTTACACCAGGACCCTGACTTCTGATTTCCAACTTAATGCATGAAAACATTGATTGCGTGTGTGATTCAAGTTTTCTTTGTGATTACTTTGTGTCAGCTCACAAGGTATACTGTTCTGACCATGGCACATCTGTTTCCTTTTTCAGGATGGCCCCATGATGGCAGCCAGCTAGGGTTCCAAGAGTTGTGCGTGACAACATCCCGCTGAGCGATGAGGCCTCGGTGCAGGGCTCTTTGACAATTGAGGCACTGGTGGTACCTCTACCTGCCGAGCCACCGATGCTTCCAGCAACAGCCGCTGACGATGCACGTCGCCTTAGTGCATTGCATGAGTTCCAGAACCAGCGACCGCCCAGGTTCTGTGAGGAGATGGACCCCTAGGCAGCCGAGGACTGGCTGGAGGCAGTTGTATGAGTTTTCCGGTTAGTGAGGACACCAGCAGACCTCATGGTGATCCTTGCAGCGAGCCTACTGCACGCAGCAGTGGGCCGATGGTGGAGCTTGATGCTCCTGGTGAACTATGAGGAATCTCTTCTCTGGATAGACTTTGAGGGCCTCTTCTGCTCAGAGTTCGTCTCGGCCATCCTCCGTGCGGTGCGCATCCAAGAGCTTCTTCAGCTGCGGCAGGGCATCTTGACGGTCTCCCAGTACTCGGCGAGATTTACCGATCTCTCGCATTACTCGACAGACATGGTACGTGACCCATTCTTCTGGGCCCGGACCGTTGAGCAGTGATTAAGACATGAGATCAGGGCATCGCTGATCTCCCTTAGCATTCCGACTCAGGAAGGAGTAATGGAGCGAGCCCTTTTGATCGAGAACTTCCTTGCTGAGCCTCATCAGCAGCGAGACCTACCGCGGGGCGACACGTAGTAGAGTCTTCTGCGACAGGCAGTCGACGGATGACTCAGGGGTCCAGGCAGACCAGACCCTCACGCTGACGACCTCAGGACAATGGCTCAGCAGTGTGTGGCACACAGCATGGAGCCAGTCTATCGAGAGGTAGGAAGTGCTACACATGCGGCGGGCAGGGCCACATGGCTCGTGACTGCCCGACCCACCATGCCGAGGAGCAGCAGATGGATGAGGGGCCACCCAGGAAAAGACAGAGGGTTGACCCTGGCGGTCCACAGGGAGGAGGTGGACGAGGCCGAGGAGTTGGCTGAGTATTATGTGGTGGGAGACGCTTTGTGGCTCTACCACCACCACCACCAGGAGGTCCACCCCGACCACAGGGAGCTGGCGGGCAGAGACAGGCACAGCTCCAGGCAGCAGAGGCCTACGACCACGGCGCGCCCGAGATGATTCGAGGTACGATCTGTGTCTATTCCACCTTTTTCTCATTTCTTATAGACACAGGAGAGATTCACTCTTTCATAGCTGCTTCCCTTTTCCGGAGCTCGGAGATTCTGACAGAGTCGTTGGCTCGATCCTTACGGCTAGAGACTCCTACAGGAGAAGACTCGACGATTATGCACTGGTTCCGGCAGTGTGATATTACTCTAGGAGGCGAGAGCTTCGGCTGGGATCTTCTTGTAGTGGTGTTGAGGCGTTACGACGTCATCTTGGGCATGGATTGGTTATCTACAGTCCATGTACAGATTGACTGTATTAGGCGCAAGGTGCGATGTGGACGCACCGACGGGAGCAGGTTCACCTTCACCAGCGGGAAGGGAGCCTTCGAAGCACAGGATGGACTTCCGCAGAGGAGAGGACATCCCATCACTCATCAGTTGGATAGCCTCATCCTAGGAGCAGTTGACGTGCGGAGTCCTAGTTTTCCTGCAGTGGTGGATCAGTATGCTGATGTCTTTCCCGACGACGTTCTAGGGCTACCTCCTCGTAGAGAGGTAGACTTTTCTATTGACCTGTACCCTGGGACAACCCCGATATCGACTCCTGCATATCTGATGGACCCCGCTGAGCTTCGAGAGCTACGTGTAAAGTTAGAGGACTTACAGGGCAAGGGATTCATCTGACCCAGTGTTTCACCTTGGGATTCCCCGATATTGTTCGCCAAGAAGGCGGACGGGAGCATGCGACTTTGTGTCGACTATCGTCGCCTAAACCAGGTGATGGTGAGGAACAAGTATCTATTATCGAGGATTGAGGACATCTTGGATCAGCTCATGGGAGCATGGTGGTTCTCAAAGATAGACCTCAGGTCAGGCTATCACCAGCTCAGAGTTCGGGACGAGGACGTGCCGAAGACGGCCTCCAGATGTCGGTATGGACACTATGAGTTCTTGGATATGACATTCGGCATAACCAATGCTCCAGCAGTGTTCATGGGCCTCATGAATAGGATCTTTCAGCCATACCTCGATCGATTTGTCGTGGTCTTCATCGACGACATTTTGATATACTCGACAACTGAGGAGGAGCACGCCTACCACTTGTGTGTTGTACTGGACACACTCCGAGAGCACCAGCTTTATGGAAAGCTCCCGAAGTGTCAGTTCTAGATACGTGATGTCCACTTGTTGGGACACGTCATCTCTGAGGTGGGAGTTGCAGTGGATCCTGCGAAGATCGAGGCAGTGCTAGCTTGGGAGCCACCCAAGAGCATGACGGAGGTGCCGAGTTTCTTGGGACTAGCTGGATACTATCGAAGATTTGTGTCAGACTTCTCCAGAGTTGTGGCACCACTCTCAGCTTTGACAAAGAGGGGTAAAACCTTTGTGTGGTCAGACAGATGTTAGCAGAGCTTCCAGGAGCTGAGACAGAGATTGGCCAGCGCACCTATCTTGAGGTTGCCTGAGGAGGGAGTAGGGTACGTAGTCTACTGTGATGCATCAGGGACCGGACTCAGATGTGTCCTAATGCAGAATCGGGCAGTGGTCGACTATGGATCACATCAGTTGAGGCCGCATGAGCATAACTACGCTACCCATAACCTGGAGTTAGCAGCAGTGGTCTTCGCTCTAAAGACATAGCGACACTATCTGATGGTCGAGCGCTTTACAGTCTTTTCTGACCATCAGAGTCTCAAGTACATCTTCTCTCAGAAGGACCTGACCCTCAGACAGCGGCGATGGCTCGAGTTCCTCTAGGACTATGACTTTGAGATAGTCTATACTCCTAGGAAGGGGAATATAGTAGCCGATGCTCTCAACAGGAGGACGGGCATTTAGCTACTCAAGGAGGCGACAGACTAGCTCGCCGCTTTGCGGATATCCTTTGTGGATAGAGATGGAGCAGCCTTCATTCAGTCTCTCATAGTCACCCCTCCACTACTACAGCGGGTCAGAGAGGCACAGCATGGGGACGCTGACTATGAGACGCGGTGTGCACAGATATCCTCAGGACAGGTACCTGATGGCTTCTCCTTTGGAGCAGAGCACGACATCCTTTTCAGAGGACGTACCTTGGTACCAGTTGATTTACGTGAGTAAGTACTAAGATAGATTCACACTTCACCCTTATCGGTACATCCTGGAGTGGCGAAGATGTTCCAGGATCTCAGACGACAGCACTGGTGGGCAGGCATGAAGAAGGTTGTGGCAGAGTTCGTTTCACGATGCCTCACCTGCCATTAGGTGAAGGCAGAGCTTCAGGTACCAGCAGGCTTGGTACAAACCTTGAAGGTCCTGGAGTAGAAGTGGGATGGGATATCAATGGACTTCGTGACTGGACTTCCACGCACTTCCAGAGGTCACGACTCCATATGGGTGATTTCCGACCGACTCACCGAGTCGGCTCACTTCTTACCCATCAGAGAGCAGGGCTCAGTGTAGAGCTTGGGACATCTCTACGTTCAGGAGATTGTACGGATTCACGGTGTTCCATCATCTATCGTCTCCGATCGAGATGCTCGCTTTACTTTTAGGCTTTGGAAGGGGTTGAAGGAGGCATTCGGGACGCAGATACGTCTGAGCACCACCTCTCACCCTCAAACGGATGGTCAGACGGAGAGGACCATTCAGACTCTTGAGGAAATGCTCCGCACATGTGTCCTCAACTTTGGTCGCAACTGGGAGGACCACCTACCCTTGGTGGAGTTCGCGTACAACAACAGCTACCACTCAACCATCGGGATGGCACCATACGAGGCGTTGTACGGCCGACCTTGCAGATCTCCTTTTTGATGGACAGACCCTGGAGAGTCAGCACTTGTGGGACCAGAGATGGTCCGGGCCATGACAGAGAAGGTCCAGGTCATCCAGGAGCAGATGGGGACAACTCAGAGCCGGCATAAGTCTTATGCTGACAGGAGGCGGAGGCCACTAGAGTTCGAGGATGACGACCACGTCTTCTTGCGTGTCTCACCACAACATGGATTACGGAGATTTGGCAAAGATAGCAACTTATCTCCACGCTTCGTCGGACCATTCCAGGTCCTCAGCAGGATTGGCGAGGTGGCTTATCGCCTGGCTCTATCACCTCAGTTGCACCGGGTGCATGATGTCTTCCATGTATCCCAGCTGAGGAGATACGTGCACGACCCGATGCACATCATTGCCCATGGGGAGCTAGATGTTGATGATGGGGCGACTTTTGCGGAGGTCCCGATGGAGATCGAGGATTGACAGGAGCGGGTCCTACGTGGATGGTTGATTCCACTAGTGCGCATCAGATGGAAGCACGGGAACCTCCAGGAGAGCACTTGGGAGCGGGAGTCTCATATGTGTGCTCAGTACCCACATTTGTTTCCCTAGTTTATGATGTATCATTACGGGGATGTAAAGCCCTAAGGTGGGAGTGATGTAAAGACCCGTAAATTTCAAGGAAATTTTTTTTCTTAATTTTCTTTAAAATATTACAAGAACGTAGTTTCTGGCGGAACCTGATTCTGAGGCCCGATGTGCCCGGAATCATTTTCCGAAGTTTGGCTCGGGTATGTTCAGTGAATGAACGAGCAAGTTTTTATAACTTTTGAACCAGTGCTCGGAATCAAATTTTGAGGGCACTGATGGAATCACAGCGCCGGTATTTGCTTAAAAACGCCTCTTCCGGTGTTGTGTTTACTCGGGTGTGGTTTTTAAATATTTGGGGTTAAGTTAATAAATAAAATAATGTGGTGCGACAACTTTATTTTTATTTCACTTAAAGCCACTTAAAAGCCACTTAATGCTGCATTAGCTGAGTTGAAGTAGATAGGGTGCAATTCAAAATATCCTACCCTCTTGGTAGGATATTTGTGAGGTGGGGCCCACACGAGCCCCTCTATTTCTTTTCCTCTAAGTAACGCACCCGCAAAAACTCCTCATTAATGAAAGTCAACTGGGGCGTTTTCTAAATCTTTTAAACGCTCATATTAATTGGACTGTTAAGACGTTGCCATTAATTCACTGAATTAATGGTTCGTTTTTTAACCTGTTTTTCAAACTGTTGGCATATTAATAAAATAAGACTAACACAATTTCTTCTTGGGTGCGATTTGTTGAGAGGATTTGGAGAATCTGTACCTTCATCCTCCAAGGCGAAGAACGCGAAGAACGCGATGAACGCGGAGAAGGCGAAGAACACAAAGAACACAATGAACGCGAAGAACACGAAGAACGCGAAGAATGTCGAACCCTCGGAGATTGACGAAGTGACGCTGTGTTCCACGACGCCGACGATTCTCCTTCCACGACGCTTCTTCCGCGATGTACTTCCCAGCAAAAATCTCCGATCATCAACTGGTTGAGGTAGGAGATTACGGATCTTTTAAATTTCCTTTGTGGATTTTATCCTTAACATGGATTTAATTCATGAAATTAAATCCGTGTGTTTTCTTTAACCCTCGGAGATCGTTGAGGCGATTCCCTTCCGCGACGATGCGACGCCCTTCTGCGAAGCGACGATCCTCTTCTTCCGCGACGGTCAATTCCCCGAAGAACTCTTCTCCGACGACAGCTACTAGGTAGGGGTTTAATTTGAGAATAATATTTATTTTCATGGTTGTTTCTTCTAAAACAATGAACCCGGATCAAAGTTCAATTTTAATTCATTAAAATTGTGCCTTGTTATGTTCTTCATGTGTTGATTGTTATTTCCAATTATTATCACCTAACACGGAGGGTGCGGGCCAAACAAACACGGCCCGACAACCCTCCGTAGTTTTTCGTTGATGCGCAGATTGGAGGGTGATGACAAATAGGGCCGCAAGTTAACTTTGAAGGCTTTGCAGTGAATTTCGAGTCCTGGGACGAGCACTGGCAAAGACCGCCCGCAAATCAGACCACTGGAGCACGTCCGGTGGTCCGCGGAACCCCCCTCCGGCGCCGCACGCCGGCACGGCGGCGCTGGCCGGTCCTGCGGCCGCGCGGGACTGCGGAGGAGGGATGCGGCTTAAACCGCATCTGGTGACACAGAGCGGCCCAACGCGGGGTTGCGGCTCTCCTTCACGTGGGGGGGGGGGGCACACCCCCGCGCCGCTGGGCCGTAACCGGCCGAGCCGACCCTGGCAGTCGGGCTACACCCGTGCCGACTGGGCCGGGTCACGCCCTAGATGGGATGCGCTGGCCGGGTCGGATCCGGACTCGAGTCGGTTCGACCAGGTTCAGGCCGACCCAGGGGGGTTGGGCTGGGTCGGTGCGGGCCCAGACCCCCCGTTTTCGGACATTTTCGGTATTTTTCTCATAACATGACCTACGGGCCTCCGAACGACACGCTGTCAGCGGTGTTGCGATCCATGGATCGAGTCAGTAGTTTCGGTATATCACACTAAATATTTCGAAATACTTTGGGTTCGGCCGGGTTGGTGCGTACACGAAACCAACCGGGACCTCGGAGCGGAAACACTCATATCTTGAGCTTCGGACGTCTGATTGACGTGCCGTTGGCTTTGTTGGATTTCTCTATGTGAGAGGGATATTTTGGCTTACTCTACCCTAGGTTTGGACACAGGTGGAGTATGGCCGGGTTGGTTTTGCCTTAAAAACCAACCGGGCCCCTGGGACGAAAAAGCCAATAACTCTCAGACCGGGCGTCCGATTGATGCGCCGTCTACGACGTTGAGTTCCTGTTGACGATACAGAACTTTTGGATACATCAACTCTGGACTATGTTTCAGTTGATGTATCAGCCTCTCGGCTCGTGGAGCGGACCCTCCCGAACAAGCTTGCTGTGTGAGGGAACCCTAGAACTGGCTGCGACTACGACGACGACGATAGTACATAGATCCTTAGTGGATTCGACGACGACTTTGTAGAGATCCTTAGTGGATTTGACGGCAATGACTACAGCACTCACCGATCCTTTATGGGTCAGTGCTACCGATCCTGTGTGGGTCTGATCCTGTGTGGGTCAGCGCTCAGCGGTCCTGTGTGGGCCAGCGCCTACAGATCCGGTGTGGGTCCGATCCTGTGTGGATCTTTGCGGGGGTTAGTTACCTATCGATCCTTTGTGGGTCAGATCCTTTGTGGGTCATTGTGGTGGTTAGTACCTATCGATCCATTGTGGGTCCGACGGCTTAGAAGAATCAGTGGAAATATCTTGTCATCTTTATCGTCATATGAAGAAGTATACCTGTGTGAGCAAAATCCTGTTTTTCTTTCCTTTGTGGATTGTTTTGTGCCATCATGTGTGGGTATACGTTTTGCTTTCCGGTGTGGACTGGGTTGTGTTTGGGTTTGGATGTTGGAGCCGAACGAGAATTGATGACTTAGGTATATGTATGGCCATATATTTAAGTCGTGTCTGATGTTACTTCGTGATTGTATCTTTCCGTTGTGGTTTATCCTCTATGGATTCTGGGAGACCTTCGGGGGTCTCGGGGTCCCTAGTGAGTAGCTTATACTCACCACTTCACGGGCTATGCCCGAACTACATTGTGTTGGTTGCAGACGACGGACAGCGCTGATCGTGGTTGAGGCTTGTGGAGCAGGACGGTACCTGGAGGTGGACCACTGGGCGGAACGTACTCGGAGTGGACGGCTGGACCTGAGGAGTAGTGGAGGATATCTGTACACACCCTTCAGGTGGGATTTCCAGTGGCCAGCTCGACGTTTTTACTTTACATTTCAGTTGTTGTTTTTCCCTTCCAGTTGTACTTTACTTTCAGTTTTGGATTGTATCCTGGCCCACTAACTTTTCCGCACTTACTATTGTACCAGTTTCTACGTAGTGTTTACTTCTGCCTGCTTACTCTGTGGTGATTGTTGTTTACATTACAAAGGCAGTGCCTTCCTTTTTTCCGGGATTTACACCTTGGTTCTAGTCGCCATCCCCTGGCATATGGAAGGCGGGCTTGGGGTAGTCACGGCACGGGCCCCGAGGACGGGTCGTGACAAAATCACTCCTGAAATTCCCAGAAGAGCTAGTTTGTGAAACCTATGTATCCTTCTTGTAGACCCGCATGGGAAGAACATCCAGGTCTTTTTTTCGGGGATTATACTATCCAAATTAAGAGGAAGAATAAGGAATGGATCCTACAGGCGTAAGTGACTTAGTTAAGGCTCGATTAGTTTCTGAATATATGTAAGTGAAAAAAACAGACCAGGTCCTTTTATTTCTCAATCCAGACCTGATCCTTTTGTTTCTCAAGATAGATCTGATTCTGCAGTTGCTCAATCTGATATTGATAGATTTAAGGTTGAATTGATTCAAGAAGTTAGAGATACTATAAAAGATGAGTTATGTCATGTTCCTGCTCCTGCACCTGTGACATTATCCGAAGCTACTATGGATGATTTGGCTCAAAGAGTGGTAAGGCTTATCAAACCAGACATGTGCAATTATAGTGAGTCGATTGGAAGGCACATTACCTCTTCGAATCAAACACTCACGGATTTAGGCAGTAATTTGGTTTCTCTGTCAAGAGAGTTCAGAACAACCATCTCTGGTATGATGGAAGTGTTAAGAAATCTAATAGAACATCTAAAGAAAGCAGATTTGAAGAAGTTGAAAGATGAGGTCACTCAAGTTGTTGCTCAGGCTAGTTCCTCAAAGGTGACCAAGATTACTGGCCATGAGATTAATTCTTTAAAAGATGTAATTAAAGAAGAGATGGCAACTCTTGGAAAGATTTTGTATTTGGATTCCTTGAAAAAGATGAAAGAGCATAATGATCATATTCAAAAAATGGTGTAGTTGTATTCAGCTAATGTTACTAAGGCTTAAAAAGAGATTAAGGAGAAAGTGCACCATTATTTCTCTAATATTTACACCAATCATGAGTTGAATCGTCATTTTAAAGTGTGGGCGGGCAATTTGAGACACCCTCTAGTTACTGAAGCTTTTAAGTCTCATGTTCAGTAGTTGATGGAGTTTACTCCTACTTTGCAATGTTTCATGAAGAATAAGGATGATTTTGAAAAGGCTATGAAGTACGGTGGAGAAGTAATTCAGGACTTCATCAATTTTCTCAAACCCTACCTTCATGTGCAAGCTAAGGCCATTGTTTTTTCAACTGCTGAGCCTATTAATTCATCAGATGTTGTTCATGGTCAGATGTCTGTCTCACAAGATCTCTCCAGTATTAAGCTAGTCTTTCAACAGACTCCTTTAGAGAGATCTTCTACTCCTCATCAGGTGACCTTAGAACCCAGAATTCGTCCAGCTAGAGTCATCATGCCTCCATTCTCCATCCAGCCAGTTCAACCTTCCACCCAGCCACCTTCTGGGCCATCCATTCCTCCAACTGCCAAATGAAAAGCTCCATTGCACCCCGAGAAATAGCCGTATCTGTCAATTTTTATAGGGTGTCTATTTCCTATACTTTTCACTTTTGTATGTGATTTTTGTACTCATTTTGAAACCTTATTTTTCAATTGGAATCTTCTTGCTTATCTTCTTTCTCTTTTTTTTGATAATCCCAAAGGGGGAGAAATTGAGACATAAGAAATGAGAAATGAGAAATGAGAAATCATGAATATGAATATGGGATGAACGGAATATGCATATGAGCCCATGATTCTTGTTTAACGAATTACTACTTTGTACGACTGCTTCACTATTTACTACATGAATACATATACTCAGGGGGAGAAATGATGACTATATATCTTAGTGGAAGCAAGGCAGAAAGGAGATAATGAATCATATTATCTGATTTATATTATATGGGGAGGATGCCTCATTTATATAAGTTCGATTTTCTATTCTAACTTTGTCTTATCTTTTGGAATATTTTATTTTTATATAGGGGAGCATACTGAATGACATATTATATTCTCTATTCATTTATGTCATTGATTTGTGATTATCAAAAATGGGGAGATTGTTGAACTCTCTGTGAAATGGTTATATTAATAATCACAAATCTTAGTTTTATTTATTTCAATTTAGTCTTTAGTTCAAATTTTTCAAAATGTGTTTATATATGTTTAAATCATGTCTACATATGTTTATCTTTGTTAATTTATGTTTTACGGTTGACATGGAAGTATTCTGGATTGAACAGACACTTTGTGAATATTCCATGCCTTGACTCACTGTTAGTTATTTTCTTGAGTCACTGATGATGAATGGTCACACCAATGTTGAATGGTCGCACCGATGATGAACGGTCACACCATTGATGAACGGTCGCACCGATGATGAACGGTCGCACCAATGATGAACGGTCGCACCGATGATGAACAGTCGTACCAAGGATGAACGGTCACACCGATGATGAATGGTTTCACCGATGATGAATGGTCGCACCGATGAAGAACGGTCGCACCAATGATGGGAACTATCGCACTGATGACAACAGTTGCTATATAACTTGTCGCATCAAGGAGCTACTGATACCGATGATCAATGAGCTACTGATGATGATGCTACCGATACCGATGATCAAGGAGATACCGATGTTGATGCTACCGATATCGATGATCAAGGAGCTACTGATGCTGATACTACTGATACTGATGTAGATTCAAAATTACTCATCGATCACATGACTCACTGATAGTCATGAAAAATGTTTGAACTTCTTTAAACTCTAATTTAATTCCAACGGTCATATTTGATGTCTTTAATGCAATTAATGATATTTAATTTGTATTGTTGGCATGTCAGGGGACCGTACCTCGTACCTATGAAAAGGTAATCATTCCCATTGCCAGATCTTGTGGAATAAATGGAAGATTGAGCTCCAGTAAAAGGGTGTGCGTGAAAAGGCATAGAGACATAATTCTTCCATGCACATACATACATGAAAAGAAGAACACATGAGGAACTCGAAGAAGACATTTCAAGATCTTCAAAGAACACTAATACATGCAATCCAACACTACTGAAGAACACACGAAGAACACTGGAAATCAGAGAACATACTCACTTGTGAAGGACATCAAGCTGAATCACGATACATTGTTTTTCAACTGAAAAACCACAAAATGACTCAGAAGCATTTCTGCTGGATCCAATGAGTCTAGAGCTGCACTGCTAATCACTATAGATTTCTAAACCCTCATATATTTCTCTCTATGTGAATCATTATTTACTATTTTGACCAATGTGTGTTCTTTGAATTATTTACAAACACATTGACTCCTATACTGAACTGGAGGATACTAAATCCTCATTCCAAACTCCTTAAATCTTATTTTATCCCACTAAGGACATTGGTAGAGGTCATGTGTGACCTAGACAGTCTGTGTGCTCTTGTCTTTGTTTTCCCATGAAGAACTGTGGTATAGGTCTTAGGACCTAGACAGTGTTGTACTGTTGTTAACCCCGATCCAGGTTGTGGATCAAATTTATATAAATAGTTTGAGAGGAATAAGTCTCTGCTTGATACTGAACCTCTTGGCTATATCTGTTGTGCTTTTTAGTATAAGTCTAAAGTATACTGCATATATCTTTTATATTATGTTGCTGTTACATTGAAATACAAAACTATTTTAAAGTTACATTGATAGTTAAATTAGCAAGTGTTTATACTTGTTATGAACCAGTAGGTTAGATTTAATAGCTAATTTAATCATGTGATTAAATTGACTGAGATCTAATAATTATTTGATAATATTATTGAACATTTACAATATGTATAAATTCACTATAGTTTAACATTGTTTTTAAATTTGGGGATTTTAAGAGAAATCTTTTTAACAGAAATTTTAATTAGAACTCAATTCACCCCCCTCTTGAGTATCCACTCCTACCAACAAACTTAGTTCATTAATTTCATTATAATTGGTTTACAAGGAATTAATGTTGTGTGTTCTTTGTATTGTAATTTTAGTGTGAGTGTTTTTTGAATTTCTATCTATTTAATTTAGTGATGGATACTATATGGAACATGTAGTTTTCCATTGCGTATTGCGGAAATTATAAGGAAACTCCTATAGTGGGAAAATAAAATTAGTCGTGGTTGAACAAATCCCATATTGGGAGAGAGTTGGGGGTGTTATAAGACTAAACGTGTCATAATTGGGATAGAATCGGCCGTACTAATTCTTAGTTGAGTACATGGCTACTAGTTATCCACAAAGTCTTCCTGGTGGGGAGAAACATTTATGGTGGGGAGTTTGTGATGAACCACGTCATCATAGGTTGTGAAATTAAAGGGAAATTTGAACATTTTATTTCAATGAGTGTTGGTGGAATAATGGTAAATTCTTTTGTAGTATAATCTCATATAATAAATAGGTAAATCCATAAATAATCAAAAAGGATGTTTTCCCTAAATATGTGTTTCATGGAAATCTAATCCATTTGAATTTTTATGATATATTTATTATATAATTAATTAAATATTAATTTATTTGCGTGTACTCATTTAGTGATATATTTTAAATATATTGTTGGATTGATATTCCCTCTTTGAGTTTCATTACAAAATGGGGGTTTATCCTAGGTAAGGCATTACCTTATGTCAAGCATCGGAGTGGGAGCCGAGCACCATTTCTTTATCTTTTTTTTAAATTTTTGTTATTTTTCCATCCTTTTTCTTTTTTATTATATATTTTCTCCCCTGGATTTTAGTGTACACCCATGGGGGTTTCCCCAATAGGGATTTCTCATCTATGAAAGGAAGAGTGAGAAAATAGAGGGAAATCGTGAAGAGGAGGTTCCACCATAGAGCTCGAGCCATTCCAGTTCTTTGAGCCTTAGTTGCAGATCAATGATCAAACCAAATCGATGATGGTTATCACCTAGAGATAGGTGTGTTTTACATTTTATTCCATCAATTAATGTTTCATTTTTTTAATTTATAATCTCATTCTATGTTTATTGGGGACACCACATTGGTTGATCTATGGATTTCTATAAAGGATTGGTTATTTCAATTCGTTTTGGGGGCATCCCATTTGGGAAATTCCAAGTAAACGATTTTTGGTTCAGAGAACACACATTTTTTTGTACTTTATTTTTGGGGAATATGTTTTTTTGGGACTACATGTTGGGTACTTGGGAGTATATTCTATTTAATGGGATTTGGGGTGTGGTCGGGTACTCATCCAAACGCCCCATGCAGGGGTACATGGACATATAGGCCACACTGCCCATACCCATGTGGGGTGTATATCATTTATGTGCACACATCATAGCATTTCACATGTCCTAGTACATGGTTAAAGACCCCATGTGGGGCCAGATATCATTTAATTACGGTAAACATTGCTTACTCGTATATTTTACACATCGAGTGTGGGGGAGTTACATGGGTAGGTACCCATGTGTCGGTACACACCATGTATAGGGTCTACACAATGTGTACTTTAGAATGAACATATCATGTTTCCTGAGGCACATGGAAAAGTAAGATCTATAGGGTTGAAATCATTGCCCCCTAAGTATACATCGTGTACTATTCCCACCTTTGACCATTTTTTCATATTTTCACTCTAGTGTCATTATTTTACTTATAAGTAGTATATTTTGAGTGTTTTTTCAAGTAGATAATGATCATGTAATACTTTTGGTGTTTGTTGGACTTTTGGATGGTTTTTTGATTGAGATAATTCATAAAGAATATTTCCTTGAGGTTTTGATTTTGAATCCTCCTGTGGGGTTTGGGATGTGAGCTTCGAGTCCCATGTGATTGTTGTGAGCTCACTGATCAGTCTGACTCAAGTATGTCATGGTGATCTATTTAATGTTATTTGGAAGACTATAGATGGTGGAATTTAGTAGTTCCTCGAAGGATATATTGATTTTTCCCTTTATATCTGGACTAGTTGCTTGAGGTTAAAAAAGTTGAGGTTTAGATTCCTTGTTTGAGGACAGAGTTATTGAAGCCTTTAGACCAAGTTGATGTCATTGGATAGATGTTATGTCTATTTTTAGTTGTGATTTTGAGATGATTCTGAGGGACACTAAATGATACCCTAGTGGAATGGTTTTGGATTGATTGATTAGTATTTTTTGTTGTCTATTGTTGAGGAGACCTGAGTGGCTTGGTATTTCATTGGATTCCCCTATCGAAGAATTTGTACCCATGTATGTATTGTATCTAGGACTATTGGATAGTTTTTTATCTTATGTGATATATTCATTGGGGTTTTTCTTATGTCGAGGGTCCTAGTGTAGGGTCTCTTACTTTTGAGGGGGTCACAAGAACCATGGTGAATGAACTTATTGGTGGTATTGGACTTTTATATGCCCCTATGGGCACGTTTTTTATTGAGGATCTATTGGATTAAAATGAGTATTGTTTGGGATGTTTTTTCACTTGTTTTTTCCTAGAGTTTTAGGTGATAGAGGGGATCACTTCATAGGGTTTCTTTCCCTTTTTGTGGACTTTGTGTGGATTGAGGTTGTTTTTATGGGTGTGTCCTAATATCTTGGGTGTAGTAGGGATTCACTAGTTTGAAATCACATTATATTATTAGCCATGGGAGCTAGGGAGCCTCACATTTTGGTTTGGCGTAGAGGTGTCTCATTGAGATATTGTGGTGGCTATTTGTTTGGATACATAGATCTTGGGTGTTGAGAGAGGCCATAATCTCTGTTGTCCGAGAGTGGACCAGTGCTTCTAGTTTAGTAATTTGGATGGTGGGTTTGATGTTGGATTGTCCCATGTTTTTATGGTCGTTGGAAGTAGTGATTGAGGATGTTTTTTCTTGAAACTCTGGTTTAAAGAGGAGACCATTGGGATATCTTGGATTGGGTGTTGTCCTTAAGTTGTGAACTAGTTCAATCCTCTATGGGATAGTTGTTGTGAGACAGGCTTAGGGAGGTAATAAATGGTCAGTATGAGTGAAACATCCATATATTTGAGTGGTATCCCTAACTAGTTTGGCTTCAAGAACATAATGTACCAAGGTACTCTTGGAGTTATTTTTTATGTGTAGTGGAATCAATTGAGCGCCCAGGTCCCATATATACTATCTTCACACCCAGGGTTTTTATGGATCCTTAATTTTTTTGTCCATACCTGGTGTCTAATTCATTTTATAGTACCTTCAATACTAATAGGTTCACAAGTTTATGTGGACCTCGATGCTTTCTGTATCTATTTTAGATCAAGATATTGTTGTCCTGGTTCCTAGTATATGTGTTTGTTCGGGTGGAAGCCTATAGTTTCACCTTGGGGAATGGATTTCATTCCTATTTAATTATACTTCTTATAGATCCTATATATATACATGGTATATGTGATAGTTTTTTTGTGGATGGGTGATCCATCTACTATACATCATACGGAGTAGGCCAGAGTAGTGGTTGACTTACCTCAAGTATCATGCTAAAACCTATGGTAGCCCATTTTTCATGTCATTGTTTCCCCATTTATATGTGTTTTTTATTTTATATTATATTTAGTTAGTTTGTTACATTTTTAGGTGTATGATGTATGCAAAAACGTGTTATGATAGAAGACAATATCTCTACCGTTGGGGGTGTCCTACTGAGATTTATTTCTCATCCCCTCTATGTGCTCATCAGTGTGAATGAAGACCTGATGACTTATTTCAGGTTGGAGCATAGGTTGTGTAATTGGTATGGTTGAGGCCTAGGGTTTCTCGATCAAGTAGAGGTTCTTGTGTGGATTATTATGATCAGGCTGGTAAATCTAAAGAATTTGGGAGACCAGGAATTTGTCTTGGGTTGGTGTTGGAAGTAGAGATTATTTTTTTATTTTAAATTTTTTATTTATCGAATATGTCGTAATCTTAGTGGGAAACCCACTTATATATATTATGTATTCTCATATTCTATAATATGGAATTCTTTATTTCATTTATTATAACGTCGTCTATTTTATTTTTTCTATTATGTTTGTTCTGATGTTGATCCATGTGTAAGAATTTGGTAATTTTTTAGTGTTACTACACTCTAGTCGGACAATGTAGTCTCACCACTACAACTTGAAATCCTTTTACACTTTTTCCTAAGACTCTTTAGTTCAAGGACGTGTTCTTGAGGCCTTGTGTCAATCCAGATCAGGTGATGAGATATGTTGACTATGACTTTTTTTACAGCTCATCAAGAAACATTTTGAACATATCCTCGATAGTGACCTATTAATCCATGGAAACTACATACCTCACTAATATTAATTATTATTAGGCATTACATTACTTCCTTTCTCATTAAATTATCAACTAATATTTCATCCTTAGATACAATATGGACATGAAATGAAAATTCATGAATTCGGGAAACAAATTTGTAAAAAATTCTATATATATCCTTTTCTCTAAGAATTTCAAGAATAATTTGCCTATAAATCTTATATTAGAAATATATTATAGATTATACCAACATATCATCAATAAATACTGTAAATAAATAATTTATATAACCATGAATACTTTGTTCATCATATCTATAAAAACATAGGGTGCATTGGTTATTTAAAATTTCATTTCTGTACAATCATAATGTTCATACCACAAATAAAATTAAACATTCCTAATTTCTTCATTTTTAATTGTATTTTATAATCCCCATAATGAAGATCAATATTTAAAAAATATTTAACTCTATCATTGTAACACCCCAAGTAAATAAAGAATATGACATTTTCATATTTATCTATAATTGTGAATGAAATATTAATATTACTTTAAAGGGAACGCTATGCTCGATGACATACCCAATACGCAACAACGAGTTTCTTTGAAATCTTACATTGAACTCTAACAATAAAATAATATTATTTTAAATTGTAGGTAATGCCTAGCTGTTGTAATGGCGGGAATGAACGGAACTAACTACAAAATGATTATATATGTTTGTCAAATATTTTTACTTTTTACAATAAATGTTAGAGGAATAAAAATGCGAATGAATCCAATTTTAATCGTAAACATTATAATATTCCGTAAAAGGTCGATTAACCGCCTTTTGATGGAGAACCTCTTTTAAATCCACTTTTTGAAAATTTTATGTGTTATATTTGACAAAATAAAATTCTTCTTTAGAATCTGGACATAAAATTTTATTTTGTGTAAATTTTTTGTATTTTTCCGATAAAGTTCATTTTTTAATGAATAGTTAAAAATGTTGTATTTTAATTCAAAAACACTTTTTAATCTAATTTATTTATATGGTTATATTTTCTTTTTAATTATTTTTAAAGTGAAATTAGAATATATTTCTACCATTTAATCTAATATTGGTCATTAGAATTAGTTTCACATTGAAATTGGACTTAAACTAGTGTCAATCTTTTGATATATATTGTTTCATAAAAACACGCTATTTGTTCTGACAGTGGGAATTAATTATTAAATTAATTAATATAACTTATATGTTTTGAATTTTTTAAAATGGACATCAGTTTTTAATTCAGAATATCAAATATAGCTTAGGGTGAATTTTTGGTATTTTTCTAAAAAACTTCAATTTTTGATGAATAGTGAAACCACTGCGTGGTACTTAAAAAAACTGATTTTTCATTTAAATGAAATTTACCACCTCTGTGTTTTGAATTTCAAAAATCTAACATACATGGTTTTAATTGGGAAGTAAAATGTGGTTCAATGGGATTAAAATAATTTTTTGGTGAATAGTAATTTTTATGTTTTTAAACGCGATTAAAGGTAATTAGTGTAATTTAAGGTAAAAATAATGTTTTAATAATATTAAATGACATTGACACATGTCCTACCTTTATTGGATGAGTCATGGCCGACCAATAAAATCCATGGGTCAACTTGGGGATCCCATGGAGCCACATTGGTAGGAAAATGACATTAATAACTTTTTATATAATGTTAAAATAAAAATGTCACAAACATGTCTTGTTTTACTAAAACAATTTTTACATGGGGTTATAAAAGACATATTTTGGCTAATAAATATTCATTATAAATCTACAAATATTTCATACATCATGATATTTTGTTTATAATTTTTAGATTTTAAAAAAAAATATTATTTATGACACCATGATGATGTAGTGATTACTTCATTATTTAACGATTTAAATAAAATGAAAAGATAATGTAAAATATAAGATCCAAAGTTGTCAAAAACTATTGGATGGGTGTATTTAGAACTATTATCATCTTATCCTCGAAATATATAATTTTGGGACCTTTAAAATCAGAAAATCATTTTATAATATTGTTACTTTTCAAGACTTTCCAAGAGTGTCCCTCCTCTCCTCTTATAAAAGGCCCCCACCTCTACCACCTTACCCACACCTCTCAAGCCTTTGGGTCAGCCAACCCCTGCCCATTTTGTCTCTCCACATCCATCTATTACCCATATAAGCCTGACTTTGGGCAGAATTCTTCCAAAGGAAGCCTTTGAGCTCAAATCAAAAAGGGTTACCTGATTTAAAGATAAAGTCTTCCCTAGTGTTCTTTTGTTTTATTTTGGTTCTCCAACCCCCTAAATTTTTTTTATTAATTTCATTTGTAACAACACCAGTATCTTCAATATACTTGGATTTTATTATATTAAGGATTCGAGCTACACTTACACACACCTCTGTCTAATAGTTAAAGAACATACTATTTCTGTGGATGGTGAATTACTGTCTCACAAAACGATGATTGTTCAATATTCTTTTAACACCTTTAAAGGTGTCCATTATGATGTCACTGTATTTTATATATGGTATATATGGTATTTATGTTTTATATATGCTTCTTTATTTTATATTTAAATCATACATTTATTCTTTAGATGTTGGGAAAATGCGATAATTTCATATGCGGAAGTGCGGACTACCGCCCCGTCAAGTGATGTGACTCGTTCATGCAATACATGGAATGTATAAAGAATGAAATTAATGAAATTATGTGACCAATATAACATATATATTATAATTTAATTATAATATATATATCTCTCTCAATTATTTTTAATTCCATTAATATGACAAAGAAATGAAAGTACCGTTCATGCGTACGCACGGCCTACCCTCTCCATGAATGGTGCATTTCATTTCTTTTTATCTCCAAATGTTATGGAATAGTATAAAATGAATATTCAATGGGTATAAATGATATTTCAATAATTAATACTATTCTGGAGATGATGTTCTTATAACTACATGGACAATTCTTTTCAAACAAGTTCATTTTTGACTAATGTACCAAACATCGACAAAAACATTTAATATGAACTCACATAATTAACTAATTATTATAAAATTATAATATGTGATATGAATTGAATAATAAAAATTAATGGAGGTCCTTAAGAAATTGTAAATTGACAAAATGTTATTATTCAGGAATATAAAGAAATGAACAAGACAAGTCGGACTTGAGATAAGGGATCCTACCCCTCTCTTTCTTTTTAAGTACACACTTTTATGTCATTCCTTTTAAGCTCCTCTTTATTATGATTGGGATGTTATTTTATATTACTCTTACTGTACTTTTTATTTTCATATGAAGGGAGACCCTATTTTCTCTCGTCAATCCATTTTGGAAGTTTTGAGTGGCACCGTTAGGATGCCGAATTTTCGTAAGAGATCCAACCTCTCTCTTTCTTTTTAAGTACTCTCATTTATGTCACTTATTTTAAGATCCTCTTTTTTATGTTGGGAGATGTTATTTTATATTCCTCTTGCTCTAAATTTTATGTTAATATGATGAGATACCCTATTTGATCTCATCAATCCATTTTTGAATGTTTTAAGTGGCGTTGTTAGGCTGCCGAGTTTTCATAAGCGATTTTTCATCTCACTTTTATTCCCCTGAGATTTATGCTACATTTGACACCATTTACTTTGAGGGGTGTATTTAATTCCCATTATTATACTCATTGTGTAATATAATTTTATTTATGGGTATTTACATCTTCATTGTATGACCCTTCTTCAATGTGGTGTACGTTTTGAAAGTTACCCAAATCGGTAAGGGGACCTTTCACCCTCCTCTTCCAAAAAAAGACTTCTTTTGTTATTCCTTTAAAATTAAATCTTATTATGTTGGGATATGTTCTTCTATATCATTATTGCTGTAAATTTTATGTCCAATTTATGAGATACATTTTCATCTCTCATCAACTCATTTTCTAAATTTTGAAGTGACGCCGTTAGGTTGTCAAATTTTATCAAGGGAACTTCTTTACCCAATTTTGATTATTTGGGATAAACTTGTACTCATTGAATAAGTCGTTCTATGAATATGTGTGAATGAACTCTAATTTCATTACACTTAATATCCACTTAAATTTGGTGTATTTTTTTATCACACATAATTATGTAATTGATTTATCCTTAATTTAAGGATACCATCTTTATAAGGGACTTCGTCTCAATCTCCTCTCATTGAGGCATATTTTGTTCTAATACAAGGCTTTATTTTTTTATGGTGTATAATCCCATTTGACTTTTAATTTTATACAAAAGGAATCTTTTTCTACGAAGCGTTTTACAAAAAGACAAAAAGTAATGTTTCTTTTAACATACGAGGTGACAACGACTTTTTCCACCGCCGTGAGTATTATTTGGTCTTTGGCTTTCTCAACAAGCCGTGATGTTTTTTAAAATGAAATAAATACCATATACTCTTTTATGTATTTTGGTATTGAAAATGGTTTTTATAATGGATTTTTTTGTCAATATATTTATGTGATATATTGTGTTTGAAATGTGGAAATGTTTTCTTTCCATTATTTTTTTTGTATTATGATTTTATAATGGTACTTGGACATTTGACGGGTGGTTACGTGATAAAATATATAACGGGTGGTGCCATGAATACCAGGATGGGTGGTTACGTTATAACCTCCAATGAATTGGGTATGGAAGTCGTCCATATAGCTATTATATTAAGTGATATGTGTGGAAGTCGACCGTATGGTTATTCCATTTAAGTATGTTTATGTCCCAAGTTACCTTTATATGTTATGTGTTCTTTATATGGGTTTTATGGTAATATTTTGGTTAAAAAATGGTAAGTAATGATATTTTATTCAGAGAAGAGTATTTACTACTCCATAAAGGTGAAAATTATTACTTTGATTAAGTATTAATGGTTTACTTATTGTTTTTAAAAACTAACAGTTTTCCTTCTCTGTGTAACCCTCACTAAGATTTTTATGCTCATCCTGTTTTTTTTTAAATGTTTTTCATAGGAAATAAAGTTTAATAGGGTCAAGGATGGGATCAAGAAAATGTTAGGCTATCTAAAACAAGGAACTAGACACGACTCTTTTTTTCAAGAGTTTTTATTTTGTGGAAAAAAATGGAAGCTAAGTAGATGTGTCTACTTGGTAATCTTTGAGATGTAATAGTTATGTCCTAATTCTCTAAAACTCTATACCTGAAAAGATCTTCAATGTGAATTATTCATTTAATTCAATAATAAGTAATGTTTAAGGCCGTGTCGTTATATTTGGTGTCAAAGGTCGGTTTAGATAACTTTAGAGGTTAGAGTGTTGTTTAAGAAAAAGTGAAAAGTTGTGTATGACCATAATGGTTATTATATTAGATAGAGTCATTTGTATTTTTGAAGGTTGGAATGAGTTTGAGATAACTTGGATAAGTATATCTTAATTTTTATCTTCCTATTTAGTACATAATGATTTTTTTGATATACTCACAATGACATTTGTGGTTTTAGTAAATGGGTGGATCTTGCAGGCACCAAAGTGACAATGGGTTTTAAGGAAACTATAGTGGTTCTCTGATTAAGAGACTGGATGAAATAGGGGATTCAATGAGAAATCTCGTGGTTATTCTAAACCAAATATCAGGAGTCATGATCAACCACTTGAACCTTGGTGAGTTCTCTAATGAATCATGTACGAAAGAACCAACTTGACATGGACGTTCAGGTAATAATTATAAAGGTAACCATTAGGGTTTATATGATCTTTAATTTTGAGGTAATTGTGGGTTACTATACGATTATGGAATATGAACGACATGAGAAAAACTTGAGGTTAAATTATGTTATGGTTATTTTTGAAGATTTTATCTCATTTCGGGGAATGTTTTAAGAATTATATAGTTTTGGAAAAGGACAACACGCAGACCGTGTGACAACCCATCGCGTCGGAAAAAGCTACCGGAATCGAACCCACAACCAATGTGCGACTGGTATTTATCACCTACCACTAGACTACATGAAGTCCCTGGTTAGTTTGACTTATTATTTTTAGTTAGATGATTTTATGAATCAATATTATGTTTATTTTGGGTTATCTATGGAAATTATTAACCTATCATGGAGGATATGTGATTAGGATAATTACTTTTCAATATGAGACTTTAAGAGCATCTGATGTCATTTGGAGATAAGTGTTAATTTGTACCTTGGAAGACTATGTGATTAAATCCTTCAAATATTTGGGTTTCAATCTTAGTTGGGTTTACTTTGAATAATTTTATGGAAAAATTGTTTATCGAATGGTCTTCATTGCACTTTGGGTTTTGTTGGAAAAATTTCCGAGATTAAGAATAAATTTTATTTTTATAACGGGTTATCCTTTTCTGGATTATCTCATCTTGTTCTAACAATTTTGGTCTTGGTAAGGGTATAAAGTCATGACAAATATATAGTTCTCTTTTGTGGATTAGTTGATTCTCTAGAAGTTGATTATAGTACTCTTAATGTGAAAAAGTCTTCCTAAATACTCATCATTTGGGGAAGTATGAGTTCGTGTAAGAAATCTAGTAAAAGTTGAAAGTCAACATGAAAAGTAAGTATTTTACTTAATATCAAAAATAAATTCCTCAATGAAAAGTAACTTAAAACAAAAATGGTGTCTATTAACTTTTCCTACTAGGGAATTGAATACCGTTTAACCCACCACAAGTTTTTGATTTTTTATGCTAAACTTTCTCCTAAACATGTTTTTTATCACTCTACCTCATAATATGACCCTTTTTATCTTCCATATCCATGTTTTCCTACATGGAATCCTAGTATGGGTTAACTCGGGTGACCTCTTTACTTCTCTTATATTCTTTTAAAGTGATTGTTTTACCTACTCTTGTTACGATGTGGGACTTTTAATGATGTTTCCAAGCCCAATTTTAAAATTGCGAGGATGTAATTCCCAAAAGGGGGGAAGGATGTAACACCGCAGGTAAATAAAGAGTATGAAATTTTCATATTTATCCATATTTTTGAATGAAATATTAATATTACTTTAAAGGGAACGCTATGCTCGATGGCGTACCCAATACGCAACAACGAGTTTCTTCTAAATCTTACGTTGCACTCTAATAATAAAATAATATTATTTTAAATGGTAGTCAACACCTAACCGTTGTTATGGCGGGAATGAATGGAACTAAAAACAAAATGATTATATATATTTGTCAAATATTTTTACTTTTTACAATAAATGTTAGAGGATTAAAATTGTGAATGAATCCAATTTTAAGCGTAAACATTCTGATATTCTTTAAAAGGTCGATTAACCGCCTTTTGATGGAGAACCTCTTTCAAACCCACTTTTTTACAATTTTATGTGTTATATTTGACAAAATAAAATTCTTCTTTGGTATCGGGACTTCAAAATTTACTTTGTGTAAATTTTTGGTATATTTCCGATAAAATTCATTTTTTAATGAATAGTTAAAAATGTTGTAATTTTATTCAAACCCACTTTTTAATCTAATTTACTTATATGATTAGATTACTTTTTGAATTGGTTTTAAAGTTAAATTAGAATATATTTTTACCATTTATTCCGATAGTGGTCTTTGAATTTAATTTCACTTTGAAATTGGACTTAAACTAGTGTCAATCTTTTAATATATATTGTTTCATAAAAACACTCTATTTGTTCTGATAGCGGGAATTAATTTTTAAATTAATTAATGTAACTTATATGTTTTTAACTTTGTAAAATGGTAATAATTTTTGAATTCAGAATATCAAATATCGCTTTGGGTGAATTTTTGGTATTTTTCTGAAAAACTTCAATTTTTAATGAATAGTGAAACCACTAAGTGGTACTTAAAAAAACTGATTTTTCGTTTAAATGAAATTTTACCACCTCTATGTTTTGAATTTCAAAAATCCTACATACATGGTTTTCATTAGAAAGTAAAATTTGGTTCAATGGGATTAAAATAATTTTTGGTGAATAGTAACATTTATGTTTTTAATCGCGATTAGAGGTAATTAGTGTAAATTAAGGTAAAAATAATGTATTAATAATATTAAATGACCTTTACACATGTCCTACCCTCATTGGATTAATCATGGTCGACCAAGAAAATCCATGGGTCAACTTGGGGACCCCATGGAGCCACTTTGGTAGGAAAATGACAATAATAACTTTTTATTTAATGTTAAAATAAAAATGTCACAAACATTTGTTGTTTTACTAAAACAACTTTTACATGGGGTTATAAAAGTCATAGTTTTGAATATAAATATTCATTATAAATCTAAAAATATTTCCTACATAATGATATTTTTTTATAATTTGTATACATTAAATAAATTAAATTATTTATGACACCATGATGATGCAGCGATTACCTCATTATTTAATGATTTAAATAAAATGAAAAGATAATGTAAAATATAAGACCTACACTTGTAAAAACCCTATTGGATGTGTGGATTTAGAACTATTATCACCTTAGCCTCGAAATATATAATTTTGGGACCTTTAAAATCCGAAAATCATTTTATAATATTGTTACTTTTCAAGACTTTCCAAGAGTGCCCTTCCTCTCCTCTTAAAAAAGGCCCCCACCTCTACCACCTTACTCAAACCTCTCAAGTCTTTGTATCGGCCAAACCCTGCCCATTTTGTCTCTACATATCCCTCTATTACCCCTAGAAGCCTCACTTTGGCCAGAAGTCATCCCAAGGAAGCCTTTGAGCTCAAATCAAAAAGAGTTACCCAATTTAATGGTAAAGTCTTCCCTAGTGTTCTTTTGTTTTATTTTTCTTCTCCAACCCCTAAACTTTTTTTATTACTATATTTTGTAACAACACCAGTATATTCAATATACTTGGATGTTGTTATAAGAAGTATTCGAGCTACACTTACTCACACCTTCGTCTTATGGTTAAAGAACATACTGTTTCTGTGGATGGCGAATTATTGCCTCATGAAACGATGATTGTTCAATATTCTTTTAACACCTTTAATGGTGGACATTATGATGTCACTGTACTTTATATATGATATATATGGTATTTATGTTTTATATATGCTTCTGTATTTTATATTTAAATCATACCTTTATTCTTTGCATGTTGTGCAAATGCGATAATTTCATATGAGGAAGTGCGGACTACCGCACCCTCAAGTGATGTGAATCGTTCATGCAATACATGGAATGTATAAAGAATGAAATTAATGAACTTATGTGACCTATATAACATATATATTATAATTTAATTATAATATATATATATATATACCTCAATTATTTTTAATTCCATTAATATGACAAAGAAATGAAAGTAGCGTTCATGTGTACATACGGCCTACCCTCTCCAGGAACGGTGCATTTCATTTCTTTGTATCTAAAAATGTTATGGAATAGTATAAAAGGAATATGTACTGGATATATATGATATTTATATCATTAATACTATTCTGGAGATGATGTGCTTATAACTACATGGACGATTCTTTTCAAACAAGTTCATTTGTGACTCATGTACCAAACATCGACAAAAACATTTGATATGAACTCACAAAATTAACTAATTATTATAACTTTATAATATGTGATATGAATTGAATAATATGCATTAAATGAGGTCCTTAATAAATTTTAAATTGACAAAATTTTATTATTCAAGAATATAATGAAACGAACAAGACTAGTCGGACTTGAGGTAAGGGAACCTACCCCTCTCTTTATTTTTAAGTACACTCTTTTATGCCATTCCTTTTAAGATCATCTTTCTTATGATTGGGTTGTTATTTTATATTTCTATTACTTTAATTTTTATTTTCATATGATGAGAGACCCTATTTTCTCTCATCAATCCATTTTTGGAAGTTTTGAGTGGCACCGTTAGGCTGCCTAATTTTTGTAAGAGATCCAACCTCTCTCTTTCTTCTTAAGTACTCTCCTTTATGTCACTTATTTTAAGCTCCTATTTGTTATGTTGGGGGATGTTATTTTATATTACTATTACTTTAAATTATATTTTAATATGATAAAAGACACTATTTTATCTCATCAATCCATTTTGGGAAGTTTTAAGTAGCGTCGTTAGGCAGCCGAGTTTTCGTAAGGTATTTTTCATCTCACTTTTATTCCTGTGATATTTATGTTACATTTGCCACCATTTCCTTTGAGTGGTGTATTTAATGCCCATTATTATACTATTTGTGTAATATAATTTAATTAATGGGTATTTACATCTTCATTGAATGACCCTACTTCAATGGGGTGTATGTTTCGAAAGTTACCCAAATCAGTAAGGGGAAGTTTCACCCTCCTCTTCTTTAAAAAGACTTCTTTTGTTATGTCCTTTAAATTACATCTTATTATGATGGGATATGTTATTATATATCATAATTTCTTTAAATTTTATTTCCAATTGATGAGATACCTTTTCATCTCTCATCAACTCATTTTTTGAATTTTGAAGTGACGCCGTTAGGCTGTCAAATTTTTGCAAAGGAACTTCATAACCCAATTTTGATTCTTTGTGATAAACATGTAATCCTTGAATACGTCGTTATATGAATATGTGTGAATGACCTCTTATTGTTTTACAGTTAATTTCCACCTATATTTTTGGTATTCGTTTTTCACACATAATTATGTAATTGATTTATCCTTAATCCAAGGATACCGCCTTTGTAAGGGACTTCGTCTCAATCGCCTTTCATTGTGGCATATTTTGTTATAATACAATGTTTTCTTTTATACGGTGTATAAACCACTTTGACTTTTAATTTTATACAATGTGAATCTTTTTCTATGAAGCATTTTACAAAATTGAAAAAATGAATGTTTCTTTTAACGTACGCAGTGATAACAACCTTTTCCACCGCAGTGAGTATTATTTGCTCTTTGGCTTCCTCAACAATCTGTGATGTGTTTTAAAATGAAATAAATACCATATACTCTTTTATGTATTTTGGTATTGAAAATGGTTTTTATAATGGATTTTTTATGTCAATATATTTAAGTGATATATAGTGTTTGAAATGTGGAAATGTTTTCTTTCCATTATTTTTGTTCTATGTCTTATGATTTTATAATGGTACTTGGACATTTGACAGGTGGTTACATGATAAACCATATGACGGGGGGTGCCCTGAATACCAGTATGGGTGGTTACGTTATAACCTCCAATGCATTGGGTATGGATGTCGGCCGTATGGCTATTCCATTAAGTGATTTGTGTGGAAGTCAACTGTATGGTTATTCCATTTAAGTATGTTTATGTCCCAAGTTACCTTTATATGTTATGTGTTCTTTATATGTGTTTTATGGTAATATTTTGGTTACAAAATGGTAAGTAATGATATTTTATTCAGTGAGGAGTATTTACTTCTCCATAAAGGTGAAAAGTATTTCTTTGATAAAGTATTCATTGTTTACTTATTGTTTTGAAAAACTAACAGTTTTCCTTCTTTGTGTAACCCTTATTGAGATTTTTATGCTCATCCCAAGTTTTTTTTTTGAAATGTTTTTCACAGTACATAAAGCTGAATAGGGTCATGGATGGGATCAAAGAAATGTTAGGCTGTCTAAAACAAGGAACTAGACATGATTCTTTTGTTCAAGAGTTTTTATTTTGTGGAAAAAATGGAAGCTAAGTAGATGTGTCTACTTTGTAATCTTTGAGATGTAATAGTTAAGTCCTAATTCTCTAAAACCCAAAACCTGAAAATATCCTCAATGTGAATTATTAATTTAATTCAATAATAATTAATTTTTAACATCGGGTCCTTATAATCATATACACCAAATATATCATCTATGTTGAGTAGAAGATACTTTTTCTTCATACTAATCTCACTCATCTTAATGAAATTGTGGCATAACATTATAAACCCATATTACTTGTTTAAATTAATAAGGAATCACAATGGTGAAACACTAGGGAATATAAATCCATTATTTTGAAAATTCCTATAGTATTTTATTCAGTTACACTAATTACACTTTTTATCTTGTAGAGAGTCGTAGATATAGGTTTTTCAATATGTATGAGATCAATGGGAACCCCCACTTCACACATAGCTATATTTCCATAAATTTATTTAGAAAAATAAAACAATATATTCCTGAAAAATATGTAGTCTGATATTTTAAGGATACATTTCCCATCAATAGGTTGAGTTTAATCACCCTCTCTATGAAATTTATTAAGGTGTCATACAGGAAGTGGATACAAACATGATTCAGATCATGTAGTCTCCCCTATGATGATAAGGTGTTCCACATATCCATCAAGAATTGTATTCTCCTTCTCCAAAAAATAATTTTTTCATTATAATATGAAATCCAATCCATACCTAAGAGTTTATCAAAGTCACCAATATGTATAATAGTCCGGTTTTCAAAAATGTTGTGTTTCTGTTTCCTTGTGTTAACTTACTCACATATCTTTATTTCAATATTATTTGAACTATGAGTCTTGATTGATAACTCCCATATTTATGTAATTGGGGAATATCTATTTTTCATAGAAAACTTGTAAGATATAAAATATTGTAAAGATCTATAATCAAATAAATCATTATCTAACATTGAGGTTATGATCGAAGTACAAACCACCATATCATTAAGAACTTCATTCTTTGTTATAGTGATTGTCTCAACATGGAATTTATCCCCTGCACATTTATAAGGAAATTTCCCACGACACTTGGGGAATTAATTTACATAGTTACCCATATCCTTACAATTGAAGTATATTACATCATTATATTATTTCTTACAATGAAATCTTGAGCCTAATGTCCTTTCTCTCATCACATGAATAAAACTCATAATCCCGTCATGGAAGTTTCGAAGTGTTTCATTCCACAATTATCACGTGTTAGAAACTCCAGACTTCCCTTCATCATTTTTTTTACTTTTTTTCAAATTACACATCCAAATGATTATTTTTTAATGCATAGAAAGAATGGTATTTTTATAATTCTTACTCTTTCTTGATGGAACTTGATATTGTTTCTTTGTATTCTAAAAATTTATAAGAGACTAATTCCCATAAAATGATATAATTTAGTCCATAAAATAACTAAAATTTTTTATTTCTTGGATTACATATATAATACTTAGCATGAGTTCATAACTATTTAATTTTAGCTTCATATTTGTAAACATTTTTTCCTACATGTTTATTTTGAATAAAGAATTTTCCCTTTATATCGAATCATTTCTAATGAGGAATTCATTTTTTAAGAATATATTCGTGAAATTAATTCACTCCATAATATATTTTTTCTCTTGTTTCTTAGGGTTTTGGATCGATGGAAACCATTGATCAATGTCACCCTTAAAATGATAAATAATCATGATAACATTCTCTATTTCACTACTTCCCAATGTGGAAAATGCCTTATCAAGGGAATTTATCAATTTTGTAGAAACTAACATATTACTATTCCCATTAAATAATGGTATTTGTTATCATATTTAAAGGTCGAACATCGTTTCACCTTGTTGGGGATCAGTAAGCTAGTTCATATGGGTAAGTTTATTGATAATAAACTGAGTCAGGATCCCCAATATGGTTATAATTTTTTCACCTCTAAATCAACTTCATTTTCATTCCAAAGAGGGAAATCCCTATATAGATTACCTATATTTATATGGTTTTCATTCATTCTATTGAGAACTATTTACTTGTAATGTAAAATACTGAATTATCTCATAAGGTATTGAATTTTAAATCATAGTTTATAATTTCAAAATGTGGGAAATGCTAAAAAATAGAGAATTTATTCACATAATCAAAATCTTTGAAACTTTCGGAATATCTTCAAGTCATAAAATTATTTAAAATCTCTTATAATGTTTCCTAAATATCATTCAAATAACCAAATAATATCCCCAAGAATTTTCTAGCAATGTTCATAGTTTTAGTCTCGTTCATCATACATAGAGTAATGATTGAGTTAACACTCAACCATCCATTTATAGGGTGTTTACCCCTTGGTGCATCTGCGCCAAGGTTATATCCACTTTATAGTATCTAGATGTTGATTTCATAAAATGGAACACACACAATATATACCTTACCAAACATCATTTTATTATCCTATACATAGTATTTTCCCTATAGTATGTCTTCTAATTATGTTCTATATTCTATTTTTATCCCTAAATCTAGTTATTAATTTTTAAACTAAACATCCTCTAACAGAAAATGTAACATCCTGGCTCTAGTAACCATGATCCAGTGGTCATTTCACTACATTGGGACAAGGGATCATATACAAAACGATTGAATATTGTAGGGATCTTGGAAAAACTACATTTATATATGATTATAGATTTCATTTTCAAATATGAAATACAAATTAAAATTCTAGTGAGATCATTAATATATCCTTCATTATATCCCTAAAACAATTTATAAATCCATTCCTGGTTTCTTGGGTAATGGAAATCATAATAATGGGTGAGATCAGATGCAAAGGAAAGAATACAACAAAAGCTATCATTGAATAAATAATTCATGAATAATATGGAAAAGATAAAAAATAATCAAATACTATATATTACTAATATCATAAAATAATAGTATACCTATTGATTACATAATATCAAAAATAATCACATGGATGAGAATAACTAGTTTAATAATTATAGAATTCATAATTTCATATATCATAAACTTATTGTCACAGACTCGTCCGTAGATATCAAAAATAAGTTGGAAAGTTGTACACAAAATACCCAATCTAGTTTATCATGTGATACCAAAAGCTACATCAAGGGGCTATAACGGACCCATATCATCACATACTATGTCAAAGTTATTCATCATATTAAATAAATTAATAATAATTCAATACATAATCAATATAAATATTCATATTGAAAATATAGAATACAAAATATTAATATTATCCCTAGTCAATGAATATAAAACAATGATCATAATCCATACATAAAAGTGAAGTGGATAGTTTCATTTGAGTATATTCATATATAATAATTAAAAAAATTAATGGATTTTTACAAAGATGAAAATACCTTTAATGGATCATTAGAGCCTTATGTTTGAAACCATTAGAAATATAACATTTTCTTATGATAAAATTAAAAAAATCCATGATATTTAGAAAATTACATTCTTTGAAAATAAATATGGAAACCTATAAAGGAATCTTAAAACCAAATAATATTTATGAAAATGGAAAAATATGTTCCCTAAATAAATGTTAAAACAAATATTCTATTCTGATTTGTGGAAAAAATCCAAATTTATGTTGTTTAGAAAATGAAAAGATGATTTGTTTTTAAAAAATTAATGGAAGTCAAATATATTTTAAAATTAATTTAAATAGTAATTGTAGAATAATAAAAAAATTATTCAAAACCTTATAGAAATAATTGATATATATGAGAAATATTCTTGGCATGAAGGTGAAATAAGGTAGGTTTTCCATAAAAAAAATTTCTGAGTCATTTTAAATAATAAAGAACTAAAAATAAAAGAGACATATTTATATTCCATAGATAACTAGAGAATATAAAAATATATATAATTTAAAAGGTAAAGAGATTATAAATTTCCTCAAATAAACTTTAAACATAAACAATCCAAAATAAAAAAAGATATTATAGAATAAACGATTACCACAAGACCGACATGACCAATACGTACATAAAAACATTTAAAATAAAATTTTATTAGATTTTTACTTTGTTAATAACATTTTTAGGTTTGTTACACTTCCATAATAACTTTTATTTCATTTTTATCGTGTCATTTATACTTTGGGTATCCATTAATTTCATGTTGGACATTTTCGGGTCCATCAATTTATACCCTCAAAATAACATTAGTGCATTGATTGTGCTAAAAACAGAAATGGTTCCATTATCTACAAAATATTAAACATGAAATAATTATTATTTTTATACATTAAATAAAAATATTTAATAATCTTTTAATTTTAGATATAATATTATATATTCATTAATAATTACAAGTATTTTCCAATGTCGGTATTTATTATGATAAAAATGAAATTAACCATGTTACTAAATTTTAACCTCCTAATTCAAAGTATGAGACCAATTTTTAAAGATTAAATTTGTATAAGTGTTTGAAACTAATTTTAATATAAGTTAGAAAAACAAAAATCCAAATGTATTTTTTTTTAAAAAAAATGTATTCTTAAGAATAAATTTAATCTTATTCCAATACCAAATATAATGACGATAATTATAAAATTAAATAGATTATATTTAATAATAGGGATATCAAATTACTTTAAAATAAAACCTAAAATATAAAGGGTTAGTTTATTTAAAGAAAATAAATGATACTTTTTCCAAAATTTGTTTTTTTTTACTATTCTCCAAAAAATAAAATATTTTCAAAAAATATTAAACAAATCACCCAAAGATAAATTCAAACATATAAACTAAAAAATGTTATCAATTTTATCTAATTAAATTTATTATGTTTAAAAATAATAATTTTAAATGTAACCAGGAACTATTTATATTATAATGATAATATAATAATATGTACATAGGGAAATAGTCAAGGTATATAATTTTAACTTATTATAGGATGAAATAAGGTATTACATTCATTAAAAATGGCCCTTTTATAAAGGAAAATATTTTATTACATTTGTAGACCTGATGATTGATAACTGTTATCAACTCTACTATGTCTGGTGGGTATAAACATTGTGACTAACTAAATAGTAAATGTGTTTAACATAGAGAGTTTCTCTAAAAGTTAGCTATAGTTAATCCAAAAGGGATTTGGACGGTTATTAATAAGGTAATATATGTGATGTGATGAATAAAGAATTTTATAATCACTTTCAAAAAGTTTTTTCAAGTATATTCAAAACAAATTTGGATATTACTTCAAAGGTTATCATATATGATAAAATATAAGTTGAAATATAACATAAGTATTTTAAAATTTATTACATGTTATAAATTGAATGAGATGTACCCTAAAGGAATTATTCATGTGATTCATTTGGCTATGTTATATTATATTATTAATGGATATCATAAATCATGTTATCATGCTACTACATTTTTTCAATTGTAAGGCTTGATTTGATATATCTTATTGAGGGTTTATTTGTTGAATTTTGTTGTATGATACACTCTAACACATTACGATTGGTGGGATGTTGAATGAAATTTTTCTTGAGGAGTGTCCTTAAGGTGATTTTAAAGAAGAATACTAATGAAAATTGAAATAACTCGCATATGAATTCTAGTAAAAGAACTCCTTCGATCACATAGCTCCATTTCTTTGATCACTTTTCCTTCATGAGGTACTAGCATATTATGGGTGATGAAAGTGTATCAATCATGTGATGAATGATTCAATAACACCTATGGATATATAATGGATAGGGGAATTCAGTAATTTTTATATCTTTTGATCTTCATAAATCACATTGGATGACAACAAATATGATTTCTATCTATAATCTTTGGTTTACAGTTTCTTCATATATAGTACGCGTGATTTCATTTATCATGCATGGTTGATCTTAGTTTTTTGTTTCAATATTAATTGTTATGTGTTTAACAATTATTGTTAAATCTTATAAAGCCTGTAAATATGAATAAAGATTCATGATGGACTTATCTCTAATTGCATCACATATGATGGTCATTTCCAAAAAATGGCGTCCATTTATTTAGCCTACCATTGCTCAAGAGAATTCGGGGAGCTGAAGGAGAGGTCAACTTGTGTGTCAGTTTTATATTTTTCTAAGTAAATATTTTAGCATTATGAATATTCCATTTATTCTAGGTTGAGGATTGGTTTCATTTTGATGATGAGATGAGTTGTGATTCTTTATGAATCCAAGAACTGAGATAATATGAGTAAAATTTTATTCTACAAAAGTTAGAGCTCATGGAGGTTGTGTTTCCCTTGAAGATGTAGTGGCACAATATCCTTGGTTAGTGGTTTTTGTTCATTATTGATTACATAATTCTCAAATATATATTTTTCATATAGTTATATCAATTTTAGATAGATATAATTGTTAGTATTCAATGACTATTATTATAAGATTTTATATAATACCGAGAAATTATATGTTCTAATTCATACCCTTAATAAGAAATAGCATACCCAGAAGATGGAAGGGTTGTCTAAGTTTTTGACCTCATTGAGAATATATTAGGTGGATTAAGGAGACATTTATTACCTTCGATTAATGGTTGTGGCACGTACACTTCAACACCAATTATGGGGATCACATTATGGAGATATTTATTGTGAGAGTATAGATGTTCATATTTCCTCAATAAATGAACCATGTGGATTCTTGGAATTTCTGTAGCATGACATCCATTTCAATTGGTTAATAGTTGTTCTAGGTGTGATTCTTGATGATATCTTGAAGTAATTCCACAAATATCATGTAGTGGTTCATCCTGGAGTGATGAATATGTACCTGGACCCCATGTATTAGTTATGGTGGGTAGGTATAAAGAAAAGTATTATTGAGAACACATTATAGTGACTCTTCATTCCATATATGAATGCTAATCACTAGGATATCATAGGTTTGGGCCTGCCACTTCAGGATCCGAAGTGAAAGTTAGATTTTAGCTCGATGGATTTCATGGTTCGACTTCCACAATTTGTGAAGGGTCATGAAACTAGTGGGGTGACTATGAAACAGCCAAACAATTTAGCTCACCTACATAACATTTTGGGGTTAGAGTAAATTATATATTTTTATATGCCTATACATGTATGTTTCCATTCAGTTTCATGGGGTTACCTCAATTTTTGTCTCTGACTAATATGCTCATTCCATATCTCAGTTATGGGTATGTTCATAGGAGGCTTTTAGGACCCAATAATGGTTGATTTTGGAATTCCACCCCTAAACAGATAATCAAGTAGACATGAATATTCAGATTATATGGGATATTATGTATCCCTTCATGTTAAATTCTGGTAAGATTTGGTCGGATCACCTACCAATATTATAATTTTCAATTAAAAATAATTATCACTCTACTATTTGTATGAAACCTTATAAGGAGAAATAAAACTAACACAGTATGTCACATATTTTATTTGATGATGATTTCTGATTTTTTTTTATTTTGGGGGCCTGATCTACTATGATTGATGATGTATAATGTTCAAGTGATCCATGAGTGTATAAAGACACATTGGGATTTCATATATCCTATGTGAACATAAGTTATAGACCTTTCTAGTTAGATGAGGGAGATCATGTTTCCCTTAAGGTCCCTCTATGATGTCACTTGAGAAGGTTTGGTCTATGAATAATTTCATCTGTGGTGCTCATTAGAACTTTTTAGATGTCGATAAGGGTAGGTATGTACTTTTTATAAATTGGTGCTTCCACTCTAGGTAGACCTAGTGTATAACATTATCCATATATTGTATCAGAGTTGGTATGTGCATAAACCATCATGCCTTATCAACTGAATACATCTAGATGCTAATGATTAAACATTCTTTGTTAAGTATCTAATAGTTATCAAGTATCAAAAATAGAATATCCTTTGTGGGTGGTCAATTCCTTTAGTGTGTTCCTTTTGGTAGCATGGGAATCTTTTAGAGAGGTCATTGTGTCATGACAATAGGATTCAATGTTAGTACCCTAAAAATTTTAAATGAGTTTTTGATTTTTTGTTAACAATGCTTTAATGTGTGGCCGATTTCTTGACAATAATTTATAAATCATTCCTTTGAATTTTTTTAAAAGTATTTATAATGGTGTCCATGATGGTGGTAAATTATTTTGTGACAAAATTATTAAATAAAAAGAATATATTAACAATATTGTTTTTATCTATATCAAATAAAATAATTAATACCTATTCAAATATATTTTAAATATAAATTTTGAAGTGATAGTTGTGTAACAATTAGGGTCTATTTTTCCTAGAATTGTTTTACTTTTCATATTTGGGATTCAATACTTGGACTGAGATGTTTTGGTACTGTAATTGAAATACCTTGTAGCAGATACCCTTAACATAATTTTTGTTATAAATATGATTTAACATTATTTTCCATGGGGTTGATCATCATCAATGAGAGAAAACACTATATAGGTTTCATATTATTTTTTTACATTAGGGATCATTCTTAATAATGGAATCAATGTTGATTGTTGATCATGAAGAGATCCTCAATGTGTCATAATTTTTTCAATGAGGTAGGAAAATTATTTAAATTTAGTATCCTTCTTTCATTCCTATTGTTGTATAAAAGTAATTATTTTTGTAATAAAATCACCACAACTTATATTTTATCCTTTTTACTTTTTTAGGGTATAATGTTATCATAATAATAATTGTATAATTTTATAACATATCCAATGAATTTTTTAAAATTCAAACTCATTTCTCAATAAATATTTTATTCATGGAAATATCTTCTATAACTTATTTTTTGTAAGAGTGTATTATTGGATTTAAGATAATGTGATTGGATAGATGATGTTTCTCTATTATTGGGTTATAAATTGATTAATAATAAATTTATTACAGTAATTTTTAAGGAATGGTGATTTTCACGAAAAAAATGGTTACAAGTCAGTGGATGATTATGATTACTGATGAATATAAAAAGATCAACCCTTAAATTAGGCTTTCTCTTCCCATCACATGAATTATTTATGAAACATAACCATAAACCCTCCTCTTTTAGGTAATCAGATTTCCCATCAATAATTTTTATTTTCCTTCCCATTCACATCATTAGAGTTATGGTTCAATTGTGGATAAATGTAGCTTCTGAGGACATGGTTGATGGATCTAGTTTTCATAAGGAAGTAGGTTTCCATTATATAGTCTTCTGGGGATTTTTCATGATTTAAAAGAATAAATGTGGATGAAATAAATATTGTAATGATGAATGGATAGAAATTCTCTAAAAAGAAGTTGGGGTTCAATTGGTGGAATTAGGCTCAACATGTATTAGAGGAATGATTAGATGGAGAGGTGGCAGCATCAATCATGGTTCCATAAACATATGAACAATTTATTTACATCTATAAAATACAAAACATGGAATATAGTCCTTTTGAGAACACACTAAGTATCTCATGTATTGTGGTTCTAGGATTTACATATTTCTATATATATAACATGTGGTGTGACCATGGGACACATTATATATCTCAATACCGTGTTCATTGGTGTGTATTTGGGTATACACTAGGCTAATGAATTATCACCACATGAAGGGTGTCATATAACACATGAAGTGTATTCTAATAAAAAAATCATTAAGAACTTCTAATATATGACGGAGAAAGCCATATGGTCTACATTATATGTGTACTTAGTACCCAAAATGTATTCCAGTTAAAGGCATGGATTATATAAAAGAAGTACAAGACTGGATACTACCTAAGGAATACACACTATGTCTAGGGAAGTGCATGGACTATAAATTCCCATTTTTGGTTTTTTTTTATGTATTTCCTCTCATGTATCATTTTTGGATGCATAAATATTATATTATTAGTTTTTTTACATATAGATAATGATTGTGGATATTTCATCATCATTCAATAATTAATTCAAATAGATTTTGTGATGTTATATATCCATAGGGTATAGATATAATGATGGAGTGTTACTGAGATAGATAAAGTCGACACAGGTTTGGTAACCTACCTAGTATCATAACTCTCTATGGAATGTATTCTCTATATACTTATTAGAATAAGTAATCACCCCCACTACCTTAGTGGTGGGGTATAGTTCATCTAATTATGAAGTAGGTAATAGCTTCAGTAGATGCACATATAAGATGATAAGGTGAAAGTCTCCCATTAAGATTGAAACCCCTCGATTGGAGTGCACTCTTTAATGGGTGTGAGTCCCCCAATACTACCATATAATGATATTGTATAATTTAATGAATGTTGTAATGTTTTGGGGATTTTATTTTTTTGTTTCTTTATGTAATTTTAGTTTCATTCCGCATATGAATTCTATAGAGTTTAGCAGTAAATATTGATTTTCCTTTTTAAACTAGAATGATCTATTACATTAATGCATATCTATATTTATAATGTTTTATATGACTTTATGTTGTGCATCAAATTTATGTCCATCGGGATTCCTACATGTTCTTTTTATACAAACCACTACATTCGCCTTGTTCACACATGTGTTTTGTCTATGAGGACGATGTCTAATTTGGTTGTGGCTTTGGTGGACAAGGTTCTAGTGGTTACAGTTCAAAGGGGATCTTAATGGTTTTTATTACTATAGGTTCATTATCTATAAATTACATAATATAAAGTACATTTATCATAGTTATTCATGTTTAGTCTTTCCCTTAGGGATGTTGGGACTTATAGTTTCCCCTTGATTATTGTTATGAGTATTTATTAATTTAATAAAATATAAATCATGAGTCACATGCTTGTTGTGTTATAGTTTATTTTTATATATGGTTTATATTGCTATACATATTGTTTCCAACATGTGGTTGTATGAAATTTATTAAATAAGGTATCCCATAAGTATGATATACCTTCATGGTGGTTATATCTAGTACATGGACTATTGGATGTGGGCCTAGGTTGGAAAACTCATCATATATCTAGCCTAAAATAGGTCCCATTGGGTCATGTAATTCAAGTCAGTTGACCACATCCCAAGGGAAAAAATCAAAAAAATTATACACTACTTCTACAAACTCATCAAAGTCTACATCTACTATAAACAAGCATAGTGTATCCAATTGGGTAATGAAAACTTGATTTCTTGGATAACCTGCACCATTTTAATCATATATATCAAAAATCAATCACTAGACCAAGTGAAGGTGACATAATAAAGCATAAATATTCTGAAATAATTAGTATTCATAACTATAACATTTAAATAATCTCTAGTTTCTTCCCACTAGACCAACTGAAGGTGACTTAAAAAATCACAACTATTCATAATTTTCATCCTAAAATTCATTGTATATAACACCACTATTCTCATAATAAATGGGTAATTTTTAAATATTTAGAAAATTGGTTTGTTTTGGATTTAAATGAAAAAATTAAAAATATTTTGATTTTATAAATTTAATTGATATAAAAGATTTAAATTTCATTGACAACTTTATATTTGGTTCTTTTTTAGTAAGGTAGAGCTCAATTTTTACAATTGGTATAATTAGAAATCGCATTAGAAGATATTTATAGAAACCTTGGTAGGTTGTCGTTGTACCAACTTGACCAACCTAAGACTGCAAACATGGATATTGATACATCTGCACATACTATTTATTTGGCATCACAAAGAGTCATAAAATGTGTAGTTGGGGATTTGTGGGTGTGGGTGGGGATTGATGAAGTTTTTTAAAAATACAACCTCCCATTGTGCTTATAAAAGTAGGCCTAAAGGATATTTTACGATCTTTTTTTTGAGTTATAATTCTCATTATTTACTAGAGACAGCCAAGAGAGCTTCATTGTATAGAGGTAGTAGTATACAAGTGTATTTTTTATAATATTTCTTCGTGGTAAAATAAATATTAATTTCTCCCTCCATTATTCCTTCTTTATGAATAGTGAATCATACCAAATGGTATCATGTCCATTAGAGAAGAAATGATGGTGGGAAAAAGAATATTTTTCAATGACTAAAAAATTCAACATGCTTGGATTCATTTTTCAAAGGTTGATTCTAAAATATCAAGGTGAGACGGTTGTAATTGATTAAATTGCATCAAAATGGAGATAAAATTAGATATATATTAGTGGTAAAAGCTAGGGTCATACTCATGTTTTATAGTACACACATTTTGGAGAATGATGCACTCTTCTAGCATGAGAAACGTTTTCTATAAGTTTTCTTTCAAGTGATCTAGTGGGCTATGTTTGGGAAACATCATGACCACATCATCAATCAATCTAAACCGTTGATAACATTATTAACACATAATTATCAATAAAATCACTTTTTAGATGATCCAATAGTTTATTCCACCGTTTTAGTCTATTCAAGATTAAGTGGTACACATTATTTTTATAAATTCTAATCTAACATTCAACTGAATTAAAATTAAACAGAGGGGCCATCCATGGGAGGGATCATCATGTTGACTTCCTCAAACTAATATATTTATAAATATTGAATGTAATATATCCTTAATTCTAAGGATCTCTTTAACCCCATTGAGATCAAGGGAGTTACAACTTATTCTACTATGGATGATGAATATGAGAAGTTCAACAAGAAGATGATAGGTTAAATCTTATAATGTAGCAATCATTTCTTATACCACCATGTTTCTTAAGAGAGATATATGTGTATGAACTCTATATAATGTTAGATAATTCATTCTAATCAAAGACTGCTTAAAACATGATCATATTTTTCAAGAGTTTAATGAATCTTTGAATAAATATATATTCAAACACACTTGTGAGTTATAACACTCATTAAATAAATTAATTGATTTTTGTAAGACTATGACTGTTGAAGATAATGCAAACATACTACCTTTCACACCTTTCAATATATGGAATGCACTGATGGTCTCCTTTATCAACTTATCACCAAGGAGAATACTTACTAAGGAAATGGTAAAGATGCACTTTTCAATAAGGAGGCCCTATGGTTGAATGTGAGTTACAACATGACACAATCACTCGTCATAAAGAAGTGAGGGTGTTAATAAGTAGGTGATTGAGGGTTTTGAAGCAATTTAGGAAGAAAGAGAAGAGGAATTTCCATAAATGGAAAGATTGAAATATAAAAATTATATGATTGTGGTATGGAGGAGAACATTAAAATGACCACAAAAAATTACTAAAAGATAATGATCAAGGTTGAAAAAGAAGAGAAACATATATGTGCATTTCACTATCACTAGAGTGGTTTTTCATTAATCTAAAGGCAAATAAGAGAGTTTTTTTTTCATACATCAGTTCAATACATGGAATGGGTGATCATTACTACAGTATCATAACATGCCTTTAACTAGTTTTATAATTTCATAACTTATCATGTTGGTGAATTTAGTGTATTCAATAAGGGGAAATAGAAGATATCATTAGAATGGGTGATATCTAAGTCAAGATGAATATAGAATACACAATCCCTACCAAGGATGTTCAAAATTTTCTATGTCCTTGAATCAACATGTTATTTGGAATATATTTTGGTCGATAGGGAAATGGACACATATTTAGTAAGATAGCATAGAAGAAGATGAATGTAGATATCATCATCACTAGAGGAAACATATATAGTGAATTATATAAAAAAATAGTGATGATATCTACAAAAAAACCTCAACACATTTAATGAGGGGTGTCATAAAATTTTTAGTATAGGAAACTCAACCATAAGAGTGAAATATAGTTATAAGCCCTAATAAAGAATACATATATGATTGTTGAAAAGGTTGCATCACTAGATCTATGAAAATAATTCTTATATGCAGAGAATATAAAAGTCACATTTAGTATTTTTTTCATTAAGGAAATCAAAGTTAGTGTATCTGGTACACTCTAAAGTATGTAGTCCCATAGATTTGGACTTACTATGATTTGAAAAATATTTTCAAACCATCAAATATGATTTATCTCAAAATGAGTGGGTATTACAATTGCATAAAAAATTCCATCTGTAAGATCTATTTAAGATATTCCATGTCATGGTATAACATAAAATAGGAATGAAGATAAAGTGTTTTCATTAAAAAAATATAGAGTACACTGCCAAAATGTTCGATGTCAATTATAGGAGTCAAGGAATCCAACATGAAAGGGATGTCCCTTGCACCAAAATACACAATAATGTTGTAGAAATGATGATTATAGCCATAATGAATATGGTTAGTATCCTTATGTGTTTGTATAATCTATATATTCCATTCTAGGAATAATTTATTTGAATACAATTCCACCTCAAAAAAAAACTAATCACTATGAGTCCCAATAAATTTCAAGATTTAATAGAAGGGATGTTAGAGTAAAAATATATATTACTATCATTTTTTATTATTTAGATGTTTTTTATTTTCACATGTATATGTATAACATAGCTAGTAGTGAGATATGAGATCTCCTCTATGCATATTCATAGGATTTGGAGATGAGGATATTAGATGCAATATTAGAGACGAAAAAATGAAAAAGGTGATCAGAAATTGGAATATTTTGTTCTATGAGAACCAAGTGATTGAGTACATTCAAAATCCAAAAATACCTCACATAATAAGTGTTGATGAATATGAAGTGAAAGAAGACCCATTAGTAGCAGAGCTAGAGGTTTTATAGGGGGATATTAAGTAGGATGAGACTCAACATCTCCACTAGTAGTTTCACTATAAACCTAATATTCCTTAGTTTCAGATATCTATATAAGAAAATATTCCATGATAATATACACAAAATCAGAAAACCTATTACTGACTGAAGAAGGTGTCCAGAAGGATACTAATAAGAACATCAATATATACTATCATGGGAAATAATATTTGATGGATTGTTATATACTATGATTATTTAAGAACCACATGAACAATAACCTAGAAGAGATATAGAAAATCATGGTATCTCAGTATAATATGGAGTAGTATATACGTTTTTTTGGATTACCAGTAGAGATGGAGAATTGAATAATATTTTTAGCTGCCTTCATAGGTGGATTCTACCCCAACTTCAACATCCAATTAATTTCAACATGTAGTTGTATGTGCACATATTATTCCTTTTGTATCCATGAGATTATTTATTTATTTTTTTATTTTTATGGTTGTAGGGGATTGGTGAGGGTTTTTCCAAAACTGACACTACCCACTATGCCCATAAATAGTTGAATTTAAGAACCTCCGTGATTATCGTTCAATACGTATATCTTGATATTTCACAGAGATATTCTACAGACCTCCACTGTATAGATACATAAGTATATAGAGGCAATTTTTTGTAATCTTTAATTATGTTAAAATAAGGGATAGTTTCTCCAACTATTCATATTTATCTATGATTTTTGAATTAAAGTACACATGGTTTGGATATATACATAATAATATTTAATTTCCAATTAAATCGTCATCCCAGTTGTGATATATATGTAATAAGATGTAGATTGGTCATTGTTGTTACAATGAGGCTTATCTGATGTCGATAAAACGTCCATGGAAGCATCTAGTGAATGACTTCTATCTATAACCCTAACTAACATAGTGATAATCCAATATAACTACTTACATCAATTTTCATAGTAATGATAATGAGTTGAATATATATATATGAATTAAATTTTAAAATTTTATAGTGAGATAACTAAACCTATTTTGATTTTCAGTATAGTGACAATTTCACATCATCACAAGGGGTTGAACTCAAGGGTAGATGAATTTTCATTAAATTGTCTATAATGCTGCCCAGTAATGCACTGGGAGTCTAATAGAATCAGAGGTGTGATTCTTAGATATTATTATTAAATTACATGATTTATTGATGAAAGAAACATTATGCCATTTCATGGAATATCCTCACATCCCAGTTTTTTATTACAACATATATAGTGACAAGAGAATATTGAAACTTCTGATTCAGATGAAAATAAAAATATATATATCAAGGATATGATGTAGAGGAACATATTTTGACTAATAAAATATAAATATACCAATGATATTGATGGTTTGGTTACTATATATAATTCCAATAACCTAAATCACTCAAAAGTCCAATGAAAATGTTAGACCTATTGCAAAATTATCATCCATAAATTTTGGCGCCTCCCTAAAAATTAAAAATTATAGGATTATCCATAAAAAATTTTAAAATGATATCCACATTGGAAACAAGAAAAAGATAAATTTATAAAGATATTATTCATACATAACTAGCTAACTAAATCTAGAAAGAGAATAAACATGTTATCCACGTGGATGAAAATCCAGAAAACGGAAAAGGAAGAGGACCATGGGTATTTAAACCCATGATTCTAAAAGACTGTCTCAAAATTACAGAGAACACAAATTATAAATTTAAATTATGAACAATCACATTGGGGTGATCCCTAGAAATGGGGTAGATGGTGGAGGTCTATATAGTATAATATAAATCATCTATGGGGGAGGTGTAACTTCTCGATTCTCATTCGTGAGAATAGGTTTTTACTGTTTTCATGTTTGTATTTTAATTTTTAATTTTTTAATAGTTCATGATTCCTTCCCCTATTGATATTGAAATCCACTAATGGAGTAGAAACATATTTCATAAATCTAAGGTATTATGAACCAAAAACTATTTTCCAAAATATAAAATATATTTTAATTAATTAAATATTACTGTAAGGCAAGTCAGAAATGAGTTAATTAAGATTATTAAATTATAAATTCTCATTGTTCCACAATTTTTACCCAATTCTTCTTATCTCATTATATTTTTATTAATTTATCCTTTTATTTCTACTTTATTAATATGATATAGTTAGATGTAGTAGATACGATTGGAGAGGAAATTCTATTCCAAATTTAGTAGGGTGTTTATCTACTAAAATAATTATTGGTAAATCATTGCAATAATAATTAAGTTGATTTAAAAATGAACTATATTACTATGTGAAATAAGAAAATAGAGCCTTTACAGTTGATATTTTGGTGGGTTTTCAATCCCAAATGAGAGAGTGATAAGTATTAAGGTTGGTGATTTTGATCTTTTTTATTAACAGAACATAAAACAAATAAAAATCCAAAACATTGGCCAATGAAGACCCATGTCTTGAAAATTTCCCAATGATTCATCATTATTCTATATAATATTGAATTCATTCAAATTTTTCATTATGTTTATCATTGTATTTTTCCAAAAAAACACTATTATCATTATTTTTTATTAATTCAGGTAAAATAAAAAACACAAAAATAATGATAATAAGTATGAATCATAAATTAAACGGTCAATCCATGTTTGGAAATATACTATCTTCCACCACTTGGTTTCATTAATAGGGTATTAAAATATTTTATTTGATATGAATATACTTTAAAAAGTCATTCTTCTACCATAAAGTTCATTTTTATTATTATGTAGTGTTTGACACATGGATCAAAGGGTTTTTTTAATTTATTATTTATTTAACTTTTTTTCTTTTAATTATGTAATTAATTCAATTGTGAACTATAAATACTTAAACAAATATCATATACAGACTAGTTTCAAAACGTTTTCAAAAGAATATGAATATAATGGTTGATACATGCAACAACAGAAATAAAAACCCATTATGATAAAGAGATGTTGGTCATCTTTTTAAAAGAAAAATTCCCCTCTATTAATGAATATAAAATTAAAATAACAATATCTTAAACTAATAATAAAGAACACATATAAAAAATCAAGGACCATGAAAAGGTGGTAGTGTGTGTATATAATGATGTTCGAAATTCATTTAAATAGAAACAAAATGAGGTAGAAGATAAAGAAGTTTATCCACCTTTATTTTTTACATTGTAAGTAAATGTAAATCTTGAGTATGTATTAATAAGGTCAAACCATTCAATATAATTTATACTAGAAAAGATAAATTTCACAATATATCTATATTTTATATGGGAGATCAATAAATCTTAGAATAATATTAGTTACATTTTATATAATCGGAAATGTTAAAAAATCATTCCATCTATTCCATTGAATATTTTTCAAATTCTCATTTTATTTTGGATAATGATGAATAAATACTTTAAGTTATTTCCTTATTTATGACAATATAAAGTATAAATTACCTACATGACATAAAATATACCTTACAGAGTTTTGTATTAGAAAAGAAGATATTGAATATGAAACAAATATGGAAGTGAATTTTATTTTAGATTTCTTTACATTTATAATTATTTAAACTTAATTGAGGACTCTCCTGTCCTTTTATAACATTGTAGATTTAGTTCACCATTAGTTTTCTAATAAATTTGGTTGTAAAAAATAGGAAACTATTAAAGCATAAATGTTGGGTTTTATGTACATTTTGTTAAACCAATATAGGATTCCATAGTTTTTTTAAAGAAAATATGGAATGTGTTTATAAATTAGAGGTCAAAGTCCCTCATAATTTTTCCCCACCTACCTAGGACCATGGGTGTATAATGGAATAAAATTCTGATATTTTTTTAGTATTATTTTGAATAAGGACCTCAATTTGAATAGAATGTTTTAATTATATAGGTTAATAAAATAGTAAGCATGGATATACTCTGGTAGAATGATAATGTTGTAATTTATTATGAGAAAACCATAACTACATTCCAATTTTTTATCATATTTGGATTTTTTATAGCTAGGAAATAAAAATAGAGTGCTTTGGGAGAGGAAAACCTATGTTTTAAATTTTCTCGGTTTATATTAGTTTATATTTTAATTATATTTGTTATAATAAATGGTAATTTTCTATTTGGTTTCCATTACAGGTTTTTAGGACGATAGTAGCTTGTATACATTTGATGTCATTTATGGTTAGTTTCCAACTGTAAAAAAATCCAAATGTATCTCTCCCTACATTAACTTATATGTTCCCCAAAAAACCTATGTTTTAATAAAATATCAAGCTTTGTATATATTTGTTATTATATGCATGAGATATGTGTGGGGGAGGTAGTAACCTACTTTAAATTTTATCTAGTTAATTATTTTCTAGTGTGATTTTAGTAATTACATTAGCGTACCTGAGTTCTTAATTAGTATTTTAGTTATCATGGATATTTTATATATATATATATATATATATTATTTGATAATATAAGAGTTTAAATTATTTTGGATATCAGTTCATTCAATAAATATCCATTTAACCATTTTTATGAAAATTGATCAACTAGAGTACACATGTACACAAGTATTTTGTAATGTGAATCTTATCATATTGAGATGTTTCTGAACCTTTTTGACATATAAAAATCTATTTTTTATTAAGTTTATTGATTCCTGACTAATAGTCTAGAAAATATATTAATTTTATTCCTAAAATTTTAGAGTTCACAAGTTTCCTTAAAATGAATAAGGCATTATTTGTAAGCCTTTTAATATTTTCATAGATGGTATTATTATCTACAATTCCTTTATAATCTATGATCATACTTATAGTTTTTAATAATATAAGAATATTTTTCTTTTCCTAACATACTCTTAAGTACTTTGAATGAATCTAATACAATTTAAGTGAGAGGAAAGTGTAATTTCATGAAATTTTGTTAGAAGGATTCTATCTTAGAAATAGTTGATGGACATTTTCTTGGTTATTTACTAGGGATTTTTAAATTTTAAATTCTCATTATATTGTAATTTTTCCTTCTTAATCCATAGGGAGAAATATGAATAAGAAAAAATGAAATAAAAATAACAAAAATGTTTTAAAAAAACATACATGGAGATAAGATGGTCGTCGTTCATTATTTTTATAGATTTAATTGTAACCAAAAAAGAAACAAATGTTGAATAGAAGTGATTAGAGATATAGAAAAATGGGTAGAGTGTATGTGAAGTACACATTGAGATTTTAATTTAATATCATGAAATTAATGGTTAAAATTGACCTCCTATTTGATCTTTCTATTGTTCACAAAATTACCTTCTTCCTTATCCCCAAAATGACCCATTCATTGTCATAATGTTTGGTAAAAACTATTATTTCTATTAGTATAGAGCCAAAATCACATTAAGATAATTGAAATCATATATTCATGTAAGAATAGAAAATCCTTATTTAAACTACCTTCAATAAATTGTGATACATCTCTATCTATCGATGTGAAAAATATGAATGGGGAGATTAGAATTTTTAAAAATAATAATTAACATAAATGAATTAATAAAATAAGTTAAATATGTGAATCATAATAAGTATAAAGATATGATAATCAAATTATACAACCTTAAATGACTTGAGAAGTTTTCTTGCACCTTCCAATGTAAATCTTCTCAAAAGAGAAAATATTTAGCATATTGAAGTGATCACACACACATAGTAAAAAAAATATTTTATAATTAAATGAAAATGAATAATAATGTAAATTTTTCAATTTAATTAACATTTTAAATCAAAATATCATGGAAAACATAATTTTTTATGCCTTATTGTATAGGTAATGAATAGTTCAACACTAATCCGGGGAAGAGTCAAAAATGGAATTGAATATTTGTGATGAATAATATTTCACCATATGTGGAATCATCAAAATTCCATCTACAACATAAAATTAATAAAACTGATATCAATAAACATTATTTTGTATAACGATTAATTGTTTCTTATAAAAATACCACGAAACGTGATAGTGGGAATACTCTATATGTGATATAGTGTGTGGTATCCAAAGGAAGTAGAAATGGGTTCCTATGTTCTTAATGGTTTATCAGGAAATCTATAGCAAACGAAAATGTAGTTAACTAGAAAAGGATATATACCCTAAAAGACTCATATCATTTTTTAAAATATTTGATTTTCATACAGTACAACTTTCATGTTTTCAAATAATATCATATTCTTGGGTTTTTAGTATATCATTGAATACAATATAGTTTTATAATAGCCAATGACTTTGTAACACCCCTGAAAAATTTAATACAGAAAATTCTACATTATATTACCCATGTAAACAAGTTTAACCTTTATATCTATAGCCTTGAATAACAATAAATCCAATGTTATGTATTATTAGCTTATTATTGTTACGGGATGGGTGACCTCTTAGGAGGTAACCAAGGGTGTGTGTGAGTGTGGAAAAGAACACTGAAAGTACATTTGTTGTCCTATGGGGACTGAAATTAATATGATATTTGATCTCAGTGGATAATAGAATAATTTTTTCTGGTAATTCAACAATGGTATTACAAGAAAACTATGGATTCAGATTAATAATCTCATGGCATGGGGTGTTTGGGTCATGATAGCCTTAGAATAAAGTGTAATTTTAAAGGTTAACATTCAAATCTCCACCTAATTGGATATCATTTATTAAAACATCCATTTAGAGAAATTTATTAATTATTAATAGTTTGATGAAGGATATATAAGGATCTAACTACCATTATGATGGCATTTTCATGCATTTCTATGATCATGGAGATTCATACTTCCCAGTGTTATCTTCATTCTTCATATGTTGCTTTATAAGTTATTAAATAACCATGAGTGTGAGGATGATCTCACCCATGTGGTGGGTGATTCTTGTTACCATATAGATACACTACATATGGGGGATTCATTAATATTGCATTGATGTGACTTTATCAAGATATTGTATAAAGAATAAGGCTCGGTCATTCATTTATGTAAGGAAAACATTTTGTTCATAGTTTTTTCTTATACGTGGTCGTTGTTTTAATGGATGGTGGATATTGGGAACAAAGATTGTAATTTCATTAATTTATTTTATTATGTTTTAATTTATCCTTTTAAACTAATTAGTGGTATCATAGCTTCACCATTCTCCATGACTCTCAAAATCATTTTCGAAATGAAGAATACATGATTTGTAGGTTTTTTGGTTTTCATATCATCAAATACGATTTTAAATTTTACATGGTGATAGGTATTAAGATATTAAATTCCATAAACTATGACTAGATCACTCCATATTATATGTAAACTATGATAATTTGATTTAATGTAATTATTCATGTTTTGAAATATCGCATCATATGATACGTGAACTTATTGGATGTGGTAGTGTTGTTTCATGAGATGATGAGAGGAAAACATATTGGTGTCATGATATATGTGATATCAAAAAATAAAATTCCTAGGCACCAAAGGAAGTGGTTATATAGGTTACATATAATAAGTTGTGTGAAATGTTCTTTAATTGATGCCCTTTTCAAATAAATGTTGTTATAAAATTGTCTTTTTTATTTCTTATTTGGAAAATAATATGCTTAATTGTTTCTTTAAGGTTTGTTTATAGTATTTTTATTAAATTAATAAAATATACAATAAAAATTTATGTATAACTAATTAACTATCAATTGACTATTTAGTGATTTATATATTAAATTTATTCTAAATTTTCGATGGAGTTATTGTTTTCAGGTTCATTGATTATATATTATTTCTATTATTTTCGTATTTAATATTTTACGCATTTTTTTCTGGTATCAACATATAAATTAATTAATAAATGTTTAAATTTTAATCACATTTATTTAATTGATTAACAATTATTAATATAAAATTATTATTAGATTCTTCAATAAAATTTTCTCATTTCTATATTTTGTTAATTAATTGAATAGTTAATTATTTTAGGTGAATTATTTTTCATTTTTAATATTTTATTTAAGGAATAAAATAATAAGTTTGAATTTATTTCATTTAAATATTTACTTATGACTTTAATTAATTAAAAATGAACATTTATTTTATTCTTTTATTGATTTTTAATTTAGTAATTTTACAATTTCTACCATAGAAAACCATTTATGTACTGGAAATTAAATAATATCTATATGTTGTGACATAACGAATTTAAAAATGGCTCATGTTTCCAATTTAAAGAGGGATTGACTGAATTGATAAATCCCACATAGCCAAAATACCAACATACTCGATTCTTTGGGAAACCATATAGACAAATTGTTACATCCCATGTAGCCAAATTATGTATATAGTCAATTATCCCACCCAATAGAGGAATCCCAAGATTGATGGGGATGTCTACCTATGAGTAGATGGAAAACTAACTAAACTCAACAAACCGAAATGATGAAACTGAAGAATCCTTAGGGAATATGAACTCAAATATTGTTTTGGTGGCTCTCTGGAGTTTGAAGTAGTTATGGGATGACTGAACCAACATGAAGCTGTTCAAAGGTCACCAACAACTGAATAGTGAACAGAGAATTTGAAGAAGAATGAAGAATAATATTTGAGTTGGGATTTTCTTTAAGTCATTATAGGTTTAATGCATTCTACAAAAAAGTGAAGAGTGATTGATCAAATTAAATATGTCAACTGAATAAAGAATGTTTGAAGTTGTTTTTGAATGAGGTATTGGGATTTCAGATCTATTGGCATTGAAAATTATGGTGATCGATTTTGAATGATGATGTTCTAGATCTTTTTTGCATAAATATTATGAGCTGGATCTTATCTTTACAAATATATTTCTTTAAATTTTAGAGGATGAGAAAATCCAGTTGGAGCTCTATTGCTGGTGCTGACCATCTTTGTGAATATCAAGCTCGTATCATGATGGATTTGACCACCACATATGAATCTGACTGAACCATCAATTTGTTAAATATTGTGAAGCTAGATTTATAACAGTCAAAGATCAATCTATTTGGTTTCTCAAATACAAAACTAGATTTTCAATCATTAAATGAATAATTAATTACTATCCTATATTATTGTAGGTTTTATGGGGAATCATAAATCTATAATTTCATATTCATAATATTGATGAGTAATTGGAATCAATTTTTTTATGAAATTCAATTAAGGATATGGTTTTCTGGAGTCTATTTTTCCTATAATATGGTATTGGCTGAAATGTAGGTGATGATGGGGCCAAATTTACCATGACTTGGGGAGTACAGACAAGGAGATTCATTCAGGGTTGAAGAGGAATATTCTAAATCATTTGAACCAAAATAAAAATTGAATAAGTGTAGTCTGTTGGGAATTTCTATTTTTTTCATTGTTAAAATTATTTTATATGTGTTCATTCCAATTCCTCAACGACTTCAAACTGATTAAAATTCATTATCAATGTATGAGTTATAAGAGATTAATGGATTTGTGCAGATTATAGCTGTATTCATGGATTATATCTGGTGAAAAAGTCGGTGGGAAGAGAAAAAAATAATGATTCCAAACAATATTTATAATATCTACTTAGATAATGATTATTTTTAATAGATATTAACAAAATTTGTTCACCCTAAGAATCTAAGGGAGAGTTATTTCTTAAGTATAAATGCAATTCATTCAAATATGGATGACGATTTCTTTTTTTTATTTTTATCAAATAGTGGTGTTAGTCACTATGACATCAGATAAAAAATATAAGTGTCTCTCTACTCATGAAATAGGTGACATACAGACTATCAGGTAAGGGATAGGAGATAAGGGTAGAATGAGTGTAGATATTTAGAGTCGAAGTTAGAACACTCATGACAAAGGAATCAAAGGATTTAGAGCTCAAGGAAGAAGGTGTCCTCGATAGATAAACATCTTTTATCATCATAATTTTCTTATATTTAAATATGAATATGAAATTTCTAGAAGATATTTTCTTTTCTTCTGAATATGCATGACCGATTTTTCTTAGGGTTTCAGATTGAAATGAATGGATGATTTCTCTCTCAGCTGATTTCTTTTCATTATATTTTCAGTGAATTTTTCATATAGGGAATTTATTTTTGTTCTTGATGGGAATCCTTTCCAAACTATTCCATATACTTACAGGTGATGATAGTGATCCTTTTCACTTCTATGCATTATTCTATGAAAAAAGTATTAGAATAAGACTATGTCACTCTTTTCCATCAGTGAATATCTATCTACTGAAAATTTGGCTTACTGATCATTTTAGGAGGGTTTATCAAGCTATATTGAACACATTAATAATAATTAGGTGCCTTTACACACCTTCTGAAAGTCACTGGTACAATTAATTTTATTTAAATTTGAAAAAGGAAAACATTTTTAATCAATTTTGGATAGTATGGTTCCCCTAAATTCATCTACTTATAGTTCTCTATTTCTCTATTTCATTTCCCATTCTTCTCATCCACAATCATGAATGGTTTTTCACTATAATTAGTTTCTTTTTTTAATCCAATCTCATACTGTAAGATGCGTCGTTATGTATTAGGTTCAATTTTCAAAGGAATACTAACATTTTTCTATTGGATAGGATGAATTTTAAACCATGCCTTGAAATTTAAATATGAGAATTGGTATACATAAAAGTGTTTGTTTTTAATTACGACCAAGTGGTTTCTCAATAGTTTGGATGCTTTTTGGGAGCGTTGGTCACTAAAATCTCACATTCAAAGAGAAACTGGTAGGGCAGACAGTTTTTTTAAACCATGTGTCCCCTTAGGAAAACTTTTATGGAACTATAAGGGGTGTCATACTATTTACTAAACCATGCATGTTGGGATGCATGGTTATAAAAACCATGTATCCTAAGCATGAACCTCATTAAAATGTGGGAAATACCTTTTTCCCCTCCACCCTAAAAAATCACCATTTTCACTCTCGTATTTCTCGAGCAGCTCCCCCACACACTCCTGCAACCTGATATCCTTCTCCTTGGTTAATCTCCTTTATTCTTAGTCTGATTCAAGCACCTTTAAGTGGATTGGAAGCATATCAGTGAGTCTACGACTCCTCCTTGTTATTTTCTTTATATATCTTGTAATAAAATATTTTAAATCTGTGAAAAACAGTTTCCCCAGTTTTTAGTGCGTTTTATATTTCTTCTAAATTCTCTAAGTTGATCTTGAATCTAAGCATGATATTTTATATGTGAAACATCCTAGGAATTATTTATGTGGTCTATATGATTTTACATCCAATATTCATCATTTATAAAGTATTTTCATTATGTATTATGTCATAATTTTCCGTGCATTTCTCATAAATTATAAAATGCCTAAAATTAATTGAATAGACCAAATTTTGATGTCATATAACACCCTTGTACATGGCATGAGGTTGATAAACCAAACTGAACAACCATATAAACTGAGTTCGACTAATTCCCCTTAGAAATAATGATTTCATATTTGACTAAACCACCCCTTAAATTATATTGTTTGGTGCACATGTCCATAATTTTCATTATTAGTTATCCCTTCTCCTATATTTATTACTGATATATTGGTTATAATCTCCCTACATTAACTCCATTATATCCTCACATCTAGTAGTCATCCTTTGGCATATGGGGTAGAATTCTTGAGGCCTTGTGGTCAAATATCTTAGGGGAACAATTTTAGTGCCTCTCAGTTCGAGATGCTACATTTGTTTTGGTTGCAAAAATATTTTATCTTTCTCGAGGGTTTGATACTTTTACTTTCTTATTTACTAGTTGTAAGTAGGTTCTAAATAATAAAATTTGAATCAGAAAACAAAAACTACATGATCATCAATTATTAGCACCATTACTGGGAAAGGCATGTGCTTCTATTCAAATAAATAAAATTTTAAAATACTCGATATATAAAATTTTTCAATCAAAATTTCAAAAAACAAATAATAATAAATATGATAAAAAATATTATTTTTATACATTAATGGAAAATCCATTTTTATAAGTCTTACTATAAACATATGAAATAGAGGATGATAATTTCATTTTACCATGAGTTTCTTTTATGAATAAGTGGTTTAATGGAAAATTAGTTTGAAAATTTGGTTTAAAGGAATAGTCAGTGAATCAATTCTTGGGATTTTGAGTTAGAAATGTTTTTGAGAAAAGAGGACATACGGTCAATTTTCCTACATATTCAATCATTTACCTTTATAAAGACAAATATGCTGAAATTGAATTCATAGAAAGAGAATCAATGGAGTATGGTCACTCTATTGAAATCCCTATGATCCATCTTGAATTATTTAAGGTTGAAAAAGCACTAACCCTAATATTGGTGGAACAATGTCTTTTGATTTTCTAATAATGCATATTGTTTTATGGAGGTTGAATTAGTTGTATTTGATTGTTTCTCATACACAACTTTTCTTATTAAATTCGAAACCAAGAAGTCATTTTTATTTTCATAGCTGAGATAAAAGTGGAAGAGGAATCTGAACTAACATCAATTATTCCACAATCATTTCATATTAAACACGATAAACCTATTATATTACATATTTTCCAAAACATAGTTATTTTCCCCACTTTTTTGAGGATTTTGAGGTTTAATGTGGAGAAGAAACCCTTCATGACTATGTCCCACCCCTTGGATCAACCCATTTAATGATGTTCCTTTTTGGGTGTTTAAAATTATATAATTATCTAACAATTCTATTAGTTGATAGAAACCTTCACAAAACTGAGAAGGGGTATTTGTAGGGGTATTTACACACTCAGATGGGAATAATTTTATTTTGTTGATGTTTAGGTTCCCACGAATACTAACTCTATATTAAAAACAATTTTTAAATTAACATGTGGTGGTTCATAGATGAAAACCCACAATAACCTAGTGTTCGTGTTTTATTGAAAGGGATGTCATCTGGGGATTATAAACCCAATTCATCATGGGAGGAAATCCGTGGTTTTAAAGAAATTTCTTTCCTTTTTATTTTCCAAATAAATTTCCTTGGCATTGCTACATTCCATCTCTATAGCTACCTAGTACCACTTTCAAATAGTACAACAACGGGATTTTCATGAACTAATATTTAGATTAATATTCACCACCCTAGAATCTATATGATTGAGAAAAATATTTCAAATATCCTTTCCATTATCCCAAGATACAATATTTCTTGAATTTAAAATTCTAGATTTTCATGAATTATTATTCCATCTTGTAATAGCTGCATTTTTTATGGCCAGATAGATTACTCATAAAGAAAATAAGGGAATATCTTTTTTAATCATCAAATATAAAAGCTTCTAAATACCAAAGGAAGAAATGTTTGAATTGCCTAATTTTTAATGCTTCCAAATCTGTCAGTTCATTGCAACTAGTTTGTGATACTATTTTCTAGAAATTAATTTCTAATGTTTTTCTCTACATACTGAATAAATTTTTAATTTATTTGGATATTATTTGTTTTAAACAACATTTCATTTTGAAAAATTGCATGTTGATGGAACTTTATGTGATCATTTGGAGATCCTTTATGTATTCCAAGTGTGACAATATGCATTATTTTCAAATATCCAATTCTGAACTACTTTATTATAGCCAATAGAATTCTTATCAATGTTGTGATTGAGGATCTTGTGTTTAAAAATAATTTCTAAAGATTATTGTAACCATATACAAGAATTTTAACTATTAAATTGAAAATATTTTTGTCTTTTTACAATCTTACTCATTCCTCAAACATGAGTTCATTATTGTGGGGTAATTTTGGATTTTAAGAATAAGGAATGGTTCTTAAAGTGTAATTAACTATGTTATAATAAAATCCAATTAAAACCCCTTATAAGTTTTTAGAGTTTTTTTTATCATTACATGGATATCATTAATGGGTGATTATGTTTCACTATTTTGAGGGTTGTGATGCCAGTTTGAGGACGTTAATATTTAATACCACATTGATTTAATTAGGTAAATAATATTTCTGATCATTTTGACAATATGGATTTTAGTAAAATCTTGGGACAATGTTATACAATAATCAGTGTCTTTATACTTTCAAATTATAAATTAACATATAATATACGCATCTAAATAGAATATATAATAAAATTCTTAATCTAATTTGAACTCATTTTCTATTCTTTTTATTCTCTATTGATCAAATTCTTGGATAAGTTATTTATTACACCAATAAATTCTCACTCCACCCCATTTAATAGTCAGTATATTTTTTCCTATGTGTAGGTAAAGAGATGTTTGGAAATTTGGTTGGTTGAAAATTTATGTTTGTTAAATTGCATTTCAAATTTTCAATTTTAATATTTTTTTTAAAATTGAAACTGATTTTTCACCGGAAAAATAATAACTATAGAGTGCATTTATTTTTAATTATTTGAGAGAAACTGTGAGGAAAAATCATTTTGAAAATCATTTCTTGGTCACATATTATCATTTCTATTTTTGAGATTTATTTTCAATCACTAAATGTGATGGATGATTTTTTAAGAGAACCAATATATTATGTTTGGAGGAATTTGATGTGGTAATAAACTGATGTTTATTTCACATCACTTGGTGTCAAATTGTTTTTTATTCTTTTTTGGAAAATAATTTTCATGATTATGACTTTAAGGTTATTTTATATTAGTTTTAGTAAATTAATAAAAATGTTTGTTTAATCATTTAAATTTTTAAATTTTTTACTTCTCATTAATTTATTAAAATTATTTTGAATTTTCTTTGGAGTTATTATTTTTATGTTTTTTGATTATTATTATTAGTATTTGTGTATTTAATATTTATCACCATTTTTTATTAATATATTAGTATATTAATTGATTTATAACTTTTAATCTCTTTTTTAATTGAATAAAAATTAGTACTATAAAATAATAATTGAATTCTTCAATAAATTTTTAATAAATCATTATTTTGTTAATTAATTGATTACATAATTATATTTGGCTATATTTTTAATTTTTAATATTGTATTCATTTAACAAAATTATAAGTTTGAATTTATTTAACCCAAATTTTTAGTTATTTGTTTAATTGATGAACGAATGAACTTTCATTTAATTCATTGATGGTTTTTTAATCTGGTAATTTTATAATTTATTGGATATAAAACCATGATACTTGGACAATTGGAATAAAGAAACTCATGATACTACATGGAAACTAAACATAATTTGAGGGCTATTATCTCATTGGATTTTGAAGAAGCTGGGGGTGACTGAAGAAATTTTGACCTAGTATCGATTGAGTCTGATGGTGTTTTCTAATGGAGAATGTCAATGGGATTACAAACCAGGGTATTGAAGAAGGTTGAAGATAAAGCTCTAAGTTGGGATTTTTTATGTCATTCCAGGCATTAAGCATTCAATGAAGATGTAAATAGTGGTTAAACGATGGTAACCCCTCATCTGAATGAATAAAGCTCAACGTGGTTTTCGATTGAGGTATTGGGATATCATATCCACTGATGTTGAAGATGATAATGACTTGGTTTTGTGAATACCATTCTAGATTATTTTTTTATGAAGAACCTGATATGGATCTTAACATGATGATGACATTGTTTTGAATTTGGGGGGAATAACATATCTAGTTGTGAACTCCATTTGTAGTATATATCATTCAAGTGACTCTCTATCTCATCTTATGTTGGATTTTTTCCCTAAGTCTAAATATGATTGAACCAGGAATTATTTTATGATGATTAAATTAACATGATACCATTTAGATATTAATATCTATAGTAGCAAAAATATGATACTTAATTTTTAATCATGATAATAAGAATCCATTGATCATTTCCCTTATTTTAGGTTCAATGGGGCCTCATAACTTCACAATATTAAGGATACTTTTTTGATGAGTAGTGTGCATCAACTATTGTAGGAAATTATTTTGACAATGTGGGTTTGAGGAGATTTTTTTCTTTAAATATGGTTATTGTCCATATTTAGGTTATGTGGTGGCTAAATTTACCACAATATATGGAGTATATACATATAGATTTCTTGTGGGTTGAAAAAGATGTTATTGAATCAATTGAACTGTATACAAAATTGAATAATATTTTTATTCTACAAATTTATGTTTTCTTGGTTTGTGAAATTCTTTTATTGGTGTTAATTGCAATACATCATCAAGTATATATGTATTGTGATGCATTTTCGATGCAGTAGCTGAAGGGGGTGAATAGTGTTGTGTAGTGTCTAGTTGTAAGTATGGTTTATTGGTGGCCAATTTGTTATAGGAAATAGGTAAAAAATAAAGAAATAAAATAATAATTATAATATCTACTCAAAAATGATTTCTTAAAGGAGATATTAATGTAAATTTAGCACCCTCAAAATTTGAGAGGCATATTTTTCTTTAGTGGCAGTTGTTGTGACTCAAGGCCATATGACAGTTTTGTTTTTGTGATCAGCACCAAAGAAAGGTGGTGTTAGTGTATTTGACCATGGATGCAAAATATAAGTGGCCCTATAGGAACAAAATAACTAACACACAAATTCTTGAGACATAGAAAGGAGTAGAGAGAGGAATAAGAGCAGAGATCTGGAGAAAAAGACAAAACACTCTCGATAAAGCAATCAAAGGAGCTGGAGCTCAGGAAAAAAGATGAACTAAATATAAAATATTCTTTTATCTTTCTCCTTTACCTATATTTACATTTAAATATTAACTTTTTTGATTATATTTTCAGGTATATTTTTTTGAACATTCATACCTACTTGTCTTAGGGGTTTAGATTGAAATTAATTGATAATTTTTCTATCTATTGAGTTAGTTTTCATAATCATGCCAATGAATTTTCTATAAAATGAATTTATTATTTTTCTTGAAGGGAATTATTTTTGTGTTATTCTAAGTACCGATTGGTGAAGATATCAAGTCTATTCACTCATGATCATCATTCAAAGTACTGAAAATTGGAAAAGTATTGTGTCTCTTATTTTCATCAATGAACATATCTCTTCCAAAAATTTGGTTTATTGATCATTTTTAGAAGAGTACACTACACTTTATAGAACACTTTAATGATAGTTAGGTGTCTATACAAGAATTATTCATTTCCACTGGCATAATTTTATTCAATGAATGTTAATAGTGAAAACCATTTTTAATAGATTTTGAACAATCTAATTCCCCGAAATTCATCTACGGTCGGTTCTCTCCCTCTATTTCATTTACCATGACTCTCATCCACCATAAAATCATATTTTTCACTATTTTCAGTTTTCTTTTGTTTGTTTTTATATTTTGGTCTCATAAATCATTTAGTCATCTCTATGGTATGATACTCTTACTGTCCACTTTACCAGTAGTTAGTAGTTTTTAAATAATTAAATTGGACACACATACCAATAATTGTGTGGACATAATTTTGATACTGAAACAACATGTAGTTATTGCAACAAAATGGAGATTCAATGTCATGTATATCACTGTTGAATGATATCACTACTAATGATATGTAATCTTAAGATTAACAATTTGGATAAACTTATAGCATACACAATTTCCTATCACAATTTCATACAATATATCTTATACTATTAGAGATAGTGGCCCAATGAAATATTGTGAACCATATTATCAATCTGCACTTATAATATCAATATATCTTAGAATACCTTATACCAAAAAACATATATTTTTCTACATTACAAAAATTAATTGATTTAAATAATTTATAAATTTTTTATAATTTATAGAAATAAGAATTTTTGGATATTTATTTAGTTTATATAGTCTATATAAATTAATTATTTATAAAACTTTTTAATTAATTAAATGTTTATGAATCATTTATTAAATAAATATTACAAAATATTAATTTCTATTATTAAAAAACATTTTTCAACATATATGGAAAAGACTATAATTATGATGTAAAATGTTTTCTTGAAATTATTATATAAGTTTACAATGTGTCTATGAATTACAAAATAAGGTAAAATATAGAAAATTTTTTATTTAACATTATTAACTTTAGATAATAATTAATATCTATTGTTCAAATTATAATACCTAATTTTAAAATTCATTGAAACCATGTTAAAAGAAGTTTCTATTATTGATATGGTGGATGATTGAATAATAGTAAATATGTGATATTTATATTTTGGTATATTTTTATCATAATATAATTAGAATAAAAATTATTTATATTCCATTTAATATCATATTTTGGATTAAATTTCATAAAATAATAATATGAAGGAGTACGTATTGGATAAAAATTTTAAGAGTGTATAATTATCTAGTTATGGAATGTCCAGAATGCATGGATAAATTATAAATTTCTTATAATTACTTAATTTATGAAGAGTTTATATATATTTTATCACGTGTTTAAATATATAATTTTCTATATATTTAGTTTATTCCCTTATTTATTCATATTTATTGTTTTTTTATTAAAAATAAATATATACTTTTTTTAAGTGTATAAAATTATTTTAATTAATATCATGCATGCATATAAGTAGTTACATTTTATGTATTGTAATTGATTTGTTTTTCTTCTACATTTTCCATGGATTATAATATATTATGAGCTTTAATTAAGAAATTGATTGTATTCCATACATATAATGTTAAAGAATTATGATAGAATTGATGTCTCTCTTGGGTGAAGTATCATTGTGTAGATGGACTATGGGTCGGATAGCTTACCGGCCAGGAGGCTTATGCCTTATCTAGAAAAGTGGGGGTTACCTATCCATCACATTGAGCATACTCTTGTAGATATTGTCGATTTTACATGATCCTGAGAATTTACATGAATTGGACTCATGTATATTACACATTGGATGTATATGGATTTGTGTGAATATAATTGGACTTAAATTTACATTAGTATCGCAAGCCAAGCATTCTGTAATGATTTATAAATCAATATGGTCTGGAATTGTTGATTAAAAGAAATAATCAGATTCAAAAGTAAATATTTATAAGGAATCATAAATATAACGGAAACCTCAACAAATAATATTGTGAGATTAAATCCCGTTTGAAATACTATGTGTCATATTACTTTCATAATGAGAACTTTTCATTAGCTCTATAATTCTATATGGGTTCCCTAACCATTAGGTTCCCATGAATTAACTTCTATAACTAACGAAAGTAATGAGGGGAAACAATAGGATAAGTTCCTCATTCTTGGTGTAAGATTTGGGTTACACTTAGCAGGGATCTCTTAAGTGTTGGGATACTTATAGAATAAAGTTCAGTGAAACCATATGATGGATTAGGTAAACTATTGTTCAATCAATAATAAAAGAGTCATATATGATATGATTGAGATTATTCCAAACAAAAAGTAGACATGAATTATTTATTTGTTTAAAAAAAATTATTCTTGATGAAATATAGATCTTTTACCACTATTATACCAGATTTTTTAAAAGGGGTCATAATTATAGGGGGATCACTTTTAATAAATGTCATATTTAAGTAATTTTAAAACATGATACTCATATGATAATGTCTTCAATTATATATTATTGGAATCATAATCATATAAATTAATTTTGAGATATGTCCTCTAATAAGAATAATCTTATGTAATAAAATTCTTTGACAATTATATAACTTAAGAATTTTAATTTAGTAAGAGAAAGGATTCAATGTGTTAAAGAAATCTCTTCTTGAGTAACCAAATGTTGAATTTGTTCAATGAGTAACACTTTATGATTGTGATAAGCATATAACCAATCACATAAGGATTCAGAGGCATCATATGTGAAACTAAATAAGGGTATTTATTCTCTAATCGTCTATTCAATATAATTGAGTGTACCTATGATTCGATGAGACTAAATATTATAATTAAGGCATGTTCTATATATAAAATTCATTTTTATATTATTATTAGAAATTTTCTACCCCTGAGAATGATTTCGAATTAAATTTTATCCAATTTTTCAAAAAATTGTAGGTTAGATAAATTGTTCTTGTAATTTTTTGGTTATGGTGTTGTGTTGATATTTTACGAAATTAAAACGTTAAATAAAATGATAAAAACTTAGTTAGAATGTCCATAATTGTTTCTTCATGCTATCATCCTAGATAATTGAAACACATATGTAATATTAATAAGGAAGGGAAATGTTTCTATGGGATGGAATCATCCAAAATACCTAAAGGGGGTTATGAACCTCCATGTAATGTAAATATTAGGTATTTTTTCTATAGAAATTTTTAATTTGATTTTGAAGGCTATATAATAAAAATTTTAAACTTTATAAAAATTGGGAACATACAATAGTAAAAAATAATGGATATAATAAATGGATCTTTCAATTTTCATTCAAATAATTTTGAAAAATATTATTAATTAATAAATTAGAATATAAAGGACACGATGAATCTAAATATAGGATGTGTATGTTCATGCTATTTCTATTATATGATAAGAGATGTTTTTTATTAACAATTATTTGTTACAAAACTTCATAGAAGAATAATTAGATACACTAGGATATCATTTGATTAATTTATATAATAGGTTTTAAGAATATGATAAGAATAAAAATGCTCTCTTGAGGGTAAATAAAATTATTCATATTTTTTAAAAAATATATGGGATTTGATCTCACCCCTATTAATGGAATATTTTAAGTATTAAATTATTATTTTATATAAAACACTCTAATAAATAATATTTAAATTTTAAATATTCATACTGATGTAAATAAGTCTTTTTTAAACACATAAGTGCTTATGTATCATAGAATAATATTCCAAAAATAATATAGTCTCTATAAGGAAAGCGAGATTATGTTTCGGCTTATAGAAGTTCAAAGTTAACAAACGAATTATTTTTTTTCAAAATACAAGTTGACTGTCACATAATATCCTAAAAGGGTAAAGATATGTCAATAAAGGTTTAATATAATGTGTTAAATTAGTTACCAAAATATTGTAAGGATAAGATTGATGGAAAGGTTTCTAAGATTGATTGTGATGATAAATTTATAATGTGTTCAAGTATACAACGAAATTTATTAATATCATAACATATAAATTTGTAAAGTTAAGTAGTTTGAATACTATATTCAATGACTTAAGAATTGAAAACATGATTCTAATTTCTCACCATTATTTATATAATACCTATTCAATGATATTTCTCATTAATGTATTTTGGGGAGGGTTTAATATGAGGGTCACATAGATATGTGACATGAATTTTATAGAGATGTAATTACTTTTACAAAACCCATAATGTTTAGAGAAAATATGGTTAATAAAGACGTTTATCATATGTAAGACATGATATTATGTATGGTTTCATTAAAATAATTAAATGGGGTTAAGAATATAAAATTTATCACATTATACAGAATGAAATATCCACTTTACCATTATTTTATATTGGTTTCATATATTGACAAAGTGAAATTTTAATTGAGTTATCAAAGAACAAATATGATTTATCCCTAATCAATGATCATCATAGAGATGTATAGGTTGTGAAGAATTTTTTAGTTTAGAATGAATAAATTTCTCATATATGAATATTAAATAAGATCATGTGTTAAAAAACATATTTTCTAGGCTGCATGGGCCATTAAGTATACCACAAAGAATGTTATACACAATGTCATTGGTATAATAAGGTTTTATAGTTCATAATTGTATTTCCACATACATATAGTTATTGAGATTGCAATCATGATAATATTCATAAATTCATAACTTCCTTATGAAATCCTTTAGTATTTTCTAATAAAGGGAGCTTGGGTATATTGATAATCATTTCATCAGTTTTAGTATAATGGAGATGGTATTTTTCCTCTCAAATGATTAGTAAGATATTTGGTACCATTATTTAAATTAAATAGGGAAGTTTATTTTCATACCTACATAAGACATATGATACTGGTGTCAATTGATTGAGGGAAATCTTATGTACTCATATATAAATTTTAATGAAATGTTATGTTCTTATCCCTCGATTTAGGGGTACGAAATGTACAAATCTGTAAAGGTGAATCACAAGTGATGTATTCATCATCCTAGTCAATCTATACTTGAATAATAGAGAACATATAAGGAGGTTATATGGGATGAATATGATTTAAGTCCCATGGTTACTTGATGTCTTGGAAAAGGGGATCTTATAAAAATTCATGCTTACATATGATGCGACTGGTTGACACATGTATAGAGATGCACCTGTTTAACAGAGACAATTCCAAATCCCATTATCACTTTATTAGTATCAATAATTTGTTAGAGGTCATTATTTTCATAAATTTATGAATTTAGGAACTCATATTTATTTTAAATGAGAAAAATTATTTTGGGGTCACATATCACTTTCAGAAAAATTTATATTGATTTTTACATCGAGAGATACTGTAAAAAATGTTTTAGAGTTTATTAAATATTATTTTTGGATAGTTATTCACAAGTTATTACATATGATGTGATATAAGTTGAGGTTGATGAAATTCTTCCAGAAGACATTTGGAATATATCCAAATGTTTTTTTAGATATGGGATCACCATTTATTATACATGATACAATATATGGTGGAATTGAACAAAATATATGAATATCTAGTGTATCTATGAAGATGATGTATATATTCCTTAACTACCTCATATTTTATTATATGGTACATTTTTATCCTGTAGTATGACATATATATTTTTAAATCATGTCACATTCTCAGGTTTTTGGAATATTATTGGCTATGATATTGGGATATCATAACCAATTACTTAGTATGGTATTGGAATATTAAAGGTTTCCATTCAAGAGTCCACCTAGATAGATATTATTTATTTAATATTTCATTAAATTAAACTCCTAGGAGGGAAATTTCAATCATGTGAGGAATTATTATATAGACTAAATATTGACCAAAACATTTTGTAATGTATATGTTCTTGTGTTCCCATGCTTCTACCAATTTACTAATCCCTGTGCTCTATATATTTTTCATCAATTGCTTTATATGGTGATAGTATACCAAAGATGAGAGGATGAACCTACTAATGTCACGAGTGATTATTTTTAGTAAGTGGGTAGAACATATATGAGGTATTCCTTAGGATGACTTTGAGTGATCTTCATTAAGAAAATGAATAGTGAATGGGGCTCAAACAATCAATGGATTTAGGAGAAAATTGTGTTATTAAATTTCTAATTTATAAGCTTTCAGGTTTCATGCATGGTCAATATTGGTAATATGGTTTCAAATTTCTTATATTTCTTTAATTTAGCATTAATCGGTCTTTAGGATTACATCAAATAAATTAATTATGTTGATATCATTGTCTATGAACATTCATTGATAGTCCCAAAATTAAAGAAGGTCTCACACTTTTGCATTAATTCACCTAGATTTCATTCTTGGGAACCGATACACCCAGGTCTCACTCCTAGGCACCCACTCCCTTTTATTGGGATCTATCTAGGTATAAGTTCCAAACCATCCAACCTTCATTTTTATTAGACTCAAACACATGATCTCCCACTACCAACTCAAGGGTTCATCACACCTATCTGCATATGAATTTTTCATACTATGATCTGTATCCATATGTTTCTGAATCAACTGAAACTACTGTAATATATCCTATATGAGATTCGGTCCCAATAGTTCTAACTCACCTGCCTCATTCCTATATAGAGGTGACCTATTTTTCCTACAATAAAGCACCTCATGTGGGTCCATCTGAATAGTTTCTTGATAACTTTTGTTATAGGAGAACACCAAATGTTCTAGGTGCTTCTCCCAAAATGCACCAAATTCAAAAAAACACACTCATATAATATCTTATGAAACATGTATACTACATTATGACTTCCCTTAAGTTTGTGGGTGGAATTTTTCACTCAATAATACCTAAGTGCCAATCATTTTCTATTATCCCTACTAGAAGTGTGAAGTGAATCATGATTCATGGTATGAAAATATACTCTGTAAAACCCTTTACAGGAAAACTATCTCCTCAATGTACATGTCCCCAAACTAATCCACCAATAAGGGCTCCTGAATAAGTAAGAAATGCACTACATTATCCAATTGGTCCACATTTACACAAATAACATCATTATTTCGAGGATTCCTTTGGATACCCACTATAAAATCCATGGTAATATAATCCCAATTCCATTCTAGAATGGGAAAAGATATAGTAAACCACTAGGTCATTGATGCTCGGCCTTCACCTACTGAAAAGTGTATCATCTTGTCTTGAACCATGAAATCTCCTTTTTCATGACCAGCCACCAATATTTTTGAGGTTTTTCACGGTACATTTTGGTCAAAACTATATGAAACACCCACCTCCAGGCGTGAAATTCATTCATCAACTCTTCTATTATAGTCATTGGTACAAAAACATGTTCCCAAACACATACAATATCATCCCTATCTATAGTCTAATCAGAAGGTGACTCCCCACCTTCAATAATTTCCCTCAAGGAAAGAAACTCCATATCCTCATACCACCTTTCCCTAACTTGAATCAAAAGTCTAGACTCCCTTAATATTCAAAATATCTTAATCTTCTCTAATACTTCTAGAATAACAACATGCTTCTTAGCTAAAAAATTCATCATCTTCAACTTAGAAAAAGACTCATGAACTACCTGATTATGTGTTTTCCTGCTAAAAGAGTCCACAACCATTTTTTCCCATTACATATGTATATAATATTTCAAAATAAATTTATTTTATATACTATACCAATCCCAAATGCTGGATATTCAAAATTCTTTGTGTAAATATATAATTTATGATATTGTGATCAGTATACACAATACAATTTTCTCGCAACACATTTCTCCACCAACACTTAAAAGTGTAAGCCACTACAGATAACTCAAGGTCATTTATTGGGAAGTTCTATTCATGTGGCTTCAATTTCTATGACACAATCTCCAAAATTGACCCCCCCACCTACATCAACACTACTCCAATTAATATTCCAAGAGCATCAAAAAAATATACTCCTCCCCTTGTATGGGTAGGATCAAGATCGCTGTCGTAGTTAACAACTTCTCTAAATCCTAGAAATCATTCTTAAATACTCTATACTATTCAAACATTACTCTATTCTTGTTCAAGACCATGTGTGGTGATTATAAGATGGAAAAGTTTTAAATAACTCTCTAATAGTATCCTTCCAACCTTACAAATCTATGGATTTCAAAACAATTCTTATAAATCTCCCAAGAAACGAATGCCTTAACCTTCTATGGGTATACTAACACACATTCATTCGAGATGATGTGACCCAAGAGATGCACATGGTCAATCCATAATTAAATATTTTTTATCTTGGAGTATAGTCGATGATCTCTCAGTGTTCCCCATATGGATTCAAGTTGTTGGGATTCACCATCATGAGTCTTGGTGTACACCAAGATTTAATCCACTAAAACTACCACCAAATGATTCAATTACGGGTGGAAGATTTAGTTCACCGAGGAAATAAACTCTACCAGATCATTTTTATCCTAAATGGAATCACAACAAACTCATAAGGGCTATACCTACTTCTAAAAGTAGTATGTGGTATATTTGAATGCCTAACTCCCAACTGATGAAACCCTAATCAAAATTCAATATTCTAGAATATTTAATCTCCCTTCAACTTGTCAAGGTGGACATCAATACATGAAATAGGATATTGGTTACTCATTTTCATCTGGTTCAACTTCCGATAAACAACAAATAAGTGAAAAGGCTCATCATCTTTATTTGAAAAAAATGGACAACCCCAAGGTGACGTACTCAGATAGATAAATCCCTTACCCATAAAATATTATAATTGAATCTTATGCTCTAGAAGATATATTGCTTGCATTCTATATGTTTAGTAGAAACTAGCTCAACTCCATGACTGATCTCAATTGTAAACTCAACATCCCTCTGAGATGGAATCCCTAATAATTCCTTAAGAAACACATCCTGGAACTGATCCACAAAGGCTAGAAAGATATCATTCTTTACACCCCCATCATCTAGAAATAGATATAAAACCAAGGTGTTGACCTCACTTAGTTGATATTTAATTGACCATTTACATCCCACCTAGATATCCCATTCTACATGATGTACATAACTATCACCCTCGGGCAACGTAAAATTCAGTCTCTTGTAATAAAAATCAAAGTGGGATAAGTATGATACTAACCAATCCATAACCAAAATAAAGTCAAAACATAACATTTCAATAACATAGAGATATCAAAGGAAACAATACTCCCTAATATCAAGAGAACAACCCTTGCACATATATATGTATCTCGACTGTACCCCCAATGATGTGTTGGTAATCATGACCACACTCAAAAACATCACTGTTAGACTAAACCCATTCACAACTGTTGTAGATATAAAATAATAAGAGGATGTAGAATCAAATAAGGCACTAACAAGTTCATAAGATACAAGAATATTAACTCTAAATGTCGATGGACCAACCTCGCTATCCACATGGGTATGTGGAATGGTATGAAATTGTCATGCCCCTTTTCCCAAGGATGCAGTATGAGTCCCCTAAGTTGTATCAATCTATTTATATGGGTCATATTTCCAAAAAGTACCACATCCATAGACTCAATTTCCATTTTCAATAAAACTATGACTTCCAAACTGGTATAGTATAGAAGAACCCCTTCTCGCACTCTCATCCTTCCTAGTTTCTCTATCACTACCCATCTATTATGGGCTACCACATAATCAATATAGATGTAATATCTTGTCACGTGATCAACACTCTATTAGATCTCGGGGAAACTGTTTATAAATGTATCCAGGCATACTGCAATGGTGTTATGTCACTAGGGTAATGTCTTGAGTCACTGATCCTTACCCTAAATACTCTTCTTTCTATTTCCCTAGTTAAAATTATGGAATTGATGCTTCGAACCCTTATAATACATACCTAATAGTCGTATAGAAAAAACCACCTATTTTTCACTAGAATCTACCTTCATTTTCCCCGTAGATATGAGAGACTGAATTACCACATCTGAAAACATTTTTAGTCCAAATAAATTAACATGGGACTTAATTTTACATTTAATCCCACCAAGAAAGCATTTCACTATCATAACCTCATCTACTATCTATGATGAAGAAAAGTACTGCAGATCTATAAAGACTCCTACATAGTCTATCACGGACATGCTCCCATATGATTTCCTCATGAACTCTACTACCCTATCTTGCCTAAGGTTCTCAGTGTAAAAGTGATCCAAGAATTTCTCTTAAAAGTTCTCCCACTCCTTTTTCTCCAGCTTTCCATCCCACGTTATGATATACCACCAATGATTCACCTCACCACGTAACATGAAAGAAGACAGTTTGAATCTATTCTCAACAGAATTCTCTATATTGTCATGTGTCATCTATATAGACTCAATTTAGAACTCAACTACCTCAGGTCCACCCTCATTGGAAAATGTTAAAGGATTCTTAAATTGATACTCCCACATTAAATCAAACATACACTTCACAACTTACTCTATGTCTCTTTCCAAAAATAGCATAATTAAAGAGATGTTCACATGTAACTGATCCCCAGGGCCTTCACCTGAGAAAATTTGGGCCTCAGGTTCCACTGTTGGATGATAATTTCTAACCATATACCCCTTTCATCCAATCAACGAGCATCCCTATTGAGGAATATCTCAAAAATTCAAAACTTGTGTCTTAGGAAACATTAAACAAAATTATCATATTTAAATAATAGGTATTCAATTAAATCCATAATATGTTATCCCACATACCCCACCACACATTCAAAACTAAGGCACTATCACTACCCTCAACCATCCCTCATCTAGATCATTCCTAACATAGGGTAACCACTTTCATAATTAAAAGTTTCTCATTAGTCATGATTTTATCCATTCCACTTACCATATTTTTAATCATTCACAATTATCAATTACCTATTAGGAAATGTTTCATTTAACTTACTCAAGTAAATAAAAATCACTTTAATTTTAATAACTTACCCAAAACCTGATTTTCAATGTGTTCTTAAAATGATTGATCTAAAAATAATTCCTAAATTCCTAGAATTATGAATTCATACACAACTCCCAGTTCCATGATTGACCTCAATGAAAAATATTAGAGAACAATAACATCACACAACCACTACATCACCCAATGTAAAATAGTATCCAACTACAACAATAAACATCAATTAAAACCCCACCATGGTAACTTGGTTTTTACCCTAGTACATGGGTTAGATACTTCTAGGAATAAGCTATTGACCAAGGTCTATCTCAACCAAAGATTTTATCTACCTTTCCTAAATAGTAAAGAAAAAATATCTCCTTTGATGCCACTTTATAACATCATGACCTAGGTTTCACTAAAAGTTCTCCATGACAATTGGTTTTATAACATCAAACGTGCCACCCCGTATGCCATAGGATTCTGAATAATAGTTAGGGTCTAAAATACAAAATGAAGAAACTATACCCTCTTTATCAATGTAGAGTAATATTTGAAATAAATATACAATAAAAATGACATAACCATAACCAGAATAATACCTGTATCACATAATGACCAAAGAATATATACAATATCCCATCCAAAATAGTATATATACCATTCCATATATTTATCAAGTTTCTAAATAAACTCAAAAATAAATACACACTATAAACACCCCATACGAGTCCCAACATCACATCTAGTTCCCTCATATATGCTCCAATCCAAGGTAGCCATCTAATATATGGATAATTACCTTATCTTTTCATACAAACATGAAGTCTAATTGTATCTCGATCAGGTTGCATAAGTAGGGTGTGAGTATAACTCAGTAGGATACCATCACCAATGTTTAAAACAATATCCATTTTATAACATTTTATGTAGTTGTATTAAGAATTAAATACAAGTTATAAAGTAACTAGTTAATATAATCCATTATTCTTAATTTAACAAAAAAAATCACTTGGTTAATGAAAACACACAAACCATAAATACCCACTTTATCCTATAGCAAAGTATGAACCATCCTCAAGGAATATCACATATCACATAATTCATGGGTTATCATTTATCATTTCCTTTATATTTCATAACATGATTACTTGGAACCATAGTCCAATGCCATCATTTTGGGCCTAGAATTCTATGTCTAGCACCCCATTGGTATTCGAAGCATTATTCCATGTCCCAAAACACATAATTATGACATATAATCTTTTAAAGCATCAGTCTGTGTCCCACACTCATAGTAATCACATATGTGATTTTGAGGAATAAGTCATTATTCCACACATGTCATCATATATATCAAAATATCTGGTATTTAAAATATATCACATTTACCAAGATTAATTATCATAAATCCTCTTACCAATTATTCAAAATTATGATGCGCTATTTCAATTTGTCAAATAATCATGGTTCCTCACTTTAATGACAGTGAATAATATAAACAATTAACCGTTAAACTATTTATAATCATTTTATAATATAAACCATTAACCCTTTAAGGTTATTGAAATCACTCTTTAATTATCATTAATCAATCAATTTAACATCCCATTAATCAATTGATCCCAAAATCCCTTCAATTCCATAATCCACTAATTAATTAATTAACAAATTAATTAATCTATTTTCAAGATTATATTTCAAAATGTTCTGTTGAAATTTGAAAATAACATACATGTAATTTAAATAATTACTTTGGAAATTGATAAATATACCACATACCTCAAGGATATTGGTTAATGTTCACCAAATTAGAATTCCCCAAATTCAAATGGGATAATCTATTTCACAAGAAATAGTGAGAACTTGAAAAAAAATCCTATAAATGATATCAAATGGATCAATATTCAACAAAAAAATAATCTAAACCAACACCAATGATTAATAAAACATTTCTATTCATCTGGAAATAAGGATGAGAGAGTGATTGAGGAAACCACATGCAAAGAGATTAAATACAAGAAGTGGTGTGGATCCCTTAATATGGTCATCGATTTGTCAAGAACAGAGTTCGTGGTGCCTCAGAATCATCTTTGGTACCTCTAAAAATGAATACTAACCTATTAGGTTAAGAAAAGAATATTAAAGGTGAAATATAAGGGGTTTGGGCATATTAATTAAAAAATTAGGGTAATAAAAACCGTACGCACGGTTTCCAAGTCTAGGGTGCAGGGTTTTCAAATCATGCGCCTCATCTTAGTGATATATGGTTTCTCCAAAGAGGTGGAATTATTTAAAAACCCATGCACCAACCATGATATATCTCCCTATTTGGGGTTGAATAAATGTTTCTGGGTTGGTTCATGGTTTGGGAAAACTATGCGCCAACCATATGCTTCCCCTTATTTTTCCAAATTTCTAAATTATCACCCAAAACACCACAAAACAACAACACAACCAAGATATACCAAAAAAATGGTAAAAATTAACCTTTATATGAGCATAATACATCTCCAAACAATGTTTGGATATTACAGAAGGAATGATATTACCTTGAGCATGCGGTTGAATCCGGATGTGTCGATCATTTCTCTCAACCCCTATCCAATGATCTTTTTCTATTGTTATCAAGAACACTCACCTTAATTATGAAAAAATATAATGAGATAAAGCTATAAAATATTTCCACAATAATATTTTACATAGTTCACACGAACTAGGATAATCAATGGAGCATGCAACTATGATATGTCAAACACCTGAAGTAATAAGCACATGATTTTTAGTTAAAATTCGAAGAGGATGAACTAGAGCATCAATTTTAAAACTCTAAAAGAAATGTTGAAGTCACTACTCTCAATAAATATAATATTCCAATACCTCTATGATTTTTATTTCCTTAATATTCATGGATCCCAAGTGAGTTTAAAATAAATAATATTATCAATTCTGCTCTACATTTATCCATTGATCATGTCCATTAACTTCTAGTAATAATTTCTCATGAAACTCTTTTCTTCCATTCATGTAGTTTCCTATAATTTCTTCTCTACGCTATGAATTTATCTATTTATATTATTTTTATTTTTTATCATTATTCCTTCTTTTTATATAGAAAGATAACTCTAATATCTATAGAATCAAAATATTCCCTTTTTGATAGATTAATAATACATTTATGATAAGTGGGAAAACCACTACAGTTATCCTATTTAATTATATGTAAAAATAAGATTTTAATTTCCCTAAATTTTATCCTGATTGATAGGATATTTTAAATTCATAGGTATATTGATTAAACATAGTCATAGTGCGATTATCATCAACATGGACGATGTCTGATCAAAGACTAGATCCACCAAATAGGCTCTATATCCAGTATTAAATTATCCCTATAATCATGGAATGGATATTCCAATCCATATATTTCATAAAATTGGTTTCACTATGACCCTATAACTCATTTTTCAACCCTCGCTTAGAAATAACCACAAAAATCCATCTATATTTAATTTCAATGTGAGCATTCTTGTCACAGCATGGTAACTTGTTCACCAAAAATAACTATTCTTATATATTTAACTATTGAAACATGTATATTCCTCCATGATGTGACTATAATATGTAGTATTCCTCCAAATACTAATCAATCACCTTCATGGAGTTACACAAACAACTATGGAGGGGCCAACAAGTCTTATCAATTCCTAAAACTCAAAAATTTATTTCACTATGTAATATATCCCATTAATCCATTCCTTATAAATCAACGATGTTTTCATATAATATTCATAAATAAACCAATTATATCATGTAATAACTACGACTCTTTTTCGGGTGATAATATAAAAAGTCTTAATGACGCCTAGACCTTTAAATTTACCCTTATGTAATGAAACTTAAAAAATAACCCCAATATAATTACCCCTATGGATAAATGCCTACACACATTAGATAAGTCAATTCCTTTTTCTCTTTTCTAGAAACATACCTTTAAAATTAAATATAGTTCATCATGGTGTGAAATATATTCTACCTGTAGAATGTATCCCCTTAATGAAATCCATTATGTTATTCCATCACTAAGTAAGATCCTTTGGAAGTCACATCATAATCCATTTTCAACAAACATAAATCCAAAAATACTCAAAAGTATTTTTTTAAAAACAATATAATACAAAATAAAATTTTAAATCCACATGGGTATCGTTAAAAATGTGTTTTCCTCTATTTTGAATATATTTTAGTTGATTATTTAATAATATAATTTGAGAAAGAAGTGAGTTATTGATAATATTATTATCACCTATTGTTTCTTCCCCACACTCCAAATACTACTTCTTCTCGTCCCCATGTATAATCATCAATAACTACCCTTATTATCTGATCCTTTCTAGGTTTGATTTATTTATGGTAGAATTTTCTATTCTAGTGATTACTGGTCATGTTGGATGAGGTGTTTATCTCTTAAATATATGGTTTTGATATAAAATAAGATTAATTCTCTCAACTAATCGAATAACTCTGCTACTATATGCTAAAAAATAGATCTTTTACACATGAGTTTTACTGGTTTTGAAATCACAAATTAGATTTTGATATTTTTTCAAGTCAATGATATTGTTCCATAAAATTGAGTGATAATAAAACATAGAAATACCTAAATAGAACCAATGAATGAAAAATATGTCTAGAAAATATCACAAGGATAAGTCACTATTTTACCTACCACTATATTTAATCAAAACATTCATTTTATGCATCAACCCATTTCCAAAAAACAAACCCCCTATTTTTATTCTATCGTTTTATTTCTCTTAAAAATAAAAACAAATTACAAATTAGTAAATATATGTAGAATTTACTGAGTGTATTATCGATCGTCATTTGAAGATAGCTAGTTCTCATAAACTCTGGTACATTCCTAGGGGATTATTAAATTATATTTGATGTGAAAAATATTTGAAAATATGCATTTATCGCACCAAATTTTTTTTTGTCTTGGGAATGTAGATATATTTATCTATGTTCTCTTCTTGTTGTGTTCTTTTTTCCTTTTTTTTCTTTACCGTATGCATTGAATAACTTTTTTTCAAAATACCATGCTCAAACATAATTGAGTTTCATGTGCATGGGAAAAGGGTTTGTAGATTGAACTATTATTAGGATTTTCAAGTTCAATTTTCATTTAGTTTTTATCAAGTTCTTAGTGATTATATGATCTTAACTGAATTACTAGGTAAATTTGAATGACAATTTAAATTTTGATTTAATTTTATTAAAAAAATAAGGATATAAATCATTACTAAATTGTATTTTTATCCATAATTATCAAATTGAACATTTTTTGATCTTCAATAAAGTTGTAAACTCATGTTCACAAGTACTATCCCATTTCAATTCAAACAAAATGAAGGGTTTCAATACATATTTGTCATATACTATCATTAATATTTTTTTTGAGAGTCTCGAGACATGATTTTAGATTAATACCACATTTTAATTATATTTTTAAACTATTATAGTTTAAAAGTTTCCTCAAAATTAATAAGGAATTATTTTGAGACTCCATAATTCATTTGAGACCACATTTAGAATTTTTACTCCTTTAAGCCCATAGAATCTATCAACTTCCTAACTAGTGATCCATAAGGAATAATAATTCATTTTTTACTTAGATAATCTAAGGTTATTTTTCCTAAATCAAATTAAATATGACTTTGTGGGGAAGGAGTATTTATTGAATTATTCTACAGGAAATATATTGTGTTAGAAAAGAGTGAAGATGTGAAATTCAAATTATCATTTTAATTTACTCATTCACAATTAATATCCAAAAAAATTGAAACAAATGTTATATAAAAAATAATGACATAAATTTATCAAAAGTATACTTATAGATAAAATAATAACCATTCATTATTTTTATTTAGTGACTTGTAAACCTAAAGATGAAATAGGTAATAGTAGTGATGGGTGAAAACATTTAAATGGGTCAGAGTTAGGGAACTGAATATTGAGCTTTTAATTTATTACCATGAAATGTTTGATTAATAGTGACCACCAATTTGAGCCTTATGTTTTTACACAGTTACTGACATACTAAACACTCATAATAACCAATTTAGAATTCATCAAAATAATGTTTCTCTTAGTGGAGAATTAGAATCATTAAATGAAAATTAAAATAATATATATGCTAAATAATAATAAAAAGCCTTATATAAATGGTAATGAGTGTATAGGGATACATATCTAGGAAGATAGATAAAAATGTACCTGAAAATATCAAGATATTTAACAAATTTAAATGAATATTAATAAGTTGGGGGTAATATTCAGATATTTATCATGATAGATCTGTAGATGTAATAATTGAAATATGGTTTTCCAAATTACATTAGAATTTTGTGTTGTCATGGGATTACTACATTCCCATGTGGTAAAAATTTGTTTTTGGGGGAGTGATAATACAAAAATATTCCTAAAATTGATAAATTAATTAATTCTTCACAACCCCACCATTCTCATAATTAATGGCCATTTCTAGAAATTTGATGAACATTTTCTTTTATGATTTAATAAAAAATAGTCTAATGTTTTGATTTTATTAATATAAAAAATAGTATATATTAAAATTTCATGATTTTCATTAAATTATATACTTTATAGTATAGTTAATAATGAGGTTAAGTTTTTTCATTTTAATATTATATAATTACATGGGATATTTTTGTAAAGAATATTTTGTTTCATCAAGAGGAATGATCATAATTTCAACTATGAACTTGATGGTGAAAGAAGGATATGGATAATACTGTATTACAAGGTTTAATTACAACCCAAAAAGGTGATAGTGAGATAATAGTATTTTTAACACAACCAAATGTAATGAAAAACCCATGTTTCTATGTGATTCCCTTCTCAAGGTAGTTACAATGTGTTAGCATTTCCTATTTCACTCTTTAAAAAATTTATAGTGAGTCAACTCTATTTGTTCTCTCTGTTGTATAGTGAGAAATTCAAAATTCAATCTGTGTTTAATTCCATGATAGAGAGATAGTTAGGAATCTTCTTGTATTCCTACATTTGATAACACAGGGTTTCCTACAAAATATGTGATGCTAAGATAATTTATTTATGGTCAACCATAGAAGTTTAAATTATATTAAATAGAGTATCAGTGTACGTTTCATGCTGATATCATACTCTATGATTCGATAGAAAATAGAAAAAAATAATATCAAAATGAAATATTGTAACATACATAGTGACTATTAGATAATAGTGGTTACGATGATGAGAAACCCAATATACTAAATATAATATTTATAGACCAATAATATAATTACACTAATTATGCCATAGAATTTTTAAAGCATAAAACACTCTAAACTCTCTAAAAATGTTAGTACAATAATAAGATTATCATATAATAATTTCAATTACTCTATTTAAATTATAAAGTATAGGAAAATGCATGGTTATTGATATAAAGGATAACCAAAAAAATAATATACACAAACTATGGGTATTGAATGATTTTAGTCCTGAACTTAGCAAAATAAATAATTAATAGAAATAAACAAACTCTGCATGTAGATCTGTATCTAGGAAAGAGATGAAGAAGGTGATTTTGGGTCCTAAAACCCACTATTTTTAAACCTTATTCAAAATAATTGAAAGCCTCTAAGTATCTATTTCCACGTGAAAAAATCATAAAAGACATCATTTATTTGCGGGGTGTTCTATATCCCCATGATATGTGGACATTGTTTATTTAGTGTAATACAAGGCATATATAGGGGGAGTTCCAACTTCTCAGATCACATTCCTTAGAATATTATTTTTTACTTTCTTTTCATTTTACATTTTGTATGAGTCTCTGCTTCTTAATAAATATTATCTCAAACTATATTCGTAGATTGGTTACTACCATTATAAATATAAATGAGTAGGAAGAAAATATATTTTCCTAGAATTTTTAGTTTATTTTAATTCATGATATATTGTTACAACGTGAGGTGGTAGTGAGTTGATTGAGAAGTTCAAATTAGATATTTTGATTATTCCTCTCATTATTAACAAAAATTATCCCCCCCCCCCACTATATCTTAATCAACTATTCCCTTTATTATCGTATCCTACAGATGATGTAGTTTAATGTGAAGCAATGATGAGGTATGGTTATTTCTGTATATGGGGAAAACAATCATTCATGCTTTCAATTTTAGTGGGTTAGAAATTGAAAATATGATAGTGAGAGGTAGTGAGGAAAATGATATTCATACATTATATAGAGTGATGATATATCATGGATATCCTAAAGATAATAATTTAAGTAAAACCTATTTTCGAAATATCCTAGTATTGATGTCATTGTATATTACACTAAATTTATTAAAAATTTTCATTGCATGCATCCTTGCATTCCACTAAATTCCCTCCCCATTTTTACTATTTATCTCTCATTGTTTTTAAACAAAAAATTTAAAAAATTCTGAAAACAAGTGAAATTCACTAAATATAGTATCAGGCCTCATAGAGAGCTAATATGAGGTTATCCTCATGGATACATTAATAGTATATTATGGAATTATTATTCGGTAAGTGGAACCTTCAACAAAGTCCTTCTCTCCCATCAAGGACTTATACTTAAAATAGATCCAATAATCTTAACTAATTATACCATGTATATGATAATTATGTAATAATATATGAATATATTGAAAAAGATGAGATCCCACACCACCATTTCATTGATGATAAATTTTATAAATCACTGATTATCGACTCACATTCCATGATCCTCACTAGATTGTGTGAAAAATTATAATGATATATTTATTCGTACTATAGGAAAGCATTGATCTATAAAAAAACTCAATATTATGAATGAATGTTGACCTCAAGTATCTACCAAAATAGAACCTAAAGTTTAAAATACATATATAATACCTCTAATGACCTTGAATCCACATATATAATTTTATTATTTTACCATCACTACAAGCAAATAGACTCAACCTATTTGACTATAAACAAGACTACCCAAATGATTATAATGTCTATATATTGTATGATTACAATGTATCATATAAAATATATTCTATGGGTTTTATAATATAGTCCCCACTCAAAAAATCCAACATAACATTCCTTGGAAAATATTGAATGTTGACTACCCTAGATATATATTACTGCTACCCAAAAAAATCAGTTCTACATTTGTGGCCTCTCTGTGATATTAATCTAGGTGCATCCTCTATATTGACCTTATAGAGTTATAAGAAACTCAAAATACTGATGAAACACACCACCATTATCAAATCATATTATCATAGACCTACATGAAGAACCACTTGGAGGATAATAACAACCTACCCCAGATGTTGGTGTCATAGTAAAAATAAGAAAAGTTCAATACTAGGGGTCTCAAAATTACCAACATCACACTGATCCTGATGAAAAAAATCCACGACTTTATATATATGTTTCTTGGATACAAGGACCACTAATGAGGACCCTCTAAAATAACTCAAGAAAAACATGTATCCTCCTCATATACTATTCTTATGTAAAAACACTCTTTATGACCTATAAGTAGGTCTGAAAGCATAAATTACCTAACTACCTCTGTAAATAATGTTAATAGGAAACCATAAAATATATTATGTTTATCTTATAACCTTATATTAGTTCAATACTATAACAAACCAATCAGGTAATGTGATATGTGGATTGTTGTATATTGGGTTCCCCCAATCAAATCACCTTAAACTCCCTCTATCTATGTATGAAGAGAATCATAGAAGATAAATTTTTATAAAAGGGGGTATAAAACTATTTCCATGTGAAATTTTCATCCTCTCATATAATAAGTACAATAAACAACCAGTATAATGTTGTATCCTGAAGTAGGGTGACTGAAATTCCCACATGGTAATTTTATGGAGCATATACTAGTCATATGAAGATCTATACATCCTATATCATTTACTCTATGACACTATCTAAACCCCTGTTATGTAACATTAGGAATATTTATCAATAATATTTCAAAATATTTCCACCCCATGAATATTCATCACTCACCTCCACCTTGAATCATTATCTTCTATCATTTGGTTAATTATGTATCGACTCACCTCCTAAGGTACTTTTGGAAGTCTTTATCAAGTCATCCCTACAACCCTTCAAGAAAAAATTACATTAGGGCCGCTTAATAAGGTATAATATATGGATATCAATTAACATTCAGTATTCTTCCCTATTTAAATTATTACCAAATAATGTGCACACACATAATCGTAATCTAAATCCACATGATGCATGTTTCCCTTTAGCATACCATCCAAACATAACTACAAGTTTTCATGATAAAAAATCATTAGATAACGTATCCTATGATAAAATATGATAGGCTTCCACGTATTTCTTTATGTCCCCTAATGGGAATCGATAGATTGATTCTTCCTTTTTACCATCAATCTATTTCAACCTAACCATAGCTCATTAAATGAAAACATTTAAATCTAACATAATTCTTTGATAATTATTAGTCACATCTTGGACCCACCAGAGACCTACCGTAGTAGAAAACTATACTATTAAGTAATCCCCCCACCCAAATCCTATATATATTAATCCATAGGCTAGTGAATAACATTGAGGCTATAAATAAACGTGAGAAACATTTTACTTAAATAAAAACATTCTCCATATTACCAAGTAATCCCTAACATGATGTTCCAATGGAAATGTACAACATTGTTGAACTAAAAACAATAGATACATGCCATACACAAACATAATTCAAGGTATAAATGAAACTCATCAAAACAAATAAGTAAAAATCACTTCCAAATGAGTATAAAAATAGACTTTACAATAACTGTCACAAATTATACACAATTGGAAATAACTACAACCCACTACAAACAAGGGTCCTCACCATTTATCAACTACTAATTATACCACTATCAAAGACATTTTGATTCACTTGAACACAAGGTAGATAGTTTATAAGTCCTAATGAAATGATGAGTAAAATAATTCTACTTATGGTCATACTAGGAAATGATCTATCCCCATTTTAATCAAATACTACATGCATAAATGTAATAGTAAAATATAAATCTACCCCATGTCCAACCAAGTCAACATCCTTGAATGCATTCACATTCAATATAGCTCTACTCTTACTTTTCTGAAATCCCACAATCAATATTACAAAACATTATTTCCCTCTTATACTATGTTCTACTTGAGAACACCAATATAGAAGGTCTCAAATTATACATCCACTCGATACTTTCCTTCTTGAGTAGGCATACAAGTTGACACACCCCATCCATTCATAGATGTCCATCAAAATATATCTCTTAATTATTTTTTTACTCTCTCTCCAGATTAACATGATAATATATAAATGGAAATCCCTAGTCTCATTCTATAATTATTCATTATGGACTTATTCCCTAAAATATAGAATAATTAGTGAGAATGAATATCAGCCACTCCGGTTTAAGTTATCAATAATGTCATTCTTTTAAACTTAATCCTGTGAATGGATCATGATACCTCCTCATAAAAAACAAACTACCATACCTAGGGTAGTGTAGAAACTTATTTTCTGGTCATATGGTCTAATTATGGTACAAAACATTACCAAAAGGGCCCCAAATAATTATTATATTTAAGAGTTTCTAATAAGAGTAAATATTCATTAAATGTAGAAAAAGGACCTGTCACATTCTCTACGTTCCAGGTTCTAATTAAAGGCATCGTATAGTTCCATATATGATGTTTTGGTGACATGTTTAGTATTGTAAGAATATTTATCCTAATCATGAACATTCTCAATAAGAAAATGGATACATGGATGGATGGTCCCAGCTGATTATCACACTCATGTGGGTCCACGAGAGAAATTATATTTTTATAAATAATTAACCCATTTGATTTTACAATTCATGTCCTTGAAGATCAACTCAACTAGGTTATAATCCGCAATCATTTAGAGAATCAATTTTGGTTTTTAACCTATCTAAGAAAAAAAAATTGAAATCACTTTGTGATATATGATTCACACATCCTAAATGTTGAAAATTGTGGGCTCGTCACATATAATTCTTGAGGTGTGGGGTCTATCAATATTTTATATAAATAAAGTGATCAAAAAACCCATAAGAATCACATGGATTATTCATCATTAAAATATTGAAGGAATACATAGACCATCCTGATCCATCTAATCATTGATTGGATTTATGATGCCTCACAATGGATAATAGCCAACATCATTCTTAACCATTATTGATTATAGTCCATGACCAAAAATCAGATCTTATTATTCTAAAATACACTCTAAATTTAAATGATAATTTTTTTATCAAAATAAGGAATTGGAAAATTTTAATTTTTTTCTCCAAAATTTTAACATTTTGGCATCCAAGATTGAGAGATATAAGAAATTTCTAAAAAAAATTCTCTCTAGTATTTCTAAAAAGTTACAATTCAAACAATTAAAAATTTAGTATATTTTGAGATTTTTGATAATTATTTTATTTTATCTCTTATGTTTGTTATGTTTTGTGGCATGTTTTATGACTATAAATAATGGCGAGACTATTGAGTTATTTTCCTAAAATAAAATATTTCAACTCCATTTGTTCAATGAATCATATCACACTATTTATTTTACTTCCACATAATTTATAATTTTTTGTTATTTTATATGAGGAGATAACTTTTGGATCATATGTTTTGTTGTGAAAATTTTAACCCACTAATTTATAAAACATCCTGAGGTCACCTAAATCATTTCAGTGAAAGAGAGGGTTAAACATCTGATTCTATTAAAGATAAAGACCATACCCAATATATATAAACTTTTCAAATGGGTATTTTCTTAGAAAAAAACATATAAAAGGAGAGATATATTAAATAAAAAGATGATATAGAAACTGTTGGAATTCCATCAACGAAAATTTGTCCATCATCTCATTACATTGAGATATTCTGTTTGGGTTTTTTTCAAGAGTATTCTTAAAGATTCTATTTTTGTCGTTTTCATGTTTTACTCTATAAAATTTTAAAATTATTTTTTTTCGTTAATTAAAACATGGTCGATGAGATTCCAGGGTTAAAAAAATTTTGGCATCCAAATATCTTGTTTGAATAATTCTTGGGGGATGTCTTTCTAATGATCATACTAATCAAAGAAGATATTGGGGATATAGTTTTTTATATCAATTTCAGTCAAAGAGCTCTAATTCATGGAATAGTATCCTCTCATAAACATTATAGATGATGTAAAATGTTATTATAACTTGTATCATTTGGATCTGTTAATACAAAAAAATGAAGGGTTATTTTCCCTGGATTTCCATCGCAAAATATTTTTTATGGAAATCTATTTCAAATAAACCATCTTAGAAAATCACCTCATAAATATAATATTTATAATAGGGAGTAAAAATTTTGATTTTATTGAAACTCTATATGAATGATATAAAATTTCATCGTAAATATATTTTTAAAACACCATTATATAATAGATCCAAAATCCCATCCAAAATAAGTATTTGTGACAGATTATAAATTATGTCACAAAAATAGTATTTCTGATGGAAATTTGAATCTATTCTAAAAAACTAAATGTTAATATATAATATAAATACCCAAAATATATTATAAATTAATTAAAATAAAAAAATTAAAATAAATAATTAATATTAACTCATGATAATTAAACCATAATAAAATATACATAAAATTAATAAATATTTATAAAATATCATGCTGTTAAAAAATAAAAAAATAAAAAATAAATAAAACCATTAATAAATTGATTATAAATAAAAAAATAAAAATAAAAAATAAAATAAAATAATTAAATAACTATGAAAAAAATAAAAAGTTTGAGAGGCGATTAAAGGTGTTTGAAGAAGGGGAAATGAGATATAGAGTGAGGTAGAGGTGTCGCTATATTTATTTTTTTGTTTTATAGATGGAATAGACCATCACAAAAAGTCTGACATTTGAAATATTTTTTATTGGAATTTGTGGCATAATTTATATTCTATGATGAGTATTTGTGATAGAATACTTGTCTATCTTGAAATGTAGTTGTGAAAATATTTTCCCTACAAATTTGAAAAATAATTTCTCACTTTTTTAAAAAAAAATTGTGATGAAATATGAAATTCATAAAAATGATTAATTTTTCTTTGAGGTTATTTATAATGGTTTGATAAATTTATTGAAAATATCCCCCAGATAGAAAAACATATTTTCAAGGGATTTAAGTATATCACAAAACGTAACCACTAAATTAATTTTCCAAACTATATTAAAATTATTTATCCACTTAGTCAAATATTATTTTTGATGGATTGTTAAATTAATTCCAACTATTTTTTATCATAACTTTATTTTCAAGGTATGGTTAAATTTGTCGCCAATAATTATTTATGAAAGAATAATAAATTGGTCATCAATAATTATTTATGATGGACTCGAAAATCCATCTCAAAAAATAATTTTTTATGAAATTAATAAATCCATTGAAAATAAAGCCCTGGGACAAATTATTTGTGATAGATTTAAGAGTATTTCACAAATAATTGTCCCCCACCATAATGGGAATGTTTCCTCCAAAATGATTATTGTTGGATTCCAAGTCCATCCCAAATTATTGTAACCAAAAATACTATTTGTGAATGAATTTGAAATATATTGAAAAAAGTCATTTCGAAAAACAATTCATTATGGAATACAATTTGATGAAAATAGACAATCATAAAAATTGGAAATTTCAATAATGAAGGAAATTCACCTCCGATTTCTTTGGATTAAATGTGAAGAGTTAATTAGATCAGACCATATTTTATCTTATATATTATATTTTAAATTTTTTATTGATTAGTATCTAGAAATATATTTTATTTCTTCACTTTGTATTATTCTATTTTCTTGGTTTATATAACTCAGATAGTTCATAACTTCTACGTTTTTTAATTTATGATGAATTCATTTTTATTGTTACTCTGATCAGTTTTGAATTTATAACATTAAAATAACATATTTTCTTTAACATAAAAATTTTAAGTTTTCATTAAACTTCAATTCACACCCCCACCACCTAGAAGGTTGTATAAGGAAAAACATTGTTCATATAATTTATGAGGTGTGAGTTTGAGATATCCTTAATGGGTGAGATCTCATTTTCTTGTGGTTTACATGGGACTCAAGGAAGCTATTACATGTTCATTTCTTAATCAAAATATTTCAATGTGATACTTAAGAAGTTTCTAATGGAGTATTCCAAGGAGATGATAAACTAGTAGCTACTCGGATGAATTCATCAAGATAATATTATGGAAAAATATTGATGTAAATTAATATTGGAAAATAATTTGAATCATATTAAACCTTTTTATGACACTACCAATCATTTTGTTATCCACTTTTCAAGATGAACGGTAGAAATATTTTCCCTAGTAAATTCACATTATAAAATAAAATATAATTATTCATTATATCAAAATAACATTAGATTTCATATTTTTTTATCATGTACCATCACTATAATATTTATAGGGATTCATGGATAAGTATTGGGTTGGTATGATGGATGACCACAAGTCAACATCAGGTGTTCCATTCTACCATGAAGGATTTTTTATTTCTTCAATAATCATGAAGCAATAATATGTTTCACTAACTACTATGCAATATGATTATATTAAATCTACTCAATAGTGTACCCAATTATTATAGATGAAGAAACCACTTGATTATTTTTGAGTAAATGTGACATATCTCTTTAAAATATAGTGTGATAACTCAAGTGATATCAATTATGGGAATAAATAATTTCCATCATTCAAGGAAAAAGCACAATGAAATAAAGTGTAAATTTTTCAAGGACAAGCTTGAGTAAGTTTTGTGGATGTTGAAGTACATTTCAATAAGAAATCACGTTTGGGACATTATGATAAAGGAACTACCAGAGGTTTATTTAGAAAGAAATTGATTTTTCTTTAGATTCTGACCTTCTCCATCAAACTATATGGTTTGGAGAAGGGACCCTCAGACCTTTGTGAAATTTTCTATTTATAGGACGGTATATTGTCTCTCAAGTGTTATTTATTTATATTTACAACCTCTCTGATGAAGTTTAAGAGAAGTTCTCTTTGGTATCATTGAATAATGGGGATAAATTTTCCTTGGATGTAATTATTCACTCTTAATAGATATGGGAGGTATCCCATGTTGATGTTTTATAAACTTGGAGCATAAATGAATGTCTATTTGGAAGGAGAATATTAATTGAGATATATTGATGAACATGAGGATAAAAGGAGTTTTCTCATTAGGAATTTTTATTTAACTATTATTTCTAATAATTATCTTGACTCATGTTTCCATAGAGTTAATGATTGGTAAATAATTTTTCAATATCTAAAGGAAATCATTTTTAATATATTTTTTGGTTAGTTTGGAAGTCTTTATATAAAGATTTATTGAACTATTTTTCAAGGGGTTGACAACAAACCCAATGGGTTGCATTTTTATAAAAACTCCATCTTTGTTTTTTTGGGTTTTCTATTAGACTTGTTGGTTTAGTGAGACCTATAAAGAATAATAAAGAAATCATAACATATATTTTTTGAATAAATCTGAAGATGTTTTGGAACAAATAATATTGGGTTTGAAAATTGGTAAATTAATCAAAGGTAAAAGTAATATATAAATATTAAGGGTTACTCTAGATTGTGTCAAAAAAATTTTAAATTCATCAAATGAAAGGGAACTCTATGATATAAAAGGATAACTAGAAATTGGGTCAAAAAAATTTAAAATAACCTGATACATATGGGTTTTATAAGTTGATGTTAACATGGTATTGAGGAAACCAGATCTGAAAATTGAAAAGTACATGAATTTAATAGTCATATGCAAGATATGTAAGGCTGACTTACATAATATCTAAATATCACTATATAGATATTTAATATTTTCTATAAATTATATTTTTCTAGGATAATTGAAAAGTAATTATATGGAATCATTCATCTAAATGATATATAAGGGTTGATCCGGATAATATGTTAAAGTTAAATATGATGTTCATTGGATAGACATAGTAATTTACTTTGGAAATTGGAAAATTATCGACTCACTCTAATATGTAAGACTTATCGTTTATATCAAAGTATACATAAGGGTATTATTACGACCTTATACCCATGCACACTAAGAGGGGTAGTATATTAGATTGCATAATTTTTCTTCAGTTCTACATTATTATTCTCTTGTTAATAAGAGTAGTAAAACCCAATTTAATTTCACGAATATGAAAACTATCTGAATGCATGAATATATAAATGTGAGGAAATAATATTTCACTTTTTTCACTAATGAGGCATAATCAAAGGAGTGTACATTGGAAATGTGTCAATATACAACGAGGTGACACTATCAATCATATGAGATAGAAAATTTTAGAATTGTGCATTGTTGACCCAGGAGAACTTTCTCTTCTTGAGTTCTCCTAAACTATTTCAAAATAAGGTATTAAAAATAAAATTATAAGTGTATGTTTATTGTAATATGATTATGAAGAAAATAATAAAATTGACCATGTGAGGGTGTCATCATTTTCCTTCATTCATCTTCTTTAATTCCATATCTTTAAGTGATTCTCATGCTCCAATTTTTCTAAGGATCTTCTTATTCACCAGTTTCTTCAAAAACCTTCCTTACTATACTGATTATTTTTTAAAAATCCCAACTATTTTAGAAAAAATATATCCACTTTTTGAATATATAAATTCTATAAAGTTGTCATTAGAAACTGTTTCTTCTTAATTCTCAATAAAACTCTATTATTTTTAGATAATCTTAAACATGATTTCCATTAATAATTATGGTCTCCAATCTCCCAAAGTAATCATAAATATTTACTAACCATATTTGGTTGGATTATTGATCATAAACATTCATTTATAATTTGAGTTGAAATCTATGTGGACTATTTTGACTAGGTTGTACTCATGTTGGTGTAGTTATGTGAAACTCTAAATTATAGCACAAAAACCATCCCACTTCTTCCAGAGACAAAGTATAAAATATTATGTACTATTAATTCATATAACATAATATCCTATAACATCTAATGTATTAGAAACCATCATAAATATGAGACTTCACCTCTTATATATAATGTTATGATTCTTATATATCACTCAGATTCTTACATTTCAACCAATTTTTAGGTTTCATCAACCGTCTTTTATATACAAGGATCCTTGAATTTGTTCCATTCAACACTCCAGTACATAGTAAGATAGACCTCTTATCTATATAGATAATTCTTTACATTTCCATTTTTCATCTACTAATGCAGTAAAAGAACTTATATATCAACTAAACATATTACATATTAAAATGGACTTCTTAAAAATATAGATATTGTATTCCCCTTTCAATATTTGGTCATCCTGGAGTATATGACATATCACCTCAAGCTTCTAATGTATCCTATTACCTATCACAAGGTCCTATAATTGTTTTGAATCTATAACTTCTGAATCTAATACATACTTTGTGAAATGATTTAATTCACCAAATAATGATCCTTTATAATATCTTACGTATTCTTCAACTAGTTAGTTATATTCTCAATGATTCTTCATAAAAATTGAGGAAAATGATATATAATATAAGTTTTTTTTTCAACATAACCCCACCATATATTTTTTTCAATTATCAATTCCTGAGTTTTCAATTTTTCTATAAGCATACTCCCACTTCATTTATACTCAAATTAGGGTCATTATACCAACTATTATTTTCCATGTTTCCATTCCCAAGATTTGGTTATTATTTCATTGAGAAGGCCTTCCACACTACCCCATCATGTAATCTCTCCCATTTCTACTATGATACCATTATATTACTTTGAGAAGAAAATTCAATTATGGTTTTCCTTTGTCAGGTCTAATAATAGTCAATTTATTAAAGACTATCATATTATAGACTAGGAAAATATTAATTTACCAAACTTCTAATCCTATGAAATTCAATTCTCATTGTATGAAATAAAAATTAAGAGTTAGTGACAACAATATCTTTCATAAAATCTAGATCACCCCCCCCCCCCTCTGTCCAAATATAATTCCCCATTGATTATATATCCACTTTTTTTCTCAACCAAAACAACATAATATCACCAAATATCACTATACAAAACAAGTAAATCATGATAGATAATAGGGAGGGGACAATCAGAAAAGCCTCCTTAAGTTGAAGTAGGTGATTGATCAATAAGGTTCAACTAATTCTACTGAAATACTATGGCGTCCAATGGTTTACTCAGGATTTCTCCCACTTTTTAAATAGTTCAGATATACTCCATTCATAAAACTCATTTCTTTACCTTTTCTATGATACAGTGATTCCTGATTTTAATATTTTTTATAGGAGTGTTGCACTATAATATTCATGAGTTCAATAATACTTTTGTTTTCACAATGAATAATCATTATTTTCTCCACTTATTATCAAATTTAATTAATAGTGTTCTTCATGAAAAAATGTGTGGGGTGTGATTTGGTGGCTCAAATATAATAATATTCTGACATATTGAGAAATTTTAATTATTTTTTCTTATTAATCTAGTGAAATGTTTCTATTCATATAAAAAATTCACCACCACTTTTAGACTCTGTGTTCCCCACATCACCAACCCTATCTACATCAGAAAAATATAAGAGTTAATTTCATTTTCATAATTCAAAGAGAAAGCTAAAAGTAGAAGTTCCGTAAACATTCCTCATAATTTGAATCACTTCTACTATATATTGTTCCTTTGGACTAATCTTGAAGTGATCTAGCTAAGAAGTTGTATAAATGATATTAATCCAAGATTCTATTAGCTATATAAAACTCCCAATGATTCTTTTATATAAAATGGGTTTCACGTGCCTATATTCCTCAAGCTTCTCGAAATTGATTGCAAATCAAATTGGATTTCACATTGTTTTTGAATCATGCATGTTAAACATTTTAAACTATTCTCAAGCATATTTTTCTTATGAGATGAAAGTGAACCATTCCCACTAAATCACATATATCCTCAGAAAATAGGCATGACCCTCTATAATGTACAACCCAAATATTGATTTCATGAGATTATAAAACTATTTCATTAACTTTTATTATCATTCACTAAATATGATGTCATCTGCATAAACAAGAACCATAAATTGTTCTTCCTTTAATTCTTTCACATAAAGGTTTTAATCACCACCATGCCATTTAAATTTTAGCTACCTCAAATATTTTCCTAGTTGATCATATTAAGATTGATGTTCTTGTTTTTTCTATTAAAAGTATATATTTTGCATAAAAACCTTTTTTCTTCATTATCTATTATGAAACCTTCATTTTTTCTATATAAACATCCTCAATTAGTACTAAATTCATGAATTTTATTTTTATATCAATTTCAAAAATTCATAGAGCCGCTTTAGATAGCACCAAAAAAAGATTCCAATTGACTCAAAATAAGATATAAATTTTAGTATCTTTAAAATATAAACACATTTAATTTGAGAATAACCATTTCACTCCAATATACCATAGTTTTTAATCACATTACCAAGTTAATATTTTTTTTCAAATAGCCCACATTGTTCCAATCACATTATGGTGTTCAATTCTCTCTAAAATATCCCATGTTGGGATATTTTCAATTTTTCTAGCAACAAATTTATGGATATTACACAGGATTCGTCATTATCAGATTCATTAAATGATGTTTAATCCATGGTTTAAAATATAACAAGATGATATGTTATTCTCATTTATCGAGTTAGAGTTCGTGTAGACCTATCAACAATTATATTATATAGATTAACAGTCATCCTGTAATTTTTTCTCTATAGTGTAGGTTGAATTCCCTTATTAGTTGTTTACTCTCTTTATTCACCTTTTTATTATTCATATTTTTAATAATATTGTACACTCTTGGAATCTTCACCGGTTGATTCTTGACAAAATTAATCAATTGTTAAATTATTACCATTCTTTTTAACAACCCAATATTTTATAATATTTTATACTTCGAAACCAAATGCATTAAATTTTCTATTTCAAAAACATGACCCAACTAAAATGAAATAGAGAATCTTTAAAAAAATTATAAAATTTTCCCAGTATAATATAGGCATTAAATTGGAATGTATAAAATGAAGTATCCCTATTACAAAATCTTTAGAAAAAATGAAATAGATGGAATTAGGTTGTGGATGTTTTCCTTATGAAAGTTATTTTTCTGAGTTAAGAAAAGTGGTTTCTTCACAAAGATTTTACCTAAACCTTTCCCAAAAAATCATATACTTAGGGTACAAGTAAATTAATATGTGAGATAATTTTAAGAACATAGAAATTTTCATATGATCCAACAAATCGAAACCACCACATGTGACTACCACTAGATATTACCATAAGCTTAGATCATACATAGAGAAATTAAGGGGATATGTAGATAGAAATTAGGATGATATAATAATTTAAAAATTAATTTAATAAGTTGTTTATCACATTTATTTTTAATATTTTTAACTTGACTTTTAAAGAAAAAAAATTATTATTTACTAATGCAATTATAAAATAAACGAGATAATTTTATTTTTAAAAAAAAAATATTTTTTATAAAATTGTATTTTTATATAATTTATTGAACGAAACTAAACATATTAAATATAGTTTTCAAACATATAATATAAACCCAATTTAAATACTAATATATAGGAAATAAGAGTAAGAATAATTTATCTTTTAAAAAAGTTTTTTTCCTTTTAAAACATCTTTCGTTTTGTTTTTATGGTTTTATTTAAAAGTTAAAACTTATAATTTTAATTTATCTATGTTAACTTTATTTTTTTATTTATCAATAAAATATTATCCCATGATAAGTTTTGGGGATTTTTCTAAAATAATTTATTCTTAGGTGAATAGTGAAATAACATTATTTTTATTAAAATTGTATTAATTATAAATTAATTAATAAATTTTTACTAAACACATATAAAAAAATATTATACAAAATATATATATAGGAAATGAAAAAAAACATTAAAAATATTTTTTTCAATTTATAAAACCAATTTTTATCAATTTAAAATCTTATTTAATATATTGTTCAAAAAACTGACTTTATTCACTTATATAAAAAAAAAGCATTCATCACTCATAGAAATTGAATATAAAAAATGGATTTCATGTTTTATTAAAAAAATCATATTATTTGATAAGTTAAATTACATTTTTATCCATAAAAGTATGATTATTGGGATTAAAATTAATGACCATGATAATGGTGAAGAATTTATTTTCAATGATTTATTTTACTGTTGTTGTTTTATTTTTATTTAATAAATTAAATTTATATATTTTATATAATGATTTTTATATTATGTTTTCACATGTATAAAAATGTATTACCACATTATTTTTGGTATTTAATGTTTCATAATATTAAGAACAATTAATTGTGAAAATAATAGTTTTTGATAAACCCGTTTTTTCATACATTCAAATTTTTATCTTAAAATATAATTTTATATTATTTGTATATTAAATTATATTGTATAAAGATTAAATTTAGATTTATAACATAAAAAATTGTTTATATTCATTAACTTTTATTTTTAATAATATATAAATTACTTGGGTACAAACTTGTCACAAAGGTAAAATCAAAAATGATAAAATTTAAAAAAAATAGTTGTAAATGACATGAAACATATTTAAAACAAGTTTTAAAGTTATTTTTAGATGATTGATCAACCTTATCTCACCAAAGACATAATTATTTCCCAATTTGTATCCATTGAAAAGAGAATAGTGTAATTCCACCACCAAAAAATTAATCTCTATTTACAAAAATATCATTTTATTCACTTATAAAAGGAGATCACTTACAGTGCATTTCTTTGCCCATTTTAAAAAATTTACCTTAACCAAAACTCTAACCAAATCTCTAATCAACCATCTCCCCATTTCCCAGATACATCAGTTTTTTCATGAGACCAAGCTTTATATTCTTAATTTGTTACCCAATGGAGAACATCCAATAGGATATGCAATGTTCTCAATCGAGATCCCTTAATTCATTCTTCTTATAGCCCCTCAAATATTATCTATCCCAAAAAGTGTGTATGAATAATTTTATAAGTTACATAAATTTGATTATACTAATGGAATATCAATTTTCCGGATTCCTCTAAAACTATTCTAAAAATAAAGACACTGTTATGTGTATGCGCGGACTACCACCTCCATGAACGGTGTAATATAATTTTCTTAACAGCATTACATGGATAATCTGAAAGGATTATTTAATGAAAAAATATAATGTTAATAAAATTATTTATATTATTAAATTATAATTATTTTATTTTTCTACTACCTCGCATTCTATAAAAAACAAAATTGTCCTCTATGAGTATGTAAGGATTATTGCCTCTATAGAAAAATGTATTTCGTTATCCATTTCCACCTACAATGGATGACTTTAAATGAGTATTTAATGTCTAAAAATTATATTTATGATCATATCAATATTATGGAAAGATAATATCATATTTTCTATAAATGATAAAAATAGTAAATGTTCATATTAAATTTATCCACACAAAATGAACATATCAGGGTTCCTTTCATAATTAGATTTAATTTTTGAAACTCTATGTTATTGAATTACAGTTTTTCTAGTGGAATAATAAAATAAATTTGTCACCATAATTTTTGGAGATTTTGAATATATTTTCACAATACATTTTTCCACATTTATAATAACATGTATGTTTTAAATAAATTGACTAAATCGCCTCAGGTTACCGGTATAATTGAAAATTATTTAATAAATAAATATCAAATGATAAAAAATAGACCTTATATAATGAAATATAAATGAAAATTTCCCCTAATAAAGTTACTAATTAAATTAATTTTATTATTCGGGAAGTTAGGTTTATGTGTAGAGTGAATCAATACCTAAGGCTAGGTATATTATTATAACATATGAGAAGTCCTGAAGGAAGTGTAGTGTTGCTCAATTATAGAAGAAATTTTGTAATAGAACAAACCTTGTCAACTAGAAAAGCCACAAGAGCCAGTCCATCGTGGTGTGGTACAATAAAGAAAACGAAAACAAGTATTGAATATAACCAAAACAAGACATATAGCTACATTACAAAGAGGAATATAATGATACAACAAAATACATGTAATCCAAGCCATACAAGCATAAACCAGAAAATTATGAATTAGAAAAGACCAACAAGTCTCCATTTAACCAATTGTCACCTCCAAATCATCCCATAGTGAAGGAAGTGAGAACAAGAGAATCTATCATGCTACAAGACACACTTCCCATTACATGGGTCCTACAACACAATATCTATAACCTCCCAAAGGAAAAATAAGTTTGTGACCCCAAATCCTACTAGGATACCACCATAGAGTCTATACAGGTTCTAATATCAATAATGCAAAAATTCTAGATTTTATAACAGAGAAATATGTACAAATAATTTTCACATATCCAAACCCATTTTTTTAATAAATTTCCATTTGTTTTCATAAAATTATATTATATTTAAAAATATAGAAATATGACAAGTAAAAGTGATAAAATATGAAAGAAAATACACACTCTATAAGTTAAGAATGGAAACACATATCCATGAAATTTGCATCATCTAGAGCCATTGTCAAAACCATATATAAAAAACCTATAAGAAACAATCCATGAAAAAATACACCATGAAATAAAGAAATTTTAAATGACAAAGAACTCTATATTGGGCCCTAACCTATGGAATTACATACTAGACCTAATAGAGACAAAACTAGAAAAATTTATGAGGATGATAAGCAATTCATTGAATTAACACATTGTATAAAATCACCTACCTCAAGAACATTGGAACCCTATACACCTTCTAAAATAAAGATTATAAAACCATGGGTAGGCCTTCCAAAGATAATTCAAATTAAGAAACTTCAAAGGATTGACATAAAAATCAATCAAACATGAATCAAAACCACAAACACATCCAATGTAGTAGCTATGGCCAAAAAAATGAAAACCTATAAGGAAAACGTACCTTGAAAATTGCACTACATCAACAACGATAATAAATCAATGAAATAATGATCCAGGAGGAGTGGATATCTTCAAAATCACCCAAAATCACATTGTTCTTTGAGAGAAAGGGTTTTGGATAGAATTAACAACAAGTAATGGGTGTAGAACACTTAAAACCACTAGTCTCAAGGATTATAAATAATGCATTTCCTTCATGGAATGTAATCCCATGAATTTAAAAGATGTCAGAAAATGAATTTCCTTCAACATAAATAAAGGTTGTTACTAATACATGACTAAACAATTTACATGATGTGTTATCCTCTCATGCCCTGAACTAGATTCATGGAATCTTCTCTGCAACCATTACATGTCATGTAACCATTACATGACATGTAGTCTCCTAGAAGACTAAAAATAGACTAGTTCCCTATAGAAATCCTTTTATCCCAAAATTGAGGTTCTCTGGAACCAAGTGGTGCCATCTAAAACCATTTAAATATTTATACCCAAACTCTATTAATTCAAAAAAAACACATCCCAAAACTCTAGAATATTTTCCCTAGAAAAGGCTCTCAATTTCTGAGAAGCCAGCAATACTCCCAAACAAAAAGGGAAAAAAGACAAAGAGTACTTGAAGAAAGATAATGGAGAGTTATAATCTCCCCACCATAAAAACTTTCTATCCATAGAAATTCCCCAACATTTTGTATTTGTAAAAAGAGAAGTTTGTTGTTTCCACATAAATTATTACCACTCTCATGTCTAGTGGTTATCCCTTCTGAACTTTTATAGTACCCAGTCCAGAGGAATTGTTTTACCATGTAGTACCTTATCTTGGAAGTCTGTAATCTAAATTAGATGCTCAACTATAGTTGTTTCGAGCTCATGATCAAAATCCTCCCATATAATCATATGGCAACAATATAGTATATACATCCTATACTAGGAAACCTGAAATTTTTCATTGATATAGGTCAAACAAGGTGGAATGTTCAACCAATAGTTCACCTTCCCCAATTATTCAACATTTTCAATGTCCCCCACAAAACTCAGTGCCAACATACAATGCTTACACAACCAACAATGTCTTAATATAGGTAAAACTATAATAAAACCCCAATAACCAACTTCAAACTCTAGTAGATTGTGAATATGGTCCCCATAATATTTTTGATGACTATGTTCCGTGATCAATCTCTTTTGGATCAACAACACCATCATATTTATCTCCTAAAGAAGGCTCAAGCCAACCAAGTATTGTTCTCCCAACCTTGCCCAGTACAAGGTATATCTATATGGATTCCCATATAGTGCTTCAAAGTGTTCCATGTTTATTGAATCCAGATAACTATTTTTATAGGAAATTTTTACTAGATGAAAATTCTTTTACCACAATCCTCCAAAATCAAGAACACAAATATAGAGCATATCCCCAAGAACATGGATAACCATCTTTGTTTTCCCAACCATCTATGAATGATAAGTCCTGATCTATTTCACCTAAAAAACCATTTCCTCCTGTAAACCTTTCGAAAAACTATATTTTTACATCAGTTCCCTATTAGATATAACTATAGAGGGAAACTCATCATTACTAGAAATCTCTCAAACATTCAAGTCCCCAATTTATTCCAATTTAATCATCTCTTTGATGGGTAAGAAATGAGAAAATTTCATAAACTGATTAATGATCACACAAATCATAACATTGCCACTATGTTTCTATGGTAAACATATGAATAAGTCCATGGAACTCATCCCAATTTTATAACCTAATGGGTATGGGATGCACCAAACTCATAGGTATTTGGTGTTCCACCTAGATTCTCTGACAAGTAAGAAACCATGATACAAACTACTCAATAATACATCTCATCCTCAGCCACAAATACCAATGTATCAAGTCATGATACATCTTTGTAACCCAATGTTTTATGAACCAAAAAGACCATTTTCCACTATCCATCAAATCCCACTATAGTGAAAATGAAAAATCCAACACAGTTCAAATGAAAAAACCTCCACTATGTGACCATTTCCACTAACTCAGGGTCCCCCCTAGTATAAAGCCTTTTACCCAATCATTGACACTCATTGTCTATCACCATCTTGTGTCGAACTATATAGTAAAAAGATGATTAATTTTTCATAAAATCTAAGAACACGGGTATACCATCCACTTCCACTCCCTAGATCATATTAGTAAAAAGAATTATCAGGTACCTCTCCTCAACTAATTCCTTCCCAACATGTGTCGGTAAATTTCTGATCAATGCATCGACAAACATATTACCATTCTTGGGAGTGTATGTAATATCGAAATCAATATTCTGAAGATACTCTACCCAATATCTCTATCGAATGTTTAGATACAAATGATTTAAAATATATTTCAGGCTCTTTTGATTAGTATACATAGTAAACCACTTCTAAGAGAGATAGTGTCTCCACATTTTTAGTGCAGGAATAAACGTATACAAATCAAGATCATGCTTAGGGTAGATATTCTAGTGAGGGTGAAACTCGAATGATACATATTCTTCCACATGTTTACCCTTCATCGAGAAACATCCTAATCCAACATTGGAAGCGTTATAAAAAAAATTCAAATATTGATCCTAAATCTTTACGAATCAAAATTGTGTGTTGAATTAGAACTCCCCTATATCTCTACAAAAGATCTATGAAATTTATTGTTCTATTAAATATTTACACCCTTACAGGTTAAAGTTGTTATGAAAGATGCAATCTTGGAGAAATCCTTAACAAACCATCTATTATAACCAACCAAGCCCAAGAATATTTGGATCAAAAATATATTTTTGGGATACTCCTAGGATATAACATCTTTTAATTTCTCAAGATCCACTAAGATCCCCCTCTCAGATATCACAGGCCCCAAAAATCTTACTTATCAAATCCAAAACACACATTGGAAAAGATTACTATATAGACTATGTTATTTCAATATTAGAATATTTATATATAAATAGTTTGTGTTATCCTCCTATTACTTGGAGTAAACCAATATATCATCCACAAACACAACAAAAAATTGTCCAAGAACTGGTGAAATATTTCGTTCATCAAAGCCATAAACATTGGAAAAACAAATACAGACATAATGAAATAACCTGAAATATAAAATGCACATATCGACCAAAAAGTATTTCTTAGGAATATACTCTTCTTGAAAGTTTAATTGGGGATACCCTGAACATAGCTCAATCATTAAAACCCAATGAACCCCTATAAGCTAATAAAAGAGATCATCAATCCTAGGAAATGATATTTTTTCTTGACAGCCACCGAATTCATCTTTCAGTACTCCACACAAATCTGATAATCTCTTCTTCATTCTGAGAAAAGATGACATGTGATTCCCATGGTGATACAATAGGATGAATAAATCATTTACCCTCTAGTTCCTCAAGATAAAATTTAAGTTCCACCAACATTGTATATTCCATTTAATAAGATGTCATAGAAGTGGGCCTCGTTACAGGGAGTATGTTAATAGTAAAATCAAACTCAATCTTTTTTAGTAAACCAAAAAATGTTTCCAGAAAGAACTCGGGATACAAACACGCCAATATATGATGGGGAATACCCATAAATGGATTAAATATATCAAGAAACATCTCTAATGACTAGCTTGAGATTACCCCATCATAAGGAACAATTGGTCTCACACTTCTCAATATAGATTGCCACTCACCTTGAGAAACATGAGTAACCCCATTAGTTGATAAAAATTAAATTCAACATCAATAATAGTCTATGTGGTCCTTATTATATATCATCCAATCCATGTTGTTAATCAAATTAAATATGTTAATATTGAAAACTAAAAGGTCCCACACCACTTTTTAGTCAACTATCATCACCCAGCACATGGGGAACATAAAACCTTCTTCGACCCTCTTTCCAAAAGGCTAGAAAATATACAAAAAGAACAACATTTGTTCTGAACATAATACCAACAATTCAATTAACATTTATGATATAAAATAATTAGTGTAACCTAAATCAAAAAATGATAAGACAATAGAATATGAAACAGACAATGTACCTCCAATTGTAGTTATCCTTACTTCAGATTCCTCTGGTGAATACTCTACTAAATAAATCAATATGGTCTTAGCCACATGAAAATCCCCATTAGCCAGAGGATTGTATGCACCACAATTGGATGCATCAACAAGAACCTATGAACCCTTGCTGAGAGTGGATCCTACCTTACTAACCATGGATATCCATTCACAGAAAAATGCATCAAATGACCAGATAATCCACAAAAATGAAAATTATTAAGATCATATGTACAATTAGTCTTTGAATGGCAATCCCTTCCACACTAATATAATAAAAATTTATTTTTTTCCTGTCAAGGACCATGAAACTATTATAGAAGAAAACTAATAACCCATGTGCTTCCATTCCTAGCTAAGAGATACACCCTGGTTAACAACATCTCCAACTAAAGCTCCAAATACCTTTTTCACCTACCTCCATAATGATCATAAGAAGCATGAGAATCTAAAAAATGCATTTTAGGCCTAAATCACAAGTCAACCCCTTGACCCAAGAGGTATTAATTAGTGAAATGCTCTAGTGTGAGATGCACCAGATCAGCAAAAAGGGAAGAATACTCTAGAAAGATATGCTCCCCCACTCCAAGTTTAGAAACTCTTGGTTCTTCCTTTCATGAACATATTAGGATAATTTTTTTGATTAAATATTTTCTAAATGAATCCAAGTTAATATCATCATGAAACATGGCTTACACAATAGATTACCACCATCTCATCCTCAATCCCTAAAGCATGTACATGAAAAACCCCACCTTATAGTCTTTATGAGTCTTCAAGAAGTTGAAGATCATATTATTCCAATGAAGTCACTCCTCAGATTCTGAGGGTCCCTTGTCACCATAGAAGATGATTTGATGCTACTTAGTGAGATCTGATCCATGATCCATTTCATGTCCTTGGTTCCCGAAACCCATTTGATCTAGAGTATGAATAGTAAAGATAACATGTTCTATTAAAGAAGGTTCCAATAGAGGATTTTTATGTTGATATTATCTTCTATATTCCTCTCTTGTATTTGTAAGAGCTCTTCTAGGAGGCATTTTCTATCAACCATAAGTCAAAACCCCATCAGTTATGATAAAATTTCAAAATCATAGGAACAACATCATGTAACGATATCATATATTTAGAGTATTTGAGTTTTTAGAAATAAGAATTCCTAGCAACCAAAATAAAACACTTTTAAAAGTAATAGGTCCGTTGAAATAAAATTCTCATACTATTCATTCAAATGACCTCAAAATCAAAAATCTCAAACATAGAAAATGTTTTCCAACTAACCATGGTAACAAAATTTCAGACATAGAAATGAGTTATCCAATAATTCTTCATCACTTACTATCTGAATTTTTTTGTTCCTAAATCCTATCTACCCAAGACGTAGAACCAAACTCAGATAGTATTTACTCACTTTAGGCTCAGCATCCCTCTGTTTCAAATTTGTAACAAACCAACTCGGTTCAACTAGACAAGCCACCTATGATAGACCATTATGGTGTTGTATAACAAAGATAATAGAAAAAAGTCTTGAATATAACCAATAAAATAAATACAACAAGAGTAAAACTCAGAATATAAAGATACAACTATTTCTATAAAAATCATTCATTATATGATAAACCAAAAAAGTATGAATTAGACATGAACAACTAGTCTCAAACTGACCAACCATCACCCCCAAACCATCATATAGTGATGTTAGTGATGATGATAGAATCTATCATGCTTTAAGATTCCCTTCTATTTACCTGGATCCTACAATAAAATATCTACAATCTCCCAAAGAAAAAAAGTAGGGTTTCAGCACAATTCCCAGTAGGATACCAACACCGATTCTATACAACGTCTAATATGAAGAACTAAATAGTACTAGATGTTAAAATGAAAAAAATTAAAAATTATTATCAAAAATACAAACCCCTTTGAAAATAAATTTCCTTTGGTTTTCAAAAAAGCCTCTCAAATTTACCAATCCAGAAATCAGAAAAGTATAAGTGATAAAATAAAAAAGAAAATTCATACTTCTTAAGGTAAGTAAGTGAAAAAATATCCATGAAATAACCATCATTCTAATCCATGTCTTACATCCTTGTACAAAAAACCTGTGCGAAATTATCTATGAAAAATTCCATCACGGGGTAAATAAAACGTAAATGGAAAAGAACATTGTATTGGGCACTAAAATATGGGACTATATACTAGATATAATAGAGACTAACACAGTCATATATTTCTACCAACCAATATCAAGCCCTAATATAGTCCATTAATATCCTGAAATAAATCCCTAGCGGTGTGACCCACACTTGAGGCACATATGTCTATTGAGAACTTATGGTTCCCAATGTTCAAGTTTCAAAAAATAATTTCACAACCATGATCATAATTTATAGAACATTTCATGAGAAAATATAACCCTCTTATGTTTTTGAAAACCCATTTCTAAATAAAAATCCCCACTCAATCATTTAATCAATAACTAGGTGTGCAAAAAACAATTTTTATAGAAAACCCTTAAAATTTTATCTTTCTATGAAATCCATTGAAACAAAAATTCAATTCAATTCATGGAAAAAACAATAGAAATCTACAAGAATGATAAAAAATTAATATAATTAACACATTTTATAGAAACACATACCTTTGAACATTATAACCCTATCCTCATTTGATAAAAGATATTGGAAAACCATGGATCGTCCTTAAAAGATATGTTATGATAATAAAATAAACATGATTGACAGAAAACATCAATTGATCATGAATAAAAACCACAAACATGACCAATGTAGCATCTTCAATAAAAGGAATGAATAACTATAAGTAATTCTTACTCAAAATGATGCACAATAACCACAACAGCAGTCAATAATCGAATGAATGATCTAAGAGGAATGAAGACCACCAATATCTCCCAAAATAACCTAAGGGGATCAAGAAGATGGGTTGTCGACCAAATGAACCACAAATCAAGTGTGTAGTGAACTTAAAACCACTAGTGTCGAGGATTACATATCATGTACTCACTTTTATGGGGTGTAATCCAATGAATTTAAAATACACCAAAAAGTTAATTGCCTTTGAGAAAAAACAATAATCTTACAATTGCATGACGTGAACACTATAAATAATCTATAATCCTATCACATCCTAAACAAGAATCATAATATTTTCTTGGAAACCATCATACTTCGTGTTACTAATACATAGTGTGTAATCACCCATCTAACAGAAAACATCCACGTTCCCTACACAATGCTTTTAAACCCAAAAACAAGGTTCTCTGGTCCCAAGAAGAATGATCTATAGCAATTTAATCCTTTATACCCAGAAAATATTAATTAAAAAACTTACATCCCTAAAATTTATATAATTGTTCCTATAAAGGAACTCAATTACAGAGAATCTCTCAATGAAACCAAGGAAAAATTGAAACCAAAAACAAGATACAATGCATAGATGTAGGAATATAACTTGGTGTTACAAATTTTTGCAAGTATTATAATTTAAATTTCTCGTGAAAATAGTCTTCAAATACCTTAAAAATTATATTTCAGTGTTTTATAAAGTTATTAATAAAATTGATATTATTATTCAAGATGTTAGGTGCATGTGAAGCGTGAATCAGTACCTTAGGGTAGCAAGATTAGTATAAGACATGGGAATTCTAGAAGGAATTAAAGTGCCTATCATTTATAGGAAAACATTCAAAGTATTATAATATAAATTTCTCTAAAAACAAGTTGTAAATATAGTAAATTTTCTATTTTTACCTTGTAATACTTTAAAATAAATTAAGGAATATTTTTGTATTCAGGGGCTGAGACTGCATATGATTATGATATCCAGTGACCCCAGAATTGATTTTATAAAAATATAAAATATATTTATGTCATGTGCATATAGTTTTCTCTGAAATAATGGAATAAATCATAAATATAGTATTGAATCAAAAATATGTGACCATGGTTGAATCTAGGGCATGGGGTTTACCCTAGGTGTGAACAATGGTTGTTTGGTACTGGATGTCCCGTTGATGCAGCCATTAATATATGCGTTTAATTAAAATAAGTAAATTAATTATATGATTGTTTTATTAAAAAAACCTACTTAACATCTTATAATTATTCCCATGTAACAATTCTCCAGTGTTATCCCAACAAACACTATGATAATTGAGAGGATCTCTGATGACCTTCAGTGGAAAATCCACATCGAACAATGGATGATGATCATATCAAGGTGGGCCAATGGGTAGTGAACATCGAAGGTTCTCTCCATCTCTATAGAATTCATTCTTCACAAATGATCAACATATAATCAAGTTGTACCACCTAAATTATGGTTTAATCTCTCTATATTGAATTTTGAAAAGCAAGAATTTTCTTTGCTTATCTGTTTTGGGTCATTTCACGCCCTTCACATGATCCCATCGATAAACATAAAATTTTAAATAAATTTATAATTTTTTTGTCATGTTATATCCCTTGGACATAACGATATATAATATTGGACCAATAATGCTTGGAAAATGATGGTTTTACTTTGTTCTTGTGATTTTCTCCTCTCAATTCGTTATTTCCTCACGAATGGACTATGGGTTCATGGTTTGACATTGATAAGATGTGTTAGAGCATGATTGATTCCCTAGATTCATTGTTGTAGAATGAATGATGCATCAATCAATAGTTTAAAGATATATCAAGGAATATCATGGGATACAAGTGATATTGCATGCATTTTGGATCTAGAGAGGTGATTGGATCGACTAGTGGTAACAAGGGGTGATGTGAAGAATTTTTGGCTTTGAGGGGATTGCCAAATTCTATTTTTTGGCCACTAGAAGGCTGGAATCAATGGTTTGAGGCATTCACCACCAATTGTTTTGGACATCATGTGTGAAATACAGTATCAGATTAAGTTCTAGAATCTTCTTTAAGATTTGAACATTCTATGGAAATCATGACTTCACACCTTGTAGTGAAGAAGAAAACATGACGTATTCCTCAGATTCTATAGTGTATAGTGTTTTTAACCAAGTTAAGGATCACATACCTTATAGAGGGACCCTCACAGCATGTGACCTTACCCGAGGATCCAATCCATGTTCCAACTAGTACATGCCCATGACCCCATGTGGTAGTACATGTTCTGTACTCAAAGAGTACATTTCCAGGGCAAGGTACATGGGAATGATCATGTATAGAACATGACCTCATAGACACGAGCATGGCCAGGAGCAAGAGGGAAGGCCACAGGTGGGAAAGACACTCTCTTTGGGACCTGTAAATGCTATCTATAGTGACATTGACACCAAGATGTGTCAATAGGTGAATAGGACTCAGTAGGGGTGTGGGACCACATGCATTGTGGACCCTATACATGCCATGTAGAAAATTATGATAATCTTATAGACCTCGTATCTACTTTATTTTGACTCATATTTTATCTTTTGAGTAGCCTATCTTGATTGATTTTCCATATAAAACGTTATAAAGGGTTTAAGAGTGGATTTTTTGATATTATGTGAGATGTTCTGAGAATGAAACTTATTTAGGTGATGCTCAATGATGGGAGTGATCGGGAAGGATCATCGGAGAGTTCAGATAGAAAAGGTAATCCCCTATCGCACTAGTGTGAAAGTCCTCTATTCATGGAGATGGTACTCCCCAGTCACAACAATGTGTGGGTCCTTCATACTCATTGTTTAGATTGATATTCCACTCCCCTGTTGCACCAAGTCATTTGTTCTCTATCAATGGAGTTATTACCCACCTATCTAACCAGGGTGTGGTTCCTCCATACTCATTGTTCTGATGAAGAAGTCACTCCTCTATCACACTAGGGAGCAAGTCCTCCATACTCATTGTTTAGATAGAGACAATACTCCTCTATTCAGAAATGGTGATGTGTAGTCCCATATCATGATTTGTTCTTTGATAGACATACTAGATGTTGAACCTCGATGATAGACCTTGGGAGCTACATGCAAACTCTTTATCATGTGATGGGATTAGAGATGGAAATCTCTTTTCTCCATCTTCTGGGATTCTTATATGAACATATATATCTATATTATTATTTTTTATTTCCCTCTTGATTTGGGTTGCGTTGACTACTTCAATTGTGTCTTCTATTTCCCACTCTTCAATTTTTGGGAATTCCTTCTGGTAATGAATATAATCACCCCTACATGGGATTTTACCACACATCTTATGTATTATGAATATGATAGAAAAATCAACAGTGATTTTATAGGAGAATAGGGATACTCAGGTGTATTAACCACATGCAGTGGTTAGGTCTTAGAGATTTGGAGTTAGTCTTTCACATAGATTTTATATTCTAGTTGATTTTAGGTGGGACATCATTTTGGGGTGGGAATATATTTTTCTCTTTTAATTTTGGATTTCATTTTTAAACTATTTTGTATTCAGTAGAGGTTATTACATGCATCGTTTTTATTCTAAATGTCAAATATATTATTATTTTATTCACTTCATCCTGGAGATGGTTGAGTGCATGCATGTTGGTACATAAGGCTAAGGCATCCCATTTTAGTTATTCATTATCAATTATTTTTTCTTGACCATGGAAAATAAAATATTTCTTTTGGTTATGTAGGGATGGTCTTCATGTAGGCTCTGGGCGCAGCGAAAGCGCATTAGTGGGGGTACCCAACTTTAATTTTAGCGTTAACAATGATCAATCACAGATTGGTCATGATTATAAAATGTCAGATCTTCAGAATAGAACAAAGTACGAAAAAGAAAGAGGGGTGTCCCAAAACCATATATACGATCATAATATATTGGTAACAATTAATTTAATTAATTTACTAGAATTACCTTGATGGAATTCTTTCTTCGTTGATGTTTCTGGTCATGATCGGATGTAATCTATCATTACGTCATAGAATCCATGTGTATGATTCCTCAATTAGTGATCCACATGTGCTCCATATATCTCTGGACATTACTAAAGGGATCTTCGGGTGCTAGCACGGAAGAGCCTTCACTTGTTATGTCGGCCTTCGATTGCCTTGATCTGGTGGTGCTAGATCTCTCTCTCGTCGATTGCGAGAGTTCATGGTGGAAAATTAATTATCTATTGGCTTGAGAGGTTTTCCAAATCTATTGTGCACAACCACCAAAGAAATGGCTAGGCTAAAGAGAATTATATAATTGGGATTCTAATTACATAGAATTATAAAAATTAATTAATTACCTAAAAGAATTTATCCATTTCATTTAATTCTTAGTAATACCCCATGTCTAATAATAACACTTGACTATTATTATAACATGACATGTGCCCAGTGAATTACACATAATATTATATAATTAAATAAATAATATTATTTCTCATAAATTCCCGGAAAAAATACACAATGTGTATATTTAATATTCTTGGTGTATACCTTTATTTTTCCATTTTTCTTTATTTCCTCCACCACATTTATTAGACCTTGAATAATGGCTATTAATTAATAAAATAAATATCACTACATTATATGCTAATAAATATATTATTTCAACCACAATATATTCTCCTGAATAACTAGTGTCGAAATAAATGCGATCAGGCATCCTAAAATAATTATTAAACAATAATTGGGAATAATCATTTTTTAAATTGTTAAATTAATATTTAACTCAGATACATGGACACACTTAGTGTGTGACCCTCTACACATCTTTCTCAGTGGCATTAGGTGGATCCTAACTAAAATCCAAGGTTAGCATCTAGAAACACACCAAGGCACCCATAGAGAAAGAAGTTAACACCACAATCATGTGTCACCTCCTACGAACACTTATAGTGTAATGTAATCCCTTTTCCTTGATATCTCAAATCAATCGGGTAGCATGCTAGTGCCATCAACCCATGTGCTCGATTATTCTTTCTTTGAATTTCTGGAATTGAACTCGCCCATTCATTACCATGGCCACGTATTTATTTAGGCTATATCTATTCCATCAAAGGGCCTTATATATATACTTATATTATGGAATATAAGTGAAATATCCTTTCTCGCATTATCTATTAATGATGTATCACTCATGTCGCACCCAACGTACCCTTCCTCATTGCAAACAGTGTGTCGACATAGTTTTCATCAATACATCTAACTATGTGAGTTATAAAACTCGTTAATAATAAAATTAAAGTCTAAGGACCAATACACTTGTCCGTAGATAGGAAAATTCAATGACACTATGAAATGTGGATTTTCTACTGGAGGGTCTCGTTCTCATAACATCCTCCTACATATTACCAAGGGCGCACACCATGAGAAGGTGCCTCAATGTTTTATGAGACCTCACCCTTAGTGGCATGTATTATTTGTGTCCCTCAAATAACACCATCCGGCCTTAGAACATATATTCAAGAACACTGTTATGGAACATCCAGGTTCTCATCATAGTAGGGATCTTCTATGACCCTTTAATGCAATAGCTATCCTTTGGAAATTATCGCAAGCATTGTTATGAAGAAGAACAATAAAGATATGATAAGGTATTTATTAATGAATAAAGTACAGAGTAGTTGGTTCTAGGCCACTAACTCTAACAGACTCCCACTTGAACTATAGCCAACTGGTAACAACTTTTAACTTAGTTGCTCTCACATGATATTCATACTTTTGTAGAGATAGGCCTTTAGTCATGGGGCCCACCACATTCTCTAACATGGACACTCTTCTCACTGGAAATTCACCCCTTTAATAGGAATCCCTCAAGAGGTGATACTTCCGAAGTATGTTCTTTTTCTGTTGATGTGACCTTGGTTCTTTTGCAAGATCCACCATTGTATTATTATCACAATTCAACGTGGCGGGATCTTTAATGGAAGGAACCACATCATGCTCCTAGAAAAAGTTACAAATCCAGATGGCTTCTTTGGCTACATCAGAAGCCATTATAAATTCGAAATCTATTGTATAATCAGCAACAACATCCTGCTTAGAAATCTTCTAGCTCACAGATCCTCAATTGAGACAAAAAACATATCCCGATTGTGACTTTAGATCGTTCTGATCTGTCTGAAAACCAACATCATCATAACCTCTGATAAAAATATCATCATCTCTTATATATACTAGGAACATATCTTTAGTTATTCTCAGATAATTAGGGATAGTATTTATAGCAGTCCAATGTTGTTCTCCTGGATCTGCTTGATATCTAACTACCATGCTCAGTGCATAGGCAACATCAAGCCTGGTACGTAACATGGCATACATGATGGATACTATAGATGAATCTTATGGGATCTTACTCATTCTATCTTTCTCTTTTGGTGTCTAAGGACACATTTTCTTATATAGATATAGGCCATGTGACATTGGAACCAATCGCCTCTTGGATTGTTCCATACTAAATCCCTTTAGTATTTGGTCAATGTATGTACCCTGACTTAGTCCAAGCAGTCTCTTAGATCTATCATTAATGATCTTAATCGCTAGAATGTAGGCTACTTCACCCAATTTCTTCATGGAGAAACACTTCTTCAACCAGTCCTTAACTGACTGTAAGACTGGTAAATCGTTTCCAATAAGCAATATGTTGTCAACATATACTACTGGGATAACGATCTCATTCCGATTAAACCTCTTATAAATACATGGCTCACATACATTCTTAATGAAACCAAATTCCATTATGGCTTCATCAAATATAATGTTCCATGAACTAGATTCTTGCTTTAATCCATAAATGGATTTCTGGAACTTGAAAACCCGTACAAATTCATCTGGTGTCACAAACCCTTGTGGTTGTGTCATATAGACATCTTTCTGAATGTTCCTATTAATTAATTCCATTTTGACATCCATCTTCCAAATCTCATAGTCATGGTAATCTACTATTGAAAGTATGATTCTTATAGATTTAAACATATCAACTGGTGAGAAGGATTCATCATTTTCAATTCCTTGACATTGTATCAATCCATTAGCCACTATCCTTGCTTAATAGGTGCTAACATGACCTTCCATGTCCAACTTTCACTTGAATACCCATTTGAATCCAACAGGATTTACATCAATTGGCTCACCGACCAGAACCCAGACTTGGTTCTGATACATGGAATCCATCTCAGAATTCATATATTCTAGCCCTCTTACATATTCTAATATTTCTACTACTTATTTAAAGGAGATAGGTTCATAATTTTCCAACAATAATGATTCACTTTCCTCAGTGTCTAAGAAACCAAATCTCTCTGGTTCCCTTACATCTCTTGATCTTCTAAGCAGTACTTGTGTTTCTAGAACCTCTTCCACGGGGACTTGCTGAACTAGTTCCTGTACCAACTTCTATGTATCTTGAGCATCAACTTCATTGAAGTCAATCTTTCTCCCTCTATCCTTTTTGAGGATGTGAACCCTCTCAAGAAAGACGGCTTGTCTGGCGATAATCACTTTCTTGTCTAAAGGGTTATATAGGTTATATACTTTTTTTCCCTTGGGATACCCTATAAAGATACACTTTGTGCCCCAGGGATCTATTTTGTTCCCTGCTAAGGATTTAATAAATGCCTCGCAACCCCATACACGTGTGTGTGACAAAAATGGTTTTCTTTAAATTCCATAACATGAAGAGAATATCATTTTCTCCCTTAGTTGGTACTCAGTTTAATATGTATGCTTCAGGTTTTAATGCATATCCCCAAAAGGATAATAGAATATCTGCTTGACGCATCATCGACCTCACCATGTCCAACAAGGTGTGGTTCCTCCTTTCACTAACACCATTCGAAAGTGCTATATAAGGAGGAGTGAGCTGATATAGAATCCCAGACTCACGTAGAAGACTGATGAACTCTTGGTTCGGATATTCTCCACCTCGATCCGATCGAAGTTTCTTTTTCTTCTTACCAAGATGATTCAATACTTCATTCTTGATTTCCTTAAATTTCTATAAATATTATGATGTAAACCTCATTAATTAGACATAGCCATATCTAGTTAAATCATCTGTAAAAGTAATGAAGTAAGAATATCCACCTCTAGCTTCTTCTGGAAATGGTCCACACACATCCGTGTGCACCAATCCTAAATGCATTGTGGCCATTTCATTCTATCCATCGAAAGGTAGCTTGGTCATTTTACCTTGTAAACAAGTGTGACATATATCATGTGGTTATTGATCAGTAGAGTCTAAATAGACATCTTGGTAGAGATTTGTGAAGCGCTTCCCATTTACATGACTGAGACGGTGATTCCACAACTGGGTGATGTATGAGTCATGTGAGTTTGTTTCGTTATTGATTGACAAAACTTGGTTTTTGTAATTTAATACATAAAAACAATTATTTAAATGTTCCATACCATAACAGATTTTTTTTATTATAAAAGAAACAACCCTTATTTCCTAATTTAAAAATAAATCCATCGATATCCAAACAAGATACAAAAATTGTGTTTTTGGATACACTAGGCACATAATAACAGTTATGTAAAACCAAAATCATCCAAATTTGAAAATAAAAATGGTAATTTCTAATGGACAACACAGCAAGCCTTGCACCATTGGAAGCTCGAAGATCTACCTCTCCTCTGGAAATCTTTCTAAATCTACTTGGTTCCTAAATTTGAATAAATATTTGAGCTCCAAAATCTGTATATAATATCCAATGTGTAGAAATGGAAATATTACACTCGATAATGAACTCACCATTAGAGACCTCGTGCTTTTGGGTGAAGTTCTCTTCCAGTGGCCTTACTTACCACAAGAAAAACATATTGCCTCCCATTCATTGCCATGCCTCACGATCTTCCCCTTGTAGGAGGGACGGTGCTTTGGGGCCCCAAACCATTTATAAGTCCTTGGACCCTTGGCCTTCCCCTTACTTTTCTTATTCACCATAAGTACTGTGTGTTTTTCACTCCTCATTTATTTATCTACCTAGAGAATTAAGGTCAGATGTTCTGATAGACTCTACTTATTGTTGCTCATTTTATAGTTGACAATAAATATAGAGAAGTTCTTGGGAACTTCTAATATGATGATATCTGTATGCAACTCATTCGGGATCTTAATCCCTAAGATGTCCTGGAATTCAATGTAGCCCATAAGCTTGACTACATGAGGCCCAGCTGGCACATACTCTCCAAGATTATTTGTAAACAAATCATTAGAGATCTCATATCTCTCTTTTCTCACCTTCTCTTGATATAGATCCTTAATGTGAGAATTCATGTTATATAAGTCCATGTTTTCATGTTGATTAATGAACTCATTAGACATGGCTGATAGTATGAAACATTGGACATATGTGGCGCCATCCATTTGTTTCATGTTGAGATATAGTTCCTCATCACTGGCCTCTTTTCTAGATGCAACTACAATAGGCTCTTCCAGCACATTCAATTTCCTCTCATGGCAATGGATGATGGGTAAATTCCTCTGCCATTCTTGGAAATTGGTGCTGGTGATATTGTTTTCCTTATCAAGTATGGTTTGTAATGATATGTTTGAAGTCATTTTTCTAACTGTTTCTACAAATTATTGTGAGAAAAGTTTTAGTAATTTATCAAGATAAAACTGAGACAAATAAATAAATTAATACTTATTAGTCTTCCTCTATTTTATTGAAATCCAATAGCCCTCATCATTGACTTTGGAATATTATAATTCTTTAATATTCTAGTGGAAAGGATCCATATTGAACATGAAATTACCCCAACTATGTTTCATCAAGAAACTTGAAGGGTTTTAGTTAGGAATTCCAAATTCTAACTTCATTAAATCGCAACTCCATGATCTGCTGAGTGGACTCCCCAATCCATAAATCCTTTTATTTCTAGATTTCCCAATCCTTTCACCCTTTTTCACACCAGGTCTGGGTTGTGGTAGTCAACCCTTGATGCGAACCAAGTAATGTAAACCCAAAAAATTGAATTAGAATTCCCCAATAATTGAAAAGAACCCCAACTAGGATTGGTCAAGCACTTTGAACTATGGTTCGATTCTATCTAAGATTATGGAAGGCCATACCGACTTAACATTTCATTAACGGGTTTTATCCTTATATGTAAATTTCTATTTAGTTATCTTTAATTTCATGATTTTTAATATTAAGGGGGATATACTTAAGTGATTATCCATGTCCAAGATAATATTTATGTATAATCCGATCTTATTTTAGTTCCATCTTGAATGATTGTTTAACTCATTAATTTTGTGATCGTGACAACACAACCACAATAAATAAATCCTGAAACTGATAGAAATAAAATAAATGGTATGATCATGATCTTCTTCTATTGGTTATTTTATCTACCAGTTGATAAACTAACCCAAGACCTAGGGGAGAAACACCTTGAACCTTTCGGGTTCGTCTATATAGCTTTCCACCTGTCCACCTTTGTATCTCCTCGGATTGGATTCACCTTGGCTCATGACTTGTGTTGCCTCCACTAGCTTGGAAACTCCATCCATTACATATGCATTTATCTCACATGAAGGTGAGGGGTAAAATGGGGTTTCACATAAAAGAAACCTTGGGCACGGAGGCCCTACATATTAATGAGGAGAAGGCTCACAGGCTAACAAATTTAATTTAAATAAATTAACTAAAAGAAACCATTCACATACTAAGTTATTGGTCTAACTCATGATCATCCATGCATGAAACGATATATATACATAAATAAAACTAGCATTAAATTATTTAATCATTATGGTTTAAGATAAATCATGCTCTAATCAATTAATTATCTTTAATTAATCAATCCTTTTATCTTAAACCCTTTTTTGAATTTCCTTGAGATTCTCATCCATCGTAATTTTAAACAAATAAATTCATTTAAAATTATCTTTGTAAATAACTTGTACCTTGTAGGCAACCCGGTGATTTCCCATTCATAACTACCCAATGAGTAGAAATGACCATTATGCAGATTTTAAATTAAACACATATATATAAAACACCTATCACGTGTTGTTCCTTAGCTTTACGCCTACATTATGTTACACTTCTCAAAAGTTTGTATCGTATAATACTAATTTATAATAAATCTACATAATTTGGATGAGTACGTGGCTTGTAGTTCCGACTACACAGCATGTAATTTTTTTCACCATCCATCTAAAGTACATTCCCTCGGACATGGCGTGTATATGTACTTCAGAAATGTTTTGGAGTACACACCATGTACAGTGGGACACACGTCGTGTAGTTTCTTTGTTACATGATTTCTTACAGGGAAATCCATGTACGGGGCACACGGCCCAACCGTAACTTGAAGGGACTACACACCGTGTTCTGTGGACCACATGGCATATAATCCGAAAACTGTGTTCCACTAGTTCCTGGTCAACAGATGGTGTCATTTAAGACTTAGAAATACTCCAACACACGACCTGATTTGGCGGACCAGTCTGATGCATTGAACCTAGAATAAACTTCATGTACTTTCGAATACACACCACATATTCTGGTGTTGTATATCCAGGAATGTTTGGAACTAATGGATGAGATCCTCTATTTTATATTAATCAATATTTAAAGAAAAATTCATTTCTGTATGGTGAACAAGAAACGAGATAAGAGGAATAGATCTTGAGATTCAGATTTAAAGAACAATTAACTTGAGTTTAAACAACTAAATTATTAAATGTGTAAATCACCATGGAAAAACTATATAATTATAATCAACGATATGACCCCCTATGATACCACTTGTAGGTCCTAGGCATAGTGGAGGTGCATTGGTGGGTGTACCCAACTTTAATTTTAGCGTTAACAATGATCAATTTGTGATCCATCACGATAATAAAATGTAAGATCTTCAAAATATAACGAATAATAAAAAAGAAAGAGGGGAGTCTCAGAACCGTAGATAGGATCATCATATGATGGTTATAATTAATTTAATTAATTGACAATAATTACCTTTATATAATTCTTTCTTCATTGATGTTTCTTTTCATGATTAGATGTGATTAGTCATTTTATCATAGAATCCAGGTGTTGGATTCCTCTAGTGGTGATCCACAAGTGCTCCACGTATCTCTGGACATCACCGAAGGGATCTCTAGGTTCTAGAATGGAAGATCCTTCTCTTGTGATGTTGTCCTTCAATCACCTTGATCCGGTTGGGGTGGATCTCTCTCTCTCTAGTAGCATGAGAGCATTCTTGGTTGAAAAGGAATTCTCTCTTAGCTTGAGAGCTTTTCCAAATATGTTGTGCACAACTACCAAAAAAATGTCTAGGCTAATGAGAATTATACAATTGGTTTTTTAATTACATATAATAATAAAATGAATTAATTACCTGAAATAATTCATTCGTTTCATTTAATTCCTAGTAATACCCCATGTCAAATAATAACAGTTGATTATTAATATAACTTGACATGTTCCCAATGAATTACACCTAACAATATTTAATTAAATAAAAAATATTATTTCTTATAAATTCCTAGAAAAATACATGATGTGTATATTATATAAACATGGAGTGTACTTTTATTTTTCCATTTTTCTTTATTTCCTCCACCACATTTATTAGACCTTGAAAAATTTCTATTTATTTGTAAAATAAATATCACTACATTACTGGCTAATATATATATTATTTCACCTATAATATATTTTCTCTAATAAATAGTGTTGAAATAAATGTGATCAGGAATCCTTAAATAATTATTAAACCACAATTGATAATAGTCTTTATTTAACTTGTTAAATTAATATTTAATTGAGATACTTGGACACACTTAGTGTGTGACCCTCTAAGCCTCTGTCTCGATGGAATTAGGTGGAGCCTCCCTAAAGTCCAAGGTTAACATCTAGAAACACCCAAGGCACCCATAGAGAAAGAATTTAATGCCGCAATGACATCTCACCTCCTACGAATGCTTACCATGTAATGTAATCCCTTTGTCTTTATATCTCGAATCAAGCGGGTTGCATACCAGTGTAATCAACCCATGTGCTCGATTATTATTTATTTTACTTTCTGGAATTGAACTTGTCCATTCTTTACCGTGTTCATGGATTTATTTACGATATATCAATTCCATCAAAGGGCCTGAGTGTTCGAGTTGTATTACTCATTAATAATAATCATTAAGTCTAAGGAACAATACACGCATCCATGGATAGGAACATCTAATGACACTAGGAAATGTGGATTTCCTACTGGCGGGTCTCGTTCACATATTATCCTTTTGGATATTACCAAGGGCGCACACAATGAGAATGTACTTCACTGTTTTATGTGTCCTCACCCCAAATGGCCTGTATTATTTGTGTCCCTCAAATAACATCATCTGGTCATAGAACATATATTCAAGAACAATGTTATGGAAATTTTGGGTACTCATGATAGTAGGGATCCGCTATAACCCTTTAATGCAATAGTTATCCGTAGAACATTATTACATGTATTTTCATGGAGAAGAACAATAAAGATGTGATAAGGTATTTATAAATGAATAAAGTTAAAAGTAGTTGGTTCTAGTCCACCAACTCCAACACCCCCATCATCTAGGAAGGCCCTAATGGTTTGGGTTATTAGATAGTTTTATAAAAGGTGATTCGACATCAGTATGTTGTATGGAGTTTTCCCCCTTATAATGTTTGGTTTGGATTTTAGGGAATTGGTGTTAAAGTTTCTTGAGTGCACCTATGAGGTCAGGGAACATTTTATTTGTGTTGAAGCTAATATATCCATTCACCAAAACTCTAATTACTTGTTTTTCAAATCAGCATACAGGGAAATTTGTTGCATAGAGTAAGAAAACACCATTTACTTGAAGTATGGGTCTTTTTTTAATTTTCATTCTTTATTTTTGTCTTAATGGAAATTCCTAATATGGTTATGGAGGAAATAAGGGCATCTAGGGCTTGTTCAGATTCAGGATCCTTGATTTTTTAGGGAAACAAATTGTTATCACGGTTAGTAGAAACTATATATCCTAGTTTTCATTGCTATTGAAAACCATGTAGGGAGATCAAGAGAATTGTCAGTGGTCACATAGTTTGATGAAACTATGCCACCCATGACACACAATTATACAGCTTATGTCATTAAAATTTTAGATGGTGTCCATAGGATGCGCACTGTTTTTCTGACTCTACACCACAAGCTATGTGGGGTGTGTCACCTAGAGAGTGTGGTGTGAACAGATGGTGTACGGTTTGGCCAACTGTGTTGCCAAACCATACGAATTTCAAAATTTGGATGCAAAGACTACCTTTCCTTCCATTTTCTTAAAGGGGATACCCCCTTTTTCTTTTCTAATTCTCTAACTGTCTCTCCCCTTGCATGAGTGATCCCTCTCCTCCCTCTTCTATATGCATGGAATCCATTTCTCCATCTATCCTTGGTTTTTGATTCCATATGTCACATTGGATATCAATCAGTAAGAGATTTGATCCACATAAATTTAAGGTTTATCTCACCATATTTGGCACATTTTAGTGTAAGATAATATGACTTATTTTTAGAGTATTGGTCTATTCCTTAATTTTTCTAGTTTAGGTTCAACCAAGTGTTGGTACTAGTCGAGTGTTTTTCTACAAGCATAATGTAAGTGGTATAAACATTTTCCTTATGATTTATTCATTTATTAAACTACCACAATTATAACACACATTATACCTTCTATATATTTCTAAAATATTAAATTATAATCCTTATATTAATTATTAAACCTTAGTTATGATGCCTTTAAGGCACCTAGATGTGCTCAGAGGTTGTTAGTCTCAAACTTAACCACCTTTTTGGTGAGTTCCTTTATCTGACATGTGTTCAATCCACCCATTTTGTGTGCATGAGAATGACATTTATCAGTGTGAACCAATTATAAATTTAATGACATAATTATAGATAAAATTTCCTCATTTTCTATGTTATTAAATTAAATTAATATGGTTAAGTGGTGGAACTAAATGAAATGTGAATGGGAGAGATATTCTCTTGGTGTCTTCCATTTTATATCAATAATTATAATTGGGTATGGACACTATCACAAACATTGAAATTTTATATTACATACTTGATGTAAGATATATTGGTATGGAATCGACTTCTTGTAAAGGTATGGTAACCTTTTAATTTTTTTGGGAAAAAACTAGGGGATCCAAGTATGGAACCTATGACTCCAAGGTTTGATCACTTTTGGTATGGAACTGGTGAGGGAGGTCAATGTATGACACCTATGACTCCAATGTATGATCATTTACGATATGGAACCAATGAGGGAGACTGAGATATGAATCCTAAAACTTATGTGGGAATTCATATCTCTGTATACAACCCTCCCTATTTATCGCCTTGGGACCTGGCCTATATAAGTCAAATATTATTTTGAGATTCTATTGGATGACTTCCTTGGTCATGAGAAAGCGGCCCTAGAAATATGCCATGGGACCTGGCCCTTGTAGTTCTAATACTCTTCTATCTTTGAGGTTTATCAGGTTAATCTAGATCATGAAAAGGATCAGTGAGGATGCATACCTTATTACCATACCCCCACAGTTGGTGTGGGTGTGTGATGTCTTCCATGTGTCATAGATAAAGAGATATGTTGGTGACCATGCACACATTACAGGCATGGGTGAGATGGACATTGAGGATTGATCCACATTTGCAGAGAACCCAGTGTAAAGTGAGGATCATCAATAGAGAATATAGTAAATATTAAATATGCCCTTGGTTCATGGGTTGTGGTAGCATGGGATCATGTAAGATAGATTTTGGGAGTGGGAGAGCCATCTATGGGCTCAATATCCCAAAACTTTTGTTTAGTTTGTGATTCTTGAGGATGATAAGCTTTAGATTTGGGACTAATTTTGAGTCTCTGTTTTTTATTTGTAATAATTTGATATAAATTAAAGAATATTTTCGAATCTAGGCACTAACACAATGATAGATTATTAGGCCCATTCGACAATGAATTTATTTTTTAATAATATTTGATACATTTATATCCTGTACAATAATTTTTTTTCAAAAAATAGAATATATCACGAATATAGTCTTGAATAAGAAATATGAGACCATGATTGAATCTGGAGTAAAGGTTTTACCCTAGTCATGACCTAAGTTTGGTCACTGCTAAGTATATGGTTGAGGTATCCATTGGAAGATGCATTAAATTAAAATAAATTATTTATTTATTAATTTAATTTATTAAATGAACTAATTATAACATATAAAAAATAATAAAATTCATAGAATTCACTTGGGTTAGCCACATAAACACTAAGATAGGTGAAAGGATCTATCACGACTTTCATTCATGAGTAACATTGAACAATGGGCAAGGATCATATCAAGGTGGATCGACAAGAAGTGAACACAGTGGGTCTTATCAAACATTGGGGAATTCTTTCATCCCCATTGATCAATCAACCATCAAGGTATGAATATTAAATTTTTGTTTCTTCCCCTTTAATTATATTTTAAAAGCATGAATTTGATCTATAAATCTCTTGTTGGTGATTGAATTCCCTTCACAAGATCCCATTGATAAATATAAATTATTATATCAATTAATAATTTCTTTTTGTCAGGATATATCCCATGTACATCCTCGTCTATAATATTTGGCCAATAACACTTTGAAAATTATGGTTTTTCTTTGTTCTTGTTTATTTCCCCTCTTCATCCATTGTGTTATTCACCATTGGCCTACAGGGTCATGGATTGAATTTTTCATGCCTAGTTCGAGCAGGATCGAACCCCCAGATTACTCACCATAGCCTAAAAATATTTGGATTGAAATTTTATAGATCTATTGAGGAATATCATGGGATATTGGTGATAATCTATAGATATAGGATCCAATGAGGTGGCGGTATCAAGAGGAAATGACTGATGGGTGACGTGCAGTCTTCTAGGCTTCGAATGGATCACCGGTTTCTGATTTCAATCCACCATAGGTCTGGAATCGAAAACTGTAGGAATTCCCCACCAATTTATGGTGGTCAAAAGGCATAAATATTAGAGGTTTATGTTGGTATATAATCCACGTGAACATCCATTCATTTTTTAGTAATCATTACTGCACAATGTGCCATGTGACCTTACCTAGGGAGCCCGACCATGTGACAACTAGAACATGATCATGACTCTATGTGGTTGAAAATTCCATGTACTTCAAGAGTACATGGGAATGTCCAAGTACATGACATGGCCTGCCACACACAGGCATAGACAAGAGTACACTAGTAGGCCTCGGGAGGTCGAGACACATCGTGTGGTCCCCATACACAATGTGTATGGTGACAAAGGTTACAATCCTTGTCTAATTGAGAACATGGTGAGGTTGAATAATGTGACCACATGCTTTGTGGACCCCATTCACATGTTGTACCCCATATTTAGTAACTTATACCTCTCTAACTCATTTGTTTTGACAAGGATTTTGGGTTTTTATATAACATGTCCTGAGTTTTTTCATATAGAACTTGATGGTGACCATCATAGTGGATTTTGATATTTGAAAACGTTTTCATTAATATGACTCTTATTTAGGCGATGCTAAATGATAGTAGTGATTGGTAAGGATCATCGGATAGTTCAGATAGAGATGTTACTCAACTATCACATCAGCTAAATGGTCCTCAATTCATAGAGATTGTACTCCCCTATCATGGAAGAGAGGGGGTCCCCAATAGTCATTATTTAGATAGAGACAATAATCCCCTTTTACACCAGGTCATGAGTCCTCTATCCATGGAGATGGTACTCCCTACAGAATGGGTATTTTGTGCTCATTGTTATGATAGAGATGACACTCCTCTATCAAAACAGTAAGGGGGTCCTCTATACTCGTTATTAAAATTGATGTGGTACTCCACTTTCACACTAGGGCATGGTTCCTCTATGCTTGGAGATATTACTCCCCTATCGCATCATGGAACAATTCCTATATTCTCATTATACCAGTTATAGAGATGGTATTTCCCTATATGGGTGTGGGTCCACTTACTATGTGGATGTTACTCCCCTATCGCACTAGGGTGTGAGTCCCCAATATTCTATACACATATATAGGGTTGGTACTCCCCTACATAGTTGTGGGTCCACCATCTATTGAATGGAATTCTGTTATATACCAAGGTGTGGGTTCCCTATTTTTTGAGATTGTTGTCCCTCAGGCAGTGGAGCAGTGGTGTAGTGCATTCCCTCCCCCAGACTTATTCAGAAAAACACAAGAGATTATAGGTATTTATTATGGACCTTTGGATCTATAAGTAGTATCATCACTCTAAGATGGGATGTGAGATGGATATTGCATTTATCTCTCATCTGGGTTTCTTATATTAGAATATATATCTATGTTCATGTGTTTCATTTCCCTCTTTTTTTGGGTTGAGTTGACTACTTCTATTATATATTCTATTACTCCCTATTTTGTTTTAAGGTTTTCTAAATGGGTATGTAGATACTCACCCAAGCGTTGGATTTTCCCACACATGTCATGTCTTATGAATATAACAGACAAATCGACAGTGATTTTATAGGAGTATAATGATAATCTGGTGCGTTGACCACGTGTAGTGGTTGGGGATTAGAAATCAAATGTTGGGATCTCTATGATATTTTCTATTCTAGATTTTTCTTGGATGGGACGTCTTTTCTGGGTGGGTGTGTATTTTTCCGCATTCATTTCATATTTCTCTATCACACTTTTTATTCTCTATTGGTTATTAAATGCATGGTCTTTAGGAAATCTGTTTATATCATTTATTATTATTCCTCTATACTTCTACATGGAGATGGTTTGGTGTCTGGATATAGGTACATTATGAAAAGGAAACTCATTTTATTTATTTATTATTAGCATTTTTTTCTTATGTCGAGCCTATTGATGTGGCCTTGAGGTTTTTGCAGCCTGGTCTTCTGCTATCCAGGATAGCCTCGGTGGGTCAGGCCGTTATTCTTAGGTGCATGATGAGATTGAATCAATACCTATGTCATGAAATAATATTATAATCTATGGGAAGTCTATGAGGTAGTCTAGTTTGGATAAATTATGTAGAAAATTTAAAAAATATAATAATATAAATTTATCCTGAAACTAGTCCTCAAATACTCAAAATATTCACTTTTTAGTTTTGTGAGATTATTATGTGATTTTATTATTATGTTAAAAAAACTTATATCAGATATATGTATAACTATATTAATTTATCACAATTTGTATCAAAGGTAATATTTAAAATAATTTGATTTTATAACTAAAATTGGGAATACATGTCTATAACACCACAATTGGTATCAGATCAGGTTTTCATTATTTTTAAGATTAGTGTACTTATATTAGCGAAATAAGATAAGATAAATTTAGTGAAAACACTTGGGATAAGTATAAGGGGTAATTATAAGTATACAATAACATTATAGAATTTTTGTGAAGTTATGATCATATTTTTTTCTTATAAATTAGATATTTATCTAGATAATGAAAAATAGATGTGGTCGTCACACATATTACCCTTGGGGATATAACACTAAATATGGTTCCTTGAGTATTATCTCATTCATCACTCTGTTCATAATTAGTGGGCCTAAAGCTGAAAACATGATTTTAAACTCGTGAGGGATATTATTTGTCCAATTACATTCTTGTTTTGAGACATTATGAATATTCTGTTAATGAATTATGTTAAGGAGTATGGGAAAACCCAACCAAAAACTAGAATTGAACCGTCAGTGATTTTGGTTGAACTGAAATCAAATGTGATGTTTTTAAAGAGTAACTCATTTATGGGTTTTGTTTTTCATAATATCATTTATTAAAATTCCCTTATTATGTTAATATTTCATCACTCAAATTAACCCATTTTTGTTTTAGTAATGGTTCCACCCTGAAGGAACCAAGTTAATAGAAGATGCCATGGATAATTTTTAGATTCTCAAAATAAGAAACCTAACAAGATATGATATGGAGTGAGAAATATTGTGATTATAAGAAACCATCTATCAAAAAAATTTAGATAACATGAACTTAGTTGAGTTTCGAAACACACAAAATAAGGGAAATATAAAGTCCCTTGGAATTTTATGTGATGAATATGAGGAATGAAGGAAGATTTAATTTCATTTGTGTCAAAAATATCATAAGAGAAACCAGTGGAAATTTTTAAAACGATCTAGATGATGTTTTATCTATGGTAAAGGAGGTAATAGATCAATAAGATTTCAAAGAAGGATTATGATATCCAATAACACAATGGTGAGAAAATATGTGTTTAATTGTCACATATATGATATTTAGGTAAAAAAATTATTTGAAATTATATATTGAGTTATTTTTATCATTGAGATACCCTTAAATTATTTTATTGTCATGTGATGATTAAAAACGAAAGCATGCAATTTTTTTAGGGATAATGCAATGCCCCATGATTTTACTATATTATTTCATTTGAAACATAATGTGTTAAACAAAATGTTTCCCATGTAATACCAAATTATAAAAAATCCATGGTAATTTCCAAAAAAATTACAAAATTTCACTATTATAATATACCCCTAAATATATCATGATTAAAAGGTTGTAAACCTATTATGTAATCATTGAACAAAAATTTAAGAAATCACATTGGGTAGTGGAAGTCACCCTTATGATGCTCATTAGTCCAGGATTAGAAATTTGGTAGCCTCACTAGGGGTTTACCTATACTAATCCCTAGAAAAATAAAAACAATTTAGTTATGATGAAAATCCTTTGTGAGATAATTTCTAACTCGTAAAAATTTCTATAATATCCATACTAGTAGAATCAACACCCATGACTACCGCCAGAGCTTATCATATTCTTAGATCATAAATGGGGATATTGATGAATATTTTCTATAAATCAGGATGATATAATCATGTATCCATTGATTTAATAAGTTATTTATCGCATTTATTTTACACAATTCTCATTTTTTTTCTTTTGGAGAAAAAGAATGTTTATTTTATAGAGCATTAAATAAATTTAAATCATCATTTTATTCTTAAAAATATATTTTTTTTTAAAAAAATTATGAATATTATTTAATTAAAATAAATATTTTAAATATATTCTTTATATAGATAATATAACATCAATTAAATAATTAATATAAAAAAAATAAAATAATAATAAAATAGTTATTTTCCTATAAAAAAAGATTACATTATAATTTAATATTTTTATTTAAAAGATAAATTTTGTAGTTTAATTTTGAAAAAATAAACATTGTTTTTGGATTTACCATAAAAATATTATCCTATGATAAATTTTTTTTATTATTTTATAAAATAATTGATTTTTAGTTAAGTGGGAAGAATATCATTTCTACTAATATTATAATGTCTTAAGAATTCTCATGAAAAACATATTAGTCAAAATATAATAAATAGTTTTATTAGGGAAAAATATATTTATTTATTAAAATAAATCATTTTAAAATACAAAGTAACATTTATAAAACATGTGTTTAATGTTTTGGAAACTTGAGTAATATTTTACATTAAATACTGTTTTTATTCTCTTATATTAAAAAATATTTTCATTAAATGGAAAAAAGAAATATAGAAATATTTATTTAATATTTTATATAAAAATTATCATATTATTTTTATAATATTAATATCATTTTTAGTTATAAAATTATGATTACTAAGATTAAAATAAATGACCACACTAATGGTGAATGGGTAATTTTCAAAAAATTATTTTACTAATATTGTTTTATTTTTTATTTAATAAATTAAATTGGTATATTTTATATAAAGACTTCGATATTATGTTTACAGATATATGAAAACATATTTTCACTCATTTAATTGTAAATTAATGTTTCAAAATATTAAGAGCATCTAATTGTGAAAATAACATTTCTCTACAAAAACATTTTTCATATATTAAATGTTTTAATTTAAATGATCAATTTATATTATTTAGAAATTTATTTATATTGTATAGAGATTAAATTTAGGTTTATCACATAAAAAATATGGAAGGAGGGATTGCCTATTATTTTTTTATAAAATAAAAAAATATTTTGGTAAAAACTAGTTGCCAAGGAAAAATTCAAAATGGTAAAGTCTATAATGATGTCAAGTATATGTATATTTATCAGGATTCATCTCAATTTTTAAATAAATAAATACTTAAAAGAAATAAGTTTTAGAGATGGAGCAGAAATTATACTTCTAAAACACCTTGGATGGTATCAGAGGAGGGTTTAGTTTTTTTTAGGATTTTTGTTGTTATTTTGGGGAAATATGATAAGATAACATTAGGGAAAACCCTAGAGATAAGTTTAAGGGGTAATTATAATTTTATAATGATATCCTATAATTTTAATGAAGTTATTATCATTTTTTCCTAGAAATAACATCACTTAATAGATATTGGAAATTGGATGTGGTTGTGGCACATATTCCATTTGGGGAAATCACAGTAAAAATGGATGATTGAGTATAAAATCAATCTTCACTTATATCATGATGAGTGGGCCTAAGAAAATAAAACTAGCTATAAAATACTATCATATCTTATTTACTCATTCAAATTATCCTTATGAGACATTATGAATACTATGTTAAGGAATTAGGTTATGGAGTATGAGATAACCCTACCTAAAGAAACCTAAATTGAATCGAGAGGGATTTAGGTTGAACTGATATCTAATGTGATGGTTTTAAACAGTAATACATTTATAGTTCTAGATTTTTATAATAAAATTTCTGAGAACTTCCTTATTATGTTAATTTTCCTTCACTCACACTACCCCCTTTAAGTTTTTGTATTGGTTGAAGCATGAAGGAGGGTAGTTAACAATCGATGCCATGGTTAATGTGGAGTCTGTCCCAATAAGAAACCTAAAAAGATATGATATGTAGAGATAAATCTTGTGATTACACTAATCCATCAATCAATTACTTTTATTATCAATTTGAACTTATTAAAGTTTACAAACACACTAAATAAAAGAAGAATGGAGTCTCATAGAACTTTATGTGATGAATATGAGGAAGAAAATAAGTTTTAATTTAATTCTTGTTAAAAAAATAGAATAGGAACCCATGAGAATTTATATAATTAACAAAAAGATGTTTTATATATGGAAACTTAGGGAATAAAGAAACAAGATTCTAAGTAATGATTAATAAATTCATGTATACAATGGAGGAAAAGTATTTTTTTCCTTGTCACACCTAATAAATTATGGTACAAACCTCATTTTAAATTATAACTTGTGTTATTTATATCTTTTAAATACCCTTAAAACATTTTATCTAAATGTGATGATAAATAATATAAGGATTCAATTTATTTAGAGGGAATTTAATGCTCGTAGATTTTAGTATATATTTCATTTGAAAACAAATTTGTTACATACCCTGTTTTACACATAATACCAAACGTAAACAAAACCTTCATAATTTAAAATAAAATCACCATATTTTACTATTATAATATATCCTTAAAATTATCATGCATAAAATTATGTAACCCTGTTATAAAATATTTGAACAAAAAAACGAAATTGCATTGGGTAGTGGATGTATCCCTTATTAATCCCATTTCTTCAAACATAGAAACAAGGTAGATTCTGTGGGGGTTTTCCAAGACCAGACCCAAAAATACTCTAATATTTATGGTATGAGGTAAATTTATTCTCTTTATAACTGTGGGTTTGCCCTTTGGTGAAGGATCAGAGGGTGGAGACTCGAGCACTACCTCCCTAGTATCATCTCCCCTCTCCTCTCTTGTTATATTATCCTAACCTCTAATGTCCCTTCTAGATCTCTTCCTATTTAGGGTGATTCCTTGGTTTGTCATTCACTTTGGTACTTTCCCCAATAGCATGGTGTACTATGGTTTCCAACCATATTCCCTTCGTGGCCGTCTTTATTTTTCTCTAGATTCAACGTGACTTCGCTTACCTAGGTCCCCCCTTCACTCTTCTTTAGATGGAAACATATACACACTGATTATAGTTTGATTGAGGGAGTATGGCATGAATTATGGTCTCTACGATGCCTTGAAAATGATGGTTTTCATTATGTAAGATTGATTTTGAATGTCAATTTCTGGTTTTCCAGTATTTTTTGGTCTTATAAGGAAGGTATGGTCCTCATCTAATCTTTCTTCTTCTCAAATCACCTCTGACATCCTGGTACACCAACCCCTTTCCATTCGGTTTTTTGTGGTGTTCTCCAAGGAGGTTCTGGGCTATGTGTTTTGAGTGTACAATGGTTTCCACGAAACTGTCTTCCATGATAGGCCACTATTTTAATTACTTATATTAGTTTTATGGATGATTTTAGTTTTTTCAATGTTGGGGTATTAATTGTTTGATTGATGAAGATATTTCCTATGCTCACACTGTCATTGATTCCTCTTTCGAAGTGAATATGTTTGTTGTTGCAGATAAAGGCGACGATATTATGTTAAAATTGATGCTCTTTCATTTTGTTTATTTCGATGGTGATGAAAACAGTGAGCTCAATTTTGATGAGGCGTGACCTTGATTTCTTGTGACCTGAGGGGATTCATTGGTGTTGGAATTGATACATGGAGTTATGAAATTCAATTTTTGGATATGAGGTATTTTTTTTTCTTTTTTGACTTTTTGAAATTTGAAATCTAGATGTTGATGGGTTTGGTATGTATTCATGTTAAATGTGAAGCTACCAATAAATAATAAAGTGGATTTGGAAAAAAATGAATTTAGAATTATAAAAAATGATATGAGTTAAATATTTTATGAGAGAACTTCAATCTAATAAATTAGGATGATATATTAATAAATACAGTGAATTAATATGTAATTTATCATGTTTAATTCAAAAATTCATATTTTTTTACTATTTTAAAAATAGAAATTTTATTTACTATTGAATTAATCAAATTAATGAGGTAATTTTATTCTTAAAATGTATTTTTTTTGTAAAATTTTATTTTTGTGGACATTATGTAATCAAACTAAATTTATTAAATATAATTTTGATATGGATAATATAACACCAATTCAATTAGTAATAGATAGAAAAAAGTAATAATACTTTATATATAATGACCCTGTACTTTTACAAATATTATTAGAAGACATTATGCATAAGTATCCTTCAAATATAGCTCAAGGATTATAAAGTCTAGTGTCTTCTGATGATTAGATACATAATTAGAAAGCATGAAACCAAAATAAAAAAAATATTTAATCTTCATAAAGAGCTCCAAAATTAATTTTAGATCTTACATCTTCGTAGGATAGCCGGGAGATTACATTAAAAACATAATGAGCTGAAAATCCCAGTATGGGAGTAAACATAACATAAAGAATAGCATATGTGTTATAAGGCACAACATGATGACATAAAGAAGGCATGGAACATGAAAAAACATATGGAAGAATTAAACATAAAATGTGGGATCATGTAATCATAGAATCATATTAATATGGAAGAAACATATAAAATGAAAAAAACCTGATTCAAGGGTCATTACACATGGAGGGTATGAGTCAAGGATAACGACCAAGACCGTTGCACATGGAGCATGAGTCAAGGCCAAACAAAAAGACCATTTCACATGACGTCTCATGAGACTGAACATTTCCTCATGCATTAGAGTTCTATATAGGTAAACCGATAATTGAATATTCATGAATATGTGTTGTACATAAATAATCATACATAAGGAATCAATCATAAACATAAGGGTTACCCATGGAATGAATTTGGTATCATAATCAAGTCAAAAGGCTTATCAAAAGAGAATGTCATAATTTTTCCCATAAAAGAATGAATTTAAATCATACAGTGACATTAATTATTGAAAATAAGGATATATCATGATAGTTAATGCCAAACTGATGTGAAAAAATGTTAAAATATTGTGTATGAAACTTTAGAAATAAATCCTTTTTGTGCAGTTAATGGGAAAATTATCTAGATTATTTAAAACAGATTAAGAATAATTGTCTGTATAAAACAAGAAATGAACAAAGATAGCTTTAAATGATAAAATGAGTCATTTTATAAAAATAATTATGGAATAAAACAAATTATGTATAGCCCTTTAAAATGGGTAAGAAATCAGGAAGTTACCTTTAATCGGGTTGTCTTATAGGTAATAATTGAGAAGGGATCCTTTTTAAAACATGTATATACCTGAAAAGGAATGATAAAATGACCTGGATATATTAGTTTGGGACATATACATAGAATTTAGAAAAAATATATAAAAATAAAGAAAATATAAATTTTGGTAAATAGATAGAAAGCATGCCATTAAGGTAAAAAATGAGGGTTTAGAGGAAATCCATTACCTTGTGTCTGAAAGTGATTTTAACATGAAATTAATGTCATTCATAATAAAATTAAATCCATTAATTAATTAATTAAGAAGCCTTTATACATATATTTTTTTATTATAATTTTACTATATATATTTATTTCTTTTTGGTGGGTTATAAGATTCAATTTCATCAATCGAGAGTGTTTGTTTCTAAATTTTTCATGATTGGTTTTCTTGTTTATAAGTATGTAAGTTCATGTATAATAAGAATGATTCTCAAGAATTGAAATTATATTTTATTAATTAACATACATAAGTGTAATTATTATTATATATCATTTTGTTATGTGTTTTGAGGAAGATTTATTAGATTGAACGTTAAGGAAATATATTTAATTTATTTTGGTTGTTTTACAATCATTATGAGCTTATATCATTTCATATAACGTCACATTTATATATTGGTTCCAGAGTATTATTTGACATATAATATGCATAAAACTATCTTATTTAACCATAGTAATGGTTTTATTACTAGCCTTTAAGTAAATAGTGAAAAATGAAAATCCATCATCCTTGGTGGTTATAAATCAACACACCAAAGATGATATTTTTATTTTTAGAATAAAAGTAACAGGGAAGAGACATAAAGATGAATTATTCCATTAACATAATAAAATTATAGTATATAAAATATAATGGAGTTATATTTCCACTTGGATAAGTATAGGTTAGTAGAAGATAAGAATGAAGTGAAATTGAAAAGAAATTAAAAGAAAAAGAAAGAGGATATTACCTCTTGAATTTTTCCTTCTTGAGAACCTTCTTAGGGAAAAGGTTTTAGACAATTTATCGAAACACGGTATCCTAGATTTGGGGTAGGGGATTGGGATTTTGATTGGGTAGAATTTTCAAAAGGATCAAAGATTGGAATGTGCGTGGAGAAGAGGTGGTGAAGGTGGTATTTAGAGGGGAAGAGAGGGGTTTTTTCTCATTATTTTATTCATTAGTTTATTATTATGGCCCCATATTTTGAATATTTTGAGAATTATCACTAAATATATTAAAATATTGAAGGCTTTATTGAGATTATGGGATTACATCTTCCATACATCATCAATGACTCGATAATTCATGTATTTTTCTTATATTGTAAATTATCATATTTTACTATTCACTCCAAATTCAAGTATTTTTGAAAAAAAATAAAATTCACCCTAACAATTTTTATATTTTTAGAAATAAAAATCAATTTTATGAAGAAAAAAGTTATAAATAGGAGAAATTTAATTATTATATTAATTAAAAAATTGTAGGAATATATTTTTGTTTTATAAAAATATCAATACTTAATTTATCATTTTTAAAACATTCTTTACTTATAATATGATAAAATTATATCATATTATCATTTATAAGATAAACAAATTTTATTTATACTTTAATTGGTGATGAATATATTCTATTGGTTGGTTTACTATTCCAAATGGTCACATTACTTTTCCATTGGTCATGTTACAATTCCATTGGTTTAGGTTCTTCAATTTCTATAAATACTTATTATTTCATTAATTATTCATTTATAACGTTTTTATTATGTTCTATATGTTTTTTTATGTAATTTATACTAATAAAAAAATTATAAAAATGGATATTTCATGGAAAAAAATATGGGTCATTACATTCTTCCCCCCCTTAAGAAATTTCACCCCAAAAATTTTATTTTACAAACTATGGGGAAAACAGGATAGGGTACATCCCCTTCATCAATCCTATCAATTACCTTGTTGCCTCTTCTTACTTATGAATCAACCATTGTAATTTGACTAGGTGACTGATATTGTTTCATAGAACTTCATCTCTATTATTCAAGCTCTTCATTGGTTGTTCCTCATAAGAGATATAATTCTCCATCTATACCACCTATGAATTCAATTCATGTGAGGGATCCAATATGTACTTCCTCAAGAGGGATACATAGAATACATCGTTCACCTCAGAAATGGTTGGTAGAAGTTCTAGTTGATAGGCCACACCAACAATATGATCAATAATCTCAAAGGTTTCAATGTATATGGGACTTATCTTTCCCATATTCCCAAATCTCATGATCCTCTTCCTTGGAGATATGTATAGGAATACCACCTCTCCGACCATAAACTCTTGGTCTCATTGATGATTTCCTTCATAACTCTTATGTCAACTTAGTGTTTCCCAGATATGCTACTAAATGGTTTTCATCTTTTCCTGCATTTATTCGACTGTTTTTGGTCCTAGAAGCTTATGTTCAAAGACTTCATCCCAGCATGATAGTGTTATACATCTTTTCCCATAAAGGTCTTCATATAGAGCCATTTGTATTCTTGAGAGGAAACTATTATTGTTGGAGAACTTGAACAGAGGTAGATGTTAGTCCCATCCTCCCTTGAAGTCCATTGAACATGATCTCAACATGTATTCTAGTTTTTGAATAGTCTGCTCAAATTGGTCATTAGTTTAAGGATGATAGGTCATAAAAAAGTTTATCTCAGTGTTTACTGAATTTTGGAGACTTTTATAATATATAAAGGTGAATCTCGTATCTTAATCAGATACATTCGATAATGGTACTTCATGAAACTTACCCACTTCCCTAATGTATATCCAAGAAATTTGATCTAGTGAGAATCCCTCTCTAATTGTGATAAATTGATCTATATTTGTAAGATAATCCACAACAACCCATATATAATTGTTTCCTCTGGATGTCTTCAGATTTTTTGTGATAAATTCCATGGAGATTTTTTTCATCTATATGTTAGTATGGGTAATGGTCACATCATCCCATCATACGTTTTCCTTTCATCCTTCATTGATAACATACCAAGCACTTTGATATATATTCAGCGATATCATTCTTCATATTATCCCACTAATAGTTTTCTCTAGGATCTTGATACATCTTTCTGCTCCCCAAGTAAATGGATAAGGTTGAGATATGTGTGTCCATCAGAAGGTATTTATTTACCTACGGATTGGATGGTATACATATTCATGACCCAAATATTATGACACCCTCTTCATTCATTTAGAACACTGAGAATTTACCATTTTTGATATATTTCACCTTTTTCTGAATTTCCACATCATTTGATTAAGAATCCATTGTTTAATCAATTAGTGATGGTTGAGAAATCATTTGATAAGGTACTGATGATGTTACATACTTAATGATTCCCATATCCATCCATTAAAGGTATAAAAATATTAGATCCTTCTCAATTCTTATTGTTGATAAAGATACCAGATCCCTTCTACTTAGAGCAGTTGTCACCTTATCTAATTAACTAGGATGGTAGTGGATTAAGAAGTCATAATCCTTGATTTTCCCTAACCATCTTCTCTGGCGTATATTTTTCTCCTTATATATAAATATATATATTATGCTCTTATAATTAGTATATATCTCACACTTATCCCTGTAGAGATAATACCTCCATATTTTCAACACAAAGATCGCAACCGCCAACTATAGATCATGTGTCGGTTAGTTTTTCTCAGGAATTTTCAATCACCTTCTCGTGTAGGCTATCACTATAACATTTTTCATTAGTAAACAACTTATTCCCTTATTTAAACAATCATTGAATACCACAAAGAGTTCCCTAATTATAGGTTGTGTGAGCATTAGTGCAGTTATAAGACTCCTTTTCAACTCTTTAATATAGTACTCACATTCACTGGTCCAAAAAAACATTCCACCCTTCCATGTCATCTTGGTTACTGGTTTTGATAATTATGGTAAGTTATTTACAAATCTCTTGTAATACCTAGAAAATCTAAAAAAACTATGCATCTCCATTACAAGTATTGGCATGGGTCACTCTTTATTGGCCTTTGTCTTGGAAGGGTCTATAGATATCCCATTATTGGTGATTAAATGTCCTAAGAATGATATGTCCTCCATCTAAAACTCACATTTAATATACATTTCATATAGTTTCTCCCTTCTCAAATTATTTACCATTGTATTCAAATAATCCTCATGCTCTTCCTTACACTTGGAGTATATCACAATATCACCAATAAAGACTACCACAAATTTTTGGAGGTAATATCTAAAGAAATTATTCATTAAATCCATGAAAATTAATCAAGCGTTAGTGAGTCCAAAAGGCATCATTGTGAACTCATAGTGTCTCTACATCATTTTAAAGATAGTCTTGGGAATATCTTCCTTCTTTACTTTTATTTGGTGATATCCCAACCTAAGTTCCACATTAAAGAAATACTCGAACCCACATAGTTGATCGAACATGTCATATATCCATGGAAGGTGATACTTGTTCTTTATTATGATTTTATTGACCTCGTGATAATCAATATAGAGGCGTAATGATCCATCCTTATTTTTGATTAAGAGTACTGGTGTGCCCTATGGTGAAGCAATCGGTAATATAAAACCCTTTTCCAGATTCTCTTGTAACTGCTTCTTCGGTTCTTCTAGCTCAATAGTGGAATTTCTATAAGGTTTCTTTGATATAGGAAGAGATCCAAGAAAAAGTAAAATTTAGAACTCAGCCTCACAATCAAAAGGATGACTAGGAAACTATTTATAGAACACATCAGGGTAGTCCCTCATAATGGTATTTTCTTTAAGAGTGATTATCTCCCTTGTCTTAATCTTTTGAGCTCAATATGATTTCAAATAAGGTAATAAAATTCACAATTGAGGAGATTATTCTAATAGATATTCATCCTCATTCATATAGTTGTACATAATTGGAGGATGCCTTAGGATGTGAAGAGTGATCTCCCATTCCTGGCATTCGATGTTGTCTTTGTATAAAGATATCCAATCTATGACCAATATAGAATCAAACTCAACTAAAGGAAGTAAAATATGGTTTTCTATGAGGTTCAATCCACAAAAATTAACCAGGGTGGACTTATATACATTAGATGTAAAACTTTTCCCATTATCTATTCTTATAGAAAAATCAACCTCCATATTTGGAGGTGTTGTTTGAATAGTTCTACTAAATATTCAAGATATGAAAAATCCACAGAACCAGAAATAAATAGTATGTTCATTATTCTTGAATGAATAACCAACATACCTATCACCACATCATTTTTGGGCTCCACCTCATCAGTAGTGATAGTTATTCCCCTCCTCACTATCTTGGGGGTTGTTTTTGTTGACTGCCTCTAAAACCCCCTAGCTTAAGGAAATGGTTCATATAATTCCCATGTCCCTTCTAGTTGAAACACTAAACAATAAGATGAGTCTAGATTTGATCCTTACCTTATTCTTCCGAATTGAGGGTATTCCTCATAACCATTCAATATTAATTACCTAGATGCCCCATTTTTCAGCATTGGAATCATTTCCCGGTTCCCATTAGATAGTTCTTAGGATGATTCTTCACTTAATTTTGACACGTGAGATATTGGGATTTCTTTTCATCATGAGATTTATCTATTGATCCAACCATATTTATCTACATTTTTCTATTTTAATATTTAGTCCCTCGATACCACTAAGAGTCTCTAATGTCTAATTCAACCTTTAAGGAACAAAATATTATCTCTTCATGGATTTCAAAGTCCCAAACACCATTTCCTTTCATAGACATGGATTTAGTCAGCTAAAGACGCAATCCACCTTGCTTCTGCAGTTCATGACAAAGCTAGGGTAGTATCATGCAATTCTTGTGAATTTTTCTTTATACAACCCAATAAAATCTTCTTATTTTTTTCATCACAACAAGGTACTCCCTATCAATCATAACATGGAGAGTCTAGTGAAAATATTTTTTTAAGAAATCATGAAATTTTTGGATTCTATGGAATCAATTTCCTCCTTAGACTTCATGTTCTTGATCAGTGTCCTCAACTGATCAACTTTCCCATCAAAATGATAGACTTAGAGTCCAACTTTGACTTCATATGAGCACGAGAGAACAAAAAATATATTTTCAATAGATTTAATCCATTGTTCCATGAGGTGGGGATCAGAAGATTCCCTAAACAATGGAGACCTGTGTCACATAAAGGATTCGACAACAACTTTCACTTTCTATAGAGAATAAGGTCATTCAAGACCCTTTAAGTTATTATTCATAACATTATTCAGTTGGGAATATATTGTCATGATGTTTTGATTGATCATTCCCATCATAATTAGTATTCCGTTAGGGAAATTATCACATTTCTTATCTCATTTATTAATGGAACAATTTCTCCTATTTACGTCTATTAACTAATAAAAGGAAAGTAAAATTAGGGGGATTTAAAACGTGGATAATAAGAATATAAAAAGACAATTTTGAACATTGAAGGATAAACATCTAAATGAAAAGTATATACAATTTTTTTATTCCCTAATTTTTCATTTAGGTTATCCATGATGATATAATTTTCCCTAGGGTTCTTACTAAAGTTCTCTAGTCCTAATATCCAAAAATAACTAGATTGTGCCTTTGATTCCAAATATAGTATCAGAAGATAATTAAAAATATTATTTTAGGAGTTTATGAATAATTATACATTATATACAAACCATTTACATTAAATTATAGTTTCTGGGGAATATTATATACATAATTATAAAGCATGAAAGAAAAATAAAAACATCATTCATTTTATCTTTATAAAGAGTTCCTAACATCCTTTTAGATCTTACATATTCATTGGATAACCTAGGGAATACATGAACAAAGGGATTAGATAAAAATCCCAGTGAGGGAATAAACATATTAATAAAGCATAGACCATGGGTTAGAAGGCATAAAATGATGACATAAATAAGTCATGAAACAGGAATAAACATATAGAAGCATAACATATAGATTGCGAGATCATGTAATTGTATAATCATAGTAATATGGAAGTAAAATAAAACAATACATAAGCATGATTGAATTAACATTGCTCATGGAGGATAACTATTAAAGGCTAACCACCAAGACCATTGCACATAGAGCCTGAGTCAAGGATAACCACAAGGACTGTTGCACATGACATCTCATGGGACTCAACATTTCTGAATGAATTATAGAACTATCTCAGTTCACCCACTATAACATTTTCATGATTATTTTTTCTACATAAATAATCATACATATGTAATCAAACATAAACATAAGGGTTACAAATGGAAATAATTGGGTATCATAATCATGTCAAAAGGCATGTCAAAAGAAAATATTATAATGGTGTCCATGAAATAATGGACTTAAATCATACCTGGACATTCATAATGGAAAATAGTCATAGATCATGATAAGTTATTTCAAAAATAATTTAAATACATATAAAAATATTTTTCAAGAAACATTATAAATAAAACATTTTACTGCGGTTTAAGGGAAAATTTTCAATATTATTTAAAACAAAAAAGGAATAATTTTCTGTATAAACCCAGAAATGAACCAAGATAGTTTTTTATGTTAAAATGGGTTGTTTTAGAAAAATAATGGTGGATTAAAAGTGATTATGGAGTGCACTTAAAATGGGTAAGCAATTAGGAAGTTTCCTGTAATCGAGCATGCTAATACGGAAGAATCGTGAACAGAACCTTTTTAAAACATATATATCCCCAAAAAGAAGAATGAAATAATATGGATACTTGAGTTTATAAAATGTAGACATAATTTATAAGAACTATATAAAAATAAATAATATTAATATTAGAGAAAATAGATACAACGTGTGGCCTGAGGGAAAAATAATGAGGGATCCAAAAAAATCCCTTAACTTATGTCTGAAAGTGTTAATCACTTGAAATTAATGCACTAGATAACAAAATTAAACCCATTAATTAATTAATTAAAAGAATTTTACACATTTATTTTATTTAGTATAAATTTATTTAGTTCATTTAGGGCCTTTTTGGTGAGTTATGAGACTCAATTTCTCATTTTGGAGTGTTTGTTTCCATGGGTTCCATGATCAGTGTTGTTCTTTATACGTATAAGAAGTTAATGTATAGTAAAAATGATTTTCCAGAATTTATATTATATGTTTTTAATTAGAATAAATAAATTTAATTGGTATTTTATAAAAAAAATTATATGTTATGAGGATTATTAATAATATTTAATGTTAATGAAGATGATTTAATTCATTTTTGTAGTTTTACGACCATTACGAGATTATATAATTTTATTTTAACATTGTGTATATATTTCGGTTCCAGAACATTATTTAACTTAAAATATTTATAAAAAAATTATTTATCCATACTAATGGATTTATAACTATCATTGAAGGTAGTAATGAAAAATGAAAATGCATCATCCTCAATGGTGGTAAATCAACACAACACATATTATATTTTTATTTTTAGAATAAATTGAAAGGGGAAGAGACTTAAAGATGAATTATTCCATTGACATAAAATAATTAAATTATATAAAATATATTGGAGTTATAAAGACACTTTGATATGTGCAGGAGAGGATAAGATAATAAATAAATTCAATTGTAAAGAAATTAAAAGGAAAAGAAATAGGATTTTTGCATCTTAGATTTGTCCTCCTTGAGAACCTTGTTAGGGAAAATGGTTTGGCATTTTGATGACACCAAGGTATCCAAGACATGCGGTAGAGGTTTGGGGAGAGGATTCGATTGAATGTGGACAAGTATCATGTCTTTTAGATTTTGATGATAAGAGGTAGTGAGGGGTGGTATTTATAGGAGAGGGGAGGGGTGTTTTCTCATTACATTATTCCTTAGTTTATCTTTTGGCTCAAGAAAATGAATAATTTTAGAATTATCGAAAAATATATCAAAATAATTTATTATATTTTTATATTATGGGCTTAAATCATCCTTAAATCATCTTTGACTCAATAATTCATGTATTAAGTTTATATTGTAGATTATCACATTTTACTATTCTAAAAAAAATCAAGTATTTTAGAAAATGTAAAAAAGTCACCCCAACCATTTTTTGATTTATATAATTCAAAAATAGACTCCATTTTTTTAAAATAATTTCTCAAATATGAAAATTTTAATTTTTTTTTAAAATCTTCATTAATTTAAAAAATATCTATTTTAAAATTATTACTATATTTATAACACTTTGGAAAATAAATTACGGTCTCATAAAATTTTATTATAATAATATGAAAAAAAAATATCAATTTAGGAATCTATTTTATGAAAATATATTTTCTTTTAAATCATTATATTAATTAAAAAATAGTAAATAAACATTTCTGTTTCACTAAAATATCAATACTTTATTTTTCATATACAGAATATTTATTTACTTATACTATGATATAATTATATCATATTTTAATATATATAAGATACCAATATTTTATTTATAAATTAATATTTAAGGTTTCTAATCTATTTTCTAGTTTACTATTCGTAAGGGTTACTTGACTATTCCATTGGTCGTGTTACTATTCCATTAGTTTAGGTTCTTAATTTCTATAAATACTTCTTATTTTATTCATTATTAATTTATAAAATTTTTATTGTGTTATATATGTTATTTTATATGATTTATACTATATAACATAATTATAAGAATTTAATTTTCATTGACACAATTTTGGGTCATCACATTATATTTTAAAAAGTTATTTTCCTATTAAATTGGTTTCATTATAATTTGATGTTTTTTTTAAAATTAAAAAACTCATAATTTTATTATAACAAAATTAATTTAATTTTTTGCATTTATTATTATAATATTATATTGGAATATGTTTATTGGTTTCTTCTAAAATAATTTTTTTCGATAATGGTGGAAAAATACCATTTCTACTAATATTGTATCATTTCTGCCATTATTTTTTAGAATGTATTGATCAAAATATTATCAATAATTTTATTGGACCTAATATATATTTTTATTAAAATAAATCATTTTAAAATACAGTATTAAATTTATAAAAACCATGTTTAACATTTTGGAAACATTAGTATTTCATTACATTAATAACTATTTTTATTAGCTTATATAAAAAAGAAGTTTTCATTAAATGTAATTTTTAAATCTAAAAAATGGATTTCAAATTTTATATTAATGTTTTCATATTATTAAGTAATTTCAATTTTATCTTTATTCATAAATGTATGTTTACTGATATTAAAATTAATAACTATGATAATGGTGAAAGGGTTATTTTTATAGATTTATATTAATATTGTTGTGTCATTTTTTTGTGAAATAACATAAATTGAACTTTTTTATATAATGAATTTTATATGATCATTAATAAAATATAAATATATTTTATCACTCATTTAATTGGTAATAAATTTTTTATAAATTAAAAACACTTAATGGTGAAAAGAACTTTTCTCTACAAAATGGTTTTTCCATATATTAAATGTTTTAATTTAAATATTAAATTTCAATTATTTAGAAATTTATTTATTTTATATAGATAATAAATTTATTTTTACATCATAAAAAAATTCGAAAGAGTGGTTACCTTATATTTGGGAGAAAATATAAATTATTTTGGTAAAAACTAATTACCAAGGTAAATGCTAAAATGGATAGATGTAAAGAATTTGGAGGTAGAAGAATTGAAACATATTTAAAAAATGTTTGAAAATAAATTTAACTGGAATTATAAAACATAACTATCTTAAAACAGCATTATTTTCCACTTTTGGATCCATTGACCCTTAAAAATTATCATTCCATCCTTGAAAATGCAATGAGTATTTGAAGAAATTCCATTTTATTTTCTTATATAATAAAATCACTTTCACCACATTTCTCCACCCATTTAAAAATATTTATTTCAACCAAAAATCTATACTAGTCTCTCATTAACCCTCTATCGTACTCCGAGAATATTTTTTCTTTCTTAAAGGCCAATATAAGGTTCCTTAAAGTGTTTCCCAAGAGAGAACATCAGGGGGAGATGTAATGTTCTCAACCAAACTCACCAAAATATTTCTTATATAACTCCCTCATATATTATTTATCAATAAGAGTAATATAACATAGATATAATTTAAATAAATAATTTTTATTATTCAAATGTAATATCATTTTTCTCCAAAGCACCAACAGTATTCGAAAAATGAAGATGTTGACTAACATATGTATGGACTGTCTCCAAACTGAACAACATGTTATATTTTTCCTAAGAAACTAAAATGACGAAGATAAAGGTGTTATTTTGTGAAAAAATATAATCTTAATAAAATTTTTGTGTCACCAAAATGATAATTAGTTTATTTTTCTACCCCTATCTTTTTATAAAAAGTGATAGTGTTGCCTATGTGTGTGTGCAGACTACCACATCCAATGAGTAGTGTATTTATTTCTTCATTAAAAACTAACATTTATGACTTTAAAAATGTATTTAACATATAAAAGGTATATTAATGACACTATTAATATTCTGAAAAGATAATATTTGTCAATCTATCAGTAATATTAATAGTAAACAATCACTGTAAATCTTGCCACGTAAAATGAACATATCATGGTACCTTTCATAATTAGGGTCTATTTTGAAAATATATATAATTATATATATATTTTTTTGGTCTAATAATAAAATAAATACACATCTACAATTATATAGATTATAACTCTATTTTTATAGAACATTATATGATGTTTAATATACCAAATAAGTTTCATAGAAATTGATCAAACGACCTCATGTTTATGGTATAAGGGATGTATTTTTAATAAATTAATAATATATGACAATAAATAGAACATGTCTCAAGGCACACGATGGGGTTGTGGGGAAGAAACGTGTGTTATCTGATGATTGATTAGAGAAGGTTGGGTTCTACTTAATCACTCATACCAGGTGCACCATTTTTCGCCACGAAATTCCAAATGGTTCCATACCCAGTAATGCATGGATCTGCTTTCCAAAGGTAGGTGTTTTCTGGGTGGTTTGACCAGCAATACTTAAGAACTCACATTAGTCGAGAGGATGGGAAGTCGGGATCATCATACCTTTTTTGGGGGGAATTATTGCCTGTTCCAGGACTCTCTTAATGATTTAAGACTTATTTATATGTTCGTGAATCTTTTTTTTATACCCAAGAATTGTATCCTTAGATTACTCTTGGTTGGAAATGCTCAGCTAGACGCAGGGGTTCAGAATAATTTATGCCCGAGGGTTACCATCCCTTGTTGGATTAATGACCCTGAGGAGTCTGGACTCATTGATGTGGCACTAGGGTTGATGCGGTGAACCGACATGAAGATAGTTGGATCGGACGGTTGTTGGGATTGAACCTCAAGGAGGCTTCCTATATACCCTGCCTAGGATACATGGATCAAAGTCCATGTAGTTCAAATTGGGGTGTCGTTGAACCGACGTGAAGGTGTACCCGGGGGTCCGATGGTGATCGGGCATGAACCTCTTTGAGGCTTCCAATGTATCCCTATGGTGGGATATCAAAGTCCTCATAGTTTGCATTGGTGGGGCTTATGCTCTGAGGCTGCCCAAGAGGGGATGTCATGGTCAATGCTTACACTAAGCTAACTTGAGTCATGCTTGGTGTGAGAAACAAGAGGCAGTAGAGACTAGACGATCACATCGCGAAAGGTGCGCCCGTGTGAAGTAGAGTGGGGCTTATGCAGAGAGCGGCCCATAAGGGTGGGGCTTACTCCAACATGGATGCCCATAGAGACAAAGCGCAACATGAGAGGGAAAGAGGTGCTCCTGTGCCCGTCACCTCACTTGTTCCTGGGGGAAATATGGAAGTGCAAGGGTGCTTCCATCTGATGGGTATTTTACTACCCCTTGAAGAAGGGAGAAGTGCCCCAGAACCAACAAGTGGAGGGGAAGAAAGGGGAATCCCGAGCTCAGACTCCACAATACCGTGGGAATGTGAACCCAGGAATGCTTCAAGAATCTGTTCAAGGGTCGGGGAAACCCCTTCGCCCCTACTTACCATGGGTATGTGAACTCAAAATAGCGTGCCGATGTGCCTAAGGGTTACACCACACAGATCCAGTGGCTCTGGTGGAGGCCTCGGCTCAGGGCCGATGAGTAGGAAAATGAGGGAGTCACGGAGGATCAGGCTAGATTGGAAGGATTTTATCTGGCTTGAGTAATGGGAACTCTGAAGGATTTGGCGGGCCACAAGGGGATATGGGTTGTGGCGCCCTTCACGTAGGAAAGTGCTACGCGGTTGGAGAACCCGTCTGCGAACCAGGGTGGTCCGTGGACTGATGGTCATCCCACGAACGAGGATGGTCCGCGGAATGGTGAGCATCCCGCAAACTAAGGTGGTCCGTGGCTTCAGGTTAGGTCCGTGTACCAGGTTGGTTCGCAGAGGGTTCCATGCGAGCAGCGGAGGCCAAGGACAACGCCGGTCGGGGGTTCGTCGATCGAGGCATCGCCCGTGTAAGAGGGTGCTACGCGGTGAGGCGGATCGGAAAAGAGGAATAAACACCCTATTCTGCAGGAAGTGCATCCACAGAGGGGCCATGATTCGTGCTGTTATCTTCTTTGTTATTTTAGGTTCACAGTTCAACAAATTATTATGTGTTTTTGGTTCCTTATTAGTTTGTTCCCAGGTTTATTCCTTCTCTGGTTCGCGAACTGGAACTTCGCTATTTGCGAAATCCTAAGACTTCCTTTGAAATCCTTCCACCAGATTCGGATCGATCTCCCCCGAAAATCCTCTTCCCTCTTCCCCTCAATTTACATTTATAGATAGAGGAAAAGGATGTATATATGGTCATCCAGCACCCTTTTGATGAGGCCTATGACCGAAAACCTGATTCACGGATGACTCGGTCAATCCGTAACTCACGGGGGGCATTGTGCGCATCTCTCCCCCAGACAAGCTCGGGGAGTGCTTCGCGGCCGCGGAGGGTTCTGCCTCCATTCCGCGAACGACAGCGGATGCGGGCTGGACCAGTTTAGGCGGTCTGAGGCTGGGGATGGTTCGTGATGGTGAACAGGGTCGGTGCCTATCCTTCTTGGCACCCGCGGAGGATCTCTTCCACTATTCAGCGAACGACAGCGGTCTGCGGAGGGGGTGCTTCGGGGGACCGGCCGTGTGGCGTCATTATTTAGACTGGTCTGCGGACTATTTTGGCTTTCTGAATCCATTGAGTTTTCTCCATTCTTCCTTCCAATTCATTGAGGAGAATTGGGTAGAATCTCCTTTGCGGATTTCTCAGGACCCTACAAATTTCCCCCATCGGAATGGGGTCTGATCGGAATGAAGAGGAGGCCATTCCAATGCAGAGTGGTCCTGAAACATGGATGGTTTGCTGTAGAGAGGTGGACCCAGTAGGGGACCATGCCTATAAATATGAAGGGCCCTTCCTTTTTTCCTTTTCTGGATTCTTCGCAAAATTAGAGTCCTCTCACTTTTCTGTCTCTGTGTGCTCATTCCTTCACGAAACGCCTCGTCTGCGAACCAGCTGCCACTTTCCGCGAACCAATACTTCCTTCTTGGTCGTCTTCACCCGCGGACCAATTTCCCAACCGTGAACCAATACTTTTAGTTAATTAAAAAGTAAGTCACAATGGGCCACGGAGGAATTCGCTTCATGGTTTTGATGTTTCGCAGACTGAAATCTTCCCAACTTTGAAAACTTCCTATGTTTCCATAGTCTTAATTAAATATGGGATTAGGACTTTGCGGAGCAACCTGGTTCGTGGTTCTCTAGAAAACGCTTCGTGGGCTAGGGTATTGTGGACTTCTTCTGCGTAGCGTCGGTTCGCGGGATGCCATCATGGTGAACCACATTATGAGGCCTTCCAGAGGACTTTATCACGAAGGCCTCTCAACTCCTTTTCCATGCAGCTGGTATTTTTGTCTAGTTTTTTTATTACTACGGACTAAACATTTGTTGAACTTCATAATTTAGGGAGAAAACATGGTTCCTCCTTGCCATGCACCCAGGCCTACCATAGAACCACTCCCAATTGGTTAAGGAAGGCGTCTATCCATGATTCGTATAAACGAGAGCATCGAAGAGGAACCTAGTTGGTCCATCATTCTAGATGATGGTGTCTTGAATGACTTGCTCTCTCCTAAGATTCCTGGGTTATCCTTTATCGAATCGGCTTCATATTTACAGCTTCTTTCTTCAAGAGGACGTCCCTATCCCCCCTAACATCTTAGGTATTCTGTCACCTTTCTTGGAAGTGTCACCGAAGTGTATTCAAGGAAACCTCACCCAATTGGGGAAGATGATCTCTGATCCTGATCTGAAAGATAACTTCATTTAGAGAGGCTCTATCTGGACCCAAAGTGATCAGTGTACTCAAGACTTCTCTCAAAAGGTTTCCCTCAAGAATTACCCTTCTATTATTAACCTTGCTCGAGTGGATCCTGACGCAGGGTTGATTCCAAGGTGGGATCTTCGGTATGGCAGGCTCTTCTCAAATGACTGGGCATGGGACTTCTAGGTCCATCATCATTGCCGGGAGTCTCCCAAGTCACTGGAAGCATTAAAATTATATTTCGCAGTGTGGGCTTCCCAATTTTTTATTTACCCACCATCCTTAATCCTACCTGACCTACTCAGTCGCTGGTGTTCAACTACTAATACTTTACACCGTACCCATGGTGAAGTTGGCATTAGTCTGTGGGACATCTATAAATTTGGAGGGCTCCCAATTATTGGTGAGATGTATGAAGAGTTCCTACACACTCCTTGTGAGTGGGACGTCGTCGAACAAGTGCCTTCGTTGGCGAGGGATCTGCTGGTTTTGGCGGAGCAATCACTGGGTCAGGCCTTGCATGCCCGCTGTCTTATCCCTTATAGCACCTGGATAGGGTTATTTCTTAACACCACTAGTCTTGTGCCGAATATCAAGCGCCCCAAGACTCATCCTTCTCAACCGTCATGAACCATCCAAGGTTCCTACTGGGCGGTTCTAGAGGCAGGCGACTACCTTACATGGGGTTACGAGGTGCGCCTCGGTTTGCTGCCTATGCTCCGGTTGGCAGGTTTGTCTGCTATGTTTATGAGTGGGTGCCTATTCCCTTCTCAAGATATCAACCCTGGTGTTAGGTCCTTCACCTTTATAATGGCATTTGAGTTGTCAGAGGGTCGTCCGGTGAATTTGGTCGTGCCTACTTTGGCTCGTATTTACAAACTACTGAACCACATGCAGGAGGGCGGGCCACCCTACCGTCTGAGTGGGAAATTTAAATTCTTATACAGCTAGATAGCAAATCATCGTCGTTTTTATGAGTATTGTCATAACAAAGTCATCCCGCTTCCTAACATTTGGCCTACCCTGCTTGATATAGCTGGGGTTCATCTAAATCCCCTTAGTTCTAATGAAGTCATTGATCTTTTGAGTGATTTCTCCCAGGTTTCTTTCACTCCCCACCTCACTCCTTCTGGCGTCATGGTTGAAAACCATAGGGGGGGGATCCTTGAAGAACTTTCTTATATGATTTCGTTGTTGGATGGGTTTTTTCTGCACAGATTGACGACATTTATCTATGAAAGTTGTATGCCCCCACATCGTTTTTTCCACCAGTTTTGGTGTATGAAACTCCAGGTTTCCCTTCCTCCTCCTGAGGCTCGAGGACTACACCCAGCCACTCTCTGTCAATGGTGGTTGATGCTGATGTGGGAGGGATCTGATTCAAGCATTCTCTTGCCTGGTATGGGAGCGGCTGCCAGCCTATCTTTGAAGTATGCAAGGATATGGGTAAAACATTACCCCAATGGGGTTCTGGGGAAGGATATCCGTCAAGTTCCCAAGTCAGGAGTCATTGCAGCTATTGTGCCTACTGCACCTTCCTCATTGGATCTGAGGGAGGACTGACTGATGGCTTGTTAGTCAAAGAAACTCAGGGGATTTTCCTCTCCCATCCCCACTGTGGTCGAAGTTCGGATGGACCCAACCTTCTTGGATGCAGATTAGGATGCCATGTGGCTTTGGGTCCTAGAGAGACAATCCCTGATGTTTTACCGACCGATACTGGACTTAGCAACATGACTCCCAAACCCTAACCGGGCTTAGAAGCTTCAGGTCTTCCATCATCGGAACCATCATCTAGTGTGCACATTCATGTGTTGGTCACAATTCCCGTCTTCGTTCTTGAGTCGTCTAGTGAGGATACCAAAGATCCTCATGTCATGGAGGATCACCAGGTAGTGCGTAGGTGGGCATGGCCCCGGATTTGCGAGATTTTCACCAAAACTCCTCTCGCCAAAATGGAAGCTAAAACTGAAGCACTCCGACAACTCTTCCTGGGTTTGGGGTTGGGTGGCTTTAACTATTGGCAGTTTCATTTTCATGCTTGCCAGGTTGTCATTGCCCACGGGGAAGTTACTGATGGTGAGCGCAAACTTGCTCACCTTACTGCTTCTCATTGCTGGACCCGAACCCTGGAGAGAGCCATGATAAAGCTTCACCAGTTGATAGCACAAGAGGTGAGCTCTCGAGATCAAGAGGTCATCCTATCTTCCGAGTTGCATGAATGTTAAGTATGGGTAGCGATGCTGAGGGACCAATTATCAGCTCTTAATGGTATCCTTGAAGCCACCAGGAAAGGGATCACCAATCTCCAAAAAATAGTGGAGCACACACGTTCGGTGGTCGAGGTTAAGGCTAGGGAGAAGGTCGTGATGGAGCAGACGTGAAACAACCTTCGCCGCACAGTTGTCGATCGGATGGAGAGAGCGATCCAGGCTCTTTTATGACTGTCAGATCCATTCTTGTACTCTATGTTTTTCTTACCCCTCTTCTCTCTCATTTCTGTGAGGGAGAGACCCCAGCCTGTGGACGTCCTCCCTTTTTGTTCAAATGGAATACAATCCTTGTCAATCATTTGTTGCTATAAAATTTGATTGTTACTAAAACAATTATTGTGTAAATAACAACTCACTGACTCAGTATTAATCATAACTCAAGAAAACAAACTCTAACTTTTTCCTCAACCATGGGATCCAGTGAGCATAGTTTGACTATTGCTAGGGTTTTGTAGAAAAACCCCCACAAACATTTTTTCTTTTATTTTAATGCCTGAATTTTGTCTGGGCCCATTTAGTGTGGACCCTGTGGGTATGGCTCGTCTTTTTCTTAGGTCTCCCTTTTCGGGTTTTCGGCCTAACAGGCTTTGTACCTCTTTTGTGAGTAGTTTAATGTCCCACCGTCAAGACTATCATTACTGATGTTTTAGGTTGAACAGATTTGACCAAATATAGTGGGGAAAGGGTCCCAATGAGGATTGGTTGATTAAAAGATGTCTTGATGTCCTTCAGAAGCATGTGAAGGGAGTGTGTTTAGATTTGAATGACATGAAGGGCATGTCTCAAGGCATGGGAGTTGTACCGGCACGCAGAGGTGGGAAGAGCATCGCCTAAGGAAATCCTGCCTCTGGTAGATGGGCCAGGGGTGATCAATATGCAGAGCCACTGAAGGGATGGTATGCATAGTCGTACGAAGGTGTCCCTAAGTCAATGAATCTTCATTTCTGATGGTCATAGGACTTCATGAAATTCCATTTTATGGAGACCACCATGGGTGGATTGGAAAGGGTATGTGATGTCTGAATGGATTTGAGAAAATATGTATCAATCAGGAGTGTGGAAGAAAGGTTCATATCCTACGCATTTATCTAGCGTAAAGGACGGTTGGAGCTTGGCAGAGTTTAATGTCATGCAGCTAGGAATTTATCTATAACGGAACAACTTCTCCTGGTCCTCGGTAATCTTGTCAGAGACGTTACACCATATTCAGGCAGGGTAGTGAAAGAGGCTAGTAAATTGTATCTCATAGGGTTTCTGAATCCTGGGATGGACATGGGGTCTCAGGAGCCAAGAGTCGTACTGAGAGAAGCATTGCCTAAGGAATTCTTTCCTTTGGTAGATGGGCCAGGGGATATCACTATGCAGAGCCGCTGAGGGCATGGTATGCATAGTCATGAAAAGGTGTCCTTGGGTCAATGGTTGTATTCTCCCTGTAGCTGAGAAACTTCAGGGAAGTTGAGATTCTGGACCACCAGGGGTGGCTTATGAGAGTTCGGCTTTTTCTGAGTACGGAGTATGGTTTATGAGGATAGGGTTCCTGGATATAGGAGGAGCTTCTACGCTAAGTATCCCAAGAATGGGTGAAGTCATTCATTCTCATGTTGGTGAGAGATGGTTGTTCGTGCAGGTCTGACCCATGTACTGAGGGATAGAGAGAAGCCTTTCTTCCTCACTGAACCCATGACAGGTTTCACCGTGCAGTTTAACGTCATGCGGTAAGGACTGGGTGCATTTTTAAAGGATTTTGTGCTGTTTTACGTCATGTAGCGAGGACAGGGGATATTTTTAAACCAGTGAAAATTCTTTTAGATGAAGTCATTTCCTAGGATGTTTAATGCTTGGTATTTGCAGATTTATGCTAAGTGGCCAATATTTTCCGTGCAGTTTCTCATCATGGAGTAAGGACATAGTTGCAAAGGTCGCTCTCGATCAGAAGTTAACTAGGATTGAAGATCTCGGCATGCCCAGACGTGGAGAGGGGTGGATTGGGGTAAATTGTGGTTTCAACGCTTCTTGGATCAGGTGAAATGATATTGGGATCTGAGGCCGGTGATCGTATGAAGATAGGAAGAGTGTTGCCTATGGAAATCATGCCTTTGGTAGATGGGACAAGGGGTATCAATATGCAGAGCCGCTGAGGGCATGGTATGCATAGTCATGAAAAGTTTTCCACGTGTCGATAACATTCCACTTCTGATGGTCGTGAATGGTTATGAGGATCTGCAATTGTCTGGGTCATGAAGTCTGTCATTTGGGAAGAAAATGTCTGGACATGTCAGGCATACTCGGCCCTCGTTGTTGTTAATGCTTAGAGAGTTCCATGCGCTGATTTAGTTTGTGAGCGAGGGTGTACCTTTGCTCCATGTAGTATAACATCGTGTGGTAAGGATGAAGTACTCATAGTTTAACTGTCATAGGGCTCGGACCACTGGATTACTATTGCTGCAATCAGTCGAAGGATAAATGAGTTAACATGCTCTGATATGCTTTGAACTGGGTGGGGGATGAAGGTTGTAAACTGCAACTTTGAGGTTTCCCAGATCAATAGATGTGGTGTGGGGGCTCTGAGGTCGGTAAGAGTACGGATCTAGGAAGAGTACCACCCAAGGAAATCTTGCCTTTAGTAGATGGGCTTGGTGTTGTACCTCTCGTACCCCTCGTGGTTTAATTTTCATGATCACAATCACTCTCTTATTTATCTAATCTTGTTTTAAGTGTTTTTGGATGATAGGCATGATTTCAGGTTGCCAAGGATTTGGGCCAAGAAGGAATGAAAGTGGACTGATTTTCAGTCCACCGGCCAACCGGTGGATGACCACCGGCCAGCCGATGGTGCCTGGGCAGAAGGCATCCCCTCTGTCCAGACCACCGGCCAACCGGTGTCCCAGTACCGGCCAGCCGGTGGAACCCAGACAAATAGTGACACCTACTGTCTCAGCACCGGCCAACCGGTGGCCTCCTCACCGGCCAGCCGGTGGTGCCTGAACCCAAGCCCTCTCCCTTTTTCAAAGCACCGGCCAACCGGTGGCCAAGCACCGGTCAGCCGGTGGAGCCAGTCAAACTAGCTGTTGGGCTTTGACCAGGCTTGTCCACTTGACTCCCAACGGCTCCGAAGACCTTTCCAACGGCTCCGAAGACCCCGAACGGCCATTTGAGGGTTCCCCCTCTATAAATAAAGGACTAGGAAGCCCCGGAACAATAATGGAACAATAACCAAGCAAAGGGTAGCCCACGGGAACATTTGTCGATCATTTGGCGAACCACCGGCGCATTCCTTCAAGGAACCTCATTTGCTCCAACCCAATTCCACATCCAAGGAGCATCACCAAAGGAGCTTGGGAGCGCTCTTCTTCAACTCCAATCAATCCTTTGGCGACCAAGACTTCTCCACATTACGGTTTTTATTGTTTATCTTTTTTGAGCATCAATTTGGGTTTGTGCCTACAAACCCCCATTTCTTTCTCTCTTCTTTCTTTGGGTTTTCACACCACCTTCAAGGTGTGAAGAGGTTAGTCAAGCCTTCCCTTTAAAAGGCTTGAGTCAAAGGTGAGCTAGCCTTCACCTGTAAGAAGGCTAGTGGGTTCTTGCTCAACCATTAAAAGCAGGTGGGTTCTTGAATAACCATTAAAAGCAAGCCATAATAGGTTCTAGACTAACCTTAAAGTCTAGTGGGATTCTTGCTAAACCCATTAAAAATCAAGCGGTAGTAAATCTCTCAACGGTTGAGTTGGGAGCGGAGACGTAGGCTTTGGTTTAAGCCGAACTACGTTATCAAGTTTTGTGTCTTTCCTCATTTATTTCCGCTGCACATTTTACTTTGATTTTAAATTGTTTATTATTTTTTTTAAAAGGCAATTCACCCCCCCTCTTGCCATCACTTCTCCGCCCAACATTTGGTATCAGAGGCAAAATTTGAGTAATACCCTAACCGGTTTCAAATTCAAGATCCTTAGTGATGGCCAATTCCTCGCATGCCCCCGAAGGTTATTCATTAGGTCGTGCTCCTTTCTTTGATGGAACCGACTATACCTATTGGAAAACCCGCATGAATACCTTTCTTAGAAGTATAGGTTATCCTATTTATAGAATTGTCATGAAAGGTTACTCTTTATCCTCTCCCGATGAATCCAAATGGACTCAAGCCGATATTAAAAATTTCGAGCTTGATGGCAAAGCCATGAACGCTCTTCATTGCGGCCTTGATCGTAATGAATTCAATCGAGTTTCCACATGCACCTCATCACATGAAATCTGGAATCTTTTGGAAGTTACCCATGAGGGGACCAACAAAGTCAAGGATACTCGATTGGACATGTATCGCCAAGATTTTGAGTCTTTTACCATGCACCCACATGAAAATATTTCTGATATGTTTACTCGTTTTACTAACGTTTGCAGTGGAAGAAAATCTCTTGGAGATGATGTGTCTGCAGAAACGATGGTCAAAAAGATCCTTTGGATCTTACCAAGCTCATGGGCACCGAAAGTCACGGAAATCCAAGAAGCAAAAGACATCAAGAACATGCCGATCGAAGAGCTCATCGGATCCCTCATGACCTACGAGATCACCATGAAGAGGCAAGCTGAAAAGGAAGGCAAACCGATCAAAGTTCCAAAGAAGATCGCCTTCAAAGTTCAAAAAGAAGAAACCTCCTCCTCCTCACCGTCTTCCTCTTCAAGCGGCGATTCAGAAATGGAGAATCTTTCCCGCAAGATGCACAAATTCATGAAGAAGCACAAGAAGAAGAAATCCCGCAAGACAAAGGCCAAGCAAAAGGAAAAGAAGAAGGCATTCAAGGCCACTTGGAGTGATAGCTCCACATCCTCCTCCTCCTCCTCCTCAAGTGACAACGGTAAAAAATGCCTAATGGAATTTCATGAGGTATCCTCTTCCGACTCCTCATCCTCTAGTTCTTCAAATTCTTTTAATCATTTATCCTACGAGGATCTCCAATATGCTAGAGATCAATTGGAGGAAGGTTTTCATGAACTTTCTTCCAAATTTGTTGCTTTAAAAAAGAATTTCAAAAAACTCTCTTCCGAAAAGGAACAACTTCTCAAAGAGAAGGAAGAGTTGTCCCTCAAAATCCAAAATCTTCCCGATGTTGATTCTATGGAATCAACTATCAAGGATTTAAGGAATCCCTAGCTAAGTTCACCGAAGGTGAACATAACCTTTCGAAACTCCTTGGTTCCCAACGCATATCTAAAACCACCCAAGGGCTTGGCTATTCCAAGCAAGCTTCCTCTTCCCATGCTCCAACTATTTTTGTAAGGGGGAGCTCCCAATATAAATTTTGCAATTATTGTAGAAAACCCGGGCACTTAATTTATGAGTGCAATTGAAAAAATGCCCGGTATGGTAAGCCCAAACCCATTTTCTTTAATGATGAATTTCATAGGAGAAGACCCGTCACTAGACAAGTGTGGATTGAAAAATCTCTTTTAGCGAGTCTCACCGGACCAAAATTTGTCTCGGTTCCAAAAACCTCTCCCCGGTGATTTGTTGTTTTTATTTAGGGGGAGTTAGGATTGTTTAAGCCTTTTCAAAACTTTCAATTCAAAACTTTCAATTCAAAACTTTCATTTCAAAACTTTCAATTCAAAACTTTCATTTCAAATTTCAAAAATTTCAATTGGTTTTCAAATCTCTATCTTGTTTTTCAATTCTATCCCTCAATCAAGTTTTATGCCCCGTGCTATTTTGATAATCACAAAGGGGGAGAAATTCTTGGTTGATTGGGGGAAAAATCATTCTCTCATGCTTTACTTTTCAATTTATCCTTTAAAGCATGCCTTTCATTTTAGTCTTTTACATTGCTTGTTTTGGTGATTGTGATCATCAAAATAGGGGGAGATTGTTGTACCTCTCGTACCCCTCGTGGTTTAATTTTCATGATCACAATCACTCTCTTATTTATCTAATCTTGTTTTAAGTGTTTTTGGATGATAGGCATGATTTCAGGTTGCCAAGGATTTGGGCCAAGAAGGACTGAAAGTGGACTGATTTTCAGTCCACCGGCCAACCGGTGGATGACCACCGGCCAGCCGATGGTGCCTGGGCAGAAGGCATCCCCTCTGTCCAGACCACCGGCCAACCGGTGTCCCAGCACCGGCCAGCCGGTGGAACCCAGATAAATAGTGACACCTACTGTCTCAACACCGGCCAACCGGTGGCCTCCTCACCGGCCAGCCGGTGGTGCCTGAGCCCGAGCCCTCTCCCTTTTTCAAAGCACCGGCCAACCGGTGGCCAAGCACCGGTCAGCCAGTGGAGCCAGTCAAAGTAGCCGTTGGGCTTTGACTAGGCTTGTCCACTTGACTCCCAACGGCTCTGAAGACCTTTCCAACGGCTCCAAAGACCCCGAACGGCCATTTGAGGGTTCCCCCTCTATAAATAAAGGACTAGGAAGCCCCGGAACAATAATGGAACAATAACCAAGCAAAGGGTAGCCCACGGGAACATTTGTCGATCATTTGGCGAACCACCGGCGCATTCCTTCAAGGAACCTCATTTGCTCCAACCCAATTCCACATCCAAGGAGCATCAACAAAGGAGCTTGGGAGCGCTCTTCTTCAACTCCAATCAATCCTTTGGCGCCCAAGACTTCTCCACATTACGGTTTTTATTGTTTATCTTTTTTGAGAATCAATTTGGGTTTGTGCCTACAAACCCCCATCTCTTTCTCTCTTATTTCTTTGGGTTTTCACACCACCTTCAAGGTGTGAAGAGGTTAGTCAAGCCTTCCCTTTAAAATTCTTGAGTCAAAGGTGAGCTAGCCTTCACCTGTAAGAAGGCTAGTGGGTTCTTGCTCAACCATTGAAAGCAAGTGGGTTCTTGCATAACCATTAAAAGAAAGCTGTAATAGGTTCTAGACTAACCTTAAAGTCTAGTGGGTTTCTTGCTAAAACCATTAAAAAGCAAGCGGTAGTAAATCTCTCAACGATTGAGTTGGGAGCGGAGACATAGGCTTTGGTTTAAGCCAAACTCCGTTATCAAGTTTTGTGTCTTGCCTCATTTATTTCCACTGCACATTTTACTTTGATTTTAAATTGTTTATTATTTTTTTTAAAAGCCAATTCACCCCCCCTCTTGCCATCACTTCTCCGCCCAACAGTAGGGGCTATCAATATGCTGATCCGCTGAGGTAATGGTATCCATAGTCATGAAAAGGTGTCCTCAGGTCGATAACTTTCCACTTCCGATGGCCAAGAATGATTATGAATATCCAAGATTGCTCACTGTACAGAGTTTGGCATGTGGGGATAATAGTGTCCAATCATACAAGAAACATCGTCACTGCAATTGTCCGTTGAGTCAAAGTAGCCTTGTCCTGGCTTGATGTTCGTAGATGCAGGTTTTCATGTGAACCACAGGCGGATATATAGGCTAACCGGGTAGGGATACACTGGCGACATTTGGATGTGAAAAGGGGACAGACTTATAAACCACTACACCATAAATTTCTGGATATTGAGGTATGGTATGGGGGCTCTGTGGTCAGTAAGCGTACAGAGCTAGGAAGAGTGTCGCATGTTGAAATCTTGCCTTTGGTAGATGGGCCAGGGGCTATCAATATACAGAGCCGCTGAGGGTATGGTATGCATAGTCATGTAAAGGAGTCCACAGGTCAATAACTTTCCACTTTAGATGGCCATGAATGGTTATGATGATCTATAATTATTCGGGTTTGGAGTCTGATGTATAGGGAGGATGTATCCAAACGCGAAAGGAGTATTTCCACCTCGTTTCACCATACATATTAGGTGTTTCGTGATGAAATCCATGCAGTTTAACGTCGTGTGGTATAGACTCGGTCCGTGAAGATTAACATCGTGCAGTGAGGACGCGGTCTGTGCTGTTTAACATCTTGCAGTGAGGACGAAAAATACATCCCGTGCAGGTCTGGTCCATACACGGGGGGAAAGGGGCATTTTTTAACTTTCATTTTCCATGCAGTTTAATGTCATGCGGAGAGGACGTAAAAATAATCCCCGTGCAGGTCTAGCCCATACATGGGGGAAAGGGGCATTATTTAACTTTCATTATCCATGCAGTTTAACGTCGTGCGGAGAGGATGTAAAAAATACACCTCGTGCAGGTCTAGCCCATACACGGGGGAAAGGTAGCATTTTTAAATCTTTCTATCTGTGCAGTTTAACATCATTCGGTAAGGATGAGAAGTACACCACGTGCAGGGCTGGTCCGTATATAGGGGAAAGAGGGCATTATTAACTTTTATTCGGTGGTGGCTAGGCTAGGATGGGGAACCTTGGCGTCACTACGTATCCTGTGAGGGTAGGAATCAAGTCGCACGTAGTTCTACGAAAGAAGTACTCCTTGTGCAGGGCTGGTCCATACAAGGGGGAAGGGGACATTGTTAACTTTTATTTTATTTCATTTGGGAGTTTCTGTGCTAGGACGGGATCCTGGCATCGCTACGTATCCTGCGAAGTCAGGAATCAAGCCGTACGTAGTTCTCTGAAATATGTACACCTCATGTAGGGCTGGTCCGTACACGGGGGAAGGGGGAATTTTTTTATTTAAGGGGTGGCTGGGCCAGGATGAGGAACCCTAGCATTTCTAAGTATCATGTGAAGGTAGGAATCAATCCATACGTAGTTCTTTGAAATCTGTGCAGTTTAACGTCATGTAGTGAGGACGAAAAATACACCCCATACAGGTCTGGTATGTACATGATGGAAGGGGGCAATTTTTTTATTTTAGGGGTGTTTGGGCCCGGATGAGGAACCCTATCATCACTACATATCCTGCGAAGGTAGGAATCAATCCGTACGTAGTTCTCTGAAATCCGTGTAGTTTAAAGTCATGCGGTGAGGACGAAAAATACACCGTGTGCAGGTCTAGTCCGTACACGGGGGAATGGAACTTTTTTATCTTTCCTTATTTTGTTTTTTTTTCAGGGGTGGCTGGGCCAGGATGGGGGGTCCTGGCATCACTACGTATTCTGCGAGGGTAGGAATCAAGCTGCACATAGTTCTCTAAAAGACAATACACCCCGTGCAAGGCTGGTCCATACACGGGGGGAGAGGGCATTTTTAAAACCGTTTGTCCATGCAGTTTCACATCATGCAGTGAGGATGAAATACTATTAGTTTAAGGTCATAGATTTTGTACTGTTGGGTTCTTGGAAGTTTAACGTCATGCAGCTCAGACGATCCTTTTTTTTCTTACCCATGTATTTTATCGTCGTGCGGGTAGGACGAAATAGTCTTCGTTTACGGTCATAGAGTTTGGATTGTTGGGTGCTTGGCAGGTTAACATCAGGCAGCTCGGATGACCCTTTTTTTTCTCACCCATCTAGTTTATCGTCTTGCGGGTAGGTTGAAATACCCTTAGTTTAAGGTCATAGAGTTTGGAATATTGGGTGCTTCGTAGTTTAAAGTCATGCAGCTCGAACGATCATTTTTTCTTACCTGTGAAGTTTATTGTCATGCGGGTAGGACAAAATACTCTTAGTTTAAGTTCATGGAGTTTGGACTGTTGGGTGATTTGCAGTTTAACGTCTTGAAGCTCAGACGATCCTTTTTTTTCTTACCCGTGCAGTTTATCGTCGTGCGGGTAGGACGAAATATACATTTGGTTTCTATGCAAAATATATCTTCAAAAATATTGCATTTTTAGGAGCGGTGGTGAATTTCCCATCCATGGAGATCAGGGCATATGCTCTGTTAGAGTAGACCTTATGTATAACATATGGTCCCTCCCATTTGGGCTCCAGCTTTGGAGGTTTTCTTCCAGGTATCATTGGGGTCCAGAGGACCAACACCAATTCTCCTTCCAAGAAAGACCGAAGACAGACCTTTTTATTGAAGGCTCGTGCAGTCTGGATCTGGTATACTTTCAGATGGTGAAAATTGTGCCGCCACTTCTTGTCTAGTTGTTACAATTCACAGAGCCTCTTTTCGGATTTCTCATCATTTGATAATTGATCACAAATGGAAATTCAGAGCAAGGGTAATTGGAGCCTAATGGGCAAGACCGGTTCTGTTATGTTTACCAATGAGTACAGAGTGGCCTGAGTAGCGGTGCGGATTGTGGTTCTGTAGGCCCAAAATGCATGAATGAGTTTATTCGGCCATGAGTTCATATCTTTTTCCATCATTTTCTTGAGAATCTTGGACAGGGTCTTGTTGAAGGCATCTATCTGTCTGTTGGACTCCGCATGGTAATGGGATGAGTGGTTAGCCTTGATGCCATACTCTTTGTACATTTTCTCCAATTCAAGAGAGCATAAGTTGGTGCCGTTATCCATCAGTATGTTATGAGGGGCACCAAATCTTGTGATGATATTGGTTTTCACAAAGATGACAATGATTCTTGCCCCGACATCCTTAAGGGGTACGGCTTTTGCCCATTTCGAAAAGAAGTCGGTTGTTGTGAGGATTTACTTCAGTTGTTTGGCTGTGGCGGGGGGATATAGTCCCACGACGTCCATTCCCTAGACGGCAAATGGCCAGGAGTACCTGGCCTAATGAAGTAACTCTGGGGGTTGGTGTATCAATTTGGTATTGATTTGGCACGAGTGGACATTGTTAACTTTTATTTTATTTCATTTGGGAGTTTCTGTGCTAGGACGGGATCCTGGCATCGCTACGTATCCTGCGAAGTCAGGAATCAAGCCGTACGTAGTTCTCTGAAATATGTACACCTCATGTAGGGCTGGTCCGTACACGGGGGAAGGGGGAATTTTTTTATTTAAGGGGTGGCTGGGCCAGGATGAGGAACCCTAGCATTTCTAAGTATCATGTGAAGGTAGGAATCAATCCATACGTAGTTCTTTGAAATCTGTGATGTTTAACGTCATGTAGTGAGGATGAAAAATACACCCCATACAGGTCTGGTATGTACATGATGGAAGGGGGCAATTTTTTTATTTTAGGGGTGTTTGGGCCCGGATGAGGAACCCTATCATCACTACCTATCCTGCGAAGGCAGGAATCAATCCGTACGTAGTTCTCTGAAATCCGTGTAGTTTAAAGTCATGCGGTGAGGACGAAAAATACACCGTGTGCAGGTCTAGTCCGTACACGGGGGAATGGAACTTTTTTATCTTTCCTTATTTTGTTTTTTTTCAGGGGTGGCTGGGCCAGGATGGGGGGTCCTGGCATCACTACGTATTCTGCGAGGGTAGGAATCAAGCTGCACATAGTTCTCTAAAAGACAATACACCCCGTGCAAGGCTGGTCCATACACGGGGGGAGAGGGCATTTTTAAAACCGTTTGTCCATGCAGTTTCACATCATGCAGTGAGGATGAAATACTATTAGTTTAAGGTCATAGATTTTGTATTGTTGGGTTCTTGGAAGTTTAACGTCATGCAGCTCAGACGATCCTTTTTTTTCTTACCCATGTATTTTATCGTCGTGCGGGTAGGACGAAATAGTCTTCGTTTACGGTCATAGAGTTTGGATTGTTGGGTGCTTGGCAGGTTAACATCAGGCATCTCGGATGACCCTTTTTTTTCTCACCCATCTAGTTTATCGTCTTGCGGGTAGGTTGAAATACCCTTAGTTTAAGGTCATAGAGTTTGGAATATTGGGTGCTTCGTAGTTTAAAGTCATGCAGCTCGAACGATCATTTTTTTCTTACCTGTGAAGTTTATTGTCATGCGGGTAGGACAAAATACTCTTAGTTTAAGTTCATGGAGTTTGGACTGTTGGGTGATTTGCATTTTAACGTCTTGAAGCTCAGATGATCCTTTTTTTTCTTACCCGTGCAGTTTATCGTCGTGCGGGTAGGACGAAATATACATTTGGTTTCTATGCAAAATATATCTTCAAAAATATCGCATTTTTAGGAGCGGTGGTGAATTTCCCATCCATGGAGATCAGGGCATATGCTCTGTTAGAGTAGACCTTATGTATAACATATGGTCCCTCCCATTTGGGCTCCAGCTTTGGAGGTTTTCTTCTAGGTATCATTGGGGTCCAGAGGACCAACACCAATTCTCCTTCCAAGAAAGACCGAAGACGGACCTTTTTATTGAAGGCTCGTGCAGTCTGGATCTGGTATACTTTCAGATGGTGAAAATTGTGCCGCCACTTCTTGTCTAGTTGTTACAATTCACAGAGCCTCTTTTCGGATTTCTCATCATTTGATAATTGATCACAAATGGAAATTCAGAGCAAGGGTAATTGGAGCCTAATGGGCAAGACCGGTTCTGTTATGTATACCAATGAGTACAGAGTGGCCTGAGTAGCGGTGCTGATTGTGGTTCTGTAGGCCCACAATGCATGAATGAGTTTATCCGGCCATGAGTTCATATCTTTTTCCATCATTTTCTTGAGAATCTTGGACAGGGTCTTGTTGAAGGCCTCTATCTGTCTGTTGGACTCCGCATGGTAATGGGATGAGTGGTTAGCCTTGATGCCATACTCTTTGTACATTTTCTCCAATTCAAGAGAGCATAAGTTGGTGCCGTTATCCATCAGTATGGTATGAGGGGCACCAAATCTTGTGATGATATTGGTTTTCACAAAGATGACAATGATTCTTGCCCCGACATCCTTAAGGGGTACGGCTTTTGCCCATTTCGAAAAGAAGTCGGTTGTTGTGAGGATTTACTTCAGTTGTTTGGCTGTGGCGGGGGGATATAGTCCCACGACGTCCATTCCCTAGACGGCAAATGGCCAGGAGTACCTGGCCTAATGAAGTAACTCTGGGGGTTGGTGTATCAATTTGGTATTGATTTGGCACGAGTGGCATTTTGCAGTAAAATTCTCGCAATCTCATGCCAATGTGGCCCAATAGTACCCGAGTCTTCGAACCTAATGGGAATTCTTGGTCCCCGGCTGATGTGCCCCACATACTCTGGCATGCACCTCAGTCATGGTAGCAGTAGTTGCTTCTCCATCAATGCACCTGAAGAGGATTCCATTGAGGCCTCATTTGTAGAGGACTTCTTGTGGACATGTGCCCCCATATAGGACAAAGTTGATTTCCCTTCTCGGTATTTTCTCTCGTTCAACCCTATCTGATGGAAGTTCTCCCTGTTGAAGGTAGTTTACAATGGGGGTCATCCAATAGGTGACGGGAGCATACGGCTCATAGACAGGACTGAATTTGTGGATTTCCTCCATCTTGGTTTAGGAAAATGGCAAGACCATTCAGTGGTGAGCAATATTGATGACTATTTCATCCTGGTCTGGGTCGGCTAGGGTTGTCGCCGTGTTGCCTAATGCATCTCCCTGGGCATTCTGGTACTGAGGAATATATTTCAATGTTGGTTCTGTAGTGAATTCCGCAATTAACCCTCGGACAAGGTCAAATAGGGGAATCAGCTCCTCCTTTTTGATAGCATAGTCACCACTGACTTGCTTGATGACCAGTTTCGAGTCACATTTTACCTTAAGGTGTTGTACTTGTGACAGGAGTGTGAGATCCAAGCCTACAATGATGGTTTGATAATCCGCTTCATTTTTCATACATCCTTCTGACAGGAGAAAGGAATATAGAAAAACTGCCTTTTCGGGGTCATGAGTATTATCCCCAGGCCCACCTTGTTAGATTTGGGGTCTTCCATCCTCATCCCGATTGGGCTCTGGGATGCACCATCGAAGTACATTTCCCATGTTAGGAGCTCCCCTTGAACTGAGAAGATGCCTTCATTAGGTAGCTCGATGTTTGGTGCGGTAGTCCCTATTGAGGGGTGCTCTACCAGAAAATCTACTAATTCCTAGCCCTTGATGGCCTTTTGAGGCACAAACCAAATGTCAAACTGCTACAGGATGACTGCCCATTGGGATAGGCACCCAGTCAGCATTGGGAAGATGAGAAGTACTTGTGCGGGTTATTATGCGAGACCAAGTGTACTTCATGATGTTGCAGATAATGTCACAACTTTTGAACCGCAAAGACCAAGGCCAAACAGCTCTTATTGATTTTTCACTATCAAGTATCAGTATCAATCATTGTACGACTGATGTAATAGAGACTGCTTTCACTTCCAGTATCATTCTATTGGGCGAGCAAGGCTTCCAGTGATCACTCTAGGGCCGTCATGTATAGAATGTTAGGTCTTCCTTCAACCGAGGGCGTGAGCACCAGTGGGCTTAAAAATTACCACTTTAGGTTGTCGAACGCCTCTTGGTAGTCATCTGTCCATCAAAACGTGACTCCCTTCTTCATTAACCTGGTAAAGGGAAAACATTTGCCAGCCAGGTTGGCTATGAACTGCCTGATATAGTCCAAGTTCCCCTGGAAGTCTCTACACTAAGTGAGGTTGCGGGGAGGTGGCAGGCCGAGGATATCCTTTTTCTCTTCAGGGTCGAATTTGATGTCATGATGGTGTACAACGAATCCGAGGAATTTACCTGAGGTAACCCCAAAGGCGCACTTCAAGGGGTTCATCTTCAGGCTATGCTGTCGAAGTTTGTTGAAGACGGTCTCAAGATCTGACCGGTGATCTGAGTGTTGTCTAGACTTAACCACCAATTCTTCTACATAACATTCAACAAATCTTCCCAGGAATGGCTTGAAGATACGATGCATGGCATGCTGATATGTGGCTCCAGTGTTCTTGAGACCAAAGGGCATGACCCTGTAGTAGAATACTCCTTGGGGGGCCTGATGGCAGTGGCTTCTTTGTCTTCTCAGGCCATCATGAGTTGCTTATAGTCGGAATATCCATCTATGAAGGACAGAGCCTCATACACAGCTGTTGCATCGATTAAAAACTCATTGATTAGGACCAGGAATTCATCTTTCGGGAAATGGCGATTGAGATCTCTGAAATCGATGCAGACTCGGATTTTCCCATTCTTTTTCTTCATGGGGATGATGTTGGCCAACCAGATCTGGTACTGGCACTCCCAAATGAAGCCTACCTTAATGAGCTTATCGACTTCAGCCACTATTTTGGCAGCATGTGAGGTATGTGTCCTCCTGGAGGCATGTTTATAGCCTTGGTGGTCTTCTAGAAGACCCAAGTGATGTGTCTCCACTTTGGGATTGACCCCAGCATTTCTGTGTAATTCCAGGCAAAAACATCCTATTGTTGCTTCAGTAAAGAGGTATATACCGCGTGCTCCTCGGGGGACATTGATGCACCAATGAGACTAGGCCTTGGATCTTCCTTCGTACCCAGGTTTATTTCTGTGATCTTGTCCACCGTGGTGGAGATACCTTCCTCAAATGAAGGACGTGCATCCCTGAGATCTTCATCCTCTTCTTCTTCCAAATCCTCGTCTTCTTGATCTGACTGGAGGAGAGCTCCCAGTGAAGGACCTTGGGAGTCCCGAGGTGTGGGTGAGGCATCGTGGGCATCCCCTCTTGAGTATTCATCCCCAGATTGTGGGTTGGCGGACGTTCCCACATTGTCACGCTCGACCGTTGTGGATGAAGTCATGAAGACATCTGAGTGTGTGTCCGAACATGAACCCTTGCTCTCAATATGGTTGATGGGCAGTACGTAGTGTCTACCAAGCTTCCTGAGGGGGTCGTCAAGAACCACTTCTAGAACATTTGGAGTGGGTATCCAGTCAAAACTATCGACCAAAGGCTTCTTCTTCTTTTTATCATAAAATCCGGCGTCAATGTAGTGTGACTCGGAGTGCTCGGAAGGGGCCTTGTCGGCGTACAATGTCCCACTTTTCCCATTGACGCAGTACTTAATACACTGGTGGTATGACAAAGGAACGCCCATTTACTTATGGAGCCACGACGTCCCCAACAGGGCATTGAATTTTGTGTTCTGCTGGACCACCAGGAATTCTGAGTAGGCCACGAGGTCGTCAAAATGGGTCTTTAGCTAAATTTTTCCCATTGGATTCTGCTCGCTCTTGTCGTAACCTAATAGAGTTTTGGCTGAGGGTATTAAATCATCCTCACTGTAGCCCAACTTACAGAGTGTCCATAGGGGAAGGAGGTTCACTCCAGAGCTGTTGTCGATGAAGACTTTGCGGATCTAGACATCATTCAATGTGCCAGACACATATAGTGGTTTGATGTGTCCTTGCATGATGGAAGCTTCATCCTGGTCGGTGAATAAAATCACCGCATTGCATTCAGTCGGGCCAGTCTTCGTCCAGTAAATCTTGGAGGCAGCTACCTCATCTTGAAACTCCTAGGGGCTGAGCAAGGCTTCTATAAGTGCTTCCTTGAGGTCGGCAGACAATCCCAGGGCCTCCAGGATGGACAGCTTGGCTGGTACTAATGCCAGCTGCTTAAGGATGTCGTAATTTTGCTCTAACGGCTGACTCTTCACCGCTAGCGGGATAGTTCTAGTAGGCGGTTTGGGAGCTGGATTATGTGACGACACTGCTGGAAAAAAGGCCTATACCCACGGTTCAAAACCGTCGGTATAGCCCCCAAAACCGTGGGTATAGGCTATACCCACGGTTTTGGGAACCATGGGCTGGAACACCGTCTGTATAGGTCCCTAGCCTATACCCACAGTTTTCCAAAATCGTGGGTATAGGTGTTCAGCCACCGTGTCAACAAAACATTCCCAATTGCCACGGTGTCAATGGCTTTTACCCACGGTTTCAAAACCGTGGGTATAGATCCTAAAATAAAGCCGCAGGCGGGTTTCGATCCCACGACCTCTTCGCTGCAAAGTACCGCGTCTAACCACTACCCTACTTTCAATTATGTGTATATATATTTATATTTAGTTAAATATAGTTATATAAACCGTGGGTATAGAGGGAAGAACCGTAGGTATAGGACTCCCGCCAAAAAAAAAATCTTTCCCGCGGAAATTTTTTTTTCCCGTGCACACATGGGAAACCTATACCCACGGTTTTTCAAAACCGTGGGTATAGGTTTTTTATCCTATACCTATCCCCACAGTTTTCCTCAAAACCGTGGGGATAGGTACCTCTATACCCACGGTTCTTGAAAAACGTGGGTATAGGTAAATTTTCAAGACCTATCCCCACGGTTTTGGAAAACCGTGGGGATAGACCCCCTTATGCCCACGGTTTTTGAAAATCGTGGGTATAGGTCTTGAAAATTGACCTATACCCACGGTTTTCCAAAACCGTGGGTATAGGGGTACCTATCCCCACGGTTTTGAGGAAAACCGTGGGGATAGGTCCATTTTCCAGTAGTGCGATGAGGGACCGGTCTGTTTGTGCGCACTGGGCGGCTAGACTCTTGTTCCTCCTCTGATGGGTATCATAAAATAACGGGGCCAGGTTGGCTGCTTGTGGAGGTGGGGGGATATTCTTTCTCCTGTTGAGTCCATTGAAGGTCTCTCCTACATTTTTCTGTGATGGTGACGGTTTGGGTTGAGGTCCAACCATAGGGTTGGTTTCATCCGCGACTGCGCCTCCCCTGGTATCCCATCCCTCTACGATTCCTCCTCCCGGCCCCTTGTGTCTGGAACTCGGTTTCATAATTGTACCCTTAGACAGGGGATGATTCCATAAGATGGATTATGTTGAAGGAACCAAGGATTGGCTCATCATCCTCTGACAGGTAAACCTGGTCATTTGTCTCTGACAGTGCTGTTTGGTGGGTCAGTGCCCATGGCACCAAGTTTGGGGGCATGAAATCTGACAGCGTCGGGAATAACTTCATCCTTGTTCTGGATTTCTCCTCTTGCGCTTATCTCCTCCCTTTTCGATTATTCCTGGATGACTGGCTCATGGAGGGTTGTGAGGCCGATTCAGTCAGTTGTGCGGCATCAGGGGTTGTTGGCGGCAACACTGGCTATTGTAGCTGAGCTCAAAGTACTCCCTGGGCTGGGTTGATAGTCTTCTGAGTCATCCAGTTATCAAATTTCATCCCCTTTCTGCTGGTGACTTCCAACCACCACTCCACTTTGTCGGATTCGTTGGTAGAAATATATGTTACATGTGCTGGGGGTTGTCCTAGCTCGACATACTCGGAGTCTACCATCCTTTTCAGGAGGTCTTTAAAGACGAATCATTCCCAAATATTGTGCCCTAACATTTGATGGTAGGAACAGTAGTCTGTCCTGTCATCGTGGCCGACCTCTTCGGGTTTACTTGGCTCCGGGAGGCGAAGAAGGTTGGAATTCATGGCGGCGATGAAGTTGCCACAAACTTGGTCCTATCAGAACGAGTATTATTTATGTCTTCATTCCGCAAACTCATTCCACTTCGATCATTTCTGATTGTCCCACCTGGGCAGAGGCGGCAGCTAATATACAGGGAGCCCTTGACAATTTGGTAGAGGCCTGAGCGGTGGATCGGTCACAAAGGCTGGCTTGAGCGTGATAGAGGACGCTTCATCTCTGGCTGCTCTCTTTGCAGGAGCCTGTGAGGCCACTCAGGACTTCAAATTGGTCCGCTACAAGGAGTCCTCAATTCTCTGGGCAATGGCCGAGAGATGGCGGAAGCCAGTGGTTCACTCCACTGGTATGAGTAGTATTCGCAGCTCATCTCGAATACTATCAATGCATATAGCCAGCAACTCATCTTGAGGCATTGGTCTCTTTAGATAGTAGGTCATACCTTTACATATGGCGAGGAAATCTGAGACCCTCTCATTCTCCCTCTACCTGCAGTTCATGAGGTCGCTGACCGTTGTCTTAGGAAACGTTGCGCTGAAGTGGAACAGGAACTGCTGCCGAAGGTCTTCCCATCTTTTTATTGACTGGGCTGGTAGACATGTATACCAGAAGAAGGCAGATCCTTGAAAGGTCCGCACGAAGCATCTACGTTTCACTACATCTTGTTGCTACGGAGTTCCCATCATAGGGTCTCAATAGGATGCGTAGTGCATCAAATTCTCTTCCATTTTTTCGGATCCATTGAAGATAGGGAATACAAGTCTCCCAAAATTGGGTGGGGGAGGCGAGTTTCTTACCCAATCCGGGTAGGGCTTCCGCTCTGGATGTATCGGAACGCGTCGGCCCTCCATCACCTCCAATCGAGATGTCGTGCCATAATGGTATTGGTGAGACACTGGTTTACATCCTGTTAGGCCCGGTCTTGGGCAGGTGCAGCATGAGGTATTGCTCGAGTATCCGTCTTAGCCGGCATCAAGGGTACATATTCCGTTCGGGTCACCATCGGAGGGTTTAGGCATTCTTTCGTTGGTTGCTTCCTAAGTGGAGGGAAGTCTCGGTATTCATTATCCACATTTAGGTAGTTGGATGGACCAGGCGCCTCATTGGGCAGGGTAAGCCGAGGTCTTTGAGGTGCACTTAATGGGAGTGCAAGATGTGGATCCTTTTGGGACGCATTTTCAATAAGACGGTTCCTCTGGAGTAGCTCGGCATTAAGCCTCCTCAATCCCTTCATATCCACTTCATGTCGATCGAACCTCTCTTCGAGTGTGAGTGGCTCATTTTTGTTGAGAGGAGGGGACGGATTAAGGGTAATCGGTCCTTTGTTCTTATCCTTGTTTGAAACTCATAGGGTAAGAGGAGGGAGGTTATCTGAAGGGGTGGCCATATTTACGGCTGCTCTCTGGTTCCGGGTGTGCACACCTGGTGGTTCGTTGTGAGTCACAACCTAACCAGAACCATCGCCTCCCAATCCATCCTGATTTGCAGTATCTCTGGTGTCACCCATGGGGTTAACCTCTATGACGTTGATAGATGCATATCGCAGGGCGGAGAAGAGGTCATCTTCCAAATAGGAAGAGGATATCCCTTGTCTTCTGCTGTACTTCCCATTCATGACCTGGGATTGCCTTCGGACATCTTGACGAAGGGTCACCCGGAGAGTTATTTGATACGACCATACGGTGCGCCTTCATCTCGGAGGGGATGATGATTCAAATGAGGGAATAGGATGGGGACCTCCTCTTCTGACTGTCCTCCCTAGACGAGAGAATACTAACTCTCGTGGCGGACGTAGTTGTTGAGGGGGTAATAATGCCCCCCGCCCTGAGGTCTAGGGTTGGATACGTTCCTTTGAAGTTGAGTATCTTCCCATTTTTATTGGTATTATGAGGGGATTTGTTGTTAAAAATGCCCCCAACCCTACAGGATGGGGTTGACCCTGGATTTCGGCAGTGGCTGTGGCTATTGCTACTTTCCTGATCTTGCGTGCCCCCATTCAGGGGTGAACTGGGTTTGGTGTCATGTTCTTCTCTGAGCCTATCCCTTCTTGGGAGGCAGGAAAAGATCAATGATTGGCATCTCTTAGGCGAGAGGCCTATTGTATGCCATCGGTGGCATGATTCAGTAGTTCTTGAATGGCTTGTTCCCGTAGGGCCTGGCACTTCTGGGGCTTACTCAAGGCCTGACTTTGTTGGGTGTGTTGGCCTTCGTGAATAGGGAGACCACTTGATTGTCATCTTTACGTGATGAGGTTGTAAGACACCAGGCCGAACGGGTTCTTCTGGGCATGGAGTGGAGTGAAATGCAAATCTCCATGTTCCCCCCATCCCCTGATATGGACTCCCGTTGGAGCATCACCGATGAGGCTGTGTAGCTCGTGCAGCGCACAGAGGCAGGGTATCTCTATGTTTCCTTTGCGCCTCTCGGGTCGTTGTTGCCATGCCAAAAGAAGAACTTCTAGTTCAATGTGACGCAGGAGGTCTCCTATTGTCTTGACTTGGCCTATATACCCGTCGTAGGGTATGAAGCATGATTTCAGCTGGCAGAGGTTCATCCATATATTGTGGCGGATGTCGTGCACGCATTCTTTTGACAACTCTTGGGGTATGTCGAACTGAGAGGTGTCCGTGGTCCAAAAAATAATTGTTATATCATCCCTATCAAGTCGTTTCCTCTGGTGCAACATGTTGGCGTACTCCTCCACTAGTGACTCCTCCACCTGGTCTGCTCAATAGAGGTGCTCACCGATAGTGTGGTCGGGGGAAGTGGGACTGGTAGGTGCTGAATCATCATGTGGGAGATTCCGAGGTGGTTTGGAAGACAAACGTGACCCCAAAATGTCTCCTTATTGAAGAAGGATGTCATTGGTGACTAACTGGGAATCTTACATGCTTGATCCCGTCCTCGCGAGTGCCTTGGAATATGAGGGCTTTTCTGTGCTTGATTCGGCAAGGGGAGGAACATCCTGTCGATATGATTTGTCATTGTGGGGAGGACCTTCACAATGGAGGCTGCAATGGTGAGGACTGACATCACAGTTTGACGCCTCACTACATAGAGGACTTTTTTAGTGCATACCCTGGGGAGGACCTCCAAGGCGTGTCGCAGCAAGGGGAGGACCTTCTGGCTGCGTAGCATTGTTACGGGGAAAACCGTCACAACAACTTCCATCATGGTGAGATTGACCATCATGGTTTGACGTTCGATGTGCATCCTGGGGAGGACCTTCAAGACACACTGCGATAAAGAGAGTACCTTCTTGTTGCTTGGGGAAACTGTGGTAAGGACCTTCACAATGGCGGTCATGGTGGCGAGGACTACCATCACAGCTGCTGCAATGGCAAGGAATACCATTATAGCTGTCGTAGGGAGAATATCTATGGGGAACACCCTAGGGAGGGCCTTCAGGATGTACCGTAATGAGAGGAGGACCTTCTCGTTTCTTGACGTCTCTACGTGGAGGACCTCCGTTATTAGGGTGGAGAGGACTACCACTATGATCTGATGATGCCCGGTTGCGCAGAGTGCCATTGTAGTGTAACCCCTAGGGAGGACCTTCTGGGCAGGCCATGACAATGGGAGGGACTTCTTGTCATGATGAGATGTCACTATGGGGGCGGCCTCCGTTGTTGCGACTATGATAGAGAGGACTAACATCATAATATGTGGTCCCACTGCATGCATAGCATTTTCAGCGTGTACCCCGAGGAGGACCATCAGGGTGGACCACAGAAAGTGGAGGACCTCCTTGCTGCTCGATCTTCTGGACACGTGGAGGGTTTCTGTGACTCGCATCAAAGGAGGAGCTCTCGTGATCGATAATTATATGCCCTTGGGGAGGCCCCCACGAGTGCTATGGGGAGGACCTTTAAAGCTGCTAGTAGAAATATTACGGGGAGGTCCTTCGCAACTGCTACTACCACTCCCATAATATTGTAATGCGTGGGCAGGGTTCTGAGCCTGCGATGAGTTCTTAGTAGCCGTAGTAACCACATCTTCTAGCAGAGTGGAGTCATGAAACCGCTCTTTATTTTCTGGCTGCCTTCGGCGCGTTCGGGGCGCTCTCTTGCGGGCAGCGGGTACCGTCTGCTGTTGAAAATGGACTTCACCTTTGGGTCCCAGTCTAATTGGGTCCCATGATGCTACTGGGATACGCCGACGAACATCTTGACTTTTAGCAGGGGTATATGCCTGCTCTGGAGCATCCCCCGTGGTGGACTGGAGTCCCCCAGTTGGAACGAGTGAAGTTGCTCGAGCTGGTTTCCCTTGCGTCGTGGAATATAGCTGGAGACCCTCCTGAGTGGAAGCAGAGAAGCAGATATGCTCCAAGGAAGCTATCTCATCTCTTATATGAGTCGCCTCAATTAGGGAGACGGGCTCACGGGCCCAAATCCTTGTTGTTGCCACAGATGAAATTACATTCTGGAAGGTCTGCAAGATATGATCTAGGATCGATACTTGATCCTCCATCATTTCCAGGATATACAGAGAGACATATTTTTCTAGAACGGGTATGAAGGCCCATTCCGGTATCAGAGTAGGAATATATTTCTCTGATCCCCCAGTGGTCAGTGGGTACTAACAATTCTCCTGTATCGGGATAGGTGAACGAATCTACACCTATACCAGGATACGCTGGTTTATCTCTCCATTTTCCACCACATCAGGGTGGTGGACTTTACTTGCATCCATAGGGATCTGGCCCTGCATATATTGGTTTCCCACATTATCGAGTCGGTGGCCTTTATTAGCAGGGAGACGTGCCCGCCTATGAGTTGTCGCCACATCAGGGTGGCGGGCTTTACTGATCACCACCATGATGGGATGGTAGGATTCAAGAGCATCTGCTAGGAGATGGTCCTACAGACGTTGGGTCGCCACCACGTCGGGTTGGTGGGCTTCACGACCCTGGGTAGGGAGAGGTGCATGCCCAGTAAGTGACGTCCTGTATGATCGACGAGCTTGATTGAGCTTGGCAGGGATGCGCACCTGCTCGCATGATGCCGCCATATCTGGATGGCAGGATTGGGAGGAGCGAACAGGTGTATGTGCCTGTTCGCGACGTGTCTCCGTGACTGGGCAGCGGAGCTCCTCCTCGGGGACAAGGTTGTTGACCGGTCCCTGATTGTACGTTTTCCTCCCTCATCGGGTGGTCCGAGGGGCCGGAGCTTGGGGAGTGTTGGCCTGGGTCCCCGGGGTGATTTCCTCTCAGGCGAGAGGATGTTGGGTCGTGGCATGACGACAACGACGTCTTCTGGTGGGGGACTTATAGTGGAACCCCCGTTCAGTGGGGATGATGTCCTCAGCGTCGACCTCATCCGCCTCCCTAAGATAAGGGAGGTACACATTGTCTCGTTCTGGAGATAGACTCCCGAAATGGTTAGAGATAGCAACAGGGGTTATCTGGATCTGCCTTTTCAGCCGCTGCTGGGCAGGAAACCGGAGAGTCCTGGCAGATTGGAGGGCGTGCGTGGCCGCCTCCACCGTCGGGAGAGTACCGTTCATGTGGTACTCTCAGATTAATGCATCTGAGACCCAGCGTTGAAGATGCTGGGTGGGTGACAGGGTCCTCCGTTGGTGAGGATGTCTGGTCATCATATTGTCGGAAGCACGTGCTTGTGAGTTCCTTCGTGATGCCATTGGATCGAAGGGAGTTCTGCGTGGTACCTGTAAACCATTTTAACAAATACAAATAGAAAACCCGTCAAAGCATCATTTTATGATCTCATGTGTAATTAATGACCTTGCTTGGCCATCCTTGTGAGTAAAAGGGGACACCCAATAGAAATAGTTTAAATCTGTCATGCTTGGTTAATTATTCACATCGGGTTCACCATTTTTTTTCTCTCGGCGCACGATGGGGTCGTGGGGAAGAAATGTGCACTACCCGATGGTTAATTAGAGAAGGTTGGGTTCTACATAATCACTCATACCGGGTGCACCGTTTTCCACCTCAAAACACCCAACAGTTCCATATCCAGTAATGCATGGACCTGCATTCCAAAGGCAGGAATTTTCTGGGTGGTTTGACCAGCAATACTTAAGAACACACATTGGTCAAGAGGATGGGAAATTGGGCTCATCACACCTTTTGGGGGAGAATTATTGCCTATTCCAGGATTATCTTATATATTTTAGACGTATTCATATGTTCGAAAATCTTTGGTTTATACCCAAGCATAGTATCCATGGATTACTCCTAGTTGGCAATGGTCAGCTGGATGCAGGGGTTTGGAATCATTTATTCCCAAGGTTTACCATCCCTCATTGGATTAAAGACCCCAAGGAGTCTGGACTCATTGAGACGGCACTAGGGTTGATGCGGTGAACCGGCCTGAAGATAGTCAGATCAGCCGGTTGTTGGGCTTGAACCTCAAGGAGGCTTCCTACGTACCCTGCCTAGGAGACATGGATAAAAGTCCATGTAGTTCGAATTGGGGTGTCAGAGAACTGACGTAAAGGTGGACCCAGGGGTCCAATGGTGATCGGGCTTGAACCTCTTGGAGGCTTCCTACGTATTCCTATGGTGGGGAATCAAAGTGCTCGTAGTTCGCATTGGTGGGGATTATGCTCTGAGGTCGCCCATAAGAGTATTTCATGGTCGATGCTTACTCTAAGCCCACGTGTGTCATGCTCAGTGTGAGAAACAAGAGGAAGTAGGAACCAGACAATCACGTCGTGAAAGTTGCATCCATCGGAAGTGGAGTGGGGCTTAAGGATAGAGCGACACATAAGGTCGGGGCATACTCCGAGATGGATGCCCATGGTGACAAAGTGCGGTGGGTGAGGGAAAGAGGTGATCCTGTTCCTGTCAACAATCTTGTTCTCAGGGGAGGTACGGAAGTGCATTGGGGCTTCCTTCTGATGGGTATTTTACTACCCCCCAATGAAGGGAGAAGTTCCCCAGCCCCAATAAGTGGAGGTGTAGAAAGGGGACTTTTGAGCTCAGACTCCACATTACCGTTGGAATGTGAACCCAGGAATGCTTTGAAAATCTGCTCAAGGGTCGGGGAAACCCATTCTCCCCTGCTAACCATGGGTATGTGAACTCAAAATGGCACGCTGATGCACCTGAGGGTTACACCACATGGATTAGGTGGCTCTGGTGAAGGCCTCGACTTGGGGCCGATGAGTAGGCCTATGAGGGAGTCATGGAGGATTAGGCCGTATTGGAAAGATTTTATCTGGCTCGAGGAATGAGAAATCTGAATGATTTGGCGGTCCACATGAGGATATGGTTTGTGGCGCCCTTCGCTTAGGGAAGTGCTATGCGGTTGGAGAACACGTCTGTGAACCAGGGTGGTCCGCGGACTGATGGGCATCCCCTAAACCAGGGTGGTTCGCAGAATGGTGAGCATCCCGCGAACCAAGGTGGTTCGCAGCTTCGGGTTGGGTCCGAGTACCAGGGTGGTTCATGGAGGGTTCCATGCAAGCAACAACAGCCAATTACGGTGTCGGTCAGGGGTTCGTCGGTCGAGGCTTCGCCCGCGTAGGAGGGTGCTACGCGGGGCGATGGATCATAAAAGAGGCATAAACACCCTAGTCCGTGGGGAGTGCATCCACGAAGGGTCCATGGTTCGTGGTTTTCTATTATTTTTTATTTTAGGTTCACGGTTCACCAAGTTATTATGCATTTTTGGTTCCTTATTAGGTTCAAACCTGCTCTGGTTCGAAAACTGGAACTTCGTTGTTTGCAAAATCCTAATTTTTCCTTCAAAATCCTTCCTCCCAAATCTGATCGATCTCCCCCAAAAATCTTGTTCCCTATTCCCATCAATCCCCTTTTATATAGTGGGTAAAAGGATGTATTTATGGTCATGTGGCACCCTTTTGTGGAGGCCCCTGACTGAAAATCCGATTCACGGATGACTCGGTCAATTCATAACTCGCAGGGGGTGTTGAGCGCATCTCCCCCCAAACAAGCTCAGGGAGTGCTTCGTGGCCACAGATGGTTCCACCTCCATTCCGCGAACGACAGGGGATGCAGACCGGACTGTTTGAGGCATTCTGTGGCTGGGGATGGTTCGTGACGGCGAACCGGGTCGATGCCTGGCCTGCTTCGTGCCTGTGGAGGATCTCCGCCTCTATTCTGCGAACAACAGCGGTCCGCGGAGGGGGTGCTTCGAGGGACCATCTGTGTGGCGTTATTATTTGGACCGTTTTGTAGACCGGTTTGGCTTTGTGCATCCTTTGATTTTTCTCCATTCTTCCCCCCAATTATTTTAGGGGAATTGGGTAGAACCTCATTTGCGGATTTTTCAGGACCCTACAGACCATAGAGAACGAAATATATATAAAAACATAATAAAATTTTTCATAAAATTAATTATATTATTCATGATGTTATTCACACGCACAGAGTTAATCAAGAACAAATATTAAGAATATTAGTTTAACTTATGGGTAGTATAAGGAAATTATATTATGGAGTAATTATAGATAATTGTTCATAATTATTTTAATATAAGTTTATCATGTTGTTATTCCAAAAATACACTAAAATATACAATATATGCATTGGGATATTATTGTGAGATTCAATTTTTATGTTTTAAAAATTGTGTGAAATATATATTTATTTATTCTCGGTCATCACACTTTATACCAAATCCAATATTTAATGATAGTTTTTCTAGCACATAATCATGTATTTTGGGTCTTTTACACTATATTATTTCTATATTTGTCATAGAAAACATAAATAAATGAATTAAAAATTTCCCCATCATTTTTTGTAGCATCTATAGGCTTTACTCTTCATTGAGTAGCCTAGGAAAACGCCATCATCACTTACATCGCCACATTTATCTTGATTTCCTTCTTTACATCAAATAAAATATCTTATTTAAAAACAAGGATGTGATTAAATGATTTATACCTTCCATAAAACATATCATTTGGATTGAATTACTATCATTTTATTTACATGTATTGGTTTTGAGTCTACATTATAACCTAAACAACCTCCTTCTAATAGAGGTGTCATATATCACAATCAATAACCATTGTTTTATACATGATGGACACCATTCGATTACCCCATTCATCTATCCTATTCTAATATAGAGTATAATCTGAGGATACCTCATGTTTAGTTCCATAATTAGTTATCCACTTTAAATAATGTGTACCTTATTCCATTATCTCATCATAGAATTTGGATAATGTGACAGGTTTCATTTTCCACTCTCCTATGTACCTCTTCATTGAATCTATAACCTTTTTCTTACTAACCATAAACATGATATATGAAATTATATTTAATCATAAATTTTTTTAATTAATTAACACTCTCCACATTCCCATGGTTGGTTCAATTTAGTAAAATCATTGACATGCACTATATCAAGTAAACTAAACACTATGTTCTTATTTTTTATAGGGTTTTCATACCATCTTTACCCATATGTATCCATCGCACAATATTTATTAGTGATGCTTTAAGTTAGGTATGCCCACTACTACCCTCATCTTGAAAAAATATTTCTATACTTTTCTAGTAAAAATGTCATATCTTTTAGGTTCGTAAAATGTTTTCTTCTTCCATAGAAAGAAAACAGATGTTCTCTTTACCATTTACCAAGAAAAGGGTACCACTAGTTCCCTAGATTATCCTGAGGGATTTCAAATATGTACTTCTTAAAAAAAAATCCTTCCATGTTAATATAAACTCAGTATGGGATTAAAAAATTTTACTCGTGATCAACATATTATGTCACAAGCCATCCATATAGAGTAGATCATAACAATTTAGTTCATCATCTCCTAACATGGTCTTTTTTTTCTTTTTATATTTAGGTCACCGTCATTGAAAAAAATAATCATCTAATCGAATGTACCCTTTAAATTTTTTAATAAGTTTATATTTTTATATATGTAAGATGAGAGCTCAATATCAAGGATCCAATCATTATTATTCTCTGTAGCTTTAAGTTTATTATCAGTAATATTTACCTTGTCTCTCATCCCCTTTTCTTTCAAAGAGAGTCTCATTCAAGCTATAATTTTAAATAGCATCTTCATTCATTATTTGGAATAGTCTTTATTTTTATATCCACCTTATTCTTCCAATATAGTGTATCTATTTTTTGGTTAACCAAATTGGATTTCCTTTTACTCATGATTTTTTTATCATTATGATTGTTGTTTCCACATATTTTTTCCAGAAATAAACTACTTAGTTCCTGAATTATAACATTTATATAAATACCCAAAAAATAATTCCATAATTTTGTTGAATAATAGGGATTCATTTTTCTTTCTAATCTCTCAGGTGCTTCTTCCTTTAGATATATCTTGGAATTTCCATGTTAATCCATGGTATGACTGAGAAATACAGAAAGTTGTAAATTCATAAGGATGAATATCCATTCACATTTATTTATCCTTGTGTCTCTAGATTCTATTAATTTATTTTTTTAACATCTAACATTTTTTAATTATGGGATATACTCAACCTTATACATTCATTAATTATACCCTATTAATAATCATACCAATGATTTAGTGTAATTAAAACCAAATAAAAAAAATTATGTTCCTTGGTCATTGTTATCCATAATTTTCTCAATGCCTTTTAAGCCCCACAGGGATCTTACCAATAATTTTATATCTAAGAACCTATTAAAAATAAATTCTATTTGGATCACCTGAATTAATTTTGTTTCAAGATTACCATTCAAGGTAACTAATTATTATTCTATCTACTCAACTCTCTTATTTTCTTCTTCAAATAAGCATTAAGGTTGCCAATATCTTTGACTTGTTCTTAAATTTTCAATATGTAACCAAAAAATATATTGAGACTTCATGTATTTTAGTTTCACCTTCTATTTTTTAATAAATTTATCCAATTTCAACATCAAGATTATCTACATATTAAGAATATTCAATAAAAAACATACAATTTTTTAATTTATATTTCTTAAAATATCATGATATTAATGAGATCCCTAAATTACAACCTTGAGGTCAAAAACCCCTTTAGATTGTTTGGAATTCCCTCCATATGAATTTTTAATTTCAAAAATTTTCACAATGGAATAAATTTTTTCATATTTGAATTCATTTTCTTATTACTCTAATAAATAGTCATCAGATCCCTCTTCCTTTATCACAAGGAATTTTCTCTGAAAATACTTTTTAGAAGAACTTCCATGTTTAAATAATATTTTTGGGTAAACTTTTATTTGAGTATTTTTATTCTTTCCACCACACCTTCATCGCCAAAAAATATATTATAAAACTTGTCTATAATCTTTTCAACAATTCCACATTAGAAGTAATCCAAGGGTAGCTTGCCTTCAAATCATACCGTACATTTTTTGAACTTTCATTCCACTATAAAAAGAATAAAATATCCATATATTCCTATTCAACTATAACATTAGTGATGTTAACAATCTTTATGGATTTCAAATTCACATCATTATTTTTATGATTTGATATTCCATCGGACATGAATCACATTTCCTAGGCCAATAAACTATTGTTAAATTCATCTAGTGATATCTCATCTATGATTCGTTCTTCCAGTACAAACACTTCTGGGGTTTAGATGGGTAGTGGACTCCTTAATTTCATCTTTACAACTTTAAAATACTTCTCTTTTAACCCATCCTCAAATGAAATCAAAAAGTTCAATGATACAATTAAAAAAAATATGTACATTTATCTAAATATATCATAAAATCATAAAATTTATTAGAAAAAACATATGTATTTTCGACCTTCATAATTTCTTCATCCACTTAAAAAATTTCTTCCCACTTATTCCATATATATTTAGTTGAAATGAAACTCATTTCCTTCATAAGGATTTAACTTCTTAGGTCCCCATACAATACCTTCGGGACTTTTCTATCAATGCAAATAATTTTATATATTTCTCAATCATGGATACCTCATAGACAACACTTATTTGTATAACTCATACAAAAATGAAAAAACATTCAAGTATGAGGGTCTATAGCTGATACCTCATCATTTTATTCCATATTTTTTAATTATCACCACCAAATAAATAGAATTTTCTAGAATTCACAGTGTTCTCCATAACAACCATCTTGAGAAAACAAATTCATATTATAGAAACCTTCTCTGATACAACAAGTTGCAACCATGGACCAACACACCCTAACAAGGGTGAATTTTATTTTTACTTCACATCTAAGATATCTATTTTATTTTATCAAAATAAATATGAAATAGGTAACTTAAAATCATGCACACACTATCCTAGAATAGAAATATTAATGTAAGAACATAGTATTTTACTAGGTTCACCTCTATTATAAAATCCAATGGGAATAAGTTGATATTGTTTCGACATACCAGAAGATAACATTATCTAATGTAGGTGTTAAAAGTGTTCCAAGAGGTGCACCAATAGTCTAAGAGAAATTCCACTAAAATTCATGTTCAATGATTTAATCCAAGGTGTTAAAAATAAAATGAAACACATAGGTTTCTTATAATATGTTCAAAAAAATTATGAACACTGATCTAGTGAGGGTTTCATGATTTTCCTTATATATTGTTCTTTAGTTTTAGATGAACTAGTAAGTATTATGCATTATTTGTTTTTTATATCACCCTGTCCACTAATTTATTCAATAAAAATCCATTTGTTTCTTCTTCTTGTTAAAAAATTATATAATATTTTATCCAAAATATTTACAAATTTTAATATGAAAATTATGTGAAATTAAATCCAATAATTTCATTAAATGTCTTCTCAATAACTCCCCATTATGTTCATATGATATTAAACATGGTTTCCTTTAAATATCAACCTATATACTCTCCCACAAAACTAGGAAGGTTCTTCAACAATATTTTATCTAATTATCATCCATAAATTTTAATTTATAACATATATTTAGTTTCATGTGATTGATTTTGATTAAATTTCACTAATGCTACCATAGTGATTTGAAACTCCACTTTATATTACAAAAACCAACCCTCATCTTACATTGAGGAAGTATCATATATCATATACCATCGGTTCATCTTATATAATATATCACACAATTTTATGTTCCAACATCCATATTATTCTTTATATTTTTCCTATTACCTGTGAATATAATATTTTTACAAATCTTCCATATTATTATGTATCATCCAACTTATAACACATAATCAGAAATATTATATATGAATGGATCCTTTCCTTTGAGGAACTTTACACACAAGTTCTTATAAATACTACACTTTTATATAAATATGGAATTCTTTCCTTTCCCATTTTCCCAATTCTCATTCTATATACACATATTACATAGCATCCAAACCTATTATGTATAATAAATATATTCTTACATATACAGAGAGGGTTTTCCCATTATCATATTACATCCTCCTAAAGTATATTTCATATCACCTGAATCTTATTATGTATTCTATTATATATCACAAAGTCTTATGCCATTTCTAAATCTATAACTTCTATGCTTCTTATATAATTTGGGAGCTCTATGACAATTTCAAATCTGAGCCTTGAGAGTCTTTTATCTATGCAATAATACTCTAACCACTAATTAAAATTATTAACTATTCTCCATATCTATGGACAAAACATCCAAAACATAATAGTATTTCTGATTATAATTAGTCTTATATAAAATATGTAAGATTTATTCATGAATAATTCATACCATATATAAGATGGAAACAGCGTAGGAAATATGTATGTGTTGTGAATAGTTTTGCGTGTAATTTAGTGGTTTTTACTATTTACATAAATACATGACATGGAAGAAGTTCTCATCATAAAATTTTCGAGAATCCAAGGATATGAGACATAAGGGACTGTGTCACACCACATCAGGTTTGAATATTTAGAATAGTTAGAGGATTACACCATGATATTGAAAGGTTTTAAATGTAAGATAATGTGTGGATTATGTGGATCAATTTGTTTAAAAAGAATCATGATGTAAAGAAGGATATCAATTTGTGATATACATGTGAATGTAGAAAAACATCCCATAGTAAAGGAGATCACACTACAGAATGGCTTGAGTCAAGACATGTTATGAAATAATGTATGGAATCATACCATAATCTTGATTTTTTAGAATATCTAGAATACTTTATTTGAATTTAAAAAGGGATGATATGGTGTGATATTTTGGGAGTTCACACAACCCAATTGGAATTCTTTATAGATACTACTTTTCAAAGTTATGAAAAAAACAGAGAGTGCAAGTGGGATCCTACAAATATTCATATATTTGGTTCAATAAAGAATAGGAGAGGGTATTCCAGATCTACACTAGGACGTAAGAGAATAAAGTAAATGATGTCTCAGAAGAAATATTTTTTTTATGTTCATGGATTTCAAAATATGGATGAAGGTAGACATGATTATTACACCATTGTTGGTTTTATCTCATTATTGGTTTATAGAGATTGAGACAGTTTCTCTTAAATTAGTCATATGATTTTTGAGTGATTGAGAGAAATAAATAATCTATATTGTATGGTTTTCAAAGAAAGTCTGTAAGTGTGGTTTCACTAAATTGTATGAAACAACCAGACACCTTAATGATTCTAGTACATATACCCATAACTGTAGTTTCCTACTTATATTAACACATTTTGAGTAAATAAAGTAAAATTAATTGTGTAATGACCCAAAATTTTATCATTGGAATTGTTTCCCTTATTATAATTATGTTAGATAATACAAAATTCAAACAAATCTTGTATACCCCAAAAATATCATTCACATAAATAAATAATGAAATAAGTAACTTATAAATAAATTAAGGAACATATCCCAATGGAATAGTAACCTGACCCTTGGAATAGTAACATAACAATTAGTAATAGTAATTTGGCCAATAAGATAGTAAACACATCTGTGAAAAAATAAATTTTATCCATATTATAAATGAAAATATGTTATAATTATATTATAGTATAATTAAATAAATGTTTTAAAAACTATTAATTAAGTGATAGTATTTTTATGAAACATAAATGTTTACATAAAATTTAATTATTAATATATTTAATTAAAAAAATTAATTTCAAAAAATAGATTCATAAATTAATATTTTGTTCTATTATGACTATAAGTTAATTTTAAGAGACCTTACAAAAAATTTAAAGTGTTATAAAATCAATTATAATTTTAAAGTTTGTATTTTCCTTGTAAATGATGATTTTAATTAAAAATTAAATTTATCATATCTTGAAAAAAAATTCATAAAATATATATTATTTTTTAATTTGACACATGGGTATGATAAATTTTTAGTATTTTTCTAAAATATTTTTTCTGGTGAATTGTGTAATATGGTAATTTACGCTATTTAACAAATACATGAATTATTAAGTCATTTATGATGTATATATGATTTAAGCACATAATATTTGAAAATAATTCCCTCTTTACTGAATTAAGTCTTGGGAATAAAAATATTCATAGTCTTTTTCCAAAATAATAAACTAATGAAAAAATAATCAAAAACACTCATCTCCTCCCTTTATAAATACCACCCCCCACCACCCCTTCTAATCACACCTAAAAATCCTTGAAGATTGTTTAATTTCTACCCAATAATCTTCCCAACCACCTCCCTCACTTCTAAAAAATTTTGGTCTCAAAAAAGACCAAATCCAATTTCCCTAAGAATGTTCTCAAGGAGACTATGTTCAAGATGTGAATTCATCTTCTGTATTCTTTTAATTTCTTTTCAAGTTCATTAATTTTCTTATTCTATCTTCATATACCATTTTCAAAGTGGAATGACAACTCTAGTATCTTAAATATACAATAATTTTATTATATTAATTTAATAATCAATCATCAAACATCTTATCCTCTATCTTTTATTCTAAAAATGAAAACGCCATCTGCGAGGTATTGATTTATAGCCTTCACGGGTGAAAAGTTTTTGTTTTAATTTATTGCCTTCAAGGCTAGTCATAAAACCATTATAATGGCTGAAACAACTTTTAAAATATATTTTATAACATTTTTATATTTTTTTAACTAACATATATGTGTAATATTAAATAATAAAATAAAACGAGTTCATTATGATTGAGAATCGCAAACAATTAATCAAATAATTGTCATTTAAATTTTTTATAAATTAATAATCCTTTTATATGGAAAAAATATATAATAGAAATTAAAATTATGTAAGTTTATTAATAAAAAATAATTTCAATTTTTGGATTACTATCCCTATTTTACAAGATCTTCCACACCTGTACACAAGTGAACCGATCATGAAAATATAGAAAATAAAAACTCAAATGATGAAATTGAACACTATAAATAATAAATATTTCAACAAAAAACATAAAAAATTTTATAAAGAATAAACTAATTTTAAGATCGATTCTATATTTTTTAATTTATGAATCTAATTTGATTGTACTAGATATTAATGTGAATAAAACATTCGAACATATTGTAAGGGGATTCTCAAACTGAATTCCTTTATTTTGGCTATTCTCTCTTTTAGGGTAAGAATGTTCATTTTCCATTCATAAATTTTCATTTACATTTTCTTTTCAAGGATATTCATGTTTCTAATATTATATTATTTTTGATGAAAATATTTTACCAAAATAACTATTCATTCTAATAAAACACACATTTTACTTCTTTTGAGAATGTTTCTTATTCACTCAATATTGATGATTCTTATACCATGTATGTTATTAATTTTTTATTTTGGGATCCCAAAATTTAATCCATGAATGTATGATTTATAAAATTCTCAGGAAACCCATTTCATTTACATGGGTTGTTTTATTTCAGGTATTATTATACATTTTATATGGCATACTTGATTATATAAATGTTATGACGTGATGGGTGTGCCTAGAATTATATAGTGCCCTAATAAATTGGGTTACTTAATGTAAATTATGATATAATATATAATATGTGTTAACAATATGTGATATTATTTCATAATTATTATTATTTTATCATTATTCACATAAGTTATGCATGACCATGATGCTAGCTTTTTCCACAACTATGTGTGGTATTTATCCACTAAGACATGATGTTTCATTCTTATAGAGTTCCACACTCCCTACCATTACCAAATTTTTCCTATAAATATTATGGTGATGATATTATTCTTATGTTATTATGATTATGATTATTCTCACCCATGTTATATGGATTCATGCTCTTTTCAATTCTCTTATTGGGATTTTAGACCACCCATTTAGTTGATGTTTATCCTCTGGTGACTACATATACGAAGTATTACACGAGGTTTATTAAGAACCTAGAGAAGAATAAATTAAATAATATTTTGGTTTCATTTTTTATAATTTTTGTTTGGTCCAAATTTACCAAAGACACAAAAAATTTGGTTCCTAGTTTTGTTAAAATATTATATTATTTATCTCTAAAATGATGAAATAGTAATGTAAGAAAAATTAGGGTTGTTAGAATTGGTATCAGAGAAAGGTTTAGTTAATTTTGGGAATCAGGATTAGATTAAATTAAGGAAATCCTTTATGTGTGAGGTTAAGTATATTAAATCACCCAATAATATTTTTAAAAAAAATTCTAAATATACGGATCCCATAAGATATTCCTTTAGAGTTAATTTCACAATAGAATAAATTATTTATTCATGACTTGCTAAATTATATTTTTTTCAAGCCTTTTTTATTTTATAAAATGGTTGGAACCAAGAGAAACCAGGCCAACAACTATTGTATATGAAAATGCTTTGATTTCTTGAATGACATCCCCAATTCCTTGGGAGGTGGAGTTCAAAATTTCATGTAAATTCATACCCAATAATGTTATGTTATAAGAAAAAAACTAAATAATGTGGTAGGTCTTCCTTCCCCATGGGGGATAAACTGAATATAGATTCGTTTATGTAGTAATGACCACTAACATTTAGTGTATCTTCAAATATACTAGTCATGAAATACTGGGTCAAATCAATAGAGAATATATTTTTATTGAATCCTTGTTAAAATATGGAGAATGTGACTCTAGTTGTTTGTTGTTTAGATGAAGAGGCCAAACAATGGTGGGTGTTGATTAAGAACACCAAGATGAAGGATGAAATTTAAGAGATGGAGTGCGAAGACTTTAAAAAGTATTTCTTAATAAGTATTTCTATTAAATTATTTGAAAAAATAAAGAGAGATAACTCATAGAGGTGAAGAATAAAATGAAGGTGAATCTATCAAGGATTACATATAAAATTTTACAATTTTCTAAAGGTATTATTTGAGTTTTGTTATCAAAACTGAAAAAAAATAGATAGAATCATTTGTGTGTTTAAAATTGTAACGACCCGAATCCGGAGCCCTTCCATTGGTGCCCCATACCCGGTTCGCCACATGACCTCAGGAGCATTTCCCCAAATGCCAGAGGCTGCTGATTATCAACGATGGAATTGGTAAGTTATTGGGGAAACTATGCCCTCATTTTGTATGGTATAAAATGCAAGAAAACAACAGTCAATGGAGGAAGCAGTAAACAGCATACAAACACTGAAACTAAACAGCAGAAGCAATGAACACATAATGATAATGATAATGATGCAGCAGGTACAAGTATCTAAGGAAATCAGCAAACACAAGAATGTGCTGAAATACAATTGAAAACTTAGTACGAAAGTAAGAGAAACTCCAGCATCATCGCAAGCCTAAGCTCAGTCCTATTCTCTCCAGCTCCAACTAGAAATCACGTACCCGAAGTAGAAGGGCCACAATCCCTGTCCACACCTGCAACCATATAACCTGTTTGGGCCAAAAATCAGGACCCAAACAGGGTGTGAGACTAATCCCAGTAGGCAATCACAACAAGATATGTGCCCTACTATCAGTGAGTAATATAGAAAAAGTAAAGGAAATAAATGTAGCAGAGAATAAGATGTACACTAAAGTAAGAAATCCTACCAAACTTCATTCACAGTTATTTATTTGTTCAACACAATCAAATAGGTATCAACCTTGGAACCTAGAAACATCTCTATACACTGATGGAAAGCAAGTAATCACAATAGGTAACTCATCAGTCTACCTAAACAGCAAGCAGCACAAACCCAAGCTTGTTCTTTGGCTTTGTGGACTCGTCACAACCAACCAACAAATAAAGCACTGACTCTATGGGTGGATCCTACTAGCAAACAACTCTGGTCAAGTAGACGTACAATGGCACAAACACTCTGGGAAGCTCTCACTATCAATTCCCCTGTGGTCTTTCAATGAAAGATATAGACCCTCTGAGGAAGCACTTATGTCTAATTCCCCCTACAGTCTCTCTATGTAACTAAGGACACTCTGAGGAAGCACAAATTCCCATTCCCTTAGGTCTTGTGATCGATACTAATTATAACAGACTCTCTAGGGAATCCCAAATCGTCAATTCCCCCTTTAGTCTACCACACCATGTTCACTCAGCCCTGAGCTTTTTAGTCATGCGTAATCGACTGTTAGCAGCCTAAGTAAGTTCAGAAACTACTTGGCTAATAGCTACAATGCATCCACAAGCATATAAACAGTAGGTAATACATGAAATCAAGTCAACAGGAATACTAGCAATGTGCAAAAGGGTTGCCTCGTAGGGAAACCGTTCCAAACAGCAATCAACAGCCAAAACAAGGGGAAACACCCACGGGGTGATCCTCAAACATGCTAACAAGCAATTATTAATCATCTAATAACCTCAAGCATACAAGAAATATAAGTCAAATAACAAAACAGGATCAAAAACCTACCCCAAGATACCCGATACATGGGTATCCGACACTTTTTCACCAAAAAATCAAAAACAATCAACGTTGGGAAACAAACCACCTACCTCAACCCTAGGAGATTGATATTCTTGACCCTTGTCTTGTGAATCGCCCTAGAACGGAGTAAATCACTGCGATTCTATTGCACCCAATGGCATTTGATTCGGACAACCGGTGAAGAATCGGTGGCTTGGAGAAGAATCGGCTCTATAGGTTGCTCTGGACGCATATGGTGGTGAAGAAGATGAAAATAGGGATTAGGCGCGACCCCAGTCCGATTAATGAAATAAAAAAAAGTACATGGCGTGCACTTCTTGTGTACATAGCGTGTAGTCCCCTTTTCCGTACGTCATATTAATCGGACTCCACCTCATCGCCACACCCCGTGCGACTATCCCGGACACGGACAGCATACGGCCTCGAGCGGAAGAAAAGTACACGACGTGTACTTGTAAAGTACATGGCGTGTACTTACAAAATTTCCATATTCTCCTCTTTTTCTCAAAAACGGCCAGAAAAGGAAAACATACCTGAAAAATATGGTTCGGGTTCTTACAAAAATCATACCATTTAAAGGCTCTAGTAAGTTGATACCTTGGTATTTATGAATAATTTGTTCAATTTGAACTTAGAGTGGAGATTGAGTTTCGAGAATGGTCCCATGGCGATGGTGATATGAAACTAAAGACTCGGTTTCAAGATAATGGATATAATGACCAAGGTGTAAAGAAACTTGTATCACTCAAATTTCAAAAATATGGTGAGAAGAATCTTGGGAATTTTCTCAAATGGATGGAGAAATGCTTTAATTGTGGGAGAGAGATGGACACCAAGATCATGAATATTGAAGAGACATGAGGAAGAAGGACAATGTGGGAGAGGAAAGGAGAGCACCACCAACGGTTCAATTCATCAACTATATGGATCAAGGGCACTATAAAATCTAGTGCACTAATCACTAAGTCATTTGTGGTAATCAACGTCAGCAGCCACCAAATCCAAAGTAGGAAAGGAAAGCTTATTCCATCACTAGTGTTGAGGAGGAGCCCAAAAATGATGTGGTGAGATAAATATGGGTTATTCGTTCAAGAATAGAGAATGTACTATTTGATTAGGTTCTATGGATTCTTTAATATCATTAATGTTTAGTAGAACAATTCAAACACTAGATCAAGGTATGGAGGATGAGTTATCTATGAGAATATAAAATGGGGTAATTATTACATCCAAAGTATATAACTCCTCCTCGATTAATATTTATGGACTGAACCTCCCATAAATTCTTATCTTACTTCCTTTGGTGTAGTTTTTTGCTATATTGGGAATGGACGAGTTATCGTTAAACAAAGACAACATAAACTACCACTAAATGGAGGTCGCTATTCACATCTGGATGCATCCTACAATTCTATAATAGTGTAAGTAAGAGGATGAATCTATTTTAGAATCATCATCTCAAATGTGGATATTATTTCTTTTTGAGCAAGCATATCTATGTCAAATTATTAAGAGGAAGGAGATAATCATGCTCAAAGACATACCAATTGTGAGGGACTACACTGATGTGTTCCCTAAATAATTTGCTGCTCTTCCTCTTAACCAAGATGTGGAGCTCTCAATTGAACTTATTCATGTATCTCCATCTATATTAAAGACACCTTACTGAACGGAAACCATTGAGTAAGAGGAATTGAAGAATTAGTTACAATAGAATCTAGACAAGGGTTTTATATGCTCGAGTTCTTAACTATGGGGTGCACCATCCCTCTTCATCAAGAATAAGGATAAATCAATGAGCCTCCGCATTAATTTTCATGTGCTCAAAAAAATCATGATAAATAAAAAGTATCCCCTTCCATGGATATATGTATATTTTGATCAACTCCATAGGTCCAAGTATTTCTCTAAGGTTGATCTTAAGTCAGGATATCACCAACTAATGGTGAAGTAGGAATATATTCCCAATACTTCCTTTCAAGTAAGGTAAGGACACTAAGAGTTCATAGTGATGCCTTTTTGACTCACTAATTCTTCAAAACTATTCATGGATCTAATGAATAAAGTCTTCATAGATTACCTTAACAAATTTGTGATAGTCTATATTGATGATATGAAGGTATCCATCAAAATCAAGGAAAAAATGATGAGCATTTGAATATAGTTCTAAACTTCTTGTGAGGGGATAAAATTAATGAATAGTAAATATGAGTTTAGTCAGGAGAAAGTATCATTCTTAGGGAATTTCATCACCAATAAAGGAATATCTATTAACCCTTCCAATATATAGGTAATCGAAGATTGTGCCATGCCAACATATATAATATAGATCCGTAATTTCCTTGTTCTAACTAGGTATTCTAGGAAATTTTTGAAGAGCTTATAATGATTGTCAAACCCACTAACCAAGATGACTCGGAAGGGAGAAAATTTTTTCTGGACAAGTGAATGTGAACAATATTTCAAAGAGTTAAAAATGAGGTTTATCAGTGTTCTATTACTCACACTTTTGATCAGTGGGGAACTCATTGTGGTATATATTAATGGTTAAATGAATATCTTTTTATGTGTACTAATGAAAATTGATAAAGTGATAGCGTACTCCTCAAGGTAGATAAAAAATACTAAGCAAAATTATCCCATGCATGAAATGTAGTTGGTAGATGTGATATTCACATTTAAAATATAGCCATGTTATCTCTATGAGGATAAGTTTAAAATATATACTTATAATAATATCCATAAATATATATTCACATATAAGGAGCTTAATATGCACTAGTGAAGATGGTTAGATCTCATCAAGGATTCTGATAGTTCAATCCACTACCATCTTGGAAAAGAGAATGAAGTGGTGGATTCTCAATGTAGAAAGGATACTTCAATATTATCAATGATTAGAATTGAGAAGGATCCAATATTATTCTATCTAAAATGTATGGAAATGGGAATCATTATCAAAGTAACATAATCAGTCTTTTCATGATTTATTTATCAACCATCCCTCTTGGAGAAAATAAAGGATTCACAAATAAATAATTTAGAAATTCAGAGGAATTTGTAATCCATCAGATAGGGGAAATTTTAAGAGTGTACAATTGATAAGAAGGAGTCATAATATTTGGGTCATGACTATGTGTACCATATATTCTATAGATAAAGAACGAGTTTCTGAATGACACACATAGCTCGACTTTCACTATTCACCGAGGAAGCACAACGATGTATCATGATCTCTGATAGCACTATTGGTTGGACAATATGTATAAGACGATTAATGAATATACATGAAATTACCAGGTACATTATAAGGTGAAGGAATAAAGGAAATGTTTTAAATGTATGATTCAACCATTACCCATACCAACATGAAAATGGAAAAACCACACCACAATTAATATTAATAGTTCATATTAAAAAATATATTTTTTGAACATTCGACAAATATTTAATAAATTATTAAGAGTAATTAATAATTGATTTATGAACACCTCAAAAAAGTAAATGATTGTTTTAAATGAATTTATTATAATTTATTAACAAGTTTCAAATTATTTTTAATTTCAAAAATTAGAAACTAAATAAACGAATGAAACATGCTTCAAATAATTGATAACGTCAAATGCATAACATTTCTTGTGATATAGGATATCATAATTATATTTATTAGAATAAAATTATCCTTTATTTCTCTATATTTAGATTTATGAAAAATTATCATATAACATTGTTCACAATATTATAAATCCATGTCAATACAACATAAAGCATTTAAAAATATTTATTGGTTCTAGTGGCAGATAGCATTATCCTAGGTAGAGTTACCTATATTACATTGTTTATGACAAAAGGAGGTGAAATCCGATTTTCCCATAAAATATAACATCTTATAATTATCAATTATATCTATATAATCTAGTTATATCACACTGCAATATTTTTTTGAATTGTGACCAATCACTTATCACAGATAGTTATATCATATATCATTCCCTGAGATACCAGAATCAAAGGTTTTTGTTTTTGAAAAAAATAAAATGCTCAACAAAACCTATTATATCCCCATAAAACTAACCATATAATCATATTTTTCAAAAAAACACAAAACTATTTTAAACAACATGAAATTCTCTTTAATTCCACTAAAGTGTTTTGATGGAAATCTCTATGCACAAAAAACATTATAAAACATTACATAAAAACAATAACCATAAGATCTAGAATGATAGAATCATAACACACTATAAAAATAATGAATATTATAAATTTTACTACATAAACCATAAACATTATAAATTTCCTTAAAAAATGAGCACTATGTAATATCCAAAAGTGTGTTTCCTCTATATGTGTCAATCTAAGGTGTAAAATCAAAAACAAATCCCATGGTTATCTCACATAAGGCTTGTTACTACTCTATTTTAAATGATAGAAAATAAAGTGTTAATCATCTATGAGTATCATAAATGGGTATTGTTTCAATTATCAAATCTCACATGTTACCCGCCTTTATATGGGAAACCATTGATCACTCCACGGGTTGAAAGAATAATGACTATGCTTTATACCATTTAAAAACTTAACTGAATGTATTTATTAAACTAAGTGTAAGTACTTAACACCTTAAACATTCATTATAGTCCCCTAAATATCATCAAATGATACTAATTGACTATTAAATGGACTTTAAGTGTAATAAATTTGATACTAGAATGAGATATGTCATATTTCATACATTTCATGTAAAAGGATATTAATTTAATGATCCTCATTTCATGATCCATAACTATATCACATGTTCAATAGAATAATATGTTAATCCATTTTATACCTTAGTTCATATAATATATTTTCGTAAATCTAATAGATAACACAATAATGTTGTTAAAAACATTTATGATGGATAATACTTCACAATTTATTTTTCATCATAATAAAAGTCACTCTATCTATTTAGTTAGAGGTCATCCCTAAATAATTTTAATGATCATGGACACATAGTGAAAGTAATACATCTAATTATTGTGAACATTATATTCCTTATAAAAAGTTTATGTAAAAAAATTATTTTCACTGATGAATTGAATTTCCATCACAAATTTTTCATTTCTAAAATTCTAGATTCTTAACTACAAGAAATAATATAATTAGATTTAGGTTATTTATGACCATAAAAATTTTAGCTACCACTATATTAGTTCATTGTGTTTTACACAAAACTTCATGAATTAGTATATCCATGATCATTTAGTAGTGGCTAATATTGTCGTCCCAAATAATAATAGAATGGTATTTTAAATAGGGGAAGTGAATTGAAATGTAAAAGTTAACACAAAATTTTAACCAAATCTATTGTTTAAGTTTCCCCCATGTAATAAAATCTAAAAAATCAGAGTATAAGAAATATAAATGATAAATACAATATAAATAAAAATATTCAAAGTTAAAAACTTATAAAAAGTAAAAAAATGCAACAAATAACTATGTGCAATGAAAAAAACATTGAAAAATGTCTAGCAATCCGAATAGCATATCAAAAACAAATTACCAAAACAAATCCTATAAAAGGAACTCTTTGATTTATCTCATGGTGGTTGGATGATCGGTAACTGAATCCAAGGTATAAAAGATATTCCCAATAAACATTAATAATATTTGTGGTTGTATAAAACAATTTTTTAACACCGAACTTCCTTTACATAAATTTATAGAAAGATGCTTTATCCACGAGCTCGAGTTCAATTGACATGATCATCATCCATTCCATTCTCAGACTTTATTGAACTTCATAGTTCAAAAAAAGGTTCTTATCTAAAGATCCACATTGATCATGAAGATCATTATAAATTATTATAATAAGAAAGTATTAGAGATTTTATAGTGATCCCACAAATAATAAAATCTATAAGAAAATATCATTAAAAAGTAATACAATTGAATCTCTCAAAAGCATTGAGATGATAGTCCAAATATTGATAAAAAGTATTTTAAAATTTACTGTATCTTGAATTCTTCGAATCCTTTGTTTAATTTATAGATTAGATGTTAAAAATATTCCTATTGAAATATATTAGGTCTTTAGGTTTGGTTATAATTTCATGAATTGAGTTCTATCTTCTATTAAGATGTTTGGTGAAACATAAATATTCTCTTAAAATTAGATGGATTGTTTAGTCACTAAAACATAGAATTGGAAGTTAATAACTACATACAAATATAACATAAAATATCCTTATGTTAGAAAAAACATCAATTTGGTTTGTATTTTGATTTTGAAAATAATGATGTTAAAGTAGTTATCTAACACTATAACTTCTCCCTCTTTAAAAATCATTAGATTTATAGGAAAGTTCCTTTTAGTATAAACTAGAGTGTAAGGGTGAATATATGGTATCAAATTCTTGTACATATTATTTTTGAAATTTAACCCTTGTGACTAATTAACGTCATACGATCTCAATGAAACTCACTCGATACTCGTATGGAAGAGTTATAATGAAACAAAGAATATAGTAAATGTAAGAACCTAGATCTTCATTTCAGGTATGGGTCTTGATTTTGGGTTGTTTTTAGGAAAAATTATGGAAATGGGTTTTTATGAGTAGACGTCTTTTATTACCTTGTACACGTCATGTACCCAGTTAGCATGTAAAGTCGCGTGCTAACTAAGTGGCGGCCAAGTACATGGCCGTATAGTGACCTTCCAGAACCGCTTATGTTGGGGTCTGGTTAAGGATACTACATGATGTGTAGTTTTAAAGAAAACACCATGTAGTTTTATTTTCATTCAATAAATCATAGACAGGTCACATCTAATATCCAAAAATGTCTTCTTCTAGTCGTGGTTCATATAAGAGCACTAACGAACGGCCGACGAACTCTGAAACCCTACTGATTCTCCACCCGAGCACCTATTGACACATCATCAGGTGCATTGGAATCTCACTAGTGAGTTCTCAAAAACCACAGGATCCTTTCTTCATGATTCCACGTCTCTTGTGAGTTATTCAAGGTTGACCATTTTCTCTTTTTTTTATATCTACGCCATTTTAGGAAAATTTAAGGGCCGATGTTCATGTATATTGATCGTACGACATCGAGGTAGGTGGAATAAGACTTCTGTGTTTTTATTTGGATTATATATTCTAAAAGTGTTGAATAACCACGTTTTGGGTATTCCATGATTTGGAATTAAACCCTATTTATTACCTTCTATGGTTTTCTTGAATAATAAACGGTTGTTTCTTGTGTGTAAAGTTAGATACCTTGTCTAAGGGACACCCCATGGTTTCATTTCCATTGATTGATTGTTTATGGTCAATTGTTCTAGGATGCCATCTTGGCTTGCCTTATTTTCCATGCCTTGTTTTGTTAAGATGGAGTTGATGATTATATGAAATACCTATGATACTCATTGTGAATGTTTGAACCAAGGGTTAGAACATGAAAGCATCCTAGGTAGTCATTTATAATTACTTTAAGGAATGTTTAACCAAGAGGGATTAGACTATGAGAGATTCCCAAAGGGGTTATTTATATATGTTTTACTTGAATGTCTGACCCATGGTATTGATCATGAGAGCTACCCAGGTGGTCTTCAATATTTGATTAAATGAATGTTTGAGCCAAGGGTTTAGATTGTGACAGATTTCCTATGTGGTTTTTTATAATTAATTGATGCTATGTTGGACAGAAGCAATTAGACCATGAGACCTTCCTAGAGGGTCATTTTTGGAAAATTGAATGATTATGACGAGTCTGCAAAGCCAAATCACAGGATTGGATTTTGTCTTACTTGATAGTTTAGATTGTCTTATGAGACGTCTGTTTTGGTTAATTTACATGGGGGATATAGATAATAAGATATATCTTAGGGTTACATGATTTAAAAAATGAATAATAAATGTTAAATGAATGTAATTGAAAACTGTAGGATTTTTTACCTTTGAGTACTTCCTAGTTTACTAATTCACTATTTCATATTTCCTAGTATATATATTCACTGACAGTTAGGAACAGATATTTTGGTGGTAGACTACTAGGATTTGTCTCACACCCTATTTGGGTCATGCTATTGGACACAAATATATTATATGATTGTAGGTATAGATAAGGGAAAGAACAATTCTTCATCAGGTACCTGATTTTTGTTGGATCTGGAGAGCATGAGACCAAGCTCTAGCTTCCGATGCGGATAGATTTTACTTGTTTCTTTTGTACTTTGGTTTCTATATTGTTTTCTAGAATTTTGAATTGTTTTTCTATTTTCTTAGATAAATATTCCATGCATAAAATATATATATATATATATTGTGGCTTCTGTTGGATTTACTTTCAGTCTTTTGATGTTTATTTCAATTTTGTATTATTTCATCTGTTGTTTTTTACTACGTAGTTTCTACTATGTATACTCTACCAATGAGGGCATAGTTTGCCTAATATCACCCCTTGTCCCTTGCTGCTAGTCAGAAGCCTCTAGAATTTTGGGAAATGCACTTGAGGTTATGTGACCATCCGCGTTCGGGGTACTTTTGGGTGCCACCCATATTCAGGACATTACAAAGTGGTATTAGAGGAGTTTTATTTTCTGATTTTCCTTACAGTTTGGAGCCAATAGAACGGGATAGGAAGAAATATGTAGTTGGTAATAAGTTTTCCTAAGGAGTAGCTAACCCCTGTACAAGGAAAAACCAAGTCACCTTAAATTTTTTAATTTTTCTAGTTTTTCAATTGTTATAGTTGATTTGATTTAACCATTGGGTGATTCACTTGATTTTTGATGTTATGATTGATATAGTTGTGGCAATATTTCTATTTCAACCCAATAAGATGAGGGTATGTCATATCCTGCATCATATATGCACTTTCTAGAGATCACATGTCATTCATTCTTGTCAATCCATTTAGGGTGTATTACTGATTCCATGTTGTTGTGATAGATGGCGTTCAATATATTCTTGTTGTTGTGATCATTTCCATGATATAAATACATGCTATTTGGATAGGGTATTGTTATATGTAAAGTTTCATTTAGATGGATGCCCAAATTTTGTCCCTTATGTGTTATGTTCCCTCATGGATCAGAATTTGGTATATCATGTTTGAATTTAATTGAATCCTGTTAAGATATGACATGAATAAGGATGCAAAACATTGATTCATGGGGAGTATGGTCTCCCACGGATCGAAACATGGCATGCCATGACCAAATTTTATGATTTTGGGGGTTCCAAGGATTTTTTTAGAGGATTACAATCTGGAAGACCTATAAAACACGTCGTGTGATGTTATGAACACACGCCCTGTGTTATTCTATTCAGGAATAAATGAATTTTCATAAGTACATTCCATTTACTATATGTATGCATGGTGTAGTGGTTAACCATGTGACTGACTATCTGATTAGAGACACACGGTTGGTAAACTCTTGTTAGAACACGATGGGTACTGGGAGTATACGACATGTTGTAATCGACTATGTATCTAGTCATGTGACTAACAACACGGATGGGGGGAACTTTTTTGTACACGTCGTGTCTAGAGTGCGCATGTTGTGCACTATTACACCAGTAGAACCATGTAGTTCTAGCTATGTGGAATTATTTATGAAGGAGGTAATATTTAATTAAACTCCATGTCTCAATAGGAACATGCCATATGTATGGGGTGTTACACGTACAGCCAGGATGGCATGGGTTCATGACCATGTTAAGGCTTAAGGGAACACATTGTGTAGTGGTTCTATAGGTTGTGTAACCCACTTTTGTAAAAAATTGAATGTTTTCCTTCACTTATTTTATTCTTTAACTTTGGAGTTCCATTTCTGTTAATATTGTAATGAGGTGTGTTCTTGACATTGAAAAGTCATGCCATCGAGACGTCCTTCGGTTGTATGCTAGGTAACAGGCGATGATCAGACCCCAGGAAAGGTAGGTCAGGGAAAACCGGTAGATCCTCTTGTCATGCCCATCTTTGCACCAGCTATTATACTAGACATAGGCACAAATTCATAGTTCTCTAAAGGCTTTATAAGGATGATGTAGACCTTTGAAGGAGCACCACATCCTACCCCGATGATAAAAGATTTTCCATGGGTGTTCCAGTAGCAGCATCCTCCCACTTTTAAAGGGTATGGAAGACCCCAGGCTACAGATTCATGGTTGGAGGTCATTATTTCTCTCTTCAATCATCTGGAGATGCCTCCTGAGAGGAGGGTGAAGCTCATGACTTTCATGCTACATGATTATTCCAAGAGATGGTGGGAATTGGTCGCACAGGTGGGACGTCATCAAGAAATGTTTTGGGAAGAGCTTCATAGGAACTTCCATGATCACTTCAATCCCAAGACGTTGTGGGGTGATCAAGCCCTAAATTTCATACATTTGGAGCAGGTCTCTCTTTCATTGATGGATTATTATTCTCTCTTTACAGAGCTACAATGTTCCACACCTGTTCTTGGTGGTGATGAGTTATCACTAGTAGGCGATTTTTGGTTGTTATCAGGTATAACATCCAATCATAGCTGATTTTTTTCAGGTTGACATCAAAAAAAATTTAGTCAACTAGGTGATGATTGCCAAGTGCAATCAGAGGGAGTTTAGATCTGTAAGCTTGGGTAGTTTAACATCCAGGGTTCGTAATCCTTTGACTGATAGATGGAATCTCTGCATGGAGATTACATGTGATGTTTCTTCAGGTAGTCAAGTGTTGTGAAACTAGTGTGAAAAGATTGGGCACACAAGACTATAGTGCCCGAGAGATCTAGTTGAATGCCAATATTGGGGAAAGATGGGTCACATTCAGCATTTGTTCAGGATTTTATCACCAGAAATGAGTAAGAGGGATCTATTATGACTCCACATACAAGGGAGGTGCCACGAGATTCTCATTATTCAGAGAACTAAAGTTCTTTAGGCCATTCAAGTTGAGGAGTTGGCCGTGGTCGTGGTAGCCAGACGATAGGTTTTCAGCGACAGTAGGGTGGGTCAGCTCAGGGTAGCCAGGTGGGCTTATAGGGTCATGGTATAGGTCATACTTTTGTGATGGAATGGACCAAGCAAGAGTAGGATCCCAGACCCTATACAGTTAGAGGTATGATTATAGTTTCCCCAGTTTTAGATTCTACTCTTTTTGATATGGGGGCTTCTCGTAGTTTTATATTTTTTCCGTTTTAGAGATCCTAGGGCTCTGTGTCTTTACCTCTGATGATTTTATGAAGATAGACACTTTGGTTGGGATTAGGATGGCTAGTTTACATCAGTTCAAGGAGTTCCCTCTGGAGGTTAGTGGGTGTCACTGTTGACGCTCCTTTCGTCACAGAATCTAAAGTTCGGAAAAGGGAATATCTGAGCTCAAAGTAATTCAACCTTTGAAGAAAACATCAAAAATCGACAAAGGCATGAACAAAGGATCAACAGAAACTGCACCGCGCAAGTTGTACCACTGTCGCGCAAGTGTACTTGCGCGACGCTCTTGGTCGCAGAAGTGACTTGCGCGACCTAAGTGGTAACTGCCCGGTAACCGCCCGGGGTCTTCTTTTGCCTATAAATAGACCCTGTGGGCCCCCCATTCAGGAAGATCTTTTTCCAGAAACTCGGATTGAAGCTCCCAATGCCCAAGTCTCCTCTCAAAGCTTCCAGAACACTTCTAAGGTAATTTCTTTCCTAGAACGGAAGATTTAAAGAGAAGAAGGAAGGCCTAAGTGTTGAAACTTATCAAACACTTGCGCGCCGACTTATTTCCTTCAATATAACTTGCGCGTCCCTTTTCTGGAAGAACCTCAAGAGGATTCTAAAGGTTTTAAAAAGTGTCGCTCTAGTATTTCAATTCTGTTTGAAAATCGCGCAAATACACTATGTGTCGCGCAGGCATACCTGCGCGACCAATACTTGCGCGCCCACGGAAGACTTGCGTGCCTTCCAAGACTTGCGCGCCCCTATCTTTTTGGGTGCCCATCTTGCCCATTTTACCCCTCATAAGCCATTTCACATTTCCTTTTCAAGATTTAGTCTTCAAGACACTCTTTAAAGCCATTTATGGCATGATTTCTTGATTTGACTTCCTTGTCTAAAAGGAATTCTGTGGAATATCTCTCAAAACCTAGTGATTTATACATCTTTATATCACCAAAGATTGAGAGTTCATTCATTCAACCTCATCCTTTAAGATGAGAGAATCCTTAACCTGTGTCTCCTTTTTTTAGGAATAATCCCCAGTTAATAAATTCCTTAAACTTGGGCATCCTCCTCAGGAGTAAGCCCCAAACCTTAAATTCCCAACTTTGGGCATCCTCCTCAGGAGTAAGCCCCAAACCTTAAATTCACAACTTTGGGCATCCTCCTCAAGAGTAATCCCCAATCCTTAATCCCTAATCCTGGGTCTCCTTTTCAGGAATAAGACTCAGTCATAATCTTGGGCTTCCTTTTCAGGAGTAAGCCCCAAAATCTCATAATCCTAGGTCTCCTTTTCAGGAGTAAGTCCCAGTCATAATCCTGGGTCTTTTTTTCAGGAATATGATTCAGTCATAATCTTGGGCTTCCTTTTCAGGAGTAAGCCCCAAATCCCCTAACCCGGGCCTCCTTTTCAGGAGTAAGTCTCAGTCATAATCCTGGGTCTCCTTTTCTGGAATAAGACTCAGTCATAATCTTGGGCTTCCTTTTCAGGAGTAAGCCCCAAGCCCCACTTAAATTTCTCTTAACCAGTCATAATTTACCCTTGATTTGGGCTTCCTTTTCAGGAGTAATCCCCGGTCATAAATCCCCTCCTAACTTGGGCATCCTCCTTAGGAATAAGCCCCAAGATTAGAGTATTCAACTCTCCATAAAGCACATATACCTTTATGGACCCTGTTCCTGGATTTTCTCTCTAAAAGTAAATCCTAAACCCTCATCTATCTGGGCAGTCATACATACATAAGCCCCAAACAAATTCTTATGATTGCATCTTTAATGGCACAATCGTCTAAATTTTACTAATACCTCTTGTTTCTCACACCGATCATGACTCACGTGAGCTTAGAGTGTAAAAGTAATTGTGAAATCCTGCTTTGAGCCATCAATCATAAACATCGTACTCCATTACTCGAACTACGTGGGTTCTGATTCCTTTTCCAAAACAAAGGATACGTAGGTAGCCCATTTATGGGTTCGATCCCAACTTTGAAATAATCCATGTCCTTCTGAATGACGATAAACTTCAAGTGCCTCACTGAGTGGCTTTAAAACCAGCCAGGTCATCATAATGACCAAGAGACTTTTATATAAATGTTTTGAAGGATACCATTGACCAAGAATCTCTAAACAGATATAGATGATTCTCTATTGATGAAGAAACTCAAATACATATAAAAGATTCTCTAAATCTCATGCATATGCAATCATTGATTGTTAAAACTTAAGGAAATCTCATTTTATACTTGGTAATATAATAAGGATTCACGAACATAACTTAAATCTATAAAGAGAGTCCCGGAGTAGACAATAATTCCCCTCAAAAAGGTGTGATGAGTCCGACCTCCCATCCTCTCGACCAATGCCAATTCCTAAGCCTCATTAGTCCACAAGCTAATGAGTGCCTACCTTTGGAAAGTAGGTCCAAACGGATGTGGAATCATTGGATGTTTTTGGTTCTACGAACAAACCCGTTAGAAACCGATCGGAACGTTTGAATCTCCCGTCCAGGAGGTCATCCCCGGATTCCGTGCGAAACAAAAATGGTGAACCTGACGTGAATCCTTAACCAAGTTAAAGTGATGTTTTTCTTATTTGTTAGGCCCCTTGGGCCAAAAAATCAATCATTGACATGTGCTCATCCAAAAGATGCAGTGGCCGGATTCATCTTGATTATGTCTGTTATATGGAACAGGAACTCTTTTTCTCAAGATCTTCTGCAAAATGGCTTTCCTTAATTTCACCCCTATGAATACTGCTGTTGTGAACACCTCTACTGTGAGGCCTGCTGCTGTGAAAACCAATGCTGCTACTCCTACTAGAATGTCGTCCGCTCTAAGTATGACATCACCAACTCAGCATCTTCAAAGCTGTGTTTCTAATGCACTAGTTAAGGAGTACCGTCGCAACGGTACTATCCCAACTCTGGAGGCCGCTCGTCAAGCCCTCCAAGTTAACAACTCTACCTGGTCGTCCGGACAACGGCGACCACCAATCAAGAAGCAGGCTGTGCTGACTACCGTCTCCAACCGTTTCGGGTCGTTATCCCCGGAACGCAATTTCCATTCACTCCCTTACTCTGAGGAAGTGAATGAGCAGGTCCCGCAGGACCTTAATTCAAAAAGATAGGAGTCCTTCCCGAGGGCTCCCATCAACAATCGCCGCCAGACTCCTGTGGTAGTGCGCCCTCAACATGATGAGGGTACCGACTCCAGGCATTCAGCTCAGGTTCCTCGAACCCGAGCAGGCAAGATGAACCGCCAGAGAAGGAATCCGGTTAACAATAGGCAGGTTGTCATCCCTGCCATCTCCAGAGAAGTCCACCAACCTAACTTGGTGGCAAATAACGAGCAGGCACATTCACCTATCCGTTTTAATTCCGCTGTCCAGCAGACTCGTCTGGCAGCATCAAGCCAATCCCGCCAGGCAATTCTGGCGGAGTACTATAGGCAGGAACATACACCTTCTTATGCATCATCAGTTAGTCAGCAGACTCGCCTGACTACATATGATGGAGTCCACCAACCTAACTTGGTGGATAACAACGAGCAGACATACACACCTGCCCGTTTTAATTCCGCTGTCCAGCAGACTCGTCTGGCAGCATCAAGCCAATCCCGCCAGGCAATTCCGACGGAGTACTATAGGCAGGAACATACACCTGCTTATGCATCATCAGTTAGTCAGCAGACTCGCCTGACTACATATGATGGATCTCGTCAACCGCGTTTGGCGAAGTGTAATCTGCAGGCACATACACCTGCTAATACTAATCAAGCCTACCAACAGTCTCGCTTGGTAGCGCACGGAGAAGTCAGTCGGAAAGCCCCGACGACAAACAGGTGGCAGACTCAACTCTCTACCTCCACACTTGAGTACTGTCAGGATTCACTGATAGGAAAAGGAGGACAGGAGCAGGCACATAGACCTACTCCAAGCCCGGAATGGACGTATTTCCCCGTTCCGGCGGCTGAAGTCACCAAACATATTTTGTCAATGGTGAAAGAGCAGAAGCAAATTCCTACTCATATTCTGGATGCTTTCCAGGATATTATAACAGCTTCAGCATCATCTCAGGGAAAGACACATAAATATATCCCTATCAGTGGAGTGACACATCAACAATTCACTCCGGAACAGACACACACATATGTTCCAGTCCAAGAGGGTTATGGGGCATACTCCCCCATATCATACGGACAACCAAGTCAGGAACATACACCTGATTTGAGTGGAGATCGTCAGCCTAACCTGACCATCTTTCCTGATCAGGCACATACACCTGCTCAGAGCAATCACTTTCGTCATCAAGTGGTTTCTAAAGCGAGTAAGAAGGCATCTAAGAAAAAGATCTTCCCAGCACAGTCAGGAGATCAAAGGCCAATCTGTAACCAAGCCTTGCTCGATGCTGGAGTTCTTGAAGCCCTCAGACTTTTATCTGTCGGAATTCAAGATTCTACTCCCTCAGTTCCCAATAACGGGAACATTAATTTTGAAGGTCTTCGACAGACACTTCCTCATGAAGACTTGCTTCATGAAAATTCGGTCAATCTTGAAGTTTCTTCTTCATATGAGAACCACAGGAACCCTCTGTGTGGTCAGAAGACCAAGGAGCAAGAGATTTCATCTTTTGTTGTAACCCATTATGGTGGTACTCCCCATGATTATAAACTTCGCTATGAAAGTCCTCTCCGCAGTAGTGATTCACATTGTCTCGAAAATTATTCAGAAGGAAATGTAGTGCCGAGAAATCCCTCCTATCTCGAGGCACTTGCAAACGTAAAACCAGTCATGTCTGATGCTTTACTATCAGCAGGTGAAACTCTTTCCCCATCAGAAGATAGCCTGGGGTTCAGGTTATTCTCTGAAACATCCCTGGGTCATTTATCTTCCAGCATGAATAGTGATCTCTCTACCAATCTTGTTGAATTTGATGAAGCAACAAGGAAACACCAACTCTGGTCAAAACAGGTAGAAGAATCTTCATTTAATGATAAAGAGGAAATGTTGAACATGAGAAAAAAACTGGCAAAAGGTGATGTACCAGTCATGTTTTGGCCTTTGGCTGACTCCCAGTATGACATTCCAAAGATGTTGACATATGATGGAATCTATGATATTCGTCTCAACATTTGGAAAACTCTTTGTCAATTAAAGAAGAAGGTATTATCTTATGATGAATATGAAAATCATCTTAAGATAATAGAAGGGCTACAACGTCAGATTGATTTGGCATCTCTATCAGTCTCTCGGTATCAGGCTGAAAAGTAATAGAGAACCCTTCAACGTTCATGCCTTGGCGCACTAAGAAAATTGCGTCAGTTAATTGCCAATGCTCCATCTGATGTTCATATCAGAGTATGGGGTATTCACGGAGCACTACATTTCACAGTGCTTTCCAGTCAGCAAAGCCCGCCGAAAATGGTTTCATGCAATGTTATTGCCCATGGCCGGCCAAAGTCAATGGGCTTTGTTCATAATCAAAAACTTTCTCAAGAACAGGCTTCAACTAGTTCCTCTCAAAATCAAGTATATAGAGAAAAAGTTGTTGAATTTATCCTACATCAAGCAGGCGAGAATATTGCACAAGCCTCTCGTCTGGAGCAAACACGTCATCAAATGACAGAAGTTTCGGAAATCATCCAACGGTCTGTTGAACCAGGTGATAAAAGTGGATACAGGTTAATGCATCTAGCTAATTTCCGAACTAAGCTTCGCAAGATCAAGGGAGATTTTAAAAAGATCTCAGACATAGCATGTCAAGAGACACCCCAGCTTGTCAGAATGGGGACTTCTCTAACCCAACCCTCAGAACCAACAAATGGGATTCGAGGAGTTCAGCGGAAGCAGCAGGAACATCCCCAGTCCACCGGACTGGGGACTTTTTCAAATCTTCAATCCCTCCCTCAGAGAAAGTCAGTATTCGCTCGATTAGGGAATAAGACTCAAGAGGAACGAAGAGCCAAGCTATCAGAAGATTCTATCCAAGTGACGGTTCTCCAAGAAGTTCCTGAGGGATCAAGTCAACGGAATGCCATGTCTCATCATGGACATGGAAGAAGACAATATCACATAAATGCTGATAGAAAGGATTCCATGCAATATGCATCCATTAATGTCATTAATGCTGTTGCTGCTGATTCACCAGATGTGGCTCAATCAGAGGGATCAGACGAAGAGGTTCCTGCTCAAGAAGTTGCGCACACAGACCTAAATGAAGAAGGTGTGCGCACACGTAATCAAAGGCTTACCCAAAATCTGGGTATTCCTTCAAGTAACCGACTTCCCCCTCTCCGAAAAGGATCCAATAAGGGGAAAGGATTTCCCTACTTTCAATGGATTAGGTGATCCTGAACAACATTTGACGCATTACGTTTCTTGTTGTGATCCTATGATGGGAACTCCAGAGCAGCAAGAAGCAGTGAAACTCAGATGCTTCGTGCGAACCTTGCAAGGACCGGCTTTTGTCTGGTATACAAGCTTGCAATCCCGGTCAGTCATCGGATGGGAGGATCTTCGTCAAAAATTCCTTCTTCAGTATAGCTCAACTTTTCCAAAGACGACAGTTTTTGATCTTACAAACTGCAAGCAAAGGGAGAATGAAAGAGTCTCTGATTTCATTGCTCGTTGGAAGGGATTAACGTATTCTCTGAGTTTAGCACTCCCTCAGGAAGAGCTGTTGCCAATCTGTGTGGCAAATCTGCGTGACGAATTACGCATGCCATTGATCCCTGTGAAATACACAGGAGGGTTTCGAGACCTTACTTCAATCGCTCAGTAGATTGAAGATTCCCTTATACAGGCTAAGGTTAAATCTTGTGTAATTCCATCAGCTCCAGGAAGAAGAATGGGCAAAGCAGAAACTGCTAATGTTATGATTAAACAAGCACCTCTACCTATATCTACTTCAAAACCTTCATCTTCTCGAAGGACTCCACTTCCTGAACGCCAACAACAAAGGCCGTTTCGTCCAAATGATCAAAAAGATCAACGATGAAAACAATTTGAGGATATGAAGAGTAAAACATACACTTTCTGAAGTGAGCAAGTTCTTGGGTACTTCATTTCAGCTCTGGAAAATAATTTGGTTCAATTACCAGTACCTAAGAGGCCAAACAAGGAAGGAGATGAAGACCATCCCAATTATTGTCCCTTTCATCAAATGTTGGGGCATCCCATCCAGGAGTGTTTTGTCTTTAAAGATCTCCTGCAAAAGATGGTCGACTTGGGAAAAGTCAAATTGAAGGGTTCTTCAGCTCATGTAGCATGTATTACCGCTATAGATCCAGAGGAAGGAGGCGAGTGGCAGGAAGTCCAAAGCAAAACTGCGAAAAAATATGATGATTGGATGATCAGAAAGACAATCAATCGTACCCATTCCATTTTGCGATCACAATTGAAGAAGCCAATTGTGTCTCCTACAAAAGTTGCAGTAAAGCCTCCATCAAAAGACAAATCCTCAAAAGGGAAGCACAATTCAAAGAAGAAAGAGGAATCAGAAGAAGATGAGTATGTATCAAAGCCTAAATTGTCTTTGACTCTGGCAGATTTCATGCCATCTACTTCAAAGCAACGGGCACCGCCCCATCAAACGGCACAGCCTAAACAGGCTAACCAGGCAGAGTCTTTATCAGATGAAGAGTTAATCTTTTCTTCTGTTAATATGATTCAATTAACAGATCCATATTACAGTCTTGATAAGCCTGAATTCCCTGTATCAAATAAGGGAATCCGAGGAAGTTCTAGAGGTTCAGGATATAGGGGAAGACGTGGATCTTTCCGAAGCCACTACTCTAATTCTACCCCTGCTAGCACTGTATATGCAGCAGAAACTCGTGGTAGAGCCCTTCAGCGAGCTCAAAAAGAACAAGCAAGTTCTTCTGCCAATGACCAACTCAGTTTTGGCACAGTTATTTTGGAAGACCGATTAAAAGTTCCATCTTCTTTATCTCAGCAAGTAAATGGATTTAATCAATCTAATCTTCCAAAACCAAGGATGTTGCCAACTTCAATACAATATGTATCAGCTTCCAAAGCATCTGCTTCCAAGGTACCTGCTAAACCGCATATTCCTATTGGTAAACGCAGAACTCTAGATAAAAAGTATGATATATTGAAACACTTGGCCCAAGTACCATCCAAGTTATCAATTTTGGATGCTTTGAATCTGTCAAAAGATCTTCGGGAAGCACTCATCGAAGCTTTGTCAAGTCCTCAGGAGTTTGAAGCTGAAATTGTTGCAGCTGAAATCTATCACATAGAGAATAATCCTGCAGAATGACATGCAGTGATATCTTTTACTGATAAAGATGAAGATGATGTTGCGCATGGGCACATAAAACCTTTGTACTTATCTGGCAAAGTCAACGGTGTAGATATTCGAAGAGCTTTCATTGACAATGGTTCAGGAGTCAACCTCATGCCCATTCGTACACTTCGTCAATTGGGCCTCACGGAATCTGATTTATCTCCTTCTACCATGATGTTACAAGGATATAATAAAAATGAACAAGAACCACTGGGAGAAGTTACACTCAGAACTCAATTTGGAGATCTTGTATCCAATTCGGATTTCATGATTGTTGATCAAGACTCAGCTATCAATATCTTGCTTGGAAGACCCTGGCTACATCAGCATGCAGCTATTCCTTCATCATACCATCAATGTATCAAATACTGTTTCGATGGTCAAGTTGGAACATTGTATGGTGATAAGGCCCCATTCAAGACATGTGAGTCTCAATACATTGAGGCGGAATTTTATCACATGAAGGGAAGAGAAAAATCTATAATGAAGGTAATTACCAAAGTTAATGCTCCATATGGTTTGGAAAAAATTCCAATATATCCATTTACACATGTGAGTACAGATTATGTGTTACCTATCAGTCAAATTGACAAAATAGGCCCAAATCAAAATACTCTTATGGAAAGATCCATAATGTCAATTACGGCGATCGAGCCAGACAACATGGGAGAATTGGTATTGGTTCTCAGAACACCAATGATACCAGGAAAGAAGCCTCCCAAGCTTGAACCAAAATGGGAAGGACCATATTCAATACATAAGTTCTACTCCAATGGAGCGTATTCTCTAATCTCAATGGATGGAGAACACATCACGACTCCAACTAATGCCATATTTCTGAAGAAATATTTTGTATAAACACAAAATATGGTCCCCAGAACCAAGACTCTTACAACTGATTCATACAGAAATAGTCCAGTATGACTTTAAACTGCATCATCATCCACGGTCTATGCATATGACCTTAAACTATTTGCAATTTCGTCCAACATGACGTTAAACTGTGTCACCTTCAATGTCCCCGCAACATGACACTAAACTGTGCGGCACCAGTTCGTCCTTGCTATATGACGTTAAACTATACAGAAATGGTCCAGTATGACCTTAAACTGCAATTTCGTCCAACATGACGTTAAACTGTAGAAAAGAACTTGTCCCCGCAACATGACATTAAACTGTGCAGCACAAAAATTATGTCTTGCATGACACTAAACTGTATTATGTCCTATCTACATGACATTAAACTATACAGAAGTTCCTTATTTTGTCTGAGATGACATTAAACTATATTTTGTCCGAGATGACATTAAACTATATTGTGTCCTAGCAACATGACATTAAACTGTGTGGCACTTTCATCGTCCAGCATAACGTTAAACTGTGTCAGTTCCCTTATCGTCCAACATGACGTTAAACTGTCACATTGGTTACTATTATGTCCGAGATGACATTAAACTATATTTTGTCCGAGATGACATTAAAATATATTGTGTCCTAGCAACATGACATTAAACTGTGTGGCACTTTCATCGTCTAGCATGATGATAAACTGTAAAAAGTCCCTAGAACTGATATCCTCATTTTGGTTCACCTTAGTCCTAGCTATATGACTTTAAACTGTACAGCACCAGTTCGTCCTTTCTATATGACATTAAACTATACAGCAATGGTCCAGTATGACTTTAAACTGCAACTTTGTCCCACACGACATTAAACTGTGAAAAAGTTCCCTAAACTGTCCAGCATGACCTTAAACTGCATCATCCCTAGTCCATGTATATGACCATAAACTATTTTCAAATCCCTTACGTCCAGCAAGACGTTAAACTATGACGTCCTAACTACATGACACTAAACTGTATAAAAGTCCCTCACGTCCGGAAAGACGTTAAACTATATAATCATCAAAGGTCCAGCATGACATTAAACTGCATCATCCACGGTCCATGAATATGACCTTAAACTATTCGCACTTTCGTCCAACATGACATAAATGGTGTGTTATTTTGTCCTTACTGCATGACATTAAACTGCACAGTCCCCCTTTCGTCCAATATGACGTTAAACTATTTTATCCCCATCGTCCTAACTACATGACGCTAAACAGTACAGAAAATCCTTGATATGTCCTACATGGCATTAAACTATATTTTGTCTCTGCTATATGACACTAAACTGTGAAGCACCAATAGTCCTAACTGCAAGACTTTAAACTGCATAGTCCCTTTATATGTCCTATATGACATTAAACTGTGCATCATTATGGTTATTGATTACCTCTTGTTTCTCACACCGAGTATGAATCACGTGAGCTTAGAGCGAACATCAACCATAACACTTCCTTTGGGCCACTAACCATGTGTAAGTCCCAACAACATTTTAATTAGATCGTTGTCCCCAAGAACAACTTGATCATTAATTCATTCTTTAATTGAACTACACGGACTTTGATCCTTGCCCTCTAGGATAGGTATGTAGGCAGCCTCCCAAGGTTCAAGCCCAAAAACAATCTCTTCACATCGGTTCACCACCATCTCATATGATGTTGATTTGTGAAACCGCCCCTAGAATCAATATTTTTACATTGAATCACATTCTTCCTTGTTATACGACATTAAACTATACAACACTTTTGTCCGGTATGACAATAAACTACAATATTCTTTGATCTCCTCATTTGAGAGAGAACTATTATTGACATTGATTTGTCAATCATGGTTTTCATTTTCAAAAGACTACGTGCATACATGGTAATGCTCAAAATTTTTATCTTAGGTTAAACCATCATTGCACTAAAGTCCCCTTTCACCCTTCACATGTATGAACCAAATTTGTACAAAGGGTAGTTCTAGAACTACGTGGACTTGATTCCCATCCTTATGGGATACGTAGGAACATTCGAGTGTCCCTCGAATCCAGTCCCAAGTCTTTTGGGCCTAACCCCAAATTTCACTTTCAGTCCCTTGGCTGAAAAGTCCTCATGAAAACACACATTGTGTATTCATTATTATGGTCCGAATTCTATGACCCTAAACTAAGATCACTCATACTTTCGTCTTGCACAACGTTAAACTGCATTTCAAGAACTACGTATGGCTTGATTCTCATTCTTATGAGATACGTAGTGAAGTCCAAAATTTCAATTCAGGACCCAGCCACAACATGATTATGGTTATCATTGACCTATGTATCTCTACATACATTGGACAATACCCATATTTATGTGTTATAATCCTAACCTTAAAATATTTTCAGATCTTCATAACCCTTTTCATGACTTCAAGTCACAAAAATGTTAAACTTCTGAGAATTCTTTTTGCCTGACTATGCAGCACGTGCCCATAGGTGGCTTTGCATAAACAGTCCACATAACAGACTTGTCAGCCGAAAGATACTATTTATTTGACCATGCAGCCAATTCCCATAGGTGGCCCTGCATATTTCAACCCCCTAACGGGTTTGTTAAATAATGGTAACTTCATTCTTGGAAAGAATGCATCTTTTGTCCTTATTTTTCTTAAACGACAGTATGTAAGGATCGGAAAAAAATAGCAATCCTTAACATATTTGTCCCATATCCTTTTTCATGATCTGAAAGTATTCAAGTCTATGGTTTATTCTTCTTCCCTACGTTTGGGTCAGACCTTCGTAGGAGTGATATTCGTCCAGTTCTTCAATATTCTTGTTCGGAAATATTTTCTCCATATTCAAGTACCTCTTTCCATACAACAAACTCTATACTTTAGAAAATTTGAATCTCCATAAACTTTCACTGGCTTTTAGCACTTGGAAAGTAAATTTCTAAGAGTTCTTTCGCCTGACTATGCAGCACGTGCCCATAGGTGGCCTTGCATAAACAGTCCACATAACAGACTTGTCAGCCGAAAGATGCTATTTATTTGACCATGCAGCCAATGCCCATAGGTGGCCCTACATATTTCAACCCCCTAACGGGTTTTGTTAAATAATAGTAACTTCATTCTTGGAAACTACATCTTCTAATGCCTTTTAGCTCTTTTTCATATCATTCCTCATATTCAAATATTCTTAAGCCATAGTTTACATATTTTATCTCATACATGAGTTTGGTAATTTGTTTTCAGATAAATTGTCAAGGAATTGAATCAATTTTAATCCATTTTGGTCAAAGATATTTCGACCTTAAACATTAGCCCCTTTATGTTCGGCGTGCATGAATTTAAACTGCCCACAAAAGACAAAGGAACTCTGAATAAAAGTCAAGTTCCAGCTCACTAAACATACATTCTGTATGATTTAGGTAATATTGAGAAATTAAAAGATTCAATGTTTGTAGGGTTATTTGTAATAATCCTAGTAAAAAATCAAACTATGCTTACTAGGCCAATTGGCTTAAGTAAAATTGAAGCAGGTAATGAAAGAATGCAGGTACAAATGATTGAAGACAAAAGTGTTTTTCATTGATACACAAGAGTTAGAAGGACATCCACAAACTGGAGTCTCTTCTCTTTTTCAAGAATTACAAGAGGCTTTCAACATAACACTTCATTTGATTTACGGAATCCTGAGCTTCATCAGCAACCACATGGAATTCATTCATTCAATTGGATACAATAAGAGATGTAGTGATACTAGCTCTTCTTGGAACAATTGTAAAAGGATGCTCTTGAGTGCGGTTTGAGAAAATTTTCTGCTGATCAAACAGTGACCTTGTTTCTGTCCAAGAGACTTGAAAGATGGATACATGGATTTGAGAATGGAGAATTGGAAGTAAAGAGCCATTTGGAGATAGTACTCTTTTCAGATATTTCTCTAATGCCATGTTTGTCTTCTCTCCACTAACTGGCAGTGGAAAATATTTCAACCCATGGCTTTTCCATTTTCATATCTGCAAGGAAATGGCATAGAGGAAGAACTTGATAGTTCACACCATTGTTGTTGCTCTTAATGCACAGCATAACCGAAATAGAGGAGTAGCAGCGCAGCTGTATCTCAGGTGTATAATTGTTTGCATTTGGAACATTGACTCCTTGCAGATGACCATGACCACACAGAGGCAGATGGATGCTCTGTGGAAAAATAGGATGATATTTCTTCAAGTACTTAGCCAAATCTGGGAGAGTGTTGTTGCAGATATCATAATAATCATGGCCAATGATGTTCATCATGTCATCAATCAGCTTTCTAGCCAGTTCATCAGCCGTTCCAATTCCCTTAGGAGCCATTGAATCTGCACAGGAGTTGAATAAATTTAAACTCTTAAATGGGTTTATTTTTCATAAAATTTGTGAAAGAATTTGGAAAAAATGGCTAAGGCATTAAGGCACGCAGGTATGGGGATGTCACGTAAGTTATACATGTGCCGCGCTAGTTTTTAACGCGCAAGTATTACCGCGTAAGCCCTATTACCTTTACAGGAGCGCGACAGCGAGGGAACAGTGGAAAAGAGACTTGCGCGGCTTAGGTGACCTGCGCGGCGAGAGCTCGAGAAGGTATGAAGTCCGGAAATCCGGATACTTGTACGGAGGTGAAGCTGAGGATTTATAGGCCAGGAGGCCTATCTGCGCGCCATACCCAGAGCGCTTAAGGCTTGCACGACGCAAACTTGCGTTCTGCCCTCTGCGCACTAAAGACTTGCGCGCCTCACTTTTCCTTTGGAGGGATTCGATTTCCTCAGAGTCAAATCCTCATTTCTCTCTGGATCCAACTCTAAGGAGGGACTTTTGTTGATGCTCCTTTCGTCACAGAATCTAAAGTTCGGAAAAGGGAATATCTGAGCTCAAAGTAATTCAACCTTTGAAGAAAACATCAAAAATCGACAAAGGCATGAACAAAGGATCAACAAAAACTGCACCGCGCAAGTTGTACCACTGTCGCGCAAGTGTACTTGCGCGACGCTCTTGGTCGCACAAGTGACTTGCGTGACCTAAGTGGTAACCGCCCGGTAACCGCCCGGGGTCTTCTTTTGCCTATAAATAGACCCTGTGGGCCCCCCATTCGGGAAGATCTTTTTCCAGAAACTCGGATTGAAGATCCCAATGCCCAAGTCTCCTCTCAAAACTTCCGGAACACTTCTAAGGTAATTTCTTACCTAGAACGGAAGATCTAAAGAGAAGAAGGAAGGCCTAAGTGTTGAAACTTATCAAACAATTGCGCGCCGACTTATTTCTTTCAATATAACTTGCGCGTCCCTTTTCTGGAAGAACCTCAAGAGGATTCTAAAGGTTTTAAAAAAGAGTCGCTCAAGTATTTCAATTCTGTTTGAAAACCACGCAAGTACACTATGTGTCGCGCAGGCATACCTGCGCGACCAATACTTGCGCGCCCACGGAAGACTTGCGCGCCTTCCAAGACTTGTGCGCCCCTATCTTTTTGGGTGCCCATCTTTCCCATTTTACCCCTCTTAAGCCATTTCACATTTCCTTTTAAAGATTTAGTCTTCAAGACACTCTTTAAAGCCATTTATGGCATGATTTCTTGATTTGACTTCCTTGTCTAAAAGGAATTCTGTGGAATATCTCTCAAAAACTAGTGATTTATACATCTTTATATCACCAAAGATTGAGAGTTCATTCATTCAACCTCATCCTTTAAGATGAGAGAATCCTTAACCTGGGTCTCCTTTTTTTAGGAATAATCCCCAGTTAATAAATTCCTTAAACTTGGGCATCCTCCTCAGGAGTAAGCCCCAAACCTTAAATTCCCAACTTTGGGCATCCTCCTCAGGAGTAAGCCCCAAACCTTAAATTCCCAACTTTGGGCATCCTCCTCAGGAGTAAGCCCCAATCCTTAATCCCTAATCCTGGGTCTCCATTTCAGGAATAAGACTCAGTCATAATCTTGGGCTTCCTTTTCAGGAGTAAGCCCGAAAATCTCATAATCCTGGGTCTCCTTTTCAGGAGTAAGTCCCAGTCATAATCCTGGGTCTCCTTTTCAGGAATAAGATCCAGTCATAATCTTGGGCTTCCTTTTCAGGAGTAAGCCCCAAATCCCCTAACCTGGGCCTCCTTTTCAGGATTAAGTCCCAGTCATAATCCTGGGTCTCCTTTTCAGGAATAAGACTCGGTCATAATCTTGGGCTTCCTTTTCAGGAGTAAGCCCCAAGCCCCCCTTAAATTTCTCTTAACCAGTCATAATTTACCCTTGATTTGGGATTCCTTTTCAGGAGTAATCCTCGGTCATAAATCCCCTCCTAACTTGGGCATCCTCATTAGGAATAAGCCCCAAGATTAGAGTATTCAAATCTCCATAAAGAACATATACCTTTATGGACCCTGTTCCTGGATTTTCTCCCTAAAAGTAAATCCTAAACCTTCATCTATCTGGGCAGTCATACATACATAAGCCCCAAACAAATTCTTATGATTGCATCTTTCATGGCACAATCATCTAAATTTTACTAATACCTCTTGTTTCTCACACCGAGCATGACTCACGTGAGCTTAGAGTGTAAAAGTAATTGTGACATCCTGCTTTGAGCCATCAATCATAAACATCGTACTCCATTACTCGAACTGCGTGTGTTCTGATTCCTTTTCCAAAACAAAGGATACGTAGGTAGCCAATTTATGGGTTCGATACCAAATTTGAAATAATCCATGTCCTTCTGAATGACGATAAACTTCAAGTGGCTCACTGAGTGGATTTAAAACCAGCTTGGTCATCATAATGACCAAGAGACTTTTATATAAATGTTTTGAAGGATACCATTGATCAAGAATCTCTAAACAGATATAGATGATTCTCTATTGATAAAGAAACTCAAATACATATAAAATATTCTCTAAATCTCATGCATATTCAATCATTGATTGTTAAAACTTAAGGAAAGCTCATTTTATACTTGGTAATATAATAAGGATTCACGAACATAACTTTAATCTATAAAGAGAGTCCCGGAGTAGACAATAATTCCCCTCAAAACGGTGTGATGAGTCCGACCTCCCATCCTCTTGACCAATGCCAATTCTTAAGCCTCATTAGTCCACAAGCTAATGAGTGCCTACCTTTGGAAAGTAGGTCCAAACGGATGTGGAATCATTGGATGTTTCCGGTTCTACGAACAAACCCGTTAGAAACCGATCGGAACGTTTGAAACTCTCGTCCAGGAGGTCATCCCCGGATTCCGTGCGAAACAGTCACCTCTTATGAGACCTCAATACCATAGAGATGACATGTTTCGATTTTATTCTAAGAATGGACCGGTTGATCTCCTTTCAGGTCATTTTTTGACTGCTATTGTTGTAGGGAGAGTTTCATGTCACCATATGGTGGATCCTTTCTACACAAGGGAAAGTGGGATGTCCAAGAGAGAAGAGCTAGACCCGAGTATAATGGTTGGGGTGGAATTACAGCCTAGATTACTAGTCTATATTTTGATGAACTGGGGACTTCACAGATAGGCTTTCCTCAAATGGTGGATTGTTTTATAGATGTATTTCCAGATGACTTTTCATGTTTACCACTAGAACGAGATGTGGATTTATCTATTGATCGTGTGCTAGGAGAGGAATTAGTGTGCATTCCTCCGTATAGGATGGCTACACCAAAGTTGAAAGAGCTCAAATAGAAGTTACGGGAGTTACTAGAAAAGGGATTCATCCAAACCAATATTTATCATTGGGGTTCTTTTATCATTTTACAAAGAAGGCAGACGGGACTCTAACAATTTTTTTATGTTATAGGAAGATTAACAAGTTGGCGGTCAAGATCCGATATCACTTGTCGAGGATTGGTGATCTCTTTGATCAGCTTTAAGGATCCCTGGTATTCTTGAATACTGACTTGAGGTCCAGTTATCATCATTTTCCCGTTATTACATTAGATATACCTCTTACGGCCTTTTGTAGTAGGTATGGTATATACGAGTATTTTGTTATGTTGTTCATTCTCATGAACGTGCCGACAGTATTCATGGCACTGATAAACTGAGTGTTCCATATGTATTTGTATTCTTTTGTGGTAGTCTTCATGAGTGATATCTTGGTGTACTCTCACACTCAACATGACCATGCCATCAATTTTGAGGTCATATTGAGTACACAGAGAGAGCATCAGTTATATGTTAAGCTCTAAGAGTGACACTTTGGGATGGAGTAGATTCATTTCTTAGGTCATGTTATCTCAGACATAGGAGTATCCCTAGACCAAGAGAAAGTGGGATTAATAGTTTACTGGGTGAAGCCGAATAAATTCCTTGAGGTACAGAGTTTTATGGGGATGTATGGTTACTAAATATGCCTTATTAAGTACTTTTTACACTTAGAAGCGCCACCAATGGGCCTGAATAAGAATGGTGTGATGTACTTGTGGACAGATTCCTTTGATTTGGCCTTTCAAGAGCTAAAAGAAAGATTGAATTTAGTACTGATGCTGATTTTTCTAGAGCTAGGAAAGATTTGAAAATTTTACTATGATGCATCAGGTATCAGACTAGGATCAGTTCTTATTTAGGGGGAAGGAACCATTGTGTATGGGTTTCATTTGATGAGGCCACATGAGAGGAATTACCCGCCGTATGTTCTCAAGTTAGTTGTGCACGCTTTGCACTATTGGAGACATTAACTTTTGGGAGAGTGTTTTTTGGTATACAATGACCCCAAAATACTAAATAATATATTTACTCAATGAGATCTAAATTTTAGAGAGAGAATGTGATTTGTGTACCTTCATTCTATTGACTTTGAGAATTCCAACATGCTAGGAAATGGAAACGCAGTTACTGATGCATTGAGTAGGAGAGCTCAAATACAGGAAGTTCAAGAGTCCAGTAGGGAGATTCACCTTATGTAAAAGTTCTATAATATGCATTTGGTGGTGCATGAATAATAGGGGTTGAGGTTTTTTTCTTCTATAACTATTTCCTCTACTCTATTTGATAGAGTTCGAATGTGGAATCTATGATATTTCAAAGGTCTAGTCCTATGGGAGAGTGTTTCAAGAGAGGAACCAACTCTTAGGTGGACCATGGGTGAGGATGAAGTTTTTCATTTTCATGGACACGTATGGGTGTCAGAAGACATATGTGAAGATCTCTTCCAAGATTGCCATGCCTTCATTTGGGAATCTCATCCTAGAGTCACCAAGATGTGAGGATAACTACATTTTAAGTATTGGTGGAAAGGCATGAAGAGGGATATATATGGATTTGTTATTATATGATCCACCTTTTAGAAGGTGAAGGTGGAGAATCAGTGACTGTTTGGGCTATTATAGAAGTTACCCATTCCTGAGTGAAAGTGGAATGATATCGTAATGGATTTTGTGATAGGTTTACCATGGTCACCTTGAGAAAATTATGTTGTATGGGTCTTGGTTAACAGACTCATGAATGTTGAACATTTCCTTCTGTTGAAGGATTAATTTACTATTTCTGATCTTAGAATGTTGTAAATACATGATATAATATGTTTTTATGGGGTCATGTACTCTATTTTTCTAGATATGGATTCTTGATTTACTTCTCATGTATGGTTGGGACTATAGAGGTCTTTGGGTACATAGGTAGATCTGAGTATAGCTTATCGTCCCTAGATAGATGGACACTCTGAGTGTATGATTTAGGTTTTTGAGGACATGCTTCCAACATATATCTTGGATTTCAAGGGCTCTAGGGAGAGACACAAACCCCTGGTGGAGTTTTCCATAAATAATAGTTTCTAGACAACGATTCAAATGGAACCATAAAAGGCTTTATATGGTATTCCATGCTGATAACCCCTATGTTGGATGGATGCAGGAGAGGAAGCTATACTAGGACCTCATCTTTTCCAGGAGACCACTGAGCAGGTGGAGTTGATTCGGAAGAACATGGTTACTATACATTCTCAGCATAAATTTTATGATGATCGACAGAGAGGACCTCTGGAGTTTAAAGTCGGAGATCATGTTTTCTTATGTGTCACAACGAGATTGGGACCCACAAGGATTTGGAGATAAGGGAATCTTTCATCGAGATATGTCAGGTTGTTTGATGTTTTGGAGGGAGTTGGTCCGGTTGCCTAACCATTACAGTTACCTCCGAGGTACCGGGATATGCAAGTAATATTTCTTATTTCTCATCTACAATGTTACTTTGAATACCTTTTCATGTTTTTTAACCCAAAAATGTTGATTTTGAGGTGGATACATTCTTAAAGGATCACCCTATTCGGATTTTGGATCGCAGTATAAAGGGTCTTAATTTCTGGTATGTTCCTCTGGTATGTGTTCTACGGACGAACAAGCGATTGTAGGACGAGACTTGGGAGAGCGAGGCTGATGTGTGACTGTAGTGGCCAAATTTGTTCCCAGATTCATCTTCACCACCCTTATAAGGGAAATTTGGGGACAAATTGGGTTAAGGTGGAAGTTTTTAAGAACCCCAATCATAATTATAGTTATGGATTGTGATTTCGGATTGTATTTTAAGGAAAAAGTATTGAAATAGGTTTTTCTGAGTACACGCCGAGTATTCCCATAAATATTACATGTACCTAGTTTATGCGTACAGCTGCGGGCTGACCATGTGGTGGCCGAGTACATGGTCGTGTGGTGACCTGGAAGACCCAATTATGTTAGGGGCTGGTTAATTCTACTACACGACATGTAGTTTTAAAGAACACGCTTTTTAGTTTTATTTTTATTTGATAAATCAGAGTGGGGTCGCGTCTCATATCCGAAAACGTCTTCTTCTGGCCATGGTTCTTAAAGGAGCAGTGTAAAATGACCGAAGAACTCAAAACCCCTCCCGATTCTCTATCTGAGCTCTGATTGAGACACTATCAGGTGCATTGGAATCCCACCAGTGAGTTCACAAAACTTCTAGACCCTTTCTTCATGATTCCTCCACTCTTGTGAGCTATTCAATGTTGAGAATTTTTCTCTTTTTTGTATATATACATATTTTTAGGCCAATTCAAGGTCTGACATTCAAGTATATTGATCGTATGACATTGAGATAGATTTTTTGTGCCTTTATTTGTTTCTCTAGATTATATATGCTAAAAGTGATGCATACCCCTGTTTGGGGTATTGTGTGATTTGGAATTAAACCCTTTTTATTACCATCTATGGTTTGATTGACTGAAAAATGGTTGTTGCTTGTGCGTATGTTTAGATACCTTATCTAAGTGACACCCCATGGGTGAGTTTCTCTTGATTGATTTTTTATGGCTGATTGGTCTAGGATGCCTACTAGGATTGCCTTATTTTCCATTCTTTGTTTTGTTAGGATGGAATTGTTGATTATATGAAATTCTTATGATATGCATTCTGAATGATTGAACCAATGGTTAAACTATGAAAGATTTCCATGTGGTCATTTATAATTAATTTAAGTAATGTTTGAACAAGGAAGATTGAATTGTGAGAGCTTCCTAAAGGGGTCATTTATGTATGTTTTACTGGAATGTTTGCCCCAAGGTTATTAACCATGAGATCATCTCAGGGGGTCATTAATATTTGATTAAATGAATGTTTGAACCAAGGGTTTAGACCATGAGAGCTTGCCCAGGTGGTTATTTATATTTAATTAATTCTATGTTGGACCGAAGGGGTTGGACTGTAAGAGGTTCCCAAAGTGTCGTTTGTGGATAATTAAATGATTGTGATGAGTCTTTCAATCCAAAGAACAAGTTTGGATAATATCTTACTTGATTATTTTGATGGTTTTATGAGACATCTGTTTTTGTTACTATACGTGAGGGATACAGAGATTAGGCTTGATCCCATGGTTACATGATTCAATAGATGAATAATAAATGTTAAATGAATGTAATTGAAAACTTTAGGATTCGTTACCATTGAGTACTTCCTAGTTTATTGCTTCACTTTTTCATATTACCTACTATATATATTCACTAATAGTTAGGAATATATCTTTTGGGGGTTGCTTGCTGAGATTTGTCTCACACCCTGTTTGGGTCATGTTTTTAGACCCAAACAGATTATATGATTGTATGTATAGATAAGGGCAGGCACCCTTCTTGATCTGGAACTTGATTGTTGTTGGAGCTAGAGAGCATCGGACCAAGCTGAGGCTTGTAATGCTGCTGGATTTTACTTGTTTCTATTGTACTTTGGTTTCTATATGTCTTTCCAGCATTGTGACTTGTTTGGCTATTTTCTGAGATACATATTCCATGAAGCACACACACACGCATTATATATATATATATTGAGGCTTCTGTAGGATTTACATTCAGTCTTCTGTATTTTATTTTTAATTCGTATTATTGTTTCTTCTATTGTTTACTATTTAGATTCTACTATGTATACTCTACCAATGAGGGCATAGTTTCCCCAATTTTACACCTTGGCCCTCGTTTCTAGTAAGAATCTTTTGGTGTTTGGGTAAATGTTCATGATTCATATGTGACCAACCATGTTTAGGGAACTTTTGGGTGGTACCCGGATCCGGGACTTTACAGGAAATTTTATATGTTTCGTCCTCAATTTGAGAGCATACTCCTTATCATGATCAAATTTTGTTTGATTTATGGATTTTATTATCACTATATGATATTATTAATTAAAAATTAATGTCATTTGTCTTACAATATTTGATTAGTTTTCATCCACATCTCTTTGTGCCCTTTTATCATTCACTTCCTACTGTTAATTGCTTGAACTTTTTTTACAGAAACCACTTATTATTTAAATATTATTCATTTTCTCTTGAATAAATTAGATATAAAAAAATCACAATATTAATTAACCTTTAGAAGAGTTCTACTTCTTAAATAACATTGAATTCTTGGATGTATGAACAATTATAACAGTACATCATCATTTCCCTCAGTTATTTTGGATTATCTATCCTTGTGTGAGAGTGTATAGGCATGTAGATTTTTTCCTTCCTCCAAAATATAAAGCACCATTATTGGCCATGATAGAATTAAGTTTTCTTTTCCACTTTAGAAACAAGAATACTGAAATGGTTGATATTCTTCACATTCTCCAACATTGATACAATATATTATCGAAATATTAAATCTCAAACACATTTCTCTTTACATGTTATTCCTTTATATTCACACATATTATCTAAATAATGCTTTAAAAATGTTCTTAGAAACCTAATATTTATTTATTTCACTAAAACTCTTGATCAACACACCCAAAAAATAACAAAAATAATCATGAATATTAACATAAAATATTTTCATTCAAAAATCTATATAATATTTAAACACAATCCATCTCATTTAATATCCATTAAAACTACCTTAATATTAAATTTGAATCATACTTGTCGAATGAGACTGTTATATTTTGTAAATAAACAAACAAAAAATCATCAACATATTTTCTCTACTAGTTTCTTTAATTTATAATGGAATAATATTTACGGTGTCTATATCATTATAGGTCCATCCTTATGGATTACAATTGTTATAGGGTAATACTTATAACTCAACATTCTTGCAGGGTTATCCTTAGAGATACATCATATTAACTAAAATGTTCTTGGAAAATGATTCTATTAGAATGAAACTTATGGGATGATTATTAAGTATTTGATAAAAATAATCCCCATGATCCCAACATGCTTACATATCCTACTTATGAATAAATATTCATAAGGATAAATAATCCTTATGGTCTTCAAAATGATCCTTTCACATAAGGATAAAATAATTCTTACAGGGATACAATTTTTTTCCATATTATGACTCTAGACTACCATAAATTCTTCAAAATCCTATTTTATTAATCTTCGTGCCTTATCACTCACTAAAAATCCATTAAAACGTCTTATAAAATATTTCAATCATGGTGGGAAACAAAGAAAAAACATCAAAAAAAATTAGGGACACTTAATTCTCTCTTTTTAAATTGTTTTTAACCCATGAAAATATTTTAAATCATATTATTGAACTTAAATTTCTTATTAAAGAGAAAATAAATCACAGTCTTTTTCAAGTGGACAACATATTAATACCATACCAAGGGTTAAAATAGTGTTTTTGGGAAAACTATATCTTTCGGTGAAAAGAAAAAATTTAGCCATGTGAAAAGTTCCTCTCCCCCTCAACAAGGGAACTATCTCCTCCAAAAGAACTCCCCCTTTTCATAAAACATAGCCTCAAAATTAAACTTAGATAATGATAAACATACACTTCTCCCTCTTTGCCACATCTTCCAAGAAAACAGTTGTGCATCTAATTCTCCCTTTTAGACAACATAATCTGAGTCACATTGCTCTATTTTCTAAATGATTCTTAATTATGTGGGATTGGATAAAAATTAATGTCTATCCTCAATCTATCAAAACTATTAAAAGGGATAGGATTGGTGAGTATATCCTCCATTTGGTCACAGGATTGAATAAATTCCAAAACATTTCCTCCATTTTCCACATTTTCATTGATAAAATAAAATCTAATATCAATTTTCTTATACCTTGAGTATTGAACATGAATTTTGGAATGGTCTATATCAAATTTATTATCACATAAATTTCTAGAGGTTTTCCCACCTCCACCCCCAAATCATCTAGCTACTCCTTCATCCAAATCAGTTGAGTGTAAGAATTAGTAAAAGCAACAAATTAATCTTTTTTAGTACTAAATGTGATATAGTTCTTCTTATATCAATACCAAATTCCATAGTTATCTCCTAAAATAAAATTTCCACCTAAAATAGACCGTTTATCAACACAAATAGCTTCCTAGTACATGCCTATAAATCCATAAATATTTATTTTTTTAAACTCTTGTATAATTGTTAAAAACTCAGAGTTCATATGAAATCTTAAATGAGTCTATTAAAAAACATAAAATGTGACTCTATTAGATTGATATGATATCTATCACATATACTCACACAAAACATAATATCTATTATAGAAGATATGAGATATAGAAATCTACCAATTATTATTCTAAACTCTCTTTGATCAACACTATTACCTTCATCTTCCCTTGAAAACTTTATCCCCATTTGAATGGATTCAGATACTACTTTAGATTCCACCATATTAAACATATTCAATAATTATTTATAATACATATCTTAGGATTGAATAATAATAAATTCGGCTTGAAAAACTTGAAAACCAAAGAAGTATTTTAGATCACTAAGAATATAAAGTTTAAATTATTACTTCATTGGATTATAAAATTCTTGAAAATAACATTAATTATAATTTATAAAAATTATTCCTTCAATTTATACAATTAAAATATTTGTACATGTCATCATTTTCTTATTATGTAGGTTTTTTACCACTCTTTCCTTGATGAATTTTAACTCATTTAAGCAGTAATCCAACCTTGAGTATGGGAACGTTGGGGATTATTTGAAAACATATAGTGGTTTCGTCAATTTTCATACCCTAGTTATTCCATAATCCTGCCAAAAACATCAAGTTGATCAATATACACCACTTCTGTATTCTCAAATTTTACGATGGAAGGTTTTAAATCAATTTGATATATTTTATACTACCTAAAAGCATCCATTATATGGAATACCATGGTAGCCTCCAATCTTTCAATGGGAGAAATATCCCTCTTCAAAATATACCCCTTCAACTTGAGAGTACCCTTTTTCACACCAATATGGTATTGATACTAAAACCCTAGCCTTGATCATTCTTATTATTATAAAAAAAACCCACTCTATTTAAATTACTTTTTTGTTGTTTGTTCATGGAGTAAAGTCTCGTATAACATTATTTCCATCTGATTTATCTTATAATCCATATCATCAATCCAAAAAAGTGTATTTGAAGGCTAATATAATAGATTTTTTTTCAAATTAATAGATTATTGATGTTTATTTTTCAAACCTTGTCCTTCTTTTAGTTGGTTAAATGATGTGTTCCTAATATCTCAATTTTCTTCTAGCCTACACAGGTACAAATTTTTATCCAATGATACTCTCTATCTCAATATTTGTCTCCAACCATTAAAACATTTATTTTTTGTTACCATAAACCTATTTTTTCACCATCATTCTGGTAATAATTCACTTCTAATATTTGTGTCTCAAACTCAACATGTTTTTTATTATTTATCTCAGTTTTTTTCTCACTATATTTATATATTTATTAGAAAAATGATGCATATAAAACATTATTATTGGGTTGGATCACAAAGATTTTTACATCATAATAGTCAACCACCTAATGGGTTCTTTTATTCCTTTATATGTATCCTTTTCCATTAGTTAATAAACCAAGAAAGATACCTTCCTCTTCTCTTTCACTAAAATTTTCCATAACTTTTTCTTTGATTTCGGTGATGAAAGGGATACAAAAAACCCTAAAATAACTCACTATAGAATTCCTTTTATACCAAAATTAATAGGAATTTATATTTTAGTTTATCCAGAAAAAATAAATTATTTTTAGTGTGTATAGTAGTGCACAATGCTTCTCTCTAAAATAACATTAATCATTAAAATTCATCAAGAATTGATCTCCATATTTCCAAAATTTTAATATTCATTCTCTTAGAAACTCCATTCTAGTGGGGTATCTATTGATGTTTAATCTCATAAATTCCAAGATAAAGATTCAAAATAATTTCAAGTGCACTTATTCTCACTTCTATTCATTAATTTCTTGTTTTTAGGGTCAAAATTTCTTTAAAATTATCCTCTTTAAATTTAAAACATATAAGTTTTCTGTGACTTGTACATTATAAGTAATAATATTTTAATTAATGTAAAATTATCAAAGAATTTGATAAAATAAAGTCAAAAATTATGTAATTTTGTGTCAAGGGTATAGACAAATCTGATTGAATTATCAAGGGGGTTTTATTGTGTATCCACCCTTTTGTGATTTACTTCAACCATTTTACCTTTTTGATACGTTATACAAACTAGATCGCCATCTCATTTTAGTTGGGGAAGGTTCTTAAAAACATTTTAATTAAAGATATTGATCATATTATTTCATAAAATATGGCCAAGTCATCTATTTAAAGTATTATATTCTTATCCTCCACTAAGATACCAAGAATTTCTTGGATCTATAAAATAAAAATAATTCACACTAGTTCTTTCTCATATACGATTATTTTCACATCATGAATTATTTTGAAGAGAACATATTTTTACTTGAATTTATATTTATAGAATTCATAAAAAATAATAATATTCACTCAAGAGGTTATGTGTTATCCCATTAATAAATATAACATACTTTTACATAAACTTGTTCTGCTCAGCTTCAGTTGTTCCAATGCTTATGACATTCAAAAGACTCTCATTTCTAAATGTTATAGTTCCACCGTCATGTTCTTTTATTTATTTCAAAATATTTGTATCCACAATCATGTGTGATGATCATACCCTATCAATGATCCATGTCTTATCCTTTTACTAGCTTTAAGAAAAACCTCTAGAATCAATGAATTTTTTATCTTACTTCTATTTGACGTCTTTTTTTGCAAGGCAATTCAGTTTGATGTCTTAATTTCTTTTTATATTTGTTTTTTAACTAAGAAGTATTTTCAAACACTTTTCTATAGAGTAACCATACCGGCCAAACACTCCACTGATACCATCAAGGTTATAACACCTATTTTTTGTAACACCCCAATATTTTATGGTTTGTATTTTTTAAAATTAATTTCTTCAGTGGCATACATTGCATACAAAACCATGATTAAATGAACAATTAACCCGACTATTATAACCTAGATTTTAAATTGGTAAGAATGAATAGTATTAACAAAATTATTAAATTCCTATATTATATAATAATTAAAATGTTTAAACATTCATCCAAATGATTTTATAGGCATGAGATATGAATGAATCCAATTTTATGCTTCAAAATACTGTATTTTTTTAAAGGCATTTTTATCACCTTTTGATGGCGCACAAGTTTTAAATAATGTTTTTAATACGTTTATAAATTATATTAGAAAAAATAAACTTATTATTTGAAATTTTAATATCAAATTTTACTTTTATTGAATTTTTTTATTTTTATGATAAGTTTCATTTTTTATGAATAGTAAAAAAATACTGAATTCTAATTGAAAATACCTTTTTTTCCTTAATAATGAATAATTTTAAATCATATTTCTGGTTTTTTTTAAAGTATAATTAGAGAAATTTTATTTTTTTTAAATTCAATTTATGTCATTAGAATAAATTTCACATTGAATTTGGATATAAAACATTTCTATCATTTAAACATTTTCACATTAAAAAATAGTTTTCTCATTCCATCTATGGGATTAAATTTAATTTAATATTGCCCAATTATATTTTTTGAATTTTGAAAAATGGGTTCTGTATTCGGAAGAATCAAGTCCAAATTCAGTAAATATTTCCTTTTTATTGTTTAATAATATGAATAGTAAATTTAGTAAAATTTTAATTACCACATTTATGGGAATATCAGGTAATTATACTTATAAATGATATTATAAATACTATGAAATTATCCTAAAACATGTATTAATTTTATTTTATGAGTGATTGTTTACAAAAAATTATCCTTATCACTATTTTATGGTCTCCTCGATCCACTTGGATGACTTTAAATCCTTTTATATCATTTTATTCTAAGGAAAGTCAAATATGTCACACTTACATTTTTAATAAGTATTAAATTTTTATATATGGTTTTTTAAAGGTAAATTTGAATATAAATAGTAATTTGAAATATAAAATCTCTATATTAGTCATGATAATTTAGTTTTAGTTTATAGGGAATAAATAATTAAATTAAAGGCTTTCGAAATGATGATGTGGTAATTGTTTAACTAATGGACATATCAACTAAATGTTTTTAAAAATATTAAAATAAATATAATTTGAAATAATTAATGTAATAAATGAATGTTATTGATTACATAGTCATATTATGGATGTATTAAAATTTTTAATTCTAGGTTATCTTGTTTTTATGATATTTCTATAAAGTTAAGTAAAAAATAGTATCAAAATTGACACTAATGATATTTTAAAATAAATAATATATTATTAAATGATATATAATTCATAAAAATATAAAAAATTTCAACTTATTGGATAATTTATTTAATTAAATAAATGATACATGTAATATTATTTTATATTTTTTAGTATCTATACTGATCCATAAAATGCAAAAATACAAGTTGTCACGGTAAGAGTTAAAGAGATTAAATAAGGGTTAAGGATAGAAGATAAGGGTAAGGATGTTACCTAAACCTATATAAAAATTATTGGTTGAGAGTATATAGACACATAATCATTTAATATTATAAATAAATCTCTTTCGATCCATTTTTAATTGAATATTAATTTATATTAATTTAATATTGTAGGAGTTTCCTAAAGTTCCCATCACCTCAATAATAAAAGTGAATCTCCACCCTCACTTCTTCGCATCACCTTTAGCCTTATAGATCAACCAAAACCTGACTATTTATTCTCTAAAAGTCCCTCTATTAATCTTAAAATCCTTAATTTTGGCATAAATTCAACGAAATAAGTTCTTTTCTTCAAATCAAAAAGAGATGCCCAAAGAAGAGGTAATGTTCATCAATGACCATTTTTCTTTTATTTCTTCCTTAAAACCATTCAAATATTTTTACTTCATGTGTATGTAATAAAATAAGTTCAAAAAATATACTAAAATGTTTTTTATATTAATTTTACTATATAACCACAAAAACACTTCATCAAATGGATATGCCATCATTATTCTTCTGTACGGTGGACTACTGCCTCATGAACTGCTGTCATTTAGTATTTCATTATCACCATTCATGGTTGGGAATAATGATGGGATTTATATTTTTATATAATATATATAATATTTATAATTTATTTATTCTTATTGAATTATTATATATCACATACATTCATGATTTACATTTTCTTTAAATATGATAACTTCGTTTCTGGATGTGTGGACTACCGCCTCTTCAAAATGAAGTGATTCACTCACACATTACAAGGAATGTATTAAGGATGATTTCAGTGAATTTATATGAAATATATAAAACAATAATGATATTGTAATTATATTAATTATCTCATTTGTTTCTATATGTGGAAAAGTAGAAACAACCTTCAGGCATACGCATAGCCTACCGTCTCCATGAATGATGTATTTCATTTTATATTTATATATTTTGTAGATTTTTATAAATACATTTATATGAAATATATATGATATTCATTTTATGTTTATCATTATTTAGATTATAAAGTATTGATATAATTAAGTTGGTCAAAATTATTAAAAATCAAAACACGTGCGAAAAACAAGGTAGTTATTACCAGAAATGTGTCTTTAACAAGGAATTATTAATAAAGAGGAAATATAATGTACTAAGTAAATCATATATGTTATTATAAAAATTATTATGGTTCTGTGATAGATGAAAAATAAACCTAAATATTTTATACAGGATGTTAAAGCACTTTTGACAAAGGAAGTGTAGGGTACGGGACCTCGTCTCAGTCTACATTCATTGAGGAATAATTTGATGTTATACACACACCTTATTTTAAAAAGTGTTTATATAACCCCTTTGAATTATCATGAAATTAATTTATTTATTATTAAGTTATTTAATGTTTTTTAAAATTTTATTCTTTCATTTGGATTATGATTTAAATATTCAATGTGGTACAGTACATCATGAATGTTTAAAGATTTAAGTATCGAATCTTTTTCTCTAAGTAAATATTCTTGATATTCTTTTATATACTTAGTTTTATAAATGTTTTATAAAGGAAATTTTTTTTATTTTTTATTTAAATCAATGTTTTTTAAATGGAATATTTTTACTTATTATAAATTTATCTTTTTAGAAAATACCAAAAAGGAATGTTATATTCTTACAGTATACAGAAACAATGACTTCCCCACCATTGTGACCATTATTTTATTTTAATATTCTTTTTTAAGATTGTGTGATTACTAAAAAAAATAAAATCTTTTATTTTCTGTATTTCATTATTCAACATGGGTTTTCAAATAAAATGGTGTTTTGTTATTGAAAATGGGTTCATAAAAAAGGGTGTTTTTAAACGAAATTGTTTTTCATATGGGTTTAATAGTATTTTTTCCTCAATAAATTTTTAGTGACCTTGTTTAAAGTATTTTCATCTATGTCAAAATCCATTGTTGAATCTTGTACCTTGTTGAGGCTTATATATTACGATACTATCATCCATAATTTAGTAAAATGTATATGGTTATTTTTATTTGCGAAATATTGATATACCATATGATTAGTTTTTCATTTTGATAAGACATATTAATTTAGTTTCATTATTTATTCATGTGAAGAATGCATTGGAAATGAAATAACAGGTGGGGAATATATATAGAAAATCCACACGACGCATTAGTAGTATCTTGAGATAAAATCAGTTGGATACGAACCCTTTACATTTGATTCCAAGCTGTTTTAAATTGTCGGGAGGATAGATCACGACAAAAATCTGGCGGGTTTCTACACAAATATTTAAAATGTATGGATGATAAATCATAACCGTAACTATATAGAAGATAGATCATGATAGTGGAGACATACACCATTATGAATTCCATCATCATTTTTATTACATGTGATTATTTTATTACTTAGAATATCCATGGCTATATTTTAAGCTCATGTCATTATTTATAAGGAATTATTCGACCACCTTTTATTCTTTCCATTTTTATTAATACTAATTAATGTTAGCTTACACTATACTTTACCCTTTCTGGGTATTTTACCCCACACCATTATTTTGATTTATTTTTCCTCATTATTCTAAGATGTATATTATTATTAATATGCAGGGTTAAGTGTAGTGAATAATGGTGTTCTCAAAGAAGATACATGTTATTTTAATTATATAATGTAATTTTAATTTCAAATATATATATCAAGATTAACCAGAATACTAACTATTAGGTAATTTGGGATGTAACCAATTTTATCATATTCTAATGTAATAATGTACGGAATAGGCTCTGGGGAACTAGGGTTGAGGTCATTACATTTTAAATAAATACTTCTAATGTCCCCTCATATCCAGTTTTCTTTATTCCAACCCTTTTTTCCTTTTTCATGTCTATATCCCCCTTAATTATAAAAATTTATGGTTCCCCAGGATAGACATATTAAACTATAAAACAAATTCTATATTCCTATAGTTAACATAAAACCAAAAATATCACCTAAAAACAATTCTTCACAGAAATTATTAATCCTGAACTAAGAAATATTCTTGAAATTTCTCCATAGAATCAACCCAAATTTATTTTGTGTTTTTAGATAATATTATTCTTTAAATTATTCCCAACCCCCTTTGGTAAATGTTTCTTATTATCATTATTTTTCCCACCCAGGTTTTCCAAGTTTTCACTTATAACCTACATTATTACCTGAGGACGATTAAATATTTTCCCAAACTACGGGTGTACATTTTACCTCATTTGATGCACAATAATTCTCATTACTCAATGATGACCCATAGTTTAACTCATAAGCTTTATTAAATTAAAAATAAATCTTTCTATGGGTCATTTCATCCTTAACGTATCTTGATCCATACTGGTTGATCATTCCTTCTTATTCAGCAAAGTTATTGTCAGATTATTTTGTGATTCTTTCTTTCTCAGTCACCATAAACTTGAGGATTTTTATTTAATAAATATGATACTTCCAATTATTTTAAAACTCATATTCTCATTTATTCAATTTACTAACTTCTTACTTCATAGGTTTAATCTTTTTCTTATGTTTCATGTTTCTCTCAAGGTTCACTTCATTTTCGATTTTCAACATATTCTCTATAGAATGTTTTGTCCCTCTTCTTCATCACTGCTCTTGTTATCTAGATACTTTATAAAATGTTCTATGAAATTTGAATATATCCTAATAAATATTCTTCAAAATCACAACTTAAATAATAATTTACTTCCTTCCCTTTAATAAACATGATTTTATTATCACTTCCTTTAAATTTGGGAATGCCTCCATCAGATGTTTTATTCAATTTTGAGGATATTATTTTAGATCATTTATGAGGATTTTCTTTCCCTCTTTATAATCATATATTGACTCTTATTTATTATTTGGATGTCAGCTACAAGGTCCCCAACTCATCCACACCAAAAACATTTAAGTGGGATTTTAAGCTTACACTTTCTCTTACCTTCCTACTATTTGTGGAAAGGAAATCCATTTTTCTTTTATGAATAACATTAATCAAATAATCTTCTTAAAATTTTATATAGGTTACATCTTAAATATTTGTGATATTCAACTTATTATCAAGCAGATATTTTAAAAAAATATCATCCTTGGTTTCTTCTTAGAGACCGGTTCTTTTCGTACCTCATAATTAATAAGGGTATTGGGTAATTCATCATGTGTCATATCATAAAATTCTTCCAAAGATTATATCTTTCGCTCAAATATATCGAGATAGTCTTTCACTAATATTTTGGTTATAGTTGAATCATCCATATATTGACCAAAACCCATTAGGTGACTAACTATTTTATTCAGTCTTATTAATTAGTCATCAATATTATCATATTTTTTCATTACTATGTCTTCAAAATTTTCTTTAATGTTTAAAATATTATTTCTTTTTTTTTAATTATACATTAATTCATGATCAAATGTTTATCTCATGTCTCTTTCAATGTATTCAATCCCATAACCAGGGTGTATTATTTTTTCTAACATAGATAATATAGTGTAATTTATATCCTTTACATCTATTTCTAAATATCTTTTGCCAGCAAATGAAATAACTCCAATTTCTGTAAAAGGTGGAAAACCCATGGTGATAGTATAAATCACTTCTTGTCCTTATGATAATGAATAAAGAACTATCTCACTCTTCAAACTAGGAAAGTTATTTCTATCAAAAAAAATTTAACACCACTCTTATTCCTAGAATTTTGATTCCCTATGATAAATTTTAGATTAGAATAATCTTAGGGGAAACTAATTTTTTATAATAAAACATATAGAGCTTAGATATTATGATTATATTATTGAGATGTGGTGATAAACTAGTTGTTCCAGATTTTTTAACAAATTATATTTTGAATTTAACTCATGTGATAGATTGAATCCATATTCTCTCAATGAAACTGTCTTACTTACTCATATGTACTATTAGTAAAGAAACACAACACATAGAAAAATTTGAAAAGTTTTCCCTCAATTTGAGAGCTTAATACTTGTCATTATCGACCTATGGTTGATTAATGGATTTTATTATCTCTATATAATTATAGTGATTATAAATATCTATCAACTAACACATAATATTAGGGAAAGTATAATCGAGTTTAGTTTTCTAGAAGGTATCATCCACTTCCCAGTATTAATTTATTAGAATTTTTTTGAGAGGGAAAAAAGTTTTATATTAATTATTTCATCACTATAGAAATAATATGATATTCAAAAAATCATTGAATGCTTAAACATTAATAATAGCTCTAATTCTAAAACAACATTGACTACCTGGATGAATGTATAATTATAGCATCACATTATCCTTTCCTAAAACTTATTCAGGATGATGCATAAAAACATGAAAACACAAGCATATAAATATAAACGCATCCCAATTTAGTATATTTTTTCTAAATTGATGATAATAGAATTGTCATTCCTTGACTTCTTTTAATACCATATTTTTTTATAGGTTGATATAATATTGTTTCTCTCACTTCAAAACATCAGAGTATCCGAGAATGAAATTTTGAACACATTACTCATATTAAATTGTTATTTATACATTGACACACTAGATGAGAAATATGTTTTCCCAATGTCTTTTGGAAACACATTCTTTTTCTGATGCACCCAAACACTTAGTCAGCAATCCCTAAAAAATTGTTAAAATAATCATAAAAATTAATTTTGAATATTTCATTCAAAATATATATAATATTTGGTTATAGTTTACCTCATTTAATATCAATTTAAAATTCCTTGAAACTCATCTTGAATTATTGTTATTCACTAATCACGTGATACTTTATAAATAAAAAATTAACAATGCACCAAAACTTTACTCTCCCTATTTCATGATTTTATAAAGGAATTATCATTATTGTCACTACATCCTTATGGGGAAATTATTATGAATCCTCATGCTTATGAGGTCACCCTGAACAAATAATTTACTCCTCCTTTCTTAAAATGTTTTTTAATGTCGGGAGATAGTGAACTAAGAAGTGTAAAGTGATCACATAACATTTATTATACCAATTTTATTAATATATTCAAATCTATCAAAATTTAAATATTTATAAAAAAATTAGTAAGGTATTTTTCAATTCTGATGAACTTGAGAATAAAATATCCTTCTTTATTTGGTAAGAAAAATAAGTGGTGTCTTATGTTTATGTAATTTTCTCACGAATGATGTGTTGGGGTCTTGGATAAGTAAATATAAATTGTACTATAACAATGAATATTTTTATGAGTAATACTCAATCTAGAATTAGTGAGTGTGTCCTACATCCCCAATTGTTGATCAAAAAAAATTTCAATAGCCACATATTCAAATTTAATGGTTGAAAGTGAAGCTGAATATTTCTTATCTCTAGACCATGAAATTAAATCCACACCAAAAATTGAAAAGCTCCAAAATTACACTTTAGATCCATTATAAAACCATAAGAATCATCATCTGAACAACTCTTAAGTGTAATCCTGTATGTGAAAGAATAAAATAGTCTATGTTTTGGAGTTCCTTTAGGATAACAGAATATAATTTCAATTTCATTAAGTTGGGACACTTTTGGATTTTATTTGAATCATATACATAATGATATAGAAAACATATTGTTTATCTAAAAATCTATCAACTAAAGTAGACTTCTTATTATACCTGTAAATAATCATTGATCAATAAGTTTCTATAGTTTATCAAAATCCACTTTATGTGAGTTTCATACCTCAACAATAATTATAGTTGTATTATCAAATCTGAAACATTAAAGAAAATATCTAATATTCTTATTCTAATTTAAGACATTTCCTTCTTTTATTTGGGTTTTTTGGAACTCTAGAAAATAATTAAGGTCACCCATCATACTCATCTATAATTCACTTTGAATATGTTCAAAAACTCTATCTAAAAAAATTTTAGGGTCAAACCAAAAATAATTTCATCGGAATATATTTTTACAATAAAGGTGTCTTTAAAAACTATAGAGATAGAAATAAATAGATTTTTTATACCTGCAACAAAATCATTTCGAAGTAGTAATCATGATAACCAATCATTTCAGGCTCTCAATAATTGTTTAATTAAATTAAGTGATTTGGTATGTTTAAATACATGTTAAAAAAATTAATATCTTAAAAAAATGATTTTTTTCAACAAATACTTCCAATTTTATATAAATATTAAGTAAAAAAACTTTTTACATTCATTTTAAATACAGAAAATTCAAGATGTGTAGTAAAGTCCAATATAATTTGGCATATTTAACTCTAGCTACTAGTGAAAAAGATTCTCAATATTATTTTCCATCTTCCATATAATAACAATTATCAACTAGTCTATCCTTATTTGAAAAAGTTATTAAACCCTCATTACACTTATTTCATAAGACCCATTTGAATCCTATAACTAGATAATGATTTTTTTCCATTAAACCAAATTCCAAACCTTGTCCAATTTAAATTTATTAATATACCCATGCATAGAAATTATCCAACCATCATAACCCAAGGAATTATCTTCCATTTTATATTCAAAATAATATAAGAGTTCAAGATAGTCAAAATTATTTTTTTAGGTACATTTTCATTCTAAATAGTTCACCTACATCTCAAATGATATTATCGGATGGATGATTCTAAAAGATATTCTAGTTTCTAGGTAAAAAGGAATATTATTAATCATATAACAAAAAGTTAAGTTCTAATATACAAACTTCTAGGAAGATTACATCTAATATAATAGTTTCATTAACAAAAGAGTAAAATAGGGAGTTTTTAAATTCAAAATAAATGTCATTTTAAACATATAAATATTATAAATTCACATAAGAATCGACCACATCAAACTTAGCATGAAACATTTCTTCACGGGAGTGTTTCAATCTGTTGAAAACATGATAATCCTTACTAAGGTGGGAGTAGCCAAGATAAATTCCTTCATTATCCATTAGATCAACTTTATTTAAATTTTCATTATTATTAAATAAGATCACTTTACATTTGAAAACTATAAGGTGACCAAATTTTGTCGTTATTTCATTTCATAATTTATATGGTGTTGAATTTAAGAGTATGTGGAGTAAAACTCAATTTATATATTATAAGGCAGTACTAATGACCTCATTCAAAAAATAAATAACAACAAAATATTCAAAAAATAATGCCTAAGAAATATATATAAGAATTTCATTCCTCCTTTCATCTACACCATTCAGTTATGGAGTTCTTGGTGTCGATAAATTATGATTAATTAATTTCTAACTATAAAAAGTTTTGAAATAATAATTTACAAACACTCCACCATTATCACTTCATATTGTGATAATAGATAGGTTTTTCAAATTTTTAATATGAGGATAAAACCTTTTAAAAATTGAGATTGATTTAAACTTAAGAGAAATAAAATAAAACTAAGTATATTTGGTATAATCATCAACTAGGAAAATAAACATATAGTCTAACTTTGATACTTCGATATTTTTTAGGACCAAAAAGATCCATGTGAACCAAATAAAAATATTTGAATGTATTGATTCCTAAAGTGGGTATAAATATCAAGTAATGTTTCGAAAAATATTGGAAGGGGTCGTATATAACACCCAACCCTAGTTACCCAGAGTTTGGGAATTATTACATAATATTAGCATGGTCACAAAAGATCAAGTCTCAAATGACCAGTTATATTAGTTTCCTTGGAAATACAAGATACATTCATAAGTTTTACTTTACATTATAAAATGAAAAAACAACAACAACATTGTCTCCTTAGGCCACACAAATATCCCTTAGACTATCCCAGTAGGTCAGACATAATACATTTCTTCGCATCCTGGGAAAAATAAAACATAGAAATGGGTGAGCTCATATGCTCAGTAAGGATAACAATATAGTGGAAACTTTCAAAAATAAGCCTAAACAATTAAGGCAATCCAATTCCTCATATGAAAAGTTTTAAACAAAACATAAACATTCGTATTAAAATTAGTATACAAATTGTAAATACATTATCCATAAACCATGAATGGTGTAAAAATGACATATCCACAGTCAAATATGTCACAAAACCTTCAATACAATATGGAAGATTTGTATCAAAATAAATCAACTTCAAATAATCCTAAAATCCATCAAAAGATGTTGACATAGAGGAAATCAAATCTTTTTTAGAAAAAATATCTCTTTCTATTTTGCAATCATTTAAAAGTCGTATAATTATAATAGGACACTTTTATTTTAAAAATATTCTTATAATCTTGTAAGGGAAGCTTCGACTATGTTATAACTGTGGGAAATAGCAGCAACCGCCGTATAAGTTAAAAAACATTCTTACCTTAATTTTATAGAAAATGTCCTAAAGTACCTTGTTTGGAAAACAATGGAAAGATTCCATTCCAAACATATAAGGTAAAAAAAGGGCATAAATGACTTTAAATCATTTTCTATTAAATGGTAAAAATGTTTTGAAATACACTTTTTATGAAAACATAGATGTGGATGATAAAGAGTTCCCAATAGATACTTACGTAAAAAGAACCTCCGATAATATAGAGATTGTGAAATTAACCCTTACCTTGTACTTTTCCTTGGTCAAGGGTACTTTAACCTCCTGTATAATAGTTAAATCATTGTTATTAAATTATAAAATAACTATATACATAAATATTATATCATATTTTATCTTCTAATATTGCTTTGTTAATGATATTTCAGTAGTATCATCATTTCGGGTGTTAACTGATTAGTTTTCCTTTATATGCATTGTTATGTAAGTAATATTTGTTATTTATATGATGTATCTTATTCATATTCAGAATCATATTACGTATTTAAACATTATTTTTAATCATCAAATGAAAATTAGTCTTCAAGGGATATGATGGGGAATGATTCTCATCACATTCATGGATACAGAAATCCGTACGTACGCACGAGCGATGATATCATTATTTTGATATTAAAATTGTATATAATTGGACAGTATATCATATATACAGAATCATTATCATGTGATATTTATTATTTACATCATTTATAGTCACTATTATACCCATTCAAATGATTAAGTGTTTAAATAACAAACTACACCACGACGTGGAGACGGTAATCCGTATATACGCACGTATGGTGACTTTGTAATTTATAGGATGGATAGAATAATGAATATGGTTGTAAAAGTTTTATTATGAAATCACAGTATATAAAAGATACTGGAGTTATTATTTTATAATGGAAACAACAAAGAAAGAGGCAGTGGAAGAAGAAAATAACTTGAAAGAGGTGATGAAATATTTACCTCTTCTTCAGGTTCTTCCTTTTGATTTGATCAAAAGGGCTCCTTAGTTTGGATTTATAACTAACTTAAGGCCTCGAGGATTAAGTAAGAAAAGTTGAGAGGAATTTTGCACAGGTTTTGGCTGAGAAAAATGGATTTTAAGGTGTTAATTTGATAGAAGGTGAAGTGCCCTTTATAAGAGGGTTGAGGGGCACCTTAGAAAAAGATTGAAATATTATTTTATAATAAAATAATTTTTGGTTTATAATGGCTCCAAAATTATTTATTTCATAGATAAGGTTGGGATGGGTCAAAACCCACTCAACCAATAGGTTTTAGATAGGTTAGTGTCAATATATTAACCTTATCTTTTAGATTTAACTCTGAGTTAAATAGTTTGATATTTACCATGTATCTTTGTATTTTTATATAATATGGTTAATATACTTACTATAAACTTCTAAGAGAACCTCAATTATTTCATTAATGACATATATAATATTATTTAAGCCCTTTGGCCGAGTATTAGATTTTTAGGAATAAAATATCAATTAATAATATTATATTTGTTTTAAAAACTATTTTATGACAATTTTAAAAATATTTGGTATTTTGTTTTTGTTAAATTCATAACAACATTATTAATTCAAAAATAATTCATTTAATCGACAATAACATGTCATATTAACCTATAAAATTAGTTTAATTCATTAAAAGTCTCAAACTAGATTTATTTGGATATTTATAATATCAATTGTTTTAATCATTCGTTAATAAGATAGTTATTGCATCATCATTGTGTCATAAATAAATTTAATTATTTAATGTCTAAAAATTATAAATAAAATACAATTATGTATGAAATAGTTTTATATTTCTATGGAATATTTAAAGTATAATTTATCTTATGTATAACCCTATATTAAAAATAGTTTAGTTGTTAAACATTGATTTCAACTCTTTTAACTCTTCTTTAAATAAAATAATAATAAATGTCCTAATCTTTTCCAAGTGGACCAAATGGGATCATATTTTATTACTAAAGTTTTTCTGATCTAATTATACATATCCAATATAATTAGAACATGTGTTAAGGTAATTATGATATCATTGTTACCCTTAATTACCCTATTTACTTTTAATCGTGGTAAATAAAAGTCAAAAGTTACTATTCAGAATAAAAATATTTTAATCTTATTGAACCACATTTTACTTACTTATATTAACCACTTCTCTAAGAGTTTTAAAATTCAACTCATAGAAGCAATAAAATTAATTTTTATACAAATTTGCAAATGCTCCTATAAGGTAGGTAAAAGACGGTAAAAAGGTCAATAAAATTTTAATATATCTAAACTCTTTATAAAATGACTCCAATGAATTAAATTAAACTTATATAGTTATTATGTATCTATTTTGACCAAAAATAAATTTAAATAAAATAAATAATTATTTAAATAAAAAGTCGGTTTTAAACAAAATCCAGGTGTTTTCACTATTCATTAAAAATGGAATGTTTTCAGAAAATACAAATAATTCACCCTAAGTTAATGTGGATATTCCAAATCCTAAAATGAAATCCATTTTGAAATTAAAAATTTATAAAATTTCAAAAAGTGGGTATTACTATTCATAACGGCTAGTTTGATTGGTTGTGGTGTGTTTGAAATCAAAGTTGCATACAACAAAAGCTATTGTATTATTCAAAGGGAAACATATCGTGGAATCTTGGGGTGTTATATTCTTCCCTGCTAAAAATAATTTCATCCTCGAAATTTCTAGAGTATTACTACATAAAAAGATTTAGGTGGTTCTTCATTATATGTTCCTCGGGTTCCCACGTTGCCTCTTCCATCCTGTGGTTTCTCCATAGAACTATTACAGATGAGTCGTCTGGTTTCTCAGCACTTATTCTCTGGTATCCAAAATTTTGATAGGATCTCCACAATAAGAAAGATCAGGTTATAGTTTAATTTCCTCATAGGTGAGTACATGCTTTGGGTTAGGAATGAATTTTCACAACAGTGATACATGTAACAAATCATGAACATTAGAGAGACTTGGAGGCATTGCCAAACGGTAAGCTACAGCCCCAATTCATTCTAGAACTTCGAAACATCCAATGTAATTGGGACTCAATTTACCCTTCTTACTGAATCATATAACTCCCTTCCATGGAGATACCTTCAAGAAAACATGATCTCCTAACTGAAATTCTGAATCCTTCCTTTGGTTATCATCATGGCACTTCTACCGAATTTGTGATGCTTTGATGTGGGTTTGGATAACCTTCACCTATTCCATCACTTCCTCAACAAGTTCTGGGCCTACAAGTTTTCTTTCTCCAAAATCATCTCACAAGTTAGTGTGTGACATCTCTTGCCATATAACGCTTCTAACAGTGCCATCTGAATACTTTAATGGAAGCTATTGTTATAGAAAAATTCTACCATAGGTAAATATTTATCCTAGATACCTGGAATGTCAAGTGAAAAAGATCTCAACATGTATTCTAAGTATTTAATAGTCTGTTCTGATTCTCCATCAGTTTGAGGGTGGTAGTTAGTACTCAAACGAAGTTCAGTATCAAGGGCCTTCTGAAGATGTTTCCAAAATCTTGATGTTAAATGGGGATGACGATCATAAACCATCGATAGGGGTACTCCATGATGTCTTACAACTTCATTAATATACAATATTTCTAAATTTTCAAGTGGTAAATCATCCCTTATAGCAATAAAATGTGCTTACTTGGTAATAGGGTCAACAATGACCCATATTGCATAATTCCATCTAGGTGTCTTTGGAAGCCCCATTACAAAGTACATTTTAATATTATCCCATTTCAACTCAGGTATGGGGAGAGGTTGCCTGAATCCTCCGGGTTGTTGCCTTCCAACTTTCACTTGTCGACAAACCATACACCCCAACACAAAATCAGCAATCTATTTCTTCATGTTGTCCCACCAAAAATGTTCTTTCAAATCAATATACATCTTGGTGATACCAGGGTGTATAGAGAAACTCGATCTATGAGAATCATCTAACAATTCCATTTTTAGATAAGATATATCAGGAACATAATGTCTATTCCCAAATTTCAAAATCTCGTCTTCATATATGAAGTCGATCAATCTCTCATCATCCACAGCTTTAATTTTCTTTGGAAACTCCTCATTATTAGCCCGAAAACTTTTTATCCTTTCTAGTAAAGATGTTTTGGCAACCATTTGAAAAAGTATTGATGTTTCACCTTCCATGATTACTCCCACATCCATTTTCTATAGATCCATGAAAATAGCATCCCCTTCGACTCTTATCTTGTTTAAAACTCCATGATCCTTTCCGCTCAAAGCATATTCCACCTTATTTGCCTTCCCCGAGTGGTATTGTATTGTGCAATCATAATGCTTGAGTAGTTCAAACCATCTCCTTTGCCTCATGTTGAGTTCTTTCTGTGAGAAAATATACTTCAAACTCTTGTGATCGGTATATATCTCACATTTTTCACCATAGAGATAATGTCTCCATATATTCAAAGAAAATATTATAGCTGCTAACTCAATGTCATGTGTAGGATAGTTTTGCTCATGAAATTTTAGTTTTCGTGATGCATAGGCAATAACTTTATCATTTTTCATAAGTACACAACCAATTCCTTTCTTTGATGCTTCACTATAAATAACAAACCCATCATTTTCTGAAGGTGGAGTCAAGATAAGAGTGTTGACTAATATTCTCATCAGTTCTTCGAAACATTCTTCACACTCACTTGTCCAAAAAAAATTACCCTAATACGTGTGAGCTTCGTTAATGGGTTATCCAACCAGACAAAATTCTAGAAAAACTGTTGATAATAACCTACTAGACCAATAAAACTGTGTACCTCAGTTATACTCATCAGTGCTGGTCATTCTTGGATTTCCTTGGTCTTTGAAAGATCAACAGAGATCCCATCCTTAGAGACAATATGGCCAAAAAAAGAAATCTCTTGAATCTAGAATTCACACGTTCCAAATTTCCCATAAAATTCATTTATTCTAAGAGTCATTAGAATATTGTTCAAGTGATAATCATGATATTAATAGATTTTGGAGTATACCAAGATATCATCAATGAATAACACTACAAATTCATCAAGATATTCCTTGAAAACTCTATTCATTAGATCCATAAATATAGAGGGTGCATTAGTCAACCCAATATGAATTACTGTAAACTCGTAATGCCTGTACCTGGTTTAAAATGTTGTTTTCAGAATGTCTTCCTTCTTTACACACAATTGATGATATCCAGATCATAGGTCAATCTCTGAAAAATATTGAGCTCCATGAAGTTGGTTGAGTAAATCATCAGTGCGAGGTAGGGGATACTTGTTCTTTATTGTTATAGCATTGATCTCCCTGTAGTCAATGCACAACCAAATAGATCTGTCTTTCTTTTTAACAAGAAAGGACAGGGGCTCCCCATGGAGAAACACTAGTGCGAATAAATCCCTTCTTACTCAATTCCTCTAGTTGTTTCTTTAGGTCCACTAATTCCTCAGTGGCCACTCTATAAGGGGTCTTCAATATGGGCCTTGAATCAGGAGTCAAATCAATGGAAAACTCAATTTCTCATTTTGGAGGATGTCCAGGAAAACCTTCTAGAAACACATCAACATATTCTTGCACAATTTGTACATCCTCTATTTTAAAATTCCTTTCCTCACCCACAGTTATTTCATTCTCTTCCTCCCTAACAATTGTATTTAGTAAAGCTACAGGGGGTGGATCCAGATAAGAATTAGGTGGTGAAATTTTTTCTCTAAAGATAAGGTACTCCTTATCATCATTGAGAATTTTAACCTCCTTCTTCTTACAATAAATTTTCACATCATGGTTGGAAATCCAATCCATAACAACGATTATATAAAATTCAATCATGGGTATGATGATGAGATCAGAAGATAAAAAACATTTATATGCCCTAATGGGAAATGATTCAAAAAACTTTATTGCAAGGATACTTCCCTTATGAGTTTTAACGGACAACTCCCTTGTTAAATAAAATTGGAAATTTCTATTTTTCTTATCAAACTAGGAAGATTTGAAACAATGCCATGATCCTGAATCAAATAAAGCATTGGTTAAACTTGAGGAAACCATTAAATTACCTGCCACCACATCTTTCTAAGCTTCAACCTCAGCAGTAGTGATAACATAATCTTGGTCCAAATCCATTATCCCTTTCTGAGGTATGTTTCCTTGGTGCTTAGGACATTCATCTGCATAATGCCCCGTTTCTCTACAATTGTATCATTCAACATTGACAGCCACTTTCTTCCCCTTACAATCATGAGCTTGGTGGCCTTTTTCACCACACTTGTAACAGACTCCCATTCCCTTCAGGAAAGTACTGGGGTGCTTATTCCCACATTTACCACATGATGGATATTTAAATTTTCACTTCTTCCCCTTATTTTCATTTCTAGATTGTTCAGTAGCTCTCTTATTCTCTTTCTTTGCTTTAAATTCATAAGACATAGAGAATTCATTTTTTTTCTTCATAGCACATGAGACAATATCTTCATACAAAGAGAAGGATTGTGAGACTAATGCTCGATGGAGAAATGGTTTTAACCCATCAAAGAAATGATCAATCTTACTTCTTGGGTTACATATACAATATTCAGCATGCCTTTCTAATCTTGTAAAGTTATCATCATATTTTGCGACATTCTCATCCTCCTTTTGTATCAGACTCAAAAAAATATTTCATATCCTCTCGATGTTCACGAGGTAAATATTTTTATAAGAAAACATCTTTATACTCCCTCCAGTCCATATTTGCTACTTCCTCATCTTCCTTTGGGTTTTGAATCAATGACCACCATTGATCTCCATCGCATGTGAGGTGATAAACTACCAGGACAACCTTTTCCCTTTCGTTACTCCCCAAAGCATGAAATATTTTCTCTAAGGAACTTATCCATTTCTTGGAAACAAATGGATTTGTAGTCCCATTGAATTTTGGTGGTCGTTTCCTAATGAATCGGTCTAACATTTATCCTCTAGGTTGTGGATCAAGGTGCTCTATACGGGTAAGGTTATTATTCATAACCTGAGTTAGTTATCCTAGAATGGTGATAAACTGATCTGCACCAGTTGCTTCACCGACTCCATTATAATTTTCTTGAGTATTATGGAAATCCATTGATGGATTTTATGCACTGATATAGTTTCCATTCCTTACACTAGGTTCCATTTCTAAACAATGGCATACACTAGATTAGATTATGAATTGCAATACATAATTCCAAACTTGTAAAATAGATAACATATATTGAGCAGTTTTTGGATATAATCCATAATCATAAAAATGTTTTCTTTGAAGAATTATGTACTCATAAACCCTTCATAATGGTTTGTAAAGAAAAAGTGAATTATCCTAAGCATATCCCCTCGGAGTGTCGTAACCAAGAGTGCAGAAAGGCTTATTGTCGTGCACCAGTTCCCGTTCGAGTCTAGCTCAAAGCAGTGTTTTCTGATTTTTCCCCTAGGTACATCTGTGCCTGATCCACCTCTACCTACTTGTATCTAGATAGGGATTTATTGCTTGGAAAACTCACAAAATCTCTACAGTACCAAAATTCTAATAATTTCTTCTATACTAATCTTCAACGTCTATCTCAGTTTAATGTTCTCTAATCAGAGTTTGTCTAAATCTTCCAAGGTTTTCACTAAACATCCTCTAGTACCAAGTGTAATGCCCCAACCGTAGTTACCTAAGGTTGGTGCATTATTACATAATATTGGCTTGATCACAAAAGATCATACCTCAAAAGAATGATTAGTTTATTAGCCTTAGAAATACTAGATACATTCATAAGTTTTACATTATAATATAAAATGAGAAACTACAACATCATAGTCTCCATTGTCCACACTCATATCCCATATGTTTTCCCTGCAGGTCATTCATAATATACTTCTTCGCATCCTGGGAAAAATAAAACATAGAAAGGGGTGAGCTCAAATGCTTAGTACGGATAAAAATATAGCAGAGACTTTCAAAAATAAGTATAAACATTTAAGGTAATGTATAAAACTAAAACAAAATCCTTTTGAAAATGAAATTCAACATAATATGGAAAAGATAAAATCAAATAATTCCATATCCTTATTGACATGGATATTCTACTTGTCTAATAATCACATGCAATATCAATAGCTACTTTCATTATGATGGAATGCATAATGCCAGAATTCATAACCACATAGTCAAGGCCTTGTGCCAACAATAAAAATAATGTTTTGTTAAGGCCTTGTGACAAGACACTAGTTTGTCTCATGATACCTACCGATGCATCGAGGAGCTATAGCCGGCTCCACCCTTCACTTACTAAGTCCAATGCATTCCTCGTATGAAAAGGATTAAACATAAAATAAACATTCATATTAAAACTAGCTTACGAAATATGAATACTTTATCCATAAACTATTAATGGTGTAAAAATAAAACATCCACAGTCAAACATATCACAAAAACTTCAATACAATATGGATGTTTTGTATCTTAATAAATCAAGTCTAAATAAGCTTAAAATCCATCAAAGGATGTTGACATAGATGAAATCAAACCTTTTTTATAGAAATATCTCTTTCTATTTTGAAATCATTTAAAAGTCATGTAATTATAAAAGGAAACATTTATTTTGAAAATATTCTTATAAGCTTGTAAGAGAATCCTCGATGATGTTATAACGGTGGAAAATAGTCGCACCTTCCGTATAAGTTAAAAAAATATTCTTACCTTAATTTTCAGAAAAAAGGTCATAAAGTACGACATTTAGAAAACGACAAAAAGATTAATTTCAAAACATATAATTTCAAATAAGGGTTTAAATGACTTTAACCAATTGTCTCGTAAATAGTAAAAAAAAATTGAAATATGCTTTTTTTTTAAACACGGAACTGGATGATAAAGAGGTCTCAGTAGATACTTACATAAAAACAACCTCGTATAATAAAGGGATTGTGAAATTAACCCTTACCTTGTACTTTTCCATTGTCAAGGGTATGTTGACCTCCTGTATAATAGTTAAATAATTTTTATTAAATTATACAAGAACTATATACATAAATATGATATCATATATGATCTTCTAATATTTCTTTGTTAATGACATTTCAGTAGTATCATTGTTTTGGGTGTTAAATGATTCGTTTTCCATTATATGATTTGTTACGTAAGTAATGTTTGTTATGGATAGGATATATCATATTCATATTATGAAAGATATTATGTCTTTAAACATGATTTTTAATCATAAAATAAAAATTAGTTTTGAATGGATGTGATGGGGGATGAATCTCATTGCGATCATGGAGACGGTAATCTGTACGTACGAACGAGCGACTATATCATTCTTTTGATATTAAAAACGTATATAATTGGATGGTATATCATATATACAGAATAATTATCATGTTATATTGATTATTTACATCATTTATACTCATTGTTATACTCATCGAAATGATGAAGTGTTTGAATAACAAACTACACCATGACATGGAGACTGTAATCCGTACATACGAACGTATGGTGACTTTTTCATTTATAGGATGGATAGAATAATTTATATGGATGTACCATTTTTATAATAAAATCACAATACATAGAATATACTGGAGTTATTATTTTAGAATGTAAACAATAAATAAATAGGAAGTGGAAGAAGAAAAGACCTTGAAAGAGGGGATGAAATATTTACCTCTTCTTCGAGTTTTTCCTTTTAAATTGATCAAAATGGATCCTTAGGTTGGCTTTCTGACTAAATAAAGGCCTCTAGGATGGTGGGAGGACATTTTATAGGATATTTGAATAGGGTTTGGCTGAGCCAATGAGCTTTTAAAGTGTGAATTTGAGAGAAGGTGAAGTGCCCTTTTATAAGAGGGGTGAGGGGCACCTTAGGAAAGATTGAAATATAATTTTATAAAAAAATCATTTTTTGTTTTCTAATTTCTCAAAAATGATTTTTTTAAAAGATAAGGTGGGTATGGGTCGAAAACCACTCAATAAATAGGTTTTACATGGGTTTGGGTCACTATATTAAGCTTATCATTTAGATTAAACTCTTAGTTAAGTAGTTTGACATTTACCATGTCTCTTTATATTTTTATATTATACGATTAATAAACTTACTATAAACTTCCAAGTAAACCACAAGTGGTTCATTAATTACATATAAAATATTATTTAATCTCTTTTTCCAAACCTTATATTTGTAGTTATAGAATATCAATTAATAATATAATATTTGTTTTAAAAACTATTTTATGTAAATTTTGACACTATTTGGTATTTTGTTTTTGATAAATTCATAACAGCATTATTACATCGAAAAAAAAACATTTATTCAACCATAACAAGTCATATTGACTTATAAAAGTATTGTAATTTGGTAAACATCTCAAATTTGTCTTATTTGAATATTTATAATATCAATTATTTTAATCATTATTGTGTCGTAAATAAATTTAATTATCTAATGTATAAAAATTATAAATAAAATACCATTATATAGGAACACTTTTTAGCTTTCTAATGAATATTTAAAGTCTAATTTATCTTCTTTATAGCCCCATATTAAAAATGGTTTTCTTATTAAACTTTTATTTTAACTCTTTTAACTCTTCTTTAAATAAAATAATAATAAATGTCCTAATCTATTCCAAGTGGACCAAAGGGGGTCATATTTTTTCCTAAGGTTGTTTTGGGTCTAATTATACTTATCCAATACAATTAGGACATGCGTTAGGGTAATTATGATATCATTTTTACCCTTAATTATCCAATTTACATTTAACCCTGGTAAATAATGGTCAAAAGTTACTATTCACGAAAAATTTATTTTCATCTTATTGAACCAAATTTTACTTACTGATATTAATTGTGTCTCTAAGATATTCAGAATTCAACTCACAGAAGTAGTAAAATTGTGTTTTATACAAATTTGCAAATGCTCCTAGGAGGTGTGTAAAAGACGGTAAAAAGTTCAATAAATTTATTGTATATCTAAACTCATTATAAAATGACTCCAATTAATTACATTGAAAATATATAGGTATTATGTATCTATTTTGACAAAAAATGAATTTAAATAAAATAAATAATTATTTAAATAAAATGTCAGTTTTAAACAATAACATAGTGTTTTTCACTATTCATTGAAAATTGAATGTTGTCAGAAAATACCAAAAATCAGCATAAGATAATTTCGTTATTACAACTCCTAAAATAAAGTCTATTTTGAAAGATAAAATTTATAAAATTTCAAAAGGTCGATATTACTATTCATAACGGTTAGTTTGATTGGTTGTGGTATGTTTGTACTCGATGTTGTGTACAACAAAAGCTATTGTATTATTCAAAGGGAAATGCATCGTTGATTCCTGGGGTGCTACATCGTAGACTCTAGAAAAATAAAATTTAAGTAATGTTAAATCCTTCACATGACATTTCAAAAAATATTTATCTATGTTCCAAAAATTTTGGTGTCTTAACCTCCAATTTAAATTCCAAGAATTAGCCTCAACTACACTAATACTAGGTTAGCTATAGAAATAAAGGTACTCTAGGTTTTTAGTGCAAACATTACCATTCCAATTGATAAAAAAATGTAAAATCCCTCCAAACTAGTGTTGGTGCGTTTATAATTCATAAGTGCACTGAGTAGCCTTCATCATATATTTTCAATTATAAATATAATATTGTATTTATTTCATAAAACATAAATTATATTAGAAATTAAATTCATATCAAGAAATAGAATATCACTAATACTAATTATTTTCATTTCACATTATCTCCAAAGCAAACGCACCCATCCTCCGCATTCTATATGTTCCAAAATTTTGACATTTTTCCTATCATGGATCAAGAATAACTATTATCCATGCACCAAGTAATTCTTAAATTTGAATATATACATTTCTCTTGAAATAAATAGAAATAAAACGTTAGAAAAAAACTTTATTGGGTCTAGGAAGGTTAGAAAAAAGAACTTTTGAATCCCACGTCTATCTAACTCTTCAATTTTGAATAGTTGTCAGTTAATCCAAAATTTAAACCCTATATATTCTAAATGATTGAAACCTTTTTCAAGGAAAATATGTTTTCTTTAATCATATCCTGTATAAAATTTTTCAAAAAAGTTTTATTTTTTGGTAAAAACATATTTTTACTAGAAACGTTCATTTCCTGAAGTAAAACCAATCCTAGAAAATGTTTTTGAAATTTTCAACTACTATGAAATCCTATCATAGTTCTCTCTACCATAAGTAAAATTCTAAAAAATATTTTAATACGTTTAAATTTATAATTTATTTATAAAACTTATTTTTTTTCATTATGAATTGAAATATAAATATCTTTAATATATAACTAATAGGTGATTTTATAAATTTTATCATTAACTAAAATAAGATATGTTGTATACAAATCGTAATATTTATTAAACTTTTCTTTTATTTATAGGAAAGTCACATATCTAAAAATATCTTAAAATGATAGAAAACAATCTTATCAATCTTATGAAATATTATAGTTGTAATCTAAAGATAATATAATTATATTTTCCGGGGTTACCATTCCAATGGTGTATATTTCATTCTATCATTCAATTTCCTATAATCTAGTAATTTTTAGGATGTCATCACTTTTTTATTCCCTTATTTAACTCCATGTATAAAGTATAGATAGAAATTATTTCCTCTCTTTTTTCTTTTATTATCTTTTATATTCCTTCTCTATATTTTTAAATTTTAAATACTGAGTTCCTATGTGACTTGGTTTTTTACATTCATTGAAAATCTTGTCTGAAGTATCTTCCCTACCTCCATTCTAAGAATATTTTTCCTTCCAATGATCTTTTGGTAAGTCCTTATTTTCCAAAATAAAGTTTATTATCCTTACAATTTAAGTGATTTAAACTTAAATAACTTCCAAAAAACTATAATATAATTATTTTTTTGATTTTATCATCATGGTTTTATACTTAAAATTAACAACTATAGATTGTAAAGATCAATAAATTATTGAAAATGAAAATACATTTTTGATCTTCTATTTCTCAACATCAGACTACAATTTATTTTCATACTTCTTTGAGGTTCCAATATAGTAATCAAGGTTCATCTTAGTAATGTGTTTAGTATCATATATCATTTTCAAATTAGATTCCCACCCTTTTAAAATTATTCATGTTATGTTCTCCAAAAGTTTTAAATCTATTATTATGTACTCATTAATGGATTGTATACCATTAAATACCTACATAATGTAATTTCACATATATGAAATAGATTCTCTATAAAGAATGTAAAATTCTTGATAAACATCTCTAATCGTATATATTATTCTCTTAAGTACTTTTGATTTTCCAAAAAAAAATTATTTATATTTTCCCATAAATATCATTCATCAATTCAAATAAATAATTTTATTGTAGATATTCCTTTTCATGGATAAAATTACGGTATTATAAACATTATAAATCACTTTATATTATAATTTTTCTTCTCAGTAAACTGAGAAATTTACTTTTATAGAATTTTTCAATTTCTATTAATCAATTTAAAATAATAAACATCTATATTTATAACAAATATCTTCAAATAATCTTAAACAATTTCAACAAAAACTCTATAAAATATTGGAACTGAGCTTAGATTTTGATTATCCAATGTTCTGATTAGTATTCCTTCTATATAATAATTATATATTTATTCTACCACATATTACTGTATGTAATCTCAATATAAAGTATCTTAGGTCCACTAGGATAGATTCCCTGAAAGGGTGGGTGAATCAAGGTATGACAAATATTAAAGCATGCATAGAAAACAAAAATTTTATGTGGTTCACCCTCCTTGGGCTACATCAAAGAATCTTACACCAACAATGTGATGATGTACCAAATCAACTCTAAGTGCAATGTTGTTTACATGTTCGAAGTGGACTCATTTTCCCTCCTATTTTACAGACATTCACAATATGATAACTCACTAGTATCTCATCAAAAGTGATTTCACTACTTATTTAGAATATCCACTCACCATTTATAGACCTACGATTCTATTCATTATAACAAATGAATACGTCCTCCATTATAGATAGATGATATCTTGAAGTTCCACCTTCATCCACTGATGAAAAACAATTCTCTTCTGAACACTAGGTAGTCCCTTTTGAAACTCTTTCACTAAGAACACTGCCTTTGTAAAGATCCCAGTTTTGAAAAGCTCAAATATTCCATTGCAATGCTCTATCCTCTTTGTAAAGCTCATAGGTTGGCAGAGCTCACTGGTTCACAAAGATCACTAGATTGCAGAGCTCTCAGGATCATAGAGCTCACTGCGTCGCAGAGCTCACACTGGTCTTTGCGATTTCACAAATCTAAATAAGCCTTTGCAAAGTGCACATCCTCCGCAAAGCCAAACTGGCCTTTTTGGCATGCCTTCCTTTCACAGATCTCAACTACCTTTGTGAATTACCTTTTCTTTTGTGAATCTCCCTACTTTTTGAATCTAATTCGCAATGTGAGAGCTTAAGGTTTTTTATTTGATCTATCTACTTCTCTTGAGGGGGTTAAACTCTATATATAGGTGACTCCACCAACTCGAGAACCTTCCATGCAATGTTAGCACCACATCAACTCAAATAAAGAATCTCCAAAATTCCTGCTAAAATTATCTCTATATCGCGAAGCACCATTAAAATTTTCAGATCATAGAGCTCTTCGTAATCATGGAGCATTCTGTCAATTCCTTTGTTCCACCACAGAAAATATCTCTCACAATGCTCTCCATCTCTGCCAATCACTAAGATCTTTGTAATCATAGATCTCACCATCAAAATTCTTTCAGTCCCTACAAAATCCACTTCAAGAGGCCATCTTTTCAAAACTCATGCCTTTTCCATGGTTCTTTGTCAACATGTATTGCTGAAAAATTCTCTTGAACATGACAACTCACCATCAAAACATTCTTTTTCAACAAACACGACCAACCCAAAAAAGTTGCAATAGTACCTTGAGGGATTTTTTCACAGCAATGTATTTCAAAAATGAAATGTAAAGTAACATGGTCTAAAAGGAAACTAAGTTTCCTTAAAAGTATAGAGTTGATCACTAATACAAATTGTTTCAGTCAAAAACGTGTTTATCCATGATACCAAGTTTTTTCTATGATAATATGAGTATAATAGCATCAATAGGGGTAAAATGAAGTCAAGAAGATCAGAAGAATACATTATCTACAATTATAGTTTTCAAAAAGTTATAAAATATAAACTATCATTGTAAAACAATGTTTAAATGATAAAAATAGTGGAAATAAAACTATTGGAAGTTAAATACATAATTGAAGTAATCAATAAATCCAATCATAAAATATTTAAAATTAAAAAAAGATATCTAGAGTATTAGAAAACAACCCAAATACCCCTTTTAAGGATGTTAATACCAAAATAATACATATAGGGGTGATAGTTCACAATTATCCCAAAGCAGTAGGAGGATTTATAGTGAGATAAAAAGTATAAAATTTTCACACCAATAAGTTCATTGATCTCTTAAATCAAAATGAAAAAGTTCTTCACAAGGAAAATTCTCAACAAATGTCAACAACGAGTAGCCCTCTCTTTAATCTTCTCTTCAATCAGCATGATTGATAGCAAGTCTATATTGACCCTCCATCTAGCTTCATAGTTCCTAAGTAAGAAATTATATATCCCTAGCACCTTATTTCTCACAAAGATTAGAAGAAATCATTATGATAAGAATTCTTAGAGGTTTTATAATGAATCCTCACTCAATAAAAAATTTATGAAAATTTCATTAAAAAATAAAATTGAAGATCTCAAAATCATTAAGATGATATAAAACCATTTGTTTACAGATTTTTTCAATATCAATTTTTTCTTTTTCCCAAGAATCCTTAGTCCAATTTAAAACTGAAGCTGTAAGAAAATTGTAACAGTAATATATGTGATCTCTGTGTTTAGTAATAACATCCTAAGAAGATGTTGTAACTTCATTTAAGTTATTCATCATAACATCATGATTATTTATAAATTATATGGATTATTTTTTTAATTGAAACATAGAATCAAAATTTAAGAAAATCATACAAATATAACTTAAAAAATCCTCAAGTTACCATAACTTCAATATGAAATGTAAATTTATTTTTAAAACTAATATATGAAGGTAGTTAGTAGACTCAACCAATATTATTTCAATTTTTTGGATTCTCATGAAATATATATTTAAATATTATTTCTATTGATTATAAATGGGTTTTAAAACCAATTTTAAATATTGACTCAAATGTTGATAGTATATTATCCATACATTTAGAAGCATTTTCCATGTTTAGAAGCAAAAATTAACCCACAACTAATTACTTTATTAGTGGTTAACAAAACCATCACTAAATAAGGGAATATATTTTGTTATACACCATACTTGGTGGTAGTTAAAGCCACAATAAATTAAATAAAGGTGATGAAAACTACTATGGAATTATTATTTCTGTATAAAATCACTTCAAACTATATCATTGAAAAAAAGTGTGTTACAAAACCACATAATTATATTCATTTTCATATGTTAAAAAATATACAACCACCAAATATATAACATATTCTTTAAATAAAATATTATTATAATTATTTTCAACTAAAAACATATAAAAAATCTTTATATTACATAAGATTACTAAATAGTTATTAATTTAATAAAATTTGAACAACCAAGGTTATCATTAATTTTATAATTAAAAAAATATTGATAAACACATAGGATTCTTTTATACCATGGATTCCCTTCTCTCTCCCCAAATAGAGTCTTTAGGTTGTAAAATTCATACATACTTCCCACCTCTAATTCCCATGTTTAAAATACTTAACTACATAATAATAATAAACATATTCAGAAAAATGTTGTTATATTATTTATAAAATAGAGACACAAAATGTTGTAACTAAATACAAATCATTCAACCAGAGAATGGAACTATGTGAATAATGTTTTTCCTTTATACTATTATTTTCATCTACTTAACATATAAATTAAGTAATTTTTATAAATATTTAAGAATTTAATGTGATCAAGATAAAATATATACTGATAATTGGGACATGCTGATATCATTCTAATGGTAAATAAGTAGTTTTTTAAATGAGAGAGGGTTGAAAAATAGCTTACCATCCAACAGATGAAATCATATTGGTATAACATGAAATCATACTATATTATATATAAAAGGATTATCATTAATTATATCGTATATAAGATGGGTAGAATGACTAAATAGTATTGTTAATATACATTGTGCAATAAGAGTAGAATAAATATCTTGTATTGTAAATCGACTAACATATCTAAACCTCTTTAAGCATGAAATTCTCATAAAACAATATTAAGAAAACTTACAATTTAGATAATCTTTCATTTCAAATAAAAAATCATTAGATTTATAATTATTCAAAAAAATAAAAAAACCTTGAATTTAATTTTATAAGAAATTCAACTAGAAATTTATATTTCATTTTTATAAAAACAACACATAATAGTAATAAGTAATTGAATTCATATTTATAAGATTTATTCTTAAAAACATCATATAGTGTACAATAATTTCATTCATGGTTGGTCATTATATTATTTTCTTCCATCATTAGTTTTACTTATCCATCCTCTTCTTCACCCACCCTCACAAGACTAACATTTTCAATATCATCATGGAGAAATAATTTAATAAGTTGTTTTTGTTGTGGTTCACCATCACTAATTGATTAACAATCTTCACATCTATAAAACATTTCAATTAGTTTTTTTTTTTGAAAAAAGAACTCCTCCCCTCCTCAACTATATCATTAACTTAATATACCAATTTTTCTTGTATATCCAAAACATATGGATCATATTTATGAAACTCACAAGTACTAATCAACCAATAGAATATTATAGAGGTGAATTGTAATGATTCATTCCTTACACCTGTGTTAATATTGACCCACGTATATATATATAACATAATTAAAAAATTTATTTTATAATTTATCAGGATAATATCAACCAATTTTTCATAGTAAACCTGATCTAAAACTACAAATAAACTTTTTCCCATTTGTTTTTATACCTTTTTCACGATCAAAAGTATGAAACGTTAATACACCAATATTATAAGAATTGAATAATAAGTATGCTTCAGAGGAACTTAAACTGAATACTTAAATAATTGGGATAAATTGAATCAATTATTAGAATTTGTAACTTATAAAAAATGTTATAATTTTTTTAAGTAATATTAAATAATTTTTAATATAATCAAAATAAGTAATAGATTCGTAAATTTTATAACATGAAAACCGTTAAATAATTTATTTGTGAAAAAATTTAGTTATGTCTACCTCATTTTTAATTTTAATCCTGATATTTATTTTAATCCATGTCCTAAATTATTTTAAATAAGTATCAATAATATCTACATTGAATAATACATTTTGATATATTTGTTGTAATTTATTTTTTTAACAAAAATTCGGATACTTTTTTAACTTCTTAGCCTAAAGATAGAAGGAATAATGATTTATTATTGATTTTAGAATGGGTTGTATTATCATCATCAGATACCACTTAATTTAATATTTTACATATCAAATCTAAATACCTCAAATGGATGATTAGAAACTCTTCAGTTCTGTAACCATCGGAAATAGAACCATCTTGTTGAGATTTATTTTTCACATAAGGCTCTAAATTTCTAAGAAAACTAATGTATAAGATTAATAAATTAATAAATATTTTTAATTATTACTTACTTGTAAAATTATAATTCATTATTGATAAAAAAGTTTAAATTAAGAACTTCGCAAAGGAATACAACTGTAAATAATGTTTGGTTCATATGTCTTTAACTTCCAATTCCAAATGCACGGTCAAATGGGCTATCACTGTGAAAAATGAGGAGGGAAATATCATCTAAAAATGATAATGAATATTTAAAATTTTTTACAAAAATTCTTCAAATTTAATTGGTTTAATTGTTTTATCACAAAATTGAATAAACAAATATCAAAAGTCAATAAAAACTACAGTTATTTTTCAAGTAAAATACTATGGATCAATAAAGATGACAACTACTCCGGTAATATATAAGATATTTTAATTTTCAATACATCTAATTTATGTTGGTTCAAATCAATGCATCTTGAAATGTCACTTTAATTTCTATAAAGCACTTTCTCATTTATTCATCTATAATGGAAAATAAATTTTTATTTATTTTTCAATGTAATGATTTTTTTGGATACATCACATTCTCATATTACAATAGATCATGCTTGTTATTAATTGAATCTAAGACCTTATAAGAATTTAGTTGGTCTTTTTATTTCTCTATCTTGTTCAACAGTAAAAAATGCACATTATTATACACATTCATCTTAATGTTCATATCTCTAATCATATGATGTATTAAATTAAATTCCCAAAATGGATATTTGAAAAATGATCTCATTTTCTCTTATTATTGTGTTTTAGTTTTTAAGATGGTTTTTAAACTATTTCCCCAATCTCATTTAAATCAAAATATTTTTCAAACTTTATAATGATATTTAATTTTAACTGGATCACTAATGTATATATGAGTTTTGGTGTAAGCCTCCAATTAGTTGTTTTATTTTACTATGAATTATTTCACTAAAATTTGATTAGGTGTATCAATGAATTAATGATGGCATATAAAACACCAATTTATGTTATAAATTAATCATTGGTTCAAAAATTTAAAGTTTCATACTAGACAATCCAAACATGTGTGGATTCCAACTGAAAAATTGAACTGGCCTAGGAAAGACACTGATGGTCCGCATTAGTGAAGCAAGCCTTTTGAAAAACATCATTGTTGAAAAGTCATATGTTTTTACAACATCATTCCATAACTCTTACTTATTATATAAAATGATGAAGGTATATATCAATGTTATATCCAAGTATAAACTTTCAAATAATTATCATTTGTATCATGAATGATGTTTTTTTATGAAAAAAGCATGGTTTATAATAGATTAAAACAATTGCTAGTATGATATAATTGGAAATTGGAGTCTCAAAACCTTTTAATCCATCAGTTTTCAATCCCTAATATATATTTATAGGATGAGTGGATAAATATGGATGTAATGGGTTAAAGGTCATTAATAATATTGAAACTCTTGAATGTTACATGACCTCATCCTTATTATTATCCATAGCATGAAACTTCATTTATGGATATACATTTTCAATGAAATAAAGAGAACTATTTACAATGGTATTAGTGAAAAATAATATAAAGTCATTATAGTAGTTTTCTTCCACTATTTTTTCAGAGTGGTACCTTGATTTAATAGGCATCATAATTTTTTACTTCCATATATAAGTAAAACTACTTTTTTGATACTCTCTATTTCAACCTTATCCAAAATATTGCATAAAACTATTGGCACATGCCTATATGCTTTTATAACTAATTCCAAGATTGATAATAACCATTCTCATCTCATAAAATGATGTAGGGATATTATCTTTAACAAATGCGTCATGGGAAATTTCCAAAATCATAGAAATGACATTATTAGTAATTACACAAGACATAAGATGTGGTAAAACTAAAAAATAGAAGACAGTATTGAATTCTTAGAACATCCTTTATACTATACATTTTTCCCATCATCTAATAATTCAATAATTTAATTTTTTTTTCTTAGTTAGTTTTTCCCTATTATTAGTCTCCCCAACATCATCCATTGTTAAGTAATCAACTTGACCAGGTTCTGCAATTGTTCAGAAAACATAATTAATATCTCAAACGTCAAAATATGTATCAACTAATATGTTTCAATGTTTATGGTGTTTCTATACTATACTAAAAACATAATTTATCATGTTTTAGATTACATTATGTACTATTGAGGAATCAACTTATTTTTTCTAATTATGAGAATAACTTCTCAAACATTTTATAATATTCAATTATCCATGAAAATACAAGACAAATATTGAGCTAGTAATTATTTAAATGTAAATTGGATAAATACATTATCTCTCTTAAACCGTCATTTAAATTTACATATAGGATATGGAAATTTTATTTTTCTATTAATGGATTGATTTCCAATTTGAATTATAAAATAATATCATAAAATAATTAACATATTGAGGTGTATTCCTAAGTAATTTAATCTAAATTTTATCTGAAACTAATCAATTTGAAACATATTCAAATAAAAAATAAATTTATGCAATCATATAATAGTGAAAGAGTATATTTTATTTTATGTTTTCTAAAACTAACTATTTGTTGGATGTGTTATGCACTTACCTCATGATTCAATAATGATATTGAAAAATAAGGTGCACAATACTAAAATTATGTCACTATTAACATTTAAAATCTTAAGAAATACATATAAAATCTTTTTTTAAACACAATCATTGAAATAAGATTTATAATATATATAATAAAAAATAATATTATTAATACTTTTATAATAATAGACAATTGGATATTAGAAACCAAATTTATAAAACATATATCATGTATAAATTTATAAGACGGGCTCTTAACCAATTATGCTATTATCAGGTTTTCAATAACTTTCTAGTAGTTTGTAACACCCTAATATTTTATGATACACTTCTCTTCAAATAAATTTTTTTTTTTTTGATATCTTGGGATTCACGAAAATCTAAGTCTAAATGAACCATAATATAGAATATCATTATATATGAGTGATTAAATTGGTGGAGTGAATAGGAATAACCATGTTTTTAAAATTTTTTATTATTTCTATAGATAAATCAAATATAAATATAAATAAGTATTCGATATTTAGTAAAATCATTATATGCTTCAAAAATACATTTTTTTCATAAATAGTTTTTTTGTTAATAATATATTTAATCTTTACACTTATAGAAAATATTATATACAAAATTAACTTAATTTTTTCTGATCAACATGTCAAAAATATATTAATGTTAAATTTTAATATCTTTTTGAAAAACAATTGATTTTTCAATGATTAGTGAAAGTTATTAATCTTTATTGAGAACTTTCTTTTCATTTGACCAATTTACAAAATTTAATTATTTTTTAAAATAATTTAAAATAAAAATTAGTTCATTTATATTATTAATAATAAAATTAAGTGAATTTTAATTTTTTTAATTTTTTATTTTTTTATAAAAATCTTTTATACATAAGAAAATATTTTTTGAGGAAAATCGTGTTTCATCACGTCTTACGTGTTTTATTTTAATTTAACATATTAAAATTATGTAACTTTAATATGATAAAATGGATTCCAAATTTTTAATTAGGATAATTAATACTATTTAATAAAGGAAACTTATTTTTTGGTCATAATGAATAGAAAAAACAATCAAAACTCATTATCATGGTTATATTTAAAATGAGTTTACTAGTGGTTAAACCAATATATAATGGTAATATTTCCAATTAAACTGGTCTAAATACTATTTTATGGACATATTTACACCAAATAATATCCAAAATTTGAAAATATATCCAATTATAAACATTTTTATTATGTATTACATTATTATATTTTAATCTTTTAAGAAATTCCAAGTGTGCCCTCTCCCCATTTATATAAGGGCACCGCTCATTTCTCTTCATTACAACAAATTGATCTATATAGCCTCAAAAAAACCCAACTAAAAACTCTTATATACCTCCCTCTCCGTTAATTATAGTTTTTATTATTGTTAAAATACCATTACAAGGGTCATTTTGAAAGGATCTAATGGAGGCCAATATAAGAAGAGGCAATCATCCTACCCAACCAATTTCAATTTATTTATTTTTATACCTTCTCTATATATATGGAATTCATCATAAAATAATATATTTAGTAAAATAAATATAATTAAATGTTATTATGATTATTTAACCACCTTTATTCTCCCTATTTTCCAATAAATAATAAATGAAAGTATCGCTCATGTATATGTGATGAATACCACCTCCATATAGTGATACAATTAATTTTCCATCACAATATTTCATGGAAGGTTTTTATTATGGGTTTAATTTTTATATATTATATTTATTAAATAATTATTCTTCTATAATTATAATTTCATATCTATATTTTCAACTTCACATTTTTTAGAAAAAAAAATAAGTTATGTGTTTCATTTTTCAGCACCAATTTACATGGATGGTAATAAGTGTAGATTTAATAAATATATATTTTTATATTATATAATAATGATTTTTCTAATTTTAATTATTATTTACTTTTCTTTCATTATTTTATTTTAAATTTGGAATCATTGTTCGTACTTATGTACAACACATCGTTTCCATGAAAGGTGTAATTCATTTTCCAACTATAACATTAATGGATGAATATAATTATATATATATATATATATGATATTTATATCAGTATTACCCCTCTATATATTATGGAAAAATGATCAAATTAAAATGGAAAGAACTACTAGATCGAAATTTTAATGAAAAAAAATATTTAACGCTGAGAAATAATTATTTTAATAAAGAATTATTAATAATTGGGTGTTGAAATATTATAAGTGGATGATATATGATTTAATAATTGTTTAATTGATTATAATATAGATTTATAATAAATTTAAATTTTTTATACTTTATGTTTGAGTTCATTCAATGCATGTCAAACATGAATTAATGGATTTATTTTACAAACTAATTGTTTATCAGGATGGTTTATGATTAGGTTTTTTATGATGAAATTTTATGACATGTCACTCAAAAATACCATTAATTTTCATTCAATATTTTTATTTATATATATTACATGTTTTCACTTCACTTTTCTCTTTTTAATATCTCAAAATATCAAAAAATATTTTTTAAGGAAAACTGAATTTATTTTTCACTTCAATCAAAAATCATTTTTTCCAAATCCATGTCTTCTAAAACAAATTGAGAATGTTTTTTAATATACTAATATTTTTATAAAATTATTTTTATCCCTGATTTGATTTTTTAAAATCTTTAAAAATGAATATTATTTTTATTTTCAAAGTGAGGTACCTTTTACTTTTTACAGAAGATGAGAATGTAATCCTTGTTTTAATATACATGACCTGAACAAAAGTTTCCACCATTATAACCACTCAATGATTTAAATAATACTTTAAAATTTTCTAAAGTTATTTAAAAATATAATGTTTTCATTAATATTCTGAATGTTATATATTCTAAATAATAAATTTCAAAATGAAAGGTATATTTTCTTCATGACATATTACTTTAGTCTTTTCAATAAAATTTTATCTGTGATAACATCTTTTGATAATAATTATTATTTATTAGAGATATGATCAAATGATGCCATAATTATTATTTATCGGTATGGTTTATGATTAAAATGATGATATATTTTAGAAACCCATTTATTTTTTAGAGGTTATGATATGATGAAATATTTATGAAACTCTTTTATTTTCCATGGGATATGATATATGATGAAGGATTAATGATCTTTTGGAACACATATAAATAGATAAAGATTATGGGATTGGTGGTCCTAGAATTATATATTCCTCTAATATATTTGGTAATGATTTATATATCATGAGAAAATAAGGACATGTATCTTGAGTAAAACCATTTTAGTATGAGACTATATCTACTATGATATTCTTGAGGGTGATCCTTGAGTAAGTATATGATAGAGTGGTAAGTGAACCCAATTTCTATGATAGTCTTTCCACTGAGCCCTGACTAAAGAAATGATTTTCTATACTTATTTGTATCCCACAAACTTATGTCATATTCCAATGTTATACTCTTATAGATCATGTTATTTTATTCCTTTCTGATTCATGTTTTATAGACTGCCAAGATTTATTTCATTATGATCATTGATATATTGTGTATAGTTTTACTATTTTAAGATCATGTTCCCATAAACATACGATCATATTTTTCTTACATGGTCATTTATATCTTCTTTATTTACCCTTATGAAGCATCTGGGCTCACTCTATTTTTCATTTACCTAGGTTATGAATAAGGGTTTAAAATATGATATGTGTAAGAATGGTGCAAGTTATGATTAATATAGTGGGAGGTGAAGTATATCTATTATGAATAAGTTTTTCTGTATCCATGTTTCAAAATTCACTAAAACTATATTATTCTGGTCAAGATCATCATATTATGTATTGAATATTCATTAAATAAGATGTAATATTTTTGTATAAAATGTATGGGTTGGTATAGTAATAATTAGAGAAATGGTTATCTACCTTTGGAAAACTAATATGTTAAAAATTTTGTGAGAACCATAAATATAATCTTATATATAATATAAAATCATAAGTTATGGTTATTAAATGAGTGTGATTTTCCCAAAAAAACATCTCTATCTAGATTCCACAAGTGGATATAGTTTTTATATATATATATCTAAGGGTAATAACCCTAAAAAGAGTCAGTCGATTATAATCTTACCGTCATTCTGGAGAATAATGAGTGTTCCCTTACCACACACCTAACATGAAACACTCGATGGATATACTAAGGTTAAATCACATTTTCTTTTATGACTATTATTAAGGATTTGAATAGATGATGACCCAGAATAAATTGGGTTAAAACTAAGGTTTCTTACATTGAAAAGAAGGTGTCAAGATATTGATGTCCAAAATATGGTTTTCAGTATTATGTCCTTCCCATTATGATTATTAATACTCACACAATGTTTTTGGGTTTAGTAAATTTTTTAAACCTGAAGGAACCATGTTAATTATGAATGTGACATATAATAAGATGATTATCCTCATAAAAAACCAAATATTATGGGAGCTAGAATGAAAAAATATTTTTTATGCTTATGAAAATTTCTCAATCTATGAATCATATTGAGATTCCAAAAAAGAGAAGTAGGGAATTATATTTTTTTATTCTTCCATGGGGTAATGTCTAACTACTTTTAATTAATATGGTGATCTAATAGTTACTAACCAATGCATCAACACTGGTGAAATGATACTTTCTATTCTCCAGCATTTGAAACACAAAAATTTTATTTTATTCTATTATCATTTTTAAGGGGATGCATATAAATGGTATAATATTTCCAAGAACATGAAGAAAAATGAAGAAATTGAATCTATATTGTGGTATAAGTTTAGAAGCATATTTTTTTAATAATTACTTTCCTTATATCCTTCATAAAAAAACAGATAAGGTATTCCTTGACCTAAAGTATAAGGATGATATATATAGTAGTTCTTATGTGAAAAATTTTACAATACTTATAAGGAATGCTTGTGGTATTATAATCCAAATGGAATGTAAGCTTGACCAATTCTTCAAAGGCTTAAAACCAAATCTCAGAAGGGTTTCTTCCATAAGGGACTTCAGTATCTATAAAGAAATCATTTGATGTGCTATCAATGTGGAAATATAGATAGAAGTTACCCATCAATATCTTGGTTTTGATATGAAATTATATTTGTAATTAAAAGGAAATTCAAATAATAAAAACCAATTAGAGGAAAATATGTGATTTAATTTATGCTAAAAGTGTGGAAGGGATGGATAAATTACCTTAACGTGACTGGTAAATCTTGTTAACTGTAGAAAGGGATGTATTCAAAAATCTAATTCCAAAGTGATAAACTGAAGATTTTAGCTTACTGTGGAGACAATTTACAACAAAAATGCACCACCCACAGCCTAATGTCTCAAATTCATGGGTTTTTTGAATTATTCTAACCAATGATTAAATATTAATTTTAATAACAGTGATTAGTGTCAATAACCTCTCAAGAATAGACACTTTGAGTATGATAAAGAAGTAGTGAAAGTTACACTTACCATCCCCACTAGAACTACTAATATCTTAATTGATTCAAGACCTAACCACAATTTTATATCTAATTTTTTTCTAAGGGTATCTCAAATCCATGTCGAGTAATTATATGTTTAATTAGAAGTCAAAACCCCAAATCATACTATTATTTCATCTCAGGTATATGATTCTTATCTGATAAAATTTTTTGGGAATGTGATTCCTACAAATCTCTTTATCCCCCCTATAGTTAAATTTGATGTTATCTTAGGCATGGATTGGCTTCATTTACATAAATTCTACATAAATTTCTTAGTAAGGGAATTCACAGTTTATATTGTAACCAACCTATGATCATCTATAATTCAGAGGACAAATATGAAATTCCAATAAAAATTAAATCCATTATATGGGATTTCATTCTTATTAAAAATGAGTGTTTAACTCAGATGGATTGAGAGAAACTCAACATCGAAGATATTTGTTTGTATGGGATTTTATTAAACTTTTTCTAGAATATTTATCTATTCTGGATCCAAAATGTGTAATTGGGTTTTCAATATAACTCATATTTGGGGAAACACCTATTTGATAGAGTCCTTAAATGATAGACCCTATTGATTAGTAGTAATTAATGAATCAACTCTAGGAGAAACTTTAAAAGATATTCACATACCCAAGTGTGTGACCTTTGGGTGTGCCTATTATTTTTATTAAGAATAAAGATGGATCAATGAAACTCTTCAAAGATTATAAGGATATTAACAGTATCACAATTAAGAATAAGTATCATATTTCCCATATTTCTGATTTTTTCGATCAACTACGAGGAGTTTGAATTTCTTTAATGATTTATCTTCAATATAGATGCTACAAATTGAGGGTAAAAAGTGAAGACATTCCCAATAAGGCCTTTCATATATGTTATGGACACAATTATTTTATAGTTAATCCATTTGTTTTAAAAATTTATATTTTGTCTTCATGAATTTGATGAATTGATTCTTTAGATACTTTTGAGAACATTTTGTGGTAGTCTTTATAAATAAATTTATTTTATATTCTATGAGTTTTTAAAATCATGAAGATCACTTTTGGAGTGTACTAAAGACCATAAAGAATGATAGGTTTTATGAATAATTTTCCAAGTGTGAATTTGGATACCAAATGTTTAATTTTGGGTTTATATAATCTCCAGAAATGATATATATATGGATCCATCAAAGAAGGAATTTGTTGAATTTTTTCCATGAAATACCCCTGTGATTGACATATACAGTTTTTATGGCCTATTTGGAGACAATCGATGATTTTTGGATAATTTATTAATTATATCTAATACACTCACCAAGTTTACTCATAAGGGATATAAGTTCTTTTATATAGATAAATGTTAAGAAAATTTCAAGGAACTAATGAGAAGGATAATTAGTTCACCAGTGCTTACACTACCCTATAGTGGAGAAGGATTTTTGATATGTATATCCCACCAAAACGTCTATTTATGATGAATCATATTATGATTACAATCAATATTTTATGAAGTCTTTTATTATTATAAATGAATTAAAATTTATTATTATTGTGATTATAAATTACAATGTTCTTAAGAAATGGATTGTTCATTTTTCTCATAAGGAAAAACTATAATATCCATAAATAATAATGTTTATGACACTTTGTTATGTTCTATAAAAAGAAAATTTTATGATAAAATATCATCTTATCAAATGGTGAATGTCATTTGTAAAAATATATAAATTCATCATCTGGTAACTTCTGTGGTTTTTAAAATTCATAGAGCTGTGATGAGATCGAATTATCAAGAATTTTATTTTCTGCAAGGGAAAATAAAAACATGTATGTATCAATGTTTTATGAATCTTGTGATAAGTTTAAAATATTTTGGTGATAAAGAGCTATTGAAAAATCATATTATCAAAAAAAAAAAATATAATTCCAAAGGACTTGGAATTAAAGAGGACAGTTATCGAAGAAACTAATCATTTCAAAAACTTAAGTCTCTATAACCTAATTAGTGCTTTGATGAAATACAAAGCTAGACCAAAGAGATATGTTGATAAATAAAAGATAACAAATGGAATGTTATTTTATTCTAATTATTATAATCCCAATTCTAATTCTTTTAATTCTTTTACTATTTCTAAATATTAACTTTATAAAAAAAGAAATGAAACCATTCTAATCAAAGTAGTTTGGATGAAAGTTATAATAAACTGTCTTAACTTTCTAGAATGATGAATAAAAATTTCATTAATAATAAATTCATATATATTCAACAGAAATACGCAAAGTTATACATGATATAAAGAGAACTTTAAGTGTAATAAGTTAAAAATGTAAGAACATGTGCCAAATTATAAAAACAATTTCCTAACATGAAGAGGAAAGATATAAAATCAAAGAGATAATGAACGTGTAAAGGGAAGAAGTTCTTCAAATATTTACAAACAAGGTGAATATGTGAGAGTGATACACCTTATCATAATTTATCATAATATAGTTGAAATTAAAGTCATAAAATCATTGGATTCTATAAATATTTTCCAGTGGGTGAAAAAATCCATACGGATAAGGTAAATACTAAATCTATAAAAAATTATCTCTTGATTCAAATATTAATTTTACTTTTGAATTTGATTATTCATCTTCATAGAAAGTTGAAAAAAACAATTGTAAGATAAAATAGTTAATTAACTATAAGTTTGGGATGTTTTACCTACTTTTGATGAAATGGTTATATTTTTTAATCTAATTGAAAAAAATAAAAAATTGAAAAACAATTTTTATTTTTTTTAAACTACTGATATTAGAAAAAATAATATAATTTCAATGTTAACTTCTAAAGTTTCATAATTTTCATCAGAATTAGTTTCTGAATTTATTTAAGAATCAAATTTAGATGACTGTAATTTCATTGTTAAGCTCAAATATAATTTAACTAGTTTGAAGAATCTTTAAAAAGATTTTACATATAGTAAATTAATTTTCAATAAAATATAGACCTTTTAGAACTTCTAATGGAATAGTATTTTCTTCAGATAAATACAATTTTAAATCAAATTATTTTGTTCTAAAATTTAACCCTCTTCCTCTAAATTCTAAAGGGGTGGTTTCTTGAATAATTTTTTTTCTTTAAAAAAAGTTTAATATTTTGGTTTTCATAAATATGTTATTTATCAATAACAAGATATTATTCAATATAGAACATTTGGGAAAATGTGGGTTCATAATTTTTTGTTTTCTAATGTAACTGGACATAATAATTTTTCAGTAACAAGAAATTATTTTGAGTACAAAAGCTAAAAAATGGTAAATAGATAATGGTTGTTTTCAATACATGACTGGAGACAAGTCTAAATTTTTAAATTTGAAAAAGCTAAATATAGTATGAGTAACTTTTAATGAAAATGTGTAGGGTGAAATTATCAGATTTTCTGATGTTTCTTTTCTTGAAAAAATATTAATTTCAAATGTATTTAATTTTTTAGGTCTTAATAAAAACCTTATTATCATTATTCAATTGGGTGATGAGGGTTATTTTTAAACATTATGAATGATAAATTTATTTTTGAAACTTTTTAAGGTACTTTCATTCTATATTTTTATAGTGATGATAATGTTTACAAACTTGACTTAGAATACCTATGTTATCAAATTTTACCTTGTTTTTGAGAAACTGAATATTTATCTTGATTTTGAATATAAAATTATAACATTATAACTTTTAAACTATATCCAAAATTTCTAATAATGGATGTGTTATAGATCTACATAAAGTGAGGTTTAACTAATCAACAGTCAATTTTCCATGCCAATTTGGTAAGAAATATAAGTCTATTTTTAAACATAAACAATAAGTCTCAATGTTTGTATATTTATAGTTAGGTTATGTAGATTTATTGGGACCTACAGAAAGTGAATGTATTGGGGGAAATAATTCAAATATTTATTGGTTGATGATTACACAACATTTATTAGGTTTATTTTCTAAAATAAAAAATCCAAATCTCATAATCATTTTATTTTTTTAATTGTTTTAATAAAAGTGAGAAAACCCTAACATTAATTATTATTTGAAATGATTATGGTGGTGAGTTTGTGAACATAGAGTTTGAAACTATTTATAATAAAAAAATTATTAGTCATATTTTTTCAGCACCTAAAACACCCCATAAAAATGTTGAAGTTAAATGAATAAATATAATTCTTCAATAAACTACTCAAAATTTACTAAGTGAGTATTTTATTGCTATAAGTTTTTTGGGAATAAGTTGTTAGTACTGCTTTTTATACAATAAATAGTGTTTTAATCAAATACTCTCTTAATAAAACTCCTTAGGAACTATGGAATAAAATAAAGACAAAACCTTATTACTTCAATGTATTGGGGTGAAATGTATTCATCCTGAATACTAAATAATAACTTCATAAATCTGAGTATAAGGATGTTGAAGGAATGCTTACAGAATATTATACAACTAGTAAGTGTTGTATATTTTTTTATAAAATAAAAAATATTTTTCACGTAATGGTTAATGTAATTTTTGATATATATGATCATTTTGTTTTTATAAAACCATCAAATATTCATTATTCAGGAAATATTTTTGAAAATACTACAATTTAGTTACCAGATGTTGATTCACAAATACTGATTGTAAATACAAAAAAAGTTAGACCATTGTATTTTAAATATCCATAATTAAATCCAATATAAAAAATATATTTGATAACTGATAATAAAAATACCACATTATCTAAAAAAATATCAATCTTAAGGAGTAATCTTTTTAAAAATATTACTGCTAATGTAATTCAACAGGTTAAAATTATAATTTCTTAGGGAAATCAATGTGATCGCCATGAATTCTTTTCTGAACTCAAACCTAACATGATATATGATTCCTTGTGTGATTGAATTTTGATAAGGGATATAAAATAAGAGATTAATCAATTTTTATGGAATCATTTTTTGACCCTGGTTGAATAAGTTAATGATATTCCCATAATTGCAAAAAAATGGGTTTTTAGAAACAAATTTAATGGAAATGGAACTAACATTTTGAATAAACCAATACTTGTTGGTAAGGGTAATTTCTAAAAGGAAGAAATTAGATGAGGTGAATCTTTTTTACTGATATAATGATTAGAATCTACCTGAATTGCAATATCCTTTATAAAAATCCAAATTTCACATTAATTAAAATGGATTTAAAAATTTATTTCATTAATGGACATGTCTAAGAGAATTTATATATTGAACAACCTATTTGTTTTTTAAGAAAAAAAAATACCTATAAAATGTTTTTAAACATACTAAAGAACTGTATATACTTAACTAATTCCCAAGACCCTCATATGATAGACATAAAAGATATTTACAAAAAAAGTAATCTTTTAAAAAAATGTTAATCCAACTATTTTTATAAATATTGTTTTGAAAGACACCATCATTGTTCAAGTATTTACTAATGATATTATTTTTAACTTAACTCAAAAATAATTTCCAATAGTTTCTCTAAAATTGGGAAAAATGAGTTTGAAATGATCATGATAGGAGAACTCAAATTTTTCCTTGGTTTTCATATTTCCCAAAAAATAGAAGGTAATTTTTTAACTCAATATAAATATATTATAGAATTACTTAGATGTTTTGGTTTTAATAATTTAACAATTATAAATACACCAATAGAAATTTCTATCAAACTTTATCTTGATGAATCTAACAAATTGGTATATCAAAAATATTATCAAAGTATGACCATAAGTTTAATATATCATACTAAAAGATGAGATATTATGTTTTTAGTATGTTTTTTAGAATTTTTAATGAAAATAAAAGGGAAAACATTTAAAAGTTGTGAAATTGATTATTTGTTACATTAAAGGAACTTCAGCACTTAAAATATTTTATTCTTTTAGAATTGATTTTTCTAAAATAATCTCAGATTTTAATATTAGAGGTTATATATTAGATAAAAATTTTATTTTCAAATATATCAATTCATAGAAGATGCTACAACATTGTGGTCCTGGAAGAAGCAAAATTCTATCTCATTTTCTACTACTAAAACTGAATAAGATGTAGTTCAAATTTTTTCTACTCGAGTTTCATTAATAAAACATACACTCATGGATTTTGGATTGAAATTCTCTCAAAATTCAATCCTTTGTGACAGTACTGTTGTTATATCTTTTTCTAGAAACCCATAACTTCACTCAAGATAAATACACATATATGTGAGAAACCATTCACTTAAATATCATAGACAAGAAGGAAATATAATCATTAACTACATTGGAAGTGAAAATTAGGTTGCTGATATTTTAAAAAAACCTCCAAATTTTGATAAATTAAAATACATTAAAATTATATTCGTAATGACAGATCTAAAGTGATCTTCAATTAAATTCTTTTTCAAATATTATACTTACATTAATAAACCCCTCAAATTAATTAGAGGATATTTTTATCTCATCTGTTTTTCATTTTTTTAATCGTTTTTTCATTTTATTCTATCAATTTTTCATTTTATCTCAAATATTTGTCATTTAACCTCATGATAGTTTTAGTTTATCCCATTTTTTTCCATTTTATTACACCATTTTTTAATTTATTTCATTTATTTATTAGTTTAACTCTATTTTTCTTTGTTTTATCTCATTATATTTTCATTTATTTCATTTTATTTTCATTTTATTTCATATATTTTAGTTTTATCTCATCCTTTTTTCATTGTATGTCACCGGTTATTCATTTTATTTCATCATTTTTCATTTTTATTTTATCGGTTATAAATTTAATGAATTTTTTTAGTTAACATAAAATAAATATTCCCTAAAATTTTTGAAGATATTTATAAATTTAATATCAATATAATTAAAATTATGGATGGTAATATCTCTTAAGTTCTTATTCATATACTTGAATTAATTTTTATAGGGAAACTATTTATTACTAAATAATTCATTAAATTCATTTCATAAGGTAGTTGATATTTTAATATTAGAATATTAAAATTTTAATTCTTATAATATAATTTTTGATATATATATTTTGGTCATCCATTTTGGTAGGAATTATTCAAGACCATTTTTACAAAAAAAAAATGGATAATGGAAATCCAAAATGCCTATATAAGGACTAAAATATCAAGGATTTTAGTCATGCTATTTTTTTATCTTCTTACTAATCTATTAAATGTTTTAATTAATTTAAATTAAATATTATCTAGTAAATGCTTTCAAAAGATGTGGAAAAGGTCATCTATGAAGCTCAAAGTACGACTTTCAAAAATAATTTGATCTTTTAATGTAGTTGAATAACTCTCATGGAAAAATAGTGTAGAATATGAAGTTCAAAGTCTGATAATTCATAATGATATATTCTACTAAGAATAAATTCCTAATAATATCCCAAATTCTAGTGGCGAAGATAAAGAACAATCTAAAAACCCATCATATAAGAAAATATTGTCAAATATAAAAGAATGACTGTAAAGTAATCAATTTAGAATTATTTGATGTCATTAATCATGTTTAAAGGATTTATTAATGATCCATAATGGTAGAACTATCAATATTAACCAAAATATACAATCAGAAAATTCCAAAAAGAATTAAATTTATAATTTTCAATTATGTTTTTTTCTTGATGTATTCTTTTCTTCTAAATATCTTTAGTTATATCATTTTATATACCTTTATGTCTTTTTTAAATTCACAAAGTGGGAAAAATTTATGAGATATTGATAAATCTAAATATAGTTAGAAGTATGATCTTATTTATCATTTAATACTAATAGGTTTATTATAAATTGTTTTGACCAAAAGTAATAAATATTCTATGGGGGAATTCTTTAAAATTAATAGGGAGTATTATTTAAAATTCGGTTAAACATTTCAATATTTTTTATATGTTTTTTTCTTTCCAAAAAATGGGAATATTTCTGAGTCGATGACTCACTTTAATTTTTTTAATCTTAATACACATCATATAAACTAGATTTTACCTAATATTTATGTTAGTGGTTATGTTTGTGTAGAATTTTTTTAAGATAACCAAAATATTGTAGATTTAAGTAATGTTTGTAAAAATATGGTAGCCTAAACCTAAATGATTGATTACATTCAAAGGATTCAATATCACTAGAGTGGTGCTGGATAAACTCAGTTGTAGATAATGAAACATTCAAGGTCCGCCGGTGGATGATGGATTTATTATTGACGTTGTTACAAATGAATCTATGATTTTTGGAATTTGACCATTAAAGATTGTTATAACTTCATCTCTAAATAGATTCACGCCTTGAGCATTATAAGAAGGACTATATTCAAGGGGGATGGAGTATAGAACATAAAAATGATTACAATCATATGGAGACTTCAACATCCTTTTGACTCGGTGTACTTCTAAATATTTTTATTTATATATGACTATTAAGAGTTATGTCGAGTGAGTATTTATGGTAATGTTATTTTTATTTTATCTTGTAATTATATATTTATTCATCTTACATGATCAAGGGATAATGGGGATAGGAAAGAAAAGTATTTAACAAAATTTATTAGACAAGGTATTTTGTGACAATGAAGACAATGTGTTTAGAGATAGAACACTATACCTATATACAGGTAAGGTTAAGGGATTCTAGGGATAGGAAGACATGATACATTTAGATAGGTTAAAATTAGGGATAATGAAGGTTACGTTTAAGTACATTCTTACCAATAAGGATAAAGAATTAATTTTTATAATATCTATTTATATAGTATTTGGATTGTTAATCGATGAACAATTTTTGATTTAAAACTTCCACCTTATTTAATTCTTGAATTTCTGATGGTTTAAATTTCATATTTCCATGGTTTATTTAACTACTATAAAAGTTTCATTATATTCTCATAAACTTATTTCCTCTATGATAAATGTATTTTTACTAAGTTTATTTCTATTGTATTCAATTTTTAAACTCTGAAAATTAATTTAATTCATATTTAAAAAATCTAACTTAAAACCTAAGGGATGTAAAATTGTTAGTTTATTTTTTGGAACTACAATTCACCCCCATGTCTTGTAAATTTCTTTTATTACATCCTTGGAAGAATGATTTAGGAGTTTGGTGGGAGGGGGTTGAGAATTTACCAAATAATTTACCATTTTAATATACCAGGTTACATTTAAATCAATACAGTATAGTTTATCTCTAGTAATGATTTCATTTAGTGGTGATTAAGATAGAATTTGTACTTTGGCAGTGTTAGATAGCCTACTCAGGTGATCATACAACTAGTCCTTATCACTTTTCTTATATTTGATCTCCAATTTTAACTCATTAAGTAGTCCAATCCATCCAAAAATCTTATTGTTTTATACTATATTCTCCAAAAATTACCCAAGGGCTACATGACTAGAGAAAAATTATAAATTTAGTTATAAGGAGATAATATATAGATTTATCCCAATAAAATACAACAACTACAAATATATTTTTTTTGGTTTTGTAGTTATGCTAAGAAGCATCCAAAATTCTTGAATCATATGCAATAACATATGATTTTTCTTTAATATTCTGGGATAGAACATCTCCCACAACATGGTTGGATTCTTCGAAAGGTATCATAAAGTGTTTTTCCTGATTTGGTGGCTATATCACTGGTGGGGTGATCAGTTATCTTTTCAACTAATTAAAATCATCCCCACACACATCATTAAAATTAAATTTATATTATTTCAAAAATATTCGAGTGAGTAGAAGATAAATGTTTAAAAAAATCCTTTATGAACCTCTTATAAAATTCAACATGTCCTAGAAAAGATCCAACATGTTTCACACCAGATGGATAAGGTAATAAATTTATCATTGAAATTTTTTTAGTCATCCAACTTATTTAACTTTTCTTAAATGAAATGACCAAGGAATAAATCACATTCCACTATAAAATGAAACTATAAAATTTTAAAATAAGATTCATTGAAATATATATTTTTAAAACTTCTACTAGAATTTCTAAGTAATGATCAAATAAATCTCAAAAAAAATAATGAATCCATCTAAGAATACTATCAAGTAATTCTCAATTTTAATAGAAAAGAAACTTATAATACACTTTTTAGATGTACATTGAGTATTATAAAATAAAAATTTCATTTATATATTAGAAAATGTTTCAATATGAAATGTTTATTTTATCTTCACTTGGAACTCTCAAGCAATGGGTACCTAAAAATCCAATTAACAAAATAATATTGATTTTATCCTACCAAATTATCTAGAATATGATAAAAAGGGGGATGGAAAACTAATTATTCCAAGTGACCTGACTCATCTTCCTATAATCTACAAAAACACTCCAACTATTATAAATTGTTATAGGAGATAACTCATTTTACACATTCCTTATTATGGTCAGTCCAATTTTCTTAGAAACTAAATGTATAGGGATTACCCATTGTGAGTGGGAGATGGGGGAAGTTATGTTTTTCACTAACAACTTCTCATTATCCAATTTTACATCCACCATCATGGTGGGATTTTACCTAATTTGGGAGTTCTTAAAAGGCTTATAATTTTCCTCAAGTAAAATTTTATGCCAAAATATTTTAGGACTAATGCATGAAATATCACCTAAACTACAACATAATTCTTTCATATTTCTTTAAAATGTTTAATCAATTTATATTATTGGTTTTTGGAAAGGTTTTTATTAATTATCATTGGTAACGTTTCTACTCCACTTATGTACACAAACTTCAATTCAATGGGTAGTGGTTTTAATTCCTATTTGGAGTTTGTTCAAGATATAAAATCAGATTTGGGGTTCCTTAACAATTACTAATGAATTTATTACAGACAATGTGGCCAATTATCATCTTATTTATAAAACAAACAATCATGTCCACTAAAGAACTCATAATTACATATTCCTCTAATCTAAAAATTGATTTTCCATTTTTGTGTAGATTCATTTTCCCTATGACTTTCAAGTAACAAATGTTTTTTGTAAGGATATAAATTCATGTGACATGCTTTTATTATCAATAGGTTCACCCTATTCCAATAGAATCTTATAAGATGGTAATGATTCTCTAAAGAGTGCCTCATGAAGTGAAAAATGGTAAAGTGGAAAGTATTGTCCCAAAACTCCATAGTAATGGTTCCGTCATGAACATTGATGATTATCTTGGAATTATTTAAGAATGGTCTCCCATAAATGTTGGTTGAGTGGTCTTGTGTTCTATATTCCTTCAAATTGAGAATATAAAAGTCAATTGGGAATATAAGTGAACTCTAACTAACAAATCTTCCAAAAGTCCTACTGAAAAATCATTGGATTTATTTTCAAGTTTTACCTCCACTCTAGTTGGATTTAATTCACTCATCCACAAAGACATAAAAACATATTGAGGAATAACATTAATATAATAATAATAAAAAATTCATGGAACATAGTTTAAGAAACATAGAATGTCACTAGATCTTGAAATATTTAGGTACTTTTGGTGTGATAAGACTTGATACATTATACTGAGACTAATCATGTCCCCCCATTTAAGTTTCCTAATATTGGTAAAAATAACGTTGAGGAACCTAGAATACTTCTAGATTTATTTGAAAGATTATAAAATATGGGTATTGATCTTAAATTTCTGATGGTTTCCATTATTTCTCTTTAAAGTTCCCCCTCTTGAATATTCTCAATGTGGATCATTCTTGATAAGAATGGGAGTATAAAGAATTTTTTTCCCTTTTTTCCTCTTCAATGGTGTTTCTTATGTATATTATTTAATTCTAGACTCTCACTTTCCTCCTATATTTATTTATTTATTAATATTATTTAAAGGGGTTTGGTCATAATTTCTAGGTTTATTTTACTCATGTTCTCGTTTCTTGGGTTATGGTTTAGGTATGGATGGTGGTTAACGATATTTAACACTTATTGTTTTCATCATGCTTAATTTTAAATTTGAATTATGAAATTAATAAGTTTGTGGTTTTCTTGTAATATTATACAGAATTATTACAATACTTATAAGATGGTTTTTTAGTTCTTTCACCTCAATACTTAACTCCTACACTTCAGGTCCTAGTTTTTCCGGTATAGGTGGTTGTGTATTGGCGGAGGGTTGTAAAAAGGGTTTTTATATAGGAAATAATAGGTTTAATGTAAGTATATTTATGTAATATTGGTGATTCATGATGGTCTAGAGGGGGTTGAATAGACTGGGTTACAACTTTTAATGAGGGATTAATTATCTCAATATATTATCAAAGTTAATTAACAGAGTTAATTATTAGTAGGAAATTAAATAAATAACACGTGGCTTTTTTTATAGTAGTTCAGTCCAAAGGGGACCTACTCTATGCATATACCTCTCTACTAAGTGAGAGATATGTTGCATAGTAATCTTAGTTTTTAATAAGAGTCATAACCTAATTACGGCCTACTTTTTCTAGTTGAAGTACAATCAAAAGACACTTGAATTTTGTATGGAGATTAACAACACTAAATTTAGATACCAATAGTCAAAACATAAATGGTATTGACTTTATAATCAAGTATTCAACACCCAAATATGGGTAATTAATTTGTAAGAAAATACATAGAGAGAGATTGAAATCTCATAAAGGATGGAAGAACTGTTAAAAACTCAAGTAACCAGAAAAATAGATAAAAGAATAATAAAACATGGGTATTGGTTCTTGGGTATTTTATCTTCTCTATTGTCTCATTAAGGAAATAAAATAAGTCATAAAATATTAGTTTATACCATGAGATATCGTATAGTGGTAGTGATAACTGTTCAACATATGTTGAATGTACAACACTTCACTATATTAATGCCATTACATTCTTCACATTGTTATCAATTGCAAATATGATAGGTCTCATCAAAAAATTATCTCATCAGCAGTATTTCACTTTCTTACTATATATAAGTAAGAATTAAACTCTTTTTTCATAAAAATAAACTCAACACAACCAAGAGAGGTTATATAATTAAAAATTAAAAATGATAAAACTGTATTATCATAAATAGAGAGAAAATAGATAAATTGTCATTATCGAAATATTACACAACTCACAGCCAAAATTCAAAAAAAATTACTACATAATTTAAAAAAATTAAATCAATTAAATGAATATTTAAATATACTTCTATAAGAATAGGTCCAAAATAAATCCCATGAAAATGTCATGTTTGAATTTGTAATATGAAATTCCAAAGAGTTCCATATAAAAAATTAGTGAACTTGTGAAGAATATAAAAAACTAATAACACAACATTAAAAATACGAAAACAGGTTTTAATGAGTTTAATATCAACTAATAATAATTTATAACAAATACAATCAAATAAAATGACATAAAATAATAAAAATGGTTTTTGGATCTTGAAGTTGTAAATTTCATGCATGAAGATAAAACACACTTTGATATTCATAAAAAAAAGTTTTCAGTAATGAAAAATTGTTTACATAGGTTCTACATAATTAATAATAATTTGTAATATCATTATAATAATTTAATATTTGGAATAAACATGAAAAAAATTGAAATATGAGTCAATAGGTAAAACAGAGAAAATTTCTAGATTTTAGAATAACCTATAAGAATTTCCTTAAACTACATAGGAAAATTCACATATGTGTTTTTTACTTGTAAATAAAAATAAAAACAAGATCAAATTTTATTTCATTTAATTGACTATGCTTTTCATATAATCAAATTGAATTTTCCAAATCTACATAGGTGATTCACATAAGTGAATCAAATATCTAAATTTATGGGATCTGTAAATAAATTGAATTAATAAGATTCATATAGAAAATAGGCATTAATAAAAAAAGAATCAAATTTTTTCAGTTTAATTATATTTATAATAATTCATTACTATTCTAAATAATCAATAATCACTTTAATTGGACCTATATATCTCAATACCCGAATAATGGAATTATAAAAATAGTTTTGAAAATAATAGAAATCATACTGAACACAGATAGTAACGTGAAACATAATTTACAACATGATATAAATCAATTGATAATTTGATGTATTATAATGAAATCTATATAATTATTTTATATTTCCAATAGTAAAATAATCACTTAATTTTTAGGTTTTATAAACAATATATGACCCAAATACAGAGGGAAAAGTATTCTAAAAAATTGGTTATGTGATGAAGGGTACATTGGATATGTGGGTGATTTGGCTATAATAATTGGCCATGTATGACAATTTTCATTGTGAATTATCTATGTGGGAATAGAAAAAAACAAGTTATAATGTTATTTTAAGGTCCAAAAAGTTAAATTTATCCTATGAACATGATATGAAACTTGTATAACATGTTATGACCAATCAAAACTGAAAATATAAATTTATTTACATTAAAGAAATGTTATGATATAATCGATGTTAAACATACTTTGATCAATACACAATTCTTCGTAATGATAAATTTAAAGAAAATAAAACTATTAAATATTTGTAATTATCAAAACATAATGTTTTTTAAGGATCCTTTCTACATTTTTGTCCATTTTTATAATTATAAAACTAATTATAATTTCAAAAACATCTCCCCCTTTTTAAAATATCAAAAATATAAAGTTTCTATTGCTGAAAAATAATTATTTAAAGAGTGCATAGAACATAATTAAACATTCATATTTCAAAATATATGTCATGGAGGCACTATAAAGCCTTAGTATTTATAAAACATGTGTCAATGATCCATGATACAGATATCATAATTTTAAAATTTGTTTGTGAAAAAAATTGGAAACCGTTAAAAAAAATATATTATGAAAAATAAAAGTTTTTACAACAAGTGATCATCATGTAGTCAATATATTAATATTAAAACAATAATACAATAAACATATATGTTCATAAATTAAGTAATAGTAAACAAAAAATATATTCCAAGAATTAATAGTTAATTAAACATATCAAAGATTATGTTTAACAAACTTTAATTGATATTTATTAAAATAATATTGAAATCTGGCACATAAACAAACACTAAAAATTATACCAGGTCAAGAATCAGTTATATACAAAAAAATTTCAATCATAACTCTAAATAATTTAGAAACAATAGATTTTCCAAAAACATCTGAAACTAATTTTATAACTAATATTCATTAGGGTTTTAAAATTTTTACAAGAATCAATACTGAAATGCTAAACCTAATATTTAGCATATTTATATTGATTCAAGAAATTCCATAATTTCTTTTTTAAATTTGAAAACCTATAAAGAATTTGAGTTCACCCACAAGGCTCATATCAAATTCATTATCAATTAAATTATAAAATTATTTAAAAGAAAATAATTTGAGGATGAAAAAAATATATCATCAATCTATTTTGAAAAATTAAAAATATCATTTGAAATTATTTTTTACTTACCCTTTATAAAAAAAACATTTTCCAACAAAAAAAATGCAATTCTTCCATTCCAATCATTAAGTTCCTATTAAATACCTTATAAACCTTTTGATAATTTTAAAAACCTAGTTATGAAATTTTTTATTTTCAAACCAATGGCATTGAGAAACATAAACTTCTTCAAAAATAAAACCATTTAAAAATGAAATTTTTCTAAACCATTTGAAGTAACACTAAACCTTTAAAAGTTCAAAAAATAATAAAATTATAATATATTCAATATGATAAATATGAACAAATGGTTCATCAAAATCTATACCTTCTTCTTGAAAATAACCTTGAGTAACAATTTTAGCTTTATTAATAACAATTTAACTAGATCGATACATTTATTTCTAGAAATACATTTAGTTCCAATAATATTATTGTCTCTATATGGTTTAACTAAATTTCAAAAACTATTTATATAAAAATGATTATGTTAAACATGTATACGAATAATTCAATTAGTATTATTCGATGAACCTGAAACATCATTAGGCACGCAATCGGAAACAAAAAGTAGAATTAAAAAATAATTTAAAATTAGAGATTCTGGTTTTTGGACCAATACTAAAATTAACAAAAACATTGTCCATAGTATGGTCTTTATTAATCCTCCATGATCAAGGATCTGATTTAGAATTATTTTTCCCCTCCTTAATAATAAAATAATATAGAGTTTTTTTTAGAAATATGTAAATCCCTATGATCATATTCTATATTTTTAAAAATACATTTTTTAACAAAAAAATATACATCAAACTTTATATGAAACAATTATTCAATATTCATGGTATGCTTATTATAAACTCAACAATATTTACTATTTTAATAGTAACCATAAAATATACCTTCAACACTTTCAGCATCAAAATTATCAAAATTATATTTAATAATAAATATAAAACTTTTCCATATAGAATTTCTAAAACAACCAACATTTGGATTTCCTCCATTAAACAATTCATAAGGAGTTTTTTTTAAAAGGGTCTATAACAAACTCTTATCAATATAGATAAATCAGTATTAACATATTCAATCCAAAAAAATTTCCATTCTACAACAAACTTTTTATAGTGTTCTAAGAGTATAAAAATTATGAGCATATCCATTTTATTCAATGAAATTAAAATTAATAATTTAAAATATATTATCGCTTATAATAGAAGTAAATAAACAACCCTATTTTATTTTAAACTATCTTACAAAAAATCAATAAATCTAGCTAGGGTTTCATTCTTATGATATAAAAAATAAACCCATGTAAATCTACTATAATCCTCAAAAATAATAAAAAAAATATTTCTTACCACTTAAACTTGCAGTGTTGACTAGACCAAATAAATCAAGATGAAATAATTTGAGTTGTATAAAATTAGAAGCATGATTGATAAGTTTGAAATATTCGTTTTTTATTACCTTTTAAGTATGAGTCACAAAAAAATTATTTTATTTCCTGTAACTTGGGTAAATCTAGAACATTCCCTTGCTTGTAAAATTTATGTATCATTCAGAAATGATCATGTTCAATCCTTCTATTCTATAGAAATACATATATTTATATAGAATTGAGACACTTATTTTTGATTAGAAGGATCATATAAATTAATAAAATAGATATTATATTTTCTATTTGCAAAAATTAAAACATTTTCATTTTGAAAAACTAAACATTTATTATCTTCAAATTTAACATACGTACAACAATTATATAATTTTGAAATAAAAATTAAGTAAAGTTTCAAACCGTTAATGTATAAAATAGTATAAATTAAAAAAATATTAGACATACCTACTTAACTGAATATTTTTACATTTTTTTAAAACGTGACGCGTTGACCCAAACGGCCAAGGCACGAATTTTTTTAAAAGAAATTTTACCCAAGTATAAAGTATGAGATCATATTGCAATCTCTTTCATGAAAGGGAATAAGAGAATAGGGGAGGTATTCACACTTGGTTATGTCTTGATTGACTCCCAAGTAGTCCAGGCCATCAGCAACCAGGTTTCCTTCCTGATAAACATGGGTGGTGATGTGGTTCGGATCGGTGAGAGAATAGTTATATTCCATCCGAAGGGTGGTAATCGGCCAAGATAAATGAGTTATGCCATTCCAAATTTCTTAAACAATGGTTGTCAAGTAACTTTCAATCCATTGGTTGTTCCAAGAAAAAACCCTGGCAAATTTAATCACAGGAATCAATCCCATAATCTTAGCTTCAATGGAAGAGGCAATGCCACAATAACCCATAAAGCAACCTAGAAACTATCTGAGGTTATTCCTGAAGGTGGTTCCACACCCTGCAAGTCTCAGATTGCCTTTGGAGGCACCATCAATGTTTATTTTGATCCATACAGGGAGAGGAGTTCTCCCTAATACCTACATAGAGTGATGTGGTTGATAGAAGTTGTCGTTGATCCGTAGATGTTTAGAGAATATAAAGTCATGTATGGTGTTGTGGAAATTTCTTTTTTGAATCAAATCAGCTTATTGTATGGAAATGAGGATCTAGATCCTACCTGCATTAATATTGAGTGATTAGTTGTTATGGATAACTTCATTCCGATCATAACCAATAACATTGTGAACTTAATCAAATACAGCAAGGAAAAGGCTTCTAATTTGCTGAGAGGCTTCCATCTTTTCACATTTTATAAGTTGAGATTTGACAGAGTCAAGTATCTACCATCCTCAATAAAAGATGTCAAAAATATTGTTTTGAAGAGCAGAATCAGTTTCACAAATAAGGAAGAGGTGGTTAGTGTAACGACACGATATTTTGAATAAATTGTGTTTCCTATTTTTGTGTGTTATTTTATTTTATACTCAACAGAACTATTTCATTTAATAAAATGAGTATAATTAAAATGAGACTGTTGGGTTCCGACTGTTATATGACCATTGGTCAATAAGACCGTTGGAAACTAAATGTTCCAATTATTGTCTATAAATACAAGTGATCTTGATTAATTAATATATAAAGAAGATTTGATGGCCCCATCCAGTAGTCTCGGGCCAATCGAATCCCATCTGACGGAACTTGGGAAGGAGGTTGCACCTTTGGGCTTTGCTCTGGACCAAACCCAAGTCTAACTTCATCATGTGAAGCTAGAACGAAATCACCTTCACGATAAGTTCAAGCTGATAGAAATCACTACTCAGGAAATGTTGGCCGAGCCGCCCCAAGATTCTATCACTCCAGCACACCTTACTCTTAGGTCCTATGTTGGTGTTATAAGGGGTTATGTAACGAGACTGTAATTGCCTTGTGTAATCCGTTCATTAAAATAAAAATTCTGATTTCTTCTAATGGTGAAGTTTGTGAATTTTTAAATGTCTGGATAAATATAGTATGCATATTATTGATGAATTTTAGAAGGATATTTTTTTGAAAATATTTATGTAAACCTTAAATAATTAATAATGTGTAATTATTTTCAAAAAATGGTCGTCTACAGTTATGTTCAGTAAGAAATTTAGAGTCTAAGAAGATCAACTTAATTTTTTATGAATAGTAATTTATGAATAGTGATTTTATGCTTAGTATTAGTAATGTGACCAAATGGATTAGTAATCTCACTTAAATAAAGTATTAATATAATTTTGGCACCTTTATTAAGTATGGTTATTCAATAAAATAGGTAAATAACTATTTTAGAAATTATTAGTCCAGTATTAGTTTTTTCAGGTGAATTGTGTTTTTTAATGAAAAATTAAATTAAAATTATTTAGAAAATTATTTTTATAAAATGGAGTTCATTTTTGAATTTAGAGCATCGATATTAGGTTGTGGTGATTTTTGGGGTTTTTTCTGAAAAAATAGAATTTTCATGGAATAGTGTTTTTATATAAAAATTAAATTAAAAATATTTAGAAATTTATTTTCATAAAATGGAATTCATTTTTGAAATTAGAGCATCTATATTTGGTTAAGGTGAAATTTTGGAATTTTTCTAAAAAAGTTGAATATTCGGTGAAGAGTGAATTTTCAGTTTAGCGTTTCGGGTGTTTAATGACATCATTAAGGATGTAATAATTATGTAATAATTCTGATCTACTTATTAATAGTAAGATAAGGTATGAGGTGTCCCAAGTGGCCAATACCATGGGAAAATACCATGGGAATTCCCATGGTTTTTCCAATACCAACAATGAGGTGTCCCTTGGCCATTAATGCCTTGTCCCCTCACTTCCCATATAAATACCAAGCCATTATCTCATCCTTTCCATTCCAAAATCCTTCTCAACGTATTTCTGGTCCACTTAACTCCCAAGGAGTCCTCCCAAGGTTCCCTCAAGCCTCCCAAGGTCCCAAACATCAACATTTCGAAGTTACTCTTCAAGGTAAGGGATCCTACCTCTCACTTTCTTTTAAAGTACTCTCATTTATGTCATTTCTTTTAAGCCCCATGTTCTTATGTTAGGGGTGTTCTTTTATATTCATATTATTATCCTTTTCATGTTCAAATAATGAGATACCCCATATTTCTCTCATCATTTCATTTTATGAATGTTTAAGTGGCGCTGTTAGGCTGCCGAATTTTTGTAAGGGATTCTTTCACTCTTCCCATTTTCAAAGTTCTACTTTCATGTCAAGTCTTTCAAGTTTCATTTTTCCTTGTTGGGTATGATTTATATATTCGTCATACTATCCTTTTATGTTCACATGATGAAATACCCTATTTAATCTCATCATTTCATTTTTTTTAAGTTTTAAGTGACGTCGTTAGGCTGCCGAATTCTTCATAAGAGAAATATTATTTTTGTCTTACTTTCATGTTTTTCATTTCATATGGTATGTACTTCCAGTTTCATTACCATGTTATTATATCCTTTATATATTGTCCCTCTACTATTTTATGGATCATTTATGAGTGGGTGACCCATGTCCTCGCTCTTTCCAATGTTTTCTAAAACCCTACGACATAGCTGTTATGCTGCCGAATTTTCATCCAAAAATGTCTCTCTCTTTTTCTCAAATTTATTTATTTTATTAAGTGAATACTCAAAACTATTTATTCTACAGGGGTATTCACATATATATCAAAATGTCCTATTTTATATTCTGTGATTTACATACATGATACCCTCTTTCCTTTTTCATGGGTTTAAAGTGACATAAAGAACATGTCTTTAAAATAGTTTTTAAAATGTTATGATTATGAAATGAAACCCATTTCATTTATTCTATATGGGTTATTTATGAAATGTTTGATGATGATATATGTAGATCACATGTTAATAAAGAAAATTTTAAGGGTGCTCCCTGATAGTACTCCAATGCATTGGGTAATGATGTAATCTCTAGGGATTACAATTTTAACTATACCTCGGTGAATAACCTTGGTAATTTTTTTAAATGATACCTTGGGGATAGACCTTTGTGATATGTACATGATTGTATAAGTTAAATGTTGTATCCACATATTAATGATATGAAACACGTTATTTTTATTATGATATTCCTCATGATCTCTTTCTCATGCCTTAATGTTATTTATCATGACTTTATTGATGTATCTCAAGTTCTCATGAAAAATGGTTCTGTTGTTTCCCTTACTGGGCCTTCTGCTCACCCTTTCCATTGATGTGTGCTCCCAGGTTATGAGATGCTATAATGAACTTAGGATGAACCAAGAATAAGCCTTTCAAGTGTTTAAGAATAATTTTTTATGCCATTATGTATTAATTTCCTGGCTTCCAAGATAGTAAACCTTAAAGATCCTCAGTTTTGTAGAATGTAATGAAAAGTTATGTTATAAAAAGGCGGGATTCTATAGATAGTATCAAAGGACGGATTATTTATTTATGGAAATTAGGATATGAAAACTTTAAGAAGAACCCTATATAAAAGTTTAAATATAGGAAATATTCCTGGTATTTTGGTGAGTATTGAGTAAGTGGTTTATCAAGCAAATACATCCATGTCTGTATACGAGTAGGTAGAGGTGGCTCTGGCACAGATGTACACAGGGGTAAAGCCCAATAACACAGCTTTTGGCTAGACTCGAATGGGAACAGGTACACAACAACGGGCCTTGCTGCACTCTTGGTTACGACACTCCCAGTGGATATCATTGGTTAATCGCAAGCTTTTTATGAATTATTATGAAGGAATTTTAGAAAAATGTAATTTTTTAATCATGATGTTTTAAGACATAAAATGATTTTAGTTAAAAGATTTTTAAATGAAATAAGTTTTTCATGAATGATTTTTTCTTTTAGAAAATTCCCCCATCGTCTAGGAATACATTGACATATTTCCTAAGGAGTTACCCAGACCTCCCCCAGAAAGAGATGTGGAGTTATCCATTGAACTCGTACCTGGATCTCATCTGATGTCAAAGACCCCCAATAGGATGGAAAATGTGGAGCTAGAGGAATTAAAGAAAAAACTCCAAGATCTTTTCGATAATGGTTTTATCCAACCAAGTGTGTCTCCTTGGGGAGCACCAGTTCTTTTTGTGAAGAAGAAGGATGGATCGATGCAACTATGCATTGATTATAGAGAACCGAATGGGATCATAATGGAGAACAAATACTCTCTTCCAAGAATTGATGACTTATTTGACCAACTTTGTGGGACTCAATTCTTCTCTAAGATTGTTCTTTGTTCTGTTTATCATCAATTGAGGGTGAAGAATGATGATATTCCAAAAACCGCCTTCCAATCAAGATTTGGGCATTATGAGTTTGTTGTTATGCCCTTCGGACTGACTAATAAATCTGCTATTTTTATGGGTCAAGAATAAGTTGATTTTTGAAACTTCTGTTTTATCAAATTGATATCCTTCATATAGGAAAATGATTTGGTGATTAAATTATAAGGTTTATTTTGGATGATGTTTTCTCTTATGGAGTACTATATGTCGAAGGAAAATAAAAATACGAAAGGATTTTATTTGTGGAGGAATTGTTGAAATTTTTATTTTTTCAAGAATCTATGTATTTATTGTGGACATATGGTGATTTGGGTTATTTCTAGAAAATGATTAACCTAGCATATGGAATATTTGATTAGGTTAATTACACTTTAGTATTAGACTTTAAGAGTAATCTATGTTATTTGGAGATAAATGTTAAGATTTATTGTGGAAGTCTATGTGATTAAATCCTTCTGAGTTTTGGGTTTCAATCTTAGTATGGATTATTTTGATGAATTTTAAGGATGATTGTGTATTCAATGGTCTTTATTGAACTTTGGGTACTATTTGTTGAATTTTGGAGATTAATAGTAGTTTTTTATCCTTTTTGGGGATTATATGATCTCGTACGAACCATTTTGGTTTTAGTTGATGTCTAAATACAAGGGAAATATATAGTTCTCCCTTTGTGGATTATGTGACTCTCTATAAGATGATTCTTGTGCTTATTATGTGACCAAGTCTTTTTGAATGCTCATCGTTTCGAGAAAAGATTAGTTTTTTTAGTAACTTATTAAAGGATGAAACTCTACTTGAAGGTAAGTATATTTCTTTATGTTTTTATTCTATGTAGTAAATGAATTATACAAAATTATGAAAAGGAATGTTAAATAAAAACTTTGTTGGTTTACATTTCCTACTGGTTAATCAAAGACCGTTTACACACATCATAAGTTTGTGATTTTCTTTTGGTTAAGTTTCTCATAATCATGTTTTCTATCACTCTCCATCAGAACTTGACCCTTTGTTTTCTCTTCCATATCCATGTATCCCTACATGGAATCCTAGTACGGGGTAACTCGGGTGACCTTTGTACTTCCCTTTCATTCTTTTAATGTAATATTTTTACTGACTATTTTTCCGATGTAGGACTTTCAACGAAAATTCCAAGCCCATTTTTTTTTAAATTGGGAAGACTCAATTTCTTAAAGGGGGAAGAATGTAACGACCCATGATTTTGAATAAATTTTGTTTCCTAATATTGTCTGTTATTTTATTTTATAATCAAAAAATCTATTTCATTAAATAAAGTGACTATAATTAAAATGAGACCGTTGGGTTTCGACTGTAACATGACCATTGGTCAATAAGACCATTAGAAAATAAATTTTACAATTATTGTCTATAAATACAATTGATCTTGATTAATTAATATAGAAAGAAGATTTGATGGCCCCATCCAGTTGTTTCGGGCCGATCGAAGCCCTTCTGACAGAACTCGGAAAGGAGGTAGCACCTTTGGGCATTGCTATGGACCAAACCCAATATGAACTTCATCATGTGAAGTTGGAACGAAATTGCCTTTATGAGAAGTTCAAGCTGATAGAAATCACTACTCGAGCAGTGATGGCTGAGCCGCCCCAAGATTCTATCACCCTAGCACACCTTGCAAGTCTATTTTTTCCATTTTCAAAAATGTCTCTTTAAGGATAATCAAGAAGCAAACATTTCCACACGATATTCAAATTTCAAAATTCAAACTTCATCATCACCCATCTGTCATCTCGAACCAAGAGCCTGCCTCGAATCGTACACTCATCACATCGAACGTCTGGACCATACGTCTCCCATCATCACAACACCGGCACGCCAACTTCGTCGTCTTCACAGAGGAATCCACGTCATCATCATGTCGTCGTCCCCAATCCATTTCCAGATCACCGGTGAGCCCTTCCATCGGAGTCTGTCATCGCAGAGATAAAACCTTCATCACCTCCTCCATCATCAACGAACACAATGTCGATCGCCGAGAACTGTCATAGACCAACCACATCAAAGAACCCGACCAACCTTCCTCATGCCGCTTCCCTGTCACCACCATCACTGTCGGACCGTCAACCGCCAACCACAATCACCGGCGTTCCTCACTGTTGCTGTCATCAACAACCACCAGCCTAGAAACCAGTCAGAAGCACCATTTCACAGCAAGAATCAAACAGAACATTGAAAATCAACAAAGGAAAACCCCACTGCAGCCACCCCAACCGCTGAAGAAAAAACCCTCGCAGACCCTCAGAGTACTCTGCCGCCGCAAATCAGGAGATACCTCCACATGTTGAGAGACCACCGCATAACAACAACTCAGAACCGAGAGAAAACCCATGAAAGCTCCTTAGAATATGTCGTTGAACAAACCGGTCTTACTCTTAGGTCCTATGCTGGTGTTATAAGGGGTTATGTAACAAGACCGTAACTTCCTTGTATAATCCTTTCATTTAAATAAAAATTATGATTTCTTCGTGTGGTGAAGTTTGTGAATTTTCAAATGTTCGGATAAATATAGTATGCGTATTATTGATGAATTTTAGAAGGATATTTTTTAAAAAATATTTATGTAAACCTTAAATAATTAATAATGTGTAATGAGTTTCAGAAAAGGGTCTTCTACAGTTATGTTCGGTAAGAAATTTAGAGTCTAATAAGATCAACTTAATTTTTGATGAATAGTAATTTATGAATAGTGATTTTACGCTTAGGATTAGTAATGTGACTAAATGGATTAGTAATCTCACATAAAGAAAGTATTAATTTAATTTAGGCACCTTGATTAAGTAAGGTGATTCAATAAAATAGGTAAATAACTATTTTAGAAATTATTAGTCAAGTATTAGTTTTTTCGGGTGAATAGTGTTTTTAATTAAAAATTAAATTAAAAATATTTAGAAAATTATTTTTATAAAATGGAGTTCATTTTTGAATTCAGAGTATCGATATTAGGTTGTGGTGATTTTTGGGGTTTTTTCTGAAAAAAATGAATTTTTTGTGAATAGTGTTTTAATATAAATATTAAATTAAAAATATTTAAAAAATTATTTTCATAAAATGAAGTTTATTTTTGAAATCAGATCATCTATATTTGGTTATGGTAAAATTTGGGGTTTTTTCTGAAAAAGTTAAATTTTCGGTGAATAGTGAATTTTCAGTTTAGAGTTTCTGGTGTTTAATGACATCATTAAGGATATAATAATTATGTAATAATTCAGGTCTACTTATGAATAGTAAGATAAGTTATGAGGTCTCTCAAGTGGCCAATACCGTGGAAAAATACCATGTGAAAGCCCATGGTTTTTCCAATACCACCAATGAGTTGTCCCTTGGCCATTAATGCCTTGTCCCCTCACTTCCCCTATAAATACCAAGCCATTCTCTCATCCTTTCCATTCGAAAATCCTCCTCAATGACATTCAGGTCCCCTTAACTCCAAAGTAGTCCTCCCAAGGTGCCCTCAAGCCTCCCAAGGTGCCAAACTTCAAGATTTTGAAGTTACTCTTCAATGTAAGGGATTCTACCTCTCACTTTCTTTTCAAGTACTCTATTTATGTCATTTCTTTTAAGCCCCATGTTATTATGTTGGGGGTGTTCTTTTATATACATATTACTATCCTTTTCATTTTCATATGATGATAGACCCCCTCTTGCTCTCATCATTTCATTCTATGAATGTTTAAGTGGCGCAGTTAGTCTGCCAATTTTTGTAAGGGATTCTTTCACTCTTACCATTTTAAAAATTCTACTTTCATGTCGAGTCTTTCAAGTTCCTTTTTGTCATGTTGGGGTATGATCTCTATATTCATCATACTTTCCTTTTATGTTCACATGATTATAGACCCTATTTAATCTCATCAATTGATTTTTTTGAAGTTTTAAGTGACGTCGTTAGGCTGCCGAATTCTTCATAAGATAAATATTATTTTTGTCTTCCTTTCAAGTCTTTTATTTCATATGGTATGTCCTTAAAGTTTAATTACCATGTTATTATATCCTTTATATTATGTCCCTCTACTATTTTATGGATCATTTATAAGTGGGTGAACCATGTCTCGTCTCTTTTCAATGTTTTCTAAAACCCTTCAACATAGTCGTTATGCTGCCGAATTGTCGTCTCAAAATTCTCTCTCTTTTTCTCAAATTATTTTATTTTATTAATTTAATACTCAAAACTCTTTATTATATAGGTTTATTCACATATATATCAAAATTCCTTATTTTATATTATTTTATTTACATACATGATACCCGCTTTCCTTTTCCGTGGGTTTAAAGTGACATAAAGATCATGTCTTTAAAGCAGTTTTTAAAACGTTTTGATTATGAAATGAAACCCATTTATTTTATGATATATGGGTTATTTATGAAATTTTTGATGATGATATATGTGGCTCGCATGATAATCAAGAAAAATTTAGTGGTGCGCCCTGATAGTGCTCCAATGCATTGGGTAATGATGTAATCTCTAGGGATTACAATTTTAACGATACCTTGGTGAATAACCTTGGTATTTTTTTTAAAATGACACCTTGGGGATGGACCATGGTGATATGTTCATGATTTTCTAAGTCAAATGTTGTAGCTACATATTCATGTTATGAAACACGTTATTTTTATTATGATATTCTTCATGATCTCTTTCTCATGCCTTAAAGTTATTTATCATGACTTTATTGATGTATCTCAAGTTCACATGAAAAATGTTTCTCTTGTTTCCCTTACTCGGCCGGATGCTCACCCTTTCCTTTGATGTATGCTCCCAGGTTATGAGATGTTGTAATGAACTTAGGATGAAAAAATAATAAGCCTTTAAAGTGTTTAAGAACAATGTTTTATGTCATCATGTATTAAGTTCCAGGTTTCCAAGACACTAAACCTTAAAGATCCTCGGTTTTGTAAAATTTAATGAAAAGTTATGTTATAAAAAGGATGGATTCTATAGTTAGCATCTTCTCTGTGTTTATTACAGATTTTACAATTAGAGAAAATCTTAATTCCAAATGATTGAATACAAATATCAGTGGGAACTCTATTGTGAGAAAGGCTCCACGTGAGACTAAATCTCGAGGGCTTTATCCCAGGTTTGTTGAAGTGTTTAATCCAGCTATAATCATTCTCATTATTACAACAAATATGATTGTAGTAATTTTTTGAGGAAAGCATACCATTTTCAGTTGGCTCCCAAATTAAGAAATCATTATTATAAGAGAAATGATAATTTTCAATGAGATTCAAAATAGTATATGTGAGATGATCTTATTGAGAGTTTAAAGTATATTTGATAGAGCTGTTGGTGTTTTCAAGAGTTGATTAAGTGAAATCATAGAGATTAAAGGCGTTTTAGTCTAGTTATCTAGCCATAATTTCTGGGTGGAATCTATAGAGACCATCCATTTGGAATTATTCATAAGGCTGGAAAAGGAGTGCTTGATGGCAGGCCATATGGAAGAATTAATAAAGCTTGAATTTCCTATCTTAAGTTTATCAAGAAATGTATTTTTGAGAAAGGTGATAGATTTATATGAATTTTGAAAATTATTCCAAGTAAGCGAAGATTGAAGGGATTCCTTAATGTATTTTAATCTTTTTATTTCAATGCCACCATTCACAATAGTCCTACAACCATTTGACCAAGGGACCATCACAAGGTTTCTTTCAGGAGTACTACCGGTCAAGATGGAATTTTTAATAGAAGGGTTTAATATTTTATAATAACAATAGGCTATTTGTATACCATCAGGACGTATACCATCTTTGAGAAAATAGTGGATTTAATAAGGAAAGTCATACCTGCCATAGAAAGATATTTACCCTTCCAAGAGGAAATATAGTTTAGAACTGGATTAACAATAGTCACAAAGTGGAAAGACATGGGTCTACCCTAAAATATTGGTACACCTAGGTAAGTGAAGGGTATATAGCCTTCTTTCCGAATTAATTCACTGATAATATTAGATTTTTTGGGGTGAAATGTTTTCCCAAAGAAAGATGCAGGATTTTTTCCAAATTATGGTTTCACCAGAAACCTTCTCATAGGGGGAGAGAGCTGTTTTGAGGTTAAGAATTTTTCTTTTGTGTCCTTGAAGGAAAAGGATGAGTTCATAATAATAAAATAGGTGAGTGGGGGAATTTATATTACTGCTTTGTTAAAAATATATTTAGATATATCTCCAAAACTGACAGCGCCTCCATCGCATTTTTCTTCAAAGACAAAATTTAATAAGTCAATGGTTATGTGTTAGAAACATAGACTATCCGTGTACAATGTGTCAATCTTGGCAAGTAATTTTTCTTAAAAAATAATTACTTGAAATTTTTGGTACCTAGGATATTTTGGGTCCAACTGGGTTTACAATAGAATTTTTAGGTACCCAAACAGATTTGAAGCATTTATTGTAATGTAATATAATAGAGAGATTCATTAAAAAAATACTTGTTTTAACCAAGATATCGAGGATATGTATGTGAACATTCATTATCATAATGTCCTAAAATACAACATTAAAATCATATAAAATAAGAACCCTTTCAAGTAATGATATTTAGTAAAATTAGGCTTTTATAACTTGGGAATCAATGTATTATAACCAAATCCAGTTTTATCTTTATTTGATTTCATCATAGCTACCATTTTTTCATATTTTTAACTTCTTTGAATAAAATTATATAACGTATCTTTTAATCTTATAACATCCTTTCTAATATTTTCATCCACATTCTAAATGGACTCAAAATCACCATAGATGTTACCTTTAGAAAACAAATCAGAATTTTATATCTCTTCCTTAATATAATCATTCTATTTATTGACTTTATTACTTTACTTGATAAGCCTGTTATTTTCATCTTTTAATTCTTCATATAATTCTGTTACTCTGAAAACATCTTTTTTATATTTTAAATTCTATATATACATCTCATTACTGAAACAACTATCAGCATAATAAAAATAACTAAATCCAAAATCATTACATACCACATTTATATTAATCCCCATCAAGAATAAGTTAGTTGATTATTTCTCACTTTCATATTGATCACTTAAATACGATTTTTTGGTTAAACTTCATCCAAAATGATAAGCATGTGTCAATTAATTATTATATTTTAATCTCTCCCTTCTTGCTTCAACTTTGGATAGTCATGTTTGATTTGTCCCTTCATTCAACATCCATAATATGTCACATTGGGTCCATATGTAGTACCCTTCTTTTCTTTTAAATCATTTTTGGGATCTCAACTTGGTAACTACTTGAAACCTTTTCTTTCTCTTCATCAAATTATAAAAATATTTTCTTATATTTTCAATTTAACCTATGTCACTTTCCTCTTCCTAGGATTTAGAATACATAGAAATAATATTTATAAGAAATTTAATATTAATACATTTATTTTGGAAAAACTCTTATTCTACGACATTCTTTATCCCAATTTTATATTGATGAATTCATCTTATGAGTTAATCCAATGTGTATTCTTTGAAATTATTACTTTAATAAATCAGAACCTTATTTCCATCCCATTCCTTAGATTGATATATAAAGAGTCGTTCAACATTTATTAGGCTCCCCAATTTTACTCTAATAGAATTCATTCAATCCATAATTCTTGGGAATGTGTGGAAAATTTTATTAAAACTTTCATCTACACCCATCTTGAAAACTTTGTACTCCACATGAAGCATTCCGAGTTTGTTTCTAATAAAATTTTCTAATCTATGGTGAGTAACATAAAGAATATTATAGATATCATGAGTTGTCTTACATGAAGAAACAACACTAGTCATTCTTCTATTAATATAAAAATATAATATATTTAATACATTTTAATTTAAAACATATCTTATAGCATTATTTCCTATAAGAGTATCTAGGTTAGATTTCGGAATATTTTATGGTTTTGGAATAATAAACTAGTACTCTATGATAAGTTTTCTTAGGTACACCTTCATTCTGGATTTTCAATTACCATAGTTGTTTCCATTAGAGTGAGGTGGTTTATAATGAATTCATCTATCATATGAATTCATTTATTCCATCTTATTGATCTTGTATATAGACTATGAGGTATAGAAATAAGTTAGAAAAATAAAATATAAAATAACAGATCCATATTGGATCCAACCTCTAAGACTAGATGCTGGTATCAATAAAGAGACAATATAACTAAACTTCAGATTTCTTAATTTGAAACCTACTAGTACCAATTGTTGAGTATCAGGAAAAATAAATAGTATAGATAATATAACGATAACAAGGTCCAACCTCTGATAACAATTGTTAGGTTGGATAAGTGATCATCGAAGGTCTAGAGGGGGTTGAATAGACAAGATTAAATAAATTAATATATGGATTAATTATCTACATAAATTATCAATTTTGATTGATGGATTTAATAAAAATCACAAAATAAATGAAAAAACGCAATGATGTTTTTAATAGTAGTTCAGTCCAAATTGGATCTACTCTAATATTATAACTCTCTACCCAGTCAATGATACATTGTGAAATAATATGATTTATAAAGGGTTTCATAACCTAATTTCAACCTAATATTTTTAGTGTAAGTGCAACCAAATGACAAATGAAAGTGTATGAGGAGTCACAACCCAACTACAACCCTAACTCCCGATACTAGGAGTCACAACTCGAACAGTTCTGGCACCATAATCTGAGAGTCATAGTGTAAAGATAGAGAATGGTTTGTATGAAAAAACATAAGCATTAATTGAGCATACTTGAGATATAGGAAGAAGTGTTACATTCTCAAGTAACCATAACAAAATAGAGAGAATAAGAATAAAACATGGTTATAAGTTCTCGAGTGTTTTATCAGATTTATAGTCTTTTAAATAACATAAAAAAGGTCATATAATTTTTTTTCATCCATTGAGGGATCATCTGACATTATTGAGAAATTTTCAACATAGGTATAATGTATATCACTATATAATATTAACACAACTACACTATGTACACTATTGTCACTTGAAAATATAAAATCTCTCATTGAATTAGTATTGCATGAGTAGTAAATCACCTTCCAGAATTAAAGTAGTAAGGATAAGAATTATTTTTAAAAAATAAACTCATCCCATCCAATATAGGTTATAGAATTCAAACCTCAAAAATGGTAAAAATCATTTATCATTAAAAGAGTGAAAATAGAAAAATTATCATTGTAAAAAATTGCTCAAATTAGGACCAAAATTTAAAATAATAAAGGATTAAAGAAAAAAATTGACATAATTTGAACTAATTTTTTAAAATAATTACATAATAATATGTAAATAATAAATCCCATGAATATAGAAAGTTATAATTTTAAATAAAAAATACAAAATCATTTTATAAAAAATAAACAGCAAACATGTGGAGAATATCAAAAATTAATAACACTTCATTATAAATATTAATGTAAGTATTAATGAATTTAATATAAACAAATATTAATTTATAAACAATATAATCAAATAAAATAACATAAAATAATAAGAATAGTTTTCTCGAGTTTCAAGCTATATGTTTAATGTGTGACGATAAAACACCCTTTGATCTTCTTAAAAATGAGTGTAAAATAATGAAAAATAATTAACATAGTTCGTATATAGTTAATATAAACTTATCAATACAATATAAAAATTTCAATTTTTGAACTGAATATATAGTTAATCAAAATATATAACAATAGGTAAAATAGATAAATTTTCCATGTTTTAGAATAACATGTAAATTTTTCATTAAACTGCATAGGAAAATTCATGTTTGTGTTTTTCAAGTAGGTGTTTTTCTCTATGTAGATAAAACTCACCACATGAAAAAATTTTGCATGTATAAGTTGATTTAGGTGTCTCACATAAGAAAATCTATATAAATGAATACATGTTGGTGAATTATTTTGGGAAATTCACTTATCTTAATTTCTAAAATTTGTAAATAGATTGACATAACAATATTAAGAACTCAAACAGACCTTGATAAATTTATAATCAACTTTTGTTTAGGTTTAGTTAAATTTAAAAAATTGTGTTATATTTCAAAATAATCAAGATTCACTTTAATTATACATTTATAGATCTAGTTATGATTAAAATCAGAATAAAAATAGTTCTGAAAAACTATATATATGAGACTAAAAATATGTAGTGACTAATAACCAAATATTAGACCTGATAAAGATCAATTCATAATTTTATGTCTTCTAATTAAATATAGATAATATTATTTTATTTACAAAAAAATTACAATCTCTCATTTTATAGTATTTTTTCCCAATTTATGGTCTAAATATAGAAATAAATTGATTCTAGAAAATTGGTCATGTGGTGAATGATGCATTGGATATGTGGGAGATTTGTAAATATAAATTGGTTATATGGGATAATTGGATACATGAATTTTTTACAAAAGAGTATTAAAAAATAATTAAAAATGATATTTTAAGGCCTTAAAAGTCAAATGTATCCAATGAACACTATGTGAAATTATATAACATGTTATAACCAATCAAAATATGAAATCAAAAAACATTTTAACAATTCAATATTGTGATATACTGAAAGTTAAAAATAATTTAATCAATACATAATACAAAGTATTAATACATTTAAAGTAAATAAAATAAATGAATACTTATAATTATCAAAACATAAATTAGTTCAAGGATCCACTCAACAAGTTGGTTGGGTGTAAGGTTGTTTTTATGGTTGTTAGATGGGTGGGGTGTTGGGATGGTGGGTTTTACGACTGAATAAGGATTATTGATGGTACTTGTTTTGGTAAGGTGGTCTGGCCTAATTGTATTGGTTACCAAAACCATATTAGACTTGAATGTTTTATCTCTATACTAGATTGTATTGATTAAATTTTCTTGGTTGGAATATTGTTTCATGTCTTTTTATTTCTTATACAATAAAACATTGCTCAGTAAAATAGTGAGTGGATAAACATATACCACATACCTTTAATAGTGATTTTTTTCACTAATACATTTAAAATACATTTTTATAAAAATATAGGTTATCTATTAATGTTTAGATTCAAAAAATGGTGATGTTTCATATGTTTATACCTCAGTAATACCTCTATTATAAGTACCTCTTATGACAAAGTATAGTGATTTTTTTGAAATCTTCTTAATCAACCCATCAAATTCTTCTAGTGACTTGTCTATAAAATCTCCTTTAATGAATCCAAAATATTTCTATTTTTTTCTAGAAATCCTTCACAAAATAACACAATGAAGTGATTCTCCCATATAGATTTATGTGTTCATATGGAAAATAAATTCTTAAAACTCTTCAAATACACATAAAGAGTCTCCCCATATGCATGTCTAATATAGTTCTTATACTTTCTGATGAATTTTATAATTAATCTAGGAAATAATATCAAAAAAAGTATCCTTTTCAGTAATACCAATAATAAATTTTACCTTTTTTAGGCTATACAACCATTCTTTATCTTCTCCCTCAAGTGAAAATACAAATTCACTCCACTTGACTTTCTCTTATACTACACCATTTGGATTCTAGGTACAGTAAACCAATGTGAACTCTTTGATGTGATTTTTTGGATCTTACCTAAAATTACATGAAATTTTGGAAGTAACTAAATCAAGCTAGTTTTTAACACAAAATAATTCTGGAATATAATCATTGTTCTCTAATTGTTTTGATTAAAGAATTTTGGATCCCACAAGTCTCTCAAGATATAATTTCTATAATCTATCATGATGGTAGGATCATTATGAACACTAGAAGTCTCACCCAATTTTGTTAAAATAATTTCTTCAAATTAAGATTGTAAATTTTGAAATATTATGTTTATTGAATAGTTATATCAATTTCTGGATCAAAGATAAAAAATTAGTTACTTGATGATTTGATATTACAATTAAAAGGTTATAATTTGGATCTACCGCATCATAAACGGTGCCAATTTTCTGAAACACCAATCATGTGGAGGCTTGAAAAGATAATTATTTCTTTTTATAAATTTAAAATTAGTATTAACCCTATGATTTTCCCCATATAGGAGTTATTAAAATCATTTATCACTTTTTGAGTTAGAGACAAAGGGGTGTTTTGTATTTGTTGATGTTTTAAAAATCAAAGTAAATAAACTAAAAAGAGTAGTTTGAAAACAATATATTATAAGGTATATTGGTTCAAGTTTGGTTATCCTATTGTAATATTATCCAGGTCTTAAATTTAGTGAAATTTTCTTCTTATCAGCTGGAAAGTGAGAGAATTCACAATAATGTCCCCTCTCACCCTTCCTTGAATGGTTTGGTAAGAATATCCATAATAAAATTATAAAAATTGTCAATAATCATTTCTTTTGTGTGTAAGTATTATATAGAATCGCCCTTGGTTGACTAATGTAATACCCAATCAGGTTTTTTTCTTCCTAAACAAACCAAGAGCATCAATTGACCCCTCCACATATGCTGACAATCACTAAACACTTCACCGCTAGGTTGTTTCTTATTCTCTTATATCTACCATTAAATTTAGTGGAGGGATAATATGGATCATTAACCACCGTAAAAATAATAAGAATAATTAAATCAATAACAACCATAATTTCAAATTAAAAACTACTAATGTATATCAAAACCAACTAATAAGAAAGAGGGAGTTTTTTTTCCTTAAAGTGTAAGGGCTCAAACATTAACAAGGGAAACCGCCACTTCTCCAATCAATCAATTTTAACACCAACATTATAACGGTATAATAGATATATGGATAATAATTATAAATTATAGAAAACATAATATTAGAAAATAAAATATAAAAAATACAAAATATTTGCAGCAATAGTCATCATGTTCTCACACCCTTATCCTATATCCTAATCATCTACTTTTAGATCCTCAGTTTCCATATTCTTCATTTTTATCCAAATATATGAGATCCTTTATTTTCAAATTCAAGAAATTATAATTTTTCCATCATGGCATCAAATATTCTTGTTATCCTATCTTCTTGAAAATAAATAGATTTTCTTCCCCTGTTCTTGATCAGAATTTTTTTGAATATTATAATCCACAAGGTCACTCGTAATTGATATCATGAATACATATGGGGCACCAAAAATCATTGGTTAAAATTATAAATGAGCCTTATGATCTCCCATTGATTTTTTAAAATTATTAAAGTCATACAAGAATCATCGATATCATATCTGCAAGGGGAAGTCATATGAAACATTGGATGAAGTCATACACACAAAGTCTAATGTGGCTTGGAAAATTACAATGTGTCCTAAATTCATATTCTTGGTACTCCTTAAATTCTTATGGTGGTGTTAAATTTCATATGAAATATATTGGGCTGATTTCATAGGGAATTTATTTATCTAATTTCTGATGCTCATAAAGTCTTAATATTGGCAGCCAAGTCACACAATCTCCTTAGGAAAGTCAAATGTTTTCCAAGTGATACAACTGGGAGTCTGATACTCATGATAAAAGCATTACGATCATCCAGATAATGTTGAATTATAATATTAAAATCTATAAAAAAATTCTATTGTCCAACAATGTATACTTTTTTTATTTTAGTCTTGCAACCATAAATAAAAGTAAAATCAATACAGGTTTTTCCCGCTCATTCGAAAATTTATTGTAAATAATGAGAACCATATTCAAAATGTAATTAAAAAATAATTGTACAGATTCACTAATAAATTAAAATGTCAATAAAGACACTAATATTCTAGATTTACATCATTTACAAAATTAAACTCAAAATTATTCTAGAATAAATATATGAGCTACTCACTTATGAAATGATAAAATGGTGGGATTGAAATCATTAAGACACAGAGTTAAATAAATGAAAAATTTTGTATTGTCAAATTATGAATAGTGTGTGTGGAATGGAGATATAGTGATATTAAATTTTCATTAATTATTTTATATTACTCCCATCACTAAATGTTCATAGAAAAATGATTAATTTCTGGTCAATGTTATTGTTTTGATCCTAAACATATATGGATATCATTGTTCAAATTTATTTATATACATTATAGATTACTATTTATATCATATATTTCAATATAATTATCCAAATGATGTGATTATAATTTTTATAGTCTTTATGATTAAAATTGAAATAAATCATTAAACTTGAGATCTATCTAATACTACAATCTGAATGTCCAGATTGATCAGATAAGAGGGACCACTAAATCTCTGATGAAAACTAGACAAGCCCTGATGATCGAATTTTTGGGATCAATCTTGGAGCCAAAATTTGATTAAAATAAAGAATAATTTCTTGTGTATCTATACACAACTTGGATAAAAATTTTAAGGCCAAATTCATACTTCATGGTGCCCAATCCATGCATTTGGCCTACAATTCTACCTTGGGTTGAAGGATGGGTCACCATTCTTGAATGTTCTACCAATCTAATCACCCAATTAAGATAATATTTTTTTATAGATTAAATATGTATAATCAGAATTATTTGTAGCATTTTTATCTAAAATTATGGAATTTTCTAGGCCTAAAACACATTCACATTTAGTTCTTGGAAAAAATCTAGATAATTTTGGACAGTGGCGCAAGGATTTGGAAGAAAGCCATATCATTAGATCCAAAAGTCCAATGAATGAAAAATTAGGAGGGTGTATTGAAAACATTCATATATACAACATTTAATAACATGATATAAATATATATACATGGTAAAATTGTTTATCCATATTTAAGGGAAACTTTGGAATGAAAATAGTCTACTATCGTATACTATAAATATATTCCCCTCCTATACTTGCAGGATGATGGAAATTTAACACTCATGGATAATAATTGGTAGGACCATATTATTTCAGAAGGCCTAAGATGAATTACTATACTCTTGTTTCATCCATAGAGTCCTCTCCACCACATTTATTTTCAGGTTCATTTGTGTTTGTTTTCTACTGTAATCGTGTAAGTGTGTTTTCATTTTAATTTCATATGATTTTTTCCATTATATAAAATCATTTCCAAATATATTTTTATGTTTGTTATTAGTTTCTTAAAATATATTTAATTTTACTAGAACACCTTCCCTTCTCCACCTTATCATTTAATCCAATGCATGTGTTTTACCTCTTCATTTTTCTTATATGTGTTTAGTGTAACACTCTTATATTGTCCAGTTATTTTTCTTCTATTTTGACTTTATCACTATAAAAATCATAAACCATATTACTAGTCATCTCAATGGATGAGTAAATAATCCATTGCAGTGAGTAATTAATTAGGTATAAGAAGTTATTGAAAGTTTCTTCTCATTTAATATTCTTTAGGTAAATATATTGTATATTAAACATATAATCTCATGGATTAATGAAATTTTAGGTTTAACATATGGATTACATGGGTTATTGGTACCATAAATACACTTTCATATACAAGTATTGATTGATATCATTACCATAGATGAGTATTGGATAAAATCCATGACATTTTGGAATTTCAATATAAATCATCTTGTAAAGTGGGTATTAATTTAATATAATATATCACAATTCTCAAGGAAATTATAATACTAAATAAGAAATAGTGAAATAATATAAATATTTATCAAATTGTTAAATGAAAAATAATATATATATATATATATAATTAATTAAAATTTAAAAACAAATCCCCCCAATCATAACACAAAATAGAAAAAATTGACTCCAAAAAAAATAGTTTCATTGCAGAGGTTTCGACTTGAGTGTTTCTATGCACACTATATTATAGAGTCAGAACATTAAATGATCAATTAGTGATAATCAACTATGATTTAAATGATTTTTTTTCACAGGATGGTGTAATAAGTTGTCGGTCATTTTTTATTTTTTTAAAAAAACAAAAAATGAAGCAAAACCTCATCCTTTCATAATTTCCCTGAATGCCCCACAACATCCCAAAAAATCCATAAAATTTTTTTGAACCCAAAGTTTAATGAACTATTTACTAACATAGTCATAACATTAGGTATAATCAAAACATTACCCATCATATTGATCTAGCTATATTCAATCCTAGGTAACAAACACTTAAATAACATTATGCCCAAGATATAGATTACCAGCCCCATGGTATTTAATATCCAAAAATAAAGGAGGATTTTGAAATAAAATTAGGTTTGATTCATCTTTTTTCTCATTTACATGGGTTGGATGGTGAGTATTTACATCTTCATCTCAAAGAGTTCCAAGTGGTGTACTCTACCATGAATCCTCAAGAGGTTTCTGATGAAAAATTAAATTTCAAACATTCCATATATCCCCATATCAAAACCTTAATAATACCTTCCTTCTTGTCCCATAAACTCATGGAATGAAATGAAGCTTCTCTTTCTTGAGAAAATATTTCCCATTTAATGAACTACTTCTATTTGAAAATAAATTAGTGGTATCTGCCAATTTTATAATGAATCGCTCCATGGGTACTGAGAGAGGTTCAAGAAGCTTGTAGAAAATTCACCACAACACCGAATATATAAAAAAACTAATTATCTTATACTTAAATGAGAGTTCATAGGATATTAAGATAAATCTAATTGATAATTCATATGTTGGTGCTCTTTTTGAAAAAATTCATGCAACTGCATGATATCTCAAAAGAAATATGAGTGAAAACATGAAAAAATTACAAAATCAAGCACATTATTGGGTTAAGAAATTATGAGATAATCAATACATAGATCCCAACAAGATGACCGAGTGGATGAATGAGTTTACCGGTCTTCTATGATAATTTTATATGGTCTATAAAGCCCCAACTTATTCTTCTCCACAATCTCAGTTTCATGGACCCATCAAAAGCTGTGAAATCTACAGCTCTAACTTATCCAACTAACATGTGTCCGCATCTAAAAGATGATCTATTAGACTATTCCAGTATAATGGGGCTTAATGTAGCATTATCTCAAAGTAACACCAACCCCCAACAATCAGGTCAGTTTGTTAAAAACTCTAACCAACCACACTATGATCCTGTATCTCCTACCTATAACCCATGATAGAAAAACCATCCAAACTTGAGGTATGGTAATATCATCTTATAAACACATAAATTTCCTACTAAATGTAAAAACCAATTCCAATTTATTCAAGAATGGAGTAAATTCATAAAACCTTATCCTTTTTTTATTCAAAAAAAAGGATAAATCCATGTCCTCCATGTTCTTACTATCATTGTGATCCTTCTCAATTCAAAACCCAATACAATAGATTTCCCAATAACCCAAATCAAGTTAAACCTATTATTGGAAAAGAAACTTCCTCTAATAATCCATGTGAAATTATTGTGAAATATATTTCCCCGTTCACTCATTATATCCTCAAAAACATTTAAAATAAAATTGGGCTACTTTCATCCCACCGAATCTAGCATTAATGTTCAAATTCTTCCCTACTCCTAGCTCAACCACAACTCAAACCCAAGGTTTTCAAATCGATCTAGAAATAAAATTTTAATTCCACATGATTAATCCTATAAATCAAATTTAGGATTTGAGATTTAAAAAAAGGCCATAAAATAACCTAAATCAACTCCATCACCTCTTTACATCCCTCCAAGTAAACTAATTCCATTTCTTGAATCTATCTCTTAGCCTGAGAAGCTCTATGAACCTGACTATGAAATACTCAACATGTTTAGATGTGTTGAATTTAACATTACCATCTTATATTCCCTAAATCAATTCCTTATTGTGGAAAATATATTAAGGAATTTTTCACACATAAGAGACAACTTATGACCATTGAAAATGTTTCCACCCAACAGTCCATTCCCATTAATGAAATGATTCAAGGACCATTACAGTTTCATGCCAAATAGGGAGTTTAAACCTTGATGATTCACTCATAGACCCTGGAGCCTCTATAAATTTCATTCCAAAATATATCTCCTTCAACCTTGGTCTAGGTCCTTTTCACCTAAGGAATATAGTTATCTAGTTAACCAATCAAATTACTACTAGTCCAAAGGGAGTAATCGAGTGTGTCATTTTCTGCTTCAATGATATTATTTTACTAGGATATTTCTATGTACTTAACTTGGAAGGTGAGATATATTCTTCTCAATATCCCAAGATTATGTGAATAGAATTCCTCATTATTTATATAACTAAAATGATTGCTCATGTGATCATCTTATCCATGGAATTTGGTAACCTACTAGACAAGTTAAATATTTTCCAAGTCATGAATTACCCATCATAGGATTACTCTTCTTTATTAACACACTATGTTCCACTATGTTCTTCATGTTATAATGATATAGGAGTTTATTTAATTTTACCCATGATTAACCAATTCATAAATGGATAATTTTATATTGACCATTCATTTATAAACTACATTGATCTAAAGGATCATGAAAACTATCTAGATTTCTATATCACCTTTGATCCCTATTAATCCACCTTAAAATATACTATAAAAATGAATTAAAACTAACTAGAATCCCTTACTCTATTAAAAAGTTATATATCCCACAAATGAAGGATTAAACAAATCTCAAACCTCTTCCTACACACCTAAAGTATTCATTTATTTTCCATTATCACTCTCATCATGTCACTATTTTCCTACACTTACTAAAGAAGAGGATCCCAAACTTGTTTAGGTATTACATGAAAACCAATAGGACATTTATTAGACCCTAGATAATATACCAAGCATCAACCCTTCCATTTTCATATATCACATCTATCTATAAGATTCATCCCAACCAATTAGTAAACCTCAAAGAATAATCACTCTACTAAAACATTAGATAGTTAGGGGAGACATTAACAATATTCTTCAAGTTGGTATTATATACCCAATTTATAATAGTAAATGGGTGTTTCTTTGGGAAATGGGGATGACCTTGTTTGTTTAAGTTTCAAACTTTCCAATCGGTTTCTAACGGGTTTATTCATAGAACCAGAATCATACAATGATTCTATATCCATTTGGACGTACATTCCAATGGTAGGTGCTCATTAGTTGTAGACCGATGAGGCTTAAGAATTTTCATTGGTCGATAGGATGCGTGGTTAGGCTCATCACACCTTTTGGGGGGGAATTATTTCCTACTCCGAGACTCTCTCGTAGATTTAAGTTATGTTCACGAATCCTTATTAATTCACCAAGTATGAAAATGAGTTTTCCTTTAGATTTTGCAATCAATGATTGATTTGTATGGGATTAATAGAATATTTTATATGTATTTGAGGTTCTTCATATATGTAGAATCATCCATATGTATTAGTGATTCTTATTGAATGGTATCCTTAAATACATTATATAAAAATATCTTGTTCATTATGATAACCATACTAGTTTTAAATCCACTCAGTGGGGCACTTTAGGTTTATTACCGTTCAGAAAGACAAGGATTATTTCAAAGTTGGGATTATAGCCGCAAATGGGCTACATACGTATCCTTGTCTAAAAAGGAATCAGAACCCATGTAGTTTGATAAGAAGGATATAGATTAATGTCATATGAGATGGAAAAGAATTAATGAAATATGGGATTGAACCTTATAAATGCTTCATATGTACTCTACTTTTAAGGCATAGATCAAAGTCCATGTAGTTTGGGTAAAAAATATGGGGTTTATGCTTGATTAATAGCCCAAAAAGAGATTTCGTGATTACTTTAACACTCTAAGCTCACGTGAGTCCTACTCAGTGTGAGAAACAAGAGGTATCAGTAAACTTAATGATGGTGCCATGAAAGATGCATCCATGGGAAATGATGTGGGGCTTACGTATGCATGGCTGCCCAAGTAGATGAAGACTAGGACATACTTCAGGAAAGAAGCCCAGGATCAAGGTCCATAAAGGTATTTGTACTTTATAGAGATTTGGAGTTTTATCTTGAGGCTTACTCCTAAGAGGGAGACCCAAATTAAAAGGGACTTATGATTGGGGTTTATTCCTGAGAAGGAGGCCCAAATCGAAAGAAATTAAGATTGGGGGATTACTCCTAAGGAGGATGCCCAATTAAATGGAACTTAACACCCGGGGCTTACTCTTGAAAAGGAGGACCAATGTTAAAGGAAATTATGACTGGGGCTTACTCTTGAGAAGGAGTCCTAGGTTAAGGGAACTTGAGACTGGGTCTTACCCCTGAGAAGGAGGCCTAGGTTAATGGAACTTGAGACTGGGGCTTACTCCTAAGAACAAGGCCCATGTTAAGGGAACTTGAGACTAGGGCTTACTCCTGAGAAGGAGACCCAGGTTAAAGGAACATGAGACTGGGGCTTAATCATGAGAAGGAAGACTAGGTTAAGGGAACTTGAGACTAGGGATTACTCTTGATAAAGAAGCCCAAACCAAGGGAACTTCTCATCTTTAAAGGATGACATTATAAAGGAAACCTCTAACTGTGGTGACATAAAGCTTATAAGTCATGAGTTTTTGGGAGAGTTTCTCATGGAATTCCTTTCAGATAAGAATCCATCAAAGGAACCATTCCATAAATGGCTTTGAAAAGGTGTTCGAGGGCTAATATCTTGAAGAGGATTGGAGAATGGGTGAGAGGCACACAAATAAAGCTGGCGCGCAATTATAGTCGCGAAAATCATTTGGTGTGCAAGTCTTGTCCACACTAGTGTACTTGCGCAGCATGGGTTCACCTGTGTGATGATGAATCTATAGGTTAATACTTGGATTAGACTTAACTCAAGCCTTTAGTATTATGCTAGGATGTTTCCCAAAAGAAAGGCACACAAGTTTCATGGAAAGGGTAGGGTGTAGTACAAGTGTTTCCACTTTTAAGGAGATCTAGACACTTAGGGGAACAAGTGTTGATGAATTATAAACACTTAGGGCTTATCATACTCCTTCAATTATTCCATTCCATGTAAAAAGTTTCCTTAAAAGATTTCGGAAGATTTTAGTTGAAGACTAGGGTGACCAGTTCTTGAATCTGAGTTTTGGAAAAATCGTCCTCGAAATGGGGGTCCCACATGGGCTATTTATAGGCTACTGGGCACCTTGGGCGGAAAAAATAATAGGGCATGCAAGTGACTTGCGTGGCCCATAAGCGGTGCGCAAGTGACTTGCGCGGCGCGTAGGACACTTGCGCGGATTCCTCCAAATGGGTTCTGTTTCCATGACTTTGTCAATTTTTGATATTCTTCAAAGGGTGGACCTTTTGTGCTTAAGGTATTCCCCTTTTCCATTCTTTTCGACTCTATAATGGAAAGGAGTGTAAAAAAAATTCCCCCCACACAGTTGGATCCAAAAAAAATAGAGGATCCGGCTCTGAGGTAAAGCTGGAGAAATCAAGGTTCTATGGCACGCAAGTATGGCACGCAGATGCTCAAGCATACAAGTATGGCATGCAGATATTGGGGCACACAGGAATGGTGTGCAGGTGGCTTAAATTTTCTATATATACTGGCTCACTCCCGCATAAACTCACTTGGCTTCTAGCACTTGAGCTCTCGTCGCACAGGTGCTTCTGTTCTTTGGCAAATTACCCTTCTTTTATTTTGTCACGCTTCAGCAAAAGGTATTTGACTTGCACTCCATGACTAGGGTAGTAATACTTTCATGACACTTTTGACTTGAGCGCCAAGTTTGGGACTTGTGTGGCTTAATGCATTTTCCATTTTGTTGATTTCCTTCATCAAAATTTGACAAAGCAAACTTACTTAAGAGTTGATTATTTGATCTTTGTGCAGATTTAATGGATCCCAAAATAATTGGATCAGGTGATGAGTTGGCAATAAAGAGAGTAGATGACATGATGCACGTTGTCTCCCATGATTATTATGATATATCTGAAAGGACGCTTCTAGATATGGCTAAGTATTTAAATAAATATCATGCCAATTTCCCATAGGGAATCTACATTCCTTTATATGTTCATGGTCATCTACAAAGAGTCAACATTCCAGAGGGAAAGAATTATATTCCTCATTATTGGTTTCATACTTACACCAATTTCTCTTTGGAAAATGTCCCAGTTGTAGGATCATTTTCCAATGCTGGAACAGCGGAGAAGGAATTCAAAAAGCATCATATCCCCTGTGCTCCAGATCTTAAGCCTCCAAAGCCTGAGCTGAAGCCGGATTGATATCCCTCTATTTTTCGAAATTATCAGATGGACCAATCTAAGGGATGGATAAAAGAGTTGGGATTTCCATCTTGGAGGAGGTGTGAAGCCGACTTTGATGTGGGCATATTGGGTGCGACAAACCTGTGCAGAGTTTGTCGATGATCTGAAAGGAGCTGCAACATATGAAGTCGTCTAGGCTGGGTAGACATATGTCTATAGGAATGACAGTTTCGTGCTGGAGTTAATCATTCATTGAAGCCCAGAAACAAATTATTTACATATTAATCATGGAGAAGTAGGCATCCGTTTGTGGGATGTATACAAGATTTTAGGGGATCCAATTTTGGGAGATATGTATGATAAATTCATCCCCCTCCAAGGTGACCTGGAATGATTCAGAGAAGACTCTGTCATTGGATAGAGACTTATGGAAACTTTTCCACAAGCTTAAGAATACCAAAATAAAAAAAACCCACTCCAGAAAAATTTTCCATCTAGAGGTGTGGATGGACATGTTTCTGATTAATAATAAAGAGGAGGGACCTTCATGCACTCATCCTACTAGTTTCCCTAGAGTAGCAAAGAGGGGTGCTCCGGGAACATTTTGGCCAATTCTGGAAATAGGAGAGTTTGATAGGTGGGGTATGAAGTGAACCAAAAAAATCTAGTGAAGACCCGTCTGGCAGGCTTTTTGGCCTTATGGATCAATGTTTACTTTTTCCCATTTCGGGATTCGAAAGGAGGCATGAGGCCGGGGACCTTTGTCGTTTCATCCATTCTGGCTGAAAGGAAGATGGTTGGGTTGGTCACCCCAGTTTTGTAAAGGATTCATATGAGCTTACTTCATATTTATATGGGTAAGTCTCCTCTAAGAATAGAGTGACCATTCCAAGTTTTATAGGGATGGATCACTACTCACTTCTGGACATATTCTGTACAAAGTGGGGTACAGGTTCTTGGAAGTTCTTTCTGGCTGTTTGTTCAAGCCTTTTCTATAATTTCTCCCTTATCCCTCGTTGATTATGATATCAAGATAAGGCTGAGCATGTTCAAGGAGTTTCATTTATTTTCTTATGGAAATCATCCAACAGGGTGATTTGTTGATGATGGAACAGCCTGCCTTGAGTTAAGGGAATATATGCTTGCATGTAGAGATGGTACACTGGCCACGAGGATTTAAGGAGAAACTATATGTAAGGCCTATTCTCCATACATATTCGCACATCAATTCAAATGTCTACAAAAAATTAACGTATCCCCTTCAGTTCATGTAAGGTTAGAGTATCATCTGATGGTTTTTCTTCAACTATGGTTATTGACGTCTATGGATAATACTTGGGCGGTATTTGATCTACCAGGTACTGGAGCGGCATGTTGATTGACTATATGGTATGCCGAGAGCTGGGTAGCATCATACCTTGAAGGGGTACTGAATCAGCTGGTCCCTCGAGTGGGGACAAAGAAGAGAATAGTTAGGAAAGAATCTTTTCATTTGGAAGGTGACTCTTCCTCACCGGGAGCAAATTCCCCGGGTTCCTCACCCGGGGCTAATTCACCGAATTCCCAGTATGAAGCTGATGAGGCACAAAATGCGTCAAAGTGGCCTCGTTCCAGATATAATCCTCCGACCAGAGTCAAGAGACCTACTCCATCGACTCATGGTCAGTTACATCATTGAGTCAATTTATTCACAATTATTTTTATATAGCAACAAGTTTCATTTTCTTATCCTTTATCTGTGATTGCCGGAGCTGGGAAGAAGTTGAAGTCCCAGATCCTTGGACCCTCCTTATGGCCTTCTGGTTCACATTGTGAATATTTATGACCTGAGGTTGTCTGAACATGGGGGATTTTATATTGGGATGTTGAAACCTCCTGTAAGGACTTATGCGAAGGGTTTTATATCCCTGGAGTGGGGAATATTCAGGCATCCATTGGCATCCATTTTGAGGATAACTCCAATTAAGTTAGTGCATACATGAAATATCTATAAATGATCATATGTGCCATTGATAAGTCAGTTCCTGTCACCAAGCGGGTGAAGGAAATGATGGACTGTGGTACCACTAAGGGGATTGGCCCTTCATTAGATGAAGATTGGCATGATTACGTGGCCCCTAAAGATGTAAGTTTTCCTTTTTTTTCTCATATTTCTCTTTGATTTGCAATTTGAATTTTTAGTCAAAGATTTTTAATTCAAGGAAATAATCTTCTTCATCTTAAATCTTGTGAAGGAAAGAACCACTAAAATTCCTTCGTCGCGGTATAGCCCCATTGGAAATGCTCTTGGAGCCACTGAATCTCCTCGTGAGCCAGGAGAAGTATCTCCAGGCCAACAATCACTCGATGAAGAGTTGGAAAGGGAGTTATTGTCTCTGATACCTTTTTTTGGAGATTATGATGCTAGTCCACCCAAAAAGGCCAAGAAGAAAAAGCATCAATGAAAGAAGACCACAGTCAAATGCTTTATCAGTAGTGGTAAGTCTTTCTGGTAGTCATGAATCTTAACTTATAAAAAAGTACTCAATCTTCTCGAGATTACAGGGGCTTATTCAGTTTCCCCATTAAGGGAAAGGACTGACCATCCTCAAAGTACAACGGAGGGTGCTGAAGAACAGTCACAAGTTCCTGCTCAAATGGTCATTCCTGAAAAAATACTGAGAGCAGATGAGTCGGAATCTATTTCCAACACTGCTCCTATTTCTGAAGCCGGGAGAGAAAATACTTCTGGTAATTTAAAAATACTTCATAGAACCTCAAATGAGACAACAACTAACTTCCATTATATGATGTTTTAGGTTCAACACATGCACCAACACATTTGGCAACCAAAGCAGCTGACCCCACAACTGTCTGTGAAGAAGCTATCTCGGGTCAAAGATTGCTAGAAGAAAGTCACGAAGAAGACATGCCAAGTTATCTTACTGGTGAGACTAACCTGGGATCTAGGACATCATTGGATAAAATGATGAATCTTCGAATGTTTTTTGAATAAATTTTAGAACATGTTAAATTACCATGTGATTTAGAAGATGTTGGAGGTCTAGTTATAGAATCAACTAGATGTGATTTTCATCATTCGTCCTTTTAATATTTTCATGATTACACTTATTACAAAGTTTGGTTAAAAATTTACAGTTCCATCTAAAGATACTACTAAACCAACAATTCTTGAAGTGGGTGTAGATTTAAACCCTATTATTTCTGAAACACTTGCACAGGTGGAACTTAATATGGAATACCCTCCTGAAACCCATCCAGAAAATCTTGTTGAAGCTAGGAAAAATGGGGAGGATTCTTCACAAGTTTTTGATCTACTGTTAGGTAAAAGATTATGATATTTGTGGCTTACTTAACCTGAAATACAATCAATAAACATTTACTTTCCTTTGAAACTAACCATACTTTCAATTGACCAAATAGGGCTGTCAACTTCAATGGCTAGATCTGGAGGTGAAGCCTCAGCCTGAGCCTAATAAGTAGTAGAAGGTAAAGCAACCAGGGTCAGGGAAGGAGTAGAACATGGCACTTCTTTAAGTGCATTAATCCCAGCCTATGTTCCTCCCTATAATAGAGATTCTGAATCAGAACTATAGGTTCAGAAGGCACTCCAATTATCACGTCACAAGGCATAGAAAAATATATGGATGACAAAATGTGAGCTGCCTCTTAAAGAGATACCTTCGAAAATTCATATACTTTCATCCATGTTTATTATGCTGGGACTTGGCAGATTTGGATATCAAGAAATCCATGTCACGGTGAAACAAGTCATTAGAAGGTGGGAGAAAGAGCAAAGGTGACATCAAGACATGATTAGAGCCATATTATTGATCAATACCAGTGAATTTCAGGATGAAGTGTCCCAAGATGAGGTTGATCATGCTGAAAAGCTAAAGGAACTAAAGCAAAAGATCAAGGAGAAGATTGTCCAGCAGTTCCACCTTCAGCAAGAGCTAGATGTAGTTACTGGAGAGGTGGACCAGCTTCATAATTTGTTGGAAGAATTCCAAGCAGATGGTATAAAAGCCATCAAAGATGCAAAAGAAGCACTTCGTTGAGATGAAAAGAGTGAAGCTGGTCGAGTAGATGAACTTCAAGTGGTTGCTGATGAAGGTCGGGATGTTGTGAAATAGATGAGAAGTTATGTTGAAGTTCTTTTGTAATTTCTGAAAGAAAATAGAAGAGAATCTAGTCTGTGGATGTTCTTCTAATCTTGTTCATCAATGAAAAACAGTTCATCTTCAATCATGATAATTACTCTTTATTTTTACCTAATCCAATTGGCCTGGTAAACATGGTTCAATTTTTACTAGGGTTATATAAACAACACCAAATACTTCATCTTTTAATTTCTCAATATTTCCTAAATCATACAAAATGTATGTATTGTGAGCAGGGACTCGACTTTTGTTCAAAGTACTCATTATAGGTTCCCAATTTAATCAGTACCATGTCTTTTTTTATTTTCAGTTTAAAGTCATGCATGTTGGAATATAAAAAGGATAATATTTATGGTCGAATAGCTTTGACTTCATGGATGATATTGACTCAATTCATGATAATTTTTATGGAAACATATTACCATATTCAAGTATGGAGGAGGAAAAATGTAAACTGTGACTTGAGAAATTTTAAATTTGAGGAATGATATGGGAAAAGAGATAAATGGAATTAGAGGAAGTCTTTTCTAAGAATGAAGTTACCACTACATGAAAAACTCGTTATGGGGGCTGAATTATGTCGGGCCAACTGGGGTAGAAGCTATATAGTCAAATAGTAGTATCTTTTGGTAGACAGGTTCGTTATGTAGACAACTTATACAAGGGAACATGCTTCTTAGTCGAGAAAAATAACTCTCAAAAATTTGAATTTCTATTACTAAAATCCGAAGAATGTTTTATGGGGATCCAAACATTCCAAAGCATATAGTCTGCTTTATGGAAAAAGGTACTTGAATATAGAGAGGATATTTCCAATCAGAATTGTCAAAGAATTGGAGGAATGTGACTTCTACGAAGGTATGACCCCAACGTAGGAAAAAAGGCATATGTGGTTTTAAATCATATGACTAAAACTAGATATAGAAAAATTATACAACATAATACTTTTAGATCATGAAAAACAGTATGGAACAAATATGTTAAGGATGGCAGTTTTTTGAAAATCCCTACATATCGTCGTTAAGACCAATAGAGACAAAAGAGGATTCTCTTAAGAATGAAGTTGCCATTACTTGACAAACCCTTTATTGAGGTTTAATTATATAGGTCCAACTGGGGAATATGCTGCATAGTCAAATAGTAGCATCTTTTGGGTGATAGGTCTGTTATGAAGACAACTTATGAAAGGCCACCTAAGGGAACATGCTGCATAGTCATGCAAAAGAACTCTCAGGTATCATACATTTTTCAACCAGAAGTCAAGAAAAAGGTTATGGAGATCATGAATATTATATTTATAATGTTTCGGCTAGGTCCTGAATTGAAATTCTGGATGTCACTATGTATCTCATTAGGATGAGAATCAAGACACACATAGTTCTTGAAATACAGTTTAACGTCATTCCGGACGAGAGCATGGAAGATCTTAGTTTAGGGTCGTCGAGCTTGGACCATGGTAAGGGAGGCACATAAAGAATTTTTTATAAAAATGATGTGAATAAAGACCAGGGTGTTCCATATCACACCATGTGCTCCCAGGGGGACTTTTCAGCCAAGGGACCGAAAGTGGAGTTTGGTGTAGTCCCAAAGGCTTGGGGCTGGACTTGAGGAATGCTCGAGCGTTCCTACGTATCCCTTGAGGATTGGAATCAAGCTGCACATAGTTATTGAAATACCCATTGTACAGATTTGGTTCATAAATATGAGGGTTAAAGAAGACTATTGAAATTATGATTGGACCCAATATTAAAGACTTGGGTGTCACTACGTATCTTATAAGGATGAGAATCAAGCCGCACATAGTTCTTAAAAAATGACATTGTTGGAGACCATGTAAATGATAATTCCTCTAGAGTGATGGTATCAGGGATTGTTTTAGTTTATTTTCATACAGGACAAAAGGTTAAAAAATATTTTAAGGTCATATGCATGGACTAGTGCTATGTATTTTAATGTCTTGCAGAAATGACAATGGGGAACTGCATAATTTTAACGTCATATAGCTAGGACGATGGGATGTACACAGTTTAATATCATGTAGGACGAAAGTGGACCAATATGAAAAATACGGTTGACAGGGGATTCATGAATCAACATCGTATGGGATGAAGGTGAATCGATGTGAAGAAAGTGGTTTCGGGCTAGAACCTCAAGAGGTTGCCTATGTACCTGGCCTAGGAGGCAAGGATCAAAGTCTGCATAGTTCAATTGAGAGGGATTTGACGATCAGGGTGTACTTGAGGACAGCGACCCGAAGGTGATGTTGGTACTTAGGCATGATTATCAGCCCAGAGAAGATTTCATGGTCGAATATTACTCTATGCTCACTTGAGTCATGCTCGGTTTGAGAAACAAGTAGCCGCAACAGACCTCAAGATCTTTCCACGAAAGATGCCATCAAGAAGGATGGTGTGGGTCTTATGCATGGTTAGTTACCTTGAGAACCCATGGTAACAGAGTTTAAAAGACAATTGTGCACGCAATGATCACAGTTCAATGTCATGTGTTAAAGAAATGGGGTGGTTGAGAGTTTAACGGCTTATCGCTCGTACGATGCAAAGTTTAACGTCATGTTGGACGAAAAATGGTACATAGTTTAATGTCATGTTGGAAAATAGAGGGGCTATGCAGTTTAATGTCCTGAAGCAAGGAAAATGCATAGTTTATAGTCATGTTGGATGATAGAGGGGCACAGTTTAATGTCATGTTGGACGAACGAGGGGCTATGCAGTTTAATTTCCTACATCAAGGAAAAATGGTGTATTTGTGTTACAAAAAATACTTCTTCAATAATATTGCATTAGTTGGAGTTGTAATGAGTTCTCCATCCATTGAGATTAAAGAATATTCTCCATCGGAGTAGACCCTATGTATTGTGTAAGGTCCTTCCCGCTTTGGCTCAAGCTTTGAAGGCTTATTTCCCAGTATCATTGGGGTTCTGAGGACCAATACCAATTCTCATTGAATGAATAAATGAAGAATAACTTTTTTATTGAAAGCTTGTGCTATTCGATTCTGATATACTCTTAAATGGTGCAGTGTTCACAATATTTTTTCATCTAGTCATTACAATTCATCCAATTTCTTTTGAGATTGTTCATCGATAGATAAGTGATCACAAATGGCTACTATAATCAAGGGTAATTGGACTTCAATAGGAAAGACGGCTTCCGTTCCATATACCAATGAATATGGAGTTGATCATGTAGCAGTGCGGGTGGTAGTCTGATAATCCAATAGAGCATGAAAAAGATTATCAGGCCATGAATTCTTATCTTCATCCACCATATTTTGATGTATGTTTAATAGATTCTTATTGAAAGCCTCTACTTGACCATTGGTCACTACATGATACCGAGATGAATGGGTGGACCTGATATTATATTCATGAAACAATTTTATTACCTAGGATGAAAAAAAGTTGGTGCCCTTATCCGTTAGTATGGTATGAGGAACACCAAATATTGTAATTATTTTAGACTTGAAAAAGCTAAAAATTATTATAGAACTGACTACTTTGAGAGGTATTTCCTCTGCCCATTTGGAAAAGAATTCAATAGCAGTAAGAATATACTTAAACTGCTTAGCTGTAGCTAGAGGATAAGGTCCCAATACATCCATTCCCCATGTAGAAAATGTCCAGGAGTATTTAGATGTATGAAGCAACTCCAGGGGTTGATGAATGAAGTTGGCACATATTTGCAAAGAATGACACTTTTTATAGAAATCAACACAATCGTGTACCATTGAAGGACATAAGTATACAAGCCTTTGAATTTGACTAGAAAATCTATGTCCAGACTGGTGGGCACCACAAACTTCGGCATGTACTTCATTCATGATAGCCATTTTTTCTTCAACATTAATACATTTAAAGATAATTCCATCAAAACCTCGCTTGTAGAGAATTTTTTGGTGATTTGGGCTATCATAAAGTGTAAAATTGATCACATGTCGCCGGACTTGTTCTTTCCCGTCTCTATCAAGTCGGAGTGTTCTATTTTGAAGGTACTACCTGATAGTTGTCATCCATCCTGTTGTATGACCATATGGTTCAGAAATGGGATTGATTTCATTGATTTCCTCTATTTTGATTTGAACAAAAGGTGAAACTACACGATGGTGGGAAATACTGATGATTGTTTCGTCCTAGTTTGGATATGTTGGGGTTGTGGCTACATTATCCAGTGCATCATCTTGGGCATTTTGTTATCGCTGGACATAAGAAAATGTCGGTTCAAGGGAAATTCCACCATTAACTCTCTGACATAATCACACAAAGGGATCAACTCTTCCTTTCTGATGGTATAATCCTCATTGATTTGTTTTATTACAAAATATGAATCACCTTTTACCTTCAAGTGATTCACTTGTGCCTGAAGCGCCAATTCCAAGCCTATGATGAGAGCTTTATATTCTGCTTCATTGTTTTTACCACCTTCAAATAATAAGAAATAATAGGGTAGCACTGCATTTTCTGTAGAAATTAGCATGATTCCTAACCCAAATTTTTTAAATTTAGGATCTTCCATTTTCTTCCCTGTTGGACTTCTAGAGGCACCATCAACGTACATTTCCCATGTTTGGGGATTATCTGTAATAGAGAAGACATACTCATCAAGAAGTTCAATATTTAAAGATGTATCTTCCATATATTGGTATTCAGTAAGGAAATCGGCCAAAAATTGGACCTTTATTTCCTCTTTAGACACGTACAAGATATCAAACTGCTACAAAATAACTTCCCACCTTGCCAGAAATTCTGTAAGCATTGGACGACTAAGGATAAATTTGAGAGGGTTACTTCAAGATACCAATTGGACCTCATGATGTTGCAGGTAGTGTCTCAATTTATGAACTGCAAAGATTAATTCTAGGAACTACATTTCAATACTTAAATATCGATTTTATGCCTCAATCATAGTCTGACTAAGACATTAATGGTTGTTTTTATTCCCAGCATCATTATTTTGGGAAAGGAAGGCACCCAATGACCGCTCTAAATATGTCACATAGAGAATAAGTGGTCTTCCTTAAAGAGGTGGAATTAATACCGATGGACTCAAGAGATATTTATTTAGGATATTGATTGCTTCTTGAAATTCTTCAGTCCACTACTAGGTGACTCCCTTCTTCATTAATCTATTGAAGGGTAAACACTTGCCTGCCAAATTGGCAATGAAACGCCGAATATAGGCCAAGTGTCCTTGAAGTCCTATTAATTTCTTCAGATTTCTAGGAGGTGATATGTCAAGGATTGATTTTTTCTTCTCATGATCAACTTCGATACCACGATGGCGTACAATAAAGATGAGAAATTTTCATCAGGTTACCCCAAAATCACTTTTCACGGGGTTCATCTTCAAATTGTGTTGTCAAAGTTTGTTGAATATGATTTCTAGATCAGCCAAGTGATCATAATGTTTTCTGGATTTAACCACCAAATCATCAACATAATATTCAACAAATTTCCCTAAAAAGGGTTTAAAGATATGGTGCATTGCACGTTGATACATTGCACCTTCATTCTTTCAGACAAAGGTCATTACCCGATAGCAAAACACTCCTTGAGGAGATATGAAGGATATAGGCTCTTCATATTCTAGGTCCATTCGTACTTGATTGTATCCAGAGTAACCATCCATGAAGGAAAAAGATTCTTAGCCAGCTATTTCATCAATTAAGAGTTATGTGATCGGAACTGGAAAATCATCCTTGGGACAATGCCTATTAAGATCTCTAAAGTCAATAAAAACTCTAATTTGTCCATTCCTCTTTTTAACATGGACAATATTAGCCAGCCATTTGGGATATTGAACATCTCTGACGAAGCTAGCCTTGATAAGCTTATCAACTTCAGCTTCAATTTTGGAGGCATAAGTTGGGTGTGTCCTTCTTGCTGCCTGCTTGAATCCTCGATGTTCTTCTTGAAAACCCAAATGATGAGTGGAAACATCAGGATCAAGACCCATCATTTCTGTATAATTCCAAGAAAATATATCTCGATTTTGTTTTAGAAATGAAGTATACATTTCTTATTATTCAAGAGTCATGGCTGCACTAATTAAAGTGGGGAGTGGATCTTCTTTTGTACCCAGATTTATTTCTCTGAGTTCTCCACAGTGGTAGAGATACCCTCTTCAAATGCTGGAGGAGAATCCCTGAGATCTTCCTCTTATTCTTTAATATGTGTTACATCTTCTGTTTCTACTTGCATAGTAGATAATGAAGCAGAATTTCCATGGTTAGGGGAGAAGTTAAAATTTGAACATCTTGAAGAAGAGGCCTCCAATTCTGACCCTATTGATAATGAAGGGTCTTCCTGGGGTGATAGAGGGGAGATGATGGATTGAAAATCGACATCACTGTTTTCCTCTGGTATCACTATAACTTCTTCTGACCTAGTTGATGAAGTATAAAATTCCTAGATTTCAGTGGATGAAATGAAGACATCCCCATCTATGATTTCATCATTTTTTGGTGAATCAACAGTTTCTCCCATGTTGTGTGGCTCGATTTTCGTAACTGACATTATGGAAGTTTCCATAAGAGTGTTTGAATTTAGGTCCATCCTGTCAATTTGACTGATAGGAAACACATAATCTATACTCACATGTATGAATGGGTTTACTAGAATATTTTCTAAACCATTTGGAGCATTAATTTTGGTGACCTTCTTTGTCATGGATTTTTCTTTTCCCTCCATGTGAAAAAATTCTGCCTCAATGTATTGAGATTCACATGTTTTGAATGGGTCCTTGTCACCATACAATGTCCCAATTTGACCATTGAAACAATATTTGAGACATTGATGGTCCAACGAAGGTACGACCGCATGTTGATGTAGCCAAGGTCTTCCAAGAAAAATGTTTAAGTTTGTGTCCTGACGAACAACCATGAAATTTGAATTAGACACAAGGTCTCCAAACTGAATTCTGAGTGTAATCTCACCCAGAGTTTCTTGTTCTTTCTTATCATATCCTTGTAACATCAAAGTAGAAGGAGATAAATCAGATTCAGTGAGGCCCAATCAACAAAGTGTATGAATAGGAATGAGATTGAATCCTAATCCATTATCAATGAAATCTTATCGAATGTCTATTTCATTTACTTTTCCACATATAAACAAAGGTTAGATATGTCTATGTACAACATCATCTACATCTTCATCGGTAAAAGATATCACTGCATGAAATTCTTGATAATCATTCTCAATATGGTAGACCTCAGCCACATCAATTTTATTTTCGAATTCTTAAGGGCTTGACAAAGCCTTAATAAGCACCTCCCGAAGATCGTTTGAAAGATTCAAGCCATCCAAGATTGATAACTTTTCCAGTAGTTGGGACAAATGTTTTAAGACATCATACTTTTTGTCCAAAGGTCTGTGTTTACCATCATGAAAATGTGGTTTTTCTGGTGCCTTGGAAGTTGATGCTTTGGCAGTAGATGCATCCCAAATCGGGGAAGGAATTGGAAACACTCCTGGCTTCTATAGATTAGACCGATTAGATATATCTATTTGCAGAGAGGAAGAAGGGGTGACATCTAACCAGTCTTCCAAAATAATTGTGTAATGACTGAATCTACCATGTGTGGAAGAACTTTCCTGTTTATGTTGAGCCCACTGAATGGCTTTGCCACGAGTTTCTGCCACATAAACAGTTCTAGCAGGAGTAGGATTTAAATAGTGGCTTCTGGAATATCCACATCTTCCCCGGTATCCTAGACCTCTGTCTCTTCATCTAATTCCTCTATTAGATATAGGGAACTTAGGCTCATCATAATCGAAACTATTATTGGCATAAGGATCCATTGAATGAATCATGTTAACATAACCAAAGATCAATTCTTCATCTGATGAAGATTATTCCTGATGAACCAATTCAAGATGTGCTATTTGGTGGGGCGGTGCCCTTGCTTTTGAAGCAGATGTCATAAAATCTACCAGAGTCAAAGACAACATAGGCTTTGACATGAGATCATTTTTTTAATTTTCTTCTTTCTTCAAATTGCGCTGCTTCGTTGAGGATTTTTATTCTGGTGAAGGGGGTATTACTATGGAATACATAGCATAAGAAACAATTGGTTGATTCAATTGTGTTCGTAAAATGGCATGATTTCGGTTGATCATTTTTCTGACCATCCAATCATCATAGTTTTTCACATTTTTACATTTGACTTTGATCCACTCTCCTTCTTCCTTTGGATCAGTAGTAGTAACACATGCTACCTAGGCTGAAAAAACTTTCAGTTTTACTTGTCCAGAGTCCACCAACATTTTCAAGAGTTTTTTTGAAGACAAAACACTCTTGGATGGGATGCCAAAACATCTGATGAAAAGTGCAATAGTTGTATAGGTCTTCATCTCCTCCATTGTTCAGAATTTTGGTCCTTAGCAACTGAACCAAATTGTTTTTTCAGATCCAAGATGAAGTAGCCAGGAACTTGTTCATTTCAGAAATAATAAACCTTGTTCCTTAAATCTTCAAACTATTTCCACCTTTGATCTCTTTGATCATCTTGACAAGGATTCCTTTTTTGTTGACGTTCAGGATGTGGAGCCCTTCGATATGATAAAGGTATTAAAGTGTAAGAAGATACAGGTGCTTGTTTAAGTGTAACTATAGCAGTATCTACTTTCCCTATTATCCTTCCAGGAACTGATGGAATTACATGAGTTTTTCCCTTTATCTATATAAGAGAGTCTTCTATTTGCTGAGAGATTGAATTAAGGTCTTGAAACCCTCCTACATATTTCACAGGGATCAACGGTGTGCATAATTCATCACGTAGATTTTCCACACATATTGGCATCAATTCTTATTGAGGGAGTGTTAAACATAAGGAATATGTTAATCCGTTCAAGTGAGCAATGAAATCTGAAACTATTTAATTTTCCCTTTGCTTAAATTTGGTAAGATCAAAAACTCTTGTCTTTGGAAATTTTGAGCTAAACTGAAGAAGAAATATTTTACAGAGATCTTCCCACCCAGTAATTGACCAAGATTGCAAACCTGTATACCAGACAAAAGCAGGTCCTTGTAATGACTCCAAAAAACACCTGAGCTTAACTACTTATTTTTGTTGAGGAGTTCCCATCATAGGATCACAATGAGAAATGAAATGTGTTAATTGTTTTTATGGATCTCTCGAACCATTAAAAATTGAGAATGTAGTTTTCAAAAAAATTGATGCAGGTGCAATTGCATCCACCCATTCAGGGTAAGATCTCTTTTTTGGTTGAACGTGTGCAAGCATTCCTTCCATAGCTTCCAACCGAGCTGTTAATAACTCAATGGTAGTCATTAATTTTTGAGAAACATCTGGTTGAGCTTGGACCTGAGAAAGTGAAATAATTGGAGTTTGGATAGGTGTGGAAACTGGTACTACCACTGATGGTAGTATAGCCGGTTTCTGTCGCATATGACCCCTGGGATTGGACCTGTGAGGGTGTACTTTTAAAGGGGGATATTCTTGATCTATCCCAGTAGCTGCAACAAATTCCCTTGATTGATTAACTCTAGCATGCTTAGGAGGAAGACTACCTTGAATTAGTTCATCATTTAACCTCCTTAATTCCTTAATTTATTCTTCTTGTGGTGCGAACCTTTCCTCTGATGAGATTTATTGGCCTTCTCTAGAGGTAGGGTGGAATGTAACCTAACTTTTACCCTTTTCCTTGGCATGTTCCTTTTTAGAGTATGGGAGGGCATTACCCAAATGAATGTCTTGACCCTGGGAAACCCTATGTCTTCTGGTACACACACCTCCTTCATTCATTTCTATGTGTACAACATCTTGAACATGAAATTCTTCATCTAATTCCTCTGAGTGAGCCTCATGTTCTGGGGGATTAGTGACAATGGCAGTGATGACATTTATCGATGCATAACGCATTGCAGCCCTTCTGTTAGTGCTTCTGTAATGCTGTCTTATTCCATTTACTTTATGAGACATTGACTTTTGTTTAGTTGATCCCTCAGGAAATTCTTGATTAACCATAATTTGGAGGGAATCTCATGATAATTCAGATCTGTGTTTCTCTTGTGGATTCTTCCCTAATCAAGAAAAGACTGACTTTCACTGGGGAAGAGATTGAGAATTTGAAAATGTCCCCATTCCGGTGGACTGGGGTTGTGCCTATTTTTCCTGCTCAACTCCTCGAATCCTGATTGTAGATCTCGAGTGTTGGCTTAAAAGAGACCCCAGTCTGGAAAAATGAGGTGGCTCTTGAGCTGATACATCTGAAACATTATTAAAAGCTCTCCTGGTTTTGAGGACTTTAGTCCAGAAATTGGCCGGATGCATCATCCTACATCCACTCAAATCACCTAGCTCAGATGACCATTGGATTATTTCTGACACATCAATCACCCAATGATGTGCATGCCTTGAACGAGAAGCATGATCGATATTCTCATTTGTTTGATGCAAGAGTAATTTGACAACTTGTTCTTTATATGCCTGACATTGGGAAGAACTAGTTGAGGCATGTCCTTTTGCAAGACTTTGATTACACACAAAACCTATGACATCCCACCTTTTTAATACATAACTTTTCATTACATTTTACATACATAGGATATTTAAAGTATAGTGTCTTGGAAATCAGGAACATAATACATGAAAAAAACATAAAAAATTATTCTAAACCACTTTTAAAGCTTCATCAAAAGTTCATCCTAAGTAGAATTACTACATCTCATAACCTGGATACATACATTCAAAGGAAATGGTGAGGAGAAGGCCCAGTAAGGGTAAACAATGGAATCAATGTACTTTTGATATAAATAAGAACTTGAATAAAAACATAAAGACATGAGAAATGTAATTATAGGAATATCATAATAAAAAAAACTTGGAAAATAACTTTAATATGTGGCTACAACATTTAATTTAGAAATTCATGAACATATCACCAAGGTCCATCCCCACGGTGTCATAAAAATTACCAAGGTTATTCACCAAGGTATCGTGAAACTTGTCATTTCTAGTGATTAAATCATTACCCAATGCATTGGAGCGCTATCAGGGCTCACCCTTAATATATATTTACATACATGTGATACACATAGATCATATTCAAACATTTCATTAATAAACCATAGAGAATAAAATAAATGGGTTTCATTTTAAAGTCGTGACGTTTTAAAAGCTCTTAAAAATAAGATCATTATATCATTTATAACCTAGGTAAAGGGAGTGAGGGTTATATGTATGTCAATTCCAGAATCAAATACCTCGTATTTATATATTTATGAACACCCATAGAAATGAAATAGGTGTGGGTATTCACATAAATAAACAAGGGTATTTCTTGAGAGAAAGAGATAGAAATTTTGAGGTGAAATTTCTACAGCATAACGGCTATATAACATGGTTTAAGAAAACATTGGGAAAAGAGGGTACAAGATTAACCCACTCATAAATAACTTATAATATTGTATAAATATAGAACAACATGGAGATAAGAACATGGTATGGAAATTTGAATGTCATACCACATAAAAAGGAAACATGAAAGAAAAGAGAAGACGTGATTCCTTTCACGAGAAATTCGGCAGCCTTACGGCGTCACTTAAAAATTCAGAAAACAAATTGATGAGAAAAGAAAGAGTATCTCGTCATTTGGACATAAAATGGAAAGTAATAATAACATATAAGAACAAACCCTCAACAAAAAGAGATGGAAAATATAAGACACAACATAAAGGAAGTGGTGACTTAAAAGAGGAGGGTGAAAGGATCCCTTACCTTGAAGGGTAACTTCAAAAGCATGAATTTCGGGACCTTGGGAGGCTTGAGGGAACCATGGGAGGACTCCTTGTGAGGTAAAGAGACCAGAACTTCATTGGGGAGGATTTGGAAATTAAATGAATGATGGAAAGGCTTGGTATTTATAGGACAAGTGAGGGGACAAAGCATTAATTGCCAAGGGACACCTCATCGGGTGTACTGCAAAAACCATGGGCTTGCCCATGGTATTTTCCCATGGTATTGGCAAGTTGGGACACCTCACACCTTATCTTACTATTCATAGGTCGACCAGAATTATTGCATAATTATTACATCCTTAATGATGTCATTAAACACCCGAAACTCAAAAACTGTATTTTCACTATTCATAGAAAATTTAACTATTTCAGAAAAAAACCCAAAAATTCACTTTAACCAAATATCGATGATCTGATTTAAAAAATGAACTCCATTTTAGGAAAATAATTTTCTAAATATTTTTAATTTAATTTTAAAATAAAAACACTAGTCATTGAAAATTCTACTCTCTCAGAAAAATCCCAAAAATTCACCTTAACCAAATATCGGTGCTCTGATTTCAAAAATGAGCTCCATTTTAAGAAAATAATTTTCTAAATATTTTTTATTTAATTTTTAAATAAAAAACACTATTCACATGAAAAAACTAATACTTAACCTATAATTTCTAAAACAGTTATTTACCTATTTTATTGAATCAAATTACTTAATCAAGGTGCCTAAATTATATTAATACTTTCTCAAGTGAGGTTACCTAATACATTTGGTCACATTACTAATATTAAGCGTAAAATTACTATTCATAATTTTCTATTTACCGAAAAATTAAATTGATCTTATTAGACTCTAAATTTAATACTGATCACAACTGTAGAGTGTCATTTTTTGAAAATCATTACACATTTTAAATTATTTATGGTTTACATACATATTTTAAAATATCTTTTTTCCAAAATTCCTCAATAATATACATCCTATATTTATCTGAACATTTGAAAATTCACAAACTTCCCCATAAGAAGAAATCACAATTTTTATTTATATCAAAGGATTACATAAAGCAGCTAAGTTCTCGTAACATAGCCCCTTATAACACCAGCATAGGACCTACGTGTAAGGTGTGCTAATGTGATAGAATCTTGGGGCGGCTCGGCCAACATTGCCCGAGTGGTGATTTCTATCAGCTCGAACTTCTCGCGAAGGCAATTCCATTCCAGCTTCACATGATGATGTTCATCTTGGGTTTGGTCCAAAGCAAAGCCCATTGGTTCTACCTCCTTCCCAAGTTCCATTATATGTGCTTCGATCGGCTCGAGACTACTGGATGAGGCCATCGAATCTTATTTCTATATTAATTTACCAAGATCACCTGTATTTATAGACAATAATAGAAACATTTAGTTTCCAACAGTCATACTATACAATAGTCATATAACAGTCGAAACCCAAAGGTCCCATTTTAATTATACTCATTTTATTAAATCAAATAGTTTTGTTGAGTATAAAATAAAATTACACACAAAAATTAGGAAAAAAAATTATTCAAAATTTCGGGTCGTTACATTCTTCCCCCCTTAATAAATTGCATCCTTGTAATTTTAAAATCGGGCTTGGAAATTTCATTGAAAGTCCCACATTGGAAAAAGAGTCAGTAAAACTATTACTTTAAAAGAAATAAAGGGAAGTGAAAGGGTCACCCGAGTTAACCCATACTAGGATTCCATGTAGGAAAACATGGATATGGAAGAGAAACCCAAGGGTCAAGTTCTGATGGAGAGTGATAGAAAACATGATTAGGAGAAAATTAACCACAAGAAGATCACCAACTTATGATTTGTTAAACGGTATTTGATTACCCAATAGGAAATGTAAACCAACAATGTTAATGTTTTACGTTCCTTTTCATAATTTTGAGGAATTAATTTACTATATCGAATAAAAACATAAGGAAATATACTTACCTTCAAGTAGAGTTTCATCATTTAATTAGTTTCCACCAAGAATAGTATTTTCTCCAAACAATGATAATTCCAAAAGACTTGGTCTCATCAAAAGAACCAGAATTATCTTCTATTGATTCACATTATCCATAAAAAATAACTATATTTTTTCCTTGTCTTTAGTCATTAACTAAAACTGAAATGGTTAGTTCGAGATCATATAATCCCCCAAAAGGATAATCCTTTATTAAAAGAAATATGACTCTTAATCTCTAAAATTTAATAATAATTACCCAAAGTTATAGAAAGACCATTCAATGGACAATCAACCTTAAAATTCATCAGAATAATCCAAACCAAGATTGGAACCCAAAACTCAGAAGAATTTAATCACATACTCTTCCACAATAAATCTTAACATTTATCTCCAAATAACATCGAATACTATTAAAGTCTCATACTAAAGTGTAATTAACCTAATAAAATATTCTCTATGCTAGGTTAATCATTTTCCAGGAATAACCCAAATCACCATATGTCCACAATAAATACGTAGATTGATACAAAACAAATTCAGCCATTCCTCAACAAATTAAATCCTGTAGTATTTTGTTTTCCTTAGGAATATAGTTTTCCAAAAGAGAAAATATCATCCAAAATAACCTTTGTCATTTAATCACCAAATCATTTTCCTATACAGAGGATATCCATTTGATATAATTTTCCAAAATAAACTTATTCTTGATCCATAAAAATAGCATGTGCATTAGTCCGAAGGGCATAACAAAAAACTCATAATGCCCATATCTTGATTGGAAGGCAATTTTTTGAATATCATCATTCTACACCCTCAATTGATGATAAAAAGAACAAATATCAATCTTAGATAAGAATTGAGTCTCACGAAGTTGGTTAAATAAGTCATCAATTCTTGGAAGAGATTATTTGTTCTTCACTATGATCTCATTCAGTTCTCTTTAATCAATGCACAGCTGCATCGATCCATCCTTCATCTTCACAAAGAGAACCGGTGCTCCCTAAAGAGACACACTTGGTTGGATAAACCCATTCTCCAAAAGAACATGGACTTGTTTCTTTAATTCTTGTAGTTTCACATTTTCCATCCTATAGGGGGTCTTTGACATCGTATGATATCCAGGTACGAGTTCAGTGGAGAACTCTACCTCTCTTTCTGGGGGAGGTCTGGGTAAATCCTCAGGAAATACGTCAACATATTCCTAGAAAATGTGGATATTTTCTAAATGAATAAATCATTCATGAGAAACTTATTTCATGTATGAATCATTTAACTAAAAAGGATTTTATGTCTTAAAAAATCATGCTTAGACAATTACATTTTTCAATAATTCCTTCATAATGATTCATAAAAATCTTGTGATTAACCAAACATATCCCCCGGGAGTGTCGTAACCAAGAGTGCAGCAAGGCCCATTGTCGTGTACCAGTTCCCGTTCGAGTCTAGATCAAAGCGGTGTTTTCGGATTTTACCCCTATGTACATATGTGCCAGATCCACCTCTACCTGCTTGTATCCAGACAAGGACGTATTTTCTTGATAAACCACTTATTATATATTCAACAAAATACCAGGAATATTTCCTATATTTAAACATTTATATAGGGTTATTACTAAATTTTTCACATCCTGATTTCCATAAGTAACTAAACTATACTTTGATACCAACTATGACATCCCTCCTTTTAAATACATAACTTTTCATTACATTTTACATAAAGAGGATATTTAAAGTCTAGTGTCTTAGAAATCAAGAGCATAATACATGAAAACAACATAAAAAATTATTCTAAACCACTTGTAAAGATTTATCATAAGTTAATCCTAAGTAGAATTACTGCATCTCATAACCTGGAGACATACATTCAAAGGAAAGGGTGAGCAGAAGGCCCAGTAAGGGTAAACAAGGGAATCAATGTACTTGTGATATCAATAAGAACTTGAATAAAAACATAAATACATGAGAAATGGAAGTATAGTCATATCATAATAAAAAGAACTTGGAACATAACTTTAATATGTGGCAACAACATTTCATTTAGACATTCATGAAAATATCACCAAGGTCCATCCCCAAGGTGGCATAAACATTACGAAGGTTATTCACCAAGGTATCGTGAAACTTGTCATCTCTAGAGATTAAATCTTTACCCAATGCATTAGAGCTCTATCTGGGAGAACCCTTAATATGTCTTTACTTAAATGTGAGCAGATAGATCATACTCAAACATTTCATAAATAACCCATATAGAATAAAATAAATGGGTTTCATTTCAAAGTCATGACGTTTTTAAAGCTCTTAAAAATAAGATCATTATATCATTTATAACCCATGGAAAGGGAGTGAGGGTTATATGTCTGTCAATTCTAGAATAAAATATCTCATATTTATATATTTATGAACACCTAAAAAAATGAAATAGTTCTGGTTATTCACATAAATAAACAAGGGGATTTCTTGAGAGAAAGAGATAGATATTTTGAGGCGAAATTTTTGCAGCATAACGGCTATATAACATGGTTTTAGAAGACATTAGAAAGAGAGGGTACAAGAGTAACCCACTCATAAATAACTTATTATATAGTATAAATATAGAACAACATGGAGATAAGAACATGGTATGTAAATTTGAATGGCATACCACATAAAAAGGTAACATGAAAGAAAAGAGAAGACATGATTCCTTCCACAAGAAATTCGACAGCCTAACGGCATCAATTAAAAATTTAGAAAACAAATTGATGCGAGAAGAAAGGGTATATAATAATTTTTACATAAAATTACCATTAATAATAACATATAATAACATACCCTCAATATAAAGAGATGTAAAATATAAGACACAACATAAAGGAAGTCATGACTTAAAAGAGGAGGGTGAAAGGATCCCTTACGTTGAAGAGAAACTTCGAAAGCATGAACGTTGGGACCCTGGGAGGCTTGAGGGAACCTTGGGAGGACTCCTTGTGAGGTAAAGAGACCAGAACTTCATTGGGGAGGATTTGGAAATGAGTTTATTGAAGGAAAGTCTTGGTATTTATAGGAGAAGTGAGGGGACCAAGCATTAATTGCCAAGGGACACCTCATCAGTGGTATTGGCAATACCATGGGCTTGCCCATGGTATTTTCCCATGGTATTGGAAAATTGGGACACCTCATACCTTATCTTACTGTTCATATGTCGACCAAAATTATTAAATAATTATTACATCCTTAATGATGTCATTAAACACCCGAAACATAAAAACTGTATTTTCACTATTCACCGAAAATTAAACTATTTCAGAAAAAACCCAACAATTCACCTTAAACAAATATCGATGCTATGATTTCAAAAAAGAACTCCATTTTATGAAAATAATTTCTAAATATTTTTAATTTAAATTTTAAATAAGAACACTATTCATTGAAAATTCAACTTTCTCAGAAAAATCCCAAAAATTCACCATAACCAAATATCTATGATCTGATTTCAAAAATGAGCTCCATTTTATGAAAATAATTTTCTAAATATTTTTAATTTAATTTTTAAATAAAAAACACTATTCACCTGAAAAAACTAATACTTAACCAATAATTTCTGAAATAGTAATTTACTTATTTTATTGAATCAAATTACTTAATCAAGGTGCCTAAATTATATTAATACTTTCTTAAGTAAGGTTACTTAATACATTTGGTCACACTACTAATCATAAGAATAAAATTACTATTCATAATTTACTATTCCCCAAAAATTAAGTTGATCTTATTAGACTCCAAATTTCATAATGATCACAATTGTAGAAGACCAATTTTTGAAAATCATTACACATTTTTAATTATTTATGGTTTACATAAATATTTTAAAATATCCTTTTTCCAAAATTCATTAATAATATACATCCTGTATTTATCTGGACATTTTAAATTTCACAAACTTCACCATAATAAGAAATCACAATTTTTATTTATATCAAAGGATCACATAAAGCAACTAAGGTATCATTACATTGACCCTTATAACACCAGCATAGGACCTAAGTGTAAGGTGTGCTAAGGTGATAGAATCTTGGGGTGGCTTGGCCAACATTGCCCGAGTTTTGATTTCTATTAGCTCGAACTTCTCACGAAGGTGATTCCATTCGAGCTTCACACGATGAAGTTCGGCTTGGGTTTGGTCCAGACCAAAGCCCAGTGGTGCTACCTCCTTCCCAAGTTCAGTTATATGAGCTTTGATCGGCACGATACTACTGGATGAGGCCATCAAATCTTCTTTCTATATTAATTAACCATGATCACTTGTATTTATAGACAATAATCGCAACATTTAGTTTCCAACGGTCATACTGACCAACACTCATATAACAATTAAAACCCAATGGTCCCATTTTATTTATACTCATTTTATTAAATGAAATATTTTTGTTGAGTACAAAATAAAATAACACACAAAAATTAGGAAACAAAATTTATTCAATATTTTGGGTCATTACAAAACCAGTTAGATGTGGCCATCCATTGGCAATAACATTGCATGAGACCACTTTTGGTGGTCTTTGTTGACAAGAGAGCATAGTGAAATGCAATGCTCCATAAACACCCCATCCCCTGATATGAATACCAGATGGTGCATTGGAAATTAACTGACGCAGCCTTTTTAATGCGCCAAGGCATGAACGATGAAGGTCTCTCAGCTAATTTTCAACCTTTGGATGTCGGGAAACTAAGAGAGATGCCAAGTCATTTTTTTGTTGCAACCCTTCTATTATCTTGACACAATTTTTATATTCATCATAAGATAATTTTTTCTCTTTTAAGTGATAAAGAGTTTTCCATATGTTGAGACGAATATCGGGAATACAATCTTCTATCAATGTTTCTGGAATATCATACTGAGAGTCATCCAAAGTCCAAAACATGACTGGTATTTCACCTCTCTCCAATTTTTTTCTCATATTCTTCACTTCCTCTTTGTCATTTGATGATGATTCCTCTACTAGATTGGACCAAAGCTGGTGATTCATTGTTTCTTCATCAGATTCAACAATATTGGTAGTGAATTCATTTTTCAAATTATAAGATGAATGACCCAAGGGTGTTTTAGAGAATGACCTACACCCTGGGCTATGTTCTGATTGAGAAAGTATTTCACCTACTAGCGGTAAGGCATCAGACATGACTGGGTTCGCATTTTCAAGTGCCTCAAGATAAAAGGGCTTTCTCGTTACTACATTGCATATTGAAGAATTTTCTAGGAAATGTGAATTTCTACTGCAGAGAGGAATTTTATAGATAAATTCATCATCATGGGGAGGACAACCATGCTGGGTTATAACAAAATATTAAACCTCTTACTCCTTGGTCTTATGGCCACTTAGAGGGTTATTGTGGCTCTCATCTGAAGATGATACATAGAGATTGTATGAATTGTCATGAAGAAATCCTTCATGAGGAAGTGTCTAATGAAGACCTTTGGAATTATTGTTGTTACTTCCGGAATCCGAAAATGAGAGAGTAGAATCTTGAGTTGCAATAGAAAATTGTTTGAGGGCTTCAAGAACTCCAGCATTGAGTAAGACCTTATTGCAAATTCGCTCTGGATTTTTCAACTATTCTAGATGAGTATTTTTCTAGGACGCCTACTTATTCACTTTGGAAACCACTTTTTTACGAAAGTTGTTATTATGGGAAGGTGTATGTGCATGCTCAGGATAAATGGTCAGGTTGGGCTAATTATCTCCATTTAAATTAGGTGTATGTGCCCAACTTGATTGTCCATGTGACATGGGGGAGTATGCCCACGACCCTCCTAGACTAGAATAGAGGTGTGTATCTACTCCGGAGTGACATGTTGATGAGTCACTCCACTGATAGGGATAGATTTATGTTTCTTTCCCAGTGATGTCGCTGAAGTTGTTATAATATTCCGACAGGTATCCAGAATATGGCCAGGGATTTGCTTCTGCGCTTTCACCATTTTCAAAATGTGCTTGGTGACTTTAGCTGCCGGAACGGGAATATAATTCCATTCCATGTTTCGATTAGGTGAGTGTTCCTACTCCTCTCCTCATTTTCCTGTTAGTGAATTCTGACAGTACTCATGTGTGGGGGCAGAATGTTGTGTCTGCATCCTGTTTGTCATCAGATCTTTCCAATTAACATCTATGGGTGCTACCAAACAAGACTATTGGTTAGATTGATTAATTGAAGGTTTATGTGCCTGCTTATTTTTCTCCAGAAAATATGATTGATGAAATTCCATCAATACTGGTAGACGAGACTGCTGGTAGAATTGTTGAGTGTAAGCAGGTGTATTTTCTTGTTTATAGGTGGTCACCACATTTAATTGGCGAGATTCTTTGGATGCATTAAGATGAGCATGTTGACCGGCTGATGAATTATAAATAGGTGTATGTTCCTACCTATAGTACTCCACTAGAATTGCCTGGCGGGATTGGTGGGTTACTGCCAGACGAGTCTGCCGGGTAGTGAAATCAGGACGGACGAGTGTATATTCCTAACAGTTGTTTTCCATCAAGTTAGATTGATGGACTTCTCTGGAGGGGGAATAGGTAAGAACCTTCTCCTTGTTAACCGAATTTCACCTTTGATGGTTCGTCTTGCTTGTTCGTGTCTGAGGAACTTGAGTTGAACACCTAGAGGTGATACCCTCATCATGTTCAGGGTGCACTACCGCACGATTCTGGCGGCGATTGTTAGTGGGAGTTCTCAGGAAGGACTCATGTATTCTTGAACAGAGGCCTTGAGTGACCTCTCCATTCACCTATATTTAAAATGGGAGGGATTGGTTGTTTCGTTCTAAGGATAACGAGTCAAAACAGTTGGAGGCGGTGATTGGCACCACCTGCTTCTTGGCCATTGGTCATCGTTGTCCGGACAACCAGTGTGATTTGTTAACTTAGAGGGCTTGTTGAGCGACCTCCAAAGTTGGGATGGTACCTTATTGACGGTATTCCCTCACCAATGAATTTTTGACCCATCATTTAAGACACTGAGTAGGTGATGTCATCCTCAGAGCAGACGAGGATCCAACAGGAGTAGTGGCTGAGGCATTCACATGTGTGAATTTAAAAGAATCCATTTTGTGTTGCAGAGAGATCCTTAGAAAGAGTGCATGTTTGATATAGTAGACATAATCAAGATAAGTCTAGCTAGACTACATCTTTTGGATAATAATATATTTGGTTGCTTTTTTGGCCCTCATATTGAGTTAGATAGGGCCCTAACAAATTAGTAAAACATCATTTAACATGGTTAAGGATTCATGTCGGGTTCATCATTTTTTGTTTCTTCTGGAAATGGGGATGACCATGTTTACTTATGATTCAAACATTACAATCAGTTTCTAACAGGTTCATTCGTAGAACTAAAAACATCCAATGATTATATATCCATTTGGACCTACTTTCTAAAGGTAGGTGCTCATTAGTTGTGGACCGATGAGGCTTAAGAATTTTCATTGGTCAAGAGGATGGGAGGTCAGGCTCATCACACCATTTTGGGGGGAATTATTGCCTACTCTGGGACTCTCTAATAGATTTAAGTTATGTTCATGAATCCTTATTAATTCACCAAGTATGAAAATGATTTTTCCTTTAGATTTCGCAATCAATGATTGATATTTATATGATTTAGAGAATCTTTTATATGTATTTGAGGATCTTCATCAATAGAGAATCATCCGTATGAATTAGAGATTCTTAGTCAATGGTATCCTTCAATACATTATATAGAAAGATATTGGTCATTATGATAACCATACTAGTTTTAATTCCACTCAGTGGGGCAATTGAAGTTTATGGTTGTTAAGAAATATGGGGATTATTTCAGAGTTGGGTTCGTACCAGCAAATGGGATACCTACGTATCCTTGTTTAAAAAGGAATCAGAACCCACATAGTTCGATAAGAAGGATATAGTTTAATGTCACATGGGATTGAAAATAATTAATGAAAGATGGGATTGAACCTTATAAAGACTTCCTACGTACTCTACTTTTAAGGAAGAGATCAAAGTCCACGTAGTTTGGTAAAGAATTTTGGGGTTTATGTATGGTTAATGGCCCAAAAAGAGATGTTGTGACTACTTTTACACTATAATCTCAAGTGAGTCATACTCAGTGTGAGAAACAAGAGGTATCAGTAAACTTGACGATGGTGCCATAAAAGATGCATAATTGGAAATGATGTGGGGCCTACGTATGCTTGACTTCCCAAGTAGATGAAGGCTAGGACTTACGTCATGAAAGAATCCCAGGAGCAGGGTCCATAAAGGTATTTCTACTTTATGGAGATTTAGAGTTTTAACTTGAGGCTTACTCTTAAGAAGTATACCCAAATTAAAAGGGACTTATGATTGGAGTTTATTCCTGAGAAGGAGGCCCAAATCAAAATAAATTAAGATTGCGGGCTTACTCTTGAGGAGGATGCCCAATTAAAGGGAACTAAAAACCTGTGGGTTACTCCTCAGAAGGAGTCCCAATGTTAAAGGAAATTATGACTAGTGATTGCTCCTATGAAGGAGGCCCAGGTTAATGTAACTTGAGACTGGGGATTACTTTTGAGAAGGAGTCCTAGGTAAAGGGAACTTGAGACTGGGGCTTACTTTTGAGAAGGAGGCCCAGGTTAAGGGAACTTTAGACTGGGGCTTACTTATGAGAAGGAGGCCTAGGATAAGGGAACTTGATACTGGGGATTACTCCTAATAAGGAAGCCTAGGTTAAGGAAACTTGATATTGGGGCTTACTCTTGAAAAGGAAGACCAAACCAAGGGAACATCTCATCTTTAAAGGATGAGGTAATAAAGGAAACATATGACTGTGGTGACATAAATCTTGTAATTCATGAGGTTTTGGGTGAGGTACTCATAGAATTATTTTTAGATAAGGAATCCAAAAAAGTAACCATTCCATAAATGGCTTTGAAAAGGTGTTTGAGGGCTAATATCTTGAATAGGTGATGTGAATGGGGGAGAGGCACAAGAAAAAAGTAGGCGTGCAAGTATAGTCGTGAAAGTCATTTGGAACCCAAGTCTTGGATGCACAAGTGTACTTGTGTACATGGGTTCACCTAGGAGACGAAGAATCTATAGGGTAATACTTGGGCGAGACTTAACTCAAGCCTTTAGTATTATCCAAATATGTTTCCCAAAAGGGAGGCGTGCAAGTTTCATTGAAAGGATAGGGTGGCACGCAAGTGTTTCCACTTTTAAGGAGGTCTAAACACTTAGGCGCACAAGTGTTGATGAATTCTAAACACTTAGGCCTTATCCTACTCCTTCAAGTATTTAATTCTAGGTAAAGAGTTACCTTATAAGATTTCTGAAGAGTTGAGTTAATGACTTGGTCGGCCAGAGCTTGAATCTGAGTTTTGGAAAATTCATCCTTGAAATGGGGGCCCATAGGGGCTATTTATAGGCCATCGTTCACCTTGGGAGAAAAAAATAATATAGCATGCAAGTGACTTTTGCTACCCATAGGGGGTTCACAAGTGACTTGCACGACATGCAGGAAACTTGCATGGCTTCCTCCAAATGGGTTCCTTGTCCATGCCTTTCTCAATTTTTGATGTTCTTCAAAGGGAGACCCTCTATGTGCTTAAGGTATTCCATTTTTTCATTCATTTGGACTCTGTGATGGAAAGGAGCGTCAAAAATGGGTTTTTATGATTCAATAGGTTTCTAATAATAAAGGGATAACTATTTTCAAAAATAAACATGGATAATTATTCACAACATGAGTGAAAAACAAATGGAATGTGTACATCCATTCTCAAAAATTGAATAATGAAACATGAAAATATCACTTCTATCTTCCTTTCCTTAATCAAATGCTATAATTATTAGCTAGAAAGTCACATTATTTTTTTTAAGGATACCCCATCTACTTCCAAATCCCAATATCACATTAGGACCACAAAAATACTATATTCTCTTTACCATTAGAATATACCTGTTTAGGTTAATGTATTTTGGCCTTCTCAATGATCCTACAATAATCCATAGGTGTATGATGGATATCTATTTTGAATTCATTGATCATTCCATGGAGTTATTCATGGGTAAGTTTACCATTTATGGTGATTCATTTTAATCCTCCTTGAATACACTCTCTTTGGTCTTATAAAATTGTTTCAAATATATTTTGAAAAATATCACTTGATGGTAACTAATTTGATTTTTCTACGACACATAATTTATCAATAGGGTATTCCAGTTGATTCAAATAAGATAGAGGTGTTATAATCACATCCTAAACCCATACAGTTTCATACATTCAATCATTCATTGGTCATGAAAGTTTTTATTGGTGATTTATCCAGAAAATCAATAATATTTTCCCCCTACTCAATAAACTACTCAAAAATGATGTTAAATTCCATTTAAATAAAGGTTACAAGATATAATTTATTTAACTCAATTTTTTATTGCATTTTCACATATAATTCAACCCTTATATTGGTCATTACCATTTAAATTGATGATTTACGCTCTTGATAGGTCCATTTGAATTGTTTTAGGAAATATAAGATAAACGTTTCCTATTATCATATATTATGCCTCAAAAAAACTATATAAAACTCAATATAACTACACTATAACTATAAACAAACCCTTTGATGTAGTTTTTTCAGTATAAAAATTATGACCCTATCTCTTAGGATCCAAGTCATCATATTTATAAACTATTCAGCTTTAAATTTCTTACTCATGAAAAATGATTCCAAATTGAGGCTAATAAGATGTATCACAATTCTACAAGAATTTAGCCTTGTGATCAAATATATAACTAGGAAATAAAATCTTATGGCTGATCACCTAATAATAATTTATAATTCTTCTCATTATAAAATCATTGGTCTTAAATTCCCATTAAACACCTCTCATCTCTCACTCAAAAGTTACCATGGTATGCCCCAATTGTAAATTACCTGGTTTCCTGTGTTTTTTCTAAAAAAATATGAATAAAAAAAATTATGCTAAATTGTGATTCAAACATAAATAAATGGCATGGATGAACATTCCAATAGTGAATTGAAAAGAGTGTTTGAGAAAAATTTTAATCTCAAAAGAAAGGATTAGTCTTAAATACATATGGAAGTGATTTGTCCTTACCAAAATATATATAAAACACCCATTGGGATATATACTTTTAGGATAGTTTTTTTTAAATTGTTTAATTTACTGGTTGAAATACCACATAAGTAATTTTGGGATATCAAAACCTGTTATCTTGATTATTAAAAATCTGGTGAAGATATATCATTATATTTGAATGAACTGTAGGAGCTTCGAATTGATTATTATAAAAATTCCAATACCAATAAATAAAAATCCAAGATACTCCATGATAAACACGTACATGTAAAGATATTTCATGAAGGTTAAAATGTAATTATCATCAATGTTTTATTTAGTATTCACCTAGGTATGATTGATTTAGACTATGAAGGTCCATTTATTACTATTAATATTTACCAATTTTTTGTTGTAAAAGTACAAGAATATTCTCCAAAGAGACATTCACGATTAATGGACTTTAGTTAAAGCATCCCCATGAATGGACACACACCCTGGGAACCACAATGAATTCCACAATTTCCCATACTGCTAGAGTAGACTTGCCATTAGTTAGGGACAATGACCCACCAATTCTAAACTATGGGAACATCATTCCATTTAACTACATCTCTCTCTTCCTCTTTTGTATCCCTCCTTCTCTCTCTCTTTGTATCTCTTTATTATTATTCCTATATCATTCTCACCTTCTATCTAATTTTTTTACCGCATTGTTCATCAGTATTTTTTTCTTCATTTGTGTGGGAATGATTAAAAAAACTAAAAACAAAATGAAAAAAAAACAAGAAGAATCATAATTACTCACCATACAATTATTTTGAAAATGATTATTACCCTACCATGCAGAATAATGACTGCTTTCATGCCAATGTCACATATGACCATCATTTCGTAGCATGTATTTTCTACCTCTTATTGTGAGTCTTGATTTTGTGTAACTTCTATATCAATTTTCTACATTAGTGTGCATTAATATGATAGAGACATTTTTATGACCACATTAGAATCAAAATGCCAAAAATAGACTCTCATTACCCTTACAATATTACCCTTTTAAAATCCACTTCAATTTTATGAGTACCCTTTTTTATGGGCATATTACAAGATAAAAAAATTTTAGCACCCAACATCTACAGGAAATTTCATTGGGTTATTTTTTTAAATTTATGTTTGGGGAAAATAGATATATGTTTGGGCACACTTTCCTTAATTTCAAATGTGTCCTAATATGGTTGAGGGAAAGTATCAATTTCAGTGTGGGGGAGAGGTAGACATTTGTGAGGATTGTGAATGGATTTATGTTTATTTCATTTAGTAAACTATTTTTGAAAAAATATCAAAAAATGAAAAAAAACTAAAAAAATTAAAAATAAAATAAAAAATGTGTTGTGTATTGGGAAGTTCAAAAATCACTCTTCCTAACCTTTGATCATGTAATAAATGTTAGTATTCATGTCCTACATAGAACAAACAAGGGTTAGGAGATGATTTGGAGATTTTTCTAATTGATGCTTCCAAAACAAGGTAAGAATAAAAAAATGTAAAAAAATAGCACTTACATCATGTTTTTTTAGTTATTGGTAGATGTCTTGTGTTTTGTATATATTTTATCCTTTCATACTCTTCCAATTTTCTCTATATCATTTATTTATTGACACATTTATAACCTTTTAAATATGTGTTTCTATTTCTTTTTATGTCTCATTTCTTAAATTGTGAACTGATTTTTCCATGTTGTGGTTTCCCCCTATTTTCATCTCTTTTGGTCATCATATTCTTATCATCCCATAGCCACACAAAAAAACCCCTAAAAATACATATAGATTATTTTTCACATTATAATAGGTAACAGAAGATAATATCTCTTATAAACTCTATTATTTTCACTTTTATTGGGGAATGAGTGAATCACTATGAATAAACATGACATCCTTGTGGGAGGTGTGAGATTTGTGTGATCATATTTTCTGTTTCTAATTTTAAACATGAAAAATGAATTATTTTTGACAAATTGTTTCTATTACAATTTTTGGTGAAATTTATTATGGATGAGGGAACTATTATAGACTCCCAAAGTAGAGAAAACAAAATTTTAATTGTTTTTTATGAGTGAAAATGATTTTTTTTGTGTTTGTGTTTTTTATGCTTGAGGGGATGCACTGTACTAAGTGTGGTGCAGTTGGTATTATATATTCATTCATGATTTTATGTTACTCTTTTCACTGAATTTTCTTCAAGAATTATTAATTTCTTATAAATTTTCATGTTTTGATCCTAAACATATTTGTAGATAATTGTTTCAATTCATTCAATTACATTAAATTTTACTATGTTGATCATATCCTTCAATATAATCATATAGGTGATTTTATTATTATTTATAGTGTTATTGATTCAAATTATAAAAAAAATTATTCAACTATATCTTTGTATAATTATTCCATCTAAAGGGCCAAATGGATCACATAAGAGGGTCCATCGAATCTGTGATGAAAAATGGACAAGAAATAAATATTTATTGTATGGGCTCAATCCAGAAGACATAATTTGATGAAAATGAAAAATAATTTATCATAAATACCTATACATCATTGATAAATGTTTTAAGGAACAAGTGTTCCATAAAAGTCTAGCCCACAATTCTTCCTAGGATTAAAGAATAGCTCACTATTCTTCATGTTTCTACCAAACTACATTACCAATAAACTGATATTTCAGGGGAGGAAATTCAAGATGTATGATCTCAAATTTATGAATATTGTGATCTGAAAAAAAGGAATATTATATGATTAAAAACTATTCTCATTTATTCCTTGGAAAATTTTGGGATAATTCTGGATAGTCACACATGGTTTGGAAAAATAGTCATATCATTGGATTCCAAAGTCCAATGGCATCTAAATTTAGAAGGTGAAATTTAATCATACATATATAAAACTATAAAGAATAATATTTATTCATATTTATATTTATTAAATTAAAAATGTTCAATCCAACTTGAATGTCTATTTTGGAAGGAAAATAGTATGCCACCTTTGTCTCTAAATTCCTTCCCCTATTTTCCTTGTAGGTGGTTGGCACCGCAGAACTCAAGGAGGAGTGTAGGGATGAACATAGACTAGAAAAGTCCTAGTTGACATACCATAAACTTGTTTCAGTAAGATGTACATCTCCTAAACTTTTTTTTATGTTCATTTATGTTTATTTTCAATTGTAATCGTGTTAGTGTGTTTTCATTTCAATTTCAGGTATTGAATATTTTCCATTATATTAGAATATTTCTTGATATAAATTTTTTTTTATTTATTTATTTCTAAAAATGAATTAATTTTTCTACACCACCATCTATTCTCTATTTTATCATTTAATCCTAAGTGTGGGTTTTACCACTCTCTGTCATTCGTGTGTGTGTTCGTTGCACAATTCTTATCTTATCCAGATCATTTTCTTCTCATTTTAATTTATCATAATAAACATAATAAAATTTATTACTAACCAACATAATGGATTAGTAAATAATCTATTAGGATGAGTTATAATTTGGGGATTCTAATTGATTGAGTTATTTTTTTTTCTATTCTTTAGGTCAACATTGGTTATATTAAACATAAAACATCATGGATATATGGAATTTTAGGTTTATCATGTGGATTGTACATATTATTGGAACAATAATTACACTTCTATAGACAAGTATTAATATATATTAGTTCTGTAGTTGAGGATTGTATTAAATCCTTGATATTTGGGAATTTTGATTTAAATCATCTTGTGAAGTGTATGTTAATTTAATGCAATATATCCCAAATCTAAAGAAAAACATAATTTACATGCCCCATAATTAACTCACCCAAATATTTATAAAATTGTTTAATAAAACATCATCCATCAATAAATTTAATTATTCTCGGCAAACAACCCCCCCCCCCCCACTCCCCATAAAAATAAAACACAAAAAAACAACACTAAAAAAATAATACCATCACCCAGGATTTGACCCAAGTTCCACTATACATACTATAGAAGAGCACTGGACCTTTGAATAATAAATAGGTAAAAAAAATTTGTTCTTTATATAGAAATATTTAAATGATACTTCTGATCCCTATTACATATAATATGCTCATGATCTAACCCCATAACAATGAGAGGACTCCCTATATATAGAAAATTCCTAAACCTCCTCCACTAAGGAAAAACATGACGGTATTGTAACACCCCATCCCAGATCACCTAAAATGTAACATCTTAGATTTTACATTCATTATTTTTAAATATTGTATGGATTGATTTTGAGGCTAGGAGTTGAACCCTGAATTGCAGATTTACCTTCGGTGCGACATTACATCGGTCGGCACAGGCCATTTGTGAAAAATTCATCGTGAGCGTAAAAACGAATTAAATAATTAAATTATTTTATTTTATTTAGCTTATCGACTTTTTCCATTAATAATTATATGGATATGGAATTTTTTCCAGGTTTGGCCATTAAACCCTGGAGACTTAGACACCGTTTGAGGAGATCATTCTTGTGAACTGATTTTTCCATGTTGTGGTTTTCCCCCTATTTTCATCCATTTTGGTCATCATATTCTTACCATCGCATAGCCACACAAAAAAAAACCCCTAAAAATACATAGAGATTATTTTTCACAATATAATAGGTAATGGAAGATAATATCTCTTATAAACTCTAGTATTTTCACTTTTATTGGGGAATGAGTGAATCACTATGAATAAACATGACATCCTTATGGGAGGTGTGAGATTTGTTTGATCATATTTTTTTTTTTCTAATTTTAAACATGAAAAATGAATTATTTTTGACAAATTGTTTCAATTAAAATTTTTGGTGAAATTTATTATGGATGAGGGAACTAGTATAGACTCCCAAAGTAGAAAAAACAAAATTTTAATTGTTTTTTATTAGTGAAAATGATTTTTTTTTGTGTTTTTTATGCTTGAGGGCATGCACTATCTTAAGTGTGGTGCAGTTGGTATTATATATTCATTCATGATTCTATGTTACTCCCGTCACTGAATTTTCCTCAAAAATTATTAATTTCTAATAAATTTTCATGTTTTGATCCTAAACATATTTGTAGATAATTGTTTCAATTCATTCAATTACATTAAATTTTACTATATTGATCATATCCTTCAATGTAATCATATAGGTGATTTTATTCTTATTTATAGTGTTATTTATTCGAATTATAAAAAAATCATTCAACTATATCTTTGTATAATTATTCCATCTAAAGGGCCAAATGGATCACATAAGAGGGTCCATCGAATCTGTGATGAAAAATGGACAAGACATAAATATTTATTGTATGGGCTCAATCCAGAAGACATAATTTGATGAAAATGAAAAAAAAATTAGCATAAATACATATACATCATTGATAAATGTTTTAAGGACCAAGTGTTCCATAAAAGTCTAGCCCACAATTCTTCCTAGGATTGAAGAATAGCTCACTATTCTTCATGTTTCTACCAAACTACATTACCAATAAACTGATATTTCGGGGGAGGAAATTCAAGATGTATGATCTAAAATTTATGAATATTGTGATCTGAAAAAATGGAATATTATATGATTAAAAACTATTCACATTTAGACCTTGGAATAATTTTGGATAATTATGGATAGTCACACATGGTTTTGAAAAATAGTCTCATCATTGGATTCTAAAGTCCAATGGCTTCCAAATTTAGAAGGTGAAATTTAATCATACATATATAAAACTATAAAGAATAATATTTATTCATATTTATATTTCTTAAAGTCAAAATGTTCAATCCAACTTGAATGTCTATTTTGGAAGGAAAATAGTATGCCACCTTTGGATCTAAATTCCTTCCCCTCTTCTCCTTGTAGGTGGTTGGCACCGCAGAACTCCAGGACGAGTGTAGGCATGAACATAGACTAGAAAAGTCCTAGGTGACATACCATACACTTGTTTCAGTAAGATGTACCTCTCCTAAAAATTTTTGTTTTATATTCATTTATGTTTATTTTCAATTGTAATCGTGTCAGTGTGTTTTCATTTCAATTTCAGGTATTGAATATTTTCCATTATATTAGAATTTTTCTTGAAATAATTTTTTTTTTTTATTTATTTATTTCTAAAAATGAAATAATTTTTATACACCACCTTCAATTCTCTATTTTATCATTCAATCCAAAGTGTGGGTTTTACTACTCTCTGTCATTCGTGTGTGTGTTCGTTGCACAATTCTTATCTTATCCAGATCATTTTCTTCTCGTTTTAACATATCATAATAAACATAATAAAATTTATTACTAACCATCATAATGGATTAGTAGATAATCTATTAGGATGAGTTATAATTTGGGGATTCAAATTGATTGATTTGTTTTTCTATTCTTTAGGTCAACATTGGTTATATTAAACATAAAACTTCATGGATATATGGAATTTTAGGTTTATCATATGGATTGTACATATTATTGGAACAATAAATACACTTCTATAGACAAGTATTAATATATATTAGTACTGTAGTTGAGGATTGTATTAAATCCTTGATATTTGGGAATTTTTATTTAAATCATCTTGTGAAGTGTATGTTAATTTAATGCAATATATCACAAATCTAAAGGAAAACATAATTTACATGCCCCATAATTAACTCACCCAAATATTTTTAAAATTGTTAAATAAAACATCATCCATCAATAAATTTAATTATTCTCGGCAAACAACCCCCCCCCCACTCCCCATCAAAATACAAAACAAAAAAAACAACACTAAAAAAATAATACCATCGCCCAGGATTTGACCCGAGTGCCACTATACATACTATAGAAGAACACTAGACCTTTGAATAATCAATAGGTAAAAATCATTTGTTCTTTATATAGAAATATTTAAATGATACTTCTGATCACTATTACATATAATATGCTCATTATCTTACCCCATAACAATGAGAGGACTCCCTATATATAGAAAATTCATAAACCTCCTCCACTAAGGAAAAATATGACGGTATTGTAACACCCCATCCCAGATCACCTAAAATGTAACATCTTAGATTTTCCATGTATTATTTTTAAATATTTTATGGATTGATTTTGAGGCTAGGATTTAAATCCTGAATTGTAGATTTACCTTCGGTGCGACATTACATCGGTCGGCGCAAACCATTTGTGAAAAAGTTATCTCGAGCGTAAAAACAAATAAAATAATTAAATTATTTTATTTTTTTTAGCTTATCAACTTTTTCCATTAATAAGTATATGGATATGGAATTTTTTGCATGGTTGGCCATTAAACCCTGGAGACTTAGACACCGTTTGAGGAGATCATTCTTGACGGATGGCAACAGATCAAGATCGGATCAGGGATCATTGGACAACGGAGTTGGAGGTTCTCATCAATGATGAAAATTCAAATGTAATTCATAAAAAAAGATCCATACTCAAGGTAGGATATTTTTATATATATATTATTCCCCATTCATGATTCCTATGATGAACGTGGATAAATTGATCAACATATTGATCTATAGATCGTGCACATTTTTAGGATGGGTATATTAGGTTATAATTTGGGAGAATTTTTATGAATTGCTTCATTTTTTATCTTATGGAATTAATCTAGAATGACATGAAGATTTATGGACTTTCATTCCTCTCATTTGTTTTTGGTTTTTTTAAACCTGATTCACCATTCATCACAGGTGTTCTTAATTTGTCCTGCTACTTGATTATTCCCAATCAGTCGATCATTGTGAACCCATTTCTTGGTGCACCATTTTCATATCATAGATATCGGATTAACATGGTATGATTGATGTGCGAAAACTGAGACAGAATGAATTGGGAAATGGATGGTCCCAAATTTTTCGCTCTTTGGTGTTCTTAATTGCAGAATGAATAATGATGATTTGATCCATTTTATGAAATGATATGACTACGGGACATGTTTTTTAAATACAGTAAGGCATAGACAACCTTGTACTTCGATTTTGTGGAAAACCTATCACTATATTAAAGGCAGAGCATTGGCTGGGAAACATAGGGGAAGAATGACTATTCTAGAAAATCATGATCCACACGGTGGGTGATCCAAGATTACATGGTGTGTGGGACCCACTGGTTGTGGCACGAGGGTTTGGTTGGAGTTAAGGATCACATAGTGTGTGGCCCATTTCACACTCCATGTGACCCTCCATGGTTGACTCGGCATCTAGTCTAGAGAGTACACGAACACGAGAAATAGTATACAGCTAGATGGCACACCGTTTACTTTGACATAGACATGGAATGGCATACACAAACTGGTACATGGAAACATCTTTGATACACAAACACGGCCATGAAACATGGGTAGGAATCCATGTGTCTCTATAAATCCTGTACCCATCCTACACACTATGTATATGGAGACTACATGTTGTGTGAGGCTCTACCACACAAGCAAGATTTGGGATAGTTTTACATGTTGAGTACCCCCTAGGAAGCCCAATGTACTCCCGTAAAGAGTTCATGTGGCTCTTAGTTTTCCTAGTTTGAACCGGTATAGGTTGAGTTCATTCAATTGGTCCTTTCCTAGAGCATTAAGTGCCATATTACATCCACATCACTGGATTAAGATCCCCTTTAGAGGTTGAGTCTGAGAGAGAGTTGGGGTGCCCCTCCGTGAAACTAGACTACGATCCTCTATCATCCCTGGTGGAGTTTGTTGAATTGGAATGACCTTCTTGAGTATGACATTAATCCTATATCTATAAATACACATCAGTAGGGTTTTTGGAATCATTAGCATATAATCCCCTATGTGGTTGGTTGATCCAGATTGGGTTTGTGGTATCCCCTATCAGTTCTAGGCTTGACCCCTCTCTATGTATCATAGTCTTTTATGAATAATGTGCCATGTTTTGGTGGAGCCCAAATGAGCTAGACCTATTTTTCGAGTGTCTCTGATAATGTCATTGCTCGAGGAGTGAGTTCTCCCAGAATGAGTGTGCTTAGAGTTGAATCATGTGACTGATAGTTATTTAGGACTAAAAGATAGTATGGTGTCTATCATTTATATATCTAGGTTCATTTTGTACTGCTATTATCTTTGATACATTGTTACATCTGGTATTGAGATGAATAAACTTTTTTCATTGTGTTTAGTGTTTTAGGGGTGTCCTGTGTGTATTTTTATAATCACCCCTACATGGGATTTAGCCGCACGTGTCATGTCTTATGCAGATGTAGTTCATTTTGACAGTGTCCTGAGAGTAAAAGGAGTTGGTGGAGCATAGCTAGATATTGAAAGACCAAGGTGTTTATCAGCAGCATAATTTTTACTTAGTCATCTCCCTTGGAGTTGGTCAGGCTATTTACAGTTTTGGTTAGTCTTTTTTCCCCCTTTTCTATTTATAATACTTTCACTATCATACTCTTTTGTGGGATCATATATGTATGCATGCATTCTTTCAGTTGATTATATTTCATCATTGTGTGACTTGGAGATGTGTGTGTCTGTACTGGTACTTTAGGCTACTGCCTCCCATTTGTGGGATATCCTTAATCGATGTTGGTCCCCAGCCCCTAGCCTGTTGGAGGCAGGCTTGGGGTAATCTGGGAAAATGCCCCTCTATGATGGGTCATGACATAGTTGTATTAGAGGTGGTCAGTTCTATCTTAGGACCTGGGTTGGTGAGGTTGGTTTGGGAAAGCAATGTTTAGTGTTTTGAGTTTATATTTTAGACCATGGACTCCAATGTTGGTGTAGTGGATGATGTATCCAAACACCAAGACTCTGGTCAACTATTTTTTTTCATGGTACACGAGAACACTAGTTACAAAGAAAAACAATGTTACATGCATCATATAGGAATGTTTGTGTCTTCCATGTCCTTCTTGAGCCAGCTCCCCAAATATACTCTATTGATTGTGGTACATCTCGTTTTATTTCAAGATGATTCCACATAGATATCCAACAAGGATTCTACCTTTTGATCATGAGGATGGTACACCTAGTGAAGAGGTATCGTTACAGAGGTATGTACTAGAGATTGAAACTCAGGGTGCTTTACCAGCTATACCACCCACTGAGTAGAATCTACTACTAGCACTACCAGTAGAGGATACACACATGATGAGTGCATTGTATGAGTTTCAGAGGTAAAAACCTCCTAGTTTTCAGGGTGATCCATACCCTCATATAGATGAGTATTGGCTAGGGGAAGTCTATCATGTTTTATACCTTATGAGGATATATTCTGACCAAATGGAAATCCTTGCCGGGATTCTTCCTGATATCTCTATGGAGAGATGGTGTAGCTTGGTGACTCATCTACATGATGAGACAACTCTCTCCTAAATAGAAATTGAGAATCTCTTCAGAGAGGAGTTCTATCCAGCAACATTGTGATTTGTACGCATACATGATCTCTTACATCTACAACAGGGCAGTATGACTATGGAAGAATATTCAGAGACCTAAACAAATATCTCATGATAATCTTTAGATATGGTGCATGACCAATTATTTGGGGCACAAACCTTCGAGAAGGGCTTTCATCAGGATATCTTGGAATTAGTGGTATGCCTTAGCATTTCTACTTATTCTGGAGTACATGAGAAAACCCTGTTGGTAGAAAGTTTTTTGGTTGATCAGATACCAATCATGAGAGCTATCAGTGGGAACCCGGTAGCTAAGACCATGGAAATAGGTATCCAACAGTATTCACAAACATCCTAGTGGGTTTGTCACTTCAAAAGGTGATCATAGGACCTAGGGTTAGTGGTGAAGGGCTCTCATGGTGGATCGAATCATCCAAAGGACAGGTGGGTTTTCTCTCAAAATGGTCATGGAGATTGGGAATGATATTTCCTGACACATCGCACAACTGATTGGGAGTCTATTAAGGGAAAACTAAGACAAAGATTAGAGCAAGGTAGTCTGAATAGCGGAGGATGTGGCAGAGAGGTAGGTAGGGCGACAAGAGGTGGTGTTTGAAGGTTTTACCTATTACCACTACCACCCCCATGTTTTCAATGATAGGATTAGGGAGATAGTGGGAAGGGATGAGGCCAGCTGCAGACTATGGAGACCTGTGAATCCAAGGCTCGAGGGATGATTTGATGTATGATCTATGTCCTTTCTACTTTTTTTGTTGTATTGATAGACATGTGTTCTAGTAACTCTTATCTATCCATGAATCTTTGTCAATACTCAGAGATTCTAGTTGAGTCATTTACTTGAACCATATTCTTGGGGACTCCTACTGTAAGAGAATATATGATCATAGAATTGTGTTGATAGTGTGACATAACTTTTGGAGATGAGATTTTTAGTTGGGATCTCTTGGTAGCGACGTCAAGGCCTTTTGACATCATTCTTGTTATGGACTATTTATCTATAGTTCATGATCATATTGACTATTTTAGGTTAAGGGTGTGGTGTGTCCAGAATATTGGGACCAAATTATCCTTTTTGTGAAAAGGAAACCCATATAGTGCAGGACAAACTTAGGAATAGGAGGATACAGCTGATTACTCAAATGTTGGCTAGCCTAACCCCTGGTGAAGTGGATATTATGAGTCCTTAGTTTTCTGTAGTGGTGGCATAGTATGAGGAAATAATTCCTAAATATGTTCTAGGTTTACCTCCCCATAGGGAGATAGGATTCTATATTGATCTACACCCTGGTATTGCACTGATATATACACCTATAGATCTATTGACTCCCATAGTGCTTCATGAGGTGATGGTATAGTTAGAGGACTTGTAGATGAAGTTCTTCATGAGACCCAATGTTTCGCCTTGGGTATCCATGGTTTTTTTTTTCAAGAAGGTAGATAGGATATTGAGGTTATGTGTAGATTTCTAGCACTTGAAACATGTGACCATGGAGAAAACGTTTCTACTACCGAAGATCGAGGACCTCTTTGATCATTTGAAAGGGGAATGGTGCTTCTCAAAGATTGATCGTAGGTCATGATATCACCATCTGTGAGTACACAATGAGGATAAACTGAACATGTCCTTCAGATGTCATTACGGTCACTATGAGTACTTGGGGGTGACATTTGGTATGACAAACACCACAGTAATGTTCATGGGACTCATGAGAAATATCTTTCAACCTTTCATAGGATGCTTCATGGTGGTCTACATCGTTGAAATCCTAATATATTCAGTGCCTGAGGAGGAACAAGCAAGAGAGCTAAGGATAGTATTGGACACACTTTGAGAGCACCAACATTATGAGAATCTCTCAATGTGACAGTTTCATATTCGGGAGGTCTATTTTCTAGGACACGTCATCTTAGAGGCAAGAGTTACAATGGATCTGGCGAAGGTTGAGGTAGTGATTTCTTGGGAGCCACGCAAGTGTGTTACTAAGGTGTGAAGTTTCCTTGGTTTGGAAGGGTACTCTGGAAGGTTTTTACATGAAATATATAGATAGGTATCACCCTTGATATCCTTGATTAGGAAATTTCATCCTTTTGTGTGGATGTAGAAGTGATAGCAGGGCTTTCAAGAGCTAAGGAAGAGGTTGAAGAACGCTCCCGTCATGGGGTTACCGAAATAAGGTTTTGAGTATATGGTGTTATGTGATGCATGAGGAAAAAGTTTTGGTTGTGTCCTGATGTAGAGGAAAATGGTGATTTCCTTGATCCACACCAGTTGAGACCGCATGAGTTGAATTATGTGTCCTATGATCTACAGTTGGAAACAGTCGTCTTGACTTTGAATATTTGGTGACACTACCTGATGGGTGATCAGTTCTTCATCTACTATAACAACAAGATTCTCAAGTATATCTTCTCCCAAAAGGATCTAAACATGATACAAAGGTAAATTCTAGAGTTCTTATAGGAATATGACTTTGATATTTTTTATACTCCTTGGAAGGGGAATATAGTGGAATATTCTCTCAGCATGAGATCTAGTTCATAGTAACTGAATGAGGCATTAGAGCAATTGTCCTCATTACAGTTATCCTTTATGGATGAAGATAGATCAGTTTACCTCCAGATAAGGGTTGTCACCCCTCCACTCTAATAGTGAGTTAGGGAGGCACAAATTAGGGATATCGATTATGAGACCCTACATGCTTAGATATCCACAGGGCATTCTCTTGATGGATGTTCAAAATATGGAGAACACATCGTTCTCTTCAAAGGATGCATGATGTTATTAGTAACATTTTGGTTGGAGGTTTTGAGGGAGTTTCATACCTCCCATTTCGTGGTACATTCAGGCACGGAGAAGATGTACTCAGACCTCTAACATTAGTTTTAGTGGCCAGAAATGAAGAAAGGAGTTCTAGAGTTTGTTTCTTGATGTCGTAATTGTCAACAAGTTAAGGCTGATTACTAAGTTATAGCAGGTTTAGCTCAACCACTTGAGGGTATATAATGGAAGTGGGATAATATATCTATGGACTTTATGATAGGACTACCTCATGCGTCTAGGGGAAACGATGCCATCTAGGTGATCATTGACTGACTCACCAAGTCGGCCCACTTCATAGATATCCAAGGGTAGAGTTCAGTAGAGTGTTTGGGATGCCTCTACATTAAGAAGATAGTTTGACTCCATGGATTTCCATTGACGATTGTATCAGATCGTGATGATCTCTTTACATCCCAGTTTTGGAAGGGATTATAGGAGGCTTTGGGGACCCAGTTACTCTTGAGAACAACATTTCACCCACAAACGGATGGCTAGATAGAGAAAACCATTTAGTTTCAAGAAGAAATGTTGTGTGATTTCATGTTAGAATTTGGCTATATTTGGGATGGTCACCTACCACTAGTGGAGATTTCGTACAAAAATTGTTACCATTCCAACATTGGAATGGAAACAATCGAGGCTCTATATTGGAGACCCTACATGTCCCCACATTGTTGGACTATCCTAGCAGAGTTAACACTCATGGGTTAAGAGTAGGTTAAATATACTACAGATACTGTGCAGATCATCCATGAGCGTATAGAGATTGCATAGAGCTATCAGAAGTCTTATGTTGATAGGGGAACAAGGCCTTTGGAGTTTGAGTAAGGAGACCACGTGTTCCTTCAGGTTTCACCTCGATTGGGATTTTGGAGATTTGGATGGGGTGTCAAGATATCATCGAGGTTCATTGGCCCTTTCTAAAAAATGAAAATAGGTGGAGAGGTGGGGTACTTCTTAGCTCTACCTTCATGGTTAGATTGGGTGCAAGATGTATTCCATGTGTCACAACCGAGGAGGTATGTACATGGCCCATTTCAAGTCATCAACTGAGGTGATTTGGTTATTGAGGTTGGAAAAACCTTTTCTAAGTACCCAATAGAGATCTAGGATCAGTAGAAGATTGTCCTTCATGGGAAATAAATTCCTTTATTACTTGTCCAGTGGAAGTATGTAAATCTCTAGGAGAGCACATGGCAGTAGGAGGATTAGATTCATGCTCAGTATCCTCATCTGTTTGAGTATCACTTATTTTGGATTTTTGAGGATATAAAGCCCCAAGGTGGAAAGAATGTAACATCTTTGATTTTTTTTATTATTGTTTAATATTATAAGGATTGATTTTGAGACCAAACACTGAAATGACGTAAGATTATGAGGCCCGAGGTGCCCAGAACAAATGTTTCAAAAATATTAAAATATTTAAGAGCACACTAATGCAGTTTTTTTGAAAATGTGGAATAACTCATAAATGAGTTCATGGATCATAAATCTGAGGGCACCATTGCATCTAGAATTATGGATTTACCTTAGGTGCGACCTAACATTGGTCGAAATGGGTTGTTTGTGAAAAATACATCACAAGCATAAAAATAAATAAAATTATAAAATTATTTTATTTTCTTTAGTTCAATGACTTTCCCCCTATATCAGTGTACAACTATGGAATTTTTCCGAGGGTTTTCCTCTAAACCTCAAAGACATAGATGCCATTTGAGGAGAGCATTCATGGCGGATGTCAATAGATCAGGGTCAGATTGTGGATCATCGCGCCAGTGGAGTTTTAGGATCTTGTCAGTGATGATAATGAAACCATTATATGTTAATTATCGAACTAAACTCAAGATAGAATGTTGATTTTATGTGTATTCTTCCCGGTTCATGATTCCTATGACAAACGCGGAACAATCAACCAATACATTGATCCATGGATCATGCGTATTTTCGAGATGGGTATATTATGGGGTAATTTGTGAGAATGTTTTTTAATCTATTTGTTTTTATATTATATAATGAATCAAGATCAACATGATCATCAATCGAGGTTCGTTCCTCTTATTTTTTTCTCTTTTCTCCCCAGATTCATCATTTGTCACGAGTGTTTTTTGTTTCGCCTATGACTCGACTATTTCAGATCAATCGATTATTGTAAACCTCTTTTTTAGTGAAATTATCTAATGTTTTAGATTTGGGATTTAAATGACATGACAGAAGTGTGATGATGGTGGAATGAATCAGACAATGGATTATCCCTAATTTCTTGTTTTTCGGTACACAATGTAGAATGATGATTTAATCCATTTTTTGTGAGTAGATATGTTAATGGGATGTGTTGTCCAGAAATAGAAAGGCATGGACAACCATGGATCATTTATTTTTTGCAAACTAATCCCTAGATCATAGGAGCAGCATCTTCTGAGATACAAAGAGGAAGAATGAAGATTCTTGAAAATTGTGATCCACATGGCATGTAATCCAAGATTACATGGAATCTGGTGCCCCTCAGATATGGTGCAAGGGTTTGGCCTGGTTTAAGGATAACATGGTATGTGACCCCTATCACATGGCATGTGACCCTCCCAAGTTGACTAGGAGTGCATTCCGGAGAGCACACAAACATGGTAAATAGTACATAGCCAGATGGCATGTTGTGTACTTTAACAAAAACACAATTTGACATACACAGACTGATACATGGACATTAATTTAGTATGCAAACATATCCTAGTAACATGATCATGAGACCATGTGTCTCAACACACTGTATACCTGTCCCACAGGCTAAATAAATGGAAACTACATGCCATGTGAGTATCTTCTACATGGGAATGATTTGGGATAGCTGGACACATTTTGTACCCCCTAGGAAACACTATTTACTCCCATAAAGAGTTGTTGAGGCTCTTAGTATTCCTTTTTTGTACTAGTATAGGGTGAGTACATTCTCAGGGTCCTTTCCTCAAGGGTAAAATATAGCATTACATCTGCACCCCAGGATTTTAGTCCCTTATAGAGGTTGAGTCTCATATAGATTTGTGGTGTCCCTCTGTGAGACAGGAGTGAGATCATCTATCATCCCCAGTGGAGTTTATGGAATCAATGTGACATAATTTAGTAGGACGTTGATCCTCTATCTATAGGGCCACATCTGTAAGATTTTTGGAATCGTTATAATATGATCCCCTTCAAGGAAAGTTGATCTAGATTGGGTTCATGGTGTCCCCCAACAGTTCTAGGCGTGACCACCTCTTTATGTATCATAGTCTTATTTGACCAATTCATTCCCTTTGGGTGAGTCCCAAAAGAGATATAAATCCTCATCTAGTGTCTCCAATGATATCATGGATCGAGGAGAGAGTTCTCCCAAAATAAACGTGATTCGAGTAGAATCCTATGGGTGACAGTTGTTTATGACTGTCTGATGGAGTGGTGACTCTCCTAAGTATATCAGGGTTCTTTTTGTACTACCAGTATCTATAATAAATTGTTATATCTTTTATTGAGCTGAATATACTTGGTGCTTCATTTTTATTTTTTTTGGGGTGTTTTACTGAGTATTTTTATACTCACCCAGGCATGGTTTCTTCCCATACAAGTCACATCTTATAAGGATGGTGGTCCATTTGATGGTGTCCTATGAGGATAGGGAGTAGGTGGACCATAGTTGGATCTTGATAAACTAAGGTGTTTGCTAGGAGTGTAATTTTGACTTAGTCCTCTCTCTTGGATCAGGTTAGACTCTTTTACAGTTTTGGTGGGGCTTTTTTTGGCCCCTTTTTTGTTTACAGTACTTTCACTGTCGTACACTTTTGTGGGATCTTAGATGTATGCATCCATTATTTGAGTTGTTTATATTTTAACATTGTGTGGCTTAAAGATGTGTGTTTGTGCATGGGTACCCTAAGCTTATGCCTCCCATTTATGGGATATTTTTACTCAGTAATAGTCGTCACCCCCTCTCCTATTGGAGGTGGGATTGGGATATTCATGACATGAACCCCTCTAGGATGGGTTGTGACATAAACAGTACCCACATGAAGGTTTTGAGCATAGTTTAAGCGTGGTTAGGATGGTACCCAACTTTGATTTTTACCATGATTAATGGTTATTCCGGGATCAATATGATGATGAACACCAGTCTCCATAGAATAGAATCAAAGATTTAGATAAATATGGAAGAGGCCCAAAACCTTTAGAGAGGATCTTTCACATCATGTTCACAATTAATTTAATTAATTTAATAAAGAAAATAATACATGTACATTTGGTATTTTCTTCGTTGATGATTTTCATCATCCATAATGACCCTTTTGGATTATCTTGTTGCACTTTCAATTATCCAAACTAGAATCCCTCTAGTGGTGATCCACATGTGCTCTGATGTCCTCTGATCGACACTACTCATTCTATGGGTGCTAGCACGGTGAAGCGAGTGTCTTTTGTTTGTTGATCTTGATCGTTTGTTCTTCGGCCATGAATAATGTATCTCATTCCTGAGAGGGGAAGGAATAGGATTCGAGAGAGAAATTGATTAGCTCAACAATTCTCAATTCACTAAGTGTGTGGTTCGGTACCTGGCACAATATATGTATGTGTCTATTTATTGAAATGGGGATTTAGTTACAATATTTAATTGTGTAACAGTAATTAAATACATTCATAAACTGAGAGAAACCCCATGCTATTATTAATAATACCACGTCATTATTTATGGTGTACCAACAAGTGAAAAATAGAATTATAAATAAAATTCTCTGTCACAAAATAAAATCAGCGTTATTTTAATTTGTGCCATCTAGTTATATAATTATTTGTTATCATGAAAATAATTATTTTACTACTGGACTGGCCTCGGTCCTCTCAAACTCCACATCCATTTATTTAACACCAGAATAAATAAATAAATAAAATATTTAAAAACTAGTAAATAAATATTTATTAAATTTTCAAAAAAAATAAATATATATATTTTACCCACAATCCGATGAATAAATATTTATTTACTTTATGAAATCATTTTAACTTGAATATAATTATTCCATTGTCTTTAGAATAATATTTATTAATTAAATTCAAATAGATTTTAACTAAGACCAGAAAAGACACTTAGTGTGTGACCCTCTAGGATTATTTCCTGTTGGCATTATGTAGGCTTGCCTAAATTCCAAGAGTAATGTCTAACAACGGGTCAAGGAACCCAAGAGAAAGAACATAATGTTGCAACAATGACATCCACAAACATATTTTCACTGTGTAATATAATCCCTTTGTCACAATATCTCATCAAGATGGTTTCAGGATAGTGTCATCAACTTTTATGCTTGATAATTCATTCTTTGACTAACTAATATAAACACATCATTACACCATAGCCATGGAATTTCGCATGATAGTTCTATTTCAATGAAGGGTTCGAGTTATAAACTTCCATAAATGGAAGGGAAAAATCATTCCTCGACATTTCCATTAATAACAAGCCACTCATGACGTTCCCAATGTACACTACATCCCTCAAACTCTCTACATGATAGTTTTCACTAGTAAATCAATGTGTGGGAGTCGTGACACGTAATAATGATAATCTTAAATTCTAAGGATCATTACACACACTCACAGAGAGAAATATCTGATGACACCAAAACATGTGAAATTCCTATTCGTGGGTCTGTTCTCATAATATCTTATCTTGCATATTACCAAGTGCGAACTTCGTGAGAGGAAGTCTCATCTGCTTATGAGTACTCACACCTGACAGTCTGCATGCTATGTGTACCATCAAAGTATTTCATCCAACCGTAGAACTATATTTAAGAATATTGTTATAGCATTTGAAGGTTCTCATCATAGTAGGAAACTTCCATGACCTTATCAATGAAATAAATACTCTATGACATTATTACATCATAGTCATGAAGAACAATGAACAATATGTAATAAAATGTTTAATATTTAAATACATTAAATTTCCATGTAATAGAAGTACAACCAGTTGGTTCTCAGAAACCATCACTTACAAACTCCCACTTGGACTAGATATAACTACCAACGACTTTCAGTCCACTAGACCTCACATGGTGATCATGTTTCTTCTATGTTATGGATTTATTCAAGGGGCTCACCACATTGTCTTCTATGGAAATACTGCTCACTGCAACTTCACCTCTCTGAGAAAAATCCCTCAATAGATGATACTTCCAAAGTATGTGCTTCGTCCACTGATGTGACCTTGGATATTTTGAGAGAGCACCTACTGCAATATTATCACAGTATGGTGTGATGGGATCTTTACTTCTAGGTATCACATCCAGATCCTAGACAATGCTTTGCATCCAAACTGCTTCATTAGTTACCTTAGAAGCTACAATATACTCAAACTCTGATGTAGAATTTGTGACCACACTCTGCTTTGAGCCCTTCCATATCACAACACCTCCATTCAAAGTGAAGATGTATCCTGTTTGTGACTTCATGTCATCTGGATCAGTTAGCAAACAAGCATGTACATATCCTCTGATGACTACTTCCTTATATCCTCCATAATTCTATAACATATTCTCTGTATGCCTTAGATACTTTTGGATAACCTTAACTTCCATCCAATAGATGTCACCTAGGTCACATTGATATCTACCTACCGCACTCAATGCGTAGGTGATATCCATCCTAGTACATAGCATGGCATACATAACTGACCCAATCATTTATGTGTATGGATTCCTTGAAATTATCTTTATTTCCTCATGTGTCTGAGGACACATTTTCTTGGAATGATAAACTCCATATGAGGCTAGAAACAATCCCCTGTTGGATTGTTCCATACTGAATCTCTTCAGTGTCTTATCAATGTATGTACTTTGACATACGCCCAACAATCTATTGGATCTATCATGATGGATCTTGATCCCATGAATATATATTGCCTCACCCAAGTCCTTTATAGAGAAGCATTGATTCAACCATGCTTTAACAGACTATAAGAATGTTATCTCATTTCCAATAAGTAATATGTCATTAACATATACTATTAAAAAATCACTGCACTCCCACTAAAATGTTTGCAGACACAAGGATCGCATTCATTTTTGATAAAACACAATTTTGTTATGGAATGATCAAAACAAATGTTCTATGACATGGATGTCTGCTTTAAACCATAAATGGATTTATGTACCTTATATACTTTATTGGAATCCTTTGGAGTCCTAAACCCTTCAAGTTGTTTCATGTAGACATCTTCCTGAAAGGTCCCGTTAAGGAAGGTTGTTTTGACAACCATTTTCCAAATATCATAGTCATGGTAAGCAGCAATGGCCAATCGAATTCTAATGGATTTCAAAATTGAAACTGGTGAAAAGTTTTCATTTTTGTCAATGCCTTGACGATGTTTTAACCCTTTTGCAACCTGTCGTTCCTTATAGATGTTGACTTGTCCTTCCATGTACAATTTCTTCTAGAATACCCATTTGCAACCAATATGATTTACATTAACTGGAGGATCTACCAAAATCTAAACATTGTTTTGGTATATGGGATCCATTTTAGAATTCATGGATTCTTTCCACTTGGAAATATTTGTGCCACTTATTTCTTCCTTTTAGGTTAGAGGATCATCATTATCAACTAATAACGATTCACCATCCTCGGTAACTAGAAAACTATACCATTCCTGTTCTCTAACCTCTATTATACTCATACACATCTCTTGTGTCTCTAGAATAGTTCATTCTTCCACAGGGCTTTGTGGAATCTGTTCCTGTACCAACTCTTGTATACCTTGACCCTCAATTTCATCAAAGTCTATCTCTCTCCCACTATCTATTTTTGAGATGTGCTCCATCTTAAGTAATATAGCATGTCTTTCCACTATAACCTTTTTTAGGGGTTGTATAGGTAATATCCCCTCATTTCCTTAGGTTATTCTATAAAGGTGCATTTTGTGCCTCGGGGTTGAAGTTAGATACCTAAAGAGTCCTTAACAAACGAACCACTTCCCCACATATGTAAATTTGATGATATGGCTTTCTTTCTACTCCAGAACACATATAGAATACCATTTATCAATTTAGTTGGTACTTGGTTGAGTATGTGTGTCGTTGTTTGTAACGCATATCCCAAAAAAAAAAATAAGACTTGCATAACACATTATTGATCTCACTAGGTCCAATAGGGTTTGGTTCCCCCTATTTCTCCCACCACTCCACTAGGATTTGTATGGGGGAGTGAATTGGGATAAGATCCCAAACTCTCGTAAGTAATCAATAAAGTCGTGATTACGATATTCTCTACCTTGATCTGGGTAGATTTTCTTAACCTTCATAACAATTTTGTTCTCAAATTCATTCTTATATTTTTTGAAATTATCAAAAGAATCTGACTTTTACCTCATTAAGTAGATATATCCATATCTACTAAAATCATCAGTAAAAGTTAGGAAGTATGAGTACCCTCCCCTTGATTTACCATGAAATGGTCCACACACATCGGTATGAACCAATTCAAGAAGTTATTTAGACCTCTAAACTTTCCCACTAAATGTGGTTTTAGTCATTTTTCCTTGAAAACATGCATCACATATACCAAGTGGTTTTATTTCAAAAGAATCTAAACATCCATCTTCATGTAACTTTGTCAAACATTTCTCCTTTACATGACCAAGTTTGTGATGCCAAATTTGGGTGTGGTATGATTTATTTGAGGTATCTTTGTTATAGAGTTTCATTAATTGGTTTTTGTAATCCAACATGTAAAGACCATTGTATAAATGTGCCCTACCAAAACAAATTATATCTTGGTAAAAGAAGAAACATTCAATTCCAAACTTGAAAAAAAATCCATCTGTATCTAATATAATTATAGATATAACGTTTCTAGTAAAATACAGCAAATAATAACAACCCTTTAACACCAAGATCATCCCAGTTAGAAATATGGGGTGGTAGTCCCTTACTGCTACAACAGCAAGTCTGGCTCTGTTGGATGCTCGTAGATCTACCTCCCCTCGGTCAAGCTTCCTGAATCTACTTGGTTATTATATTTGGATACATATGTGATAACCAAAAGCTGTATCTAATACCCAATTTTTAGAAATAGATAGATTGTATTCGATAAAAAAGGCACCTGAATCTTCCCCTTGCTTCTTAGGCTAGGAGCAGTTCTTCTTCCAGTGGATCTTCTTGACACCTGCGAAACAAACATCATCTTGTTTTCTTTCCTCCCCATTGATCTTCCTTTTCTTGGTAGGTTGTGAAGAAGATCTTCATATTCCCTTTCCTCTTATTCAACATAAGGACAGAATGATCTTCTCACTTAATATCTTTTTCCACATGGAAAATGAGGATAAGAAGATCGAAAAGATACTTCTCAATGTTGTTCATGTTGAAATTGATAACAAAGTTAGAAAATCTCTGAGGGAGTTATGCAAGAATGAGATTGGTGCCCATTTCTTCAAGGAGTTAAAACCCTAAAACATCTAGGTGCTCAATATAGCCAATGAGATTGAATACATGAGGCCCATATGGGGTACCTTCTCCTTGATTACTCTGAAAGAGTGCCTTAGAGATCTCAAACTGTTTAGGTATTTCTCACTCATAGTAAAGACCATGGAGGTGCTAGAGCGTGCAATAAGCATCCATGTTTTCATGAGACTTCATGATATCACTTGACATTGATGATAGAATCAAACATTTAACGTTGACTGCATCATTCATATGTTTCTCCTAGACCAATAAATCCTCATCACTCACCTCTTTGGTTGGCGGATCAAGTAATGCTAACTCCAGCATGTAAGACTTTCATTCATGGAATAGAATACCCCAAATGCATCTAAACCATTCCTGGAAGTTATTATCGGTGAGGATGTTGTCTTTATCCATAATTGATCATAGGGATAGTGTGGTTGACGATCTTGTCATTATTATTCTACAATTAAAAGATCATATCAGTTTTACTTTATTGATTACATTTTATGATAAATAATAAATTTTTTATTAAGTCTCCCACTATTTTATCAAGTTCTAATGGCCCTCTCCATTGAACTCAAGAATTTCTAGTTGCCATGACATTATAGTTTCAAGGATCCATATTCTCCTTCGCATAACCCCAACAAGGGTTGGTCAAGCTATTAGAAGGTATTTAGGTCGGTATGTCTTTTCCAACCGGGGGCTTGCAACTCCTTGATATGCTAAGTGGACTCCCCAATCTAGAAATCATGAATTTGGAATTCCCCAACTCTTGAATCCAATATTACACCAAGTATAGCAAGGGATACTCCTCTTGATGTAATATGGTTAAGTCAGCCCAAAACCTTTTATAAGGGATTCCTGTATAAAAGTAAGTATCCCAACAATGGTTGTTCAAACACATAGTTTTATTGAGTTTTTTCCTTAATCATGTAATGGAAGGCTTATTCTGAGTTAATATTTTATTTGAGTGACTTTTATATCTTATGTGTTAATTTATTATTATCATTACCACATGCTTTTTAATATTTAGTGGAACTTTATCATGGGATTAACCATGTCTTGATAATATTTACGCATAAGTCTTCTTTATTTTAGTTCTATACTGCTTGATTTTTTAATTCATTAATTATGTGATTGTGACAACACATCCAAAAAAATAAACCATGCAACTGATAAAAATAAAATAAAGAGAATGATCATGATATTTTATAATTTTTAGTTCATCTAGAAGTTGATAAACTAATCCTAACCTAGGGGAGAAATATCTTGAACATTTTGAGTTCTTGTTTATAACCTTCCACATGTCCACCTCTATATCTCCTGGGAATGGTTTCATCTCATCTCCAGCTTAAACTGCCTCCACTAGCTTTGGAGTTCCATATATTACATATTCCTTTTTTTAATTCATATGAAATTGAGGGGTAAGAAGGGGTTTTACATAAAAGAAACCTTGGGTACGCAAGGCCTACATATTAATGACGAGAAGGTTTGTAGGCCAACAAATTTAATTTAAATAAATTAATTAAAAGAAACCATCAAAAAAAAGATCTTGGCCTAGCTCATGATCATCCATATATGCAATGATATTTATGCATAAATAAAACTCGAATTCAATTACTTAATCATTTTTGTTTAAGGTAAATCACACTCGAATCAATTAATTATCATATTTAATTAATCAATCCTTTTATATTAAACTCTTTTCTAAATTTCCATGAGATTCTCATACATCATAATTTTAAACAAATAAATTCATTTAAAATTATCTCTGAACATAACTAGTACCTTGGAGGAAACCCAATGATTTCATATTCAAAACTACCCAATGAGTATAAATAAACATTATAGAGATGTTAAATTAAACACATATATATAAGACACCTATCACATGTTGTGCCTTAGATTTATGCATGCACTATGGTACACATCTCAAGGGTTTGTATAATATAATAATAAATTTTAATAAATCTGTGTAACTTGAATGAGTACATGGCGTGTAGTTCCAACTACATGGTGTGTACTATTTTTCACCATCCATCCAAAGTACATGCATGGGTAAATGGTGTGTGAGTGTACTTCGGAAATATTCAGAGTACACAAGATGTCCTGTAGGCCACACGTTGTGTAGTTCCTCATTACATGGTCTCCAGCTGCGCATGCCATGTACGGGGTACACAGTCCAACCCAAAATCAAAGGGACTACAGATCATGTCTAGTGGTTCACAGAGTGTGTCATCCAAAAACTGTGTGCCACCTATTCCTGGTCAACACATGGAGTCATTAAGGCTTAGAAAAACTCCAATGACACAACTTAGTTTAGAGAACCAGACCTGGTGCATTGAACTTTGGCTACATGGTGTGTACTGCTGAACACACACTGTGTGTTCATGAGTTGTATGGCCAAGAACATTTGGCACCTCCAAATTAGATCCTCTATTTTATTTTAATCAAAATTAAAAGAAAATATTGTTTTTATAAGGTGAACAAGAAATGTAAGAGGGGGACTAGATCTTGCGATTCATATTTTTAGAATGATTAACATAAATTGAAACAACTAAATTGTTAAATGCATAAATCATCAACAAAATATTTAAATAATTATACACTATGATATATCCCCTATGATACCACTTCAAGGTTCCGAGTGTAGTAGAATTGTTCTTGGGATGGTAACCAGCTTTGATTTTTACCATGATCAATGTTTAGTCCAGGATCAATACGACGATGAACACCAGTCTCCACAAAATAGATTCAAAGATTTAGATAAAGAAAGAAAAGGCCCGAAACATTTAGAGAGGATCATGAACATCATGGTTATAATTAATTTAATTAATTTCATTAAGAAAATAACACATGTATCTTCAGTATTTTCTTCATTGATGATGTTGATCATCCAGAATGACCCTTCCAGATTATCTTGTTTTTCATGCAAGGATCCAGACTAGAATCCCTCTAGTGGTGATCTACATGTGCTCTGATTTACTCCAATCGACACTACACATTCTTTGGGATCTAGCACGGAAAAGCGAGTGTCATGTGTCGGTAGTTCATGATCGCTTGTTCTTCGGCCTTGAAGAATGTATCTTGTTCTTCAGAGGGGAGGGAAGAGGATTAGAGAGAGAAGTTGTTTAGATCAACAATTCTCATTTCACTATGTGTGTGGTTCGGTACCTGGCACAATAGACATATGTGTCTATTTATTGACATGGGACTTCACTTACAATATTTAATTTCATAACAACAACTAAATACATTCATAATCTTAGAGAGAACCCATACTATTAATAATAATATCACTTCATTATTTATGGTGCACTAACTTGTGCAGAACGGAATTATAAAAAAAATTTATGTGTCCCAAAATAATAGTAGTGTTATTTTAATTTGTTCTAACAAGTTAAATAATTATTTATCGTCTTGTAAATAATTATTTTACTACCGGACCAGCCTTGGTCCTCTCGAACTCCACTTCTAATTATTGAACACCTGAATAAATAAATTAATAATTTAATCTCTTAAATAAATATTTAATTTATAAACTAGTAAATAAATATTTATTAAAGGTTCAATAAAATAAGTAATTTTATTTTCCCCACAGTCCGGTTAATAAATATTTGTTTAATTTATGAAATAACTTTTAATTGAATAAAACTCTTCCATTGTCTTGAGAATAATATTTATTAATTAAATTAAAATAGAATTCGACTGAGACCACCAGAAACACTTAGTGTGTGACCCTTTAGGATTCTTTCTCATTGGCATTAGGCAGGCTTGCCTAAAGTCCAAGAGTATTTTCTAGCAACGGGTCAAGGTACCCAAGAGAAAGAACTTAATGTCACAACAATGACATCCACATAAAAATCCTAATTATGTAATATAATCTCCCTATCACAGTATCTCATCAAGTTGGTTTCATGATAGTTTCATCAAATTTTATGCTTGATACGTCGTTCTTGGAATACCTAATATAAAATCATTATTACACCATGGCCATGGAATTTCACATGACGTTTCTATTTCAATCAAAAGGATGAGATATCAACTTCCATAAATGGAAGGAGAAAATACTTCATCAAATTATCCATTAATAATGTTCCACTCGTGAAGTTCCCAATGTCCCCAACATCCCACCAATTTCCTACGTGATGGTTTACGTTAGTAAATCACAGTGTGTGAGTCGTGACACGCACTAATGATAATCTTAAAGTCTATGGATCATTACACACGCTCTCAGATAGAAATATCTAATGAAACCAAGACATGGGGAATTATTAATGGTGTGTTTTTTCTCATAATCATTGATCCTAGAGATTACTAAGTGTGCACTACATGAGTGGAAGTCTCATCAGCTTAAAAGTACTCAAACCTGATGGTCTGCATGCTATGTTTCCAATCATTGTATGACATCCAACCGTAGAACAATATTTAATAATATTATTATAGAATTTCAAGGTTCTCATCATAGAGGTGAACTGTCATGACCTTATCAATGTGACCAATACACTTGGACAATATTATATCATATTCATGTAGAATAATGAAAAATATGTAATAAGATGTTTAATATTTAAATACATTAAATGTTCATGTAATCAAAGTACAACCAGTTGGTTATAGGACACCAAATCCTATAGTAGATAGTTCCCATATGACCTTAGGCATGCATCACAATATAATATAGGTTTAAACTACTGAATAGGGCTTAAAATATTCATTGGGGGGGATAAACCCTCTAATAAAAAGACGGGTCATAATGCCCAAATCTATCAAAAATTCTGTATGACACATCCATATAATGGTCATTCCAAAGAAAATATAGACATAAATCAGGGAACCTCATGGGACCCCACAATATATAATTGAATGCAGTAAATCTATCTATGTAATAAGGCAATACACAATAGAGTCAGAACTGATAAACATGGAATAAGATGCATCATTTATAAAAAATGACACATTATATAGTACATGTTGAACAATAACTGAAAATAAACTATGTTAGCCTCCGACCTAACTCGCATAATCATACTACTAATTATTCAACCTCTCTAACCTACTAGACCAATAAAAATTTTCCAACAACAATCAGTACATATGCCTTGGAAAAAAACATGAAGGATTACCCATAAACATCAAAACCCATGCCACATGCATAGAGTCTGAGTTTAAAGACCTATTAGGAATCCCCAATTCCTTAATAATACCGAGTGATTCAATGATCAAGTGGATGTTCATGCAATAAATATATAAGAGTTTTTGTCATTCCATTGAGACACACCCATCTAGAACATAACATGAAAGCACAAATATACATGTTAGGTCATTGGGTGTCATCTAGACCACCACAAACCCCAACCATACATAATTCATCCAATACTACAGTGTCTTTAAAAAAGTCACACAAACCACCCAGGGGGACCAAGTCCTTCCCTTGAACCTGTAGTTAAACATCACTTCTGCTTTGGCCAATGACGGATTGTCTCTTCACATATGTAACCACTATAGGGAAATATAAGCATCCATAGAACATAAGAAATCACTGAAGAGAAATATTCTCATACCTAAAACATAATAATCACTAGGGGAAAATATACCCATTCCAGAAATATAATAAATCACCTAGGGAAAATATACCCGTCACCATAACATATAAGCATACACCTAGGGGTTCCCATACTCATCCATTGAACATAAGAAATCACTCAAGAGAAATATTCTCATACCAAAATCATAATAATCACCTAGGTAAAATATACCCATCCCAAAAATATAATAAATAACCAAGGGAAAATATACCAATCACCATAATATATACTCATACACCTTGGGGTTCATATACCATCTCGAAATCAGGTAAATTCCCCCATTACTTCAAGTTCGAATACAAACCTCGGTGCCTAAACCCTCATTCAAATCTATAAATAAAACATACAATCTATGACATCGATAATATAGAACCTCATACCTACTATATATGTCTGTAAAACATGAACTATTTATACCTAAATCTCACTCTTCCTCGAACCTCATGTCACACCTCACACATACTCAGGGGTACGTTGTCCCTAAAAAACTATGTCATAGAATTTACCTAAGGTATCCCTACATATAACCATAGATGTATATAAATAAAAACACTTGGTCACACTCTCCTCGTTGAACCTCTCATTGTATACCACAGGGGTAGTTCATCTTCCAAAACCCATATCACCAGGATTTTAGTCCACCTCTCTAGTGCATTCCATTTCCTTGCCACTAAAGCTACACCAGGATCACGTAAATGATTCGATTTCTAAGGTGACACCCAAATTCATCACTGGCCATACCATTCACCAACTAGTTAAAACCCTTCAAAAAATTTCTAAAATGTAACTCAAAGCCCTGGAGACTCACTCGAGAATCTAAAGTACCTCTTAAGTGAGAGTACCTCTTCAAGATATACCCATACTTGTGAGGGGGAATAAATTAGTGTTGGTAACTTTGTAACCTTTTATAACTTTTATCCCTTTGACCTCATAGACCAGTTAGAGTATTGATTCTACTATTCTATTTTACTTTTCATCTGTAAGTATATGAAATAATGTAAAATATGTCACATTATATTTATAAAATATTCACCACACAATAAGAGTAGTGGGTCCTTGATGTGTATGGTGATGACAAGTATACATATTCTCCATTATACTGAGATACCAAATATATCAAGTTGGATAGAAATAAATCCATAGACAAGTGTGAGTCTCTACACATTAAGTAGGGTATGGAAAAAATCCAGTATCCCTATACTAGTTGTATTTTTTTCCAAATTAAGGCCCCTCATTGGTTCTTTATATTTCCTCCAAAAACTATCATCACCTTATTTAAGAGATACTTTGTAACACCAAGAAAGTCTTCCACCTATTGAGACTTCTAACTGACATCATGGTTCTAAATCACTTGTTACTTTCATTTTATCAAAAAATAAAATTTACTTCTACTTCCTAGAATAAAATTGAAGGATGTACTTATTCCTTTGTCCGGAACATATCTATCTAGTGATTCAATTCTCAGAACTTGTTATCTTCAGATACTCACTGATTTTACCAAAACACTAAATATATGTTCAAAATCTCTAAAAACAGTGAAATGTTTTTCTATAATCTAATATAAACTACTGAATTAGTTCACATGTGATTTCACTATAGTTGTTGGTTTTCTTTAATTACCTTACCAATATCACATACACAACTCAAATAAGTAAACCTTTTTTTATTACATGAAAATATATTATTTCATGTGTTCAATCACTATGAAAATTGATCTATATTTATTCAATATATTCTCACTCTCTATGATTCATGTTAGATTTTCAAACTCTTAATTTATTTCATTCATGCATGCATGTGCTTCACAAAACATGACTTTATATTCCTTTGTGAATGTTTATCGCATTGATATATCACGAGACTGCATCCTCTTTAACACAACACAAGGGTGATGGTCTCAATTTATAATTAATAATTCATCTACACAAAGCCTTCATATTTTGGTAACTAATCACCCTTCTTCTTGAAACACAATAGTTCATGATACTTCTTCTTCATGTAAGGTTTTATACACATATACACTTTCCTCACATAACATGGTGAGATTGTACTATACTAACACTGGATCATGGAATATATCAACAATCATATGATCAAGAAGATATAAACACAACATGAAAACATGTGAATCTTGTGTTCTTATTCACACAAGGAGAGGAATTTTCGGAAACATTTTTTTCCCAAGTGATGAGTATGTTATAAACTCAAATGAATGGTATTAAAAAATATTCATGAAATATTGAAAAAATTTGCACAATATCCTCTCCTTCACATTACTAAAGATCATGGGAGGTATTATTCTTCTTTAGGTAACCTAGGAGTATCATAAGACCTTCTGAGTTTAACACAAGTGGAATCACGATAATGCTCTATTTTCTTTGAGGAAAATGAGAGCTCTCGTAAATTGTGAGTACAAATAAATTATCTATAAGCCTGGTGACTCAATATTTACAGATAATTTTCTAATCACTATCCTTCTAGTATTAAGTTATGTTATGAATCTTCATGAGTATCTCTAAAAAAAGGTACATGTTAAGGATCAATATTAGAATTACCAAAACTTTTGGTATTTCAAACATCACATAGTTTCCATCACATGACTCTAAAAATCATAATGTATTTGAAAATCTATCTTATTATTTTATGACTTCAGACACATGTTCATGAGAGAAAATCATATGCATCATCTCATTCAGGAATATCTATCTTAAAAGCATTATTTTTATCCTTGGGAGTATCATGTTCTTCATACAGAATCATGAATGGATTCAAGGATGATCAAGAATGTTTCATATCATCCATGTCCTTTATAATGGTGTCAATCATCAGCATGTAATACTCACTAGAGATTGAAAAAATGAATAAATCCCAAAGTTGGTCATGTTAGGTTTGTAAGAGGTTAAAGAAAATAGAACTAGTTTAAACTGGCAAGGTATGGGAGATCGGATGGCCCGAATTGATATAATTGTGTAGTCACTGATATGTTAATATATTTTTAATGGATGGATAGTTTAGTGTAGTTCATTTCCATCATCATTATTCACCATGGTTATGCTCCACCAAATAACCAAACTTTTTCCAACTGTTAGCATGATCTGGCATTGAGTTCAACACCTAAATACACATGCACACATTCCCTATAGTGGACATGCCACACCCTTACTTGGTTTTTTGGGAATCCACCTTCGCTCCTTGTGTTCACACCATCCGCTCCCAAATTTTCACTCCATGTAAGAGCTATAATCTTCCTAAAAATTTCCATAATGGGCCTAATTAGACAACATACCTCCCACATGTTTGACTTGTGGTCCAACATTTGGTTGACATGGGTTAAGTTTTTTCTTATGGTTGGAGATATTGTTTGGTAAACTTTCAAAAAAAGATTTAGCTAATAGGTATATAATTATAAACCCACTGAAAATTATTATACCAATATAATACATAAAAATTATATAATATATTTTCCTTTTTACATGGACTTCAAGAATCTTCCAAAAATAATGTATTGATCTTCATGAAAATAAATATTTTCATGGTTTTCATCAAAACGTCTCATGAAATAATGAAATATTGTAAGGTATTCTTCTACATACTTATTTAGAAAAATGTTTTACCTTTGAAACAAGTCTTTTAAATGAATAACATCTCAAAAATCATCATATTTTAAATTAAAAATCTTCAAATAACCTTCTTAATAGAATAAGACTTGATCACATCCTTTCTTATTTAATCTTCTATCAAAGCTCTATCAAGATTGTTACTAGGATTCTATGCTTCAACTGAACTTTCCAATTGCTTATTCTTTACAATTAAATCATTATATTAATATTAATGAAATATTTCTATTGCATTGACCACCATTGAAAATAAATAAAGATCATTTACAACAAATAAAACTCATAAAAAAATTGTGCTCTTCGATAACCCCCATTGTATTTATTGAAGATTACATCAAAGTTATTTCCAAATAAATATGTCAAGAAATACAAAGTTAATTGACAAATGGAATAAGGTAATTATTAAGTAATGATCCATACAAAATTTCACTCTAAGTTTACATGACCCATGCACAGTGTGAAAAACAAGAGGATTTCATTTAGACAAAATGTTGTCTCTTACCAACTTGTCCTCATACCTCATGGAATGAGAACTCTTAAACATTATTTCAAGGTTTATACACTTTTAATAGAACATAAAGATACTAAATGATGTATAAAAATTTTGTAATAACAATCAAAATAAAACTACTACACTCACTTCAATAAAAAAAATCAAAAACATTCAAGTGTAACATACATGAAAAGTGTCCTTGGATCAATTCCATACTTACACCTCCCTTTTGTAATTGATTAATTAAAATACACCCCCTTTTTGTTAATTTTGTTTTTCTGTTAACCAAGGATGAGAGATTAAGAAAATCATAATTTTTAAAAGGGAATGATATTTAAGAAATTTCCAAAATAATCAAATGTGTACAAAATAATATTTTATAGAAACTTCTTCATCATTATTGTTTTTCCACAACCAACCAAATTACTTTTTATTAATACGAAAGCAAGTACAAGACCAAAGCAACCCGACAGCCAAAACCAAAACCAAGCCAAAACCAAAAACCAAAACCAAAACCAACCAAAACCAAAACTAAAGACCAAAACAGGAAAATTAAGGAGGTCTGAAGAAATGAAGACCAAGAGCGTCCCCGATAGCGATGTCCACTCCGTGCGGAGGAAGGGATCCAAGGGAATTGAATACCAAGAGAGTGGGGATGGGGGTCGCCCTCGAAGCCAAGAAGTCGGCAATCTGATTACCCTCCTACCATGTGTGGAGGATCTCAGTGTCATGGGGAAGAAAACCCATGCAGTTTCGTATGATATAGGTGATCTTCCAAGGTGGAGAGATGTCACCTTTGAGGGAGCTCCAAATGATCTTTGAGTCTATTTCCACTGTGGACAAGGGGAGATCCCTCAAGGAGGAAAGCACTAAGCTACTGAGCATAGCCTTGGCCTCCGCCACCATATGGCCACCAGCTCCGTAGGAGGTGTTGAAAGTAAGAACAATAAGGCCAGCTGTATCCCGAACCACCTCTCATCCTCTCATGTCACCCTGGCCGCATGCCCCGTCAGTGTTGATCTTTATCCCGTGAGGAGGAGGGTGCCACACTCTATAATATTTTTATTCTAATACCAATAGATATATCATTCAATTGTGATGTCTTATTCAGCTTTTCTATCAAGAATTGATAGCACTCACTTCTTCTCATGTTCTCCCCCAAAATACTTGATTCACCATCAATTACCTGCATTATAAGGAAAAATACAACATATGGAGATTAAGGGGACAAGGTAGATCCTTCCTTGTTTCTCAATGTGAATAGTAAGTCTAAGATAATATTCTCGAAAAAGTTTCTCCATTTTCTCCAACTTCTTGATTGCACATGTTAACTATACTTTTGGTTGGGGTTGAGTAGATCATATCACTTATTCAATTTCGTTGTTAGTGAACATTCATTCTTCATGAAATTTTAAATCACTTGCCTCACTTAGTGTAACTTTCATCTTACTAAAAAATTATTTACATAATGAAATTATTGCAGAATAATCTTTATGAATTTGTATATCCATTTTCCATGTCACACACAGATTTTTTTCTTTATGTGGAATATTTTCTTTTCCTCTTTCAATAGCCTTTTCATGTTATTTTATTTTCATCAATATTTTACAATATTCTATCCAAATAACTAAAATATCATTAGGAACATTAGAATCATGTTTTTATTTTACACATTTATTCTTCTGAGTGTCATCTATATTAGTAGTTTGTTTAGATGTTTCACTTTTCTTCAAATTCTTGGATTTGAAATCCCAGGTCTTCTATTTTTTTATACTTGTAATCAAATTTGGATCATTATTTTGTACAAAATTGTTCTTTTTATTTCCCAATCTTGATTTATCTTTATTAACAAACTTTTTTGGTCTTATTTTCTTATCATCCTTTCATACATATTGATATGATCATTTAAAACCTTGTGACCACTTCCATTGTATGCATCACAAATATTTTCATGTTTTACACAAAAAAATAAAGTAAAAATATTTTCATTAACCTGTAGATGTTTTTTCTCAATATTTTTATTTGTCCCCCTTAACTTGGGACTCCTCCGAGATTTAGCATTTAGAGGATTGTACATGAAATACAGTGTACAATGCCTGAATTTTTTGGAGCACCAACATTGACCCAGAAACCTTTCTCTTATTATATTTTCTATATTATTTTTAGGTGTTTATCATAAATTATTAGGCTCTTTGTGAATAACCAGCTCCCACACTCTTTTTAATATCCACCCAAGACATGGTGGTAGGATTCCACTCACTTTTCATCATCCATACTTGTTCATATTTTGTTTTCAAAACTACATTCATCATGACAAAAAATCAAGAGTCATTATTATAATATGGTATGTGTGGTACCATTTTCTTTATAGTTTCTTGAGACAGATCATTGAAAAAGTCTATGATTTTCTTATAAAATTTTGGAGTTATTTTAACATTAGAATCCTCTAATGAGTATTGAGTAGCAGGAGTATATTTATATTTATTTTAGGAAGTATCATTATGTTTTTTTCTCATGATTGGACAACTTAACTTTCAATTCTTGGAATCTCATAATTAGGTTATTTTTTTGATCTTAAATCATAATAATATTCTATTTACAAGACTTATTCATTCTTTCTGCTTCTTCTTAGTGAATCTTAACTTTGTTTGGTAACAAAGATTCATGTTCCTTGATCTTCTTGAATTTTATCTCCAATTGAAACTCCATGACATCGAGGCTATTTTAAAACCTTAATTCAGGTTTATAGATCTTTTATATTAGATTATTCTTGACTCCATATTTTTCTTTCACTTCTTTAATCCATTTGTATTCGAACCCTTATGAAATTAATTCCAGATCTACTTTTATGGCCTCAAATATTTCAACCTACTTGGAGAGCTCTATAGATTTTATATATTTTTCATGAAAATTATTCTCCATTACTTGTGACTGATCATAATGATGAGTGATATCGTCCTATTCGATTTAAAATATCCCACAGATAATAAAGACAAATTCTTTTGGAAAGCATTCTTTATATATTTTCATGTATCAGTTGAAAAAACAACTATAATGTTATCTCTCCCACCAGTGGTTGGATAATATTCAAGAGAGTTTTCATGATAACTAACACATGCCTCTTGATCACTTGAATCTCTTGATCTAATTAAGTTAGAGAGATGGTCCATCTACTTGGTGGAAAATTGAGCCACCTGTACTTCATGTTTGAGGCCTGATTTGTCTTCATTTCTAACATAGAATAGAGAAAATGATACTTCCTCTTTTTTTTGCAAGATGGATAACTACTTAAAAATTTTTTTCTCCTTATTTCTCATGTTTATGAATTTCTTGGTAGTTATAGAATTATTCTCAGAGATAAATGAATCTTCACAAAAAATTGGGTTTCATTTTTAATATAAGAAAGAAACTCAAATCTTTAAAAGATAATAACTACAATATAGAGAATACAATATAGGTGAACTTGTTTTATGATACTAATTGTGTGGACCACTTTCACATATACTCAACACTAGGATGGGGGTGAATCAATGTTATAATGTTTTTATCCTTTTATAACCATCATGTTTTTTACCTTTTAGACTTGTTAGGATCTTGATTCTCCTATTCCTTTTTCTTGATCATATTAAAGTATATGAAATCAGGTAATAGATGGTACATTATATATTTTCAAGGTTTACTACTCAATAAGAGAATATGATCCTTTCCATGTATGGTGATGTCTACTACATTGATTCTCTACTATACTAAGTTTCCAAATAAAGTGTGTTGGTTAGAAAACATTGTTAATCTAGGTTTTAAACCCTACACATTATGAGGGGGTGGATAATATCTTTCATCCCTAGATTAGTGAGTACTTGGTCTAACTTGTAGCTCCTTGATGGTTCTGTATATTGTTGTAAAAGCTAATCTTCACCTTATTTAAGAGATATTTTATAATACCAAGAAATTATTCCACCTATTGAGACTTTTAGTAGCTATCCTAAAAATATGTTGTTCTTCTATTCCTTTTACATCAATTATTTCTTTCACAAAATTGTAAATGACACTTTCCATTAACTTCATACAAGAAAACTAAGAGTTTCACTTCTTCATTCATCTAGAACCTATCCATTCTATGCTTTAATTATCAAAACATGTTAGCTTCTGACACTCACTGATATTACTAAAACACTGAATGTATTTTACAACACTCCATAAATAATAAATTGTTTCTCCTATGATCTTGTATGAGAAACTAACTCGTTTCACCCACAAATAAACTATAGTTTCTCTTTCTCTTCAACTTTTTACTCATATCACACGCAAAACACGATTAAGTGCACCTCAATATTTCTGATTACATGAAAATATATTATTTCATGTTGTTAAAAAATATGATAATTACCTAGAATTTCCTTAATATATTCTCAATCCTTGTACTTCATGTGAAGTATTTTTAGGATCTTAATGTATTTCATTCATGAATGAATATTACATGCATCTACTTCACGTAGAATCAATTTTTATTCCTTCTTGAAAGTGTATCACACTGTTGTATCACATGACTACATCCTCTTTAGAGAAATACAAGTTCTAAGAGCTCGTTTTCTACTCAATACTTCCCTTCATAGAGCCTCGAGATTATAATACCCAATTTCCCTTCTTTGAGTAACACAATAGCTTGTGATACATCTTTTTCAAGTAATGTTTTATATAAATATATACTTTCTTCACATAACATAGTGAGATATAATTATAACAACACTAACACAAAGAAGGGATCGACCATAATGTGGTTGTGAAAGTAGAAACACAACATGAAAACATGAAACTCTTTTGTTATTACTTAAACAGTTATGGAGCTTTGTAGAAATGTTCTTTATACATAGTGATGAGTGGGAAATAAAACCAAGTGTGTGGTATTCAAAACTCCTTGTGATAGCTTCATGTAATCACATATCCTTCATGTATCTAAGTAAGGAACATGGGAGTCTTTCTCCGTATTCATGGAACCTAGGAGGATATGGGACCTTCTTCATTTATGTAACTAAAACTGTGATAATGCTCTATATTCTTTGAGTAAAATGATATCTCTCACAAATCATGAGTAATAGAAATCTCTATGTTGGCTTAGTGACTTATATTTAAATATAAAGATCCATTGAATCCCCTTAAAGGATTTTTCAATGTGAACAATACTCATAATTCTCTAAAAATAAAATATAACATCAAGGCTTGATATCAAAATTACTGAATATTTTTTCATTTCAATCATCATATAGTTTCCATCACAGGAAACTGAAAATCATGGTGTCTTCATGTATTTGGATTATTTTTGCAGGGGTTAAAAAACCCATGCATGTGATAATATCTCATGTTTCATCTCATTCATGAATATATCTCTAGTAATCTTCCTTTTTATCCTTGTAAGTATCATGTTCTTTGAACCAAAGCATGCATGGCTTCAGGGTTGATCAATAATCATTTTCATCAAAGCTAATATCGATCATCAGTAAAGAATACTCACTGGAGATGGATGGAATGAATAAATATCAATGCCAGTCATGCTGGGTGTGTGGGAGAATGATTAAAATAGTTCAATTTTAAAATAATGTGGTATAAGAGATTATAAGGACCGTATTGAAAAAATCAGTTGGAATCCATTATATCTGTTTGTTTTTAATAGCCAAATAGTTCAACCCAGTTTGCATCCAATACCATTCTTCACCACGGTTATACTCCGTAATATAACCAAACATGTTCATGTAGTTTTTTTAGATAGAAATAGTATAGGAACCCAAATAAACATGTTTAAAAGTCCTATATAGGTCACACCACACTCTTGCACGATCCCTTGAGGATCCTCCTCCATACCTTATGTGTGCACCATGAACACCAACCTGTGTACTCTTGGTAGGTTCTAGGACCACCCTCACTTTTTTGGCCATTGGTCTACTTAACTGACCTTACTCCCATATACTTGACCCCTGGTCCCAATATTTTTTGAGGTGGGTCCTTTGTGGAATTATAGTTGTCTATGTTTTTAGGTCAAATTATATAAAAATAGTTATTTAATATGCATATAATTCTTAATCCATTCAAAATTATTTTTCACATATTTTTTATGAAAAATATATAATATACATTAATTTTTGAATAGCCTTTAAGAACATTCCAAAACCAAGGTATCAATATCCATGAAAATAAATATTTTTATGGGTTTCATCAAAACACCTCATGCAATAATAAAATATTGCACGGACTTCTTCTACTACATTGTATAAAAGTATTTTTCATCATTGACACATGTATTAGAAATGAAGAATAGTTAATCAATCATCATAATTTAAACTCAAAGTCTTCATAGAACCTTATTAATAGAATAATACATGTTTACTTCCTTTCTTCTTTCATCTTCCATACAAGATATATCAACTTTTTTACAGTGCTTGGATGCTTCAACCAAACTTTCTTGTTGCTTCTTATTTTAAAATTATTCAATATATTTACATTAATGAAATAATTATATTTAATTGAAAACTAGTTAAAACAAATAAAAAAATTGAAAATAAATACATAAAAAATTGGGATCTTCACTAATCCTTGATCTATATCTAGAAACATTTACTCGTGAAACTCTGAATCTTGGATTTCCGATCTAAATATAAATTTTCAAAACAACCCCTACTCTAGAATTAAAATTACAATTTCATCTAAAATTTACTTCATGGAAAGTAGAATGGTCTTATAACCTCCCCACTATAACACTTATAATCCTCAAAAAGTCTCATATGTCTTTCAACAAACATGTTTGGCCTACCTCGATTGTTAACTCACTACTAACCAGTTGTGTTCCATATCATAACTCTGAATGTGCTTCCTCTGTACAACCCAAACCACTATTTATGGATACATCATATTTCATCCAAAATACCATTCTGATCCTTGAAATACCTTAACTACATCCTTTTCCACAAGATTAATAGTCATCTCTCTTCAGATCAACTTTCCTAAAAACACTCATCCTCATCCGCTAATGCATCACTACATCACTCAACCAAGATGCCATAAAATCCAAAGGCATCATTGAACCATTCAAACACCCACACTGAATTATTAACCTTACACTCTATGTAATCCTAGGAATGGGTACTTATTCAACCCATCCATCAGTCATACTCAACCGACCTGAACTAACGCACCACCAATATAACTCACTCTTGGATCACACCACTAAAATCTCGATCCAATCCCTATTACATAGACTCAACCTAATACCAAACCCAATTAATTAATTGTTATTTCCTAACAATTAAAACCATTTTAGGTATATCCATTCACTATCATCCCACTATCCTTTTGACCTTCCACTGACAGGTTCCACTGTACCCACAACCCGATATGAGGGTTGTATCCTCACGATCGATTGATATACCTCACTAAAAGAGTATCCTTATAATCCTCTTATTACATTGAAACAATAAATCTATACTACTCATGTCCCATCTGTCACCAAACAAAGTTGTTGGGTATGAGCTCCCTACTCATACCTCATCACTAACCAAAAATACTCATCTCCATGAACCAAGAAGGTTCTCGACCACACCCAAGAATTCCAAAACATCATAATGATAATAACCAATTAATCATTAGTATTATGCCATTACCTTTATAAATATTTTACTAAACGATTTCAATCCAACTAATGGTGCTCCCCAAATCGAAATTGTCTTTCAAAAACACACACCAAGTGGTACAACCTGTGAAATCCTCAAAATACATGAAAGGGGATATAATCCCTAATCCTGTAAACCCACATACAAATACTATATATCTGCATAAAACACTCATATCATGATCCATCCACAATAAAAGTTCTCAAGAAATCCATGTTATACCCATCGAACACCCGAATTAGCTACTCGTGTTACTCACATTCAACCATCAAAAATCCAAAAAACTAGTCTACATTGGCATTGATTTCATCCTACACACCATAATAAAAAATCCAAACACACATTCTAATCACATATGGTGGTTCCAAGAATACACGATATACAGTCAAATAAAAAAATTCAACCATTTAGGTCACACATAGCTAAAACAGAAAAATATCTGCATACATGGGTTGCACAGGTACCAGTTGCCTATATCAAAAACCATCACAAATATTTCACACACCCCAAAACTCAATTTAGTTTTCAAAAAAAAAATTGAAACCAATATTTCCCCCAATAACCCAAAATCACCAAAAAACCCAAGCCTGTCTTGTTCCCTTTTCTAAAAACCGGTCCCACTTTAAAAAAGTCATTTTGAAATCCAACATCAAAAACATTATCCATATATTTTCATGCAACCAAAAATCATAATCCATTGCATTATCATCTTCTACACAAACCATATATTATAAAACCATCTTATAAAACTATTTTATGAATTCCCCAAACTAATGTAATATCGAAGATTAAACTATTTTAAGTTGTCTTTTCTTCCTAAATAAACTATAGCATAATGTTAATGGATTTATTCAAGATCATGATTAAGACCTAAATTATCACTTTTTATAAATTTAATTTTATGAAATTAATTTAATTTTTTAATTAATCATGTCAAAATTATCTTAGGATGATTTTTTTGAAATTTTTAGAAATAATTTATTTTAGGTGAAAAGTGAAAATAATGATTTTACAAAATTGTCCCTTTTATGAGAATATAATGATATAAGAATGAATTTAAGGTTTATGGAACTTTTTTTCTAAATTAAATATAATTAATATAAAAAATTAATTTTTATCTAAAAAATGTATTCTTAACATATTGGAAATCGAAGTAATATTATTGTTTAAATAAAAATTATTTTTAATTCTTATCTTTTTATAAAGTATTTATAAGGTTACTTTATACTTTAATTTGGTTTAAAATAAAAATAATTATAATTTTATTTTATAATGTCCAATTAATTAATTTTGAATCTTCATTATGCTTAATTTTTCTATAAAATCATTTTTATACTTAAAAAGGAACCTTTCTAGAAAATAATTTTCTAGTGATTTGTGGGTTTTTTTCAAATTTATTTCTTCCATGTATAGAAATTAATTTTGATAAAATTTTATTCATTTTAGTAATTATAATTTCCATATTTCTTTAATGATTCCACTTTCATTTTTTTCATTATAAATAGTACCTTTGGAAAATAAAGTCAGTTACCATAGAAAAAGTTAAAACAGGTTAAAAGATTTTAAACTAAAATGATAATGGTCAAAATGACTTAAAATTTTATCTAAATACTATTCTATGTAATATATTGATCATATATCTTATCCTGTTCTAATATGAGTCATTCTGGAGCTATTAGTATTGAGTAAAATATTAATATATGTTAATATTTTGAATAAAATCTAACTATATCAACTCCTTAACTTATAATAGGAAACCATATATCCTATCTTCTCCACACTTAAAGTGCCTATTAATTACCCAATAACCACCAAAATTCTTTCCAATCATCCATAAACATCACATATAGGTCCTTTTTTTATCATAATACAACCATAAAAAGGATTTAGGTATATACTTAAGGAGGTTGTCCAAACAAGAGGTATAGCTCTTAATCGAGTGTTTTCATTTTAGTTTTTTTATAGGTCATTAAATTATATGATAACCATGATGATATAATAACATTATTATATAAAATATATTGAGATGTTATTATGTTGATGTATCAACTTATATTATTCTCTTTATGCATCAAATCATAAATGAAAGCATCATTCGTGCATACATGCAGACTACAACCTCACAAAGTGATGTATTTCATTTTTCATCACCACTATTAATTCATGGTTATTATGTTGGATATAATTTTTATATATTATATTTATGACATTATTATGTTTTATTAAATTTTATATATCATTTACTTTCTTACCCTTCCTCCAGTTAGAAAATTATAATGTTGTACGTGCATACGTGTGGACTACCACCTCTACAAAGCGATGTGACTCATTTTTCATGCCCACCATTAAATATTTTTTATAAATATATATAATAAATTTATATGATATTTTTATCACGATTAAAATTATGTATATTATGTAACCATGAAAACTATATAAGGATAAAAACCACTGAACTGAAACTTATATGAAAAATGAAATAGTTAACAATTAGAAATGATGATTTTAATAAGGAATTATTAATAAACGGGTCTCGAAATGTTATAAGTGGATCATTTAAGATATTATAAGTATATATATGTTTTTTGAATAAAATTATAATAATTTTAAATTTATTACACATGAGGTTAATATCAATTATAAAATAAGTCGGGTCTAGGGTAAGGGTTTATTTCACCATCTCATCCTTATTAGGGATTGTTTATGTTCAATATTTTATTGGGATAATTATATGATATTTATATCTTAACCCCAATGTATTTTCTTTATCTATAGATTTTTCTATTATTTTTAATTATTATTTCTTTTTTTACAATATTTTCACTCAAAAGACCAAATGAACGTTTATGAGGAAAACTGATTTTGTTTCTCTATTCAGTCGGAAATATTTTTCTTCCATATATATATTTTATTTAAATTGTTTTCAATAATATTTTTATAACTAAAAAATTATTTATTAAAGTCATTTTTACCCATGTTTTACTTTATATAAAAGAAACTAAATGCAATATTCATATTTTTTTCTGAAAAATTAATATTTATCAAAGGTTTGGACAAGATCATTGTTTTAAAATTTACCAGATGAATGAATTTTCCATCCATAATGACAATTATTTTATTTAATGATTTATTTAAAAGTTTTTATAGTTTTTTCAGAAAAATTATTTTCCTATTATTTAGGAAATTGTTTCATCTAAATATAGGTGATCTCAAAACAAAAAGGGAATTTACCTGAAGAAAACTTCTTGTGGTATTTTTATAGTATTTTAATATTTGTTACCGACATTTGAAAAATTTAATAATTTCTTGGGGATATAATCTATTGAAAACATCCACCATATTACTTTAGATGTATTAATATCGTATTGTTTTATTTTTTTTTATTGGGGAAAATATTAACATTTTGTATGATAGTTTTTCATTTTGAATGATCATGTTTATTATGTATTTATTTGTTTTTCATTTCATTCATATAATGAATTAATTAAAATTATTATATTATAGGAAGGGCCTATAATATCACATAGATGTATCGGTAGGTCTCAAGAGACAAACTAGATTGGGTATCCAGTGTATGCCTTACATATTTATGTATGAAGTTTTGGGAAAAGCCCTTGACGAGAAGATTTAGATGTCCAGTATTATGCATTTAATTGTTTTAAAACTACTTATTGTTATCTATGTGATTATTTATGTTTTTACACCATCCATGGATATATTTCACATTTATGATATTAGTTATATGAAATATTTGACTATTTTTTATCTTTACCATATTATTCATGATTTATTTTTTCTATGATAGATTATGCTGTATGTTTTTCCTTAATGAGCATCTGATCTCACCTATTATTATTTTTTCCTTTCCCTAACATATCAAAAAGGATTTATGACTAATTTTAGGGGATTTATAAAATAAATAATAAAGTACTCAATAGAATTTTGAAGTTTTATTTCAGGTTTTGTGATTTAAAGTGAGAACCATTTATGTATCTAGTCTCCCATGACTACTAAACGATTCAATGCTTTTGGTTGTGACCACTTTTATTATCTGCCAATGTAGTAAAATAACCATTGGATTTAGGTTGTTGGGATCAAGGTGTAAAAGTTGGTTTTAAATGAGGTTTAGTACAAACCTTATGAACTAGTTTCAAGAAAACATGGATTAGACAACATAATCATGTGACATACTCTAAGAATATTTTTTCTTTACAGGTTGAGGGTCAATCCCCAATTATTAAATAATGGAAAGAAAACCTATTTTAAAAATAAGAAAGTTGGTAACCCAAAACCTCACCTAGTGGCCCATAGGCACATATGCCTATAAGAAATAGGTCCCAAGGGGATTAACATGGTCCAGAGGACCCAATGACTCGAGGTCCTTAAATAAATGGAAGAAGACCAATCATCGGAGGATTCCATTTTCCTACACCAAGCATAGTTCCATTAGCATAACCCCCAGAAGACATGAATGCCCAAGATGTTGCACGTTTCCCATCAAGCACCAATTAAATGTCTCGATGCCCCCATATAATCATTATTCAAGTGATCCCATTCAAAGATGTTTCATGGCCCCGTCCCTTGATGATAAGTCTATATAGAGGATAATATCATAAATTTTTGTTAAAGTGGCGATTGTGTAGTTTTCATAGAAAATATATCATAGTCTGGATAAAAGAAATTTAATACGGTTATGTCACACATGCACCAATGAGTGAATCCTTTGAAAGGTGTGGATTGGGTTTTAACTCGATCGTCATTTATGCAAGATGATTTGGCCTAAGGATGTACACCTAGCTAAAAACTCTTAGGGGATATGCTTTTATTGATTAACAAGTTCGTTAAATACAATTATAAATTATTTTAAAATATTTTTATGATTTAAAGATATTTAAAAAGATATGAAACTTATTATTGATAGTTTATCTATGCATAAATGTCCAATTTATGTTAAATGTTGCACCAGATTTAGAATGATATACTTTGATTTAAAATTTATAATGTTATGAGATAATTAAGTGTATGACAATATTTTGAAATTCATCCTAGTGGAAGGAATGGTAACCGTATCAATATTAGAAATCTATGTGGGATTTTCCTCCTAGGAAAGTCAATGAAGAAGGAGATAGAGATGGAGTAGGAATAATTATAACTATATTTTGGTGGCTAACTCAAGTTATGAATAATAACCTTTCCCATATAGAGTAACCTGTTGAACCCCATCATGGTGCAATAATGTTGGAATTCTTCTTCCATCAACAACTTACACCATTAAATGGGAGTTATAATCCATTATATGTTGGGTAATGGATCAAGTCCCTAAAGAATATAATTTTTATTTTTAAAGAAATAAAAGGGAGAAATTTATCATTGAATTTTATCATCTTAAGGGAGGCACTGATCAATGGTGTACATTGATCTAGAACATTAAGGATTCAGAGGAAATAAATAGTATGATGTGTAATAATTTCAAGTAGATATTATTTAAAAAATACTTTCCCCATGAGAAATGATCCAAAATGGAGAGAAAATTTCTCAATATAATGAAAAAGGAACTAGAATATGTTATTGAATATGAAATTAACTTTCAAAAGATAAAAAATCATGTTGTATATTATGCATGTAATCTGAGGAATAATATTGATTGCTTCATTGATTATATAAATCCTAAATTTCAAAGGGGGTTAATCTATTATAAATTTTTAGTATATAAGGATATAGTACAATGTTTCATAAAGTTAGAGAAATAATTATCCTAGTCTTATTTTTTCAAGAGAAGGAAATAAAAGAAGTAGGTAGATGTGAATTCAGAAAAATGAAAAATGGTAAAATGGAAAAAGAGGACTGTGGAATTTTCAACTTTTTATAATTGTATAAAGAAACACCATGGAACATTCTTGTTTAAGATTGGAGTTTTCTTTAAGTCTAGAGAGAAAGACCATCATGCTTATGATTTTAAGGAAAATATTGGAGCTTTCACTATTCAATTATTCAACTATAAATATTTGGGGCACTATACAAACAAATTCCCTAGGCATAAAGGGTATTTTCCATAAGAAAATGACAAGGTATAAAGAAAAGGCTTATAAAATCACTAAAACTAATGTTTAAGTTCTTAAAGATTTAGAGGTAAGTACATTGTTTAGAGCCTCAAATTTAGATATTGATTTAATTGATTATATATCTTCATGCTCTATTATATCTTCCATGTTTTAAATGAATATTAGATATCTCTCTACCACCTTAGGAAGGGAATTATCAATCAATATTCCTATTGTAAATCTTACATCAATAATGATATTTTAGTCAGTTCCCATTATGAAACGTAGACTTTCACTATTTTAAAGCTTGATCATTATACCTATGGTTGAATATAATATAAAACATAGTATGGATTAACCTTAAAATTAAAATGTAAAAATTAATAGTAGATAAAAGAATATAATAATTTTTTATAGAGATATGGAATCCCACATCTTTATAGGGGAGACTATATCATCTGAATCATGTATAAATCTATCTCCAATGGTTGTCCTTAATCAAATTATTAGAGAATAAGGGTAGAAACGTCCAAGGAATTAAAAAGGTATCCTTATAAAAGTGGATTTACCTATTTTGTATGAATACATTTATGGATTTCCTGAAGAACATCTGAGAAACCCACATGAGTCTGAATTTGAGTTTCTTATTGTTCTCATCCCTAATAAAAAACATATATCTATGACTCCCAAAATAATTGATAGAGTGGATCTAGTGGAGTTAAAGATACAAATACATGATTTGTGTGATAAGCTTTTTATACAACCAAGTGTTTTTCCTTTAGTATCTCTGGTTCTTTTTGAGAAAAGGGATGGGACTATGAGGTTCTTACTTGATTATAAGGAAATAAATGAAATTACTATGAAGAACAAGTATCATAAACCTTGAATTAATGACCTTTTTGATTAACTTCAAGGATCTCAATATTTTTAAAAGACTGATCCTCATTATAGGTTTCATTAACGGTTAGTAAAGAAAGTGGATATTCAAAATATGACATTTTATATAAGTTATGTACATTATGAATTTACAATAATTCCATTTCGATTGACTAATTTACTCTTTTTATGGATCTAATGAATAGAGTGTTCAAGGATTATCTCAACAATTTTATTGCGATATTAATTGATGATAGTTTGATATACTCTAAAATATATGATGAGAATAAGACTGATTTTTGAATAATTTTTAAGACTCTTATAAAAAAGAAGTTATTTTGAAAAATTATCAAATTATGAATATAGTTTTAAGAAGTTTAATTTCATTTCCATATTGTCTGTAATAATAGAATATACATTGTTCCTTAAAATACAAAGGTGATGATGGAATGGATAACGACAACAAATATAATCAAGGTATATAGATTCCTTGTATTATTCAGTTATTATATATGATTTTTTCAAAACAATTCTCAATTAAATAACTTATTAAATAATTTAAAACATAAATGTGTTATGTTTTTATGGTCAGAATAATGTAAGGGAAGTTTTACAGAATGAAATATGATATTGGTTAATTCACTGATATGGATTTTAACATCAGGAAGTATGAATTTGTGATATATACTGATGTATCAAAGAAATTACTTGGATTAGTCTTTATACAGAATGATCTAGTTATTTCTTATCCATCAAGGTAGATAAAGACTAATGAATAGAATTATTAAACCCATGATCTTGATTTGGCAGCCATAGTCTTTGCATTGAAAATATAAAGTCATTACTTTTATAGTATAATATTTAAAATATATACAGATCAAAAAAATTAAACATTTATTTTCATTAAGATAAATCAATATGTGGAAAAGGCTATGGTTATAACTACACATGTATTATGATTTCTCAAAACAGTCTCACCCCGGAATGAAAAATATGGTGGCTAATGAATTTCATAGTAAAGATCATGGAGTTTTGATAAAATTTAGGGTTGAAAAAGATCATATTTCATGGATTTAACAAATTTATATATAGTAATACTTCAGGGAAAATATCACATTAATTCTAAATGATTCCAAACCATCCATATTAGATAAAATAAAAAGTTATTAGTTTGATTATGATAATATTGAAAATAAAATCAAAGTCATGAATGATGGGAAGTTGGTTGAATTCACCCATGAAGAAGGTATTTTGACATTTGAAAAAATGTTATGTATTCCATTTATAACTAGATGAAAATATAATTTTAGATGAATACCATAGGTAAAATTTCTCTATACACTCAGGTAGTATAAAAATCTATTGAAATTTAAAGGAAAATTTTTTATAGGAAAATTAAAAATTAAAAATTTCAAACTATGTATCAAGATTCATGGATTTTCAATAGGTACAATCTGAGAGAAAACATTTTAAAGATTTCAAGAATCCTCTACCTATTCCAGTGTGGAAATTGGATAATACTGCACTATACTTTTTAACCATATTTTAAAAGACCCTCAAAAATAATGATCAGATATGGGTTATTGTTGATCAACATTACCAAGTATAAAAATTTCCTTTCTATAAGGGAAGATATACCTCTTGATCACCTTAGTTGGATTGATATTAATGAATTAATGATACTTCTTTGTGAATTTTTTTCAATTATATTCGATCATGATACACATTTTACATTGAAATAATAACAGAGTATTTTTAAATATATCAACCCTAAACTACATTTGAGCACAACCTATTATCCTAAAACGAATGATTTTTCTAAACTAGGTATTTCAAAATTATAAGACATGTTGATTTCATTCCCACTTAACTTTTAAGTAATGTGGGATTAATATTTACCTCTAGTGGAATTTGCATACAATAATAGCTTATATTCAAGCATTCAAATGAAACCATATAAAGTGTTGTGTGGTAAGAGGTTTTATACACCAAATTGTTGGGAAAATTGGTAAAAGGAAGCTTCTAAGACCAAATATCTTGGAAGAGATAATAGTTAAGGTGAAGAATATTCCAAATCATATTAAAGAAACTCAAAGTTCAAAAAAACATTATGTTGATAACTGTAGAAAGTATTTAGAAATTCAATCTGGAGATCATATGTTCTATATAGTATCTCTATAGAAAGGTGTTATCAGGTTTGAAAAGAAAAGGAAACTAAAACTTTGGTACACATTAACTTTTTAAATTCTTAAAAGAATAAGATTTGTGGAAAACCATTTGGCAATAACACATTTCCTCTCTAATGGTCATGATTTTTTCAATATCTATTTATTAGGGAAGTACATGCTAGACCCAATACATGTGATGCCCTATAAGGAAATAGAATTGGAACTATAATTATATTAAAATAAAGTTTCTATCCAGATTATTGAAACTAGAAAACATGTGTTTTGGAATCAGATGAATCAAATAGTAAAGGTACTTGTGAAAAATCATAAGATAGAAGAGACTATATGGGGACTAAAAGAAGTTATGATGATGAAATACCCACATGTTTTCATGAGATTATTTTTTGTAAATTTTGAGGTTGAAATTTTTAAAGGATGGAAGAATGTGACACCAAAAATTCAATTATTCTACACAAGCTTTTCTTCCTAAAGAAAATATAGCAAAATGCACATATATTTATTCAAGAATATGACCAAGACAAAAATTAAAAAAAATTAATTTTAATTTTAATAAATTAATATCATTTTTTAATTTACCATGCCAAAATCAATTTAGGATGTGTTTTTGATATTTTTTAAAAATAGTGGATTTTAGGTGAATAATGAAAAATATAGATATTATCATGGGGACACTTTCATGAAATTGTAATAAAATAAGAATAAAATTAAGGTTATGAAAAAACTATATAATTAATATATAATTAATAATTAAAATAAAGTAGATAAAAATATAATTTTTAACTTTGAAAAATATGCTTAACATTTTGGAAATACAGGTAATGTTTTTCTTCAAATAAAAAGTGTTTTTAGTTATTCTATTTTAATCAATTATTTATAAGGTTCATTTTTGTTTTGGTTTTAAAGGAAATAATAAAACATATCGCTTTATATAACATAATCCAATTAATTCCACTATACCCAAAATTATAATTTATTAATCTATAAAGTAATTTTTTTAGTTAAAATTTTATTTTTTGGAAAATCATTTTCATCGCGTTTTGCAGGTCTCCTTTTAAATTAATTTCTGAAATTTATTAAAATTAAATTTGGGAAAATGGAATCCATATTTATAATCATCAATTAAAAATTTGGTAACGGTGACTCTTTCATTTTTTAACGTTATGAATAGTAAGTTAGGTAAAAATTTAGTTGTCATAGTATGAATTATAATGGGTTAAAAGGGAAAAAATAATATTATATGGTTAAAAATAATAACAATGTATAAATACTAATGTTTGGTAATATTTATACCATATAGCATATCCTTTTTAATATGAGTCATTTTGGAGCTATTTTTCTTGAGTAATAAATTAATATATTTTAATCTTTTGAAAAAATTTGAAGTGTCCCCTCTCCTATGCTTATAAAAGGACACCAACTCTACGCTCTTCTATAAATAAAAAATACCTCTTATCTCATCCAAGATCTATGCAAATAATTTCCTATAATCCTTTCCCACATCCTAGAAGTTATTTTTTGTTCATAATATCATCCAAGTAAATCTTTAGATATGAAATTAAGTAGGTTGTCTAATGAAGAGGTATAACACTTAACCTAGTGTTTTCATTTTATTTATTTTTATACCTTCTTAAATTCTATATTAAATATGATGATATAAAATCATAATCTCCAACATATTGAGATGTTATTATATTTCTATTTAAAACTTTATTCAACTATTTCTACATCAAATTAAAAAATGAAATCATCGTTTATTCGTACGTGTGGACTACTGCCTCACTAAATGATGTATTTTTTTATCACCATTATTAATGATTGGTTATTATGACGGATATAATATTTATATATTATACTTAAAAAATAATTTTTCTTTTTGAATTATATTATAATTTACCTTTCTACCCATCAACCCATTAAAAATGACAACTTTTCTTGTGCATGTGTGGACTACCACGTCCACGAAGCTATGTTATTAATTTTTCATGTCATTCAATCAAGAATGAATATAAATATACATATATATAATGAATATATATATATATCTGTGTGTGTGATATTTATATCATGATTAAAATTTTAGATATTATTTTACTATGATAAATATGAAAGGACTAAAACTACTAAACTAGAACTTAAATGAAAAACGAAGCAGTTAACACTCGGAAATTGTGATTTTAATAAGAAATTGTCAATAAAAAGTAGTTGAAAAGATATTCTTGGATCATATATTATCTGATAAGTTTTAATTAATTTATTTTAGTTAATTATAATAAATTTTAATTTATTATACAGGAGGTTGAAATCACTTAAGAATAAATTCAAACAAATGGTGAGGGTTTATTTCACCATCTCATCCTTATTTGGGATTGTTTATGTTTGAGTTTAAATTGGGGAAATTATATGAAATTTAAATATTAAACCCCAAATATTTTCTCCTCCTATTTTTATTTATATAATTTGAAATTATTAGTTCCATTTTTACCTTCTTGGTCACTAAATCTATCAAATGAATGTTTTTTAAAGAAAATTTTCTTGGTTTTTCTATTCGGTCGGGAATTATTTATTTCACGCCCATATTTTGTTTAAAATATTTTCAAGAATGTTTTTATTGTTCAATAATTATTTATTAAAGTATTTTTTTACACTATATTAATTTCTATAAAAATGATTAAAAGGAATCTTCATGTCATTTTCAGAATGAGATACTTTTTTTCAAAGTTTTGAAAGGAATATTTGTTTTAACATTTACCACACAAACAAATTTTTTATCCATAATGAATGTTAGTTTATTTTAATATTACTTTAAAATTTTCCATTTTTATTTTCAAATAAAATTTTTTAATTAATATTCTGGATATTTTAATATTTTATTATAATTGATTTCAAATTGAAAAGGGTATTTTCCATAAGAAATCTTTCAACGATCTTTTTAAAGAATTTTCAGGTATTTCAGAATCATTTGACGAATCTTATGTTTTATCATATATATAATCTATTGAAACCATTCTTCATATTAAACTAGAAGGATTATGATCATATTATTAAATATATTGAATAGGGAAAATATTAACATTTAATAATCTAGGTTTTCAATACGAATGTTTATATTGATTATGTATTGGATTTTTATTAATTTATTTAATATTGTAAATTAATCTTACTTAATATATGATATGTGTGTGAAATTATATCCCCTTGATTCATCAATATATCTTATAGGGAAAACTAGTTTGGGTTTTTAGTGTACGCCTAACCAATTTTCATACGATGTCTTATCCCCAAGCCTTGACTGTAATATTATGATGTCTGGAATTATGAACTATATCATTAAGAAACTAGTTATTATTATCCATGTTTTTTTATTTCATCCATGGATGTATTCCCCTTTTATGATATTATTTGTAAGAAAATTGGATTATTGTTTATCTCTTCGATATTTTTTATAAAATATTTATTTTATAATATTTTTTTGGGTGTTTTTCCCTTTCTAAGAATCTGAGAATAGGCTTTATTAATATTTAATTTCCATAGGATACCAAAAAAGGATATATGAATTATTTTAGTGGTTTTAAAAAATAAAAAATAAATTACTCACTAGATTTTTTAATATAGATTTTGTATTTTTAGATGTAATGTGAGATTCAGGTTTTTATCTAATCTCTTAAGACAAATAAAATATTTGATCTTTCAGGTTATGATCACTTTTATGTTTTTAAAATATGTTAAAATAACCATAGGAATTAGGTTACTATAGTTAGGAAGTTACATCCATTGCACGAGTTTTCTTAAAGGTTGGGTTTCCTTCTTAAAAAGGGGTTACCTCAAAAATAAACCATCCTGAAAATTATTTCCGTATAGAATTTAAATAATCGTAGTCATAATTAATCAAAAAAAAACCATAAAATATATATTAATCAAATTACCCAATATAATATATTTTATAAAACAATTGATTATATTATAGGTTTTTTCAATTAATAATGGATTTTAATATGGAAACATGTCAATTAACAACACCCATAGGTGCATGAATCATTCCCTAAGAAGCCACTTTTATGATTAATTAACAACTCATTGGATCATGACTGATATCAAAAACTCATCCAAGTATCATCCATACCATATTGGGATCCTTGTTCAAATCCAACACCTCACGCATCCTAGAGTGTCTAGTCCTAGAACCAAGCACCCACTGGAAACTTGGTTTTCAACCGATGTCACACTAGACAAGAATGTTTTTGATATTTATTTCAAGTCCCAAAAACCTATATACACTTAAATGTAACACTTTACCATCCCAAAACATACTTTTATATGACTTTGTAATTACCTAGTTTAAACCACTAAAATGGCCCTTGTGCGAGGAAAATACTTAACATCGGGCATGCCTCCTCATATTCTAGAGGTTTCTCGGTAGTAAAGAGGGCCTAAAACAATCGTGGGGAGTCTATACACTCTAATATAAATCCTAAGGGTCATTATTGAATCTAATGAAAATCAGACATGACCCATCCATGTATCTAGCATCCAAAAAACATGTATACATAAAATAGGGACCCCAAGGGCCCTACAATCTATAATAAAAATAAATAAATATATCTATATGATGAAACAATGCATAAAAAATTAATAATAGATAAAAATTGAATATTGTACCTTATATATAAATAAATATCACACTAGAAAATATATGCAAAATAATAACTAAAAGTAAACTAAATTGGACTCCAGACCAACTCATATAATCATCCAGCTGCAACCTCGTCCTCTATAATTTTCTAGACATGTACCAAGTCTCCAACTCTAAGAAATATGTATTCCTTGAGAGAAAACATGAAGGTATACCAATGTAGTTTGAAACCCATGTCTCATACATGGGTAAGTGGGTGCGTTAAATGACCCAGTATGATCCACCAATTCTTCAAAAATACTAAGTGCTAATGTGATTGAGTGGATTTTAATGTAATACATATATAAGTGATGAAATCATTCCCTTAAAACACAACCATATAAAACATAACATGAAACCACACAAAATATTCACATTAGGTCATCGGTTGTCACTCATTCCACCTTGAACCTTGGCCATACCAATGTCATCCAGTGTAGGAGTGTCTCTGAACATGTCACACCAACCACACAAGGGGACCAAGTCCAACCTCAGAACCATTATCTAAACATTATTCATACTTCGACCAATGTTGGAGTGTCTCTAAATACAACCTCTTGGGGGAAATATGCACATACACTAAACATAATAAATCAACTGAGAGAAATACTTTCATCCCTAGAATATATAAGCATACACCTTGGGGTTTCATTCCCTCCCCAGAACCAGGTACTGGCCTCCATTACTTGAGAGTCACATCATGCCCCTGGTGCCTTGTAACACCCCAATAATTTACAATATCTCTCTTTTTAAATTTAGTTCCTTCAATAGCATATGATATTAAAAAATTATTAAATATTATGATTTAAGACATTGATAATGGTAGTAATTAATGATATTAATTAAATTATGATTACACAAGTTAATAAATTAATTCATTGGTTAACAATTTATTATAAATGAAAACCAATTGAACTTAAAGGAAATATTTTTATAAAAAACTATTTTTATTCCCAGAATGAAATTTTAAATTAAAAAATTAAATTAACCACTAATTAGTTTAAGATATTAGTGAAATTTATATGTTATATAATCAATCATATGTTTTTTTAAATAATTTTTATTAGTTTAAGATAATAATAAAACCAATTTTTAGTATAAAATCTTTATTTTTCAAAAATCCAATTTTTCAGCCTTTTAATGTCGCACTTATTTTAAAACTAAATTTTGACACTATTATAAAATATATTTGACAAAATAAAAATTAATTTTTAAATCATTATATCAAAATTTATATTTGTTAGATTTTTGGTATTTTTCTGATAACTTTCATTTTTTTGATGAATAGTATTGTGACTATTGGAATAGTAATGTGACCATTAGGAATAGTATTATGACCAATAAAATTGTAAATTAATCTATTAAAGTATAAATAAAATTTAGTTATCTTATAAATTTTAATATTATGTAATTATATCATAATATGAGTAAATAAATGTTTTAGAAATTTTTAATTAAGTAATAATATTTTTATAAAATTTAAATTTTTATTTTCAATTTTATAATTGATAAAATAATTTAAAAGAATTTTATTTTAAATGAATTCAAAAATTAATATTTTTTTCTCATTATTATAAGATAATTTAATAAGACCTTAATTAATTTTTCAAAGTGTTAGAGAAAAAGTTATAATTTTAAAATTTGTATCATCCAAGTAAATGATTATTTTAATTAAAAATAAAATTTCTCATATTTATAAAATAATTTTCATAAAATAGAATTCATTTTAAATTCTATAGATCAAAAAATGGTTGGGGTTAATTTTTTGTATTTTTCTAAAATAGTTGAATTTTTGTGAATAGTAAAATACGGTAATTTACGTTATATATATATATTATAAGTAAAATACACTATTACTTGAGTCATGGATGATGTAATCACCCTTGGTTAGAACTTACATGCACTACTTACTAAATTTAGTCACAAGAATCATCACTATTCATATACTTGATCCAAAATAATCAATTAATGATTAAAATATTCAAAAACCACCCCTCTACTCCACTATAAAAAGGCATCTTCTCCTCCCAATTCCTCACACCTATAAAGACACTTTTGATAAGAAATTATCATCCCAAATATCTCCTAAAAAACCTTCCCCCTATATAGAAGACTATCTTTGGGAATGAATCCTTTTTATACAAACCAAAAAGAGTTACTCGATTAAGAGGTAACATATTCCCTCAAACCCTTTAGTTTTATTTCCATTATACACCCACTCAAATATCCTTATTCTAAGATTATATAACAACACCATTATAATAAATATTCTTATATTTTTTTATGATAAGGGTTTGACCTAGACTTACACACACTTTCATCTAATGGGTAATGAACATATTGTTTATGTGTACGACAAACTACTGCCTAACGAAACAATGATTGTTTGTTTTTCATTAAAAGAATTCATGGTTGGGAATGATGATGGAAAAACATATTATATATTTTATATATGATATTTCTTATTTTTTTATGTTTCTTTAATTATTTTATAACATTTACCCTTGTGCTTTCCATTTTTTAAAATTATGATAACATCGTTTGTGGAAGTGTGGACTACCGCCTCCCCAGAGCGATGTGATCCATTCATAACATACATAGAAAGTATTAAGGATAATTTAGTAGAAATATGTAACATGTATGAAATATATATTATATTTTAATTATAATATACCTATACATATATATATCATTTAATCTTCATACGATAACAAATTGATTGTAGCTTTCATGCGTGCGTACGACCTACCGACTCTATGAACAGTGCATTTCATTTCCTATCTCCAAAGTTTATGAATTATTATGAACACATATATAATGAATATATATGACATTTAAATCATGTTTTACATTCTATAGGTGGTTAAATCATTACCTAATTAATAAGAAAAACAAGCCCCAAGTTAAACATACTTAACAAACTAGGCAATTTACACCTGGAATAGTGAAAACAATGAATGATTGTTATCAAATGGGTAATAAGATATCATAAAAAGATAATATATTATATTATAAAACTTAATATGGTTCTATAAAAATTTACTAACACTCATAATACCATTATGCATGAGATTAAAGGATATTCCTATGAAAGGAAATACAAGGTTTGGGGTTTCTCATCTCACTTTTATTTCTGTGAGATTTCTGTAATTTTACACTTATTTATTGTATGTGGCGTATGTATAATTCCATTTAATATATTAAATAATGAATTTTTTTATATTTTTGGAATCCAATTAATCATTTTATCATTATTTTTTCATACGATTTGATTGATTACAAAGTGGTAAGGGATTCTCCTGGAATTTCCATTTTTCTTTCGAGTTACTCTTTTTATCTCTTCACCCCAATGTAATTGTTAATTATCATTTTTTAATTTTCATAAATTCTGTTTATATGTTCCAAAAATTTTTAATCAACACTATTATTCTTTATTTAATGGGAATTACATTTTTTATAAGGGTTTATTTTCAATTTCTCTTGATAAGTAAGTCTGATTTAAGGGAACATCCCAAATTCTTACCCATTTTCAAGTACCATCGATAATATGTTTTAAGACACCATTATTTTCAAAAAATCCATAATTTTTTCAGGAAAAACTATCTTTGTTAATTAATGGTTTTATACAAAAAGTTAAGCATTTTACCTTTTAAATATTGTTTAATAATGTTCCTTAAACTTCAAAAAAAAAGTGGATCATTCCTAAATTTTTTGAAAATTCTTTTTAAATATTTTCACTATAGTTTACATAATTTATTCCTCAAACATAATTTAATTGTATTTTATATTTCCTTTTACATATTTATATTTTTACAATATAATTTTATGACAAATAAAGATTATTTTTTAGAAGAACTCTTATGTTCAATTTAAAGTGGCGTTTCTCTATAGAATTTCTCAATGATTTTATTGAAGATCTTTCATCTATGATTATAATTTAAATATTTCAAAGTTGTATGGGATATTTTGACTAAAATATACTTTTTTAAATAATTTATTTGATATATGAAGAATTTTTGGACTTGTAGTGATGGGTGTGGCCCGTTATAGAACCTTAATGTGTCGATAGGTCTCATGAGATAAAACAATTGGTGAAAACCCATTTATGTTTGTTTCCAAATATAATTAAATAGGTATTCACCAACATAATTAAACCATATTTATGGTCTGATGGTTCATGTGCCAGACACACAATATCTTATAATTACTCATTTTATTCATTTAGTATTCAGTTGTCATTATCTATAGGATTTTCACTATTACAAAATCTGTGGATATATTTTCATTCTCATTTTATTGATGGTGGGGGTTTTTCAGTTATTCACTATTCCTTGTTGATTATTTCTAAAATATTATGATTTAATAATTATTGATTCATTTTTCTACAGTATGTAACCCTTAAAATCATTTTAGAACACCCTTTTATTAGTTTTCCTTCCCTAGGTTATGTAGAAGTGGTCATTAAATTATTTTCAAGGGTATAGTCTATTAGATTTTGTTATGTATTGTGTTTTCTTTTTCTATTCCCAATGAAAAAATGGTTTCATGTATATATCTATTTCTTTTAAAATACTTAAATGGTCAATCCTTGGTGATATGATATCTTGCATATATTCCATTATAATAAAAATACAACTGATACTGTGTTACTAGGGTACTGGTTGTTGTAGTTTCTATTAGAGAAATTTTAGTAGAAACATTGGGAACGAGATTTTGAAAAAATAGTTTATGTAATATAACCCTACGAAAGACTTTGAGTATAATCATATAATAACATCTTAAAATATTGGTGAGGTATAGATTATGTGGTTCTTCCTAGAAATAAATCCTTGTCTAAATACTACAAGTGGATGTGGTTCTCAGACAGACGTACATAGGGGTAACAACTCTGAGAAGGTGTGTAGGGCATGACTAGGTGTAACCTCGTACACAACAATGGGCCTTGCTATGCACCATGTTTATACTCCTACGGGATATGATTTGGATTATTCACATTCTCTTTAAAAACCATTATGGAACATTTAAATTTAAATATGTTTGAAAAGAAACCATATTTATGATTATGAGATTAGATATGAATAGATATTTCAATTTATGTTATATATTTCACTAGTTTTGGGATTATACATTATGTTTCGTCATGTCGTGATCTAATACAGTGTATTGTAGTCTTTAAAAATGGCACCAATAGGAAGGAATGGGAAATGTATCAATGCACACAATCTAAAGTCCAATAATGATCATTTCCTCAATGGGTTTAATGTAGTATTTTTAAGGTAACAAGTCTCTCAAACATTCTCCAAAAATGAGGAGAAAATATCATGTTCTAACAAAAAAGTGAAAGATTTTTATAAGTTTTATGGCTTCTAAGAGAATCGTGAGAATAAGAGTACAACTATGAAAATGTTGTACAAAGGAAAGATGAGAAATAAGTATTTTACCACCGGTGATAATTGTGGAAAGAAGCACCCTAGAACTTTCTTAAAAGGAATGGCATTTTTCTACAAGTGTAGAGACAAAGGCCACCATTCTTGTGATTTCAGGGGTATGAAAAAAATTTCCAATGTACAATGCTTCAACTACAATGAGATGAGACACTACACAAATCAATGTCTCAAATATCAAAGGATATACACCAAAAAAATGATAATGGATCTTGGTAAATCTGATGCTTCTAACATAGAGAAATTTTAATAACTAATGTATTTGTTTTTTAGATTCAAAAATTATGTTATGATAATCTGGTTATAAGAATCATGAGATATATAAGGATTGTACTAAAGTAATTTTTTTTCATATTTGGAAGTATGTATGTTTTTATTAATGTTTTAAGGTTTCAATGTATCCATATATTTGGTATGTTGGATTAATAGAAGCATTATTTGGAGAATCTTATTCTAAATTGATTTTGTAAATTTAGTGACCTTTAATCTAACTTTTTTGTCATTGAATGTGGAAAAATACATTTTAGATGATTATTAAGAATAAATACTTATGTAATGTATCAAGTTCAACTTTAGACATTATTGTCTATTGATAACATGTGGTAAAACTTCTTTTTTTGAGAAAATATTTAATGGTCGAAGGAATTACTTAAGAACTATATGATTTGTAAAAAGTGATTCACGTGTAAAAAAATCATCTTGAACTTTCATTTCCTAGAATAAGTGATGATGTAAAAATATATCATATCACAACAAAATTATTATATTATGCTTATGACATGAAAATTAATCAAGTAATTTTATATTCTCAAGTGATTTTTTAAATATTAAAACAATCCCTCAACTCTTGGAAAAAAATTGGGACAAAAATGTTTTCAGTTTAATTTTTATTCTGAGAAATCCGTAGAGTTTTAACTGATCACAAATTTACAACTTTGTGATGGTTAACTTTTTAATTACTAAGTTCTCTATCACTATACATTAGAACACGTTGTTTATATTATTCTTCCAAGTCAATATTATCACTTCGCACTAATGTTATCCTATCTGAATGCCCAGTATTGTGTCGAACACTGCATTTCCATTTTCCTCTTATTAAGAGGATATTTTATTAACCCTATTTCCAATCTGGGTTTCCCAAAAAGAAATTTTTAAGTATAAAATTTTTATTTTTGACGTACCTATTCAAATTGTGAGGATAAGATATATTAAAGGATGGTCAAATGTAACACCTACAGATTTTATAGTATCTTTATTTTTAAAATTAACTTCTTTGATATTATACGAGCTAAATAAATGATTAAATATTATTATTTAAGACATTTGGAATAGAAATAATGAATGAGATTAAGTAAATTATTATTAAAAAACTTTATAAATTTATTCATTTGTTACTAATTAATTAGAAATGAAAACCAATTGACCTTAAAGGATGTATTTTCATAAAAAACTATTTTTATTACTAGAATTGCATTTTATATTAATAAACTAAATCAATCTCTAATTTTTAAAATATATTAATTAAATTTATATGTCATATATTCAATAAAAAAATTTAAAAGAAGTTTTATAGGTGTAAGATAAGCATATAATCAATTTCAAACATAAAAGCTATATTTTTCAAAAATCCAATTTTACCATCTTTTAATGTCACACATTTTTTAAAATAAATTTTAACAAACTTATAAATTATATTTGACAAAATAAACATTATTTTTGAAATATTAATATCACAATTTACTTTGGTTATATTTTGGGTATTTTTCTAAAAACAGTCATTTTTTGATGAATAGTAATGTGATCGTTGGAATAGTATGTGACCATTAAGAATAGTAATATGACCAATAGAATATAACATAATCTATGAAAGTATAAATAAAATTTAGGCATCTTATAAATGGTAATATTATATAATTATATCATATAAGTAAAAAAATGTTTTCGATATTTTTAATTAAGTATTGATATTTTTATAAAACATAAATGATTATTTTCAATTTTATAATTATTATAATGTTTTAAAAAGAAAATTTATTTCAATAAAATGAATTAAAAATTTAATATTTTGTTTTCTTATTATTATAAAATAATTTTATGAGACCTTAATTAATATTTCAAAGTGTTAAAAAATTACTAATAATTTAAAATTTTGTATTTTCCAAGTAAATGATGATTTTAATTTAAAAATTAATTTCTCATGTTTAGAAAATTAATATCATAAAATTGAGTTCGTCTTTTAATTCTACACATTTAAAAATGGTTTGGGTGAATTTTTGGGATTTTTCTAAAATAGTTAAAAAAAATTGAATAGTAAAATACAGTAATTATAGGTATATTTACATTATATGTAAAATACACTATTAATTGAGTCATGGATAATATAATCACCATTGGTTAAAACTAACATAATATAATTAATATAGTTAGTCATAACAATAATCATTATTCATATTCTTGAGCCAAAATAATCAATTTATGATTAAAATATTCAAAAATTGCCCCTCTCCTCCATAATAAAAAGTCATCCTCTCCTCCTGCTTTCTCATACCTTTCAAGACACATTGGATATTCAAAGATCTACCAGAATATATCATAAAAATACATCCCCTAAATCTAGATTCCTCACCTTGGGAATAAATCCATCCAAGACATCCTTTTGGTACAAACAAAAAGGATTTACCCGACTAAGAGTCAACATATTCCCTCAAGCTCTTTAGTTTTATTTTCATTCTCCACCCCTAAAATATCCACATTCCATGATTATATAAAAAAACTAGTATAATAAATATACTTAGTTGTTGTTATTATAAGTTTTTACCTACACTTTCACACACTTCCATCTATTGTGTAATATAATATTGTTTATGTGTATGGTGAACTACCGCCTCACAAAATGATGATTATTCATTATTCCTTTAACATATTTCATGGTTTTGAATTATAATGGAAAATATACTTATATATTTTATATATAATAATTATTTTGAATTTATTCTTCTATAAGTTTCTTTATAACACATAAACTTATACTTTCCATTTTGTATAAATATGATAACATCATTTGTGGAAGTGTAAACAATCACCTCAGCCAAGTAATGTGACTCATTGACACTATATATAGAATGTATTTATGATTATTTTAATAAAATTGTGTAACATATATGAAATAGATATAATAATATAATAATAGTATACATATACATATATATCATTTAATTTTCCTACGACAACGAAATGAAAGTAGCGTTCATGCATACGTACGACCTCTCATCTCCAGGAAATGTGCATTTCATTTCATATCTCCAAACTTTAGGATTTATTATAAATAAATATATAATTAATATATATGATGTCTACATCATGTCTTAAATTCTTTTGATTATGAAACCGTGATCTAATTAATAATAACAACAAGTGAAAAGTTAAAACACACTTGACAAACTACGCAATTAACACCCGGAATAGTGAATATAATGAAATATTATTATCAAATGGATAATAATATATTATAAAAAGATACTATATGATATTATAAAAATTAATATGGTTCTTTATAATTTAGTAACACTCATAAAACCATTATAGAGGACGTTAATGGATGCTCGCGTGAAAGGAAATGCAAGGTAAGGGGTTTCTCATGTCACTTTTATCTTTATGAGATTTCCTTTGTTCGATAATTATTTCATGTATGTGGTGTATATATACTTCCATGGGATATATGATATCATGAATCTATTTATTTTCATGGTATCTAGTTATGCATTTTATGATTATTAATTTTTGGTTATATGATTCGATTGATTACAAAGTAGTAAGGGATTCTCCCTTAAATTCTATATATATGTTCCAAATATATTTACCAAACTCAATTATTTTTTATTTTATAATAAATACATGTTTTGTATGGTTTTCTTTTTAATTCCTCCGGATAAGAAAGCCTGATTTAAGGGAACATCCCAAATTCTTAACCATTTTTATGTTACAACCATAATTTTATTTAATCCGCCATTATCTTTCAAATTTCACTCATTTTATCATGAAAAAACTATATTTTTTAATTTTTATTTTTATAAAAACAATTATTCCTTTTTTCCTTTTAAATAATCTTTAATGTTGTCCCTTAAATATTACTAAAGTGGCTCATTTATAAAGTTTCTTAAATACTCTTTTTAAATGTTTTTACTCAAGATGGACATAATTTATGCCTAAAACATAATTCCATTGTCCCTTACATTTTCCTTTTTGAGATTTACATATTTAAAATATAATTTTATGAAAAATACAAATTATTTTCCAAAATAACTCTTCTATTCAATGTAAAGTGGTATTTATCATAATAATTTCATAATTATTTTATTAGATTATTTTCATTAATGATTATAATTAAAAAAATTCAAAGCGGTGTGGGAAATTTGGATTTATAGAAACCTTTTTAAATAATTTATTTGATATATTAAAAATTATTTGGACTTATAATGATGGGTGGGCCCATTATAGCCCCTTGATGCATCGACAGGTCTCGTGAGACAAAACAGTTTGCAACGAACCCTTCATGTTTATTTCTGAAAATAATTGGACCAGTATCTACCCAAAATATTAAGCCATCTTGATGTTATGATGGTTCATGTTCTAGATACATGGAATCCAATAATTAATTATTATCTTCATTTTTCATTCAGTAATCATTATCCAGAGGATATTCACTATGAAAAAATCTATGGATGCATTTTATTTCTCAGTATATTGAAGGCATGTATTTTTTAGTTATTCACCATGCCATATTGATTATACCTAATTGATTTTGATTCACTTATTATTTATTCATGTTTCCATTTTACGTAACCCTTTTTGAGAATTTTAGCTTACGACATTATTTTTTTCCTTCCCCATGTTATAAAGAAGATATCATTTAATGATTTTTCAAGTTTACTGATTATTATATTTGTTATGTATTATGTTTTATTTTATTTTCCCAATGAAAAATGGGTTTTAGGTATATATCTAGTTCTTCAAGACTACAAAACTGATGAATCCTTGGTGATGTGATATCTAGTATCTATGTCATTGTAATAAAATGACCACCAACTCTAGGTTATTTGGGTATGTGTTATTACATGCTCGAAACATCATTTTCATGAATATATATAAAATATACACCTGGTTCTATCACTCTCCATGAACCTCAGACATATCATATATATTAATAAAATAATCACTACTTATACCTAGGGAACATCATTTCCAAAACCTCATGTCAAACCTCACATATACTTGGGGGTAAATCCTCCTAAAAACATTATGGGATAGCATATACCAATGTAATCCGACTATTTAACCATATATGTATATAAATAAATTCACTTGTGTACACTCTCCTCATATATTATCTTATCACATACCAGATGTCACACCCTGTCTCTCGAATACCTGAATTTGGTGCCATACAGAGGATAGATTCGGTTCAGGCTCTAAGAAAATAGCTACTTCTGAAATGTTTCATCTGCTAAAAGTTGTCACCTGAAATTTTTTAATAAAAATGTAGGGTGAGAATATGAATGCCCAGTAAGGGGTTTTTAAAACAAACCAAATAACTTCTGAAAACTTTTTTTGAAACATTTCAAAAAACATTTTTCTTAACGAAAAACTATTACACTTGTAACATATCATAAAAGTGCTCAATTAAAAACATGAAAACAAGTTACAAAGATACATTATTCGACCATAGGCATGCTCATTTATAGCAATAAGTAAAAGATATGCATATGAGAGCAAAAATTAAATAGCTAAGAGTAATGAATAATCACAGTTGTGTGTAAATGTAATAACTTCAATTTCATACATCGAATAATAAATCACGGAGTGCTAAACATATGCCATGCCATAATTTTTACTTTTCTGACACTCATAAATTCTGGCTCTTACCCATGGGTAATCTACTAGTCGAATAGACATTTGGTTAATTAATTATCATGCACATAATGAGGGAATGTATAATGTAGGACATAAATTTCTATGTCAAGGCCTCAGCCAAGACCTAGGGGATAACTATAACCGGACCCCAACCCGGAGAGCCTCTATAACCGGACTCTATCCTGGAGAGCCTCTATAACTGCACTCCATCCCGAAGGGTCTGCAGTAACCAGGACCCAACCCAGAAATACTAGTCCAATACATTACTCATATGTTTAATTAGGCAATGTATCCAAAGTGTCCCATACCACTTTGAATACCTAATTCCATGTCTTTTATTTTGGGTGTCCCATACCTCTCCAAAATAATTAAATTCTTATTCATTATTATAAGTGATGAATAATAAATAGTTTTATTTATCACATAAATTAATAACTTTACAACTACTTCTATAAACATCAATGCATTACATTGCATGTTTAAAACATCAAATATGTATTATTCATGCTCAATTCATGTGCTGATAAATGGAAATGACATTGGAAAAAATCATAATATTTGATTTATTATTTAAATAATAATCTTCCCAAAAACATGAATAAACTAGTAAACCTTCTTTGCGCATGTGATGTTAATTTAAAACACACAAGTAATGGGGTTACCACATAAAATAATAGTTCCTTATTTATTTCAAATCCTTGATTCATGGAAATGAATATTTATAGTTTAAAATGACCAATTTAAATTAATATATATTTCATTTGTACACAAGCATGCATCGTTGAGTACAAACATAAATAAAATGGAAAATGAAACCATTTAATCCAAATATGCATAGTGTAACAGATTACATTGAAAATATGGTTGTTTTAGTTTTTCCAAGGTATACATTATTTATTACACATTCTTTTCACATAAGACAATTGCTGAAGCATATCAAATAATGGATAACTAAAAGGTTTGACCTTTGAAATTATAACAAGGCTAATATCTTTAAAGGTATTTTGACTAAAACGAAATTGATGTGGGACATACATATTTAAACACTAATGTTATGCATAATATTACAAATCCATTTGAACCCAAAGATATATTCTCATCCATGACTTTATTTAATAATTTTAGATCATATTTATTAGCATAGTACTAGATTTAATGATGTGTATATGTCCAAATGTAAAAAAAAATCCATACTAAACAAACCCAAATATAATTTTTGACCTTAAAAATATTTACACATACTACTTTCAACCATTGAAAATCCTGGATTCACATAGAGATGATATATGTAAATATAATCCATATATATACATATATATATACAATTAGGTGTATGAACATTGCATTTCACAGCCAAAACAAGTACTACTTATGTTGGTTAAGCATTTATAAACACATTTTTTTTAAAAACCAATAGGTTTAGGATTGAAATATATATCTATACATATAACCATAACCAGTATAATTTAATAAAATATTGGAGAATAACCCATACATGTGAATATAAAGTTTCAACCCTCCAATATTTACACTCATGAATTAAGCACATTAAAAGAATGGCATTTGATATAACTACACATAGTATTTTGTGTAAAACATTCATTCAACGGGGTGTGCATAATAAGTAGTGTTTAATCAAAGCCAAAAGAAAATATTTGAAAACATGAGTTTTGTACATTCATTGAAATACTATGTAATATTTTATAAATACAATTGGGGATTGAAGTTGGATTACGTACCCATATACCTGTAAGGATCTCATACCATGCTTATGTGACACTTGCATGATTATGAAAATTATGAACAAAAAAGTATAATGATGAAATGCTTAAAACTGCATGTATATATTATCAATATATATTTAATAACACAAAAAATAAAGTATAAAAGTTTCTTAAAAATGACTCCATGGATTTCATAGTTCTTCAATAACTTTGAAACTCAATCTTAGAAGTCTTAAATCAAGGATTATGAAGTTTATTAAAATCTGAAGGCTGTGTATATTGTACCTATATAATTTCATATACATACCTATATGTATATAACCAATTATGTATTTAAGGCATAAAATAAATTTTTATGGGGTGTCCATACTTAGGGTTTATTAATACCCTGTAACTCAAGATCTTGCAACTCTTATAGAATTAATTTCAAACTGTATGATGATGTATATTTGTTTTACAAGTGTATATGAACATATATTCATACAACTTAAAACCCAAAAATAAAGAAAAAGAATAATCCACTACCTTATCTCGAGCAGGAAGAGGGGCTCGGGAGACGCTGGAAAACTTGGAGGACTCGTTGAGGTCCGTTGGAGGCTTGTGATCAAGGAACCGAGAGGTTTTTCGGATGCCTCAGTGTGGTTTTTATAAACTATACCAATAATGGTTATTTTAATGCAATATTAAAGGGATCTGAGGACAAAAAAGATTATAAAAATACTAGGGAAAGAGATATCTGTGGAAATCATGTGAGAGGAGGGTCTGGCGGCTGAAAGCGGGGAAGAAAAATGGTGCAAAAAGGGAGGTAGGGTACTGGTGCATGGAATGCCGCGAGGGGAAGAAGACAGTGCTTTCAGTAAAAAGTCGTGAGGAACTTGGGAGGGCCCAGATCAGTTCTGTCTTGGATTCAAGGGTTAATATGCATTCACAGTTTATAAAGGTAATGATTAGATCTGATTAAATTCGAGTCTGATCAGATGGACCTAGATTGAAGCGGTGTTTTAAAACCCTCGAACGGTTTCAATTAGATCTTGCCTGATCCGACAGCCTATAAAAACATGGATGTTTTACCGCAGTTGTTGGGGGTCTAGCACGGGGGCGAGATCAACGGCCCAGATCGTGCGATACATGATCTAACGGACCAGATCTCGTTTTTCTAGAAAAATGAATCCCACATCGAAACAGGGAGGCACACGTGGATTCCTTATAAGCCTAAGCCTCTGAAGCATCATTCAGAAATCAAATAGCACACACGCAGGGGGCCTTACACATGGGATCCTGTTTCCCACATAGGCCTCGTCCTATCCATGCCCACCACAACCATGTGCTCACGCTGTGCACTCATGTGCTCCTGCTCCCGTGTGCCCTTCGGGGAACCTATGCCCAAACTCGGGCCGCCCCTAGCTTGGGCTAGGGGCTAGGCTCAGCCACCTAGCATGAGCTGCCTCCCTTTGCCCAGCCATAAAGGGTTGGCCCTTGAGATCCCAAATTTTTTTATGAAACCATTCAAAAATATTTAAGGAATACCTAATTATACCTTTTTTATTACTAAAATTATTTAAAAAAATTAAAGATTTAACCTTCAAGGTTATAAATAAAAATTTAAAATACCCACATAAAATGTTTTATACTAATATTATATTAGTAAAAAACTTATCTTAATCTAAACATAATTTAACTATGGGATATTAAACATAGTTTTAGGAAATGAAAATTCTTTACAACCTATTTAGAATATTTGCAAATCGTTTTGAATTCCTTATTGAAAAAAAAATATTTCACCATAATATGGAGTTATCTTATAATCTCCGATTCATAAATTTTGTAAAAATAAGATGTACATGATCATTTTTAGTTATTTCTCCATAAGGCCAATGCATATAATTATAGCCGTTGGAATCCAATGGTCACCTAAGTCAAAGGTCAAGTTGTTTCCTTTTAAAACCTTGCCTTATGGTGTTCTAAATTCATGGTGATTGAATAAGATGGTGCATGTCATACCATTGGTGATTAGTGTGGCCGCAGTAAATTTGGACATTCTTATATTCTTTATGTCAGATTCTAAGGACCCATATTACTTTCTTCGGGTTCTCATTGTTTTAAGTGGTCTCCCTAAAATTCTAATAGGGGTTTTAATAGGTATATTTGGTTATCCTGATTATTCTTTTGATCTACATGTATGTTAAACACTACGGTGTTTTTATATAAATGAAAATCTGTGTGTCCTTTTGGGTGTTTTACTCGGTTGCATTCTAATATAAGTTAAAACCATATTATTACTTTCTCATGAGAAACAAGTTTTGTTCAATTATTATGAAATTAAAACAAAAATGTAAACGTAAACATATCAATACATGAGGTTCAAGTTTAGGGGTGTTATATCATTCCCCCTATAAGGAACTGCATCCTCGCAATTCATTCTACATACGCATAAGAGAAATACTACATTATCATCTTCACCATGACCTCTATCGTGGAGGGTCCTACGGTGTGGCTAGGTGAATTACCAAGTTTAAGTACAAATATTTAGCTAATCTGGCCCAGATACATTTTGAGAATAATGGGTTGAACCTCTTTATAGTTCATTTGGGCCTCCATAGAGATGCTCGAGCGGTCTAAAGTTTGAAGATGTCCAAATGGACCATCTCTCGAAGAAGTCATCGGACTAACTCTCAATTGAGAATATATATGTCAAAGGTGTCGTCATATAAACTGAAAATGAGATGTTGGTACATGTAATCCACACAAAGGTTTCACTCCAAAGTAGCCTCTTGAAATCTCTCCCTAGACGCAATGTTCTATCCCAGAGTAATGCATAGAAATAGTCCTTCATGGTACTTACCTCTTCGCCTGTATTCGGCCAATTGCATCGTGCCTATTCTGTGGTATATGTAGGCATTATCTTGACATGAAAGGAGAATGTCCAAACTGTTTGACACTTTGTAATGTTGCTTGCACATTTTTTAAAAATTCGTGAAAGGTAGGTACTACTCTTCATAGGTCTTGACCAAGATGGTCTTCAGTATCTCAGTAGGGAGTGATAGGATGTGAGTCTGTCTGTCACGACCCATCCTCGGGGCCCGTGCTGTGACTACCCCAATCCCACCTTCCATAGGCCAGGGGTTGGAGACTAGAACCAAAGGCATAAATCCCGATAACTGGTAAGACATTTCCTTTATAAAAGTAAACAATACACCACAGAGTACAAGTGGAAGTAATACACTAATTACAAAAGAATGTGCTGAAAAGTAAGTGGACCAGAATACAAACCCAACTGAAAGTACAGGTACAACTGAACTAAAGTACAACAGAAAAGACAAATAGCTAGAAGAATAGAAGCAGCTCCTGGGTCATCCACCTCGTATCCTACCCGAAGGGTAGGTACAGATAGCGCAGCTCTTGGATCATCCACCACGGATCCTACCTGAAGGGTAGGTACAGACAGCCTCCACAATGCTCTCGTCCGTCTACCTCCTCCGAGTATCGTCTCGTCGTGAAGTCCACCTCTGGATACCATCCAGTCCTTGAACACTCGGCCTCCGACAGCACTGCCCGTCATCTGAAACCAACACAATGAGGTGCGGGCATAGCCCGTGTTGGGGTGAGTATACGATACTCAGTAGGGACCCCGAGACCATCAAGTTCTCACTAAATCCAACAAGGATAACCACAAAGAAGGATCTCAATAGATAACCCTTAATTAGGTATAAGCCCATACATATACCTAAGTTATCAAGTAACCCATCTCAATCATGAAGAAACAAAAAGGTTACGATATCAATAGAAAACCACTACTGAGGTATATGCCCATACATATACCTAAGTTATCACGTGACCCATCTCAATCATGAGGTGAACACAAAGGTCTTTGACTCAGCTCAAACTAGGATTTTCATTATCGAAACCGTAACTGCTAAAGAGCCCCGTCTCTGACGAGTACAGGGATCTTGTCACGACTCTGAGGTAATTCTCACTAACCTAAGACTGCTGAGGTACTCCTCATGTCGAGTACCGCGGGTCAGCCACCCAAACATAGTAGAGATTCCCACCGGGGTCGGCCACCCAAACACAGTAGTGCACCCCCCCTAATTGCCTGCAGAGGTACTCCTTTTGTAGAGTACCACAGGTCTGCACACAAACACAGTAGTGCTCCATCCACCATGGGTCTGCACCCAAACATATTAGTGCTCTGTCCACTGGGCTAGTTGACTCACTCCAAGTCGAGTCGGTCAAGCAGTAATTAGGTCTCAACCAGCTACACGGTCTCCGTACTCTGTACGCTCATTTCTGGGAGGGTTCACTCCAGGAGCTATAGGTCTATACTCCAAGTATCACAAGTCCCACAAATAATTATCAAATGACCGCCTCATTATAGTGGTCTCAACGCAACAGACGGTGCGTCAATCGGACGCTCGGTCTGTGAGTTATTAGCATTTTCGTCCTAGGGGCCCGGTTGGTTTCGTGTGCGAACCAACCAGGCCATATCTCAACCGTACCCCAAACTCTCATAGGGTAAACTCATAGGGACCGTTTCTCAATGAGATCACCAACGCCGCTGACGGTTCGTCAAACGGACATCCAATCTAAAATTTATTAGCTTTTCCGTTCTAGGGGCCCGGTTGGATTTTGGGTTCAATCCAACCCGGCCACTATCCAACTGCATCCAAAACTCAGGAAAAGTATTCCATATGTTCCGTCTCGACAAGAGGAACTCAACGTGACAGACGGGGTGTCAATCGGACGCCCGGTCTGAGAGTTAGTGGCTTTTTCGTTCTAGGGGCCCGGTTTGTTTCGTGTGCGAAACAACCCGACCGCACTCCGTCTATGTCCAAACCTTGATCGGAGTATCCAAAAGGTCTATCTCACTAAGCGGAATCCAACAAAGTCGATAGCACGTCAATCGGACGTCCGGAGCTCAAGTTATAAGTGTTTCCGCTTCGAGGGCCCGGTTGGTTTCGTGTTCGAATCAACCCGGCCGTACACAAAGTTCTCCGAAACCTTGAGTGTAATATACCGAAACGACCGTCTCGATCCAAGGATCGTATCTCAACTGACGGTTCATAGATCGGAGTACCGTATCCCAAGTTATGGGCTTTTGAACCAAACCTACCTGAAAATAAGGGCTTCGGGCCCGGTCCAACTCTGCCCGATACCCCCCCCCCCCCCCCCGGATCGGCCTGAACCGGATCGACCCAAACCGAGTCCGGGTTCAGCCCATTAGGGCGCGGCCCGGCCTGGTGGGTGCAGCCTGGCCCCGCCGGCGCGGCCCGACCCGGCCTGGGCGGCTCGGCTCGGGGCGGCCGGTCCGGCTCGGGGCGGCTCGGCGCTGTCCGAGCGAGGTCGGCTCGGCGCTGGCCGAGCGGATGGGCAAGGGGGCGCTATCCCCTTGATTTAAGCCAAGGCCCCCGTGTGGGGGATGCTCACCTGCGGCCACGGCGGTCCCTCCTGGCGGCACGCCGGGACGCCACCGCCTCCGGGCGGCCGGACAGTGCTGGCCGTCAGTGTAGTCCGCGGGCCACCGGAGTTGCTCCGGTGGTCCGTTTTCAAATCCATCTGCGCTGGTGTTCATCTCGGGTCCCGTACTTTACTGCGGAATTATCAAATAGCCACTACGGCCTGTTCTGTCATCGCCCGTCGATCCACCATCAAATAAACAAACTGCGGAAGGTTCGAGCTTTGTTCGTTAGCCCGTACCCTCCACGTTAGATGTTTTTAATTAATATCAAACTCAAACCAATCCTGAATATTCACCTCGCAACCAACCGGTATGAACGACCGATCCGCGGATCAACCAGCAGAGATTGATCCGTGATTTTCGTCCTTTTCTCAAAAGATAAAGAGAAAATTAAATATAACTCCCCAACCTTGATAACGAGATGATGTTCGAAGAGCGTCGCGGAAAGCGATGTCATGGGGGAAGGTGATGACGTCGCTCACCGCATTCTTCCACTTCCGAGTTCATGTGTCAGTGCGTTGACGACGAGGATGGAGGAAGTAGGGTCATCGTAGAAGCATCACGTCAGAAAGGGGGGCTCCGAGGAAGAAGGCCGAAGAAGGTCGGGGAAGAAGCGTCACTGGCGTTCTTCAAGTTCTTTGTTGGCGAAAGAAGTTCTCTCAAGCTCTCCACCAAAAGGTGCAAAAACGTACCCAAAATAATTAAATATAATCTATTAATCTTGGTGGCGGAAATTAATTAAGTAGGACCCACTTAATTAAGTTCACGATGGTTGGCACAATTCAAAATTTCAAAAGGGGAGAGGCTCCGCCAAATTAATTTCTCGAGTGGATGACATAATTAATTTGGGGAGTTTCGAGGGGGTTTAGGGGCCCGGGTGGTCCCCACCTAATTAACAATGAGAGGGTCAAGGAGTTTCCTCCCATTAAATGGGAGGGGTTTTGAGGAGGTTTTATTCTCCTCCATTAAGAGGGGATTTAGAGTCCAAGAAGCTCTCCCTCACTAATGGTGGAGTAGTGAGATATTTCCTCCCCTCCCATTAAATGGGGGGTTAAGCCATGTGTGGACCCCATGTCATAACCTCTCGTGGGAGGTTATGCTGCTCGGGTGGTCCCACCCTAATTATCCTCCCATGGGAGGTTAGGGTGTGTTGGTCCCACCACCAACTCCCATGTGGAGCTTTTAACCAACACTATTCACATGGTGTGGGTTCAACAAAGATAAAATAAGTTGTCACTTATTTTATTTTATTAACCCACGTGAAACCCAAAAACCAACTCTCAAACCCGATCATCTATCTTCGAGGTGAAGGTCCTCTTAATCAAAAACTGGCACTTCGATTCCATCGGTGTCGTTGGATTTCAATTCTAAGCACCGGTTCAAAAGTTAGAAAAAACCTGCTCGTTCGTTCACTAAACATACCTGAGCTAAACTTCAGGAATTGATTCTGGGCACACCGGGCCTTGAAATCAAGCGCTGTCAGAAACCACAGACTCGTAAAATTCCAAATAAATTAAGAAAAAAAAATTCCTTGAAACTTCCGGGTCTTTACATTACTCCCTCCTCAGGCCTTTACATCCCCGTAAATCTTTAACACAAACTAAGGTTACAAAAGTGGTGTTGAGCACGCATCTGAGCCTTCTGCTCCCATTTGCTAACCTGGAGGTTCCCGTGCTGCCAGTGAAAGTGCACTTGAGGAATCGACCGTTCACATAGGATCCACTCTTGTCAATCCTCATTCTCCACTGGAACCTCGCAAAATTCACCCCATCGCCAACATCCATCTCCCCATGGTCGATGATATGCATCGGGTCAAGCACGTATCTCCCCAATTGAGATACATGGAAGTCTTCGTGCACCTAGTGCAACTGAAGTGGATGGGTCAAGCGGTAAACCACCTCACCTACCCTGCTGAGGACCTAGAAAGGTCCGTTGAACCTCGGAGATAACATTCCACCTTGGCCACAACTCCATAAACCTCGTCGAGGTAAGACCCGTATAAGGACGTGATCATCATCTTCGAACTCTAGAGGTCTCCAATTCTTGTTTAGAACTGAAACTCAAAACTCATACTGCCACGAGGGTAAGGTTGAACGACTCAAGAGTGATCGGCCACACCCTCCCATGCATGAGTTTATCCTGTGATACCTCGGGTTTCCTTTTCGCCGACCATGGAAAACCCATCTGATGTTGTAGATAAACCACAAACTTTTTGCTTAATATGGTCAATCTGAGCGTGAACTCTGAATCCAATCCATACCAAGACCAACGTCATAAGGCCTCGACGCTGCCACCAAGAGATTCCAACCAAAACTCTCGCCTCGAGGGTCATACCACACTGTCGGCGTAAGTGTGATTATCGAGTCTCCTCCCAAGATATCTTCAGACGTGAGGGTCAAGTCTATGGCTTACCGGAAACTCTAGGCATGGGACAAGATTTTTAGAAGTAAGGAATGATTCATATCGATGTCTGTTACTACGACATCTAGTAGTGGACACAGTCTGTCCCTTGAATCACTTTTAGAGCCATTAGGTCACACTCCTTAACTGCATGCAGCCGCACTCTTCCCCTGCCCTCCATCTCCCTGAGCCTGGCGGGGAAAACTAAGGTGGGTGGTTATAGCATGTTAAAATTTACACCACCTCATGCTGCTCTCCTAGCTCTGCCTCCACGTCTGCTGCATCACAGACTCATCTCTCCTTAAAGCTTCATCTTCTTGAAACATTTAACAAGCCCGAGTCTCTAATATTGGCGCCAGTTTCCTGTTTCTTATTGCACCGAGGAGTCTTCATCCGCTCCTGCATGATCAGCACCTTCTTTGCCTACGATCTGCAAGAGCTGCTAAGATTTCTACTTTTCTGAAAAGAGAAACTTGGTCTCATCCCCTGGATGAACCACGCCCATTTCCTAATACAGTCAATCCTAACATGAATGATGCATTCATGCCATGGATGATGCATTAATACCATGGATGATGTCGTAAGGACTCGATGTTACTACCAAGAGATCCAACCATCACTCTCGCCTCCAAGGGTCGAGTCACACTGTTGGAATTTGTGTGAGGTCGATGGGTATCCTCTAGTAGAAATCTCGAAAGTGAGGGTCAAGTCAACAGTTTTAACCGGGACCTCTTAGTATCAACCAAACAAAAGGACAGGAAAGCAAACATCATGAAGATAAGTGTTTTTTATTATAGCATCTCATAGTAAAAAGACACAAATACAAAAGAAACATGGAACTAGAAGTACCAAGAACAAAAAGGAATCCAATAGTTCTGCTCCTATCCACCTACTTCCGGAGCTCTACTGCCTTTTGCACTGCTCGGTTGTTGCTCAAGCACCCACCCCTGCTTCTGTCTTGGTGGCTCCTCCAACGCCTGTGGATCAACTGTGGAGGGAGTCGGACAGTCACGTGCCATGTGACCCTTCCTGCCGTAGGAGAAACACTGTCCGTTTCTGGAACACCTTAATTTGACACCACCTCGGGTGCCCCGCACTACCGATCTAATAACCCGATATCGCCCATCTACAGGTCTGGTCCTCTTGGACCCCAGCATCATCTGTCTACTGCCTATAGATGACTCAGCTACTGATGGAAAATCATGCGGAAAGGGCAGAAGCTCCTGAACACGCTCAAGGTGTAGAGCTACTGGTACAAACTCCACCCTGAAGAAGGTCTCGAAGTCTCCCCTGGTGAAGGTCAACCCGTCACAAAGCTGGGACCGGTGGCTCCACCATCTCTCAGCTGCTCCCTGAAAGAGGCTGGCAGCAAAGATCACCATGAATCCTGCTAGAGTACCCACTATCCTGAAAACTCTCACCACAGCCTCCAGCCAATCCTCAGCCGCCTATGGGTCCGTGTCTCCCCGGAACCTGGGTGGCCTCTGGCGCTGGAACTCGTGCAGCACGCTCAAGTGGCATGCATTGCCTGCTGTTGGGGCTGGTGGCATCGGTGGCTCAATGTATGGTAGTACTGTTGGGGCCTCCATTGGTGTCTCAACTATAAGAGGGCCCTATACCGAATCCTCGTTGCTCGTCAGGCTGTCAGTACGTATATCTCTCAGAGCTCTAGTTGGTCGTTCGTGATAAGGCATCCTGAAAGAATCAGACGTGAAACGGTCAAACGATTTATACCTTGTGATCTGACCTGGTTTGAGATGTTTTAAAGAAAAACCTTTGAAAACACACACGCAATTAATGTTTTCGTGCACTGAGTCGGAAATCAGAATTCAGGGTCCGGGTGTATGGATACGTCGGCCGCCTGCACCAACACTGGACTCCATAAACTGAAGACCAACTCGGTACCCTTAACACTATTGCTTCACAGAAATAAAATATCAGAGTTATAAGTTCTGCGGTAGAACCAACTCCTCTGATACCAATTTGTCATGACCCGTCCTCGGGGCCCGTGTCATGACTACCCCAAGCCCACCTTCCATAGGCCAGGCGCTGATGACTAGCACCAAAGGCATAAATCCCGATAACTGGGAACGAATTTCCTTTATAAAAGTAAACAAAACACCACAGACAACAAGCAGAAGTAATACACTAAGTACAAAAGAAAATGATGAAAAGTAAGTGGGCCAGAATACAAACCCAACTGAAAGTACAGTTACAACTGAACGAAAGTACAACAGAAAAGACAAACAGCTGGAAGAATAGAAGCAGCTCCTGGGTCATCCACCTCGGATCCTACCTGAATGGTAGGTACAGATAGCGCAGCTCCTGGATCGTCCACCACGGATCCTACCTTAAGGGTAGGTAAAGATAGCCTCCACAATGCTCTCGCCCGTCTACCTCCACCGAGTATCATTTCGTCGTGAAGTCCACCTCCAGATATCGTCCAGTCCTCGAACACTCGGCCTCCGACAGCACTGCCCATCGTCTGCAACCAACACAACGATGTGCGGGCATAGCCCGTGTAGGGGTGAGTATAAGATACTCATTAGGGACCCCGATACCCTCAAGGTCTCACTAAATCCAACAAGGATAACCACAAAGAAGGATCTCAACAGATAACCTCTACTTAGGTATATGCCATGCATATACCAAAGTTATCAAGTAACTCATCTCAATCATGGGGAAAATACCAAGATCATGAAATCAACGGATAACCACTACCTAGGTATATTCCCATACATATACCTAAGTTATCAAGTGACCCATCTCAATCATGAGGTAAACACAAAGTTCATTGACTCAGCTCAAACTAGGATTTTCATTATCAAAACTGTAACTAATGAAGAGCCCTGTCTCTGACGAGTACAGTGATCTTTTCATGACTCCGAGGTAATTCTCACTAACCTAATACTGTTGAGGTACTCCTCTTGTCGAGTACCACGGTTCAGCCACCCAAAAACAGTAGTGCTTCCCGCTGGGGTCTGCCACCCAAACACAGTAGTGCACCCCCCTTATAGCCTGCAGAGGTACTCCTTCTGTTGAGTACTGCGGGTCTGCACCCAAACACAATAGTGCTCCATCCTCCATGGTTCTGCACCCAAAAATAGTAGAGCTCTGTCCACTAGGCTAGTCGACTCACTCCAAGTCGAGTCGGTCAAGCAGTGGTCAGGTCTCAGCCAGCTACACGGTCTTCGTACTTCGTACGCTAGCCTCCGGGAGGGTCCGATCCACGAGATACATGTTAATACTCCAAGTATCACAAGTCCCATGAAGAAGTATCTCAAAGGACCGCCTTGTCATAGGGGTCTCAACGCAACAGATGGCACGTCAATCGGACGCCCGGTCTGTGAGTTATTAGCCTTCTCATCCCAGGGGCCCGGTTGCTTTCGTGTGCGAACCAACCCGGCCGTATCTCAACTGTACCCCAAACTCTCATAGCGTAAACTCATAGGGGTCGTTTCTCAATGTGATCACCAACGCCGCTGACGGTTCGTCAACCGGACGTCCGGTCTGATAGTTATCAGCTTTTCCGTTCCAGGTGCTCGGTTGGATTTCGGGTTCAATCCAACCTGGCCACTATCCAACTGCATCCAAAACCCAGGAGAAGTATTCCATAGTTCTGTCTCGACAAGAGGAACTCAATGTGACAGACAGCGCGTCAATCGGATGCCCGGTCTGAGAGTTATTGTCTTTTTCGTTCGAGGGGCCCGGTTGGTTTCGTGTGCGAACCAACTCGACCGCACTAGGTCTGCGTCCAAACCTCGAGCGGAGTAATCCAAAAGATCCGTCTCACTAATAGGAATCTAATAAAGTTTAAGGCACGTCAATCGGACGTCTGGAGCTCAAGTTATAAGCGTTTTCTCTTCTAAGTCCCGGTTGGTTTCGTGTTCGAACCAACCCCGTCATACCCAAAGTTCCCTGAAACCTCGAGTGTAATATACTTAATTGACCGTCTCGATCCAAGGATTGCATCGCAACTGATGGTGCATCGATCGGAGGTCCGTAGCCCATGTTATGGGCGTTTGAACGAAACCTGCCCGAAAATAGGGGGTTCGGGCCCGGTCCAACTCGGCCCAATACCCCCCCCCCCCACCGGGTCGGCCCGAACCGGGTCACCCGAAATGGGTTTGGGTCCGGGCCATTAGGGCGTGGCCCGACCCGGCCTGGGCGGATCATCCCAATGCGGACGGTTCGGCCCGGGGCGGCTCGGCGCTGGCCGAGCGGACGCGTAAGGGGTGCTGCCCCCTTGATTGAAGTCGCGGCCCCGCGTGGGGGCCGCTCCATGCCAGCGGACGTGGCCCATCGCAGCGTCCCCCCTCGGTCCCGCGCGGCCGCAGAACCGCTCGCCTGCCGCTACGGCTTCAGTCGCGGCAGTCTATCATGGCGGCGCGCCTGGACGTCACCGCCACCGGCGTTGCTCCAGTTGTTCGTTTTCAAATCCTTCTGTGCCGGTGTTCATCTCGGGTCTCGTACTTTACTACAGAATTATCAAACCGCCTCTGTGGCCCGTTCTATCATTTCCCATTGATCCGTCGTCAAATAAACAAACTTTGGAAGGTCCGGGCTTTGTTCGTTAGCCCGTACCCTCTACGTTAGAGGTTTTTAATCAATATCAAACTCAAACTAATCCCGAATATTCACCCTGCAACCAACCTGCATGAACGAGCGACCTGGATATCAACCGGAAGAGATTGATCCGCGCTCGTCGTCCTTTTCTCAAAACATAAAGAGAAAATCAAATATAACTCCCCTACCTTGATAACGAGATGATGTTCGAAGAGCATCGCGGAAAGCAGTGTCGCGGGGGAAGATGATGACATCGCTCACCACACGCTTCCACTTCCGAGTTCGTGCATCGGTGCGTTGACGACAAGGAGGGAGGAAGGAGGGTCGTCGGAGAAGCACCACGTCAGAAAGAGGGGCTCCGAGGAAGAAGGTAGAAGAAGGTTGGGGAAGAAGCGTCGTCGGTGTTCTTCACGTTCTTTGTTGGAGAAAGAAGTTCTCTCAAACTCTCTACCGAAAGGCGCTAGAACGTGCCCAAAATAATAGAATATAATCTATTAATCTTGGTGGTGGAAATTAATTAAGTGGGCCCCACTTAATTAAGTTCACGATGGTGGGCACAATTCAAATTTCTAAAAGTGGAGAGGCTCCACCAAATTAATTGCCCGAGTGGATGACATAATTAATTTGGGGAGTTTCAAGGGGGTTTAGGGGCCCGGGTGGTCCCCAACTAATTAACAAGGATAGGGTCAAGGAGTTTCCTCCCATTAAATGGGAGGGGTTTAGAGGAAGTTTTATTCTCCTCCATTAAGAGGGGAGTTAGAGTCCAAGAAGCTCTCCCTCATTAATGGGGGAGTAGTGAGAGATTTCCTCCCCTCCCATTAAATGGGGGGTTAAGCCCCGTGTGGACCCCATTTCATAACCTCTCGTGGGAGGTTATGCTTCTCGGGTGGTCCCCACCCCAATTATCCTCCCATGGGAGGTTAGGGTGTGGAGGTCCCACCACCAACTCCCATGTGGAGATTTTAACCAACACTATCCACATGGCGTGGGTTCAGCAAAGATAAAATAAGTTATCACTTATTTTATTTTATTAACCCACGTGAAACCCAAAAACCAACTCTCAAACCCGATCATCTGTTGTCGAGGTGAAAGTCCTCTTAAGCGAAAACCGGTGCCGCGATTCCACCGGTGCCCTCGGATATCAATTCTGAGCACCGGTTCAAAAGTTAGAAAAAATCCCCTCGTTCGTTCACTGAACATACCCAATCAAAACTTTAGGAATTGATTCCGAGCACACCGGGCCTCGGAATCAGGCGCCGTCAGAAACCGCAGACTCGTAAAATTCTAATGAAATTAAGAAAAAAAATTCCTTGAAACATTCAGGTATTTATATTGTTCTTCCATCTGAAAATTAATTATGAAGGATCAATTAGTGAAACATATTCAGAAATATAAACACAGACACGATAGGAAAAGAAAGAAGGGACAAAAAATTATGTTCTCATATTACCACTTTATCATAAAAGGAGAAAGGATAATGGTTCCCCAGTCCCCTAATACATGAATCCCCAAAACTAGATAAAAACTTTTGATCTCCCTCAACAATATGCAACCCAAGAAATATGGTTCAATATTGTGGGTGCACTTGTGTTGTCTCTAGAGTCTGACATGTGGTGTGTACAACTATGAGATGACAGTATGTACTTTTCGTCTGTAGACAGAACATGAGGCTTTGTATTCAAAGATGTTGAAGTCCATTACCTGACCAAAATGGCCATAGGACAGGACTTGACACATATATGCCATGCGGAGGTCTCCCTCTACTGCAGCTTCTTGGAAGGCAGTGAGGGATTGGATGCCTTCTGCTGTGGTAATGCATCTACAAAACCCCTCATAGTATTTTCTCTGCCGTACATAGGATGGAAATTGGGCTTGCATCATAAAGATGTAATCTAGACCCTCTCTTCGGTGGAGTTGAAGTAATTGAGGAGAATTGGATATGTCATAGAGATTTTTTCATGATATACGGATATGGGCATAGTTTATATAATTTTCATGGCAGGATATTGAAATTATGGTCTCTAGGGCCTCATTGGGGAGAGAAATAAGATTAGTACCTTCATTTTCCATCTGCAAATCAGTAAAACATTCATACTTAGTAATGCATAAGTAGATTTTTTTTTGTTTTAGTTCGGGTTTTCCAGAGTTATCTGAACTGAATCCTCTGATTCCAACTTTCATGCCCCGGCTCTCGAATACCAGTTGTTGGTGCCATACAGAGGATCGATTCAGTTCAGGCTCTGAGAAACCAGCTACTTCTGAAATGTTTCATCTTCTAAAAGTTTTCACCTGAAACGTTTTAATCAAAAATGTAGGGTGGTCATACGAATGCCTAGTAAGGTGTTTTTAAAACAAACCAAATAACTTTTGAAAAATTTGTTTGAAACTTTTCATAAAACATTTTTCTTAAAGAAAAACTATAACACATGTAACATATTATAAAAGTGCTCAATTAAAAACATGCAATCAAAGTTACAAGGATACATGATTCAACCATAGGAAAGCGCATTTGGAGTATTAATTAAAAGATATGTATATGAGATCACAAATTGAATAGCTAAGAGTAATGAATAATCAGAGTTGTGTGTAAAGTTAATAACTTCAATTTCATACATTGAATACTAAATCACTGAGTGCTAAACATATTCCATTCCATAATATATGCTTTTCTGAAACTCATAAATACTGGATCTTAACCATGGGGATTCTACTAGTCCAATATACCTTTGGCTATTTAATTATCATGCACACAATAGGGGAATGTATAATGTCAGACTTTAATTTCTATGTCAAGGGCTCAGCCAAGACCTAGGGGCTAACTGTAACTGGATCCCAACCCAGAGAGCCTCTGTAACCAGACTCTATCTCAGAAAGCCTTTGTAACCGGACTTTATCCCAGAGGGTCTCCTTTAACCAGACCCCAACCCGGAACATACTAGTCCAATACATTCCTCATATGTTTAATTATATAATATATCCAAAGTTTCTCATACCACTTTGAATACCTAATTCCACGTCCTTTTTTTGGGGTGTCCCATACCACTCAAAAATAATTAAATTCTTATTCATTATTATAGGTGATGAATTATAAATAGTTCGATTTATCACATAAATTAAGAACTTTACAAATGATTCCATAAACTTCAATGCATTACATTGCATGTTCAAAACTTCAGATATGTATTATTCAAGCTCAATTCATGCACTGATAAATGGAAATGACATTGGACTAAATCATAATATTTGAGTTATTATTTAAAAAATAATCTTCCCAACAACATGCATAAACTAGTAAACCTTATTTGTGCATGTGATGTTAATTTAAAACGCGCAAGTAATGGGGTTACCACATAAAATGATAGTTCATTATTTTTTTTCAAATCCTTGATTCATGGAAATGAATATTTATAGTTTAAAATGACCAATTTAAATTAAGACAGATGTCATTTTTACACAACAAAGCATCATTGAGTACAACTATAAATAAAACGGAAAATTAAACCATTTAATCCAAATATACAAAGTGTAATAGATTACATTGAAAATATGATCCTTTCAGTTTATCAAAGGTATACAAGGTTTATTACACATTCTTTGAACATGAGACAATTACTGAAGAATATCAAATAATTTATAACAAAAAGGTTTGACCGATGAAATTATAGCAAGGATAATATCTTTAAAGGTTCTTTAACTAAAACGAATTTGAAGTAGGGCATACATATTTCAAAACTAATGTTTTGCATAATATTACAAATACATTTGAACCCAAAGTTATATTCTCATCCATGTATTTATTTAATAATTGTAGATCATCTTTATTACCATATTACTATATTTAATTATTTGTATATGTCCAAATATAAAAAAAAATCCATACTAAACAAACCCAAATATAATTTTTGACCTCAGAAATATTTACACATACAACTTTTAAACTTTGAAAAGCCTAGATTCACTTAGAGATGATATGTGTAAATATAAACCATATATATATATATATATATATAATTAAGTGTATGATCTTTTCATTTCACAACCAAAAAAAGTACTGCTTACGTTGGTTAAACATTGATAAACACATTTTAAAAAAATTAATAGGTTTAGGATGGAAAACTATATGTATACATATAACCACAACCACTATCATTTAATAAAAATAGTGGATAATAACCCAAACATGTGAATATAAAGTTTCAACCCTCCAATATTTACACTCATGAATTAATAACATCTAAAAATGGCATTTGATATAACTACACTTAGTGTTTTGTGTAAAACATTCATTCAACAGGGTGTGCATAAGAAGTAGTGTTTAATCAAATCAAGAAAAAAATATTTGAAAACACATGTTTTGTACTTTCATCGCAAAACTTTGAAAACTTTTGTAAATACAATTGTTGATTGAAGTTGGTTACATACCCACATACCCATAAGGATCTCATACCATGCTTATTTGACACTTGTATGATTATAAAAATTATGAACTAAAAGTATAATGATGAAATGATTAAAACTTCATGTATATATTATCAATATACATTTAAGAACACACATAATCATTCATAAAAGTTTTCTTAAAAATGAATTCATGGATTTCATAATTCTTCAATAACTTTGAAACTCAAACATAGAAGTCTTATATATGGGCTTATGATGTTTATTCAAATCTGAGGGTTGTTTATATTATACCTATATATTTCATATACATACTTATATGTATATAACTGATTATTTATTTAAGGAATAAAATAAATTTTCATGGGGTGTCCATACTTAGGGTTTATTAATGCCCTGTAACTCAAGATCTTTCAACTCTTAAAGAATAAATTTCTTACCATATGATGGTGTATATTTTTTTAACAAGTGTATATAAATATATATTCATACAACTTAAAACCCAAAAAGAAAGACAAATACTAATCCCCTACCTTAGATCGAGGAGGAAGAGGGGCTCGGGAGACGCTGGAAAACTCGAAGGACTCGTTGAGGTTCGATGGAGGCTTGTGAGCAAGGAACCATGAGGTTCTTCGAATGCGTCGATGAGGTTTTTATAAACTACACCTATAATGGTTATTTTTTTTCAATATAAAAGGGATCGGAGGCCAACATAGATTATAAAAATACAATGGAAATAGATCTCTATGGAAACCGTGTGAGAGGAGGGTCGGGCGGCTAAGAGGGGTGAAGAAAAATCATGAAAAAGGCAGGTAGGGTACTGGTGCATGGCACGTAGAGTGGGGAGGAAATTTCACATTGAGTAGAGAGTCGGGAGGAACATGGGCAGCCCGGATCAGTTCTAGATTGGATTCAAGGGTCGGGATGTGATCGCATTTTATAAAGGTAAAGATCGGGTTAGATTAAATCTGAGTCTTATCAGACGGCCCGAGTTTGAAGCGGCATTTAAAACACTTGATCTTTTGGGATTAGATCTCGCCTAATACAACGGAATATAAAGACACAGATATTTTACCGCAGCTACTGGGGGTTGAGCCCGGGGTTGAGATCAATGGCCCAAATTGCATGATATGTGATCCAATGGCCCAGATCTCATTTCTCCTAAAAATGTGTCCCATATCGAAACGGGGAGGCGTGTGCAGCTTCTTTATAAGCCTAAGCATCCGAAGCATCATTGAGAAATCACACTGCACACACATAGTGTCCTTAGACATGGGCTCCTGCTTCCCTCGTAGGCCTCGTCCTACCCATGCCCACCACGACCTTGTGCCCATGTTGCGCACTAATGTGTTCCTACTCCCATGCGCCCTTCGGTGAACCTATGAAAAAACTCGGGTCAGCCCTGGATTTGGCTGAGGGATAGGATCTGCCACCTTGTGTGAGATGCCTCCCTATGCCCAGCTATAAAGGACTAGCCCTTGAGGGCAAAATTTATTTTATGAAACCATCCTAAAAAAATTAACAATACTTAATTATACATTTTTTATTAATAAAATTATTTATAAAAATTAAAGTTTTAACATTCAAGGTTATAAATAGAAGTTTGAAATACCCACATAAAATATTTTATACTAATATTATAGTAGTAAAAAACTTATTTTAATCTAAACATAGTTTAACTATGTGATATTAAACATAGTTTTAGAAAATGAAAAATCTTTACAACATATTTAGAATATTTGCAAATAGTTTTGAATTTTTTATTGCAAAAAAAAATATTTCACCATAATCAAGAGTTATCTTATAATCTCTAATTCATAAATTTTAGGTCACTTAAGGAAACGGTCGGGTTGTTGCATTATAAAACATCGCCTTAGGTTGTCCTAAATTCAAGTTGATTGAAGAATATGGAGCACATCATACAATTGGTGTTTTGTGTGGCCGCAGTGGATTTGGCCATTCTTATGTTCTTTATGTCCTATTCTAAGGACCCATATTACTTTCTTGGGGTTATCTGTGTTTTAAGTGGTCTCCTTGTAATTCTGATAGGGTTTTTAATATGTATATTTGGTTAGCATGGTTACTCTTTTGATCTAGATGTATTGTAAACACTACAGTGTTTTTATTTAAATGAAAATCCTTGTGCCCTTTTTTGTGTTTTAATCGGTTTCATTCTAATATAAATTAAAACCATATTATTAATTTATAATGAGAAACAAGTTTTGTTCAGTTATTATGAAATTAAAATAAAAATGTAAAGGTAAACATATCAATACATGAGGTTCAAGTTTTGGGGTGTTATACCAGAGGGGTTGGCCATCTTCCCAAACACATCTCACCAAAATCATGGCTAACCTCTCAAGAGCCTAACCTATCCTCACCACTATAGCTACATTAGTATTTTAGGGAAGATTTGGGTTCTAAGGTGATAACTATAATCATCACTGCCCATACCTTTCACCAACCCTCCCTTAGGTTTTCATGACACTAGTGAACCAATCAGGATCCCTTAGGTCACATCATAGCCCAAACACACTATATGGGTTCCTCAATCACATCTCCATCTCTCTAACCCATCCAGTCATTCCAAAAATAATTTCCCTTAACATCTATCAGGGTCCATTAAAACTATTTCTAACCTCTAAGGGGTTTGTCACATCTTTCTGGATCAAACCGCAACTATGGTACCAAAATAAACCATCAATGGGAATCACACACAAACATGCATCATTATGTAACCACAAAATCCATCATACTATTACTAAAATGATCACATAAAATATATCATGATAAAGAGAACATAAAAATCACTCCACTTCTAATAATTTTTTTTATTTTAAAAATCACATTTAAGGAAAATTGGAAAAATAGAAGCTCACAAATACAAAGCCTCAAACCTCAATCAAGATAACTAGTTCATTCCAAAAAAATTAAGATAATTAGAGTGTTTTACCTTATAAATCTTCTATTAAATGGATGTTTCCTCCAAGTATGGATTGTCTTGGATTAGCTTCTCAAAATGGAAGGCCATCTTGGCCCTGGTCTGCGCGTCTTCCTCTAATCTCATTTTCCCATTATTGAAGCCACGAATCAAAACTCTATTCTATTTATCAATCCAAATAGTATATTATTTAGTAAGTTTAACTTGTAGTGGTTTTTCAAACATTTTATGGCTTTCCTCCTTTTAGATGTTGATCAAGAAGGACTCCTCCTTCATCTCTTCTTTCGAGTGATGGATAAGCTCCTGGAGTATTGGACTTTCTACTTCTACCATATCTCAACCCTTTGTAAGTCTTCTTTTTTAGGCCATATTGGGGTATGAGGGGAAATAAATGATAGGTCAAGAATCCACCAAGGGTTCTGTATCCATAATCCTACCACTTTTTTCCTTTTCATCCTTATTGCTGAAATTGGAAACTTTAAATCTTTACTTACCACGGTATTGAGTACCATATTTCTCAAGTGTTAATTCACCTTATTGAGGCTCTTCTCCATATTTATTTTCATTACCCAAGGATATATTAACCATGGTTTTAAATAAGCTAGATTAGTCCCTTTGGGTCTATTCTTCTTCACCTTTTTTACCAAGAATTTTTCAGAAAAGAGATTTCCTTATTTACCATTTCTTGAACCTAACCCAACGCTCTTGTTTTTATGTGGATCCTATTAATAATTTTTCATGGGTTGGGAGACGGTTTCTAGCTCCCTTGGTTCATACACCTCAAGATAAACTAACCCAACATGCTTTATTTTCTATCTTTGGATGTATGTATTCCAGCCTTCAGTGTCAATATTATCCTTTTATTTCCATTCAATAGTGAGAAGTTGTTCTAGGGATTTAATAAGCTGGTTGAAATGTGGTGACTAGAAGAAATCCTCCATATAGAAGTTAATCCATTATATCCTATAAAATCCAAAATTAGAGAGTGTTGGCTTGAATCATTAGTATATTTATGGAAAATGTCCATGAAGTAATCTAATTAACTAGGCTCCTCCTGCATGTTTCCCTTACCTCCAGCCTTAAAGAGTTTCAGCAAAGGTGTGGGGGGTACCTACATAGGGGGAGGTCCATCAACCCCTAGATCCTCCACAGATGAAACATGATCCCCCAAATCATGTCTATTTTTGGTGAATATGTCATCCATCTTTAGATCAGGATGCACGAGACCAGAATCCTTTTGGAGAGAAACAATATTGGGGTCTTCTCTAAATTCCAAAAGATCGACTGAGGGATCTAAGAGAGATATACCCATTAAACCAATGATCAAGGATAACCCCCTACATGAATCTTCCTATGACCACATCGACGTGAAAATAATGTATGACCAATATGTTTTCAAGAAGAAAAAAAAATTCATCCACGAATCGAAAATCACTGCCCATTTGTATCATAAATATTCCCCAACCATGATACATACCCACTCCACTCGAGGTTTATAAGCATCCCCCATGACATAGATCTGAGGCCAAATAGGGTGATAGAAAGTATTTTTTCAATTATCCGAGCATAAAAACCTCCCAACCAAATTTCTTAGCATTCAGATAATCAAAGGGTTTTTAAATAGGAGACAAAGTCCAGATAATCTAACCCATTGTTTCATTGTTAGAGTGTCTCTCTTCAAATGGAAATCATAGGACCGTAAAGGGAGGAAGAAATGAGACTCATTTCCAGTATGAGGAGCTCTGAACCATGTTGTGATCAAATCCTCCATTGATGAAAATCACACCATAATATGTCACCTTTCGAGAAGGCCGACAGTCACCCCCTTATGTAATCCCTAAGAACCAAACATAAAACTATTGAATGTGTCGACTGACAGACAATGATAGATGAAGTGAGCTACCAAGGTTGGGTTTATGAGAGAAGAATTATTCTTAGACTCTGAGGTCAACAGTATGAGATGAGTAAATCCATTGAACAAATCAGAAACTTTAGAGAATATGTCAATTGTAGGTAAAGGAGGGAGGAAACCATGATTTCTATTGAAATCCATTTAAGAAAGACCCATATTAAAAACACATGTTAAACGAAAACATTTTTATCCTTGAAATAGAACACAATCAAGCCCTAAATTTATAAATAGGGCCAACCTCGCTCATTCAACCAAGGGAGAACCATTGAATTATTTGGAAAGATATATGGTCCATATTGAATACTACACCGACATTATACTGTCTCAATATTTGATCAAGATAAAATAGGCATTGAAACCTAAAAACAAATATAATATTGATGGAACACAAACAAAAAATCACCAAATGGGTAAGATAATCCAATAAAGTTAAGTCCACCTATATCATATGATATCATTTCCATTAATTCACAACTAGATCATCACTATTTAGGCTCATCTAAGAATCATAAACTTATGGGTCCCTATCTCAATCCACAACACCCACTAATTGATTATAAAAAATATAATTAATTAATAAATACATTTAAAAAAATTAGGATTAAATCAAAAATTAAGTTAATTAGGCCTAACGCCTAAAATCATATCGGAGTTTATCTAATCACTAAAACCATGACCAACCACCCATGCATGGTCATTGACACACTCTTGATGTTATCGAAGGAAAAATTCTTAAAACATGGAACTAATTCAATTATAAATTTTTAATTTAATCTAATACCCCTAAATCAATCCATGATGTGACATACCTCATGGAAAACTATGATGTGTGGCTCAATTACATCATCCTAGTACCTCCTCTACAATCTACACACGGAACCCCCAATAAGTAAAGAAATTTCATCCATGATATGATAAAAATCATCATGAACCATAAATGGATACAACTAGAAATCAAATGAAATTAATATAGGTGAATAGGGGAGATAAACCTAGGTAATATAACCTTGAAATGTTAAATAATCACACTAAAATGAATTAGAATCAATGGAAAAAGAGGGAGAGTAGATCCTTATTCTATCACATGTGATCGGGGAGGGATAGGGGTTATAGGTCAAAATAAAACATGGTAAATTAGTTAATTTTTACTTTTCAATGAAAATAATAAGGTATCATGGTTTGACCCCTAGTTTTTCCAAATAGTGTGCCAACTATTTTGTTGTTACTATCTAAAACCATTTCCATTGCATAGTTTGGCCAAAATAATTTCCAAACCCCACACCAATCATTAATCTTTCACTAACCAAGTCTATAAATCTAACATAGTTCAGCCACATGGTTTAAAAAATCATGAATATCCTCTATAAAATTTAATTTTAGGTATTGCATGGTTTCACTACAATCGTGCGCCAACCATGCACTAAACCCCAAGGCTATACCACCTTGTACAACATTATCTATAATTCATATGGTCAACCCTTGAATATATTATAACCATAAAAAAACCATGCATAATCAAAAAGGAATCGAAAATAGCCAATGCTTAGGGTGTTTAATGGTTTATCCCAAACCATTCACACCAAAACATGAACAAGGGTAAACCCTTCAAATAGTTTTTGAAACATAACCTGTAGTTCTCGAGAATCTCTTGAACACCCAAGAAACCTCCCATAAATCTATCCATGTCTAAAAGCATCTATTTATAATGATCAAACTCTCAAAATTATATTTTGTATCGAAATTTTTAAAATGACACCTTCGGATAATTAAAATTCAAATTTACTATGAAATTTACATCAGGGAAAAGAGCGTTATTTTATATGTGTGTAAGTGTCATCAAATTCCAATATTGAATTAAATATCATTGATAAGTTAATTGAACTTAGTCAATGAACATAAAGAAATTCATTTATTTATTAAGTTAGGAACGGGTGATAGGGAAGCGGATAATGCATGTGCCCTTGGGTTGCATCACATGAAACCAGGTTATGTTGACACCAGTATAGAATCAAGGACATTATTAAAGATGTGTTAATAAGAAACACATTCATAAGAAATATGAATTATATGTATATTATTTTAGGTAAAATATAATGGAAATTCCATAACACTAATATGCTTCAATATTTCAAATAACCTAATATACCATGTTATTATAATACCTTTATTTTCAAATCTCATGACCCCCTTACAAGGAGATATATTCTAGAGACATAGTCCTCTACATAGAATTCAAGGTCCCTCCTTTGATTGTCATAACAAATTTTCTGTCTACATTGAAATTTCGTGATATGATTATTAATTGATCTTATATTCTTTTATGTTTCTTCCAAAAGTGCTGGACCCAATAACTTTTTTTCTCCAACTTTGTCCCAATTTATTGGATTCTAACATCTATTTCCCTAAAATGATTCATATGGTGTAATATTTATACTTGAGTTAAAACTGTAATTTAATGAAAAATAAACTAGAGTTAAATGTTGATCCCAAATCCCTTGAAAGTCAATAGAGTATTATATTATCATGTCTTTGAATGTTTATATATTCCTTTTAGACTTTCCATCTACTTAAGGGCAATAAGTCGTTCTAATATTAAGCTCAATATTTAAATCATTTCAGAGTATCCTCTAAAATTTTGATATGAACATTGGATCATGCTCAGAAACTATTGATAATGGTATTCCATGAGTTTTCACAACTTTATTTAAATATAACCTATAATGATGATCCACAGAAAAATATTCTCAAATGTATAGGAATGAGGCAACTTTGTAAGGTGATATATAAATACCTATATTGCATTATGCCCCTTGGATGTCTTAGGTAGACCAGTGATGATATTCATATTAATATTATTCTACTTATATTCCGGTATAGGTAAATGATTCATAACCCCTTTCAGGTTTTTTCTTTAAATTTTTACTTTTTGGTATACTAAGCATCTTATAGTATGATTTCTGACAGTACTTTCTATTAAAGAGTCTAAAAAATAAAAATGGAATCCCCTTAGAATGAAAAATTGGAAAATACATGAAGAAAAATCAAGATTTGAAAAGGCATGAATTTTGAATTGCCTTAGTCAAGCCAAAACACTGGTGGAGCACAGCCTACTTGCGTGCCCAAGTATTTCGTGTAGCCTACTTGCGCGCTCCTATCTGGTGCACAAGTCACTTGAGCACCCAACTCATTTCACCCAAGGTCACTTATTTGCCTACAAATAGACCCTTGGTGTCCCCTTTTGTACAGACAAATTTCCTTGAAGCCCAATTGCTCCTCTCATTGCCCTAGTACTTAACCCCAGTCATTTGAAACTTTCAAGGTAGTTCTCCAACATCTTGAGTGAAGGATTAAAGGGAGGATCATTGAACATAAGTCCTTTTAGTGTTTGAGAACCATAACACTTGCACGGCTAATGCCCCCAACCTCCCCAAGTTAAAAATACTTGTGTTCCTCACATTCCTCTCACAGGAACATCAGCGCCCCACTACTTGGATCACCTGTGAATACTCTTGAAGGCTTGAGCAAGGTCTCTCCCAAGTATTACCATACAGGTTGTTCATCGCATAAGTGAACATCAGGTCACCCAAGTGTACTTTCATGTCCATACTTGTGCTCCCTTCTCTACTTTGGCTCCCCTCTTTGATTCACATATTCTCTTCACTCTCTTCAGTCTTCTAGACATCATGACTTCCTTAGCCATTCATGGTAATACTTATTCTTCATTGGATCCCGTTTCTGAAAGGGATTATGTAGAGACCTCCACCAAAACCTCCTGACTTATCAAACCTTTGGGAAAGGCACATCACCTTGTCTCCTATTTGGGTTTATATTTCCATAGTCAGTGGTTTCCCACATTTGCTTCATAATGGGGTTAGGATTCATGGAGTGTATGTGGGTTTGTATATCCACAGTCACATGGACCTTCTCCCAGAAATAGTGTGGGGATGTTCTCGGTTATGAGAATAAGGGTTTGGGATTCGGCCTCGTCCTTCTTAAAGAGTTGTAAATCTCAAATTCTGGTTGAGAAGGTATGGTTCACACCTACTTTTCTTATTTTAAAATAAATGAGAAGTCTCCCTCTCCTACCGGGATCAATTTTAGGGCATCCATCCATAAATAATCCCCTCACCTTCATCCCTTCCTCTTTAAATTGGATCCTTGTCCAATGTAAATAGAATAGAGGGAAGGCACGTCACCTCACCCTCTTCCATGATCAACGCGCCCTCTTCTTCTAACAGAGGTTGAAATTTTTGAAAGTGTGAATGAATTTGTTGAATCTTTTACATTCTCTTGTTTCTCACATCGAGCATAACTCACATGGGATTAGATATTTGTCATGATCACAATATTTTCCAATTGAATGAACTATGAGAACTCTGATTCCTATCATAATCGAGATACGAAGGAAGCCTTCTCAAGGCATGAGCTCATTGGATGGTCTCTTCAGAAATCCAACTATAATTCCCCTAATTTGGGCATCATCATTAGAAATAAGCCCCAAATTCAATCCCCAAATCAACAAGGCATCCCTTTCAAGAAGTAAGCCCAAACTCATCTATCTCAAAGAACTATACTCTCGTACAGGATTTATCAAACTACATGGGCTTTGATTCCCATCTATATGTGATACGTAGGAAGCCTCCTTGAGGTTCAATCACCACACTTCAAATCAACCCTGTTCTACTTGGTCCATATTCCCAATAGGGTCTGATCCAATTTGGAAACCCATATACATTCCAAGTTCCTTGGGCTGCTTCAGCATAAGTCCCAAGCTAAGTTTAAACTAATAACCTTCTACTTAGAGGTCCTTATCACATGAATTTAAAATGTATGATGTGTCCCATCTAGTGGCATCGAACTTAGAGGGTTATGATTCCTTTCATAAGGGCGCGTATGTAGCCTATCTTATGGGCATGATCCCAAAATCAAACTAAACCTTCATGTCCCTATATGACAATAAAATTTTAGAGTTCCCCACTGAGTGGCTTAAAAACCAGTATCATCACAATTATGATTAAAATAATCTCTAGGTAGTATAATATAGGATACCATTGATGGAAAACCTAGAATACATATGGATATTTCCATTAATGAAGAACCTTGAATTCATACTAATGATTATAAAATTTTACACATGTTTAAGTGTGATTATAAATTCCAAGGGATACTTATGATATAATTGGTAAATTAATAAGGATTCATGAAAATATTTTAAATTTACAGAGAGTCCTGGAGTAGAAAATAGTTACCCCCAAAATGGGTGTGATGAGCTTGGCCTCCCATCTTCTCAACCAATGCACACTCTTAAGTATCGTAAAGTTCAAAACATAATGAATGTTGGCCTTTAGAAAGCAAGTCCCATTTTGGATAAAGAACTGTTGGAAGTTCCGGTTCCATGAATAAATCTATTGGAAACTACCAGAAAATTGTGATTCTTAAATCTAGAACACACATTTCAAGGAACTACGAAATAAAAATGGTGAACCCAACGTGAATCCTCAACCAAGTTAATAATGTTACCCACCTATTAATCCCATATCAATTCATAAAGTAAATCCAAACAAAGAAATTAATCGTGCATGTATCCATAAAAAATAACGTTGTTTTAATAGATATTTTTGTTGTATTCATGTTTTCCACCAAAATCCCTTCAATTCAAAGAATATATTTCTCTAAGACAACCTATGTGAACTTCCTAACTGCTACTCAAGCTAGATATCCATCCATGGGAAGGATGTCATCACCAACCCAGCATCTTCAATGTTGGGTCTCTAATGTGCTGGTAAAGGAATATCTCCAGCATGGTACAATACAGACTTTGGAGGCAGCTCGACAGGCCCTCCAGGTTAAGAACAATCTTCAATTGTCTGGCCAACGATGACCAATGATCAAGAAGAAAAAGGAGCCAACAACTGTCTCCAACCATTCTGGGTCATTATACTCAGAACTCAACAATCAATCCCTCCCATACTACTAGAAGATGGATCAAGAGGTCACTCAAGGATTCAATTAAAGAATTCAGGATTCCTTCCTAAGGACTCCCACCAGTAGTCGCTTCCAGAGTCGTGCAGTAGTGAACCTCCAACCTGATGGGGGTGTTGCCTCTGGAAATTTGGACCAGGTCTCTCAGACTCGGTAATGCAAGATGAACCGCTAGGGAAAATCTTCGGTTAACAGGGAAAAGATTATCACCTCTGACCCATCCAGATAAGTCCATCAATTTAACTTGACGGCAAACAACAAGCGGGCACAGACACTCGTCTGTCCTAATTTTTCTGCTCAATAGACTCTTTTGATAGTAACCCACCAATCCCACCAGACAAACCTGCTGGAGTACTGTGAACATGCACATACACCTGTATAGAAGTTATCAACCAGTCAGTAGGATCGTCTGACTACATTTAAAGAAGTTCCCCAATATAATGTGGGGGTAACTAGTAAACAGTAACATACACCTGTTTACAATCACAAATTCTGTCAGGAGTCTCCGCTGCCAGTATTAAAGGAAGTCTATCAACCATACATGATGGGAAAAAGCCAGTAGGCACATACACCTTCCAATGTTCATCAAGTCTACCAATAGTCTCATTTGGTAGCACCTAGAAAAATCAGTCGGAAAGCTCAGATGACATTTCTGGGGTAGACCCAACTCTCTTCCCACATGCATGAGTACAGTCCATACCCATTGATAGGAAAAGGAGGACAGGAGAGGGCACATACACCTATCCCCGATACGGAATAGTCATATATTCATATTCTAGACACTAAAGTCACCGAACATATTCTATAAATGGCGAAAGGACATATGCAAATCCCTACCCATATTCTAGAAAAGTGCCAGGATATTTTAACTACTTCAGCAGTATTAGGAGAACAGACACATAAATTTGTCCCCACACATGGGATGAAACATCGGCATGCCATCCTGGAGCAGATGCAAACCTCTGTTCCAATCCAAGAGGGTCATGGGGAATACTCCCCATATCATATGGACAACAATATTGGGAACATACACTCTTTCCAATTAGTGGTAATTGGTCTGTTCTAGTAACCACTCCAAGGTAGGCACATACACTTGCCCATTATAACCACTTTTCTTAATAAGTGGCCCCAACTATGTATAAGAGTACATCCAAGAAAAAGTCTCACCAATCATTGTTGGAAAATATAGAGCTAATCCATAATGTGGATCTTCTTAATGCCGGAGTTCTTGAAGCCCTAAAACATTTATCTGTTTCTACTCAATATCTTATCCTCTCATTACCAAATTATGTGATGGGTAGTTGTAATTATGAATTTAATCTTTGGACACTTCGTTATGAAGGCTTGTTTCATGAATATTCATCCAATCAAGAGTGCCTATCTCCGGATGAGAGCCACGGTAAGCCTCTGTGTGGCCAGAAGACCAAGGAGAAAGAAGATTTATCCCTTGTTGTAATGCATCATGGTGATTCTTCCCATGATGGAATTCACTGTCAAAGTCCTCTCCACAGTAGTATGTCACATTGTCAAGACAATTCCATAATTGACAATGTAGCGATGAGAAAGCCCTCCAATCTTGAGGAACATGAAAACACAAGGCCAGTCATTTTTGATGCCTTTTCTTTTACAGGTGAAACACTTTTTCAACCAGAAGATATCTTAAGGGAAGGGTCATTCTCCGAACCTCCTTTAGGTCATTTGTCCTCTAATACAGATCATCCACTATGGTCAGATCATGTGGAGAAACCTCTTGTGAAATATAATGAAGTTGTTTTAAACATGAGGAAGCAATTAGATAAAGGATAATTACTTGTCATGTTCTGAGCTTTGGAAAATTCTTAGTATAACATTCCAGAATTGATGAAATAAGATTGCATTCATGACATTAGTCTCAACTTATGGAAAACTATTTGTCATTGGAAAAAAAAGGTCTTACCATATGATGAATATCAAAATCATGTAAAGGTAATAGAAGGGTTGCATCGTCAAATTGACTTGGCATCTCTCTCAGTTTCCCAAAAACCAATGGTTAAAAAAGAGTAGAGAACCCTTCAACGTTCAAGTCTCAATTCACAAAAGAGGCTACACCAATTAATTTCTGATTCTCCATATAGTGTTCATATCAGAGGATGGGGTGCATATGGAGCATTTCATTTCACTGCACTCAAAAATCAGAAAATTCCACCAAACGTGGTCTCATGCAATGTTATTGCCCATGGTCGGCCAAAATCAATAGGTTTTGTATGTAATAAAATGTACACTCAAGAAAAATCCTCAACCAGTTCTCATCAAAATTTGGCCCAAAGAAAAGAAGTTGTTGAGTTACTTTTACATCAAACATCTGAGAATCTTGAACTGGTATCCCGTTTAGATGATGTCAGGTGGCATAGGATGCAAATTTCTGAAATATCAAATCAATCTTCTGAAATAGATGATTTGTGTGATTGTCGGATGATGCACCAAGCTAATGTCTGAACCAAAATTCACCAAATCAGAAGAGCACTTGCACGAATTTCAGCCATAGCAGTTCAAGATTCACCCTATCTTGCAAGGATGGGGGATCATTTAATTAAACCATAAAATTCATTAAACAATTTCAAATATTTGAAAAATAAGAACTAGAACAACCCCATCCTGCAGGGCTAGGGGCTTTTTCACATCTGCAATCCCCACCTCAACGGAAGTCAGTTTTCTCCTGATTAGGGAAGAAGCCACAAGAAAACGTACAACTGAACTATCCAATGATTCGTTTCATGTTACTACCTGCCAAACAGTTCCATGGAATTATTCATATAGGATAATGGAGTCTCATGAAAGACACAAAGGGAGATGATCTAGTAGAAACACTGAGATAATGATATCAATACATTATGGGTCAGTGAATGTTATTAACACCAATGCAGAAGATCCTCTAGAAAATATGTCTAATTTAGGGGAATCAGAAGATGAATTTCTTGTCCATAATATGGTACACACTGAGGAAAATGAAGAAGGTGTTCATACCTGAAATCAAAGGATTACCCAGATTCTATGTATGCCTTCAAATAACCAACTCCCCCCTCTTTAAACGGCATCTAACAAGGGGAAAGAAAAAAGTAAGATTGCATCTCACTTTTCCACTAGAGAATGTCAATCTCATTCTCTTTAAGAGATATTTGCATAGAAAGAATAGGAAATGAAAGAGTTTAAAAGAATCAACATAGAGTTACTTCGAAACATCATTTCTGCTAGGCATTCTCCCCAAGAAAGTCCTCTACTTACAAATCCTATAGGAGCACCTCAATAAAGAGGATTTGTAGTAACTACCGATGCAGATAATGAATTCCCTTCATTGGGTACACAATCAAGGCAAGATCATATACATACTGATAAACACATTTCCATGGGCTTTCCAAGGCAGATATCAACACCTCCATCAGTGGTTTTACCGGTCGCTACACCATCTCAAGCTCTAGTTTCTATACCTGCACAGGTTCCAGCTCATTTGGATGTTCCCCAAATTCTTATGAACATTATTTTGGAATTAACAGCTCGATTGAAATATATAGAGGAAATATGTGCACTAGTTCAGCTTGAAAAAAGATCATACCCTGAACGGGTTGATGCAATTACTCCCCAGCCAAATTTTCTGAATACCACATTCCCAATCTTTAATGGTTTGGGAGATCCAGAACAACACTTAACACAAATTTTTTCTCATTGTGATCCCATGATGGGAACTTCTCAACAACAAGAAGCAGTTAAGCTTAGGTGTTTTGTGCAGTCATTACTAAGACCAGCCTTTTTTGGAATACAAGTTTGCAATCTCGATCAATTACTGGATGGGAAGATGTCTGTCATAAATTCCTTCTCCAATATAGCTCAATGCTACTAAAGACGATGGTTTTTTATCTTAATAATTGAAAAAAAAGGAATAATGAAAGAGGATCAAATTTCATTGCATGATATAAAGGGTTAACATATTATTTTAGTCTATCACTCCCTCAAAAAGAATTTCTTCCAATATGTGTGGAAAATCTACGTAATGAACTACGCAAACTATTGATCCTGGTGAAATACACAGTAGGGTTTCGAGACCTTACTTCAATCATCAACAGATATAAGACTTTATTATAAAAACTAAGGAAAAAACTCATGTAATTCCATAAGCACCATGGAGGAGGATAGGAAAGTAAGAATCTGCTATAGTCACCCTCAAATAGGAACCCGTACGTGCTTCTACTTTAAGAACCTCATCGTACAGAAGGGCTCTACCTCTTGAGCATCAGAACCAATGACTACCTTGTTAAGATGATCAAAGTGATCAAAGGCGGAAACAATTTGAGAAATTAAAGAATAAAGTTTATTCTTTCAGGAATGAACCGGTTCGTAGTTACTTCATCACATCCTTAGAAAACAATTTGGTTCAGTTTTCAAGGCCGAAGATGCCAAATAAAGACAGAGATGAAGATCTTATGAATTATTTTCCTTTCATCAGATGTTGGGACACCCCATTCAGGAGTTTTTTGGTTTCAAAGACCTTTTGAAAAAATGGTAGGTTCTTGACAAGTTAAACAAAAAAGTTCATCAGCTCAAGTAGCATCTGTTACTGCTACCAATCCATAGGAATAGGGAGAATGGAAAGAGATCATAAGTAAAAACGTAAAAAAATATGATGATTAGATGATTAGGAAAATGATCAATCAGACTTATTCCATTTTACAAACATAGTTGAAACAACTGATTGTGTCTTCTACCACTCCTGCCACAACAAAATCATCTTCATCAAATGTTTATTCCTCAAGGAAGTGAAGTGATCATAAAGACAAAGAGCAATCGGAAGAACATGAGCACGTGTCAAGGCAAAAGTTGTCCTTGACCCTAACAGATTTTATGCCATCTATTTCAAAAGCATGGGCACCACCCGGACAAACGGCACAACCAAAATTAACCGGTCAATAAGAAACTTCATCAGATGAAGAATTGATCTTTGGTTCTATTAATGCTATCTATTTAACAGATCCTTATGCCAATGGTGATTTTTATTATAATGTTCCAGAATTCATTATACGTAATTGGGGAACAAGAGGAAGGGACCAAGGTCAAGGATACAGGGGAGGACTTGGGAATTCTAGAAACCACCATTTTAACTCTACCCCATCTCAAACTATATATGTGATAGAAACTCATGGAAGATCCCTTTAGTGGGCTCAACAGAAATAAGGAGTTTCTTCCATGAAAGAAAGATTCTGTTCTGACATAATTATTTTGGAAGACCGATTAGAAACTCCCTCGTCTTATTCTCAGCAAATTAATAGACCTAGTCAGTCAAATTTACCAAATCCAAAAGTATTTTCATCTTCTTCTCCAAAACAGAGTACATATACAATAGAAGCATCAACTTCCAAAGCACCTACAAAACCACATTTCTATGCTGGGAAACACAGAACTTTGGACCAAAAGTATGATGTCTTGAAAAAATTATCCCATGTACTGGAAAAGTTGTCAATTATGGATGATTTGAATCTGTAAAAAGATCTTCGAGAGGCACTCATTGAGGACTTTTCAAGTTCTTAAGAGTTTGAAACTAAATTTGATTATGTTGAGGTTTACCATATTGAGAATAATCCTACAGAATTTAATGCAGTCATATCTTTTACAGATGAAGATGAAGATGATGTTTTTCATGGACATATCAGGCCTTTGTATTTGTTTGGAATGGTCAATGACATAGACATCCAATGATCCTTCATTGATAATGGATATGGAGTCAACCTAATTCATGTCCGTACACTTCATCAATTGGGCCTGACTAAATCTGACTTATCTCCTTCGACTTTAATGTTGCAAACTTATGATAATAATGAACCAGAACCTCTGGGAGAAATTACACTCAAAACTCAATTTGGAGATCTTGTGTCTAATTCAGATTCCATGGTTGTTTTTCAGGACACAACCTTCAATATTCTACTTGGAAGGCCTTGGTTGTATCAACATTCTTCCATACCTTCATCATTCCACAAATATCTGAAATACTGTTTCAATGGTCAAACAGGGACATTGTACGGTGATAAAGCTCCGTTCAAAACATGTGAATCTCAATACATTGAGGTGGAGCTTTATCACACAAAAGGAACGGAGCCCATGATAATGGATATAACCATATTTAATGCTCCAAATGGATAGGAAAATATCCCAGAAAATCCATTCATAAATTTGAGTACAGATTATGTGTTACCCATCAATCAAATTGAATGGATAAAACCAAATCCAAAGACTCATCGAGTATCTTTCATAATGTCAATTATGGAAACTGAGCTGGATAACATGAAAGAAATTATTGATACACCAATCAATGATGAAAGCCTGAATGTAGATGTTTTCATCTCATCTGTTGAACTACGAAAAGCCTCTACTTTTTCAACCAGAGTAGAAGAGATAGTAGCAATGTTATAGGAAGACAAAGATGTTGATTCTCAATCCATCACTCCCTCTGTTTTACCACTGGAAACCCCTTCATCATTAGTAGGGTCAAATATGATGGACTCTTCTTTGGGATGTTCAAATACTGATTTCTCCCCTAATTATAGAAGGTTTTACTCATCATATACAATGCTCGTGGAAATAGAAGAGGTAATACATAATGAAGAAGAAGAAGAAGATCTCAGGGATACTTCTCCAGCATTTGAAGAAGGTGTCTCTACCACCGTGGATGAACTCAGAGAAATTAATCTAGGTATAGAAGAAGACTGACGCCCCACTCTAATTAGTGAGGCCATGAGCTCTGAAGAGAAAGAGGTGTATACTTCATTTTTAAAGAAACATTGAGATGTATTTTCTTGGAATTATACAGAAATTCCAGGTCTTAATCCATATGTAGCCACCCATTATTTGGGTTTTCCAGAAGAACATCGTGGCTTTAAGCAAGCTGCAAGGAGAACACACACAACTCATGCCTCTAACATTGAAGCTAAAGTTGATAAGCTTATAAAGGATAGCTTTTTCAAGGAAGTTCAGTATCCCAAATGGATGGCTTATATTGTCCCAATGAAAAAGAAAAATGAGAAATTAGATTCTGCATTGATTTCAAAGATCTTAATCAGCATTGTCCTAAAGATGATTTTGCAGTCCTCATTATAGTACTTCTAATTGATGCAACGACTGGATATGCAGCTCTTTCTTTCATTGATGGATACTCTGGGTATAATCAAATATGAATGGCCCCATAGGATGAAGAATATAAATCCTTTAGAGCCCCTCAAGGTGTGTTTTTCTATCAGGTAATTCCCTTTGGCTTAAAGAATGCTGGTGCAATATATCAACGTGCCATGCATCATATCTTCAAACCCTTCTTAGGGAAGTGTGTTGAATGTTATTTGGATGATTTAGTGGTCAAATCCAAATACTGTTCCAATCACTTGGATGATCTGGAAACCATATTATATAATCTTCGGCAACACAGTTTGAAGATGAACCCCTTGAAATGTGCTTTCGGGGCAACCTTAGGAAAATTCCTTGGCTTAGTTTCACACCATTGTAGTATTGAATTTGATCCTGAGAAAAAAATCATTCTTGGGTATGTCACCTCCTCAAGATTTGAAATAATTAAGCGGACAATAAGGACACATGTCCTATATTCTGCGCTTCATCGCCAATTTGGCAGGCAAGTGTTTTCCCTTCACCAGGTTAATGATGAAGGGAGTTACCTACCAATGGACTAAAGATTTCCAATAATCATTTGATATCCTCAAGAAATGAATCTTGGGTCCACCAGTATTAATGCCACCTATTGAAGGAATACCACTTATTCTCTACGTGATATCTTTAGAGTGATCCCTAGCTACCATTCTCACCCAAGAGAATTATACTGGGAATGAAAATAGCATTTACTATCTTAGTCAAAATATGCTTGATGCAGAAACTCAATATTCAAGAATTGAAAAGTGATTCCTGGCATTATTCTTTGCATTATAGAAATTGAGGCACTACCTGCAAAATCATGAGGTCCAATTGGTATTTTTAAACAACCCAATCGAATTTATTCTCAGTCGTCCTTTGCTCATACGGTGTCTAGCACGGTGGGTGGTTATTTTGAAACAGTTTGATATCCATTTTGTGACTCAAAAGGGAATAAAAGGCCACGCTCTAGCAAAATTCCTTGTTGATCATCCATCTATGGAAGATACATAATTTAATACTAACTTCTAATGAATAGGTCTTCTCAATTCAAGATAATTCCCAAACATGGGAATGTATTTTGATGGTGCTTCCAGAAGTCCAAAGGGAAAGAGAATGGAAAACCCTAAACTCAACAAGGTTAGATTAGGAATTTTCATTATTTCCCCAGAAAAGGAAGTATTGATTTATTCGTTCCTATTGTCGAAAGGTGGTACCAAAAATAAAGCAGAATATCAATATCTCATTGCAGGTTTGGAATTAGCCCTTCTGGTGAAAATGGATTGTTTAAAAGTAAAAGGTGATTCAGAATTGGTAATCAAACAAATCAATGGGGAATATTCTATCAGAAAAGAAGAATTAATTCCTTTTTGTAATTTTTTCATAAGTTTAATTGATGAATTTCCCTCAGATATGACATTGTCTTATATCCCATGATTAAAAAAAGCCCAAACAGATGCACTGCCTAATGCAGCTACAGCCTTGGCAGATCCAAATCAGGATGAGATACTTATCAGCAAAACCCATTGTTGTGTGGTCTCACCTTTTATTCAAACCTAAATTAAGGAAATTGATGAAATTTTCCCTATTTTGGAACTATATGGTCATACCCCCGGATGGAGAACATCAATCAAGGACTACCTTTAAAATGGGGTAATTCCACCAGATAGGGCTAGGAAAGAATAGATCTGGCAATGAGCAGCCAATTTTACTCTTTATGATAGTCCATACAACCAAAAGACCCTTTACATGTGAGGCTTTGATGGAATTATCTTTAGATGTATTGATTGAGAAGAGACATAAGCTATCATAAAAGAAGTACATTCAGGATCTTATGGTACCAACCAATATGGGCATAGACTTTCTGATCAGATCTGAAGGCTTGGATACTTTTGGCCTTCAATGATTTAGGATTGTACAGATTTCACTAAAAAATGTCATCCCTTCCAAGTGCATGCCAACTACATTCATCAACCCCCGGAGTATCTACATATAGCTAAATACTCTTAGCCATTTTCCACATGGGGAATGGATATAGTATGGCATTATCCTCCAGCCACGGATAAGCAGTTCAAGTATATTATCACTCATACTGACTTCTTCTCTAAATGGGTTGAGGCAATACCTCTCAAGGAAGTCAAAGCCAAAAGCATTATTAGTTTTTTCAAAACTAATATCATCACCAAATTTGGTGTCCCTCATACTATTTTGACAGAAAATGGCACTAATTTTTTTTTCTGATGAAGTAAAAAAGTTTTATCAGGAACATAATATCATGTCCATCCATTCGTCTCACTATCATGAAGCAGCCAATGGACAGATAGAGTCCTTACATAAGACCCTATCGAATATACACTAGAAGATGGTGGATAAAGATAAGAAATCTTGGCCTGATAAACTTTTGAATGCATTATGGGCTTATCTAAAACCTACTCGTACTACTACCCAAGCAACTCCGTATTCATTGGTATATGGAACCGAATAATTTTTCCAATTGAAATACAATTGCCTTCACTTAGAGCTGAAATATGTTATTAGTTGTCTATAGATGAAAGGTCTCAGAAATTTTTCGATGAGTTGGAAAGATTAGATGAGAAAAGATTACACACTTTGCATCAACTATAAGTCTATAAGAATATAATCTTAATGGATAGAGAGATTATCACAACACCAACCAATGTGAGATTTTTTAAGAAATACTTTTTGTAGTTTTTTACTAATAGTCCTCACTGCAAGACTTTAAACTGAATAGTGAAATGTCCTTACTGCAAGACTTAAAACAACATAACCCCCATGTCCTAGTTATAAGACATTAAAACACATACCATTTGTTAGTGTCCATGCTGCATGAAGTTAAAATATGTAGCATCTTCATCCTTGTCGCATGAAGTTAAACTTCATGCCATAATTTGAACAACTAATGTTACCTCTATTTGATGTTAGAAGCTTCCGCAAAATAAATATCATTGGCCTCATCACTACTCCTTAGTAGTACATTAGACCATCTCTTTCCTATGTCTGAGTCAGATCTGCATAGAGACCATATTTTAAGAACTATGTATGGATTGATTCTCATTTTAAATGAGATATGTAGAGATTCCTAAATCTCTAATTTTGGGCTCAACCATAATCACAAAATATTCTTATTTTCTTTTCTCCTCTTGTATATGAATCAGCTCTATACAGAGTGTTTCATTAAGATATATGATTGGGTCCTTAAACCATTTTATGGATTAAGATTTAGCATTCTCTCAGAACGTGTCAAAAGCATCCATTCTTCATGTCAAAATCAATTAGAGTGAGGAATGATTGTTTAAATAACTACGTATAGATTAATTCTAATATATTTTGTGATACATAGAGATGTCCAGATCTCCAAACATGGGCCTAGCCGTGATAAAAAACCCCTTTAATTCTTGTATAAGAATAAAATCTGTATAGGAAATGTTTTAATAATTATGTATGACTTGATCCTTTCCCCAGTAAGACATATAGTGACACTTGGGTGTTATCCCTTAACCTAGTAACAATATGCATTTTCCTTTCACATCAGTTCATCCCCATGTCTTAGTCACATGACATTAAACTGCATGGAAATATAGCATCCCTATTCTTCAATTGTGTCACCTTTGTGCTGTAAAAGAAACCTTTACTACTCCTTGTTTCTCACACCAAGCATAGCTCACATGGGCTTAGGAATTGGGTAAATGGATTTTTTATAGAAATAAGGTGTCTCAATTTATTATAGGTTTATTAATGTCTTCACTGCATGACTTAAAACTACACAGCATAATGTCCTCATTGCATGACTTTAAACTGCACGTCATAATATTCATTCAGAGGAAACAAAGAAAGTTTTCATTTTACATATGAGTCGGATCTATGTAAATGACATCAAACTCATTTCCAATATTGGTTCAAATATTTCTCATATGCATTGGGAATAACCCACTTCCATATTTCACACTCTTAGTCTTGAATATTTTCATATCCTTATAATCATTCTTATGGTTTCTAGTGATAGAGTTTATAATAGCTGAGATATCTTTTGCCAGACTATGCAGCACGTGCCCTTAGGAGGCCTCACATTAGTTGCCCGGATAATAGGCATGCTAGTTAAAAGATTCTACTATTTGGCTATATAACAAATGCCCTAGCTACCTATTCATAATACAACCCCCATAATGGGGTTTTCAAATAATGGTAACATCTTTCTTGGTTATAGTATCTTTGTCCCCTTTAATCTTTGATGGAAATATACAAGAAGTTGTATTTTAAAATAGCCATTCAAGTACACTTTTCTAATTATCTTTCTCACAATCTGAAAATCATCAAGACCATGGTTTACACATTTCCCAAACCATGTGTTTGATGCACTAGGAAATAACCTAGAAATCACTTAGCCACATATTATATATTGTTTCCATTTCTGGACCTAGTTGTATGACCTAAAACTACAGACACTATATCTCTTATGTTTGGGTCAGACCTTCATAAAAGTCCTATTCCTCTGATTCTTTGGACATCATGGTTGGAAATACCCTTTCCATATTCAGGTACCTTTCTCTAAAAACCAAACTCTATGCTTCATAAAATCTGAATCTCCATAAACATTCTTCGACATTTGGCAATAGAACATTAAACTTCTAAGAGATCTTTTTCCTGACTATGAAGTACATGCCCTTAGGCAGCCTTGCATAAGTAGCCCACATAACAGGAATGTCAGTCAAAAGATTCCAGTATTTTTCTATGCATCATAGGCCTTATTTGGATCTACATAATACCGCCCTCAAAATGGGTTTGTCAAGTAATGGTAACTTGGTTCTTGGAAAAGACTTCCTCTAATGCTTTTATCCCTCTTTCGCATATCATTCCTCGATTCAAGAAATTACCAAATTAGAGTTTACAATTTTCCTTTCCATCCATGAATATGAAAGTATGTTTCCAAACCAATTATCAAGAAATTGGGAGAGTTTTCTCATACGTTTGGTCAAATCTAAAGACCTTAAATTAAAGCCACACAACGTCCTCACGTCAAGACTTTAAACCGCACAATACAACATCCTCACTATAAGAATTTAAATCTCATAGTACAATGTCCTCACTACAAGACTTTCAACTGCACAGTACAACATCCTTACTGCATGACATAAAACTGCACAGTATGATGTCATAAATTTTCCTTTATGATAAATTTTAACCATTTATCATACACCAAATTTTTATAGTTATGGTTTTCCTATTTATTACTTATGTTGATCTAAAATATCCCATTTTCATTATTAAAATTCATTTCCTTGGTAAAACCACATACTCTAGTCTTGATTCATCTGAATCTTATTTTTTTCCCTCATCTATCAAAACAAAAATGTTAATCTTCAACAAACTTTTTTTCCCTGACTATGCATCATGTGCCCTTATCCTGCCTTGAATAAGTTTCCAACATAATAGGTCTTTCAGTCAAAAGATTACACTATTTGGCTATGTAGTATGTTCCCTAGTTGGCTCTGCATAATACAGCCCCCATAATGGGTTTTTCAAGTAATGGTAACTTAATTCTTGGAAGAGACTCCCCTTATGTAGATACAAGTTTTAGATTGGGTGACTATAAAAATCAGGACTTAAGATTCCCCTAGGAAATATTAAAATAGTATTAATGTAATTCTTAGGCACATAGTTTTTTTTGGGATCTAATTCAATTTTTATGTTCAAAGCTATTTCGACCCTAAATATTAGCCCATTATGCTTACTGGGCCCAAAGGCCTTGGTAAAACAAAATCAATTAATGAAAGTGAAAAACAAATTATTAAAGAAAAAATACTTTTCTTTTATGAAATTTTTTACAGAGAAGTATCCACAAATTAGAATCTCTCTCTTAAATTTTTTTTACAAAATCCTTTCTATGTAATTCCTCAATTGTTTAAAAACTTCTTGAACCCCATCAACTACTTGTTGGAGTTTGTTTATCGGACCATCCTCACTCTCTTCATCATAATTAAGTAATTCTTTTGTATCTGCAATGGATTTTACACCATCCTTCTGGACTTCCCCTAATGAGATATGAAGTTTTTCAAGCTCCCCTGTAATGATATATAACTCTTGTTGAAGGAACAGTTTCTGAACAGTTTTTCTTTAATTGTTTGTGGCAGTCCCTTAAACTTTGCATTATTATTAGCCTCAGCTTGGGATAGTGCTGCTTAGAATTCTTCAATTTTGATAGATAGATTGTCTTATATCAAGACTTGTTGAAGATTTTTCCCTTACTCTCTCCTCTAGAAAATCTCTTTCATCTTAGTATAAATTTCATGGTATTCAAAACCACCAAATACTAGCATGATAAATAGAGATGAAAGTCATGGAATTCTTGAAGATAGTTCCTCAAGGGGCATCTCAGATATTATCTTCTAGATATTTTTCCATGCTTTGCGATGAGTGGCCAATTTTACTCTTTATGATAGTCCAGACCACCAAAATATCCTTTACAAGTGAGGCTTCGATGGAATTATCTTTAAATTTATTGATTGAGAAGATACAGAAGTTATCATAAAAGAAGTACATTCTGGATCTTATGGTGCCAACCAATCTGGGCATAGACTTTCTAATCAGATCTGATTTCTTGGATAATTTTGGCCTTCAATGACGTAGGATTGTACAGATTTCACTTATAATGTCATCCCTGTCAAGTGCATTCCAACTACATTCATCAACCCCCAGAGTTTCTACATATAGCTAAATACTCTTATCCATTTTCCACATGGGGAATGGATGTAGTATGGCGTTATCCTCTAGCCACGGATAAGTAGTTCAAGTATATTCTCACTACTACTAACTTCTTCTCTAAATGGGTTGAGGCAATACCTCTCAAAGAATTTGAAGCCAGAAGCATTATTAGTTTTTTCAAAACTAATATTATTACCAAATTTGGTGTCCCTCATACTATTTTGACAAAAAATTGCACTAATTTTTGTTCTGATGAAGTAAAACAATTTATCAGGAACATAATATCAAGTCCAACCATTCATCTCACTATCATGAAGCATCCAATGTATAGATAGAGGCCTTACATAAGACCCTATTGAATATACTCTAGAAGATGTTGGATAAAGATAAGAAATCTTGGCCTGATAAACTTTTTAATGCATTATGGGATTATCTAAAAATTACTCATACTACTACCCATCAACTCCCTATTCATTGGTATATGGAACCGAAGCATTTTTTCAAATTGAAATACAATTTCCTTCACTTAGAGTTGAAATATGTTATTAGTTATATATAGATGAAAGGTCTTAGAAATTGTTCGATGAGTTGGAAAGATTAGATGAGAAAATATTACATACTTTGCATCATCTATAAGTCTATCAGAACAGAATATCAATGGATGGAGAGATTATCACAACACCAACCAATGTTATATTTTTTAAGAAATACTTTTTGTAGTTTTGTATTAATAGTCCTCACTGCAAGACCTTAAACTGAACAGTAAAATTTCCTTACTGTAAGACTTAAAACTGCATAACCCCATGTCCTAGTTATAAGACATTAAACTGCATAACAGTTGTCAGTGTCCATGCTGCATGATGTTAAAATGTGTAGCATCTTCATCTTTGATACGTGAAGTTAAATTGCATGCCATAATTTTTACAACTAAAGTTATCTCAATTTGATGTTAGAAGATTTAGTAAAAAAATATCATTGGCCTCATCACTACTCCTTAGTAGTACATGAGACCATCTCTTTCCTATGTCTGAGTCAGATCTGCATAGACACCATGTTTTAAGAACTGTGTATGGATTGATTCTCATTTTCAATGTGATACACATAGAGGCCTAAATCTCTAATTTTGGGCCCAGCCATAATCCCAAAATCTTCTTATTTTATTTTCTACTCCTTTATATGAATCAGATCTATATAGAGTGTTTCATTAAGATATATGATTGGGTCCTTAAACCATTTTATGGCTTAAGATTTACCGTTCTTTCAGAACGTGTCAAAAGCCCCCATTCTTCATGTCAAACTCAATTGGCATGAGGAATGATTGTTTAAAGAACTATGTACAGATTGATTTTCATCTATTTTGAGATACGTAAAGATGTCTAGATCTGCAAACTTGGGCTTATCTGCGATAAAAAAACCCCTTTAATTCTTGTATAAGAATCAAATCTGAATAGGAAATGTTTTAAGAATTATGTATGACTTGATCCTTTCCTCAGTAAGACATATAGTGACACTTGGGTGTTATCCCTTAACCTAGTTACAATATGCCTTTTCCTTTCACATATGTTCATCCCCATGTCTTAGTCACATGACATTAAACTTCATGGAAATATAGCATCCCTATTCTTCAATTGTGTCACCTTTGCGCTGTAAAATAATCCTTTACTTCTCCTTGTTTCTCACACCAAGAATAGCTCACATGGGATTAGGAATTGGGTAAATGGATTTTTTATAGAAATAAGGTGCCTCAATTTATTATGGGATTATTAATGTCTTCACTGCTTGACTTAAAATTACACAATATAATGTCCTCATTGCACGACTTTAAACTGCACATCATAATATTCATTCAGAGGAAACAAAGAAAGTTTCCATTTTACATATGATTCGGATCTATGTAAATGACATAAAACTCATGCCCAATATTGGTTCAAATATTTCTCATATGCATTGGTAATAACCCACTTCCATATTTCACACTCTTAGTCTTGAATATTTTCATATCCTTATAATCTTTCTTATGGTTTCTTGTGACAGAGTTTCTAATACCTTTGATATCTTTTTCCTGACTATGCAGCATGTTCCCTTAGGAGGCCTCGCATAAGTTTCCCACATAACTGGCCTATCAGTTAAAAGCTGCTACTATTTTTCTATATAACATATGCCCTAGTTGGCTCTTCATAATACAACCCCCATAACGGGTTTATAAAATAATGGTAAATTCTTTCTTGGTTATAGTATCTTTGTACCCTTTAATCTTTGATGACAATATACAAGAAGTTGTATTTTAAAACAGCCATTCAATTATACTTGTCTCATTATCTTTCTCACAATCAGAATATCATCAAGAGCATGGTTTACACATTTCCCAAACCATTTGTTTGATGCACTATGAAATAACCTTGAAATCACTTAGCCACATATTATATATTGTTTCCATTTCTGGTCCTAGTTGTATGACCTAAAACTACAGACATCGTATATCTTATGTTTGGGTCAGACCTTCATAAAAGTCATATTCCTCTGATTCTTTGGACATCATGGTTGGAAATACCCTTTCCATATTCAGATACCTTTCTCCAAAAACCAAACTCTATGCTTTGGAAAATCTGAATCTCCATAAACTTTCTTCGACATTTGGCAATAGAACATTAAACTTCTAAGAGCACCTTTTCCTGACTATGAAACACATGACCTTAGGTGGCCTTGCATAAGTATCCCACATAACAGGAATGTCAGTCAAAAGATGCCAGTATTTGGAAATGCGTCATAGGCCTTATTTGGATCTATATAATACCGCCCTCAAAATGGGTTTGTCAAGTGATGGTAACTTGGTTCTTGGAAAAGACTTCCTCTAATGCTTTTATCCCTCTTTCATATATCATTCATCGATTCAACAAATTCCCAAATCACAGTTTACAATTTTCCCTTCCATCCATGAATATGACAGTATGTTTCCAAAAAAAATTCAAGAAATTGGGAGAGTTTTCTCATACCTTTGGTCAAAGCTAAAGACCTAAAATTAAATCCACACAACGTCATCACTGCAAGACTTTAAACTCCACAGTACACCATCCTCACGATAAGACTTTAAATTGCATAGTACAACATCCTCACTATAAGACATTAAACTGCACAGTACAACATCCTTACTGCATAACATAAAACTGCATAGTATGATGTCATAAATTTTCGTTTCTGATAAATTTTAACCATTTCCCATGCACCAAATTTGTATAGTGATGTTTTTCCTGTTTATGAATTATGTTGATCTAAAATATCCCATTTTCATTATTAAAATTTATTTCCTTGGTAAAACCACATACTCTGGTCTTGATTCATTCTAATCTTATTTTTTCCCCTCATCTATCAAAAGAAAAATGTTAATCTTCAACAAACATTTTTTTTCCTGACTATGCATCACATACCCTTAGGCTTCCTTGCATAAGCTTCCAACATAATAGGTCTATCAGTCAAAATATTCCACTATTTGTCTTTGTAGTATGTTCCATAGTTGGATATGCATAATACAGCCCCCATAATGGGTTTTTCAAGTAATGGTAACTTCGTTCTTGGAAGAGACTCCCCTTATGTTGATACATTTTTTAGATTGGGTGACTATAAAAGTCATGACCCAAGATTCCCCTTGGAAATATTAAAATAATATTAAATTAATTGTTAAGAATAGATTTTTTTTGGGATCTAATTCAAAGTTTATGTTCAAAGCTATTTCGACCCTAAATATTAGCCCATTATGCTTACTGGGCCCAATGTCCTTGGTAAAACAAAATCAATTAAAAAAAGTGAAAAATAAATGATTAAAGACAAAATAATTTTCTTTTATGAAATTTTTTACAGAGAAGCATCCAAAAATTGGAATATCTCTCTTAATTTTTTTACAAAAGGATTTCTACGTAATTCCTCAATTGTTTAACAACTTCTTGAGCCCCATCAACTACTTGTTGGAGTTTGTTTATCAGACCAGCCTCACTCTCTTCATCATAATTAAGTACTTATTTAGCATCTGCAATGGATTTTACACCTTCCTTCTAGACTTCCCCTAATGAGATATAAAGTTGTTCAAGCTCCCCTGTAATGATATCTAACTCTTGTTGAAGGCACAGTTGCTGAACAGTTTTTCTTTAATTGTTTGTTTCAGTCCCTTCATCTTTGCATTATGATTAGCCTAGCTTGGGATAATACTACTTAGAACTCTTCAATTTTGATAGACAGAATGTCTTATATCAAGTCTTGTTGAAGATTTTTCTCTTACTCCCTCCTCCATAAAATATCTTTCACCGTAGTATAAATATCACGGTATTCAAAACCTCCATATCATAGCATGATAAATAGAGATCAAGGTCATGGAATTCTTGAAGATAGCTCCTCAAGGGGCATCTCAGATATTATCTTCTAGATATTTTTCCATGCTTTGCGACGAGCAAGAAGAAGAGCCTTCTATAGTTCTGGGTCCGATTCAGAATCATTGTCATAAAGAGGGGTATGTTCTGGGACCAATGCACTTAAAGCAGTGCCATGCTCTGTTCCTTCTTGGACAATTGTTTCTCCACATTCAAATTTTGTTTGGGAAGATGTAGAGGCTTCAACTCCAGACCTAGCCATTTAATTTGATAGCCATGTATGGTAAATCAAGAATAATGGTTATATTTAAGAGATAATAAAATTGAATGTAATCACAATATCAGTATCTATTTCCTAGAAGTAGGTCAGCAGCATGAGAAAAATCCTCCCCAGTGTTCTTAGTTTTAGTAAATTTATTTGATGTCTTTGGTAGAGGAGTTCTATCTTTAATATTCTCAGGGTTTTCAGAGTGAATCTTAGGAATACATTCTACCTCAAGATTCACTTGAGCCAATGTCTCTGTGATGGTAGGGTTGACATTAATATCAAAACTTTGTTCAGTTACCATTGAAACATTAGTTTCTTTAGATGGAACTAAGTATTTCAATCAAACATGGTTAGCAGGTAAATCATAAGAAGATTAACAGGATGAATAATGAGAACTCACGTCCAGTTGATTCTATATAAGGAATACCAAAATCTTCTAAAGAATTTGATATTTTAACATGTACTAATAGATCTTTAAAATAAATGACAAGGGTCATCATTTCATCTAATGATATCTCAAATCCTAGGTTATTCTCATCCATGGGAACACTTGGCATGTTAACTTCACAACCTTCCTCCGGCAACCTATGACTCTGAATAGCTTCTTCAGAAACAATTGTGGGGTTAACATTAGTTGTGTCCAGATGTTATGGTGCATGTGATGAACCTAAAAGTGTCACAAAATGTAATTAATCTATTTTTTCATTGGATTCTTTATGGAATATTATTGATTTTCCAGAAGCTTCCTCTCCTATGATAGCAGGAATCGGGGCAGTGATGGGGACAGATGTTGGTTTCTTTTTCTTAAATGACTCTTCAGGAACCAATGGATTTACAAGAATTTGTGTTTTCTCAGCAGCACCTTTTATGGCTCCTTGAATCTTATAAGTGGTTTCTCAAAAAGAATAAATAGAAAAATCCCCTATAATCTTAAAAAGTTAAAACACTTTTTCATGAATAAAATTAAAATTCATGACTATCAAGGAGACTTATCACTGCTAAGAAAGTGCTTAATTGTGGCTTTCCTTCTTCGATGCTTTTCCTTCTTCATATTTTTACGAGGGCTTGGATCATCGTCTATAAATATGGGTATGAGAGATCCCAGTACCCTCTCTATTTTCTCTTCCATGGATATCGGCAAGGAGATATTTCTCTCGATTCACGGGGTGATCCGGTAGCTCTAAGAGTAGTGCCTCAAGGAATATTTTGTTGTGAATGAATTTTAGTTGTCTTCCCTTTACCCAACTATAAGTTAATACAAAATTTCACCTAAGTAACAATGTTTTGATTAAAATTAATGTTTCAAAATGGATAAAGATACAATAGAAAGGGAACTTACATCCTCAGGATTTACAAAGTCACGTCATTCTCCATCTAATTAAGGATTAATCCCTTCAGTGGTACCATGATCTTTGATTTACTTTACCCTATTTGTGGTAGTAATTGAATCATCAGTGGCATATATGAGCATTTACAGCTCTCGAATGTAGGTCCTTGCCTCATTGGGATTATCCTTTAAAATAATGTCAGAAGAAGCCCACAAATCCTCTACTCTTGGAATATGCAATCCTTCACACAGGTCCATCCACAAGGTCTTATCATTACAGTATAGACTCTGCCATTTTCAAATAGCCTCTAGTCTTATATATTCAGAATGTACATTCAAGGTTTTTGATGAGGATCTTACAACCTTGGACTTGAGTTTCTTCCCAGCACCTGCAGTCATAGATGAAGGAATGGAAAATGGAACTCACAGCTCTTCAGAATGATGGAGACTAGATCGCCTTGATACGACTTCAGTAGGGATTAATGGAGTGGAACTTTTTTTCTAGTACAAGGATTATATCCGGTGCAAGGTATCTTTGGTGAATTTGGAGCATCATCACCTCCAATCACTAATTCTTGAAAATCATCCCCTGATGATGAGGAATTATCTTCCAAGATACTGAGTTCCTTCCTGCTACTTCTCCTTATCTCCACTCGGGGGATGGAATGATTTAATACACATTCAGTGGATGATGCAACCCAGTTTTCAGCATACAAGATGGTTAATCTTCTTACTACATCCGCAACGGTTAAATTAAAAACTTCCCTAGTCTTCTCTACAGATGTCAATAACCATAGTTATTGGTAAACCATTTGGGATTACTCTAATATGACATGCACGGGAGGGGATACAGTATTTTGTTATAGACATTTGAAATAACATGCAAATTTATAATAAGTAAAGGCCTCACATATGATTTCTCTGTCAGTTCTGGTGGCCAACACGCCATCTCTACAAGCTATCATATATGCCCTCAATTCCAAAATAGCAGTATCATCACCACTAAATCATCCTGTAAGAAGATTTCCATAAAGAAAGAAATCAAATTCCTTATACATGCTCAATATAACCTTGTTGTCATAAGCATTCAAAGAAAAGGGTGAAATAACAGAAAAGTCATGAACAGATGGACGGAAAGAACTTCCAAAAACTTGTACTCCACTTTGTACAGCATAAGTTCTAAAGTGATTTGAAATCTATCACCACAACACTTGGAATGGCTAAACTATTCTAAAGGAATATTTTCTTTTGTAAATATGCAGAAAAATAATATGAATCTTGGCTAAAATAGGAGTATCCAACCCTAACATCCTTTTCTCTACCATCTTAGCTGCAATAACAAATGTTCCCAGCCTCATACCTCCTTTAGAGTCTCAGAATGGTAATAAATATACGTTGAGCCACATGGATAAGAAACCTGCTATACGTGTATTTTCAGGAATTTTTGGATTGATATCATATCCCCAACGTTCAAATTCTCTTTCTACAATGTTGGCCAAAAGGTGTCAGGAGTGAATTTTTTCTCGGCCCTAGGACAGCTAGTTGGACCAGTGTAAGTGGGAACCTTTTCCTTCTTCTTTATCAAAAATATTTCCATCCATTCCTCTGGATGAATGTCCCTCCTGGTGCAAGCTTTCACGGTTATTGAATTCTAGAGTTTGTTAAATGTTTTCATCAACTAACGAGCCAAATATGGTGTCTTCTTCGAGTTATTCCATGTCACCTTGGGAGGAATAAACTTTCCATACATGTCTTCAAGGATTGGAGCTGCAGAAATTTTGTAAACGTCCTACAAGCCGATACCTACCTCTCTATGTGTTAAATAGATGGAATTGGTCTCTGGGCTCCACCGACTTAATAACTCTGGCACGAAATCATCATTCCTATATACATAGGTTTGCCCAACCTAGACAGCTTCGTAAATCTTGACAATTCTCAAATCATCTTCAAATTCTACACATGTCTTTTACACCTAGTATGCCCACATCCTTGTGCGTTTTACACTGCCTCCTAGGCAGAAATCCCAACTTTTCTTCCAACCCTTGGTATGGTCTTTCTGGGAATCTTGAAAGATGGATGAATAACAGTGTGGTTGCAGCTCGGGTGTGTGTGCCTTAAAATATGGATCACATAGGCTATGATGCATAATATGATCTTTCTCTACTATCCCAGCACTATAAAATGAGCCCCCAATAGAAACATTGGCCAATGAGAAGTTGGTATAATCCTGAAATCACGAATGTGGAACATAGTTCTTTGGATCTGGAATATTAGCATCCTACAAATGGACATAACTATACAAAGGCTGATAGGTGCTCTGAGGAAAGTTGAAATGATACTTCTTCAAATATTTTTCTAAGTCTGGAGGAGTAGTTTTGCAAACATCGAAGTAATCATGACCAACGAAATTCATCCTGTCATCAATTATTTTACTGGCGAGATCATTAGCAGTTCCAATTCTTTTCATAGCCATTGAACCTGCAAAACGATAGAGATCATCTTTTAAATGTAAGTTCATTTTTTGTGTTTTACAAAAGAATGGAAAAGGCATTAAGATGTACATGTTTTAAACTTGGCGTGAATGTATAAGTCGGTGCGCAATTATGTTGCCCCAATTATAGTGCGTAGCTAAAAAAACATATAGAGGAAGCACGGTGAAACAGAACCATCTGAATATAAGACATGCATGTCGAGACCTGAAAATTCGGAAGTTGAGAAACTTTTCGCGGAAGTGAAGTTGTTATATATAAGAAATGAATATCACCCTGTACACAAGAAATCTTATGCATTGCACACTTTCGCACCAAAGTCTACTTGAGCTCCAAATACTTCCATGCCCCATTGCCCTTGTCTTTATTCTTCATTACTTTACCTCAGTATAAGATCCTATTTTCATTTTGGATCCAATTCTAGGGGGGCTTTTGTTGACACTCCATTCCATTAAAGTGTCTAAAAAATGACAAAGGGAATCCCCTTGGAAAGAAAAATGGGAAAATACATGAAGAAAAATAAAGATTTCCAAAGGCATGAATTTTGAATCACCTTAGTCAACCCAAAACACTGGCTGCAAGAAACCTACTTGCTCGCCCAAGTATATCGTGCAACCTACATGTCCTCTCCAATCTGGCATGCAAGTCACTTGCATGAATAACTCATTTCACCCAAGGTCACTTATTTGCTTATAAATAGACCCTTGGGGCCCCCATTTGTATGGATGAATTTCTTTGAAGCCCAATTGCTACTCTCATCACCCTAGTACTTCACCCCGGTCTCTTTAACACCTTGAGTAGAGGATTCAGGGGTGGTTCATTAGAATTAAGTCCTTTTAATGTTTGAAAACCATAAAACTTGCGCGCCTAAAGTGCCTAACCTCCCCAAGTCATAAATACTTGCATGCCTCCCATTCCTCTCATAGGAACTTGAGTGCCGCACTTCATGGATCACCTATGAATACTCTTGAAGGCTTGAGCAAGGTCTCTCCCAAGTATTACCATACAGTTTGTTTTCCGCTTAAGTGAACATTAGGTTGCTCGAGTGTACTTGCACACCCATAATTGTGCACCCTTCTCTACTTGGGAGCCCCTCTTTGATTCACTTTTTCTTGTCACTATCTTTAGTCCACAAGCCATCAAGCCTTCCTCAGCTATTCACGGCAAGGCTTCTTCTTCATTGGATCCCTTGTCTAAAAGGGATTATGTTGAGACCTCCACTAAAAACTCTTGACTTATCAATACTATGGTAAAGGCACATCAGTGTGTCTATTATTTGAGTTTGTATTTCCATAGTCTGAGGTATCCCACATTTGTTTCATAATGGGGTCAGGATTCATGGAATGTCTGTGGGTTTGTATATCCACAGTCACATGGACTTTTCTCCTAGAAACAATGTAGGCATGTTCCTAGTTCTTTGAATAAGGGTTTGGGCTTTGGCCTCTCCCTTCCTAAAGAGATGGAAACCTAAAATTATAGTAGGGAAGGTATGATTCACACAGACATTTCTTCCTTTTGAATAAAGTAGAATTCCACCTCTCCTACCATGATCAATTTTAGGGCAGTCATCCTGGCATAAGATCCTCACCTTCGGCCCTTCCTCCTTGCATTGGATCCCTATCCAATGTAAATAGAATAGAGGGAAGGCTCGTCACCTCATAGTCTTCCACGGTTGACGTGCCCTCTTCTACTAACAGAGGAGGAAAATTTTGAAAGTGTGAATGCATTTGTTGAATCTTTGACATTCTCTTGTTTCTTACACCATGCATGACTCACGTGGGCTTAGAGATTTGTCATAATCAAAAAAATTTCACAATTAAATGAACTATGAGGAATTTTATTCCCATCATAATCGGGATACGAAGGAATCATTCTCAGGGTCCGAGCTCATTAGATGTTCTCTTCATGAATCCAACCATAATTCCCCTAATTTGGGCATCCTCTTTAGAAATAAGGACCAAATTCAATCCTAAAATAACAAAGGCATCATTTTTAGGAAGTAAGCCTAAACTCATTTATCTCAAAGGACTATTCTCTCATATGGGATTTAGATAACTATGTGGGATTTGATTCTTGTCTATATGGGATACATAGGAAGCATCCTTGAGGTTCAAACCCAACATTTCAAATCAACCATATTCTCCTTGGGCCATATTCCCAATAGGGTCTGATCCTACTTGGAAACCCATATAATTTCCAAGTTCCTTGGGCTGCTTCAGCATAAGTCCCACACTAAGTTTCAACTAAGCACCATCCGCTTAGAGGTACTTATCACATGACCTTAAAAGGAATGATGTGTCTAATTCAGTGGCACCGAAATAAGAGGTTTCTGATTCCATTCATAAGGATACATAAGTATCCTATCTTATGGGCATGATCCTAAAATCAAACTAAACCTTCATCTCCCTAGATGAAAATAAAATTCCAGAGTGCCCCACTGAGTGGCTTAAAAACCAGTATCATCACAATGATGATTAAAATAATCTCTGAGCAGTATATTAGAGGATACCATAGATGGAAAACCTTGAATACATATGGATATTTCCATTAATGAAGAACCTTGAATTCATACTGATGATTCTAAAATTTTACACATGTTAATAAGTGATTATAAATTCCAAGGGATGCTTATGAAATACTTGGTGAATTAATAAGGATTCATGAAAAAAATTTAAATTTACAAAGAGTGTCCTGGAGTAGACAATAGTTCCCCCCATAAAGGGTGTGATGATTCTGTCCTCCCATACTCTCAACCAATGCATGTAATTAAGTATTGTAAAGTTCAAAACTTCATGAACGCCTGCCTTTAGAAAGAAGGTCCCCTTTGGATAAAGAACTGTTGGAAGTTTCTGGTTCCATGAATAAATCCAATGGAAACCGCCTAGAAATAGTGATTCTTAAATCTAGAACACACATTTCAAGGAACTACGAAACAATGATCCGCAATCTCTCACTTTATATTTTCCTACTAAAATGATCTCAGATATCTCTATACATATTGATGTTATCGAGATGTATAGAGAAGTTTGAGATATGAACCACATCTAGTAGATATCTTTTAACCTTTGGAATTGATGAAATATTTACCCTCATAGAATACCTTAGAACTTCGTCATTACCAAAGTGAAACTCCAGTAATCCCCCATTCCTCACAACTTTCATCTTATTTTATATGTATTTATCATCATGATGAGCTTTCCTGATCATATAATACAAAGAGGGTTGGGTAATTACATAGAATTATAATGATTTTTTCCTATAACACAAAAGGTTTTTGAATTTATTTAAAATAAATAATATATTTGATAGTGAGTGGTATACAAAACACCGAGCATAAATAGCCCATGTTTTAATATAGAACCATTATTATTTAATTGTGACTGTTATATCCTAGATGTTAGTTTGATGGGTATAAATATAAATAAACCTATAATGAATATATATAGAAATATTTTCTTTAATAAAATTATTAATTAATCATGCATTTATTATCAATTTGCAGGAAATGAAAATAAAATATTTTAAAGGTAAAAGAGATGTTTTTCATAAAAATGTTCTTATGTGCATAATATATTTTTATCTTAATAAATTTAATTTATCACAATTTATAAATTATTTTAATTAAATACGTATATTATATACCCAATGGATGAATAAAAAACAATTTAATTATAGTTATTAGGTAATGAATAAGAATAAATACCTTTTATGTTCTAAAAGTACATTTTTGTCAAAAATAGGTTTTATTGCATTTTGTACATGTATATTATAATTAATTATTGAAATTTTTAGAAATTATGTTTGAAATTTTGAAATAATTTTTGAAATAACAATGACTTTATAGTCTTAGGTTTATTTTCTAGGATTTTTCTGAAAAATTGATTTTTCAATTAATAGTGAAAATGTTATTTTTTGCAAAAATACCATTTTCTAATTTTATTAAAGTAATCTGGAAGTACCATTATATTTTGGATTTGATTTTAAATTTATATAATATCCATTTTATTAAAAATAATATAATTAATTATATATTAATCATCTTTATATTTTATTTTTCTATAAGTTCATTTTTATGCATAAACTTACATTTTTCTAAAAACTGTTTTCATTGTGTTTTCCAAAAAAATATTAACATTTGTTTATACCACTTATAAATGTTTAATAATTTAAAATTTATTAAAAATTAATAATCTTAATTTCCAAAAAAATATATGACTTCAATTTTATTATTTTCCATGAAAATAAGTATTCAGGTTAAAAAATAAATTATCGTACTAAAGGTAATTAAGGTAAAAATTAAAATTAAGTACTAACAAATAAAAAAGATAAAGAATCTTACCTTTTTTGTTTTTATGATAGCTTTATCAACCTATCATCCTTATTAGACTATTTTTTATGTCTTTCTTTGAAAAATTAGTTGTCTTCCAAAAGAAGGAATTGTTATATTTAATATATGTAATTTTCTCTCATTTTATATAATAAATAAGTTTTTTTATTAAGATATGAGTAAATAAACATAATGAATAAAAAATATGACTATAGTTATTTATAATAATTTAACTTCATGTTAGTAATTTATATTTAATTTTTGAATATAGTATAATTATTTAAGATTGTTATGTAGAGTTGATACAATGCTTGTGCAAGCATAGTAAAAAATTAAATAAATGGTTTTAAAAATATTAAAAAAAATCATATTTATAATATTGATAGAATTTAATGAATTTTGTTGATATTTATAAGGATAATTTATTACTTAAGAATTTTAATTCTAATTAAATTGTTATCTTGATGCCTCTAAAGTCAAATTTTGTGGATAGTATCGAAAATGACTTTGAATTGTATTTAGTTTTTGAAAATAATATTTAAATCCTTAAAAAATATTCTATAATATGTTAATTTTATGGGTAATTGTATATTATATCATTAATTTCCCATTTTGTTCCACTTTTAATTTTTAAAATTAATTTCATGACCCTTAAAGATTGAACAGTTTGTTATAAAGGTAAAGGTTAAATAGGGTTAATGAGGGGGTTAAACCAAATGATAATGTTTCAAATGGCATGAAAAAACTATCAAACTTTTCTTGGTTGATCATATTTAGAGCATAAACTCTTTAATTTATAATCTATGGCACTTTGGATCCATTTTACATGACTTATACACTTATTAAAAATTAATATTTCATGTACTTACAAGATAGCCACCCACCTTGCTTATAAAAGGGAATCTCTTATCATATATTTCACACACCTATTGAGCTATTTTGATTGACAAATAATAATAAAAATATGTTAATAACCCAAATTATAATTTTCTATAGGTTCTATTCTCACCAAACGACCAGCCAAATATGGATTAAGGTGTATGCCAATGGAGATTTTCTAAAGAATAGGTATAATTCATAATGGAGTGCTTTATTTTTATTTATTCCTATACCTTCATAAAATCATATTTCACCATGATGGAATAATAACATCAGTTTCTTACATAGATTTTAGTATTATTATGATTATTGTATAAACTTTTTTCATCTCATTTTCCATCCTATGTGAAATGAAAACATCACCCTTGCATACATACAGACAGACACATTCATGAATCAATGTATTTCATTCTCCAGCATCACCTCACATGATTTGTTATAAAAATAGAATTAAATAATAAATAATATATTTATGAAATTATTATTATTATTTAATGGTATAATATTAATTACTTTCTTAACCTTTCCATCCATTGGAAAATGATAATGTGTCTCATACGTGCATGTGGAATAACCCCCCCCCCCCAAAGCGATGTGAAACATTTTTCATTATCGTCTCACATGGTTGGTCATAAGAATGGAACTAATGAATAAATATGACATGTATAACATAATTATTATTATTTGAAAGTAAAATGTTTTATACCTTATTTCTTTTCTATCCATTAGAAATATGGAAACGTCGCTCTTAGGTATGTGTGGACTACCACCTCTATGATATGACATATTTCATTTTTCATGTCCATATTCCATGATGGGTTATAAAAATATATTTAATTTATAAAAATAGTAATTTTTGTATTAAGATTTTGGAGATGATATAACCATGATCCCTTTAACCATAGTCAAACTACTAAAGTCGTCTGGGACTTATAAATCGAATGTCCTCAAAACATCCAATGTGAAGTTAACAATTTAAGTAATAAAATTTAATTTTATGAAAATTATCAAAGGAGAATAATGATAATGTAATAAATATGAAAAAGTTTTGTAATCAAGTATAAAAATGACATGATTTTATTACCTTTTATGTTAAACATATGAATAAAATGAGTATAGACTCATGATTAGGACTTTATTTTAAAAATATTGTTTTAAATTTTTCCATCAAAACTGTTTTCTTCCATGTAAAGGTTCTTTTAAATTTTTTACATAAAGTTCTTATTTGTGATTCAAAGGATGATAAAGGTATTTTATTCCTATTTTTCACTTTGAAAAATATCAAATATAATCTTTTTAACATTTTCCATACAATTCATTTTTTATATTCTTTTTCTGAAGTTTGAAAAGAATATTTGTTTTAATTTCTATAGTATGAATGAAATTTTATTTTTTCATGATGGTTATTTTCTTTAAAAATTACACTAAAAGTTTCTATGGTTATTTTTAAATAAAATATATTTCTATATATTCTGTAAATTATTATTTTTAAAAAACTTTTACTAAGGAAAATGAGATTTCTTCTCATTTCTATGAGATAACTAAAAGTGTTATTGCTTATGGGTTGGAATGAAAATTAAAATGGATTTTATGGTTAAAGTGATATCTATATGTTTTTTATTCATTGTATAGTTCTTGGTCATTTTTTTAAATGAAGGGTGAGCTCGATATAGCCCTCCAATGCATTGGGTAAAGTGATGGAGTTTACTTGTGATTGGTTATTCTGAAGATAAGCATGAATTATCCGATTAGGTGATTCCATAGAAGGTTGATGGTAAGGATAATGTACAATGTTACCTATATGGTTTTCCAATACTTTCTATGGATTTTAAGGGAAATATTTTTATTTCATAGGTTAATAAAATAAACTCATGACTTTAGAAAAGTTTGTGATCTTCTAAAGGTGAAGGGTTTATTTTCATGAGTTCTCATGCTTTCTTAAGAAAATTTCAGGACAACAGTTTCTTCCTTATTTATTGGTTACAAATTTTTTTATGAAAACTCTTATATTTCAAGTTGATGTCATGAGTATATAAAGTCAAATTTTGATCTAAAAAATTTATTATGTAAAAAAATAAAACTCCCTTATGGGATTTAATGAATTTCAAATTGATTAACAGGTTTCCAATTTTTTATATCACTTATAGATATTTTGGTACTCATACCATGTTTCCAAAAAAATCAAAGGTTTTAACAATTTCTAGGGATTATATAAATTCCAAAGGTGATATTTCTTGAACAAGGGAAATATTTCATGAATAAAAGTGGTGTATAATCATAAGAACATGCTTTTGTTGGAAAGTTAACTTCAAGTGGAAGTGTCCACATTGATTTATAAGGGTTTGATATATAATATTTTTTCCAAACTTAATAAAAGTGTAAACCAAAAAGATCCAAAAAATATAATAAATCACAAACCTAGTTATAATAATGTAATTTTGGGTTATTTATGTTATGGGGTGTTATAGTTGGTATCAGTGAAAAGTCTTAGATAACTTTAGAGGTTCGGGTGATTCAAATGAGGATATATTAAGAGTTTAGGTATTATCATGGGTTAACAAGTCCAAGGTTGATTATAATTTTAAATTTATTAATATTATTTTGAATTTTTTGTTATAGGAGTCACATAAATATATTTATTGAGTTTTAATAGATGTTTGACGTATTTGTAACCCTTAATTTATGTTGGTGTGAAAGGTTTTCTTAATGAAGAATAATTTTATATTTTATGGACATAAGTTAAAGGTTATTGATAAACATTAGGGTTAATATGAACTTTGATATTGATTTAATTATGGTTAATTGTGATAAAAAGGTTATTACATTTTTGGGAACATATGATTTATCATATTTATAACCACGGGATTGAAAAGTAATTTCTTTACTAAGTAATTAAATTAATTTTTTTAATATTTGCACTATATTTGGAACATTATATGATTAATTTAAATGAAAATATTATAGGATAATATGGGATTTTATTTGAGAAATAAAGGTTGAATTTTCTTTCTGAAGAATATATAATTTAAGTACGGATTTATGGTAATTATGGTTATTTATGGAAACGATTATCATATTTTGGAGATTATATGATTAGGGAATATACATTTTTTGTGTGACTTTAGGATTTATTGATGTTATTTAGAGATAAATTTTAAGTTTATCTTGGAATAATGTGTGAAAAATAATTCTTATATTTGGGATTTTGTTTTGTAATCATATATTTCGAATAGTTTTATGGTTAATTATTTATGGAATGATTAAAATTTTACTTTTTTTGTTATTTCTGAGGCTTTAGTGGTTAATATAGTATTTATTAATATTAATGTTTATTTATATTATCATAACTTATTCTAACTATTTTTAGTTTTTAATAATGCATAGAAATAGCATAAATAATTTTTTATTCATTTGTGGATCATGTGATCCATTAAAAGTTAATTTTAGTGCCTCGAGAATGATCATTTCATCATTTATCATTTAATAATATGAGATTAAATAGAGGCGTAGAACTACTCAAAACACAACTAAATGTTGAAATTTCATTTATTGATTTGAAAAAATCAATTAAGTATATATTATCATCTTCTCTGTAATAATAGTAAAAGAATCCCTTAAACTCTACAAAAAGGATCTTAAAAGGATTTTTTTCCCCTTTTATAATAATTTTTTAAGGATTGGGGGTCTCTTATCCATTTGCTAAATTGAAGTTTTAATTAAAATATTCTTCCATGATAAACTTATTTTCTTAAAATTACAATGTTTTTAATCATTATTTCCAATCTTTTTAGCGGTGATTTCTCATCTATCCGCATATTTTTACATACCTCCAATGTTCTCCTTATTTGGGAAACTAATTATTTTTCATTCAATGTGAAAATTATTTTTCCATTATCTTATTTAAAAAAGGATGTTTTACCATCCCCTTTATATGATGTAATTTTTAATTTAATATATTTGTAAAATATTAAAAAAAAATTCATCATCATATGTTCTATCTTCCACTCTTTGGAGTGATGTTAAAAAATATTTAAAACCTTTTTATGGGATAAGAGATAAAATTATGAGACTAAAATTTATTTAAGGGGGTGGAATTTAACACTGATAAATTTATGAAAATATTTTATTTAAATAGTATATTTGATTGTAGGTGGTATATGAAACACCAAGTTTAAAGGAACAATGTTATATTATATTATTATTATAATTTAATTATGATCATTATAACAAAGTCATTGGATTGGAGTGTATTAATATAAATTAACATATTATGAATATTTTTATAAATTTTTTCTTTAATAAAATGAATATTCATTCATTCATTTATTATAAATTTTTTGTAAATGAATATAAAATCTTCTAAAGATAAAAGAGATCATTTGCATAAAAATATTTTTACATTCACAATGTTTGTTTATCTTAATATATTAAATTTATCACTATTTATTAATTACTACACTGAAATAAGAATACTATATACCTAATTTAGAAAAATAAAATTCATTTAATTGTGGTATTTAGTAAACGAATGAGAATAAAGTCATTTAATGCTTTCAAAATGAATTTTCTTCAAAACATGGATTCTATTATATTTTTTGTAAGGATGTTATAATTAATTTATATAAATTTAAGAAAAACAATTTATGAAATATTTTTATAATTTTTAAAATTCTTATTTCATAATATTCTTAGGAAAAGATTTTATGATTTTTCTGAAAAGATTTATTTTTCAGTTAATGGTAAAAATGTCAATTTTGGAAAAAATACATTTTATTTTCGTTAAATAAAGTGATTTAAAAGAAAATTATATTTTTTATTTGGTTTTAAAGTATCATAATATCCCTTTAATTAGACATAATATAAATAATTTCATATTAATCAACATTATATTTTATTTCGGTATAAGTTCATTTTTATGTTTAAAAATGCATTTTTCTAAAAACTATTTTTCTTAGTATTTTTTGAACTAATTTTAAAATTTATTTCTGACACCTATAAAAATTTACTATTTTAATATGGATTTAAAATTTTTAATCATAACATCCAAAAAATTATACATTCAATTTTATGTTTTGTAACAAAAATATGTTACAGAGTTAAAAAATGAGTTATCGTGGAAAAGGTAAATTACGTTAAAAAAATTAAATTAAGTAGTAAAGGTAAAAAAAATACTTATCACTTATTTGTTTTTATGATACTTTTATCAATATATCCTCTATATTATAATTTTTTTGGCTTCCTCTAAAATCATGGTTGGATTCCAAAAAAAGGATGTTTATTATTTAATAAATGTCATTTTCTATCATTTTATATAATAAATCACTTTTCAATATTAGGATAATATTAATTATAAATTATAAATGAACCAAGAAGACCATAATTAATTATAATTCTTTAAATTCATTTATTTTTAAATATATTATAGTTATTTAAAATGTTTATGCGGCATCGATACAAGGCCAGTGAAAGCATAGGATAAAATAAAATAAATGGTTTTAAACATATTAAAAGTGATAAAATTTATCTTAGTTATGGTATTACTTGAATTTTATAGATAATTTTTAATTATAATTGGTTATTTTATTTTTTAAATTATAATTAAATAATTATCTTTATTCATTTAAACTCAATTGTTGGGAATAGTCTTGAAAATGACTTTAAATTATATATTTTGTTTAAGAATAATTTTTAAATGATTATAAAGTCATATAAATAATATATAAACTAAATTTTATGGTAAATATTTTAGGATATAATTTATACTACAAGTTAACTTTTTAAAATTACTTTCATGATCCTTAAATATTGGAGAATTGTTTATAGTGGTTAAGGCTAAACAAGGTTAACGATGGGGTTAAAGGGAAAAGATAAGGTTTAAAATAACACAAAAAACTATATAACTTGGATTATTTGATTATATTTAGACCATATACTCCTTATATTATAATATATTTACTATTGGATTCATTTTACATGAGTTACACACTTTTTCTATATTAAAATTTCTAGTAGTTTGATGACTTCCACCCTCCTCGCTTATAAAAGGGAATCCCTATCCTCTCTTCCTTGCACCTATTGATCTATTTATTTAGAAAAATACCTGACAAAATACATTCTATACATTAATCCCCATGTCCTTTGGATTCTATTCTCCCAAAAAGACCAACCTAAGAAGGCTCAAGGCGTAAGGCAAAGCAGGCTTTCCAAAAAAGATGTATAATACTTAACCGAGGGTTTTGTGTTAATGTATTATTATAACTCCTTAAAATATTATTTAAAAATGATTAAATAATTACATAAGTATATTAAATATGATGAAATACTATTATGATTATTTTTCAACCATTTTTCATCTCATTTTCTATTCTTCGGGAAATGAAAATATCGTTTGTGCATACATGTGGACCTCCAATATAAAGCAATGTATTGTTTCCATAATACCCTCACATGATTGGTTAAAAAGACATAATAAATGAAAATATAATATTTTTAAGAAATTATCAATATTATTTAATTTTAAAATATTACATATCATTATACCTTTTCAGTTCGTTTCAAAATGATAATGTTTCTCATGAGTATGTGCGGAATACCACCTTCATGAAGCCATGTAATTCATTTTTCATTATTATATCACATGGTTGGTCATAAGTATATAACTAATGATTAAATACGACATGTATAACATAATTATTATTTTTTAGAATAAAATATTTTCTACCTTATTTATTTTCCATCCATTATAAAAAGTGAAATTCCACTCATCTGTACCTGTATACTATCACCTCTAGGTTAAGATATATTTCATTATTCATGTCCTCCTTCCATGGATAGTTATAAAAAAATTAATTTATATAAACAGTAATTTTTCAAGATTAATATTTTTTAGATTAAATAACCATGATCCATTTAACCATTTTCAACCCACCAAAGTCACTTTAGACTTATAAACTGAATGTCCTCAAAACAACCAATGTGAAGTTAAACATTTTTGTAACTAAATAAAATATGGTAAAAATGATATAAAGAGAATAATTATAATCAAATGAACCAAAAAAAGATTTTAATCAATCATAAAATTAATAAAACTTTATTTCATGGGAGGGTAAACATATGAAAAAAAAAGTCTTGACTCAAGGTTAGGAATTTAATTTTAAAATGTTGTTTTAATGTTTTCCTTCAAAAAAAATTTCTTCCATGTAATGGTTATTTTAATTATTTTAAATAATGTTCTTATTGATTATTCAAAGGTTGATAAAGTTATTTTTGAATTTTTCTATTTTATTTATAAAATATTAAAAAGAATCATTTTAATGTTTTCCATATGATTCATTATTTATAATATTTACCAAGAAGTGTAAAAAGAATATTTATTTTAATGATTATAATATGAATGGATTTAACTATAGTCATATAATTTATTTTATTTGTATGTTCCTTTAAAAGTTTCCCTACTTATTTTCAAATAAAATATTTTACTACATGTTCTATAAATTTTTATTTATAAATTTTTTTTCTAAGGAAATGGAAATTTCTTATCATTTGTTTGAGATAACTGAAATTGTTATTGCATATGGGATTAAATTTCAATTCAAATAAGTTTTTGGTTAAGTTTAAGCTACTTTTTAATCATTATATGGTTATTTGGAATTTTATATGAATGGTAGGTGGGCCCAAAATAAATTTTATGATGAGTGACCCCAATATATCTCTCCAATATATTAGGTGTGGTGATAGAGTTTATTGGTGATATGTTACTCTTAAGTGATGTGGGAATTATCCAGTTAGGTGACTTAATTATAAGGGTGATTGAGAGGATGATGTCCCAAGTTACCTACATAGTTTTCTAATTCTTTCTTGGTGTTTTATGGTAAATATTTTTTTTCATACGGTAAGAAAATAAAATCATGTTTTAAGGAATGTTTATGATGTTATAAAGTTGAAAGGTTTGTTCTAATGAGTTCTCATGCTTTGTTAGTAAATTTAATAACTATGATTTTTCATTTATTATTTATTAAATGTTTTTTGAAAACTCTAGACTTTAAATTTCATTTCAGGAGTATGTAGATTCCTATTTCGATATCAAATGTTTATTACTTAAAATAAGAAAACTTCTTTATGGTTTTTCAAGAATTTAAAATGGATTAATGGGTTTATTTTATTTTTATATCTCATTTACTAAGCTTTTTGTTTTCATCCTATGTTATCAAATGTTTTTCATAGGGCTTAAGGATGTGTATGGATTATAAAAGGTCAGTGGTAAATTGACTTGAATAAAATAAAATCTTCATGAATGAAAGAGGGGTGTAAGGTTTTGATTGTCAGATTATTTCATAATTCTCTAAACAATTAAACCAAAAATATCCTTGAAATGTAAGAAAGTAAAACCATAGTTATAAATCATTTAATTGTGGATTTTTTATGTTAAATGGAATTATATTACCCTATAAGTACTAAATACTTGAGAATTGGATCATTCTCTACACTCAATATAGGTAAGGTACCATGGTTTTTTCTAATCAATGAAGCTTCTTCCATGTTTTCTTTACTAGGGTGGTAATTTTAGCATATTCATAATCCATGATAATTTCCAACCATATAATTTGCCTCATATTTTTATCTTTCTATGTAAAGATATATTTCTATCCCTTTTAGTCAGTGTATATAACACATTTCTCTCCATAGAGATAATGTATCTATATATTTAGTACAAAAATTACAACTTTTAACTCTAAATTATGACTTTCATAATTAATTTCATGAGTTTTAAACTATAGAGATACATAGTCCTCCACCTTATCTTTTTTTTCATTAGAAAACATATGAGGTCTATCCTTGGTGAATCCCAACAAATAACACACCTTAATTACTATAGGAAAGAGTTAATATATGACCATTTAGTGATATCCTCTTAAATTACCCAAATTTATCTTCGTATACCTTTAACCTTATGATTTTTACCCCCATGCATGCTAACTTAGTCAACATATTAGATAATCGAGTGAAGTTTTCAACAAACCACAAATAGTAACCCACTAATCCAAGGAAACTTTGAATTTAAATTGTGTTGGTGGATCTTTTACATTACTTGATGTCCTTTATTTCAGAAGGTTCTACATATATACTATCTTTAGAAACAATATTTCCAAGTAAAGTAACCTATTGAAGCCGAAATTCACATTTACTAAATTTCCAATATAACTGTTTTTTCCTCAAAACCTCATGTATGATTTGAAAATGAGTTTCATTCTCTTCATATATCTTAGAGTATACAAGAATATAATTAATAAAAACAACCTTGATATTTTCAAGATAATAATTGAATTCCCTTTTCCTAAAATATATAAACATTCAGGTGGGAGTAGTCATCCCAAAAGGCATTACTATGAACTTATAATGAATCTACCACATATAAAAGGTCATATTTGGGATATCAAATTTCTTAAATTTTAACAGATTATAACCAGAATCAATATTGATATTTGAGAAGTATTTATCCTATTAAATTTGGTCAAATCGGTCATCAATATGTTGAATTGGATACTTTTTATTTATATTAATTACATTGATTCCCCAATAATCAATCCATAACCTCATTGAACCATCATTATTCTTCATAAATAAAATAGGCACTCCCCATGGTGAAACACTTGGTCGAATGAAACATGTATCATATAAATCATTTAATTACTTCTTTAACTCAACTTAATCCACTATATTTATTCTATATGGTGTCTGAGATATAGTTTTTTCATCCGGGATAAGATTAATAGAGAGTTAAATTTCTTAATCCTAAGTAAATTTAGGTAATTTATTAATAAATTCATCATTATATTCATTCAGAGTGGGTATTTATTATATTCTCAAAACCTATCTATCCGTTATAGATGGAATTTCATCCATTTCTTCCTTAAAGATTTCATTAAGAGGAGATACTAAGACAGTCCGTAGAAATATTTTAATAATGAACTCTTCCGAAAAAAAAAAGTAATTCCATACTTTCCCTGCCAATTATAACTTCTCTCTCTCTCAAATAAATTCTTACTTTATAATTTTAAGGCCAATCCATACTTAATATTTCATCAAAATATATTATTGGTAAGATAATTATATTTTCAAATAGATGACACCCATGAATTATAATTTCAACTACTCAGTATATCTTTATTGTAATCAAAGTACCTCTCATAGTTCTAACTCATAAATCATTATTAAATGCATCAGGGAGAGATTTAATATTCTTTAAAAAAAATCATGATATAAAATAGTGTGTAGATCTTGATTTAAATGATGAATTAGTTAAATTCTATTTAATAATAAAAGTACCTTATGTAACATCTTTTGGATCTTCAACATTAGTAGTTTTTATTAAAAAAAGTATATCCCTATTCCATAGGCCTATTCTGGTGTAAATTCTCTTGGATTTTGGGAATTTATTAGATTAATATTCTATCTTCTTTCATTTGAAGCATTTCACATTGATTTATTATATCATTTCTTTTCAATCATGGGCATGATGACCTTTCTAATCACATTTAAAGAATATATCCAGTCCCCTTAAAAAATACCTTGGGTGTTTCTTCCAATATTTATTTCATATAAGGAACTCTAATATTCCCATACTTTACTTTCTCATAGTTCTTTATGTATAAAGATCATTTATCCTCATCTTATAAGTTTTCCTTTTTCAAATGAATGATTTATAAAAATCCTTCTCATTCTTGATACCACTCATTACTATCTCTTTATATATTTAAAATCAATGATAGACTAATGATATTATAATACTTGTATTTAAATCATTAAAGAAGTGATCAATCCTTATTTTTGGGTTATATAGATAATTTTAAACATACCCCACTATCCTTTTGAAATTAACCTCACAGTCAACCATCATCTTTTTTTATTTTTATTATAAATTTAAGAAATCTCATTCCATCTCCACAAATTTCTCTATAGGAAAATAATTTTTCAAGAAAAATCACCTTAAATTCATTCCACTCCATATAATCAATCTCCTGTTTTTTCTTAGTATTTTTAATTAGGGTCCAAATTTGGTTAGCATCTCCCCTTAAATGATACATATCCATGAAAACACTTCCCCATTTTAGAACAGTCCAATTCCATAAATAACGTCTCTTAATACATTATACATCGCTTTTCTATCATTGGATTAGTGTACCCACTAAATGATGGAGGTTTTTGCCTCATAAAATGATCTTGAGACGCTAATTCTTATTGATGGGTGACTGGTTGTTTGATAATAGAAAGGGTATTTATCATAACCAAAGTAATTTTTCAATAATAGTAATATTTTAATTAAAACCAAAATACACTATCTTGATTATTTATATAATCCCCACATTTTCATTGACTTTTAGTCTTTTTTTCCATTCCTCCTAGAATGAGTCATTATATAATTAATGGAAAAACTTAAAAAGTGATATTATAAGCTACTAATGTATAAAACATGACTTTTGTATCATGTTTTCATAAAATATTGTCCCATTAATAGGATACCTATCAAATAAATTCTATAATAATCTCATGAATATTCTAGAAATAAAATATATGTTCTCTACCTATGTTATTATAAATCTAGTTCTTGAGGTTTCTACCAAACCTTTATATGATAAAAACTATAATTCCCCAAAACCCGGTCGCTCAAATATAATTTCTTATTTAGTATATATTAATTATATTACATTATATTTCATTACTAAGATCAAGCTTCAATAGTCCATAAATTACTAGATACATAAACATTACAATACAGCATGATATCTGACATCATTTGAGTGAAAATAATTATTCATTAATGTTACCCGTAGAGTTGATCATATATAGTATTCTACTTCATTACCTTGGGAAATAGTGAAAAAGTCAAGGTTTAGCTAAAATACTCAATAAGGGATAGCCTACAGTGGAAGGAAATATGTCACAATAATGGCATAATCTATATTGATGGAATAGATATATAATTGATGTCATTTTAATAAAATATAACATAATCCATGGATTGAGAAGGAGATAAATATTGACATGGATAAAGGTAAATGATAACATAATAATAGAAATTTTGGGAATGTATAATGTTGGACATCATGAACATATCATGGATACCATATACTAAGACATCTTACATGAAAGGTAACAATGATCTCATTTCCCCATCATAGTTGTCTCATGAGACCTACCAATGTATTGAGGGGATATATATTTATAGGACCCACCCATCACATATATTTACAATGCATTCCATTATATACTAAAATTTTATAATCAACACATGGAATAATGTTCAAGAATAAAAATCTTATAAATACTAAGATAAAATGCTCAATATAACTTATCTTACAAGATTTTCCCATATGGAACAAAGTATTATACGTGAATTTCAATAGAATTAAAAAATCAATGAATTAATAAGTATCTATCTATGAATTAATTTGAAACTTATTAAGGATGATTGAGGATACAAATTTTTTAAATAAGTACCCTTATTAGGTGTGGGATAAGGAATTTTATTTATTAGGTACATACAGATATCAATAGGATCAATGTGTTTAGTCAATCGAATACATGTATTTGAAATAGTTGGAGACCAAAGATATTGTAACACCTCAAGATTTTATGAAAAATATTCCTTTTAATTTAATTAATGTCTTGTGTTGTACGCTACACCAAAAGAAGCTTGCACAACACGTATCCTTGACTTGCCTTTCATTACATGCAATCGCGACCTTCCTTGATTGCGTGTGTAGTACACAATACCGAGTTTCACTAAACAACGATATGCTATTAAAATATTATTAAAACTAGCCATTATGAATAGTAATAACCACTTTTTGAAATTTTGTAAATTTTATTTTTCAAAATGGACTTCATTTTTGAATTCGGAATATCGAAATTAGCTTAGGGTGAAATTTTGGTAATTTTCAGATAACTTTCATATTTTGATGAATAGTGAAAATTACTAAATTTTAATTAAAAACAACTTTTTCAATAGAAATAATTAATAGTGATAAATTATTAATTTTAGTGGTTTTAAAGTATATTTTGAATATATTTTTACAATTTAATAATATGATCGTCATTGGATGTAATCTCACATTTAAACCAGTTATAAACAAGTTTCAATCTTTTGATAGTTATTATCTCTTAAAAACACGCTATTTGTTTTGACGACGGGAATTAATTTTTAAATTAGTTAATCCAACTGATATGTTTTGAATTTGGTAAAATAGACATCATTTTTGAATTCATAATATCAAATATATCTTAGGCCTAATTTTTGGTATTTTTCTGAAAATTTTCAATTTTTGATGAATAGTGAAACCACTAAGTGGTAGCTAAAAAAAACTGAATTGTTCATAAAACTTAATTTTACCGCTTCTGTGAGTGGAATTTCAAAAATCCGAGAGACACGGTTGATGTCAGTAAGTATAATGTGGTTCAATGAGATGAAAATATTTTTTGGGGAATAGTAACTTTTTACTTTTTTTACCACGGTTAAAAGTAAATAGGGTAATTAAGGGAAGAAATGATATTATTAGTACCCTAAAACATGTCCTAATTCTATTGGACAAGTGTAATTCGACCAAAAACAAACATAGGAATACAATATGACCATTTAGGCCCACTTGGATTAGATTAGGACATTTATTATTAATTTATTTAAAGAAGGGTTAAAAGAGTTAAAATCAAAGTTTATTTACTAAAACATTTTTAATATGGGGTTATAATTAAGCTAAATTCGACTATAAATATTCATTAGAAATCTAAAAAGATTTCCTACATAATGGTATTTTATTTGTAATTTTTAGAAATTAAATAATTTAAGTTAGTTATGACACAACTATGATGCAGTAATTATCTTATTAATGAAATATTGACATAATTGATGTTATAAATACCCAAATAAATGTAATTTGAGACTTTATATGAATTCCACTAATTTTATAGGTTAATATGACATGTTAGAATTGATATAATTATCTTTGTTCGAACTAATCATTCTGTTGTGATTTTCACAAAAATCAATTACTAAATAGTGTCAAAATTGGCATAAAATAGTTTTTAAAACAAATATTATATTAGTAATTGTTATTTTATTCCTAAAAATCTAAGGTTCAGCAAAATGACTTATATAAGGTTATATATATTAATAATAAACAATTTGGGGTTCGTTTGGCTTCTTATAGTATGTTTATTAACCTTATAGTGTAAGAACACAAGAAGACACGGTAAAAGTAAAATTATTTAACTTAATGTTAAATCTAAATGATAAGGTTAAAATAGGAACCTAAACTTTTCTAAATTCTATTGGATGAGATTATTTCGATCCCTCCCCACCTTATCCTTTAAATAAATCAATTTGGAGCTATTAAAACCCGATCTTGACTTTATAATAAAATAATATTTTTAGTTATTCCAAAGGTTCCCCTCTCCTCCCTTATAAAAGGGAACCTCCTCCCTCTCTTCCTCACACAACTTTGAGCCTTCAAGCTCGGCCAACCCCTGCCAAATTATCTTCTCCACTTCCCTAGTAACATCCTAGAGGTTCTGGTCTTCCTCAAAGACCAATTTTGGTACCCTAAGAGGAGGTCTCAAAGAGGCGCTTCAAAGAAGAGGTAATTTCGGTTACCAATTCTTTCACCTTTATTTCTTCTTCTTCTTCTAAGGTTGTTTCATTATGAAGTAATAACATCAGTATCACTAAAACACTAATATGTTATTATAAATATGAAACAACTCTAATTAACCTTCTATCCATCCTATGGAAAAAGGAAATCACCACGCGTGCGTACGTACGGAATACCGTCTCCACGCCGTGGTGTAATCTGCTTTTCCACCAACACCTTACATGGATGGGTATTATGGTGTAAAAAAATAACTATACATAGTTATTATAACATAAAAATGATTCTGATATATTGTATCATCCACTCCAATTAAATTCAATAATTATGGAAATGATATCATCGCTCGTGCGTACGTACGGACTACCGTCTCCACGACGCGATGAGATTCATTCTCCATGTTAACCATTTAAGAATGATTATAAAGTATATATAAGCAATAATAATGAAATATATGACAATATAAAGCTACTAGATTTATGTGTATATATATGTATGTCATCTACTTAATTCCATTCAACTCAATAAGGAAACGAAAACAGCGTTCATGCGTACGAACGGTATACCGTCTCCATGAACGGTGTATTTATTTCCTTTTACTGATCTATTATATATATATATATTCTGAATATATATTATATATAAATCATGTTTTATATTCTATAATTAAGTAATAATTATCTAAGTAATCATATGAATAATTACAAGTTAAAACACAAACGACAAATGAGATGATTTTACCCAAAACGCTACTTTAACATGAATTTACAAAAGAACGGGTAATATAAAGTCATAAGTGAACCATATATGATATAATAAAAGTGAATATGATTCTGTAATAATTCAATGACATTATTTAAATCATTATACAGGAGGTTCAGACACTTACGAAGCAAATCGGACCTAAGGTAAGGGAAATATCACAATCTCATTTTTATCCGAGAGTGTTTATACTTAGGTATTTACCGGGGTGTATTTTATCATCCACATACATGTTTCCTCAATATGTAATATTATTTCCATCCACCTAAAATTGTTTAAATCCAATTTTACCTTTTGGTGAGATTTTAGTAAAAGATATGAAAGGAATCTTTTCTCGTTTTTCGTACGAGGTACTTTTTGACTTTTCCGACAAAAGTACGAAGAATGTTTTTTTTAACTTATACGGCATGAATGGATTTTTAAAACATTATTTCCAAGAAGCTTCCTTTACACGTTTTCAAGTTTATTTTTAATCAAATTCTCTTAGTTTAGAATTTTATGACATGTTAAGAAATGAAAAGTGTTTTTGAAGTAGAAAGGATATTTTCCTCAAGAATGGAGTTCAAGTGTTTTATCAAAATTATTTTCCATCTATGATAATATAGGGTTCTATTTCTATCCCTATTATTACATGGATTTGATTATGTTGTGATGGAAATATTTTTATGAATTCCTTTATCTTATATGAATTGTTTTATGATGTCATGTTTTTTAAGAATCCCATTTTTACTACATGGGTTATGCAATGATGTATGATTTATGATTTTGTGGCACACATAAGAATGGTATCATTATGAGATGGGTGGGACCTATATCTCCCTCCAATGCATTGGGTAAAGATTTTATATCTCATGAGATAGACATGGCTGGAATGGTAGGTTATACCGGTTCAGTGAAACAGGACTGAAACGAGGGTGACTCGGTTCAGAAAGGGAATTTGTCCACTAAGATAGTCTTGGCAATGAGTCTTGACTAATAAGAAATGATTCTCTATGATTATGTGTGTATGACAAAATGTTTAATGTTTTAATTTATGATTATTGTGATTACATTTCACTGCCATGAGTTATCCCGGGTTATGAAATTTTGATCTCTTTTACAGGTTAAGATTTCCAAAAGTTATGTGCTAATGTATATGATGTGATTGATATTTCTTTTGTTTACCCTTACTGAGCATTTTAGCTCACCCTTTTATGTTTTCTTTTCCCCAGGATATAAAGAAAGGTTTTAGGTATAAAAAAAAGGAAGATCTTTATGGGAGATGTTGAAGATCTTTCACCAGGATTAGAAGATTATATTCCGAGTTTCCAAAGACACTAAACTATTACGATCCTTGTGTGTGTGTTTTTGTTATGTACTAAGTATTCTGCAAAAGTAATTTAATGTCTATGTACGTCAAGCTTTAGGTCTCTACAGTTGGTATCAGAGGAAAGGTTTAGTCAACCTTTGGAAACTAGGATGCGAAAGCGTTAGTGAGATCCCTAGAGATATTTCTAAGGTATGTCTAGGGATGTCCCTAAGGATAAGTATACGTATAAGATCCAGTCCTAGAACTATGGTAACGATCATAGAATTGAACCTAAGAAGTTAGATATTGAGGATACTCTCCCTTTATAATGTTGTTTTCCCAAGCATGATTTTTGCCTCTCACACTATTCTTTTTGGGTTTTAGATGATGGCTGGAACCCGAAGGAACCGTGTTGATCAATGCAATGGAAAATGAAATGATTTTCCTCCTGAACAAACAAATTTTATGGGAGATGAAGTGCAAAATCTTATTGTTATACTTACACAAGCTATGAATCATTCTGGACTTCCAAATGAGTAGATAAGGGAACAATATTCTATTGAGTCCTTCATGAGGCAGCATCCACCTTCTTTTAGTGGGTCTTCTGATCCACTTGTTACTGAACAATGGATCAGTACTAATGAAAAGATATTTTCAGTTCTTCAATGTTATGAACATGATAAAGTCATCTTAGCAGTATATCGTTTGGAAGGTGAAGCTGATCAATGGTGGAATCTTATCAAGAATACGAGGCCAAGAGATGAAATTGAGTCCATAGAATGGGACAAGTTCAAGAACTTGTTTTTCAATAAGTACTTCCCTCGTATTCTTTGAACAAAGATGGAAAAGGAGTTTCTTGAGCTGAAGCAGAAGGATTATGAATCTGTTGGTATATACAAAGCAAATTTTACAAGACTTGCAAGGTATGCATATGGCATTATCATCCAACCTGAAAGTAAAGTTGATCGATTTTTCAATGGCTTAAAACCAAGTCTTTGAAGGGCATTAGCTATAAGAGACATCAGTAGCTATGAAGAAATTGTGCGTTGTGCTATCAAGGTAGAAATGGAAGTTGGTGTTACATATCCATCTCATGGTTTTGACAAGAAACGAAAGATAGAGTTCAAGGAGAAATCTCATAATAATGGTGAAAAGAAGATGAATGTTTCCTTATGCTCAAAGTGTGGAAAGAAGCATGGTGGAGATTGTCTTAAAGGGAATAGAAAATGTTTTAAGTGTGGAAAAGAAGGTCATCGAGCAGCTGAGTGTCGAAGTAATGGAAAAAGGGTTTCTAATGATGTGAATAAAGAAAAGACTGCAGAGAACGCACCACCAACACTTCAATGTTTCAAGTGCAAGAAGAGGGGACATTATTCCAATAAATGCCCTAATCCAAGGGTTAGTGATGATCAACATGAGCAACTGCTTAAGGCAAAGGAGAAAGGGAAGTCACATGAGATCACTATTGGCGATGTTGAATATGACAACGATGTGGTGGAATGATTAAGTGTTTATGTAATGGGATTCCAAAATAATGTTGTATCATGGAGTATTGGAATATTTATGTATTGGTATAATGTGGTATTCAAAGTGATTGAGATATTTTTGGAAATAATATGATATGCACATAATGAAGGGAAAACGAGAAAATGAAATGTTTAACAGTATTCATGATCTCGTGATTGATATAAAGACTAAGTGATATCATGGTTTGAGTATATAGAATTTTGAGGATTTTGGTATGTGAAAAGTGTTAACTTTTAACTACATTCAAGTTTTCACTATGGTTCAATGGGTATTCAAGAGAATACATGATTAATGACTTTGAATGTTTGGAATGTGACCAACAAAACATATCTTATGATATATGGGGATCAACGATGGTATTAAATCTCTGGTAATCGTTTTCACTATGTTATGAGAGTGGACTGCAGTATTATGGATAAGCCTAAAGATTGGAATGGATTATGTTGGACATAAGTTAGTATTGTTTAAGGATAGAAGTTTTTTTCCATATTATTGATGGGATGTTATAGTAATATAGTTTTAGAAAAAGGACAACCTGCAGGACGGGCGACAGCCCATCGCGTCGGACAAGGCTATGGGAATCAAACCCACAACAGAAGTGCGATTGGCCTTTATCGCCTACCACTGGCCTACAGGAAGTCCCTGGTTAGTAGAAACTAGTTTTATTTTATTAAGAGGTATGATATATGAAGTATAAGTTCATTTTTGGAACCATATACGATTAACCATAAGATGTACTTATAACTTTTGCTAACCTTTTGTTTGAAAGAGATGGAATGACCCATCATTCTATCACATGATCTGCTAACACATCATGAATGACAAATTCAACTTCATTTCTTTAAGAGATGAAGTGGAAATTGTCCAAAGAACGAAAAAAGGTGAAACTATACCAAAATCATGAAAAGTATTTCTTCTAATTCCAATTTCATCAACTTTAGGGAAATGATCTTGAAAACCAAAAATGTTGTCTTAGTGCTCTTATATCTGATGAATCAGATGGTACCTTAGATCATCACAAATTTATGGCTTTGTGATTTCTAGCTTTTTCATAGCCATTTTCTCTACCACTCTCCATCAGAACATGATGGTTATATTTCTCTTCCATATCCATATTTTCACCTATGTGGAAACCTAGTGATTAGTTTATTTGGGTAACCGTTACGTTTCATACTTTTGTTTTTAAAGATTGGTTTTGGTATTCCTTTTTACGATGTGGGTTTCTATTAAAGAAACTTTTGAATAGTAAACCATTTATAACCCCGACGAATTTCGAGGGCGAAATTCATTTTAAGGGGGGTAGAATGTAACACCCTGAGATTTTATGAAAAATATTCCTTTTAATTTAATTAATGTCTTGTGTTGTACGCTACACTAAAAGGATCTTGCACAACATGTATCCTTGACTTGCCTTTCATTACACGCAATCGCGACCTTCCTTGATAGCGTGTGTAGTACGCAATACCGAGTTTCACTAAACAACGATATGCTATTAAAATATTATTAAAACTAGCCGTTATGAATAGTAATAACCACTTTTTGAAATTTTGTAAATTTTATTTTTCAAAATGGAATTCATTTTTGGATTCGGAATATTGAAATTAGCTTAGGGTGAAATTTTGGTAATTTTCGGATAACTTTCATATTTTGATGAATAGTGAAAATTGCTAAATTTTAATTAAAAACAACTTTTTCAACCGAAATAATTAATAGTGATAAATTATTAATTTTAGTGGTTTTAAAGTATATTTAGAATATATTTTTACAATTTAATACAATGATGGTCATTGGATGTAATCTCACATTTAAACGAGTTATAAACAAGTTTCAATCTTTTGATAGTTATTATCTCTTAAAAACACACTATTTGTTTTGACGACGGGAAATAATTTTTAAATTAGTTAATGTAACTGATATGTTTTGAATTTGGTAAAATAGACATAATTTTTGAATTCATAATATCAAATATATCTTAGGCCTAATTGTTGGTATTTTTCTAAAAACGTTCAATTTTTGATGAATAGTGAAACCACTAAGTGGTAGTTAAAAAAAACTGAATTGTTCATAAAACATAATTTTACCGCTTCTATGAGTGGAATTTCAAAAATCCGAGAGACACGGTTGATTTCAGTAAGTAGAATGTGGTTCAATGAGATGAAAATAATTTTTGGTGAATAGTAACTTTTTACTTTTTTTACCACGGTTAAAAGTAAATAGGGTAATTCAGGGTAGAAATGATATTATTATTACCCTAACACATGTCCTAATTCTATTGGACAAGTGTAATTCGACCAAAAACAAACATAGGAATAAAATATGACCATTTAGGCCCACATGGATTAGATTAGGACATTTATTATTAATTTATTTAAAGAAGGGTTAAAAGAGTTAAAATCAAAGTTTATTTACTAAAACATTTTTAATATGGGGTTATACATAAGATAAATTTGACTATAAATATTAATTAGAAAGCTAAAGAGATTTCCTACATAATGGTATTTTATTTGTAATTTTTAGACATTGAATAAGTTAATTTATTTATGACACAATGATGATGCAGTAATTATCTTATTAATGAAATATTGACATAATTGATGTTATAAATACCCAAATAAATGTAATTTGAGCCTTTTTATAAATTACACTAATTTTCTTGGTTAATATGACATGTTAGTATTTATTTAATTAACATTTTTCGAACTAATCATTCTGTTATGATTTTCACAAAAATCAATTACTAAATAGTGTCAAAATTGACATAAAATAGTTTTTAAAACAAATATTATATTAGTAATTGTTATTTTATTCATAAAAATTTATGGTTTGGAAACATTACTTAGATAAGGTTATATATATTAATAATAAACAACTTGGGGTTCTTTTGGCTTCTTATAGTAAGTTTATTAACCTTATAGTGTAAGAACACAAGAAGACACGGTAAAAGTAAAATTATTTAACTTAATGTTAAATCTAAATGATAAGGTTAAAATAGGAACCTAAACTTGTCTAAATTCTATTGGATGAGAGGAGTTCGACCCATCCCCACCTTATCCTCGAAATAAATCAATTTTTAGCTATTTAAAACCGAACTTGACTTTATAATAAAATAATATTTTTAGTTATTCCAAAGGTGCCCCTCTCCTCCCTTATAAAAGGGAACCTCCTCCCTCTCTTCCTCACACATCTTTGAGCCTTCAATCTCGGAAAACCCCTGCCAAATTCTCTTCTCCACTTCCCTAGAGACATCCTAGAGGTTCTGGTCTTCCTCAAAGACCAATTTTGGGACCCTAAGAGGGGGTCTCAAAGAGGCGCTTCAAAGAAGAGGTAATTTCCGTTTCTAATTCTTTCACCTTTATTTCTTCTTCTTCTTCTAAGGTTGTTTCGTTATGAATTAATAACATCAGTATCACTCATATACTGATATGTTATTATAAATATGAAATAACTCTAATTAACCTTCTATCCATCCTACGGAAAAAGGAAATCACCGCGCGTGCGTACGTACGGAATACCGTCTCCAAGCCGTGGTGTAATCTGCTTTTCCACCAACACCTTACATGGATGGGTATTATGGTGTAAAAAAATAACTATAAATAGTTATTATAACATAATAATGATTCTGATATATTGTATCATCCACTTCAATTCAATTCAATAATTATGGAAATGATATCATCGCTCGTGCGTACGTACGGACTACCGTCTCCACGACGCGATGAGATTCATTCTCCATGTTAACCATTTAAGAATGATTATAAAGTATATATAAGCAATAATAATGAAATATATGACATTATAAAGCTACTGTATTTATGTGTATATATATGTATGTCATCTACTTAATTCCATTCAACTCAATAAGGAAACGAAAATAGCGTTCATGCGTACGAACGGTCTACCGTCTCCATGAACGGTGTATTTCTTTCCATTTACTGATCTATTATATATATATATATATTCTGAATATATATTATATATAAATCATGTTTTATATTCTGTAATTAAGTAATCATTATCTAAGTAATCATATGAATAATTACAAGTTAAAACACGAACGACAAATGAGATGATTTTACCCAAAACACTACTTTAACATGAATTTACAAAAGAACGGGTAATATAAAGTCATAAGTGAACCATATATGATATAATAACAATGAATATGATTATGTAATAAGTCAATAACATTATTTAAATCATTATACAGGAGGTTTGGACACTTACGAAGCAAATCGGACCTAAGGTAAGGGAAATATCACAATCTCATTTTTATCTGAGATTGTTTATACTTTGGTATTTACTGGGGTGTATTTTATCATCCACATCCATGTTTCCTCAATATGTAATATTATTTCCATCCACCTAAAATTGTTTAAATACAATTTTACCTTTCGGTGAGATTTTAGTAAAATATATGAAAGGAATCTTTTGTCGTTTTTCGTACGAGGTACTTTTTGACTTTTTCGATAAAAGTACGAAGATTGTTTTTTTAACTTATACGGCATGAATGGATTTTTAAAACATTATTTCCAAGAAGCTTCCTTTACAAGTTTTCAAGTTTATTTTTAATCAAATTCTCTTAGTTTAGAATTTTATGACATGTTAAGAAATGAAAAGTGTTTTTGAAGTAGAAAGGATATTTTCCTCAAGAATGGAGTTCAAGTGTTTTATCAAAATTATTTTCCATCTAAGATAATATAGGGTTATGTTTCTATCCCTATTATTACATGGATTTGATTATGTTGTGATGGAAATATTTTTATGAATTCCTTTATCTTATATGAATTGTTTTATGATTTCATGTTGTTTAAGAATCCCATTTTTACTACATGGGTTATGCAATGATGTATGATTTATGATTTTGTGGCACACATAAGAATGGTATCATTATAAGATGGTTGGGACCTATATCTCCCTCCAATGCATTGGGTAAAGATTTTATATCTCATGAGATTGACATGGCTGGAATGGTAGGTTATACCGGTTCAGTGAAACAGGACTGAAACGAGGGTGACTCGGTTCAGAAAGGGACTTTGTCCACTAAGATAGTCTTGGCAATGAGTCTTGACTAATAAGAAATGATTATCTATGATTATGTGTGTATGCCACAATGTTTAATGTTTTAAGTTATTATTATTGTGATTACATTTCACTTCCATGAGTTATCCCAGGTTATGAAATTATGATCTCTTTTACAGGTTAAGATTTCGAAAAGATATGTGCTAATGTATATGATGTGATTGATATTTCTTTTGTTTACCCTTACTGAGCATTTGAGCTCACCCTTTTATGTTTTCTTTTCCCCAGGATATAAAGAAAGGTTTTAGGTATAAAAAAAAGGAAGATCTTTATGGGATATGTTGAAGATCTTTCACCAGTATTAGAAGATTATATTCCGAGTTTCCAAAGACACTAAACTATTATGATCCTTGTGTGTGTGTATTTGTTATGTACTAAGTATTCCGCAAAAGTAATGTAATGTCTATGTACGTCAATATTTGGTTCCCTACAGATATTTTGGATAAATCACCTCTAAATATAGTGTATATAATCACACATATTTTATATTCATTAAGGATAGACAATTTTCTAGAGTAAATACCTCCAGGATAGCATGCATTGATGGAAAAGGTGAACTTGTTCCAAAATCAACTATAATCCACTTGGGACCTGATAGAGGCTCTGCCACTAAATTTCTATAATCCTTACTTATTAAAGTCCCCCTATTAGAATTAATACATCCATAATACCACAAATACATTCCATATGTAGTCATTGGAATATTGCGGTCTATAGCTATGGATATGTTTAAGCATAGTAATGGATTATGATTGAAGATCGATGTGAGTGAAATAGGTACTCACATGGTTAAGGTATCTTAAATATATTAATAAATATTATATCATGTAAATATTGGAATTATTACTTCGAAATTTAAACATATTAAAATGAAAATGTACTTAGGAATAGAAAATAAAAGGAAACAGGACCCTTACCTCAACATGATAATAGCTTATGAAAGGGTAATGTGAGATTCATTTGGATATTTTAAAAGATATAATAGACCAAATGGTTGATAATAACATGTATATATAATCACAGAATCCTATCTTGTGGGACTTTAATCGAGATTAAAACTAAAGAAATTCAAATAGGAAATGAAGATGGTAAAATAGGAACTGTTATGTCTCTTGAGCTTCTTAGCCAAGAGTCAGCCTTTAGAACCAACCAAACAATTCCCTATTAAAGAGATATAGATATGGGATAGACTCATTTATATAAATATAAAGAGGTAAAATTGATTTTGGTGTGGGAAAAAGGGAATAATGGTAGGAATTTATAGATGTGGTGAGTGGAATTTGATAGAAGAAATTAATGAATACATTAATTTTTTGTTATCTTAGGTGCCCCACTACCCCCCCCCCCCAAAGTGCCCCATTGCCACCATTAGTGATATAATATAATTTTTAGTTTAAAAGTTGGTAAATTATAACTATAGTGTCTAATTTTATTCAATATTACACATTTATAATGTCATATTTACCATATTTCATTGTATTTCACCTTTTTTATTGTATTTTACTATTTTAAAAAAAAGTAAAAATTTCAACCTCCAGACAATTTTGATGTCCTGGTTCAAAATATTGAATCTATTTTATAATATTCATGTTAAAATATTTTAAATTTTAAATTTTATATAATGGTGACACATTTGATAAAAAAATGTTGTATCAGAGTAAACACCTTTTCATTTCTAAAATAATTTACACTTTAATATTAGTTAACACCTAGATATTTAACCCCATTATCATACTAGAATGAACCCTAAGGGTAAGGTGTTAAATGGTGTTAATTTTGTGGGATTATTCTAAAAACATTGATCTGGTAGTGATTTATACTAACTTGAACTTCCCTCATATAATATTCCACTCGAACATCAATTATTAAAATAATGCTGAGGCTTAGTCAAGGGTGAGCCCTGGTGAGGCTTCCTCCCTCCCAAAATCTAATAAATTATCTTCATAAAGGATTTTCATACTATTTGATTTTGTGGTTTATCCCTTATTCATTAATTAAATCTCATTATTACACATAATATACACTAATTCTAGTGGTCATTTATAAAGGTTTCATTAACAACGGTCAAAATTCCTGATAGTCATAACTTCCAATGGTCATAATATACAAGGATCATAATTCCAAATATTCATAATGACCAATGGTAATAATTTCCAATTTTCATAATACCCAATTATCATATAATATCCATATGTACTTCTAAGAAATTCATTAAAACAATCCCCTAAATAATATATCTCATTTTATATTCTGCCTATATTATTATTCCTTGGGTTTTATTATTCTTATTTTATTCTCTTCTTATTATAGTATATATTTTTATTGAATAATATGATCCAAGATACATCTATAATATACAAGATTATTTATTTATTTTATACTGTCTATTATTTGTTATAGTGGTCTTATAATTTTTTACTTTTAATTTATTGTACAATTTTTATAATAAAAATATGCTTATTTAATAGTTGAATTTATTGGGTATTACAATTTGTGTTCACAGTCAAAGAATCATTATTTTAGAGTTACCATGAATAATTTAAATTTTATAATTTCTGAATTATTGATTTTTTATTATCTATATCATCTTTATATAAATATTTATATTAACATAATTGAATCATTATCCACTAACTAAATATAATTATTTGTCACATTACACTATTTTTTATTTTATTTTCACACAATTTTATATTGAATAAATATTTTTAATTTTCATCTTTTTTCCTATATGCATGATATATTTAATTAGTTTAATATTGAGACACATAAAATATGTTATTCAGTAAAAGTGTTTGAGATTTACTATTCACTTATAAAGGGTTATAGTTGAAAGAAAAATATAAGTAAAATTTACCTAATCCACATTTGATATTAGTAGAGAGGACTATATGAAATTTTTCTATGTAAAAATCATGTCATCCTTATATTTATTAATTTAACTTTCATTTTAAAAATGCACAAAAAAATTCATGATTCAAGGTGTTTAAAGGGGTTTTAAAAAATTACAAAGGTCAATTATTCCATATACCCCTCCCTCTTGAGTAATAATGTCATACATAAAATTAAAAACATTATGATAATTGTTGTGTTTCTTGTAAAATGGATCGAACATCGATTGAAATGGAAAATAATCTAAAAATAAAAAATCTATGGTAGATCATGAGTGAAGCATGTTATTGATAAAACATGTGTCAAATAATTTAAATAATAATGTTCAAAAAAATGCAAGAAAGTAGAAAAAGTAGATAATAAGTAGAGAAAAGCATATAGGGAAAACATTCTGATTCCATTGACCTGTAGACACACCCACATGTATATATATAGGGTAAATTAGATTATTGTAAATGGATGAGATCAATACCAATATTTTATATCAAATTCATTGGTTGGAATACCAATGGTTGGGGAAATTAAAAGGTTGGCCATATGAAGTTCCATGTTTTGAAATAAATATCAATCATCATCATTGTCATTATTAATACATTCATATATTATATGATATTTCATAACACTCCCCCTGGGTTTTATAATCTCATGGAATCTTATATAATCATTTCTTAAAAAACTATGGGAAAAAATAAGTACAACCAAAATAATTAGATTTCGGGCCATATTACCTCATTTAAAACCTTCTAAGGAAAAACTCGTTGGAAAAACCTATAACATCTATCCTGAACCACGAGGCCAAATATATGTGTAATGTGACCTCATTAAATCCACCCAATATGTAAGAAACTACCAACAAGTAGTGGGGTTCTAATTCAGGCAGCGGGGAGACTATACCAATTGTATCATATCGTCGAGTAGAATAATAAATTAACAATAAAAATAAATAATCAACATAAAAAGATAAAAAATAAATAAATGACATGCATAATAAGATTACTCACGGTGGTAAGCCTATACATAGTATACACAAAATATAAAAAATTATGTAAATAAACAAAAATCTACAGTACTATGGAGTCTTTCCCAAATCACTCTAACTCAATGCTCCACTACTCAATCATCCACCATAAGGCCCTTTCCCTTCATCGGATCTCTGATCATAAAATCTACAAGTGCACTAAAATACTTGATTAGGGTTTTAGTATAATACTTAATAGAACACCATCAATGCATCCTAACCATAATTTCACAATATATATAATAGTGTATATCATTACATAATTAAATTCTCAATAAACTCACAACAAATGTTAAGCAGTCATGCGCTAACCAAGACACCACAAACCCCAACCCAACCTTATTTGAATCATTATTGGAATGGATGTAAAAGAAGTCACTTACCTATATCAAGGTAACATATCTCACCCCACCAATTCGATGGTTTTCACAAGAATGTCACACTCTTTTCTATGTCATCAGCTCACCCTACCCAGTTAGTGGTTGACACCAGAATGCCACATGTTCTATCATGTCAATCCCCAACAAGTTCATCCTTTTAATCACCCACGACCCAAGTCTGTAGGAATCCATGACCAGTATATTCAAGCTATCCACTATTATTTTCCCTCTACATAGGAAAACACACCAACCTTTAAGAATGTTTGGACTCTATCGGGTTGGCAAACAAGCCACTGATGTGTTTCCCTTTGAAGGGATACCCATGCCCAAATTTAAGGATTTCATAACCACATAAATCCCAACCACAAGGATCCACCTAAATATCTCATTCCTTGAATTAAATTTTCATGGTCTATGAAACAAATAAATAATACATTTCATTACAAGGAACAATAAGGCACACTAATATCAATTTCATGAGCCATACAAAATCACCAGGTCATAATCAAAAAATCTCACAACTACTCATGATACCACATGAAACTAATCTCAAGTATTGTTTATTCCAAAAAATATAACATCATGATAACCATCATATATACATGGATTATAATTTTAAGGAACCCCCTACCATAGACTTGTCAACGTCAACAGAAAATTCCTTCAAAGGTGTCATCACCTGAACTATGTTCACACACCAACCAAAATATGATCATGCAGTTAAAGAATCCTTGTATCAAAATATTTTATTTTATTCCTAGATGAAATAAAATATTACATGTTATGATAATTTATCTCTCCTAGATAATTTCTAAATTATCATTTTAGTTCAACCCATGCACTCAATAATTTCCACTCAAGGATAATTATAAAACAAATATATTTGATAATATAAATAATTATCCATTGATAAATTACTTAATTATAATTTTACAATTAACATATGATAATTTCTCACAAATTATCCTCCGATAAATTGTGTGATTATCTTTTGATAATTTCTCTATAGATTATCCTTTGATAATTTACTGCAATTACCAATTGATAATTCCTGATAATTATCATTTTATAATATGCTTAATTATCCTTTTATAATTTTGATAATCTTTATCAAATGATAATTTCCTTATAATAATCCTTTCATAATTTTTATAATTATATTTTTATAGTATCATGTAATTATAACTTGATAATTCTTTTCAATTTTCTATGATATTTTAAATGTAGATATTAACCCAACAGCACCAACAGTGCATCAATCTGATCCGTGTCGGTGAAAATATCAAAGAGAGAATTTTGGGGGAAAATAAAAGAATATAAGAGACGATGAAATTAGAGAGAGTGTGTCATAATGGGAAGAACTATTCACATAAGGCACCTCCCTCATCCCCCCCTTCATTTTTTTTTTTGATTTTCTCAAATTAGTTGTTTCGCCAATTTATTGCTCAATATACTTTTTCTCTTCTCTCGCCTCACAACCCATGTGTCACCCCGATTACAGCTCTTAAGAATTTTTTCCAAAATTTCTCATTTAAACACATAATGACATTTATTAAATATATATTGAGAGTCATCTATATATACTTATTTATAAACATTATATATAAGTGTGTGTAAACACCTGAACATATATATATAACCCATGTTTAAACACGCTATATATACATATATACAAAATTGTGTATACATATATACACCCACACATGTATATATAAACGTATATATATCTCCCTTATTTATACATGTTATATATATACATCTATATATACAAATATACACCCGCACCTTTATATATATACATATATATTTATCTAATATATATATACACACATTATATATATGTGTACACCAATATTATTTTCCAAAATTAATAATAATAATAATTGAAACAATTATTATTCTTGTTATTTTTTAATACCTCCCATCATTTCCAACGTTAATATTCAAAATAGACTTTCATTAAATTCATAAAATAATTAATAAATTGGTGTTAACTTTAAATTTTCATTTATTTAGCATAAGGTAATAATATCACCATTATTACCAAACCACCCAATAAATATTCACTCATAGAGAAACGTGGCTCATAAATTAAGAAAATTTAATTACAAAGCCTGATGATGGGGAAAATAGTGTAGAATCCCAACTCCCTAGATAAAATCATCATAGAAATTATAATCATTTAATTTCAATTTTATAAATCATTTTATTAAAAAATTAGTTGGTAATGCCTCTATGAAAAAATATTTAAGATTATTACAAGACATTTTTTATTAGATATCACTCTCACCATTCTTCTGAATTTTATGAGTGAAAAACAATTTTAGTCAGATATGTTCTGTCTTGTCGCCTTTGATATACCAACCATTCAATATCACTATAAAATGTTTAATATCCTCATGTAATATGGTGGGGGAATAGTTATTCATATCTGATCCAAAATTACTTTTAATACAATGAATAACAGTTCTCATCCAAAAACACTCATGACTTTCTTCCTGAATTGAAATCCAACACACATTATTTGGTTATATTTGGAACCCTAGAACGAACTTCTTTAAGAATTATATAACCTATTTATATTCAAATATATGAATACTAGTATATTTCTTATCACATATTGATCATTTTTTTCAATAATTTAGTATGATATTGACTTAAGAGTATTTTTTGCATTGAAAAGGTTATAGAAGTTCCCTTTGATGATGAGAACCTCAAAATTATATGACAATATTCTTATAACTATATTTTTTATGGTTGTATAATGGAATATAATGGAACATAAAATATGTAAAATATCATTTTTGATTACTCATAAGCTGATGAGACTTCATCTCATGAATATCTCACCTAGTAATCTCTAAGACGAGAGATTATGTGGATAGACCTGACTTTAGGAATTCCACATGTTTGTGTATCATTATATATCCCTGTTTTTAAATTTGTGTAGTGATCCTTTGATATTATTATTAATACATGTCATGAATTCATTACATTTATGTACTAACCCAAACCATGATTCTATATTTTCACAGTATGTAAGGTACATTGGGTGCATCATCAATTATATGTTATTAATGAATAAGTAAAGAAAATATTTGTCCCTTCCATATTTAGGGAAGTTGATATCTTGGCACTTCAATTTAAATAAAACCATCAAACTAAATCCCAATGTCATGGAGTATGGATGAATTTATTTTAGGAAGAAAATTAAAGACATATAAAGCATAGAAGTTGATGAAATTTGTATGAAACCTTCTTAATGAGACATCAAGAAGAAGGGATCATATTACAATGTGATAATTCATATGTGGTTATTGATGTTGTGGTATTAAATTCTTCCTATTGGGTTTGATTACATATTTCTAGACTTTTATATGGGATTATATGAAAACTCTCTTAATTCCACCATGGAATAATTCAAAAGGGTCACACAATTAGCATTTTTATTAATCTCAATTAAATTCTATTTGAATTTAATTACTGAGATAAATATTTTTTTCTAGTCAATGGGATAATATTTTTTCAAGATTCACTGATTCAAAATATTCATTTAGCATATTTTTGTGTGACTTGAATATTAAAATAGATATGTATTCACAAGACTATGAATATTTTAAATATTTATATATCAAATGAATAATAGTTGTTATTATTGGTTTGGTAAATGATAAGGAGGAAGTGTGGATCAAGTTATCGGGTCTGGTGAGAACGATTTATTAAATATAATTTAAATAAATATTAATTTGTTAATTTAAATAAATCAAATTTATTTTATCCATTATTTTATCTCATGTTAAGTAAATAATATTATTATTATTGTTATTTTGATATGTGGTTTTATAGGGGTTAAAAGAATAATAAAGGGTCTGTGTATTTATTTATTATCTAAATTAGCTCTATAAATACATACTTATATCTTTTATTAGTGTTCTATGTGAATGTTCTAGGCACAATGAAATCACCTTAGGTGTGTAAATAAGCATAAAGGTTTTTCTGGTGCAGTGGATCATTCACAATATTATACATGTTGTGAACGTCATGACCAACAAATGTTTTACACTAAATGTTGACATAGAGTAAAAACCATAACCATAAGGGATCATTACAAGATAAATTCATAATTAAAGTTTTTATTATTAGAAGAAAAAGGTTACATCATAAAAAACTAAATTCTATCATGATGTTAATTTTATAATAACCCTTTGGGTATTTACCTTCGTTTCACAAGGAGGATCCAAGTGTAGAATCCTTCTAGCAGTGATCCACACATTCTCTTTTGATATCCAAATGACACCGATAGATTTTCGGATGCTATCATGATGAATCAATATTATTTTATTGTTCTTATTAATCACTTCCAGATCCTTTGGTTTTGAAGGAGTACTTCTCATTCTTGAGAAGTTGAGAGGAATAATTATAGAGAGAGAAGTATGTTGTGCACAATGATTCTTTATTCTCAATGTTGCAATAACCTTTCATAATAAACATAACCATTTATTTATAAAGATATGGATCCAGTTAAGATATTATTTAATTTCATACCAACCCTTAAATAATACAATAATTATTAATGACCCTAATGATATATAATATTATTTTTATTTTTATATTATGGATTGTGATAACTTGAATACTGATAATTATTATTTATTAAATTTTATATAAATATTCATAACCATACATTATCTTAGTCTACTCCAACTCTTCAGCATTTATTGAATAACTGAATAAATATTTCATTAAATATTTCATTAATAAATAAACATTTTCAATCATTAAAACATGAATAAAATTATTCCTTTTTATTGATAATATTATTTATTCCATTAAGTAAATTCAAATATATTTTAATCTAGATCAATTGAAATAATTAGTGTGTTACATTATTTTATTATTTCTCATTGGAATTAGGTGGGATTGCCTAAAGTTTATGATTACTATATAGAAACGGGTGAAGGCACCCAAGAGAAAAAACATAATGTCTCAATTTCTATAAACACATATGAATGCTCACCATGTAATATAATCCCTTTATTATAATATCTCATCAAACAGGTTTAACATCTATGTCATCATCCTGTATTCTTGATATATCTTCCTTTAACTATTTGAAATAAAAAGATTTTTACACCATTCCCATGTAATTTAATGTGATGGTTCTATTTCAATAAAAGTTAGGAGAAATAAAATTTCATAAATATATAAGGTACAAATCCTTCCTTGACCAATCTATTAATAATACGTCACTTATAAACACCCAACGTATCCAAATTCACCAAGAAATATATCACAATGGTTTATGAAATACATCTAAGTGTGTGAGTTCTAACATACATTAATAATAATCTAAAATTATGAGGATCGTTAGAATATCTGATGAGACAAAAACTTCTGGAATTCCTACTGGTGGGTTTGTTCTCATAATATCTCATCTTAGATATTACCAAGTGAGAACTTCATTTGATGAAGTCTCATCCACTTATGAGTACCCACACTTGACATTCTATATACTATGTTCCCTTTCATATTATTTTATCTCACCATTGAACTATATTAAATAATATCATCTTGGAACTTCAAGGTTATCATAATAGTGGATAACTGTTATGACCTTGTCAATGTGATAGATATCATTGGATGTTATTAAATCAAAGTCATAAAGAATAGTGAACAATATATAATAATATTTTTTATTAAAATTAAAAAAAATTAATACACATCTAATAAAATTACAAATAGTAAATTCAAGAACTCCAACACCAAGAAACTCCCACTTGGGATAGAGCTAACTTCCTATGACTCTTATTCTGCTAGACATCACAAAATGTTCATGTTTTTTAAAATTTAAATATTTCGACAAGGGGTTTTCAACATTGTTTTTCATGGAAATTATAATCACTATAAAATCACTTATTTTAGAAAATTCCCTCAAGAGATAACACATTTGAAGTATGTGCTTCATCCTGTAATGTGACCTTATCTTGTTTTTAAGATCCACCATTTTAGTATTATCACAATAAAGTGTGATAAGATCTTTACTACTAGGTACCACATAAAACTCTTGGATGAAGTCATGTATCCATAATGATTCTTTTGCTAATTTTAAAATTTCAATATACTTTGTATCTATTTTATAATCTATGACTATGGATTTATTTGAACTCTTACATCTCACAGTACCTCCATTTTGAGAGAAGATGTATCCCATCTACAATTTTAGATTTTCTTGATTTGTTTGGAAGTTATTATCTATATATACTTTGATAAATAGTTCCTTGTCTCCTCTATAAATCAAGAAAATATACTTATCAAAACTAAAATTCATAAGGATAGTCTTGACTTCCATCCAATTGTATCCACCTTGCTGATCATGATATCCACATACCACACTCAAAGGACAGGTGATATCTATCCTAGTACATAACATAGCAAACATGATTTACCCATTCACTGACACATATGGAATTTTTTCCACACTCTATCTTCCCTCATTTGTCTGGGGACACATTTTCCTAAAAAGAAGAATGACATGTGACATCAGTAACAATACCCCATTTTATTGTTCCATTCTACAACTCTTCAGTATCTTTTCAATATATGTACCTTGACTTAGGTAGAGAAGCCTCCTGTATCTATCACGATGGAGCTCGATCCTAAGAATATATGTTTCTTCACCTAATTCATTCATGGAGAAGAATTTATTCAACCAGGATTTAACAGGCTATAAGATTGGTATTTCAATTCCAATAAGTAATATTTCATCGACATATATTATTCAGAAAACAACCACACTCCAACTAAATTGTGTATTGTCACAAGGATCATCTTCATTCTTTATCTACCCAAATTCCATTATGGCTTCATCAAATGGAATCTCTCATGTCTTGGAAGGTATCTTTAATCCATAAATGGATATTTGTAATTTTAAAAAAAAAATTGGAATCCTTTAGAGTCAAACCCCAATCAGGTTGTTTCATATAAAAATCTTCCTAAAGGGTGGGTATGGTATTAGTCATGTGAAGTAGTTTTGTAATATATTCCTATTACTCAATTCATGAAATCCAATAAATAATGACTATTATTTAAATGTTCCTTACCATAAAAAATTCAATCCTTATAAAAGAAGAAGCATTTATTCCCAAATATCAAATAAAACCATCTATATCAAGTCTGGATACAAAAATAATGTTTTTTGGAAATGGATAGAACATAATAACAACCTTTTGAAACCAATATCATGCCCATTGGAAGTGTGAGGTGGTAGTCACTAATAGCTATAGGATAAAGCTTATCTCTGTTGGTAGCTCGTAGATCTACCTCCCCTAGGTCAATCTTTCAAAATCTACTTGGTTCTTATATTTCAATATATATGTGAGCACCAAAAACTGTATCTAATACCCGGTTTATAAGAAAGGTTAAATTTCACTTGATAACTAATGCACCTGTAGTTTTCCATTTCTTCTTTGGAAGGGCATAGTTTTTCTTCTAGTGGCCCTTATCACGAAATGTCAAATTAATAGAATCATATTCCCCTACTTTCCCCTTTATCTTTCCCTTCTTATAAGGTCCTTATGAAGAATATTTGGTCTTATAGCTCTTTGTTTGGACTTTTCTATTTTTCACGACAAGGAGAGTAGGATTTCCACACGTTGTCTCCAAACCAACTTATCATAGAAGAGTCATCATCTATGGGAGATACTTCTCAATATTGTTCATATTAAAATTTATAACAAATATTGGGAATCTCTAAGGAAGTGATGCAAGAATGAGATTAGCGTGATGTTCTTCTTGGACTATAAACCCTAGAACCTCTAACTGCTTGATTTATCTAATGATTTTGATTCTGTGAGGCCTAGTCGGCATACCTTATCTAGGATTACATAAAGGATCATCTTGAACGTCTAAAACTCCTTCTATATTTCCCCTTCCTAGTAATGAACACAGATATGCTTAATCATGCTATAAGAATCCATGTCTTCTTAAGAATTTATGAGTTCAGTAGAGATGGATAAAAGCATTAAACATTGAACATCAACTACACTATTCAAGTGTTTTTCATAGATAGATAATTCTTCATCACGCTCCTCCTTAGTAGGTGAATCAAGTAATGAGGATTATAGCATGTAAGATTTCCATTAATGGAAAAACACAACCTGAAGGTGTCAAAACCACTCCGGGAAGCTATGTTCAGTAAGTGTATGCTCATTATCCAATAAAGGTCATAGGGATAAAGTGGATTAAGAATTTTCAATTTATTATAAAATTTAAAAGTGAATATTAATAATAATTTACCTGATTATATATTATATGAGAAATAATAATTTTTTTTTAAGTCTCCCAATATTTTATCAAGTCTCACAGGCACTCATCATTTAACTCATAATGTCTCATATGTTAGAAATTATAGTGGAATAGATCCATATTTCCATTCTCAAAATACATATGTAGGCGAAGATAATTATAAGAAAATATTTAAGCTGGTGGCCATGCAAACTATGGGCTTGTAGTACCTTTACCCATTGAGTGGACTCCCGAATCCGGAAATCCTAACTTGGATTTCCTCAATACTTTCCACCAAATTTTTATTGGATAGAATTATTCCATTAAATCCAATATATATTTATTAAATTCATCCCACTATCTTATTTAAGACTTCTCAATAATTAAAATTTATCCAAACAAAGGATGAACCAACACCTAAATTTAGGATCATCTTAATTCATATGAGGCAAGGCTTGAGGTCTTAATATTAAATTGGGCGATTTTGTTTCATCATGCATAAGAATTTATTATTTTACCTTTTACATGTCATGTTAATATTCAGTAAATTTTACCCAAGTAATTAACCATGTTTCGTAGAAACATTTATGCAAGATTCATCTACTATATATACTAATCCTAGCTTTCCATCTGCCATGTGTCATTCTAATAATTCTACACATCCTAATTTGCTTATGTGTGAAGCCTTCATGCCTCCACATCCCTCCACCACTCCCTTCCTCTATCATTCTCTCCCTCCATCTCCTACTCCCACTCGGCCTCCCAATCGCAATTTCCCTCTCCCCCATTTTTATTTTCCACTGATCCTCCATTCTTCATTCCTCATCATCCACCACCTTCACCTCCTTCATTATCCCAAATTTGGGATTTCTGTTATTTCACTATTCTATAGCTTCACCTACTTCACCTACTTATTATTTCCATCCTCCCTTCTTCCTTCATCACCATCCATCACCTTCACCTCCACCGAATCTTGCAATTATTTTGCATCCGCTCTATATTTCCTGGTGCTCAACAATTCTGAATCAAGGTATCCTTCTCCTACAATTCCTATTGATCCTTTGGTTCCCACTCATGTTTCACTTGTGCCACTGATCCTTGGGTTATTGGTGCTCCTCTACAGCTATTACTAATTCCCACTATATATTTTCTTTATAAATCATGTTTCACCTCTTTCATTACTTCAACGGCTCTCACTCATGTTTTCCCTCTGGTGATGCTCTTATGGTTACCACTCTCATTAGCCATCTGTCACTTCTCTTAAGGTTCCATCTCATGTTTCACCACCCATCATCCTGTAGTACGCACAATACACCATAGGTTTCCCAGGATGTTGGTTTCTAATTTGCTAAACCAGTTTCAAGAGATTCCCAGTGGTGGAGAAATGTTGGATGGAAGCTTTCAAGGGTGATATCGACAACCCTGGTGATGAAAATTTCAATTATAGCATAATTACTTTTCTTCCTACGGAGGCCGATATATTTTCTGTGTTTTTTGAGAGATAAAAGATTCATATCCATATTGGTATATTATATTTTCATATTTATTTTCTGAGATTATGATAGGTATAGTAAGAAATTCTCCTTTTATCAATATATATGTGTTTGTGATTCTCATTTATTGAAGTGCATCGATTGATTACTATTATAATTTTTCTCATGTAGGTTTCTGACTCTAATTCAACAATGGACTTTTAATACTTGTGGATTTAAAGTTAGAATGACTGAAATTATTATTATTTCAGGAATATCTATTCTTTTAAACCCTTCTCAATCAAGTGGAATAGATGCGGTGATAAATATTTCTTCTACTTAGCTAATTATCAATTATGTTTACTGAATTAAATTTTCTTGACAACATTGAGACAAAAAATAAAAAGAATTTTTTTCAGGTTATTTGCATGTCATGACTAGCTCATATCTTCTACTCAAGTATATATCTCTCCTCCTAGTGGTTTTTTCTTCATGGAAACAAGGAAATGACTTGAATAGCCAATATTTTAATATTATCATTAGTATTAATTTCATGGTTCTTTAATCTCTAGAATATGAAATTATAATTTTTAGTAATTATTGTTCACCATAGAATATAATTCTAAATATAATTTGGGTTCTGGATGAATATCTCCCTTTGAAAGTCCCTCCTGGAAAAAAATCCATGAGATAGAGGCGGTCAATATACATCTATCTAGTTCTGTATTCAAGTTAATATAATGAAATAATTTCAATAGATTTTGATTCAGGACTACCTTTATGAATGTTGGGTAAGACCTTCCTACCCAAAATGTGAAACATAAAACCAGAAACCTAAGGAAACCAATTTGTGACCCATCCAAATGGTGATGCCAGAATAGAATGTCCCCTTTACCCACAATCCAACATGTAAGATGATTCAATGTTGATATGTGAGGAAAAATCATTCCCTGTAGAGGGGATTAAAAGACTCCTCATACTTCTTCACTCCATCTACAAGTGTTTTCCATGGACCTTCACCAGAGGGTACACTCCTCAATCACTTCACATGCTGATTTTGCATCATTTACTACTATAAATAATTATGTAATACTGATTTTATAAAACTAAACTAACTGGAGCCTATTGTAGATACGACATGTTCTCCTTGAACTAAAATACATTTTCATTTTTTCATTCAATTATGATTCCTTGACATCCTTCTTGAATTCAAACTTCATAACTGGTTTTTTCTTCATGTTGTTTCATTTTCTGGTCTTTTTGTCGTTTCATCTGCATTTTTTTCATATGTTTTTCTTCTTCATGTAATTTCAATTTTTATCTCTACTAATATCATAGTGTACTAATACACTGTAAAATAGATTCTCCATTTTTAGATTTTTCATGTTTTCTTCCAACAAAACTAATTTCCAATTTTTTTTATTTTTGAATTTTATTTCCTGCTACAGAGGTAGACTATAATGTGGAGCGAACATTTAGGTATGGGTATACACTAAAGAAAAAACTAACTCATCTACCACACATTTAGTAACATGAGTTACCAAACTTTTTTCTATTGTATCTACACACAGAAGACTAAAAAATATTTGATTCTTCTATTTCATTTCTCACCGTTTGTTTTTTCAATGACATTCTTCTATATGTACCTATTATTATGTTTGTCTCATTTATTTACATTCAGCATACCATTTTTCATGTTTAATTTTTCTTTTTTATTTTCTATAATTTAAATAGTATGTTATTATACTACTACTGTAAATGTATCTACATGTATTCTAATATTTTGTGTATGTACTTTGTCATTTTAAATCATTGATTAAACAAAAACCTATAGTGGATATACTGGAAAAAAATAGTCACATTGATTGTGTATTTAGTGAATTTTTTTTTATTTTATTGATTGAAATTTATCTTAGTTTTTGTATTTTTTGGGAAAAATTATTTAACTACCTCTTCTTACAGCATACCTCAGTTGTTGAACACCTTTTTTCAGGTGAAATAGTTTCATCTATCTTCCCCCTGCATGTTGATAATGACATAATGTGTGTTAACTCAGATTTTTTTTGGAAAAATTTGTTTATCAGATTCATATTTTATTTTTATCTTTAATCCATTTAGGTAATGGCTGGTGATTGACTCTGCGGGAGAGTTCTTCATAATTAAAAGATTTCATGGTTGAGGTAAAAGCTTGAGCTGAGTAAAAAATATCTCATGAAAGGTTGTCTAAAATATAGTGTTGCAGATTTGGAACCCACGTGTGAACACATAAAACCCGAAACCCATGCTAAAAGACATATTTATAGGGAAGGATAAGATTGGGATGTTGACCATTGATTTTATAAAAAAATATGGGATGCTGGAATCGACTCTATCATTAGAACAGCAAGCATTATCCAAAATAGCCGTTTTTATGTTTTTATTCATCGTGTTTTTGGTTTACTATAATGATATTATTTTATTTTAGCTTTTTTCTAATTGCAGTTGGAAAGGAATCATGTTGAAAAACTAGAAAATATTTATCCTCATCTTATTTACAATCATAGTTTCAATCATGTGAGATGTTTTATTCTTATCTATCCTTTTCCCATCTACATTTCTCTAATAGTGATAATCTATATCTTTCAGTGTTGTTTCTATTTTTTCACATGAAAGTTTATATTTTTATACTCCATGTTCTACCTTCATTTTTAGGTTACTAATTGAAACAAAAAAACCATTTTAGATGGTTTTATGTTTTCTTTCTTTTGGGTTCAATTCCGTGGAAAATACATGGAGATGGTTACAGCTTCCATGCGGGTTGTGTTTAGTATTTTGATAGGTTTTTACTCAAAACTATTCATTCTTGAATTGGTATATGCATCCCTAAATTATCTTCTTTATTTAACTCACTTTTCATTATGATGAATACTCTTTTTTAGTAAATGATCTCTAAATCAACTGGATATCTTTAAATTGTTCCATTCTTAAACTCCTTGGAATGTGTTAAAAACATACCTTAAGGGCACTAAACTGGTATAATTTCTATTATAATTGGTTTTTTATTATAGTAAATTGTCAATCTGTATTTTATAACAAATTTTTGGGTATCCTAATTACTGTAATGGACCTTTCTAATAGGTTTCATTACCATACCAGGATCGGGTATGCAACTGAAGTATTTAAAGGCACGATACAAAAAACTCATTTATGTTCACACTAATTGAAAACTCTCTGTAAGATTTGATAAATAATAGAAATTTTAGGTTTTTATTAACTAAAAATTAATTTTTAGATTAATTAACAATTTTTGTTATTTGGGATGTCTGAACAGAACTGTGACATGTATGTTTCCCAATGGTGGTTAAAAGTGTTCCAGATTTTATAGATAAGGTAAAGTTGAAACATGTATGTTTCCATTTAATGACTGAAAAGGGTTCCAAATCTGTTTCAAGAAGTTCCCTTTGGTGGTTACAAGGGTTCCATATTTGGCAGTTAATTTTATAAAACATGTCTGTGTTTTGTTATATTCTGATTTGTATTATAGTGAGTTTTCAATTAGTTTTGTACTATTTTTGGGGAATCCAGTTTACTCTAATAGACTTTTATTTTACCACCTATCAAAATTCTCCTTTCCCTTTTCCTCATCTCCCTTATGATGCTTCTCTTTTGTATTATATTTATGGTGTTCTCTTTATATACAATTATATTTTTTATCAAATTTTTCTAGCCTGCATCAAATCCCAATTAATCCCAAATTACCTTCAATTTTTTTTCATCCAAAAAAATCTACCAGAGCATGTATTTTATTTCCAATCTTGATGGTTATATTTCTGTTTTACTGATCACGAACCAATTTCTTCAGGGGTTGGAGAGGAAAAACCCATAGTATTAATCTTTTTCATTATGAGTTGGTTCCTACTGATGATCATGTATACAATTTCCTTCAATCAAACTCTTTATGAAGCCACCGAAATGTTTTGACCATTTTTTATTTCATTGTGAATTTTATGATAAGGTATAGAGTTTTATTTTTATCTTCTTCTTATAGGAACCTATGTTGGGTGATGACAATAATAATTTCATGACTAATGTTTCCAATTTGTCTTAGAATCAGTAAATTCATAACCTTATCATGGTTATTGTACCTGTGAGAGTTTTCTATATTTAGAAGGCTCGGATGTAAATCTTATTTGATGATTAGTATATGAATTTTTTAGGAATTCATACACGTATTTGTATATGATCATACTATATTTTTGGAATTCATGCACGTATTTTTCAGAATTCATGCATGAATTTTTTGGGAAATCGCGATTTTGGGAATTCATGCACGTATTTGTATACTTTTTGGGAATTCATGCACGTATTTGTATTTGTAAATCTACTTTTACTCTATTTGTTTTCTTTGTAAACTATTTGAATGGTTTCTTCATATTCTATGCACTCTTATTTCATTATCATACACCATTACTTTCTAACTAAAATTTATTCAACATTGCTATTTATTCTCAAATTTTATAAATATTAATATCTTATTAAATGAAGAATGTGTGATTGAATGTGTCGTGCAAGGCCTGTACTAGTTTATTTAAATTCTATCTTTATACATTAATTCAGTTATTTATATGATCATGGTATTCCATCCATAAAATAAATAATACATAAGATGAAAATAAATATATAAATAAATAAATGATCAAATCATGAGCTTATCCAATGGTTGATTTATTGAGAATATAATAAATCAACCTATGACCTAGGGGAAAACTCATTATGTCAATCTTGGCCCAATTTGCAACTCCACCTATTCACTTGTATATCACCTGGGTTGGAATCATCTTAGTTACGTCTTGAAGTGCCTCTACATTCCTTGGGATACTCTATTTATTAAAAGTATTTATGACTCACATGAAATAGAGGGGAAACATTGGATTGGTTGAGGTAAATTACATAAATAATCTTAGACATGTAGGTCCTGTATAATAATGGGGGGCGGGATGACATGCAGGATATCATATTTAATTTAATAAAATAAAACAAAAAACCCATGAAATAAATTAAATTAAATTAAACTCATGCATACACTGGTCTTGGTGAAACCAATGAGTGGTGATACACATGCGACAAATATGAAAAAGTAAACAAGTTAACATTTATTTCTATTTATTATTTATTACTAAGATAAACACACTTTCATTAATTAATTAATTAATTAATTAATTACATTTCCTCTTAGTGACCATATGAATTATCTTGGATATACCAATCATTATGGAATTCACGGAAAACTAATGGCATAACCAGAAATCACAAATAATTGTAATAAATTAATTGAGAATTTAATAATTATTTAAAACCTTTACTAAATATTCAAATACATCAGGTGTCAATCAAAAAAATAGGTTTTTAAGGATGTATTTATAAATTTAGTGTAATTTAATTCTATCCTTTATTAAGAGAAAACATGGTGTGTATTATCAAGCTACACATTATGTACCTCATTTTTCATGTACCAGATATACATGAATGGTCCTTTGGAACATACCTTGTCTAGACTATAAAGAGTTTACTGACTAGTTATAAATTATTTTTTTAGCTTTCCCTGTGCTCGGGAAAGATATTTTTGGATTCAACATGAATCTTAATGGATTACATGGCATGTACTCATGAGTTACATTCCATGTGATCTGAATGTCATGTGTCTATATAACTAGTAGAAGGACTCAACATATTCATCAGAAGTGAGGCTACACGACATGTATAAGCCGACTAAAAATAAAGGATCGTATAGTCATATGTCATTGATTCAAAATCAAATTTACCTAAGAGATGAAGGTAGAACAGTCCTTGTAGTCTAGCTTGGGTTGTCGAATCCACTAAGACCTAAGAAGATACCTAAGATGCACAACCTATGAGATGGATTTTTGGATATGAAGTGGCCAACATGGTTTTGATATTATATGGTTTTAAAGAACACTAATAAACCTTAGTGAATTCAAATTAATTAAAATTGTTTGATCTTAGGATTATTCTTTGGATGAATTGAATGATTTTAACTTCTTTAAACAATTATGGTTTTATTAATTCTTGATTAATGCATTTTTCAAAATAACACTAACTTTATTATTTTCTAGTTTGATGTTTACTAAACGCAATTACTAATCCTCTAAACACTTAGAGAACCAAATTTCTGATCTCTTCAAGGTATATGGTCATTTTAGTACTTGTATTTAGATTTCTCAAACACAGTAAAGATAAAGAGTGGAAATAACTAAAGAATGGAAGTATTGAATTAATTAGCCAATTAAAAACAATTAGTTCATAAAATAACATTCAATATAGCCTTTTCATCTTTCTATAATCAACCCATTAAAGGGTTATCCCTCTATTGATGGTATACTCTCAACGGTGGGCGGAAGATGACTTACAAGAATTGTATTGAAGAAATTAAAACCACAGAAATAATGAACACTCCTTTGTATGCATGAACGAAATTCACACCTATGTGTGGACTAATTCACCAAAACACAGAGATATCACTGTTCTTTGTGAGTTTTAATGAAATAAATGGGAATAATATAAGAGAAATATGTCGATTAAGAACATAGAAATACAAAAAGAAACTTACATGGAAATTGAAAACATTACATCAAAACTTTGACATAATAACATTACATCAAAACAAGATATGTCTTCCCCATCACCACCACTACCTTAAATAGGAAATTGGGAAGCCTTATGACGGGCCTCAATAAATTTATGCCCAATTATTAAATTAATTTAGGCCTTAGGGTGGTGGAAATTAGTGGATAAAATTGATTCCCTTCTTTGACCTGAAGTGGAAGCCAGCTTGAATCCACTGAACAGATGCATCAAAAGGACCTTCTAGATGTACGAATTAGAATGGTCCATAGTAGAAGAAAATGGATCCCTGGATGTCTCCTAACCACCTATGAATTTGGGGGCCATTTGGACTTTTTTATCGGGAGGTATGGCCGATTTAGTGGGATAACATTCTGGGATGCAGATTCTGTCCTAGATTTTTATATTCTAAATGGTTTGCCTTAATAACCACAATGTAGAACTAATTAGCACTGGATCCTAAAGAATTATTTGTTACTATACATTTCTTATAGCGTCCCGTGGAATTTGTGATTCATTGGGATAGTATTGTGGGCCTCACATTCTCATCAGTGGGCTAGTTTCCAATCTACCTTTTCCAGAATTGTTTCCTTATATCTCCAAAAATCACAATCATCCTTTATAAATACTACATTGATCCATGAATGAAAAATTTTTATATTTATTTATAGATCCATTTCCAAAAATACCAAATTAAAATATGGATAATTTCATTCCTTAAAATCAGATGAATTATTAGGCCTAAATTGGTGTACATTAGGCATGAAGTGCACAAATGATTAGAATAGACGTGGAAAATTAAAATCCACTAACTCAGGCCCTTAAGATTAAAAATGAACATTTAATACCATTAAAATTTAATTAAAATATGTGTTTTTATTGTCTAATCACACCCCCAACTTGAGATTTTCTAGTCTTGAGCCAAATGTATCTCAACAATATGAAATTCGAATTCCCTTTTCCAAAAATATTTTAATACACAATGATCACCAAAAACCCTTATACCAATCAATAATGAAACCCATAAAAATATTTTAATACAAGATATTTTCATAAGTAGATCCCAATCCCAAGACCATTCCTTTGTTCAAATTCATCACCATATTTCATCCAATATCAATTAAGAGTGATGATGTGTTGTGCATCGCATTAGACATGGGGGTTCGTCTTTTTTCATGATGGAAATGATGGAAGTGCTAGGTGGAATCAAATTTCAATATTAATATAGATATTGAAATTTTTTTATTGTATTTTTTTTCAATTTTTCCTTGGTAATTTAAATTTCACTCAAAAGAGTCAACCCTTGTAGCGAGACTTTGCTGATGACTCCCAGGCTGAAAACCCTTAGGGAACTAAGTGAAGCCCACATTCTCGGGCATCATCTCGAGTTAACTCAGTCAAAAAAATCAAATTACCAAAAAATAGAGATAAAATTACTAACTCTGTGTCATACAATTATGGAGTCACTGTCCCCAAGTTCCGAAAGCCACGCATTAGGTCATTTCATTATTCTACATGCAAATTTATAGTTTTTTTTATTTTTTTTATTCAATACCCTTATTAAAACAAAAATGATCACCAAACCAATGCCATTTATTTGGGGGACCCCATGAACTCAAACTAATAACGAACTATCCAAAGGACCTGCGTTGTGATTCTTTTTTAATTTCGATGAAAATATAAATAATGAAATATCACATAAGACATCCAAACTTTCCAAAATCTATGCTCTTGAAATATACATGGATTAAAATTAGAATCAGGGCATGCTAAATAATTTGATATTCAGTTTCAAATTGTACAATTTTTATTATCATGTTCAAGGTTAAATTAATTTTTCCTTCCATTAACAAACACTTTTTTTCAAATCATTATTTTTTTACACATAATCAGTATTTTTTATCTCCCCCCACCAACTTAAAATAACATTTTCCCCAATGTTTAAAGAAAATAAAATTTAGAGTGGGGTAGAGGTAGAGAATTAGAGTTAAAAATGGAAATTGAAAACGAGGATCATGGAATGAAGTCACCTGGGGTTGAAGTTGAAATTCTTGCTGCTCCCTTTTAATCTCTTGATCTCCATGTCACTCTGAGAATTCCCTAGTGGAATAAGAAAAAAACCTACAAACAAAAAAAACTATATATATATATGTATTTATTTATTTATTTATTTATTCATATAATAGAAAAATTTAAATATAAGTATATATAAAAAGATTATAGAATAAGGAAGCACCATAAGTCGTAGGTCAGTGGTAAGTGTGTGCCCTTTTCTCCCTTCAGTCCCGGGTTCGAGTCCCCGCGGCTTCGCCGGTTGTAACGGGGTTTCCCCATGACCTACGATGTTTCCTTTTAATTTTTTTATTATTATTTTTTAACCTACAATACATAAAAATAAAATTAACTGATGATATATTGTCTTCTTTTAAAATTTCTAGGAAAGGTATTACTCAAGGATCACACCATGTGGCATGGATGAATATGGCACTCCTCTTTTATACCCATCCATACTCATAATAGAAGAATAGGTCAACAGTTTATTTTTTTATTATTATTAAATATTAAAATTATTTATTAATCCTATTTAAAATATAAAGTTTATTAAAACAATAAAATGATTAGAAACTTGAAAACCATGGGTTACCTCTCATGCAGAACTTTGTTTAATGTCGTTAGCCTGGCATGAATGCCCCCAACTTACCCAATACCAACTTTCAGAATCTTAAGAAGACCATGTTTCACCAATTCTACTAGGTTGAGATTCATTCAATGTTTAGAATTTTTTTTCATTTACAAACCTATGTTCTAAAATGACTGGTAAAATCCAAGGAATATCAGAAATTGTGGAATCAATTTCTTTTTTAGTCTTTCCAAAGACATTAAAAATCGTTTCCTCTTTATTGGTTTAAAGATAAGAAATTGTGAAAATTGGAAGTTTTTGGCTATCCTCGATGAATGGAATCTTAAGTTTGGATAGAAAGTCATTTTTTTCAAGTTCAGGTAGGCTAACATTTTTAGACATAGGTTGGGACTTTGAATCATACTCAATTTCATTTTCAAAATTTCTCAACAGAATTGGTTTATTTTGAATAGAATATTTGACCACAAAATTGGAAAGATCAGTGTTAGTAATTGGTATGGACTCAAAGTTTCTGATTCCTCTAAATGGTACAGTGATTTGTATTTTTGAAATATCATCACTGGAGTTATATTCATGACACTCAATCCATAATGTCAAATTTACCTCTTGTGAATAAAAAAATCAGTTTCCTATTGATTTAAACACCTATCAACAATTCATTGATCCTCTTCATCTACCCCAAATACAAAGGTTTTATCTTCAATAAATTCATGATAGGTTTGTGGGATTAAAGAGTCTTCTATCAATGATGAGGAAGGGATAACATGACTGTAAATGGGTTCCATAATCATCTCAAAGTATTTTAGTTATAATGTCAATGATAAAACCTCAAAATTCAATATCTCCATTTGTTGAAATAGTTTTTCAAGTAATGGATGTGGATCAGGATGGATAAGGTATTGATCTGAATGGTCAATTCCAGGTGGATAATTAAGTTGTTGGAATTGCATTGGAGGGTGTTCAGATTGGATTCATACGGATTGAAACTAATTATATGTTGGAATGTTTTATGGATCATAGGGGTTAAAAAAATTTGGTTCATTAGGTTTTTGATGATCCCACCAGAAGTAACTAGGATTTTCATTGTACATCACACATGGATTTGGTTGATCAAAGTAGGTATAGGTTCCTCATGTCTGGTTTTGTTCGAAATTGACTTCCATAGAAGTGAGGGAGTGAGAAAAGTGAATTGGGATAAAAAAAAGATGATAGAACCTAATATAACTTACTTAGGTCCCTAGTAACAGCACCAAAATATGATTCATGCTCAAATTTACCTAAGAGATGAAGTTGGAACGGTCCTTATATTCTAGCTTGGGTTTGCAAATCCACTGAGACTTAAAAAGATACATAAGATGTACAACCTATGAGATGGATTTTTGGATATGAAGTGGCCAACTTGGTTTTAATTTTAGATGGTTTTGAAGAACACTAAGAAACCTAAGTGAATTCAAATTAATTAAAAAAAATTGATCTTGGGATTATGCTCAGGATGAATTGAATGAATTTTACTTCTTTAAACAATTTTGGTTTTATTAATTCTTGATGAATCCATTCTTCCAAATAACACTAACTTTATAATTTTCAAGTTTTATGTTAACTAAAATCAATTACTAATCTCCTAAACACTTAGAGAACCAAATTCATTATCTCTCCAAGGTATATGGTCCTTTTAGTATGGGGATTTAGCTTCCTCAAATGCAGTGAAGATGAAGAGTGGAAATAACTGAAGAATGGAAGTCTTGAATTAATTAGCCAATTAACAACAATTTGTTCATAAAATAACATTCAATCCAGCCTGTGCATATTCCCAGGATAAACCCATTAACGTTTTATCCCTACATTGATGGTATACTCTCAATGGTGGGCGGAAGATGGTTTACAAGAATTTGATTGAAGAAATTAAAACCGCAGAAATAACGAGCACTCCTCCGTGTGTGTGTGTGTGAATGAAATTCACACCTTTGTGTGGAATAATTCACCACAACACATAAATAACAATGTGATTTGTGAGTTTTAATGAAATAAATGGGAATAATATAAGAGAAATATGTTGATTAAAAACATATAAAAACAAAAAGAATCTTACATGGAAATTGAAAACATTACAACGAAACTTTGGAATAATAACATTACATCAAAACAAGATATGTCTTCCCCATCACCAGCACTACCTTAAATAGGAAATTTTGAAGCCTTAGGCCGGGCCTCAATAAATTTATTCACAATTATTAAATTAATTTAGGCCTTAGGGTGGTGGAAAGTAGTGGATAAAAATTGATTCCATGCTTTGACCGGAAGTGGAAGCCTTCTTTCATCCACCGAATAGACGCATCGCATGAACCTTTTAGATGGATTAATTAGAGTGGTCTATAGAATAAGAAAATGGATCCCCAAATTTCTCCAAACATCCTGTAAAATTGGGGGCCATTTGGACTTGTGCATCAGGGGTTATGGCTGATTTAGTGGTATGACATTCTGGGCTGCAGATTTTGTCACAAATTTGGATATTCTAATTGGGCCCCCTTACTAACCACCATGGAGGCCAAATTAGCACTATCTCCTGATGAATTATTTGTTAATATACATTTCTTCTAGCGTCCCATGAAATTTGGGATTCATTAGGCAAGTATTGTGGGCCCCACATTCTTCTTAGTGGGCTGGTGTCCAATCTGGCTTCTCCAGAATTGTTTCCTTTTTATCGCCAAATATCACCATCATCCTTTATGAATAATCCTTTGATCCCTAAATAAAAAATGTTCATATTGACATTTAGATCCATTTCCAAAATTACCAAATTAAAACATAGCTAATTAAATTCCTTAAAATCATATGAATCATTGGGCCTAAATTGGTGTACATTAGGCCTCAAGTGCACAAATGATTAGAATGGGAATTCAAAATTAAAATCCACTAACTCAAGCCCATAATATCAAAAATGAACATTTAATACCATTAAAATGTAATTAACATATGTGTTGTTATTTTTTAATCAGTCTTTATTACTTGTAAAAAGACTTGATGTTCATTTAAAACATGGGAAATAAGAAACTCCTTGCCTTTTACACTGGTTACACAGCATTTATCCCGTTAATGTTCCAGGATTTTAGTCTCACATATTTTTATCATGTATTTGACAATATAGTTTGTGTGAATTTCACTTCTAAATCATGTCTAATACACCATGTTTATTCTGGCTACATGTCACGTAATCTGACATACTATGTTCCAAACTAACCAGGTTTACACACAGTGTGTAATAAATACCTCATGTGTAATTGTTTCTTGGCATTTGTGTATCCAACTCCGTGGAATTTATTGAATACCCGAATATATATTTAATAAAATATTTCAGTCATCAATAAATATTTTTTATCATTAAAACATGAATAAAATTATTTATTGGTCTTGCAAATAATATGTATTCCATTAAATAATTTCAAATATATTTTAATTGAGATCAAAGAAAACAATTATTGTCTCGCCCTATAGTATTCTTTCTTATTGGAATTTGGTGGGGTTTCATAAAGTATAAGATTACGATAGAGAAATGGGGCATGGAACCTAAGAGAATGAACTTAAATTCTCAAAGTTTATAACCACATATAAACTCCCATTGTGTAATATAATTTAATTATAACAATATCACTTCAATAAGGTTACACAACTATGTCATTGACAAATATGATTTCCCCATATTTCTTTGATTATATGAAATAAAAATATAATTACACCACATTTAGGAAATTTAATGCAGTGGTTCTATTCCAATCAAAGGACTGATATCTCATATTCTATAAATATAGAAGGGAAAATCCTTTCATGACTTTTCTATTAATAACATATCACTTGTGATGAACCAAACATATATCACCCCAATATTTTACAGTATGTATCTTCTTAAAAAAATTCAATTCATGTGATAGTTTACATTGCACAAATGAATCGTGATATATAATTAAATTGTAACTTAACAATTTGAATAGTAATGGTACCATTAGAAATAGTAATCCAACCAATAGAATAATAACCTTACCTGTGAAAGTATATATAAAATTTTGGTATCTTATGAATGAAAATATGATATATTTATATCTGGGAATAAGTGAATTGTTGTATTAAAATGATAAATTAAGTGTTGTTATTTTTGTGAAACGTAAATGTATATTTACAATTTTAGAATTTATATAATAATTTAAAATAAATTTTATTTTCTTAAAACTAGATTCATAAATTAATATTTTTTTGTTTTGTGACTATAAGATAATTTTATGAGTCCTTAATTAATTTTTCAAAGTGTCATAAAATCAGTTATAATTTTAAAATAGGTATTTTTTGAATAAATGATCATTTCAATGACAAATTAAATTTATCATTTTATAAAGTTATTTTAAAACAAATAGTTCCCATTTTTTAATACTAAACATCAAAAAATGGTTAGGGGAATTTTTTTATTTTTTTACAATAGTTTAGTTTTTAGTGAATAATGAAATACAGTCATTTACTATATAAGCTAAATACATGAATTATTGAGTCATTAATGATGTATGGATGATGTAAGAACCATTGGTTAGAAATCACAAACACTAGTTACTATATTCCATCACAATAATCAAAACTATTCATAATATTTATCCATAATAATAAACTAATGTATAAAGTAATCAAAAAACAGTCCTCTCCTCCACTATCAATGCCACCCTTCACCACTGTTTGTCGTCACATATTATAAGTCTTTGTGACTTTCAAATTCCAACCCAATACACTTCCAAAGTCTCTCCCACACATCCAAAATCCTTTGTTCTCACCAAAATACCAATCCCAAGACCTTAAGGAGGTTCCCAGTAAAACAATTCAAGAGGTAAAATCATCTTTCGTTTTCCATTGTTTTTCTTTTTAATTTATTTTATTTTCTTATATGCTCATTATATTCTCTATTAAAACAAAAATTATAACTATAGTATCTTATATATACTTGAATTTTATTATTTTAATGGAATATCCATCATTAAACCCCTTCTACTCTCCATTTTATTTTAAATAATAAAGTATCCTCCAAGATGTGTGGATTCACCACCTTCATGGATGGGGATTTTTCTTTTTTTAATATTGCCTTCAAGTATGGTCATAAAACCATTATAATTCTTAAAAAATATTTTCAAATTAATATGACAACATATTTATCATTTCGAAGCAATTATATATATAAAATATTAATTAATAAAATAAAACTACTGTGTGATGATTGAAAAATGAAAATAATAATCTAAATGGATATCATTAACATTTTATCTAATGAATCATCCTAATATATAAAAAATGATATATAGGAACATTTAATCTTCAGTAATTTAATTATTAACATATAATCTCAGTTCTAGATAACTATTCCCATTGTAAAATATATTTCATACATGTATACAAGTGAGGAAAACATCAAAACCAAGGAAATAAATACCCTTGAATGGCGAAATTTAATTTTATAAGTTATAAAAAGGAAAAAAATGAAATTAATAAAATTATACTAAATAAAATAAATTTTTAAAAGGTTATGAATTAAATTATTAATGAATATAATTTCATTATAGATAATATTAAGTATAATTGTTTAACACTTTTAGACATAAGGTAAGGGATTCTCCCTAAATATCTATTTTTCTTTCAGGTTACGCTTTCTCTCTCTATACTCCAATTTAATTCTAACTTATTTTTATATAAATATTCTATATTCCATATATATGTTCCAAAATCATGTATCAATATCAATTCGTCTTCCTTTTATGGGTAAATACATGTTTTTATAAGGTTCTCTTTTCAATTCCTCCCAATTAGTAAGCCAAATTTAAGGGAACTTTTCAATTCCATACCCATTTTCAAGTACACTCCATAATTTTAATTTAGCCACCAATATTTTTATAAAATAACATTTTATATCATGAAAACCATCTCGGTTTATATCTAGTTTTATTCAAATAATCAAGCCTTTGTCTCTTTTAAAGAATCTTTAATATTTTCCCTTAAACTGCGCTGAAGAGGCTCGTTTCTAAAGTTTCCTAAACACTATTTTTACATGTTTTCACCACATTTGGACATAATTTATCATTATCTATACATATATTACCTTATTAGTGTCCAAGAATTATTTAAATCTATTCTTTTATAGACACCATTATGATATTCCCTTTCGTTATGCCTTATTTTCCATTTACTACTTCTGTGTGGTGTATATATACTTCCCTTTTATTTATGATAATCATCTACTAAAGATTTCATTAAATATCCATATTTCATGTATCATGGATATGATTATTGTCTTAGTCATATAAAATTTTTATATATGGTTTTTTGTTTGATTTTTTTATTTAATTGAATATGAATATGAAGGATTCTTTGGACTTGTAGTGGCGGGTGGGTCCCAGTTATAGATAGCACCTCTATGAATTGATAGGTCTCATTAGACAAAATAGTTTGTGACAAACCCTTCATGTTGGTTTCTAAAAATTTTCATATGAGTTTTTAATCGCAGACTTAAATTGTCTCGATGGTATAACGGTTCATGTACCAAATATATGATGTTCAATAAATAAGAATTTTTCTCCATTTTGTATTCTGTTATTACATTCCAATAGGTTTTCACTATGAAAAAATCTGTGGTTGCATTTTTATTCCCAGTGTATTAATTGAATATATTTTTCATATTATTTAACATCCCATAATGAATATGACTTGTTGACTTTTATTCACTTATTATAGTTTCATATAACCCTTTGTGATCATTTAAGCTCACCCAATTATTTGTTTTCCATCCCCAGGTTGTGAAAATAAAATTTGTGAATAAGTGACAAGAATAAGTTTATTTTGTTTTGTTTTGTTCTATGATAAATTTACAATGTAATAATAGAAGCATGTATTCATATAAGTCTATAATACAAATAAAATGATTAATTCTTGGAGATGTGATCTACTATATTTGCGCCATTTTAATAAAACAACCACCCACTCTAGGCTACTAGGGTCAGGGTTGTTATAGTTGGTATGATAGAAATTTTATTTGGAACCTTGGGAACTAGATATTAAATAAACAAAATAATTATAATAACTCCTTGTAGTGAATTTTTTGCTCAATAATAATGATGATTATCAGATAACTTAGTGTGTTCCATTATTTAATAATGGATCCTAACATAAGTAAAGGAATCAATACCTATGGAAAATTTTGGTATTTCCCCACTGAGTAAGTCAACACAGCTAGTGTTGGAACTAAGAAAATCATGTAAATATTAGGGCAGCTTACACAGGTTATGATGAATAACCATACTATACCTATATTGGATCATTTCAAGTGGAATAATCCCCCATATTTTAGTTGAACCACTAATCTAGTGGTTGATGAGTAGTGGATAATGTCTCTTGAAAAGTTATTTCTAGCATATGGTGCAATGAAAATGAAAAGGTAATCTGATAGTATATTCCTCAATCGTGGTACAGATCAATGGTTGTCTTTGATCTGGAATTATAAGGAGGGAGACAAAATAGAATACATGGAATAGAGAACTTTCAAAGAAACATTCTTTGACAAATACTTCCATCATCCTCAATGAACTGAAATGAAAAGAAATGTTCTTATAATAAAGAAAAAAGGAATAATAGAGTTTTTGGATTATGGGGATACGTCCACAAGACTATCCAGGTATACTATATATAACATACGTGATTTAGAAGACAATATTGATCATTTATTTTAAGGTCTTAATCCCTGTCTCCATAAGGCACTGGCTTCTCAAAAATTGCCATCATATGGTGAAATAGTATTAATTTCTATCAAAAGAGACATGGAATTTTCTAGATCTTATATGTTCAAGGGAAATCAAGAGAAGAAGATGTCTTTTAATAACCATGAAAAAGTTGAAGCATCAAATAATAAGATAGAAATGAAGAAATTTCCATTATGCAAAAATTGTAGAAATAACTATCATGGGAAATGCTTGAAAGGCATGGGATTTTGTTATAAGTGTGGATAAAAGGGTCATAAATCTAATGAATGCAAGGGGAATAAAAAAATAAATTATGTTCAATGATTCAACTACAATGAAATTGGGCACTATTCAAACCAATGTCTCAATCATGAGAGGAATCTACCACAAAAGATGCCAAGGGGAGATGGCCAAGCTTATGTGATCACTACTGCTGAAATAGAAGTACCCAATGATGTGGTGGGAGGAACAATAATCCTATATTCAAATTATTCCAATGATTTATTTTATTTTGGATCATAAAAATATTTTATATCTACCCAATTTTCTAAGAAAATTAGATATTTCCCTTTTGATTTAATATAGGATTTTCAGTCAAACCCCCTAAGGTAAGTCTCATTGTAACAAAACTATGTCCAAAATTTACCATTTTAACATATAAACATACTTTATTTGATGAATTTATTATCATACATATGGTTTACTATGATATAATCCTTCATATAGAGTATATTTCATAATATGATGTGTGAATTTATTTTAAGAAGAAGAAAATTATGATTTGTGAGGAAGATGTAGAATCCCTTGTCTTTAGAGTAAAAACTTCATCATTTGATTCTTATCTAGATCCCACCCCAGTAGATCTACTGAAATAAAATTATTGGGGAGGAAGAGAAAATAGTTTCTTGAGATGAATAAGGTAATATTAAAATTGAGGTTTTACTTGTTGTACAAGAATAAATTGATGTACTTCCTCAACAATTACTTGGACACCCCCAGAGCGTGAAGTTGAGTTTACAATTGATTTAATCTCAAATTCAAGACCAATATCAAAGAATACTTATAGAATGACCGCAGTGTAATTAGTTGAGTTAAAAAATAATTATAGGAGTTGATTAATAAGGGATTTATTTTCCCTAATGTTTCTCTATGGGGAGGATTTGTTTTTTTAATAAGAAAGATAGATCCTTAAGGTTATGCATTAACTATAGATAAATAAATGTTATTGCATATAATAAAAATTATCCTTTATTTCAAATTGATGATTTAATTGATCAACTTTAGGGAGATCAATATTTATAAAATTTTGACCTTCGTTCTGGGAATCATTAGTTGTGAGTAAAGAAGGAATATATTCTGAAGACGGCTTTTCAGATGAGGTATGTACATTACTAGTTCACAGTAAAGCCATTTTTATTGACTTATTAACCATTTATTTTCATGGTTCTAAGGAACAGAATATTCAATGAATATCTTGATGATTGTTTTTTAGTATTAATTGATGATATTCTGGTCTATTCTAAAATCTATGAGGACCATGGGAATCACTTGTGTATTATTATTGAGAATCCCAGAAGGAAGGAGTTATATGGTAAATTTATCAAGTGTGAATTTTTTCTTTAGGAAATTTATTTTCATGTCCATATTGTCTCTAATTATGGAATCTCAGTTGCTCTTATAAATAAAAAAGGAAATCCAAGAATGGCCGACACCATTGAACATAACCAGGGTAAGTAGTTTTATTGGTTCAGTAGGTTACTATTTCTATTTCATTTAAAAAAAAATTTGATTGGATAACCCATTAACAAAGCTTATAGCTAAAGGGGCTAAGTTTTTATGAGAAAAATAATGTGTATAATGTTTTGAAGAATTGAAGTGAAGATTGTTCAATGCTCTGATTTTAACTCTACCAATAGGAAATTATGGGTTTCTTATATATAGTAATGCATTGAATAAATGACAGGGTAATGTCCTTATCCAAATTGATAAAGTTATTTCATATGCATCAGGAAAGCTAAAGACTCATTAAAAAAATTATCTAACTCATGATCTAGAGTTAGAAGCTCTAATTTTTTCTCTAAATATATATAGACACTATATTTATGGTGAAAGATATGAGATATATATGGATCACAAAAGTTTAAAGTACATAACTACAAAGAAATAACTCAACTTGAGGCCAATATAATGGCTCTAGTTACTCATAGATTATGATTTCTCAATACACGACCAATAAGGAAAATCAAATAAGTTATCATATTCTTTAATCAAGAAAGATCATGCAATTTTAATATAAATGAGGATTGAGAAAAACCATATGTTCATGTATCTAGTAAATATGGATATGGAAATTACTAAGTAGAGGAAACATTAATCCTTATACAAATGATTGTTAAACCATCCTTACTATATTATACAAAAGGCTCTCAATATGATGATGATAATTTTCAAAATAAAATTAAATCCGTTAAGGATAGAATATTGGAAAACATCATGTATGGGTATATAATTATGGAATTTGTAAATAGGTTAGGTGTTCCATCAATACCTAAGATAAAAAAGATAACTACTAGATGATTCTCATAGCTCAAAATTCTTTATACACCCTAGTAGTACCAACATGTATATAAATCTGAAGGAAAATTTTTGGTGGGATAATATAAAGAGGGAAAATAATGACTATGTGTCAAGATGTCTAATTTTTTAATAAGTGATCATCCTAGAGGATTCATTCAACCTCTAGATATTCCTATGTGGAAGTGGTATTAAATTACTATGGACTTCGTCACTATAGTCCCATGGAATCCAAGAAAAAATGATGAAATATGGGTAATTGTTGATCAAATTACCAAATATACACATTTCTTTGCTATAAGGGAGGGTTTTTTCACTAGAGTGCCTAGAAACACTCTAAATTAATGAAGTTTTAATACTTTATGGTACACCTCCATCGATTATGTCTGATCGAGATTCCCTTTCCGCATCAAAATTCTAGAAGAGTCTTCAAAAGGATTTGGATACTGAGTTTTATATGATTACTTCATATCACCCTCAAACAAAAATACATTCAGAAAGGACTACTCAAATATTAGAAGACATGTTCAGATCATGCTCACCTGACTTTCAAGGTTTATGAGATCATTATTTACCGTTGGTGTAATTTTCCTACAATAATAGTTTCCATTGTAGTATTCAAATGGAGTATATGAAGGATTATATAGAAAGTGATGTAGTACTCCAACTTGCGGGGATGAAGTTGGTGAGAGGAAACTTTTAGGCCCAGAACTTATAGAAGATAGAATGGAAAAGGTAAAGACTATTTAGGGTCATATTAAAGATGATCAAAGTAGGCAAAAGAGTTATGTTGAAAATCAGGGAAAGGATTTATTATTTAATGTGGGAGATCGTGTCTTTCTAAAACTATCTTCATGGAAGGGAGTCTTAAGGTACAGTAAGAAAGGGAAACTGAACCCTAGGTAAATTGGAACATTTGAAATTTTAGAAAAAACTAGATTTTTAGCTTACCGATTAGAAATGCCGCCAATTATCTCAAAACGTCATGATATATTCCCCATATCATTGTTAAATAAGTACATTCCAGACCCAACACATGTAATCACCTATGAAGAAATTGAACTAGAACTAGATTTGTCTAACTGTGTAGAGCCTATCGAGATTCTTGACACAAGAGAGAAAGTATTGATAAATCAGATGACTCAACTGGAAAAGTTTCCTTGGAGAAACCATAAAATGGAATAAGAAAAATGGGAACCTAATGGTGTTATGAAGAAGAACTACCCATATCTATTTATAAGGTAGTTTTTGTGGAAAAAAATCAAGGATGATATTTCTGAAGGAGGGAAGAATATAACACCCCAAGATTTTACAGTATGAATCTTCTTAAATAAATGCAATTCATTTGATAGTTTAAATTGCACAAACAAATAGTGATATACAATTAAATTGTAACTTGATGATGGAATAGTGATGAGACCATTAGGAATAGTAATTGGACCAATAGAAAATAACTTTACCTATGAAAGTATAAATACAATTATGGTATCTTATGAATGAAAATATGATATATTTATATCATGGAATAAGTAAATAAATGTATTAAAAATGACAAATTAAGTGCTAGTATTTTTTGAAACATAAATTTATATTTAAAATTATATAATTAATATAATAATTAAAAAAAATTATTTTCATAAATTAGTATTTTTTTGTCTTATGATTATAAGATAATTTTATGAGACCTTATTTAATTTTTTAAAGTGTCGCAAATTCAGTTATAATTTTAAAATTGGTAATTTTTTAATAAACGGTGATTTTAATTAAAAATTAAATTTGTTATATTGGGAAAATTATTTTCAAAACATGGAGTCCATTTTTTAATTCTAAACATTTAAAAATGGATAGGGTGAATTTTTGGGATTTGTTTAAAATATTTGATTTTTTGTGAATAGTGAAATTCGGTAATTTACGGTATAAGCCAAATACATAAATTATTGGGTCATTAATGATGTAAGTATGATTTAAGCAGCATTGGTTCGAACTATAAATCACTAGTTACTATATTTAATCACAATAATCAAAACTATTCACAGTCTTGATCCAAAATAATAAAATAATGAATAAAATAACCAAAAACCAACCCTCTCCTCCACTATAAATACCACCCTTTCTTCTCAAACATTCTAAGCCTTCAATCTTACCCAATTTCTACCCAATAATATTCAAAATTTTATCTCCCACATCCATAATCATTTGGTCTCACCAAGGAACCAATCCCAATCCCCTTAAGAAGGTTCTTAAGGAGAAGAATTTCATAGATAAAATCCTTTTTCATTTTCATTTATTTTTTCTTTCAATTTATTTTTTTTATCATCCCCTCCTTATCTACTTGATAAAAACATGTACAATAACTACATTATCATATTTATACTATAATTTTATTAGGTTAATAGAATATCTATTATCAAAACGCTTCTCCTCTCCATTTTATTCTAAAAATGAATACATCATTCGAGGGGTGTTGATTCACCACCTTCGTGGATGGTGATTTTTAGTTTTATAATACCGCCTTCAAGGATGGTCATAAAACTATTATAATTGTAATACCATATTGTAAAATTCATATTACAACATATTTAGGGTAATTTAACCAGTATATATTCATAATATTAATTAATAAAACAAAACTAGTTCATGATTGTCACGACCCGTCCCCCAGGGCCCGTGCCGTGACTACCCCAAGCCCGCCTTCCCTAGGCCAAGGGATGGAGACTAGTAATAAAAGGTGTATTCCATAAAAGCAGGAATTCATTTCCTTTAAAACATGTAAACACACACAACCAATCACACCGAAAGATACAAACACTAGTAAACTGTATAGCAAAAGAGTGTGTACAGAAGAAAAAAGGGTCAAAATACAAGCCCAACTGGTAAGTAAAAGAAAACCGAAAAGTACAAGTAGACTGAAACAACTCTTGGGAACACCCTCCAAGGCTCCTACCTAAAGGTTAGGTACATCTCTCATATGATCGCTTCTGTGGTATGCCTTTTCTAAGGTCCACCTTCGAGCTACCTTCAGTCCTAGTACCCTCATCCTCAGTTAGTGTTGTTCATCATCTGCACCAAACACAACAAGGTGCGGGCGTAGCCCGTGCAAGGGTGATTATAACAATACTCAGTAGGGACCCTAAGACCCTCAAAGGTCTCACAAAATACACAAATTATAAACCACAAATCATGTAAGCAACTGAAAACCCTACTTAGGTATATACCCATACATATACCTAAATTATCAAGTAAACTCATCTCAACACAAGGCCCAAACCCTTATCCAAAGAACATCTGTTTCACGAAGGAAAGAATACCTGAAATAGCGCTGTCGTGGGCGCCCTCAAATGATTAGTGTAATTTGGGGTACTTAGGTGCAGTAGAGTGGCTGACCAAGGTCGTCTCTCAAAGGAGGAAGTGAATTAAAACAACTTTTCAGAGGTATTATAGAAACAAAATAAAAGGGAATAAAAGCACTACTTGAAAGGATGGGGTGGTTTTTTTATAGTTTATGAACCTAGAAGAAGTTTTCTGGAAGAAGATTGCATTTTTTTGTTTTTAATTTTGAAATGAAGTTTCGATTAGAATGACACAACAAGAAGATGTTTTTTTTTTAGAAATCTATTTTAAAAGGCGTAATCGATCTAACTCTACCTCTTCAATAATTTATTAATCATTATCATTTAAATTAATATTCACTTAATTATGATCCCTTAATTTGTTAAATCCCGAACCCTACGAGAATTAACTTTACCACGAAGATTGAACTGAAATTTAACCTTAGGCTAACTTCGGAACATGCAATCGCAACACCCTGCTTTGATTGATGTTCTAAAATTAGCTTATGGTCAGTGGTAAATTAAGGCACATAACCACTCTGGAAATAAGGATTAATTGAGTTTAGGGATTATATTTGAACTCTACAAATTGATCCCATGTGGTTTTGAATTACCGGTTAAGGTTGCGCTCTCACAGTTCACACAATTCCCGACCTCGAGTGTTTTGTGTTAACTATTAAATTGCTTGCTTAGTTTCATTTAAATTAAAAACTCAATTAATAGATCATAATATGTGAATTACAGTAGCTCATTGATTCAAAATAAATGAATGAAGAAGGATAGAGTTCGATCGATTACTAAAAAGAACTACTCTTTCATGGGTGGTGTAGTCATCGTGGAGACGTTTTGCATAAGCAACGGATTGAAAGGGTAGAACCCAATCTTGTCTCCACTCTTGATTCCAAACCAATTAAGAAGAATAATATAAGAAGAAGAGGGATGAACACATAAGATTATTTGAAGAAAAATTCAAGAAACAAACATGAAAGAAAAGAAATACAAAGAAGAGGTGAGAGAGGAGAGCCTTTTTGGAAGAGAGGTTTGCACAAAGGCTTACTTCTTCCAAGATTTGTGAGGGGCTCCCAAGAGACACCCTTTAGGCCACACCTTCCCAAAGCCTCGACCAGCCCTCTCAAAGTGTTAAAACCCCCTTTAAATAGAGTTTTTGAGGGCTAGAGATACATAACTTTTTAAGTGTGAAATGAAAAACTCGGCCAAATATTTTATTCCACATTGAACCGCCCATTTGACCTCCAAAACACGTGAATTGACCGGCCTTCCAGAAGGATGATTTGTTCCAAATCATGTCCCCGAGCTTTCCTAAAACTGTGGGCACAATCCAAGCCCGTATGTAGAATATATGTCCCAAATACAGAACCCATGTCCATTCTGTCGAGTCCAGCCCACCATTGGATTAATGGCGCATTTACTCCATACAAATACACTCTTTAGCTTTAGTGTCATGAATAAAAGTTGTAGGTAATTATGTTAGGAACACTGTTACAAAATTTCAAATTCAAATAATAAATATAAAAATATTTATCTTCGAAATACTACAGTGCACTATTAAGGGTAAAACTGGAATTTTCATCAAATATTCAAATGAATGATATAATTCCAAATACTTTCTAATTAAACATATTTAACACAATGTGAGGAAATTATATCATTTATTACCAATACAATATTCAACAAAATAGTGTTTTATCAACTCCCCCACACTTACCCTTTTGCACTCCTGAGAAAAATCTCATTTCAAGTAAACATCAATATCAAATCAAAACCAATTTTGAAACACATATCTTTGAGATCAAACAATTACACACCAAGAAACAAAAGATAAAATGCCTCATAAAAAACCATTATTTAAAGTTCTCCATTTATATCATTCAGTATATTTCCACTTCATTTATCCTCCCATGCACAAAACACTTACCTCGCTTGAATTTTCTCTCATCACTCAAATATCAATTTTTTTTTTGCAATGTCTTTCTCATACAAACTCATACAAGGGTCACCATAGGCTTGATAGATTCCAAAATCGCTACCCAATGTTAGTCAAGGACATATGTTTATCATGAGGACTTTTTAGGGTTGTTCTGTGGCTTTTGTTTAGTAGGATTAAGATGTGAAAAACTCTGAGGCTGAATAAGGAGGGCTTGACTCTTTTGAAGCAAAATTGCATTAATCTAATTTTCACTTAAATATGGTCTTCCCTTCAATCCCCATAGTATCAATTCAGCTCCATCATCATGAAAATTCATGAAAGGTTTACACCATTCATCATTTCAGCATAAAAAATGTCAATCTTCTCAAACATGATTTTCTTGAAAGCTCCAGATGGGCACAGCTTTCCTCCTCAATTAGAAGCTCCAGAAAAGGCACGGCTTCACTTGTCATGAAAGCTCCAGAAAAGGCACAGCTTTCAATATAATGACTTTCTTTAGCAGCAACACATCTCTTCAGAATTTAATTTTCCACCCAAAGTATCACATAATGTGGTGGCACAACCCAAGACAACTTCCCCCATACTTAAGCTCAACTAGATTATGCAATTTCACTTCAAGAGTTGGTTGGATAGGGAAAATTGGCTTGTAATGTGGCTTAACCTAACAGGCTGTGCATGGCTTCTAAGGGCTACAAGGATTAAATATTCAAGGTAGGACATTATAAAAAAAATATTCTTTGAAATAGGGGCTTTAATACCAAACAAATGCCTCAATCATTTAAACATATGTACCTCAAACCTTCAAGTTTTGACAGGAATAGATCAAATTCTGGTTAAATCAAGCATGGTTTGGTTTTCTCAAGAAGTGAGGTGAATGTAAAGAATATGAAAATAATGGTTCAGAAGCCTCACAGGAAAGTTATTTCAAATATAAAGACAGTGAGATGTGGCATGGGATTCAAAATTCGGTGTACTTTCCATGAAATTACTAAATATTTGAACTTGAAACAAAGTCATTTCAGCATTCATTTGAGGTTAGTTTCAAGGGGTAAATTGTTTCACTTATTGATATGAATTTAAAAATGGTGATGAGAATCATTTCAGCTCAAAAATTTCAAAAACACAAAGAAAATTGAAAAATAAACACACAAAATTTGAAAAGCAGAAATTTTTTTTTTGGTTTTTTTTTTGAACAGGAAAGCAATTGAAATCACTAAACTAAAAGGTTCCCTCCACCACACTTAAAATATTTCATTGTCCTCAATGTGAACACGTGAGATTAAATATGCACATGAAATGCAGAATTTTTAAATAGGACAAATAATATAAAAGTGAAAGGGTTAGGAATGGCCTGATGTGATCAAGTGATGATGGGGTCATGCAGTGTGATAAAATCCACTGCATCAGTAGGATGTCCCTCAATGTATCTATTCAAACGTTGGCCATTGACTGTAAAGCTCCTTCCAGTGTCCTCTTGTGTGATCTCCACTACACCATAAGGAAAAACATTAGACACTATATAAGGACGTAACCATCTGGAACGCAACTTACCAGGCATCAACTTTAGTCGTGAACTATAGAGAAGGACTTTCTCTCCAACATGAAACTCCCTTTTTTGGATCATTTTGTCATGAGCTACTTTTGATCTTTCCTTGTAGAGCCTTGAGTTCTCATATGATGACAGGAGAATCTCCTCAAGCTCTTGAATTTTCAAATTCCTTTGAATTCGAGCTCGGGCCAAATCCATGTTGCATTTCTTTATAGCCCAATATGCCCGATGCTCGACTTCCACTGGGAGATGACATTCTTTCCCAAAAACAATCCGAAATGGGGACATACCAATGCGGGTCTTGTATGTTGTCCTATAAGCCCACAATGCATCATCCAAGTGCTTGCTCCAATCCTTCCTATTTGGTTGCACGGTTTTCTCCAAGATTTGTTTCAACTCACGATTTGAAACCTCAGCCTGGCCATTTGTTTGGGGGTGGTATGGTGTTGATGTTTTGTGTGTCACCCCATACTTTCGAAGGAGGGAAGCAAAATTCCTATTGCAAAAGTGTGTCCCTTGGTCACTGATGATGGCCTTTGGTACTCCAAACCTGTAGAAAATTTGAGCCTTGACAAAATCCACTACAACATGAGAATCGTCAGTCCTGGTGGCCTTGGCCTCCACCCATTTAGTCACATAATCAACAGCAACCAAAATATACAAAAATCCAAATGAACTAGGAAAAGGACCCATAAAATCAATGCCCCACACATAAAAAATCTCACAGGATAGTATGGGTTGTTGGGGCATCTCATGTATCCTAGAAATATTCCCAGTGTGTTGGCAACGAGAGCATGACTTACAAAACACGTGGACATCATGGAATAAACTAGGCCAATATAATCCAGAGTCCAAAACTTTCCTAGCTATTCGTTGGGGTCCAAAGTTTCCACCACATGCAAGTGTATGACAGAATTGAAAAATAGACTCAAACTCATGATCAGGAATACACCTCCTAATAACTTGGTCACTACACATGCGCAAAAGGTAAGGATCATCCCACACATAAAACCTAGAGTCACTTTTTAATTTTTGGACTTTATGCTTCTTCAAATTTGCTGGTATTTCAGAGGAAACAATGTAGTTAACTAAATCAGCATACCAAGGATGCATACCTGAGATGGTATAGAGATGCTCATCAGGGAAAGTGTCCCGAAGTGGTACCTGATCCAAGGTGTCATCCTCTAGTGTGTGAGTAAGCCTACTCATGTGGTCCGCCACCATGTTTTCTGACCCCTTTTTTTCCTTTATCTCGATGTCAAACTCTTGATGAAGGAGCATCCAACGGATAAGTCGTGGCTTTGCATCTGGCTTCTTCAGGAGGTACCTCAAAGCTGCATGGTCAGAAAAAACAACTACTTTAGAGCCCAATAAATATTAACGGAATTTATCTAGAGAAAATATGACAGCAAGAAACTCCTTTTCTGTGGTTGTGTAATTTGATTGGGCTGAATCCAGTGTCCTTGATGCATAGGCGATCACATGTGAACGCCCCTCCACCCTCTGAGATAAGACAGCTCCAACTGCGAAGTTGGATGCGTCACACATAAGCTCAAAAGGAATCCCCCACCTTGGGGGTTTTATGATAGGTGGAGTGGTCAGACGTTGTTTTAGCTCAGCGAATGAATTCCTGAAAGAAACATCAAACACAAAATCAGAATCCTTTTGAAGTAATCTTGACATAGGAAGAGCAATCTTACTAAAATCTTTGATGAAGCGCCGATAAAATCCTGCATGCCCTAGGAAAGATCTAACATCACGCACACATGAAGGATATGGTAAGGATGAAATAATGTTTATCTTAGATCTATCAACCTCTATCCCGTGTTTTGACACTACATGCCCTAAGACAATGCCATGCTCTACCATAAAATGACACTTTTCAAAGTTCAGGACCAGATTCTTCTCAATACAACGATTCAACACCTTTCCCAAACTACTTAGACATTCATCAAATGAAGACCCATATACTTTAAAATCATCCATAAATACCTCCATGCAGGTCTCAATAAAATCAGAAAAAAATACTCACCAAGCATCTCTGGAAGGTACCTGGGGCATTGCAAAGTCCAAATGGAATCCTCTAGTAGGCAAATGTGCCAAAGGGACAGGTGAATGTATTCTTCTCCTTATCCTATGGAGCTATAGGAACCTGAAAATATCCAGAAAATCCATCCAAGAAACAATAGTGTGTTTTCCCAGCTAGTCTCTCGAGCATTTGATCAATAAATGGGAGGGGAAATGGTCCTTGCCAGTGGTCTGATTTAGTTTCCTATAATCAATACACACACGCCAACTTTTTTGCACCCTCATTGGAACTAAATCATCTTTCTCATTTTTAACAACAGTAAAACCAGTTTTCTTAGGCACAACCTGAATTGGACTTACCCACTGTGAATCTGAAATGGGAAAGATTATACCTGCATCAAGCAATTTCTCAACTTCTTTTTTAACAACTTCCAGGAGGGTGGGATTGAGTCTCCTTTGTGGTTGTCTCACCGGTTTAGCCCCATCCTCCAAGAGAATCCTATGCATGAAAATGGAGGGGTTAATACCTGATATGTCAGCCAAGGTCCACCCAATCGCCCTGATGTTCTCCCTCAAAATATTCAAAAGCTTTTCTTCATGTTCAAAAGGGAAATTGTTAGCAATGATAACAGGTAATCTATCACCACTCAACAAGTATGAGTATTTCAGATTTGGTGGCAATGGCTTGAGTTCTAATGAAGGAGGGTGTAGTATGGATGGAGACATTGAAGGAACTGAAATATGTGCACAAAGAGCATCAGTATCAGAATAGACATCATCAAAATCATATAATAAAGCATCAAATCCATCAGCATACTCAACAGCCATTTCATAATCAGAGTGAACATGATCAAAATCAGAATATGAATCCACATCAAAATCAAATCCAAGATAGGATTGTGTATCAGAAACATGTGTGGAAGTGCTCTTAGACATAAAACTCGAACCAATACTCATAATCTCCCTAAGCATAGGACAATCAAATTCTATGGAGTTTTTATTTGGTGGTTAAAAATGGGAGATAACAAAAGCATAATGGTCCTCTGAGGGCTACTTCATGGAATCCATAACATTAAATATCACAACTTCATTTCCAAACTCCATGGAAAGTGTACCCTCATTGACATTTATGATAGTTTTTGTAGTTTTGAGGAAGGGTAGACCTAAGATAATGGGGGCATGAGTGTAACACCCCAAGCTTCTACGGTACGTTTCCCTTTGAATAATGCGATAGCGTGTGTTGTACGCAACCTCGAGTTCTAACACACACCACAACTAATTAAACTAGCCGTTGTGAATAGTAATACCTAATTTTTGAAATTATATATATTTTATATTTGAAAATGGACTTCATTTTTGGACTCGGAATATCGAATTTAGCCTAAGGTGAAATTTTGGTACTTTTCGGATAACTTTCATATTTTGATGAATAGTGAAAATTACTAAATTTTAATTAAAAACAACTTTTTTAATCAAAATAATTAATAGTGATTAATTATGAATTTTAGTAGTTTTAAAGTATATTTAGAATATATTTTTACCATTTAATATAATGTTGGTCATTGGACATAATTTTACAATTAAACCGAACATAAACAAGTGTCAATCTTTTGATAGTTATTATCTCTTAAAAACACGCTTTTTGCCACTTCTGTGTTTTGAATTTAGGAAAATGGATTCCATATTTGGAATCAGGATGTTCAAATTGTGTAAATAGGTAACTTTTAGTTTTACACATTTTGAATAATTACTGCGGTAAATATTTTATTTACCATGGTTAAAGGGTAAATCCGGTAAATAAGGGTTAAAAAATAATATTATAATAATACTAAATTACCCTAAAACGTGTCTTAACCCTATTGGTTGATACATGGTCGACCATGGGCATCTTTGTGTCAATTTTGGGACCCCATGGATCCACTTGTAAGTGATAATGACACTTTATTTTAATTAAGTTAAAATGAATACAAAAAATGACACAAGCATATATCCTTTAGAACAACAATTTTTACATAGGGTTATATATGTTGGATTTTAGATTATAAATATTCATTAGAAATCTAAAAATATTTCCTACATAATGATATTTTATTTATAATTTTTAGACATTAAATAATTTATTTTATTTATGACACAATGATGATGCAGTAATTACTATAATAGTGAAAAATTAAAATAATTGATATTATAAATACCCAAATAAATATAATATGAAACTTTTAATGAATTAAACTAATTTTCTAGGCTAATATGATATATTAGGATTGATTTAATGGACTTTGTTCGAAGTAATCAATCTGTTATGAGTTTCACAAAAATCAACTATTGAATAGTGTCAAAATTGACATAAAAGAGTTCTTAAAACAAATATTATATTATTAATTGATATTAAATTCCTAAAAATCTAAGGTTCGGCCAAGAGACTTATATTATGATAGGTTAATCATTAATGGACCACTTGGTGGTCTCTTGGATGTATATAGTAAGTTTATTAACCATATTATATAAAAATACAAAGAGACATTGTAAAAGTGAAACTAATTAACTTAGAGTTAATACTTAAAGATAAGGTTAATATAAGTACCCAAACCTGTCTAAACTCTATTGGTTGAGTGGTTTTAGACCTATCCCCACCTTAACCTTTGAATAATAAGCTTTGGAGCCATTAGAAACCGAATATGAATTTATTATAAATTAATATTTCTAGCTTTTCCAAAGGTGCCCCTCACCCCTCTTATAAAAAGGGCACTCCTCCTTCTCATTTCTTCACACCTTCAAAGCCTTTTGGTTCGGCCAAACTCTGCCCAAACACTCTCCCAACATCCCTCACTACAACCTAGAGGCCTTAGTTTGATCAGAAAGCCAACCTAAGGAGCCCTTTTGATCAAATCAAAAGGAAGAACCCGAAGAAGAGGTAATGATTTCACCACCCTTTTCTAAGTTCATTTCTTCTTCCACTTCTTCTTCCTTTGTTATTACCATTCTAAAATAATAACTCCAGTATCTCACATATACTGTGATGTTATTATAAGTATGGTACAACCATATTCAGTATTCTATCCACCCTTTGAATAACATGTCACCATACGTGCGTACGTACGGCTTACCGTCTCCACGTCGTGGTGTAATTGTTATTCAATATAATATTATTTGGATGGGTAAATAATGATGTGTAACTCATGTAAATAATAAATATAACATGTTAATGATTCTGTATATATGATATACCATTCATTTATATATTATTTTAATATCAAAAGAATGATATTTTCGCTCGTGCGTACGTACGGACTACCGTCTCCACGAACGCGATGAGATTCATTCTCCATCGTATCCATTCAAGTATAATTATCATTTTATGATTTAAAAATGATGTTTAAGGACTTGATATCATTCTGGATATGAATAAGATACAACAAACATGGCTTATGTAACAAAACATATAAAAGAAAATGAGTAAGTTAACACCCGAAACGATGATAATTCTAAGATATTATTAATAAATCAATGTTAAAAGATCATATATGATATCATATTAATATATATGATTCTTGTATAATTTAATAACAATTATTTCACCATTATACAGGAGGTTAACCTACCCCAACCAAGGAAAAGTACAAGGTAAGGGATTTTCTTATCTCACATTCAATTCCGTGAGATTTCCATTATTCGCCACTAAATTATTGAAAGTGGTGTATTGTGTACTGGAATTTGATATATATTATCATTATTATCTTTATATTCATGTTATTCTGTAAATAATTTGGTGGTTATTAACTTTTGTCCATACGACTCAGTTGATTAACGTGGTAAGGGGTTTTCATCTCACTTCTTATTCTCATGAGATTCATGCCATATTGCCACCATTACCTTTTGTGTGGTGTGTGTACTGCCCATAATTATATTCTTTGTGTAATACACTCTAATTTATGTGTACTTACATATTCATTGTATGATACCTCTTTCATGGGTTGTATGTTTCATAAGTTACCAAACTGGTAAGGGTTATTTCACAATCTCTTCATTATCCGAGGTTGTATTATACGTAATAATCTACTGGGATCTCTTCATCATCCACATCCATGTTTCTTCGAAATGTATTTCAAAACATTTTTACTATTTACAATAATATGGGTTAAAGTCATTTATACCCTTGTTTGACTTTTTATAAGAGGTTTATAAAGGAATCTTTCCGTCATTTTCAAAACAAGGTCCTTTTTAACCTTTTCGACAGAATTGAGGTAAGAATGTTTTTTTTAACTTATACGGCGGGTGCGGTTATTTTACGCCGTTATAAAATCTTCAAAGCTTTCCATACAAGCTTATAAGAATATTTTCAAAGAAAATGTTTTATTTTATATGGATCTTAAATGATTTCAAAATAAAAGGAGATACTTCTTTAAAAAGAATTTTGATTTCATCTATGTCAACATCCTTTGATGGATTTTAAGATTATTTGAAGTTGATTTATTATGATACAAAACTTCTATATTGTATTGAAGGTTTTGTGATATGTTTGACTGTGGATGTGCTATTTTTATACCATTCATAGTTTATGGTGAAATTATTGAAATTTCGTATGCTAGTTTTAATACGAATGTTTATGTTATGTTTAAACCTTTTCATATGGGAATGCATTGGACTTAATAAGTGACGGGTGGAGCCCGCTATAGCTCCTCGATGCATCGGTAGGTCTCATGAGACAAACTAGTGTCTTGGCACAAGGCCTTGACAAAATCTTATTTGTAGTCTTGGCACGAGGCCTTGGCTATGTGGTTATGATAGTCTGGCATTATGCATTCCATAATTATGAAAGTGGTTATTGATATTGCATGTGATTATTCGATTAGTAGAATATCCATGTGAATAAGTAAATGGCATTATTTCATTTTATTTATGCCATACCATGTTGAAAGTTCGTATTTAAAAGGCTTTTGTTTTAGTTATACATTTCCTTAAATGTTTATTCTTATTTATGAAAGTTTCCACTTTATTGTTATCCTTACTGGGCATTTGAGCTCACCCCTTTTTTTTATGTTTTATTTTTCCCAGGATGTGAAGAAGTAAGTTATGAATGACCTGAAGGGATTTTATGAGGGGTTAATAGTGTGGATTGTGGAAACATTATGTTGTTGTATTAGTTTTTCATTTTATGATGTAATGTAAAACTTATGAATATATCTAGTGTTTCCAAGGCTACTAAACCAATCGGTCTTTCGAGATTTGATCTTTCTTGTGATCATGCCAATGTTATGTAATTAATGCACCGACTCTGGGTAGCTGGGGTCGGGGCGTTACAATGAGAACTTACCTGATCATCCTCCATGTTAAGAACATAGAAATCTGCTGGAAAGATCATGTCTCTTACCCGGACAAGTACATACTCAAGGACTCCCGCTGGATATGCCATAGCTCTATTCGCCAATTGCACCACTACTCTTGTTGGCTTCAACTCACCAACCTGCAAGGAAGATAATACAGAGTGAGGCATCAGATTTATGGAAGCTCCTAAATCACAAAGAGCATCGGAGAAGTGCAACTCCCCTATGGTACATGGGATGGTGAATGTCCCGGGATCCTTGCACTTTGTTGGCATTGCTAGAGTTGGTGTAATGAGTGCTGAGACATTCCTTCCAAGGTTGATTCTCTCATTCCCCTTGAGCCCTCTTCGATTGGTGCAGAGTTCTTTTAATAATTTGGCATACCTTGGAATTTTCTTAATGGCTTCATGTAGAGGAATTTTGATCTCCACACGCTTGAATGTGTCCAAAACCTCATTTTGCATTGCTTCTTCAGCCATCTTCTTAGTTTGAACAACCCTGTTTGGAAAAGGAAGGAGTTTAGGAGGTACATCATCAATCTTTTTCTTACCTTTATCTTTCTCCTTGGATTGCTCATCAGTTGGTATGGAATGTGGCTTCTCTAGAGTAGAGGTGAATCCCGGTGGAATGGTAGGTCCAGATGTATCATTCATTTGCTTCCCACTTCTCAATGTGATGGCACTAACATTCCCCTTTGGATTTGGAGTGGGTTGGGAAGGTAGATTTCCAGAATTCTTACTCACAAGTTCATGGAGGGCGGTGGCAATCTGACTCATTTGAGTCATCAACTCTCTCAGCTCCGAACCTTGACTCTTCAGCTCATTCTGTTGATTAAGAACAATTTGTTTAAAAAGATCATCAGTGTTAGAGTCTACCTTGTGTTGGATATTCCCTTGTTGCTGACTCGTTGATGTTTGAGCTTCGAATCTCTTTTGGGGTTATTGGAAACCCTGTTGGTAAGCTGGAGGCTGCCGGAAGTTTGGTTGAAAAGGGGGCCTTTGTTGTTTTCCAGAGCCATAACTCATGTCCTCTTGATCTTTCCACCCTTGGTTGTATGTTGGAGCAAAAGAATCAAACTTCTTTTGGGGATATGGTTGTTGTTGCTGCTGAAATGGTCTCCCAGGGAACACTGCTGCACAATCTTCTGTCTCTTGTAGTTGTGGGCAACAGTCAGTTGGGTGGCTTGTCTCAGTGCAAATGCCACATGGCCTCGAAGGAGGGGGTTGGGATGTCTTTTGATCCAATGCAATATTCCTCACCATAGTTGTCAATTCTTCTAACTTAGTATCAATCAAATGACTTTCAAGAGAAGAAGGACTTACTTGATGTACTCCTCGAACATGTGGTGTACCTCTATCACCAAATTGTTGAGAGTTTTGGGCCATTTTGTCGATAAATACTCGTGCAGCTACTAGTGTCTTGTCCACCAATGCTCCTCCAGCAGCAGCATCCACCATGCTCCTCTCCATGGGTGTGAGTCCTTCATAAAAGTACTGGATGAGTAGTTGCTCACTGATTTGGTGATGTGGGCAGCTTGCACACAACTTCTTGAATCACTCCCAGTACTCATAAATTGACTCCCCTTGTGCTTTCTTGATACCCGATATCTCCTTTCGAATGGATGTGGTCCTTGATGCTGGAAAAAATCTTTGCAAGAAAAGACATTTCAAATCATTCCAACATGTTACATCTTCAGGTTGCAAGTAATACATCCAATCTTTTGCAGCTCCATCAAGTGAGAATGGGAATGCTCTTAATTTGATTTGATCTTCAGAAACATTTCTTGGTTTAAGGGTTGAGCAAACCACATTAAATTCTTTCAAATGTTTATTGGGATCCTCACCAGAGAGGCCATGAAACTTTGTAAGTAAGTGAATTAACCCAGATTTTAGTTCAAAGTCTGATTCGAGATTTGGGTATGCAATACAGTTTGGTTGATAGTTAACATCAGGTGCAGCCAATTCTCAAATGGTTCTATTAAGTTCATTTCCATTGTTTCCAGCCATTGGTTCCTCTTTTATGTTTGAATTTGAATTGCTTCCAATTTCAATGTTTCCAGAAGAGAGGAATTCACCAACTGGTTGAATATTGAAACTTCCCGTAGATTGAGAATGTCTGATTCGTTCTCTAAGGCTACGTTCAATCTCAGGGTCAAGATCTAAGAGATCTTTGGGATTAGTTCGTGTAATAGATTAAATAAAAATGAAAAGAAATAAATTGGACCATAGTAAAAAAATAAAAATGAGAAGTTTGAGTTGATGGTCCAAAAAGAAGTAGAAGAAAACAAAAGAAGAAGAAGAAAAATCAGATTGGGTAAAGAAGGAAGAAAGAAGAGAGGAAGAGAATAAAATTTAAAATAAAATAAATACCTCTAATTGGTTGAAATAATTACTTGCCTCCCCGGCAACGATGCCAATTTGAAAGAGCGCTGTCGTGGGTGCCCTCAAATGATTAGTGTAATTTGGGGTACTTAGGTGCAGCAGAGTGGCTGACCAAGGTCGTCTCTCAAAGGAGGAAGTGAATTAAAACAACTTTTCAGAGGTATTATAGAAACAAAATAAAATGGAATAAAAACACTAATTGAAAGGATGGGGGTGGTTTTTTTTATAGTTTATGAACCTAGAAGAAGTTTTCTGGAAGAAGATTGCATTTTTTTGTTTTTAATTTTGAAATGAAGTTTCGATTAGAATGACACAACAAGAAGATGTTTTTTTTTAGAAATCTATTTTAAAAGGCGTAATAGATCTAACTCTACCTCTTCAATCATTTATTAATCATTATCATTTAAATTAATATTCACTTAATTATGATCCCTTAATTTGTTAAATCCGGAACCCTACGAGAATTAACTTTACCACGAAGATTGAACTGAATTTTAACCTTAGGCTAACTTCGGAACATGCAATCGCAACACCCTGCTTTGATTGATGTTGTAAAATTAGCTTATGTTAAGTGGTAAATTAAGGAACATAACCACTCTGGAAATGAGGATTAATTGAGTTTAGGGATTATATTTGAACTCTACAAATTGATCCCATGTGGTTTTGAATTACCGGTTAAGGTTGCGCTCTCACAGTTCACACAATTCCGGACCTCGCGTGTTTTGTGTTAACTATTAAATTGCTTGCTTAGTTTCATTTAAATTAAAAAGTCAATTAATATATCATAATATGTGAATTACAGTAGCTCATTGATTCAAAATAAATGAATGAAGAAGGATAGAGGTCGATCGATTACTAAAAAGAACTACTCTTCCATGGGTGGTGTAGTCATTGTGGAGACGTTTTGCATAAGCAACGGATTGAAAGGGTAGAACCCAATCTTGTCTCCACTATTGATTCCAACCCAATTAAGAAGATTAAGATAAGAAGAAGAGGGATGAACATAGAAGATTATTTGAAGAAAAATTCAAGAAACAAACATGAAAGAAAAGAAATACAATGAAGAGGTGAGAGAGGAGAGCCTTTTTGGAAGAGAGGTTTTCACAAAGGCTTACTTCTTCCAAGAGTTGTGAGGGGCTCCCAAGAGACACCCTTTTGGCCACACCTTCCCAAAGCCTCTACCAGCCCTCTCAAAGAGTTAAAACCCCCTTTAAATAGAGTTTGTGAGGGCTAGGGATACATAACTTTTTAAGTGTGAAATAAAAAACTCGGCCAAATATTTTATTCCACCTTGAACCGCCCATTTGACCTCCCAAACACGTGCATTGACCGGCCTTACAGAAGGATTATTTGTGCCAAATCATTTCCCCGAGCTTTCCTAAAAATTTGGGCACAATCCAAGCCCGTATGTAGAATATATGTCCCAAATACAGAACCCATGTCCATTCTGTCGAGTCCAGCCCACCATTGGATTAATGGCTCATTTACTCCATCCAAATTCACTCTTTAGCTTTAGTGTCATGCATAAAAGTTGTAGGTAATTATGTTAGGAACACTGTTACAAAATTTCAAATTCAAATAATAAATATAAAAATATTTATCTTCGAAATACTACAGTGCACTATTAAGGGTAAAACTGGAATTTTCATCAAATATTCAAATGAATGATCTAATTCCAAATACTTTCTAATTAAACATATTTAACACAATGTGAGGAAATTATATCATTTATTACCAATAAAATATTCAACAAAATAGTGTTTTATCAATACCACAAAGGTAACCACCACGAAGTTAAGTACCACATAGGTATGTAACACATAATAATACCACAAAGGTATCACCATGAAGGTAAGTACCACAATGGTACGCCACACAGAAGAATACCACAAAGGTATCACCATGTACGTAAGTACCACAAAGGACGCCACATAGAATATTACCACAAAGATAAAGATTCAGCTCACACCAAGTATAACTTAGGTATAGTAGTAAGGATGATTATATGTAACTACTGAATCATCTTACTCTATTAAGAGGAAGACCCACATAGGATCCCAAATCATCAGACCCACATAGGATCCTAGTCCAGCAGACCCACGTAGGATCCTAGAGTAGTCCCACGTGGATTCCTAGAGGGGATCCAAGTGAGACTATCGAAAAATAGACCCATGTATGATCTGAAATCACAGACCCACATAGAAACCCAAAGTACAGACCTACAAAGGATTCTAAAGCACATACCCACATAGGATCATTTTCTCATGTGAAAGCCAGCTACAAGGTTCTCGCACTAATCTTGCATGATTTCGGGAGGGTCCACTCCACAAGCCACATGTCGAATACTCTAACCACCACAAAGTCCCACAAAGAAGAATCCCAAAGGACCTCCATGTAATATAGGTCTCAATTCAATAGATGGTGCCTCAATCGGACACCAGGTCTATAAGTTATTGGACTTTTAGTCTTGAGGACCCATTTGGATTTGTGTCTGATCCAACCCGACCATACCCCAACCTTATCTAAAACATAATTGGGTTATACCAAACGGTCCATCTCAATCTAAGGTTTTTGGCTCTGCATACGGTTCTTCAAACAAAGTTTTGAAGCTCAAGACATGGCCGAAAGAGAGAAAAGGGTCGAAACTGGTCTAGGTCCAGTCGGACCAGGCCCGACATGGGTCGGCCCTAGGTTGGACCCAACCCGCGGGATCCGACCCTGCCCGTTGGGTTCGGCATGGCCCGCTGGGTCTGGCCCGTCCTGCCGGTGCATCCAGGCCCATGGTGCGGTCATCTACGGCGGACCGCTTGGCTCCCCAGTTAGCTGGATGCCCAGCCTCCCCCTCGTGGTGCGGTCACACGCCGCGCCATCACCGGCAGCCGGGGCCAAGCCAGCCATGGCTCGCCTCGCCATCACGGCACAAGGTCACGGATCTTTTCCACCGGGCGGTGTGGTCGCACGCCACCGCCCCTTCATGTGGTCGGCCGCTGTCGGTCGCCGCCCTTTCTCCTCTGTGGCCGATGGGCTGCGACTCTTCTCTAAGGGTGCGGTCGTGCCACTGCCTTCGTCACTGCTGGCTAGAGTTCCGTCCACCGGTTCTGAACCCCATAGGTGCCAGTCGCCAACATCGATTGCCATCATCCTCCATCGTGAAGAATGCATCATACAACACAAAGATTTGTGCAGGTGTCGGGTCGTGTTCGTTGGTCCCGCACCCTCCGCATTAGAATGGTAGCAAGCTGCAATATTGTTCTTGAATAAAGGGGAGTTTACAAGAAATGGGTAAGTGGATATAAATCAACAAAAACCATACCTTGAAGGTTCTATTGGAGATCGTTCACGGTTGAATACGGATTGGTGTTTTTCGATCCCGAAGCAAGCCTCCTCCAACGGCACCCCTTGTTTGACGATCCTCCATTATTCGGTTCCTCCTTAGTGAGAACTGTTCTTCCTCAAGGGACTCCTCCAAGAACACCCTCTTCCAATGATTCAACCAAAACCCAAAGAGGTTAAATTCCAACTTAAATTAAAATAGGTTTATAGAACTAATTAACATTGTAATAATAATTAAATGGCTCAATTAAATGGCACTATTAATAAATTTTAGATTTGGCACAATTAATTGGGGAATTATAAGGGTCTTCCCCCACATTAAGGAAGGGTTAGAGTGGTCCCCACCATTGAATTCAAATTAGGAGGATTAAAGATATCGTGGTCCCCACCTCCATAAATCAAAAGGAGGTTACAAGAAAAATAAAAATGTTAAATATTTTTATTTTTCTATTCTCCCATGAAAAAGTGAAAAACTAACTTCCACCTTCAACCTACTGCGGTCAATGTAAAGGTCTCCTTAAGCGAATACTAGTGCTATGAGTTCAATGGTGTCCTATGATTTAAATTCTAAGCACCGGTTCAAGAGTTACAAAAACTCACTTACACATTTACTAAACTTACCCGAAACAAAGTTCAAAAATTCATTACGGGCACACCGGGCCTTGAAATCAAGATCCGTCAATTTTCGTGGACTCGTAAAATTCCCATATTATTAAAAAAATTACATGGAAATTCTGGTTCTTTACAGTGATGATCAAAAAATGCCAAAATAATCTAAATTGTTATCATTAACGTTTTGTCTAATAAATCATCCTAATATCTTGAAATAAATGAAATATAAAAACATTTAATATTATATAAGTTCATTAATAACATATAATTTCAATTAATGATAACTATTTACATTTCACATGATCTTTCAAACATATATAGAAGTGAACCAATCATCCAAACCAAGGAAATGAACAATCTTGAATGACGAAATTGAATCTTATAACTAATCTAAAAGGTTGTAAATGAACTCAATAAAATTATAATAAAAAAATACATGTTTAATAGGTTGTGAATTAAATTATTAATTAATCTAATTTTATTATCCAGGATATTAAGTACAAGTGCAGAACACTTTCAGACATAAGGTAAGGATTCTCCCTGAATCTCTATTTTTCATTCGGGTTACACTTTCTCTCTCTTTACCCCAATATAATTCTTACTAATTTTTATATAATTATTCTAAATTATCTATATTTGATCCAAAATCGTGTGTCCAAATCATTTAATCTTCTTTTTATGGGAAAATGCATGTTTTTATAAGGTTCTATTTTCAATTCCTCTAGATAAGCAAGCCCATTTTAAGGGAACATTACAATTTCATACCCAATTTCAAGTACACTAAAAAAAATTTAAGCCAATTTTTTTTTTAAATCACAATTTATATAATGAAAAACTATCTTACTTAATTTTCGGTTTTATGCAAAAAAAAATAAGCATTTTTCTTGTTTAAAGACTCTAATATTTTACCTTAAACTGCACTAAAGAGGATTTTTCTAAATTTTATTAAACACACTTTTTACATGTTTTCAATTCAGTAGGATGTCATATATCAAGAACTATTTGTATATTACCTTATAAATATCCAAGATTTATTTAAATCCATTATTTTATACACATAATTAGGATATTCCATTTTGTTACGCCTTATTCACAACTTATTCCTTATTTGTGGTGTATGTGTACTTACCTTTTATTTATGATCATCAATCATTGAATATTTCATTAAATATCCATATTTCTTGTATCATGGATATGATTATTGTCTTATCCATATAAAATTTATAATTATCGTGTTTTCTTTAAAAAAAATTATTGAATAGAATCTAAGTATGATGAACGCTTTGGACTTGTAGTGATGGCTGGGGCCTGGTTATAGATAGTCCCTCGATGCATCGACAGGTCACATGATACAAAAAAGTTTGTGAAAACCCTTCATGTTTGTTTCCAAGAAGAATCGGATGGGTTTTTACCCATTGATATAAATCATCTTGAGGGTATAATGGTTTATGTTCCAGATACATAACATCCAATAAATAAGCATTTCTCTTCATTAAATATTCATTTATTACATTCCATGAGGTTTTCACTATTAAAAAATATTTGGTTTCATTTTCATTATCAATTTATTGATGTAATGTGTTTTTCAAATTATTTACCTTTCCGTAATTACTATGCCTTATTGACTTTTCTTCACTTATTATTGTTTCATATAACCCTTACTGAGCATTTGAGCCTGCCCATTTTTTTCCTTCCTAGGGTTATGAAGATGCATTTTTTAATAAGTGATAAGAAGTAGTTTATTTTATTTTTTTATATTCTATCCTTAATTTCCAATGTTATAATGGAACCATTTATGTATTTAATTATTCAACACTACTAAACTGATCAATCTTTACTGATGTAATCTCTTATATCTATGGCATTGTAATAAAATGACCACTAAATCTAAGCTATTTTGGATGGGGTTGTTACACAACATATAAAACTTCACCGTGAACTGTAAAATCAATGTTAAAAAATAAATCTAATTGTGTGAGTCATAACATGTATTAATAATAATCATATTGTCTAAGGACCATTACACACACTCGTAGATAGGAATATCTGATGACACTAAAACATGCATAATTCCTACTCGCAAATCTATTCTCAAAATATCCTTTCTTAGATATTACCAAGTAAGAACTACATTAGAGAATTACCATCCACTTATGAGTATTCACACATGAAATTCTACATACTATGTGTCTTTTCATAATTTGTTATCCGACTGTAGAACTATATTTAAGAATATCATCTTGTCACTTCATGGTTATCATCATAGTGAGAAACTACTATGCCCTTATCAATATGATAAATTCCCTAGGTCATTATTACATAAACCTCATTCATAACAATGAAAAATATTTAATAATATACTTTATTAATATTTAAATCATTTAATATACATGTAATCAAAGTACAAATAGTTGGTTCTAGAAAACCAACTCCAATAAGACGTTATTGCACATAGCACACCGCCTATAGTGATTATCTCAACCCTTCAGAGAGAATTCTCTAGAAATCTCTCAATAATCAAGATCTGGCACATTTCTCCTATTTATAAGAATGAGAGAACAATAATCAATCCTTCAACCTCGAAGGATTGTGTAGTGATCAATGCTAGTAACACATGATGATCGACACCTTTATGCTAACACACAAAGTGTGTGCTTTAATATCATAAGATCATGTGTACATAACCACTAGAGGGGTTCTACTATGGATCCTCTCATAACATAGAGTTTATAATATAATCAGCTTCTTTGAAGAAAGAATTATCATAGATGAGTTAATTGTCTGAATTAAATTTATTGTAAATTTAATATGAAAAAGATATCTCTTGGTTCTGGTGATCTTTGTCAATTATAATCATATTTAATTCAATATTTATGATATTTTTCATTATATACATTATATATTATTCATTCAAACCAACAAAATCCAAGTTATTCTAGGCCCAATAGGCACTTCTTCTATGTGTCGAATATTTAAGTTGTATTAAAGTAGTCATGTTTAAATTTATAATTATTTATTAATTATTGATTGTTATATTCATTTACCATTATTTTGTTATTTCAAAAAATCATTATTTAAATCATAACATTCATACATATTCTTCTCCTTTTTTTCACACTCATATAATCATGAATAAGTTAAAAAACACAAAGAACATATAAAAAACCCATCCGAAGGTGGAAAACTTTATGGTTGAATAAAATGCGACTACACAGCATGTAACTTTAAGTTAAATGTCATGTACCCATATTCACCATATCAAGACTAAGTTGTGAAAAACGAGGATGGTCATGTGGCTGAATACCTAGAATCATTGCACACCGTAATTTAGCCAAAATAGGTTGGAACATGGTTTTTTTGGACTACACACCATATAACTTTTATATATGTCATGTACTTGATTAATTTTAAATAAAATTAATTTTTTAAAAATTTTAATAATTACAATGGATTGGAGTCTCAAGGACTGTTTGGATGGAAATTAAGATAAATTAAATAATTAATTGACTAATTAAAATAATTAATTAATTCAAGGATGTTTTATATTAACTAATAATTATTCAAATGAATGATATTTTATTTAATTTTTATTTATTTCATGCATGGATAATCATGACCTTGACGAACCTATTTATATGTTTGATTTCTTTTAATGTTTTTTATTACATGGGTTTTTTAAATTATTATTTTAACATTAAAATGAAGGAATGTGATTGATCCCCACTTAGTGTTATGTAAGGAATTTTGTGTACATAATTCCTTTTGTATAAACCAGAAAACCATTCCATTGATTCCCATCACCTGTGTGTGAGTAAATAATTTACAAGTATGGAGATCCCAGAAGATTGGAGGTAGTTCATGATGAAGCTGAGGTGAAATCAACCCATGTGATACAAAAGATTAAGATGGAATGTTTTAACATGATCCAAGACTATCTCAAGGAGTTTTTCCCCTGGGATCATTGGTTTTTTAATTGTATGCTCAATAAATAAAATAATAGACAAATCTTATTATCATGCAACAAATTATATTCTATCTATTACATGGTTATTTATCTTTTTTTATCGATTCTTATCATGGTCATGTAAATAAATGAATTAAGTAACTAGCATGATCATATGGAATAAAATAAATGGTATTGTGTCTAAATATTTTATCAATACATGGTTAATCACTTATGTAAAATACACTTAATATTAAAATGTCATGTAAAATGATAAAATAATGAAATATTTACATGATAAAAAATCCATCAATCAAATATTAAGTTAAGAAATGATTTTCATAACATGATTAAGGATACAACCATAGAACAAAGTTTTGGTTTGGACCATGTCAGGACACTTACTTTTATTGGGTACTTTTTGTGAAGGTTTTAGGTTGACTTAACCAAGTTAATATTATGATGATTATCCCCTGATTGACTTTATGTATCATGGAGGCATGTATTAAGGAAGTCCGAAATAGGATTTTTATATTAGGGAGTACACTCAATGGATCTAATATCTATAAGCCCTCATTTGGAAATTCCACCAACCTAAATACCTTATAGTAATTGACAAAGCCCTTTCTTGGGTTATGAGAAGAGAAATATGGATCCTATGTACTATAATTTCTACATGATAGGACATTCCAAGTTCAATTGTGAGGCTCATTGAGACTTGGCAAAATAGTGGGAGAATAATTAGATTACTTCACCTCACACATTTTGGAAGTCAAGTAATGTTCTATTTATATGCTTTTATTATTGAAATTTAAAATGAAAAGATTTTAGACCACATTATCATTACAAAAAATACTGTTGAAAATCGATATTATCTCAGGTAGTAATTTTCAAGAATGGTACATGTTCTTGTGCATTGTATTGTTCCATGAATGGAAGCATTACATGTTAGAGGCCCAAATTCCTTATCCAATTGCAAAAAATGTTAGTCGTTAAGAGTTCTTTGTCTATAAAAACACTTTAATTGTGTGATATATGTTCATTGTTTGATGTTATCATACATGTCTATTGAACTCATGAATTCACATAAGATCATGGATGCTTATAGAATTCTCAAGAATCTCTATGATATTCATTAAGAGAGATATAGACTTGAAAAATTTGGGATCTCCAAGGCACTATTTATGATAAAACATAGAGAAGGTGCACCAAATGGACCTCACATAGACAACATTATTATCTAAATTAAGCATATAGAGGTTTTAAGGTTTCATTTTCCCAAAAAGTTTCTTGTTGATCTCATTATTTCCTCACTCCATTATAGTTTCACTATATTTTTTGAGAATTATAACTTGAAAAACATTGATAAGTCTCTCCCAAATCTGCTCACACTAATTTTCAAAGTTGATAATGACATGAACTGAAACAATCCTTCTATTATTTTGATGATCAATAGGAAGGGAAAGAGAAAGAGCTAAGTATAACACCAAGTCTAATTTATCTTTGAAATGTTCTTAAAATTTAAGAAAGATAAGGGGGAATGAAAGGGAACAAGATGTTTTCTGTTTTTCATGTGGCAAGAAGATCCATAGAAATAAAAAATGCACCACTTCTATGAATTAAGGGGAATAATTAAGAACATTCATTAAAAATGAAATTTAATGATTTATAAAAATTGGATACTAGATATAGCATGTGGTGGTCACATTTGTATTCAAATATAGAAACCAAGTAGATTAAAAAGAGTTATCTAAGGTGAGGTGGATCTATAATCCATTAATAGAGACAATCACACTATAGTAGTAATTGGAGACTACCACATCGGGTTTTCTACTAAAACTATCTTGGTTTTAGATAATTTTTATTATGATTCATTAGTTTCTAAATACATTATTTTTAGGTCCATTCATGATTTATATGGATTTATTTTTAAATTTGGGAATAAATTTTGATTCTTTTAATAGGATAGAATATTTTATAGTATAGAACATAAAAATAATGGTCTTTATATATTGGATTACACAGACCAAGTAATGAAACTTGATAATGAATCTAGTTCAAATGAATTATATTAAACATAACTATGGAATCACCAATTAGGTTAGGTAAATGAAAAATTATTTAATAAATTATAACAAGGTGAATATTTATATTCTTTTGAACTAAAACTAATTGGTATATGTCATGCTTATTTTCAAGGTAAAATGATCAAAGACCCACTTATTGTAAATGGTGAAAGGGACAAAGAGCGTCTAGAGTTAATTCATACCAATGTGTGTGGACCCTTTTATAATGAAGTAATGGGTGGATACTCATACTTTATAACTTTTATTTAATTCTTTAGTATATATATATGTCTACATTATAAGGTATAATCCATATTCCATTGATAAATTCAAGTAATACAAGAATGAAGTTAGAATCAACTTGGTATGAAAATAAGGGGAAAAATTCATATTGTGGAATGGAATATCTTAACTAAGAATTCATTAATTAATTATGGGGGTTTGGGATTTTATCCTAAATCAATTCTATTTATAAACAACAATTGAATTTTTTAAGTGAAGTGAGGAACCAAACATTACTAAATATGGTGAGATCAATGATAAATCATGAAATTATACCATTATCCTTTTGGGGATTGGCATTTTAGATAGTGGTAAACATACTAAACCAAGTTCCAACTAAAGTGGAAAACAGTATTCTATATAAAAAATTGTGTGGAAGGAAATCCTTTTTGTAAAATTTACATGTGTGGGGATGAAAGGAATTTTTTAAGGATTCTTTAGTTTACAAAATTACACCATAAAGAACAAATTGTATATTTATATGATTGACTAAGGAAATAAGTTGATATTATCTATATGACCCCACAGATAAAAAGGTATTAATGGAAAGACACACCATGTTTCTTGATAGGGAGAAAATCTCTAAAAGAGATGGTGTGAGCGAGATAGACTTCAATAAATTCATGGCTTAATATACAGATGAGTTTTCACATGAACTAATTCCATAAATCCCCATAGAAGGGGATATTTTAGAAACACAAGCACACCATAGGAAAAGAGAGGTTAGCGAACTAAAAGATTTGGTTTTCTAGTTATTGAGGATGTTAAATAATTATTCATATATAATAATATTATTATAACCTAAAATTAAGTTGTAAGTGACCCAAAATATTCCCAAGTGGTGAGAATCCATGAATTATAAAATGGATTCCATGTACAATAACTCTATTTAGATTTTCGTATATCACTAGTGGATATAATCCAAGTTGGTTGAAAATGTTATTCAAGAAGAAACTATTAATGGATGTACAATTCAGTACCTATAGGAATGATGGGTTATAAAAGGGTTTAAACAACATCAAGTCATAAACTACAATAAACTTTTTCACTAATTTCTATGTTTAAGTCCATAAGAATACTACTTTTCAAAACAACTTTCCATGACTATTAGATTTAGAAAATAGGTGTGAAAATATCCTTTTTTAATGGGAACCTTTAGGAAGATGTCTATATGAAAAAACTAGAAGGGTTTGTAGATCCAAATAATGCCAATAAGGTATGCATGTTGTAGAGATCCATTTATGGATTGAAGAAATCATCCAGGTCATGGAACATTTTTTTCATAAATCCATAATTTAATTTTATTTCATAAAGAAAAAAATGTGAGACTTGTATCTATAAATTTCATAGAGGGAGTGTAATAATTTTATTAATAGTATATATTGATGATATATTACTGATAAGAAACGATATACCTATCTTACGGGCTATTAATAGTTGGTTAAAATAAATATTCTACATGAAAGACTTAGGCAATGTGGAATATGTTCATGGGATCAAGATCCATCATGTTATATCCAATAGGATACTTAGACTATGTCAATTTATATACATAGAAAATATAATGAAGATATTTGGTATGAAACAATCGGATAAAGGATTATTTACAATGTGACATGGAATTCATAATTCTAAGAAAATGTGTCCTCAAATATATGAGTATACGTGTATGATGGTAAGGTTTCTATAAATTTCAGTGATGGTATCATTCATCTATGCCATGATATGTAGTAGTATTAATTTCAACTACATCTTAAGTGTAGTGTGAAAATATCAAAATGGTCTAAGAGTCTTGCATTGGATGGTAGTCAAGACTATCCTTAAGTTTATGAGCCATACAAAGGATATGTTCTTGGCTAATGGGGGATGTGAGTAACTAGTCATCAAGGTATAAACATATACCAGTTTCCTAACATATAAAGATGACTTGAAATCACAGTCGGGATATATATTCACTCTCAATGGAGGTATTAAGAGATGAAAATCCGAATGAAAGTCATGTTTCGGATTCTATAAGGGATTAAAAGTATATTTAATCTTATAATGTATCTAAACAAGCGGTTTGAATATTATAATTCATTCAATATCTTGATTTGGTGTCTAATAGTAGGGATTTTTCATACTATATTGTGATAATAGTCATATAGTGGCTCTTAGAAAGTATCCAATATCACTTAGTGGAAAAAAACACATATTCCAAAAATAACATCTCTTGAGGTATTTTTCTAATAGAGGTGATTTTGTATAAAGAATAGTTCCCATTAAAGAAAATGGGGTATACTTATTGTCTAAATCCCTATCTCATTAGAATCATGAACATCATGTGATATCTAGTGAACTAAAAGTTTTTATCAGTTGGATATAGTCCAAGTGGGAGTCTGTTAGAGTTGGTTCCCTAGAACCAACTTATTTATTCATTACATTACCTTTATATATTCAAATATATTAATATTAATAAATTTATTAACACATTTTTATTATTATTCTACATGACTTTAATGTGATATTTTCCTAAGAGTATTTTTCATATTGAAAAGGTCATAGCAGTTCCTTCTATGATGAAAACCTTGAAATACTATGAGAATATTATTAAACGTATATGACCTATAGTCGTATGATTCCATACTATAGGATATAGATGATACATACTATAAGGTTTTAGTACTTATAAGAGAATTTCACTTTATCTCTTGAAGTTCGCACATGGTAAAATATAACATAGGAGATTATGAGGAAATACCCACTAGTAGGAATTCCATATACTTTTACGTCATCGGATATTTTTGTCTATGAACATGCGCAAAGATATTTAGACTTTAATATTATTTTTAATACATTTCATGACTCATTTACTTTGATGTACAGACCAAAAATTTGATTTTGTATGTTCATGGGTAGTAAGGTACATTAGGTTTGCCATGTATGATAAGTTATTAATCAATAAGTTGGGAAGGATTTGTCCCTTATATATTTATGGAAGTTGGTATCTTGGCTCATTGATTGAAATGAAACTATCAAAAAAATCTCATGCCCATGGTGTATGGATGAGTTCATTTCAGGATATCAAAGAAAAATGTATCAAGCATATAGGTTAATGACATGTGTAAGCAACATACTTAATGAGATATCAAGATAAAGTTATTATATTAAAAAATGATAATTTTAATGTGGTTATAAAATTTGTGAAATTAACTTATTCCTCTTAGGTACCTTTATAAGTTTATAGATTTTGATATTTGATATTTAAAGAACCCATATAACTCCATTATGGAAGAAACCTAGAGGGTCACACACTTAGTGTTTCTATTGTTATCGATTAAATTATATTTGAAATTAATTATTATAATAAATATTACTCTCTAATCGATGAAATGATATTTATTCATGATTTACTGATCGCAAAGATACAGTCATTATATTTATGTGTTAGTAAAATATTAAAATGGATATTTATTCACAAGACCATGAAAATTATAATTATTTATTTATTTAACAAACTCAATAATATTTATTATTCTAGGTTTAGTGAATTTCCAGGAGGAAGTGTAAAATACATTATAAAGTCTAGTGGGAAAGATATATTAAATATCAATTAAATAAATTTTAATTTATTTATTTAAATAAATGATATTTATTTTATCTATGAGTTTAGCACATGCCAATTAAATAATAATGTTATTGTTATTATTTTGACATGGGGTTTTCTAGGGATAAGTATAAAAATAAAGGAATTATGTTCAATTATGAATTCTCTAACCTAGATCTGTAAATACTTGTTTATGTCATTTACTAGTGTAAGACATTATTTTGCATAACATATACCCACTAGATATTCTATCAACCCTGGAGAGAAAATTCTATATAACTCTCATAAGAACCTAAAATAACCACCTTCCTCCTCTTTTTAAGAATTAGAGAATGAGAATCAATCTTTAACCTTTAAGGATTCGGTGGTGATCAAATGGAAATATATAAGATAATCGATGTCGACATTCTAGCACTTAGAGTACCAAAGGCAATTATTCAAGTTCATAGGAACACATTCAGAACACCATTGGAGGGATTTTTATTTAGATCCTCTCAACGCAATGATAATAAAATTGAAAAAGGGTTCATACCATCAATACCTTCTTTAAATAAATAATTCATAAGACTGAGATAATTTTATTAATTAAATAAATTATAAAATTAATGTGAAATAAATATTCTCTCTTGGTTTTTGTGATCTTTTCAGTTTTAATCGAATTTAATTCATTAGACAGCACATTTATCATCATGTACACTGTAGATTATTCATTAAAACTGATAAAATTAAAGTTAGAAATGTCCCAATAGGCTCATACACTACAACTAGAACCTTTATATTTGAGGAAGTCATAGAATGAGTTTATTTTATAGAATTTTGTGAACTGAAAGTTTCACCATATATGAACAAATATCCAATTTGACATCTGGTTGTATGTAGATGAGATAAACATCCATCATCAGCATAACCGACCAATTATAATTATAAATTCTAAAATAAGTATTCATTTATACCCTTTAAATCTCAACAAGTAGGAGAAGAATATTACCTTGTATAAAATTCATTATAATAAAACCTCTTATTATTTAACATGTATATACACACATGAACATATATATCCTTTAGGGATAAATAAAATGTGTATTTATATTTAATCCTTCTAGAATAAATAAGTTCTTCATTTTCTCGTCATATATGAAATATATCACTCTTGGATGCAAGAGAATAAATTGTTAAGGGTATTGTTTGATAATATGTAAAATGATTACAAAAATTTTATATTACATATTCTCCATGATTATTACAAGTAAATTCAAATAATTTTTTGATATTTTAAACTCTTTAGAAGTTTTTATTTTTTTAAAGTATATAGATTAATAAAAATACATTTATTTATATAAACCATGTTATGACAAAAATCAATTTTATATTTTTTCCATATATAAATATATCTTTAGATGGATACATAAAACTCTTCTTGTTTAGTTAACCCCATATAGGATGTAATTTACAGAAGCCCTTATATTTTTATCTTTATTCATGGATAATCCACTTTTTAACTTTGTTGAGAGGTAACCCTTAAATGACCAAGAGGTCCAAAGGCAGAAAGCATGAACTACATGGCCAGAAGACCTGAGGAAAAAATTCCTTTATAATATATTGAAGCATGATAACAATTTAACATCCATTCCACATATCCTCTATGGGTCTACATCATATACTTCACCTGGTGTTGCTATTGCTTTATAGTGCACTTGTGCTACTCTATGGGCCAATGGCATGTCTACCATATCCCTCCTTCAATCTTGGGTCTGGTTAGCTCCACCCAGTGACTTCTTTTTCTCTAAACCATTAATATGGTGTTAAACTAGTAAGCTAGGTCCTAATCTACTTCATGCAATTAAAATCCTGATAACCTAAATGAATGGTTATTTTAACCCATCGGACCTATGGAATGAAGGCCTAGTAATGGCCTGAAGGCCCTATGGTCTGAATGCCCAAATTTTTAGCCCAGTGGCCCAAATCAGGTGAACAGTACTTCTACTATAGTAACTACTACATCCCCCCCCCATAAATACAATACTACCTAGTTTTGAACCTGATTATTTTGGATGTAGTATTACAGGTTTTACCACTCAAGTGATGCCCCAACTACTTTCACCACATAAAATAATTTATCAGATTGGTTGAAACTTTTATAATTTTGAATATTCTTTAGGCATTTTAGACCCTTTAGGATTTCATATATAGATATTTTATTCATTGTTACAAAATTTATAATCAATGAAAAAATTTATTGGGCATAATCCAAATATATAAAAATATCAAAATTTATAAGGAATAATATTTCCTACACAAATGTTATATATATGCAATAGTCTTATCAATTTGGAAGAAAAATATAATTCTTAATAAGTTTAACAAATAATATATTGCTTCAATAACTATTTTATCCAATTATTATGATATATACATATTTCAAAATCCTTTGTAATCAATGAGTTTTGAAAGATATCATATATTCAAATATATCATCGGCAACATTTATTGAGATCGCATGATTTATCTGGTACGAGTGTCACTTCAAGGATGATATCAAAAAGGATATATTGATGTTGATATGTTTATTTTACTCTTTAAGTGAAAATATATTTACTAATTAATACTCGTGATGAATAGTGATTGTATATAATCAGTTCAACCACACTTTTAGTGTGTTTAATTACACTATTGATTTTCAACACTTTTCTTCTAAATTATGCATATCATTATTGTGAGTATCTTATTAATGATTCTACTAGATCATTTTATATATCGTATGTGTTTATCAATATTTATATTATTCACCATGCATAGCCTGAAATATATTCTCACCAAAAAAAAATAATTCATATGAAAATTTAATAGATGCATCATTCGAAAAATATAATTATGGTTCACATGGTAGGTGGATGGGCCCATATATATTCTATAATTAATACTTGATATAAATATCATCAATTTTCTTCGAATACAACAAGTGATAATATAAATAATTTACCTAAATAATATATAACCCTTAGTAAATCATCCTCTAGGGGAATTTATAATAATGAGAATGAATAATTCTCCTATAAGTGATAATTTAGTATACATGAATCCATTAAATAAATTCATCAATCTCTCCCAGATTGATTCCAATTATTTAGTCAAAAATTAGATACTTGTGTATAATTATATCAATATTTTTCATTATAATAAATCCTATATTACCAAAATGATAATGTCATGTATTTAATGTGTTAGGATCAGTAAACTTCTAGTTTACAATAATTGATTTTATTATATATAACAAATTATTTTGAATCGGTTTTTTTATTATTAATACTTATTATATATACAAGTATTTAGATCCTTATTCATCAAATGCCTTAATATGATATTTATTTTTAATAATATCATTAACACTAAATATATTTCATAAGGACTTCAAATATAAAGAATAATTATTGATTAAAAACTTTATACCACCTGGTTGGAATATATTTTCTCTTCTAGATATTGTAATTAATTTTCAATATTAGTCAATATACATACATGATCATATACTAACACTTCAATAGTTTTTAGTAATAATAAACATATATGCGTTTTTTAAGCATTTAATAAAAATTATATTTACAAAATTTATTCTTCAACATCAACTTATATTATATCTTTTGGATATTTCAATTTTTCATGCTAATATTAATCACTATAATTACCACTTCTAGCGGTTAATGGATTCATAATAAAATTTTAGTGGGTTAGACCCATCATCTAGTGAATTATTTTATGTTTTGAAAATTATGGTCCAAAAATTTCTAAAATATATGTACTAGGGAGATTATCCCCTATGTATTTTAAGGTTAGTTAATGTTTTATTGAGAAATAATGTGGAAGAATATTCTAAATTCAAAATACTCACCTCATCATATATGAATGTGTATGTATATGCATGTATATGTAGGTTTATATGTTTAATATCCTGTTACTATTTTTAGGTACTCTTAAACCCTTATTTTGATCATTAGTTGGTTGGGACTCATTTAGGGGTGCTTTGGATGCAATTTTAGAAATTTTGAAGGTTTTTTTTGGATGTGCACAGTTGGTGTATGGTTTTCCAAAAACTTGTGTCTTACTAGTGAAAACTGTACAAACCTAGATAGTGGAATTTTTCACAGCTGGCACATGGTTTTGAAAATTGTGTAGTCACCTAGGAGAAACCATGCAGCCCCACCAGTTGGGGAACAATGTTAGGGTGCATGGCTTGACAAACTGTGCGACCTCCTCTAGGAAATCATTCGCGCTGATTTTTATTAATCTGAAAATTTACTTAAAATTCCCAAAACCCATATTTTTTCCACTCCATCCTAAATCAAGATTCAACATCCCCTAGGTCATTTGGGCTCTCATTGAGAAATTTATTCTCCTCCAAACCCCTTCTAAAGAGAATCAATGTGTGGGGATTGTCGTTCGATCCTTCCCCAGTAAGAGTTCTTCTCTCATTCCTTCTCTCCTACTCTATTTTCCTCTCTTCCTTAGGGTTTTTTTGATATTTGTGTTAATGGAGGATATAATCCACATTTTTTAGAATCATGAATACAGTTTTTATTATCATATCTTCATTTCTGATATTCTTTGTTGGGGCTTCCCAATTAGGGATTTGTGATTCATCATCCCGTGATCTTAGGGTAGGTGGTTCTGTTTAGTATATTCCATTATATTAACCTTAAATTGATTGGTTTAAATTAAATAGATTGATTTAAATTTAATTTCTTTCAATTTATTTTATTAAAAACCCAATTCCATTGAATTGGGTATTACAATTTTATTTGGTATAAAAATTGTGAAAAAACCTGCAATTCCATTAAATTGGGGTGTGTTGGTGAAAATTGATGAAAATTTTTGAAATTGAATAGTGGAATTTAAATTGTGAAATTGAATTTTTAAATTGATGTGTGAAATTGATTTCAAGATTGGATTTGAGAAAAATGGATTAAACTATTTTAATAGAAACCTATTGGTTTTATCCTGAAAAAGGGCATGATTTGACTAAAAACTTATTTTGGATATTAAAGAGAAATTGGAATATTGAAATAGAAAAATGGGTTGAGTTTTTTCAATAGTTTTGAAATAAATTTCCCATTAATTATTTGTGTTTAAGAATATTCAAGAATAGGTAGTTAGTGAGTTATTGGCGATAAAAACGCGAGGTTGGAATTTACATAGAAATGGATTGATGCTTTACAACTCTAAAAATAATATAGGAAGATATTATCCCCAGTGGGATGTTGTTTACTCTTATTTTTCTAGAATCAGAGGCACATGTTCTCACATTTTTTTGTCATTATATAAGTGTGTGATGATCCCATAACTTGGAACTATTGTACCTCTTGGTAGATGAACTTATTACTCACTATTAATGCTTTGATATATATTCCACTACTTGTAAAATATTTTACACATTCCTTACAAATTTATATAAACTATTTTATATGAATAGTTTATTAATCCATTAATTAGAAATACTTTCAATCATTTGATATGTAAATCATCATTTGTTTTAAATGTTATTTTGAAATTAAAAGCTTGTTTATTTAAAATTGAAATATTAATTTGGTTAATTAAATGGGGAATCTTGTTATGGAATCCTTGGTGAGATCATAATGGTATTTTAACTCACACCCTATATATTCCTTTGGGAATTTGTAGATTTCCTCTAACTAGGTCCGAGCAAGGGGAAAGCGCAACTAAGAGGTGGTAGGTAGTTTCTTTTGATCATTGGTCCTAGAGAGTTGTGTTTGTTGGTATGTCGGTTGTTTATCTTTCTATTATATGGTACTTTGTGGTTGTACTTTGGGTTTTTTTACCAGTTTGACTTCTGGTATAGTTCTACCAATAGAGTTTTCTATTGTACTTATTGAATTGTATATCATTCTTCTGTTGTGTTTGTTTAAAATTCAACCTTATTTTCATATTATAGGATGCTAGGTTCTTGTCACCAACCCATGGGAATCTGGATCGCACTTTAGGCTATATCAGTTCTAGCTCTATTATAAAGTTTCCAGGGTATCTGGGATGGTTCATAACAATGTGGTATAAAATGGAAAGTTAATTGTCTTGCCTTTATGTCAATATGTAGTTTGAGATCTTGTCAGGAATTATGAGGTAGTTATGACTGAGTGACAAGACAAATCTCACTGTAATAATTCTTAAGTCACTAGGGGTGGTTTATAGAAATATATATTAGGGATTAGTTCTAATCATTTCTCTTATTTTTATTTGGATTGATTAAAATCCAAATCTTTTTTTCTATATGTTGGGATTAATTTTCCTTATTTCTCTGTTTGATTGTTAATATGATGTATTCAATGTTGTCTGCTGATGGTTTTTATCATCATTCCTCTAATAGGATGTTTGAATCGGGTCCATGAGGAAGATACTAATGAACCATAGTGAGAAATACCTCCCATAGACAAAAATATGGTTGAGTTTATCATGCATTCTGTCCAATATTTGGTATAGGAACCTACACCCATTCTCATTCAGGCTCCATATGTGGAACCTAAAAGAAATTTTTTTAAGGAATAGTGAATAGGAGTTCCTTTACCAACAACCACCAACATTCCAAGGATCTAATGAAACACAACTGGTTGAGAATTGGTTGAGGGATAATGAGATTTTGTTTATGTTCTTATAGATTTTAGATGAATTCAGGGAGAAATGTTCAACCTTCAAGATAGAGGGACATAGCAAGATATGGTGGGACATGAGGGTGATGTTGAAGAATCATGAGGGAATAGTGTGGAAATACTTCAAAGTTATTTTCACCAACCAGTTCTATCTAGTGTCTATAGTGTTGGATAAGGATATATAATTTTTAAAACTCAAGAAGGTTTCCTGGGCCATGATAGGATATGAAAAACAAATTTCTAAAATTGTGTAGTTTTCACCTAAGATAGTATCGAATGAGAAGAAAAAGAGTCTGTGGTTTGAGATGGGTCTTCAATCTGATATTCATTATCATATTTTCTTTCTGAATCTATCTTCTTATGCTAATGTGTTGGATAGAGCATGGACGGTTGAAATGGACTTGGATGGTAAGCCAGGGTTCATGGAATTTCCTTTTTCTCCTAGTGGAAGTGGGAATTCCTATAAAGGTAAGAGGAAGCATGATGATTCTTTTTGTGGTTCTTGATAGCATGGTTTTTCTATACCTCTTGCAGTGCCTGGAAGAGGCCCTTTGATTTTTAACCAGTGTAGTAATCCAGGTCATTCAAAATGTATTTTTACTAAGGAACCAAAGAAATGTGGTTCATGTGGATACTCAGGTCACCTTAAAATGTTCATCAATGTCTATTCCACTCTACATGGTGTCATGAGATCATAAATACCTACTAAAACTGTCATGCAATCAGATGCTTCATAAGTATAGGGGTTCTATCCATAGGCATCTAGAAAAAAACTTTTTCATGCAGTGGAAGTGTCTCTAGAGGAAATAGATATGGTTCGAGCTACCATGAGAGGTATGATCACTATAGGTTCATCATTAGATATTGCTTTATTTGATACTGGTTCATATCATTCATTTATTTCAACTCTTATTTATAGTATTCCAAATATTTCAATAGATCTTTTATATTATATGATGGATATTACCACACCCCTCAAAATGAAGAGATAGAAGGGTCTTTGTAGTCCAACTTGTGTTTTTAAATTATAGGATATTAAGCTTGCATGTAATTTTCTAGTTCTTAACATAAAACAACTTGAAATAATTTTTGGATTGATTGGCTCATTGCCAATAAAACCTAAATTGATTTTTCTCTTCGAAGGGTCTCCATCACTACACTCGATGGGGTGAGTGGTGCCTTTCAAGGGGAATGGGACCTGAGGTTGAGTGGAGATGGACCTTCTTATCTAGAGTTGGGGAAAGTAATATCAGTGTTCCCTTTTTATATGGAGTGGGAATCCTTGAACAGTTATCTCCCTCCATTTTTCATTAAGTTTCCAAACATGTTTCTTTTTGACTTATTTAATTTTCCACCGATAGGGGAGGTAAATTTTTATATTGATTTAGTGTTTGGTACTCAACTAGTATCTATTCAGTCTTATCACATGGAACTAGATGAAATTAAATAGTTGAAAACTCATATGGATGGTTTTCTAGAGAAAGTATTTATACACTTCAGTGTGTCACCTTAGGTAACTCTGGTTCTCTTTTCTAAGAATGGTAATGGGGCACTTCACCTTTGTGTTGATTATCGAAAACTCAACCATGTTACAGTGAATAAAAAGTATATGTTACCAAAGATTGATGATATATTTGACCAATTTAAAGTGGTGAAGTAGTTCTCAAGGATTGATCTTCGATCTGGTTACCATTAGTTGAGAGTAAAATATTATAACATTCATAAAATCACCTTTCTAAGTATGTATGGATAATATTAGTACCTTTTCATTTCATTTGTTTTTACCAATTCTCCTACAGTCTTTATGGATTTAATGAATAACATTTTATAGAAGTATATTGACACTTTCATGGTAGTCTTTATGGATAACATCCTTGTTTAATCTATGTCTGAGGAGGATCAAGTGAACCATCTGAGAGAAGTGTTGGAATTGTTGAGGAATCACCAAATTTATTCCAAACTATCGAAATGTGATTTTTGTATTTGGGAATTGAAGTTACTAAGGAACATGGTGTCAAACCATGGTATATCAGTTAATCCCAAGAAGGTAAAATATGTTATGACATGGGAACAACTGTGAAATTTTTTTGATATTTGGAGATTTATGGGTTTGTCTTAGTATTATCATCGTTTGGTAATGGAACTCCCAAATTTGGCTTCTTAGATGACTTTCCTAACTCAAAAGGGAGTAAAGTTTTCTTGGGATAAAAAATGTCAGAATTATTTTGCTGAGCAGAAATGTATTTTCAGTACAGCGCCATTTTTGAAACTTCCAGAGGTTGGTCTGGACTATGTGGTCTTCTGTGATGCATCTGGTTCAGTTTTGGTATGTGTTCTCATGTAGGGTGATCATGTTGTTGCTTATAGATCTCGATAACTTAGGATGTACGAGAACAATAACCCAAACTATGACCTAGAACATGTATCTTTAATGCACGCACTTAACATTTTTTAGAAATACCTTTACAAGGAAAGATTTATTGTGTTTTATACCATAATATCTTGAGTTATATCTTCTCACAAAATGATTTAAATATCTTTTAGAGGAATTGGGTGGAATACTGATGCACCCGATTTGTGTATACATTTTCACATACTTTATTGAAAATAAGAACAATTTTTCAGCAATTACTTACTGCTTAGTCGAAAATACTTTGATTATTGGGGGTCTTGTTCATTTTCAAGATATTTATGGAAAAATACACAAAACATGGGAGAATTGAGAAAATTTTACAAACAACACGGTGTGTACTTATACATGCATCTTGTACATTCAAACTCAGACACAGATTGACTAGGACAAGTACATGCCCAAGTAACCAGAAGCTGGTACACATTGTGTTCACACTATACACACCATGTATACCCTTCTAGAAGCAGTTGGCGGATAAGAGTAATTCTACACGCCCATGTGGCCGGCTGACAGGGACACGTCGTCTTCAACCTATACATGCCATGTATATCTTTTTAGAAGCAGTTGGTGGCCGAAAAATGAGACTACATGCTGTGTATATCTACCTGCCAGGCGGCTCCATGTTCCAAGACAAAGACGGAGTGTTAGGCTTCCTACTAGTGGATAAAACAAGGACAAAATCATGTTGACAAAAGTACACCCCATGTACTTTTTCCACACGCCATGTAGTTCTATTTTCTATAAATAGAGAAACATTGCTCTCCGGTTCAAGGAGAGAAAAGATGTGGAGAGAATGGGTTGAAGGTATGGAGGAAAGAAGCTTTACTACCATTCTACCACCATTCTACTACTTCTCTATTCTACTGTTCAACCCAAGAGTCACTTTGGTTGTGCCCAAATTTACCCAAGTTGTATGGTGTAAGCAGTAATTGTAGTACGGCTTGGGTTATCGATCCTCAGAGACCTAAGAAGAAACCTAAGAAACATGCATTTTAAGAAGGTTATTTGATAGTGTTGATTTGGCTATGAATTGGCCAACTTGGGTTTGAATTGATTGGATTATTTGATACTTTAAAGAATTAAGTGAATTCAATTTAAAAGAATGAGTTGACCCTTGGTTTTCGCATGGGGTGTATTGGATGAATTTCTTTTTAAATTATTTCAATTTTTTAAATTCGTGTGTTTCCTTTAATGAAATACAACCATCCCAAAACTGTGAACACATAAGATTATTTGAAGAAAAATTCAAGAAACAAACATGAAAGAAAAGAAATACAAAGAAGAGGTGAGAGAGGAGAGCCTTTTTGGAAGAGAGGTTTGCACAAAGGCTTACTTCTTCCAAGATTTGTGAGGGGCTCCCAAGAGACACCCTTTAGGCCACACCTTCCCAAAGCATCGACCAGCCCTCTCAAAGTGTTAAAACCCCCTTTAAATAGAGTTTGTGAGGGCTAGAGATACATAACTTTTTAAGTGTGAAATGAAAAACTCGGCCAAATATTTTATTCCACATTGAACCGCCCATTTGACCTCCAAAACACGTTAATTGACCGGCCTTCCAGAAGGATGATTTGTTCCAAATCATGTCCCCGAGCTTTCCTAAAACTGTGGGCACAATCCAAGCCCGTATGTAGAATATATGTCCCAAATACAGAACCCATGTCCATTCTGTCGAGTCCAGCCCACCATTGGATTAATGGCTCATTTACTCCATACAAATACACTCTTTAGCTTTAGTGTCATGAATAAAAGTTGTAGGTAATTATGTTAGGAACACTGTTACAAAATTTCAAATTCAAATAATAAATATAAAAATATTTATCTTCGAAATACTACAGTGCACTATTAAGGGTAAAACTGGAATTTTCATCAAATATTCAAATGAATGATATAATTCCAAATACTTTCTAATTAAACATATTTAACACAATGTGAGGAAATTATATCATTTATTACCAATACAATATTCAACAAAATAGTGTTTTATCAACTCCCCCACACTTACCCTTTTGCACTCCTGAGAAAAATCTCATTTCAAGTAAACATCAATATCAAATCAAAACCAATTTTGAAACACATATCTTTGAGATCAAACAATTACACACCAAGAAACAAAAGATAAAATGCCTCATAAAAAACCATTATTTAAAGTTCTCCATTTATATCATTCAGTATATTTCCACTTCATTTATCCTCCCATGCACAAAACACTTACCTCGCTTGAATTTTCTCTCATCACTCAAATATCAATTTTTTTTTTTGCAATGTCTTTCTCATACAAACTCATACAAGGGTCACCATAGGCTTGATAGATTCCAAAATCGCTACCCAATGTTAGTCAAGGACATATGTTTATCATGAGGACTTTTTAGGGTTGTTCTGTGGCTTTTGGTTAGTAGGATTAAGATGTGAAAAACTCTGAGGCTGAATAAGGAGGGCTTGACTCTTTTGAAGCAAAATTGCATTAATCTAATTTTCACTTAAATATGGTCTTCCCTTCAATCCCCATAGTATCAATTCAGCTCCATCATCATGAAAATTCATGAAAGGTTTACACCATTCATCATTTCAGCATAAAAAATGTCAATCTTCTCAAACATGATTTTCTTGAAAGCTCCAGATGGGCACAGCTTTCCTCCTCAATTAGAAGCTCCAGAAAAGGAACGGCTTCACTTGTCATGAAAGCTCCAGAAAAGGCACAGCTTTCAATATAATGACTTTCTTTAGCAGCAACACATCTCTTCAGAATTTAATTTTCCACCCAAAGTATCACATAATGTGGTGGCACAACCCAAGACAACTTCCCCCATACTTAAGCTCAACTAGATTATGCAATTTCACTTCAAGAGTTGGTTGGATAGGGAAAATTGGCTTGTAATGTGGCTTAACCTAACAGGCTGTGCATGGCTTCTAAGGGCTACAAGGATTAAATATTCAAGGTAGGACATTATAAAAAAAATATTCTTTGAAATAGGGGCTTTAATACCAAACAAATGCCTCAATCATTTAAACATATGTACCTCAAACCTTCAAGTTTTGACAGGAATAGATCAAATTCTGGTTAAATCAAGCATGGTTTGGTTTTCTCAAGAAGTGAGGTGAATGTAAAGAATATGAAAATAATGGTTCAGAAGCCTCACAGGAAAGTTATTTCAAATATAAAGACAGTGAGATGTGGCATGGGATTCAAAATTCGGTGTACTTTCCATGAAATTACTAAATATTTGAACTTGAAACAAAGTCATTTCAGCATTCATTTGAGGTTAGTTTCAAGGGGTAAATTGTTTCACTTATTGATATGAATTTAAAAATGGTGATGAGAATCATTTCAGCTCAAAAATTTCAAAAACACAAAGAAAATTGAAAAATAAACACACAAAATTTGAAAAGCAGAAATTTTTTTTTTGGTTTTTTTTTTGAACAGGAAAGCAATTGAAATCACTAAACTAAAAGGTTCCCTCCACCACACTTAAAATATTGCATTGTCCTCAATGTGAACACGTGAGATTAAATATGCACATGAAATTCAGAATTTTTAAATAGGACAAATAATATAAAAGTGAAAGGGTTAGGAATGGCCTGATGTGATCAAGTGATGATGGGGTCATGCAGTGTGATAAAATCCACTGCATCAGTAGGATGTCCCTCAATGTATCTATTCAAACGTTGGCCATTGACTGTAAAGCTCCTTCCAGTGTCCTCTTGTGTGATCTCCACTACACCATAAGGAAAAACATTAGACACTATATAAGGACGTAACCATCTGGAACGCAACTTACCAGGCATCAACTTTAGTCGTGAACTATAGAGAAGGACTTTCTCTCCAACATGAAACTCCCTTTTTTGGATCATTTTGTCATGAGCTACTTTTGATCTTTCCTTGTAGAGCCTTGAGTTCTCATATGATGACAGGAGAATCTCCTCAAGCTCTTGAATTTTCAAATTCCTTTGAATTCGAGCTCGGGCCAAATCCATGTTGCATTTCTTTATAGCCCAATATGCCCGATGCTCGACTTCCACTGGGAGATGACATTCTTTCCCAAAAACAATCCGAAATGGGGACATACCAATGCGGGTCTTGTATATTGTCCTATAAGCCCACAATGCATCATCCAAGCGCTTGCTCCAATCCTTCCTATTTGGTTGCACGGTTTTCTCCAAGATTTGTTTCAACTCACGATTTGAAACCTCAGCCTGGCCATTTGTTTGGGGGTGGTATGGTGTTGATGTTTTGTGTGTCACCCCATACTTTCGAAGGAGGGAAGCAAAATTCCTATTGCAAAAGTGTGTCCCTTGGTCACTGATGATGGCCTTTGGTACTCCAAACCTGTAGAAAATTTGAGCCTTGACAAAATCCACTACAACATGAGAATCGTCAGTCCTGGTGGCCTTGGCCTCCACCCATTTAGTCACATAATCAACAGCAACCAAAATATACAAAAATCCAAATGAACTAGGAAAAGGACCCATAAAATCAATGCCCCACACATAAAAAATCTCACAGGATAGTATGGGTTGTTGGGGCATCTCATGTATCCTAGAAATATTCCCAGTGTGTTGGCAACGAGAGCATGACTTACAAAACACGTGGACATCATGGAATAAACTAGGCCAATATAATCCAGAGTCCAAAACTTTCCTAGCTATTCGTTGGGGTCCAAAGTTTCCACCACATGCAAGTGTATGACAGAATTGAAAAATAGACTCAAACTCATGATCAGGAATACACCTCCTAATAACTTGGTCACTACACATGCGCCAAAGGTAAGGATCATCCCACACATAAAACCTAGAGTCACTTTTTAATTTTTGGACTTTATGCTTCTTCAAATTTGCTGGGATTTCAGAGGAAACAATGTAGTTAACTAAATCAGCATACCAAGGATGCATACCTGAGATGGTATAGAGATGCTCATCAGGGAAAGTGTCCCGAAGTGGTACCTGATCCAAGGTGTCATCCTCTAGTGTGTGAGTAAGCCTACTCATGTGGTCCGCCACCATGTTTTCTGACCCCTTTTTTTCCTTTATCTCGATGTCAAACTCTTGATGAAGGAGCATCCAACGGATAAGTCGTGGCTTTGCATCTGGCTTCTTCAGGAGGTACCTCAAAGCTGCATGGTCAGAAAAAACAACTACTTTAGAGCCCAATAAATATTAACGGAATTTATCTAAAGAAAATATGACAGCAAGAAACTCCTTTTCTGTGGTTGTGTAATTTGATTGGGCTGAATCCAGTGTCCTTGATGCATAGGCGATCACATGTGAACGCCCCTCCACCCTCTGAGATAAGACAGCTCCAACTGCGAAGTTGGATGCGTCACACATAAGCTCAAAAGGAATCCCCCACCTTGGGGGTTTTATGATAGGTGGAGTGGTCAGACGTTGTTTTAGCTCAGCGAATGAATTCCTGAAAGAAACATCAAACACAAAATCAGAATCCTTTTGAAGTAATCTTGACATAGGAAGAGCAATCTTACTAAAATCTTTGATGAAGCGCCGATAAAAACCTGCATGCCCTAGGAAAGATCTAACATCACGCACACATGAAGGATATGGTAAGGATGAAATAATGTTTATCTTAGATCTATCAACCTCTATCCCGTGTTTTGACACTACATGCCCTAAGACAATGCCATGCTCTACCATGAAATGACACTTTTCAAAGTTCAGGACCAGATTCTTCTCAATACAACGATTCAACACCTTTCCCAAACTACTTAGACATTCATCAAATGAAGACCCATATACTTTAAAATCATCCATAAATACCTCCATGCAGGTCTCAATAAAATCAGAAAAAAATACTCACCAAGCATCTCTGGAAGGTACCTGGGGCATTGCAAAGTCCAAATGGAATCCTCTAGTAGGCAAATGTGCCAAAGGGACAGGTGAATGTATTCTTCTCCTTATCCTATGGAGCTATAGGAACCTGAAAATATCCAGAAAATCCATCCAAGAAACAATAGTGTGTTTTCCCAGCTAGTCTCTCGAGCATTTGATCAATAAATGGGAGGGGAAATGGTCCTTGCCAGTGGTCTGATTTAGTTTCCTATAATCAATACACACACGCCAACTTTTTTGCACCCTCATTGGAACTAAATCATCTTTCTCATTTTTAACAACAGTAAAACCAGTTTTCTTAGGCACAACCTGAATTGGACTTACCCACTGTGAATCTGAAATGGGAAAGATTATACCTGCATCAAGCAATTTCTCAACTTCTTTTTTAACAACTTCCAGGAGGGTGGGATTGAGTCTCCTTTGTGGTTGTCTCACCGGTTTAGCCCCATCCTCCAAGAGAATCCTATGCATGAAAATGGAGGGGTTAATACCTGATATGTCAGCCAAGGTCCACCCAATCGCCCTGATGTTCTCCCTCAAAATATTCAAAAGCTTTTCTTCATGTTCAAAAGGGAAATTGTTAGCAATGATAACAGGTAATCTATCACCACTCAACAAGTATGAGTATTTCAGATTTGGTGGCAATGGCTTGAGTTCTAATGAAGGAGGGTGTAGTATGGATGGAGACATTGAAGGAACTGAAATATGTGCACAAAGAGCATCAGTATCAGAATAGACATCATCAAAATCATATAATAAAGCATCAAATCCATCAGCATACTCAACAGCCATTTCATAATCAGAGTGAACATGATCAAAATCAGAATATGAATCCACATCAAAATCAAATCCAAGATAGGATTGTGTATCAGAAACATGTGTGGAAGTGCTCTTAGACATAAAACTCGAACCAATACTCATAATCTCCCTAAGCATAGGACAATCAAATTCTATGGAGTTTTTATTTGGTGGTTAAAAATGGGAGATAACAAAAGCATAATGGTCCTCTGAGGGCTACTTCATGGAATCCATAACATTAAATATCACAACTTCATTTCCAAACTCCATGGAAAGTGTACCCTCATTGACATTTATGATAGTTTTTGTAGTTTTGAGGAAGGGTAGACCTAAGATAATGGGGGCATGAGTGTAACACCCCAAGCTTCTACGGTACGTTTCCCTTTGAATAATGCGATAGCGTGTGTTGTACGCAACCTCGAGTTCTAACACACACCACAACTAATTAAACTAGTCGTTGTGAATAGTAATACCTAATTTTTGAAATTATATATATTTTATATTTGAAAATGGACTTCATTTTTGGACTCGGAATATCGAATTTAGCCTAAGGTGAAATTTTGGTACTTTTCGGATAACTTTCATATTTTGATGAATAGTGAAAATTACTAAATTTTAATTAAAAACAACTTTTTTAATCAAAATAATTAATAGTGATAAATTATGAATTTTAGTAGTTTTAAAGTATATTTAGAATATATTTTTACCATTTAATATAATGTTGGTCATTGGACATAATTTTACAATTAAACCGAACATAAACAAGTGTCAATCTTTTGATAGTTATTATCTCTTAAAAACACGCTTTTTGCCACTTCTGTGTTTTGAATTTAGGAAAATGGATTCCATATTTGGAATCAGGATGTTCAAATTGTGTAAATAGGTAACTTTTAGTTTTACACATTTTGAATAATTACTGCGGTAAATATTTTATTTACCATGGTTAAAGGGTAAATCCGGTAAATAAGGGTTAAAAAATAATATTATAATAATACTAAATTACCCTAAAACGTGTCTTCACCCTATTGTTTGATACATGGTCGACCATGGGCATCTTTGTGTCAATTTTGGGACCCCATGGATCCACTTGTAAGTGATAATGACACTTTATTTTAATTAAGTTAAAATGAATACAAAAAATGACACAAGCATATATCCTTTAGAACAACAATTTTTACATAGGGTTATATATGTTGGATTTTAGATTATAAATATTAATTAGAAAGCTAAAAAGATTTCCTACATAATGATATTTTATTTATAATTTTTAGACATTAAATAATTTATTTTATTTATGACACAATGATGATGCAGTAATTACTATAATAGTGAAAAATTAAAATAATTGATATTATAAATACCCAAATAAATATAATATGAAACTTTTAATGAATTAAACTAATTTTCTAGGCTAATATGATATATTAGGATTGATTTAATGGACTTTGTTTGAAGTAATCAATCTGTTATGAGTTTCACAAAAATCAACTATTGAATAGTGTCAAAATTGACATAAAAGAGTTCTTAAAACAAATATTATATTATTAATTGATATTAAATTCCTAAAAATCTAAGGTTCGGCCAAGAGACTTATATTATGATAGGTTAATCATTAATGGACCACTTGGGGGTCTCTTGGATGTATATAGTAAGTTTATTAACCATATTATATAAAAATACAAAGAGACATTGTAAAAGTGAAACTAATTAACTTAGAGTTAATACTTAAAGATAAGGTTAATATAAGTACCCAAACCTGTCTAAACTCTATTGGTTGAGTGGTTTTAGACCTATCCCCACCTTAACCTTTGAATAATAAGCTTTGGAGCCATTAGAAACCGAATATGAATTTATTATAAATTAATATTTCTAGCTTTTCCAAAGGTGCCCCTCACCCCTCTTATAAAAAGGGCACTCCTCCTTCTCATTTCTTCACACCTTCAAAGCCTTTTGGTTCGGCCAAACTCTGCCCAAACACTCTCCCAACATCCCTCACTACAACCTAGAGGCCTTAGTTTGATCAGAAAGCCAACCTAAGGAGCCCTTTTGATCAAATCAAAAGGAAGAACCCGAAGAAGAGGTAATGATTTCACCACCCTTTTCTAAGTTCATTTCTTCTTCCACTTCTTCTTCCTTTGTTCTTACCATTCTAAAATAATAACTCCAGTATCTCACATATACTGTGATGTTATTATAAGTATGGTACAACCATATTCAGTATTCTATCCACCCTTTGAATAACATGTCACCATACGTGCGTACGTACGGCTTACCGTCTCCACGTCGTGGTGTAATTGTTATTCAATATAATATTATTTGGATGGGTATAATAATGATGTGTAACTCATGTAAATAATAAATATAACATGTTAATGATTCTGTATATATGATATACCATTCATTTATATATTATTTTAATATCAAAAGAATGATATTTTCGCTCGTGCGTACGTACGGACTACCGTCTCCACGAACGCGATGAGATTCATTCTCCATCGTATCCATTCAAGTATAATTATCATTTTATGATTTAAAAATGATGTTTAAGGACTTGATATCATTCTGGATATGAATAAGATACAACAAACATGGCTTATGTAACAAAACATATAAAAGAAAATGAGTAAGTTAACACCCGAAACGATGATAATTCTAAGATATTATTAATAAATCAATGTTAAAAGATCATATATGATATCATATTAATATATATGATTCTTGTATAATTTAATAACAATTATTTCACCATTATACAGGAGGTTAACCTACCCCAACCAAGGAAAAGTACAAGGTAAGGGATTTTCTTATCTCACATTCAATTCCGTGAGATTTCCATTATTCGCCACTAAATTATTAAAAGTGGTGTATTGTGTACTGGAATTTGATATATATTATCATTATTATCTTTATATTCATGTTATTCTGTAAATAATTTGGTGGTTATTAACTTTTGTCCATACGACTCAGTTGATTAACGTGGTAAGGGGTTTTCATCTCACTTCTTATTCTCATGAGATTCATGCCATATTGCCACCATTACCTTTTGTGTGGTGTGTGCACTGCCCATAATTATATTCTTTGTGTAATACACTCTAATTTATGTGTACTTACATATTCATTGTATGATACCTCTTTCATGGGTTGTATGTTTCATAAGTTACCAAACTGGTAAGGGTTATTTCACAATCTCTTCATTATCCGAGGTTGTATTATACGTAATAATCTACTGGGATCTCTTTATCATCCACATACATGTTTCTTCGAAATGTATTTCAAAACATTTTTACTATTTACAATAATATGGGTTAAAGTCATTTATACCCTTGTTTGACTTTTTATAAGAGGTTTATAAAGGAATCTTTCCGTCATTTTCAAAACAAGGTCCTTTTTAACCTTTTCGACAGAATTGAGGTAAGAATGTTTTTTTTAACTTATACGGCGGGTGCGGTTATTTTACGCCGTTATAAAATCTTCAAAGCTTTCCATACAAGCTTATAAGAATATTTTCAAAGAAAATGTTTTATTTTATATGGATCTTAAATGATTTCAAAATAAAAGGAGATACTTCTTTAAAAAGAATTTTGATTTCATCTATGTCAACATCCTTTGATGGATTTTAAGATTATTTGAAGTTGATTTATTATGATACAAAACTTCTATATTGTATTGAAGGTTTTGTGATATGTTTGACTGTGGATGTGCTATTTTTATACCATTCATAGTTTATGGTGAAATTATTGAAATTTCGTATGCTAGTTTTAATACGAATGTTTATGTTATGTTTAAACCTTTTCATATGGGAATGCATTGGACTTAATAAGTGATGGGTGGAGCCCGCTATAGCTCCTCGATGCATCGGTAGGTCTCATGAGACAAACTAGTGTCTTGGCACAAGGCCTTGACAAAATCTTATTTGTAGTCTTGGCACGAGGCCTTGGCTATGTGGTTATGATAGTCTGGCATTATGCATTCCATAATTATGAAAGTGGTTATTGATATTTCATGTGATTATTCGATTAGTAGAATATCCATGTGAATAAGTAAATGGCATTATTTCATTTTATTTATGCCATACCATGTTGAAAGTTCGTATTTAAAAGGCTTTTGTTTTAGTTATACATTTCCTTAAATGTTTATTCTTATTTATGAAAGTTTCCACTTTATTGTTATCCTTACTGGGCATTTGAGCTCACCCCTTTTTTTTATGTTTTATTTTTCCCAGGATGTGAAGAAGTAAGTTATGAATGACCTGAAGGGATTTTATGAGGGGTTAATAGTGTGGATTGTGGAAACATTATGTTGTTGTATTAGTTTTTTATTATATGATGTAATGTAAAACTTATGAATATATCTAGTGTTTCCAAGGCTACTAAACCAATCGGTCTTTCGAGATTTGATCTTTCTTGTGATCATGCCAATGTTATGTAATTAATGCACCGACTCTGGGTAGCTGGGGTCGGGGCGTTACAATGAGAACTTACCTGATCATCCTCCATGTTAAGAACATAGAAATCTGCTGGAAAGATCATGTCTCTTACCCGGACAAGTACATCCTCAAGGACTCCCGCTGGATATGCCATAGCTCTATTCGCCAATTGCACCACTACTCTTGTTGGCTTCAACTCACCAACCTGCAAGGAAGAGAATACAGAGTGAGGCATCAGATTTATGGAAGCTCCTAAATCACAAAGAGCATCGGAGAAGTGCAACTCCCCTATGGTACATGGGATGGTGAATGTCCCGGGATCCTTGCACTTTGTTGGCATTGCTAGAGTTGGTGTAATGAGTGCTGAGACATTCCTTCCAAGGTTGATTCTCTCATTCCCCTTGAGCCCTCTTCGATTGGTGCAGAGTTCTTTTAATAATTTGGCATACCTTGGAATTTTCTTAATGGCTTCATGTAGAGGAATTTTGATCTCCACACGCTTGAATGTGTCCAAAACCTCATTTTGCATTGCTTCTTCAGCCATCTTCTTAGTTTGAACAACCCTGTTTGGAAAAGGAAGGAGTTTAGGAGGTACATCATCAATCTTTTTCTTACCTTTATCTTTCTCCTTGGATTGCTCATCAGTTGGTATGGAATGTGGCTTCTCTAGAGTAGAGGTGAATCCCGGTGGAATGGTAGGTCCAGATGTATCATTCATTTGCTTCCCACTTCTCAATGTGATGGCACTAACATTCCCCTTTGGATTTGGAGTGGGTTGGGAAGGTAGATTTCCAGAATTCTTACTCACAAGTTCATGGAGGGCGGTGGCAATCTGACTCATTTGAGTCATCAACTCTCTCAGCTCCGAACCTTGACTCTTCAGCTCATTCTGTTGATTAAGAACAATTTGTTTAAAAAGATCATCAGTGTTAGAGTCTACCTTGTGTTGGATATTCCCTTGTTGCTGACTCGTTGATGTTTGAGCTTCGAATCTCTTTTGGGGTTATTGGAAACCCTGTTGGTAAGCTGGAGGCTGCCGGAAGTTTGGTTGAAAAGGGGGCCTTTGTTGTTTTCCAGAGCCATAACTCATGTCCTCTTGATCTTTCCACCCTTGGTTGTATGTTGGAGCAAAAGAATCAAACTTCTTTTGGGGATATGGTTGTTGTTGCTGCTGAAATGGTCTCCCAGGGAACACTGCTGCACAATCTTCTGTCTCTTGTAGTTGTGGGCAACAGTCAGTTGGGTGGCTTGTCTCAGTGCAAATGCCACATGGCCTCGAAGGAGGGGGTTGGGATGTCTTTTGAGCCAATGCAATATTCCTCACCATAGTTGTCAATTCTTCTAACTTAGTATCAATCAAATGACTTTCAAGAGAAGAAGGACTTACTTGATGTACTCCTCGAACATGTGGTGTACCTCTATCACCAAATTGTTGAGAGTTTTGGGCCATTTTGTCGATAAATACTCGTGCAGCTACTAGTGTCTTGTCCACCAATGCTCCTCCAGCAGCAGCATCCACCATGCTCCTCTCCATGGGTGTGAGTCCTTCATAAAAGTACTGGATGAGTAGTTGCTCACTGATTTGGTGATGTGGGCAGCTTGCACACAACTTCTTGAATCACTCCCAGTACTCATAAATTGACTCCCCTTGTGCTTTCTTGATACCCGATATCTCCTTTCGAATGGATGTGGTCCTTGATGCTGGAAAAAATCTTTGCAAGAAAAGACATTTCAAATCATTCCAACATGTTACATCTTCAGGTTGCAAGTAATACATCCAATCTTTTGCAGCTCCATCAAGTGAGAATGGGAATGCTCTTAATTTGATTTGATCTTCAGAAACATTTCTTGGTTTAAGGGTTGAGCAAACCACATTAAATTCTTTCAAATGTTTATTGGGATCCTCACCAGAGAGGCCATGAAACTTTGTAAGTAAGTGAATTAACCCAGATTTTAGTTCAAAGTCTGATTCGAGATTTGGGTATGCAATACAGTTTGGTTGATAGTTAACATCAGGTGCAGCCAATTCTCACATGGTTCTATTAAGTTCATTTCCATTGTTTCCAGCCATTGGTTCCTCTTTTATGTTTGAATTTGAATTGCTTCCAATTTCAATGTTTCCAGAAGAGAGGAATTCACCAACTGGTTGAATATTGAAACTTCCCGTAGATTGAGAATGTCTGATTCGTTCTCTAAGGCTACGTTCAATCTCAGGGTCAAGATCTAAGAGATCTTTGGGATTAGTTCGTGTAATAGATTAAATAAAAATGAAAAGAAATAAATTGGACCATAGTAAAAAAATAAAAATGAGAAGTTTGAGTTGATGGTCCAAAAAGAAGTAGAAGAAAACAAAAGAAGAAGAAGAAAAATCAGATTGGGTAAAGAAGGAAGAAAGAAGAGAGGAAGAGAATAAAATTTAAAATAAAATAAATACCTCTAATTGGTTGAAATAATTACTTGCCTCCCCGGCAACGATGCCAATTTGAAAGAGCGCTGTCGTGGGTGCCCTCAAATGATTAGTGTAATTTGGGGTACTTAGGTGCAGCAGAGTGGCTGACCAAGGTCGTCTCTCAAAGGAGGAAGTGAATTAAAACAACTTTTCAGAGGTATTATAGAAACAAAATAAAATGGAATAAAAACACTAATTGAAAGGATGGGGGTGGTTTTTTTTATAGTTTATGAACCTAGAAGAAGTTTTCTGGAATAAGATTGCATTTTTTTGTTTTTAATTTTGAAATGAAGTTTCGATTAGAATGACACAACAAGAAGATGTTTTTTTTTAGAAATCTATTTTAAAAGGCGTAATAGATCTAACTCTACCTCTTCAATCATTTATTAATCATTATCATTTAAATTAATATTCACTTAATTATGATCCCTTAATTTGTTAAATCCGGAACCCTACGAGAATTAACTTTACCACGAAGATTGAACTGAATTTTAACCTTAGGCTAACTTCGGAACATGCAATCGCAACACCCTGCTTTGATTGATGTTGTAAAATTAGCTTATGTTAAGTGGTAAATTAAGGAACATAACCACTCTGGAAATGAGGATTAATTGAGTTTAGGGATTATATTTGAACTCTACAAATTGATCCCATGTGGTTTTGAATTACCGGTTAAGGTTGCGCTCTCACAGTTCACACAATTCCGGACCTCGCGTGTTTTGTGTTAACTATTAAATTGCTTGCTTAGTTTCATTTAAATTAAAAAGTCAATTAATATATCATAATATGTGAATTACAGTAGCTCATTGATTCAAAATAAATGAATGAAGAAGGATAGAGGTCGATCGATTACTAAAAAGAACTACTCTTCCATGGGTGGTGTAGTCATTGTGGAGACGTTTTGCATAAGCAACGGATTGAAAGGGTAGAACCCAATCTTGTCTCCACTATTGATTCCAACCCAATTAAGAAGATTAAGATAAGAAGAATAGGGATGAACATAGAAGATTATTTGAAGAAAAATTCAAGAAACAAACATGAAAGAAAAGAAATACAATGAAGAGGTGAGAGAGGAGAGCCTTTTTGGAAGAGAGGTTTTCACAAAGGCTTACTTCTTCCAAGAGTTGTGAGGGGCTCCCAAGAGACACCCTTTTGGCCACACCTTCCCAAAGCCTCTACCAGCCCTCTCAAAGAGTTAAAACCCCCTTTAAATAGAGTTTGTGAGGGCTAGGGATACATAACTTTTTAAGTGTGAAATAAAAAACTCGGCCAAATATTTTATTCCACCTTGAACCGCCCATTTGACCTCGAAAACACGTGCATTGACCGGCCTTACAGAAGGATTATTTGTGCCAAATCATTTCCCCGAGCTTTCCTAAAAATTTGGGCACAATCCAAGCCCGTATGTAGAATATATGTCCCAAATACAGAACCCATGTCCATTCTGTCGAGTCCAGCCCACCATTGGATTAATGGCTCATTTACTCCATCCAAATTCACTCTTTAGCTTTAGTGTCATGCATAAAAGTTGTAGGTAATTATGTTAGGAACACTGTTACAAAATTTCAAATTCAAATAATAAATATAAAAATATTTATCTTCGAAATACTACAGTGCACTATTAAGGGTAAAACTGGAATTTTCATCAAATATTCAAATGAATGATCTAATTCCAAATACTTTCTAATTAAACATATTTAACACAATGTGAGGAAATTATATCATTTATTACCAATAAAATATTCAACAAAATAGTGTTTTATCAATACCACAAAGGTAACCACCACGAAGTTAAGTACCACATAGGTATGTAACACATAATAATACCACAAAGGTATCACCATGAAGGTAAGTACCACAATGGTACGCCACACAGAAGAATACCACAAAGGTATCACCATGTACGTAAGTACCACAAAGGACGCCACATAGAATATTACCACAAAGATAAAGATTCAGCTCACACCAAGTATAACTTAGGTATAGTAGTAAGGATGATTATATGTAACTACTGAATCATCTTACTCTATTAAGAGGAAGACCCACATAGGATCCCAAATCATCAGACCCACATAGGATCCTAGTACAGCAGACCCACGTAGGATCCTAGAGTAGTCCCACGTGGATTCCTAGAGGGGATCCAAGTGAGACTATCGAAAAATAGACCCATGTATGATCTGAAATCACAGACCCACATAGAAACCCAAAGTACAGACCTACAAAGGATTCTAAAGCACATACCCACATAGGATCATTTTCTCATGTGAAAGCCAGCTACAAGGTTCTCACACTAAGCTTGCATGATTTCGGGAGGGTCCACTCCACAAGCCACATGTCGAATACTCTAACCACCACAAAGTCCCACAAAGAAGAATCCCAAAGGACCTCCATGTAATATAGGTCTCAATTCAATAGATGGTGCCTCAATCGGACACCAGGTCTATAAGTTATTGGACTTTTAGTCTTGAGGACCCATTTGGATTTGTGTCTGATCCAACCCGACCATACCCCAACCTTATCTAAAACATAATTGGGTTATACCAAACGGTCCATCTCAATCTAAGGTTTTTGGCTCTGCATACGGTTCTTCAAACAAAGTTTTGAAGCTCAAGACATGGCCGAAAGAGAGAAAAGGGTCGAAACTGGTCTAGGTCCAGTCGGACCAGGCCCGACATGGGTCGGCCCTAGGTTGGACCCAACCCGCGGGATCCGACCCTGCCCGTTGGGTTCGGCATGGCCCGCTGGGTCTGGCCCGTCCTGCCGGTGCATCCAGGCCCATGGTGCGGTCATCTACGGCGGACCGCTTGGCTCCCCAGTTAGCTGGATGCCCAGCCTCCCCCTCGTGGTGCGGTCACACGCCGCGCCATCACCGGCAGTCAGGGCCAAGCCAGCCATGGCTCGCCTCGCCATCACGGCACAAGGTCACGGATCTTTTCCACCGGGCGGTGTGGTCGCACGCCACCGCCCCTTCATGTGGTCGGCCGCTGTCGGTCGCCGCCCTTTCTCCTCTGTGGCCGATGGGCTGCGACTCTTCTCTAAGGGTGCGGTCGTGCCACTGCCTTCGTCACTGCTGGCTAGAGTTCCGTCCACCGGTTCTGAACCCCATAGGTGCCAGTCGCCAACATCGATTGCCATCATCCTCCATCGTGAAGAATGCATCATACAACACAAAGATTTGTGCAGGTGTCGGGTCGTGTTCGTTGGTCCCGCACCCTCCGCATTAGAATGGTAGCAAGCTGCAATATTGTTCTTGAATAAAGGGGAGTTTACAAGAAATGGGTAAGTGGATATAAATCAACAAAAACCATACCTTGAAGGTTCTATTGGAGATCGTTCACGGTTGAATACGGATTGGTGTTTTTCGATCCCGAAGCAAGCCTCCTCCAACGGCACCCCTTGTTTGACGATCCTCCATTATTCGGTTCCTCCTTAGTGAGAACTGTTCTTCCTCAAGGGACTCCTCCAAGAACACCCTCTTCCAATGATTCAACCAAAACCCAAAGAGGTTAAATGCCAACTTAAATTAAAATAGGTTTATAGAACTAATTAACATTGTAATAATAATTAAATGGCTCAATTAAATGGCACTATTAATAAATTTTAGATTTGGCACAATTAATTGGGGAATTATAAGGGTCTTCCCCCACATTAAGGAAGGGTTAGAGTGGTCCCCACCATTGAATTCAAATTAGGAGGATTAAAGATATCGTGGTCCCCACCTCCATAAATCAAAAGGAGGTTACAAGAAAAATAAAAATGTTAAATATTTTTATTTTTCTATTCTCCCATGAAAAAGTGAAAAACTAACTTCCACCTTCAACCTACTGCGGTCAATGTAAAGGTCTCCTTAAGCGAATACTAGTGCTATGAGTTCAATGGTGTCCTATGATTTAAATTCTAAGCACCGGTTCAAGAGTTACAAAAACTCACTTACACATTTACTAAACTTACCCGAAACAAAGTTCAAAAATTCATTACGGGCACACCGGGCCTTGAAATCAAGATCCGTCAATTTTCGTGGACTCGTAAAATTCCCATATTATTAAAAAAATTACATGGAAATTCTGGTTCTTTACAGTGATGATCAAAAAATGCCAAAATAATCTAAATTGTTATCATTAACGTTTTGTCTAATAAATCATCCTAATATCTTGAAATAAATGAAATATAAAAACATTTAATATTATATAAGTTCATTAATAACATATAATTTCAATTAATGATAACTATTTACATTTCACATGATCTTTCAAACATATATAGAAGTGAACCAATCATCCAAACCAAGGAAATGAACAATCTTGAATGACGAAATTGAATCTTATAACTAATCTAAAAGGTTGTAAATGAACTCAATAAAATTATAATAAAAAAAATACATGTTTAATAGGTTGTGAATTAAATTATTAATTAATCTAATTTTATTATCCAGGATATTAAGTACAAGTGCAGAACACTTTCAGACATAAGGTAAGGATTCTCCCTGAATCTCTATTTTTCATTCGGGTTACACTTTCTCTCTCTTTACCCCAATATAATTCTTACTAATTTTTATATAATTATTCTAAATTATCTATATTTGATCCAAAATCGTGTGTCCAAATCATTTAATCTTCTTTTTATGGGAAAATGCATGTTTTTATAAGGTTCTATTTTCAATTCCTCTAGATAAGCAAGCCCATTTTAAGGGAACATTACAATTTCATACCCAATTTCAAGTACACTAAAAAAAAATTAAGCCAATTTTTTTTTTAAATCACAATTTATATAATGAAAAACTATCTTACTTAATTTTCGGTTTTATGCAAAAAAAAATAAGCATTTTTCTTGTTTAAAGACTCTAATATTTTACCTTAAACTGCACTAAAGAGGATTTTTCTAAATTTTATTAAACACACTTTTTACATGTTTTCAATTCAGTAGGATATCATATATCAAGAACTATTTGTATATTACCTTATAAATATCCAAGATTTATTTAAATCCATTATTTTATACACATAATTAGGATATTCCATTTTGTTATGCCTTATTCACAACTTATTCCTTATTTGTGGTGTATGTGTACTTACCTTTTATTTATGATCATCAATCATTGAATATTTCATTAAATATCCATATTTCTTGTATCATGGATATGATTATTGTCTTATCCATATAAAATTTATAATTATCGTGTTTTCTTTAAAAAAAATTATTGAATAGAATCTAAGTATGATGAACGCTTTGGACTTGTAGTGATGGCTGGGGCCTGGTTATAGATAGTCCCTCGATGCATCGACAGGTCACATGATACAAAAAAGTTTGTGAAAACCCTTCATGTTTGTTTCCAAGAAGAATCGGATGGGTTTTTACCCATTGATATAAATCATCTTGAGGGTATAATGGTTTATGTTCCAGATACATAACATCCAATAAATAAGCATTTCTCTTCATTAAATATTCATTTATTACATTCCATGAGGTTTTCACTATTAAAAAATATTTGGTTTCATTTTCATTATCAATTTATTGATGTAATGTGTTTTTCAAATTATTTACCTTTCCGTAATTACTATGCCTTATTGACTTTTCTTCACTTATTATTGTTTCATATAACCCTTACTGAGCATTTGAGCCTGCCCATTTTTTTCCTTCCTAGGGTTATGAAGATGCATTTTTTAATAAGTGATAAGAAGTAGTTTATTTTATTTTTTTATATTCTATCCTTAATTTCCAATGTTATAATGGAACCATTTATGTATTTAATTATTCAACACTACTAAACTGATCAATCTTTACTGATGTAATCTCTTATATCTATGGCATTGTAATAAAATGACCACTAAATCTAAGCTATTTTGGATGGGGTTGTTACACAACATATAAAACTTCACCGTGAACTGTAAAATCAATGTTAAAAAATAAATCTAATTGTGTGAGTCATAACATGTATTAATAATAATCATATTGTCTAAGGACCATTACACACACTCGTAGATAGGAATATCTGATGACACTAAAACATGCATAATTCCTACTCGCAAATCTATTCTCAAAATATCCTTTCTTAGATATTACCAAGTAAGAACTACATTAGAGAATTACCATCCACTTATGAGTATTCACACATGAAATTCTACATACTATGTGTCTTTTCATAATTTGTTATCCGACTGTAGAACTATATTTAAGAATATCATCTTGTCACTTCATGGTTATCATCATAGTGAGAAACTACTATGCCCTTATCAATATGATAAATTCCCTAGGTCATTATTACATAAACCTCATTCATAACAATGAAAAATATTTAATAATATACTTTATTAATATTTAAATCATTTAATATACATGTAATCAAAGTACAAATAGTTGGTTCTAGAAAACCAACTCCAATAAGACGTTATTGCACATAGCACACCGCCTATAGTGATTATCTCAACCCTTCAGAGAGAATTCTCTAGAAATCTCTCAATAATCAAGATCTGGCACATTTCTCCTATTTATAAGAATGAGAGAACAATAATCAATCCTTCAACCTCGAAGGATTGTGTAGTGATCAATGCTAGTAACACATGATGATCGACACCTTTATGCTAACACACAAAGTGTGTGCTTTAATATCATAAGATCATGTGTACATAACCACTAGAGGGGTTCTACTATGGATCCTCTCATAACATAGAGTTTATAATATAATCAGCTTCTTTGAAGAAAGAATTATCATAGATGAGTTAATTGTCTGAATTAAATTTATTGTAAATTTAATATGAAAAAGATATCTCTTGGTTCTGGTGATCTTTGTCAATTATAATCATATTTAATTCAATATTTATGATATTTTTCATTATATACATTATATATTATTCATTCAAACCAACAAAATCCAAGTTATTCTAGGCCCAATAGGCACTTCTTCTATGTGTCGAATATTTAAGTTGTATTAAAGTAGTCATGTTTAAATTTATAATTATTTATTAATTATTGATTGTTATATTCATTTACCATTATTTTGTTATTTCAAAAAATCATTATTTAAATCATAACATTCATACATATTCTTCTCCTTTTTTTCACATTCATATAATCATGAATAAGTTAAAAAACACAAAGAACATATAAAAAACCCATCCGAAGGTGGAAAACTTTATGGTTGAATAAAATGCGACTACACAGCATGTAACTTTAAGTTAAATGTCATGTACCCATATTCACCATATCAAGACTAAGTTGTGAAAAACGAGGATGGTCATGTGGCTGAATACCTAGAATCATTGCACACCGTAATTTAGCCAAAATAGGTTGGAACATGGTTTTTTTGGACTACACACCATATAACTTTTATATATGTCATGTACTTGATTAATTTTAAATAAAATTAATTTTTTAAAAATTTTAATAATTACAATGGATTGGAGTCTCAAGGACTGTTTGGATGGAAATTAAGATAAATTAAATAATTAATTGACTAATTAAAATAATTAATTAATTCAAGGATGTTTTATATTAACTAATAATTATTCAAATGAATGATATTTTATTTAATTTTTATTTATTTCATGCATGGATAATCATGACCTTGACGAACCTATTTATATGTTTGATTTCTTTTAATGTTTTTTATTACATGGGTTTTTTAAATTATTATTTTAACATTAAAATGAAGGAATGTGATTGATCCCCACTTAGTGTTATGTAAGGAATTTTGTGTACATAATTCCTTTTGTATAAACCAGAAAACCATTCCATTGATTCCCATCACCTGTGTGTGAGTAAATAATTTACAAGTATGGAGATCCCAGAAGATTGGAGGTAGTTCATGATGAAGCTGAGGTGAAATCAACCCATGTGATACAAAAGATTAAGATGGAATGTTTTAACATGATCCAAGACTATCTCAAGGAGTTTTTCCCCTGGGATCATTGGTTTTTTAATTGTATGCTCAATAAATAAAATAATAGACAAATCTTATTATCATGCAACAAATTATATTCTATCTATTACATGGTTATTTATCTTTTTTTATCGATTCTTATCATGGTCATGTAAATAAATGAATTAAGTAACTAGCATGATCATATGGAATAAAATAAATGGTATTGTGTCTAAATATTTTATCAATACATGGTTAATCACTTATGTAAAATACACTTAATATTAAAATGTCATGTAAAATGATAAAATAATGAAATATTTACATGATAAAAAAATCCATCAATCAAATATTAAGTTAAGAAATGATTTTCATAACATGATTAAGGATACAACCATAGAACAAAGTTTTGGTTTGGACCATGTCAGGACACTTACTTTTATTGGGTACTTTTTGTGAAGGTTTTAGGTTGACTTAACCAAGTTAATATTATGATGATTATCCCCTGATTGACTTTATGTATCATGGAGGCATGTATTAAGGAAGTCCGAAATAGGATTTTTATATTAGGGAGTACACTCAATGGATCTAATATCTATAAGCCCTCATTTGGAAATTCCACCAACCTAAATACCTTATAGTAATTGACAAAGCCCTTTCTTGGGTTATGAGAAGAGAAATATGGATCCTATGTACTATAATTTCTACATGATAGGACATTCCAAGTTCAATTGTGAGGCTCATTGAGACTTGGCAAAATAGTGGGAGAATAATTAGATTACTTCACCTCACACATTTTGGAAGTCAAGTAATGTTCTATTTATATGCTTTTATTATTGAAATTTAAAATGAAAAGATTTTAGACCACATTATCATTACAAAAAATACTGTTGAAACTCGATATTATCTCAGGTAGTAATTTTCAAGAATGGTACATGTTCTTGTGCATTGTATTGTTCCATGAATGGAAGCATTACATGTTAGAGGCCCAAATTCCTGATCCAATTGCAAAAAATGTTAGTCGTTAAGAGTTCTTTGTCTATAAAAACACTTTAATTGTGTGATATATGTTCATTGTTTGATGTTATCATACATGTCTATTGAACTCATGAATTCACATAAGATCATGGATGCTTATAGAATTCTCAAGAATCTCTATGATATTCATTAAGAGAGATATAGACTTGAAAAATTTGGGATCTCCAAGGCACTATTTATGATAAAACATAGAGAAGGTGCACCAAATGGACCTCACATAGACAACATTATTATCTAAATTAAGCATATAGAGGTTTTAAGGTTTCATTTTCCCAAAAAGTTTCTTGTTGATCTCATTATTTCCTCACTCCATTATAGTTTCACTATATTTTTTGAGAACTATAACTTGAAAAACATTGATAAGTCTCTCCCAAATCTGCTCACACTAATTTTCAAAGTTGATAATGACATGAACTGAAACAATCCTTCTATTATTTTGATGATCAATAGGAAGGGAAAGAGAAAGAGCTAAGTATAACACCAAGTCTAATTTATCTTTGAAATGTTCTTAAAATTTAAGAAAGATAAGGGGGAATGAAAGGGAACAAGATGTTTTCTGTTTTTCATGTGGCAAGAAGATCCATAGAAATAAAAAATGCACCACCTCTATGAATTAAGGGGAATAATTAAGAACATTCATTAAAAATGAAATTTAATGATTTATAAAAATTGGATACTAGATATAGCATGTGGTGGTCACATTTGTATTCAAATATAGAAACCAAGTAGATTAAAAAGAGTTATCTAAGGTGAGGTGGATCTATAATCCATTAATAGAGACAATCACACTATAGTAGTAATTGGAGACTACCACATCGGGTTTTCTACTAAAACTATCTTGGTTTTAGATAATTTTTATTATGATTCATTAGTTTCTAAATACATTATTTTTAGGTCCATTCATGATTTATATGGATTTATTTTTAAATTTGGGAATAAATTTTGATTCTTTTAATAGGATAGAATATTTTATAGTATAGAACATAAAAATAATGGTCTTTATATATTGGATTACACAGACCAAGTAATGAAACTTGATAATGAATCTAGTTCAAATGAATTATATTAAACATAACTATGGAATCACCAATTAGGTTAGGTAAATGAAAAATTATTTAATAAATTATAACAAGGTGAATATTTATATTCTTTTGAACTAAAACTAATTGGTATATGTCATGCTTATTTTCAAGGTAAAATGATCAAAGACCCACTTATTGTAAATGGTGAAAGGGACAAAGAGCGTCTAGAGTTAATTCATACCAATGTGTGTGGACCCTTTTATAATGAAGTAATGGGTGGATACTCATACTTTATAACTTTTATTTAATTCTTTAGTATATATATATGTCTACATTATAAGGTATAATCCATATTCCATTGATAAATTCAAGTAATACAAGAATGAAGTTAGAATCAACTTGGTATGAAAATAAGGGGAAAAATTCATATTGTGGAATGGAATATCTTAACTAAGAATTCATTAATTAATTATGGGGGTTTGGGATTTTATCCTAAATCAATTCTATTTATAAACAACAATTGAATTTTTTAAGTGAAGTGAGGAACCAAACATTACTAAATATGGTGAGATCAATGATAAATCATGAAATTATACCATTATCCTTTTGGGGATTGGCATTTTAGATAGTGGTAAACATACTAAACCAAGTTCCAACTAAAGTGGAAAACAGTATTCTATATAAAAAATTGTGTGGAAGGAAATCCTTTTTGTAAAATTTACATGTGTGGGGATGAAAGGAATTTTTTAAGGATTCTTTAGTTTACAAAATTACACCATAAAGAACAAATTGTATATTTATATGATTGACTAAGGAAATAAGTTGATATTATCTATATGACCCCACAGATAAAAAGGTATTAATGGAAAGACACACCATGTTTCTTGATAGGGAGAAAATCTCTAAAAGAGATGGTGTGAGCGAGATAGACTTCAATAAATTCATGGCTTAATATACAGATGAGTTTTCACATGAACTAATTCCATAAATCGCCATAGAAGGGGATATTTTAGAAACACAAGCACACCATAGGAAAAGAGAGGTTAGCGAACTAAAAGATTTGGTTTTCTAGTTATTGAGGATGTTAAATAATTATTCATATATAATAATATTATTATAACCTAAAATTAAGTTGTAAGTGACCCAAAATATTCCCAAGTGGTGAGAATCCATGAATTATAAAATGGATTCCATGTACAATAACTCTATTTAGATTTTCGTATATCACTAGTGGATATAATCCAAGTTGGTTGAAAATGTTATTCAAGAAGAAACTATTAATGGATGTACAATTCAGTACCTATAGGAATGATGGGTTATAAAAGGGTTTAAACAACATCAAGTCATAAACTACAATAAACTTTTTCACTAATTTCTATGTTTAAGTCCATAAGAATACTACTTTTCAAAACAACTTTCCATGACTATTAGATTTAGAAAATAGGTGTCAAAATATCCTTTTTTAATGGGAACCTTTAGGAAGATGTCTATATGAAAAAACTAGAAGGGTTTGTAGATCCAAATAATGCCAATAAGGTATGCATGTTGTAGAGATCCATTTATGGATTGAAGAAATCATCCAAGTCATGGAACATTTTTTTCATAAATCCATAATTTAATTTTATTTCATAAAGAAACAAATGTGAGACTTGTATCTATAAATTTCATAGAGGGAGTGTAATAATTTTATTAATAGTATATATTGATGATATATTACTGATAAGAAACGATATACCTATCTTACGGGCTATTAATAGTTGGTTAAAATAAATATTCTACATGAAAGACTTAGGCAATGTGGAATATGTTCATGGGATCAAGATCCATCATGTTATATCCAATAGGATACTTAGACTATGTCAATTTATATACATAGAAAATATAATGAAGATATTTGGTATGAAACAATCGGATAAAGGATTATTTACAATGTGACATGGAATTCATAATTCTAAGAAAATGTGTCCTCAAATATATGAGTATACGTGTATGATGGTAAGGTTTCTATAAATTTCAGTGATGGTATCATTCATCTATGCCATGATATGTAGTAGTATTAATTTCAACTACATCTTAAGTGTAGTGTGAAAATATCAAAATGGTCTAAGAGTCTTGCATTGGATGGTAGTCAAGACTATCCTTAAGTTTATGAGCCATACAAAGGATATGTTCTTGGCTAATGGGGGATGTGAGTAACTAGTCATCAAGGTATAAACATATACCAGTTTCCTAACATATAAAGATGACTTGAAATCACAGTCGGGATATATATTCACTCTCAATGGAGGTATTAAGAGATGAAAATCCGAATGAAAGTCATGTTTCGGATTCTATAAGGGATTAAAAGTATATTTAATCTTATAATGTATCTAAACAAGCGGTTTGAATATTATAATTCATTCAATATCTTGATTTGGTGTCTAATAGTAGGGATTTTTCATACTATATTGTGATAATAGTCATATAGTGGCTCTTAGAAAGTATCCAATATCACTTAGTGGAAAAAAACACATATTCCAAAAATAACATCTCTTGAGGTATTTTTCTAATAGAGGTGATTTTGTATAAAGAATAGTTCCCATTAAAGAAAATGGGGTATACTTATTGTCTAAATCCCTATCTCATTAGAATCATGAACATCATGTGATATCTAGTGAACTAAAAGTTTTTATCAGTTGGATATAGTCCAAGTGGGAGTCTGTTAGAGTTGGTTCCCTAGAACCAACTTATTTATTCATTACATTACCTTTATATATTCAAATATATTAATATTAATAAATTTATTAACACATTTTTATTATTATTCTAAATGACTTTAATGTGATATTTTCCTAAGAGTATTTTTCATATTGAAAAGGTCATAGCAGTTCCTGCTATGATGAAAACCTTGAAATACTATGAGAATATTATTAAACGTATATGACCTATAGTCGTATGATTCCATACTATAGGATATAGATGATACATACTATAAGGTTTTAGTACTTATAAGAGAATTTCACTTTATCTCTTGAAGTTCGCACATGGTAAAATATAACATAGGAGATTATGAGGAAATACCCACTAGTAGGAATTCCATATACTTTTACGTCATCGGATATTTTTGTCTATGAACATGCGCAAAGATATTTAGACTTTAATATTATTTTTAATACATTTCATGACTCATTTACTTTGATGTACAGACCAAAAATTTGATTTTGTATGTTCATGGGTAGTAAGGTACATTGGGTTTGCCATGTATGATAAGTTATTAATCAATAAGTTGGGAAGGATTTGTCCCTTATATATTTATGGAAGTTGGTATCTTGGCTCATTGATTGAAATGAAACTATCAAAAAAATCTCATGCCCATGGTGTATGGATGAGTTCATTTCAGGATATCAAAGAAAAATGTATCAAGCATATAGGTTAATGACATGTGTAAGCAACATACTTAATGAGATATCAAGATAAAGTTATTATATTAAAAAATGATAATTTTAATGTGGTTATAAAATTTGTGAAATTAACTTATTCCTCTTAGGTACCTTTATAAGTTTATAGATTTTGATATTTGATATTTAAAGAACCCATATAACTCCATTATGGAAGAAACCTAGAGGGTCACACACTTAGTGTTTCTATTGTTATCGATTAAATTATATTTGAAATTAATTATTATAATAAATATTACTCTCTAATCGATGAAATGATATTTATTCATGATTTACTGATCGCAAAGATACAGTCATTATATTTATGTGTTAGTAAAATATTAAAATGGATATTTATTCACAAGACCATGAAAATTATAATTATTTATTTATTTAACAAACTCAATAATATTTATTATTCTAGGTTTAGTGAATTTCCAGGAGGAAGTGTAAAATACATTATAAAGTCTAGTGGGAAAGATATATTAAATATCAATTAAATAAATTTTAATTTATTTATTTAAATAAATGATATTTATTTTATCTATGAGTTTAGCACATGCCAATTAAATAATAATGTTATTGTTATTATTTTGACATGGGGTTTTCTAGGGATAAGTATAAAAATAAAAGAATTATGTTCAATTATGAATTCTCTAACCTAGATCTGTAAATACTTGTTTATGTCATTTACTAGTGTAAGACATTATTTTGCATAACATATACCCACTAGATATTCTATCAACCCTGGAGAGAAAATTCTATATAACTCTCATAAGAACCTAAAATAACCACCTTCCTCCTCTTTTTAAGAATGAGAGAATGAGAATCAATCTTTAACCTTTAAGGATTCGGTGGTGATCAAATGGAAATATATAAGATAATCGATGTCGACATTCTAGCACTTAGAGTACCAAAGGCAATTATTCAAGTTCATAGGAACACATTCAGAACACCATTGGAGGGATTTTTATTTAGATCCTCTCAACGCAATGATAATAAAATTGAAAAAGGGTTCATACCATCAATACCTTCTTTAAATAAATAATTCATAAGACTGAGATAATTTTATTAATTAAATAAATTATAAAATTAATGTGAAATAAATATTCTCTCTTGGTTTTTGTGATCTTTTCAGTTTTAATCGAATTTAATTCATTAGACAGCACATTTATCATCATGTACACTGTAGATTATTCATTAAAACTGATAAAATTAAAGTTAGAAATGTCCCAATAGGCTCATACACTACAACTAGAACCTTTATATTTGAGGAAGTCATAGAATGAGTTTATTTTATAGAATTTTGTGAACTGAAAGTTTCACCATATATGAACAAATATCCAATTTGACATCTGGTTGTATGTAGATGAGATAAACATCCATCATCAGCATAACCGACCAATTATAATTATAAATTCTAAAATAAGTATTCATTTATACCCTTTAAATCTCAACAAGTAGGAGAAGAATATTACCTTGTATAAAATTCATTATAATAAAACCTCTTATTATTTAACATGTATATACACACATGAACATATATATCCTTTAGGGATAAATAAAATGTGAATTTATATTTAATCCTTCTAGAATAAATAAGTTCTTCATTTTCTCGTCATATATGAAATATATCACTCTTGGATGCAAGAGAATAAATTGTTAAGGGTATTGTTTGATAATATGTAAAATGATTACAAAAATTTTATATTACATATTCTCCATGATTATTACAAGTAAATTCAAATAATTTTTTGATATTTTAAACTCTTTAGAAGTTTTTATTTTTTTAAAGTATATAGATTAATAAAAATACATTTATTTATATAAACCATGTTATGACAAAAATCAATTTTATATTTTTTCCATATATAAATATATCTTTAGATGGATACATAAAACTCTTCTTGTTTAGTTAACCCCATATAGGATGTAATTTACAGAAGCCCTTATATTTTTATCTTTATTCATGGATAATCCACTTTTTAACTTTGTTGAGAGGTAACCCTTAAATGACCAAGAGGTCCAAAGGCAGAAAGCATGAACTACATGGCCAGAAGACCTGAGGAAAAAATTTCTTTATAATATATTGAAGCATGATAACAATTTAACATCCATTCCACATATCCTCTATGGGTCTACATCATATACTTCACCTGGTGTTGCTATTGCTTTATAGTGCACTTGTGCTACTCTATGGGCCAATGGCATGTCTACCATATCCCTCCTTCAATCTTGGGTCTGGTTAGCTCCACCCAGTGACTTCTTTTTCTCTAAACCATTAATATGGTGTTAAACTAGTAAGCTAGGTCCTAATCTACTTCATGCAATTAAAATCCTGATAACCTAAATGAATGGTTATTTTAACCCATCGGACCTATGGAATGAAGGCCTAGTAATGGCCTGAAGGCCCTATGGTCTGAATGCCCAAATTTTTAGCCCAGTGGCCCAAATCAGGTGAACAGTACTTCTACTATAGTAACTACTACATCCCCCCCCATAAATACAATACTACCTAGTTTTGAACCTGATTATTTTGGATGTAGTATTACAGGTTTTACCACTCAAGTGATGCCCCAACTACTTTCACCACATAAAATAATTTATCAGATTGGTTGAAACTTTTATAATTTTGAATATTCTTTAGGCATTTTAGACCCTTTAGGATTTCATATATAGATATTTTATTCATTGTTACAAAATTTATAATCAATGAAAAAATTTATTGGGCATAATCCAAATATATAAAAATATCAAAATTTATAAGGAATAATATTTCCTACACAAATGTTATATATATGCAATAGTCTTATCAATTTGGAAGAAAAATATAATTCTTAATAAGTTTAACAAATAATATATTGCTTAAATAACTATTTTATCCAATTATTATGATATATACATATTTCAAAATCCTTTGTAATCAATGAGTTTTGAAAGATATCATATATTCAAATATATCATCGGCAACATTTATTGAGATCGCATGATTTATCTGGTACGAGTGTCACTTCAAGGATGATATCAAAAAGGATATATTGATGTTGATATTTTTATTTTACTCTTTAAGTGAAAATATATTTACTAATTAATACTCGTGATGAATAGTGATTGTATATAATCAGTTCAACCACACTTTTAGTGTGTTTAATTACACTATTGATTTTCAACACTTTTCTTCTAAATTATGCATATCATTATTGTGAGTATCTTATTAATGATTCTACTAGATCATTTTATATATCGTATGTGTTTATCAATATTTATATTATTCACCATGCATAGCCTGAAATATATTCTCACCAAAAAATAATAATTCATATGAAAATTTAATAGATGCATCATTCGAAAAATATAATTATGGTTCACATGGTAGGTGGATGGGCCCATATATATTCTATAATTAATACTTGATATAAATATCATCAATTTTCTTCGAATACAACAAGTGATAATATAAATAATTTACCTAAATAATATATAACCCTTAGTAAATCATCCTCTAGGGGAATTTATAATAATGAGAATGAATAATTCTCCTATAAGTGATAATTTAGTATACATGAATCCATTAAATAAATTCATCAATCTCTCCCAGATTGATTCCAATTATTTAGTCAAAAATTAGATACTTGTGTATAATTATATCAATATTTTTCATTATAATAAATCCTATATTACCAAAATGATAATGTCATGTATTTAATGTGTTAGGATCAGTAAACTTCTAGTTTACAATAATTGATTTTATTATATATAACAAATTATTTTGAATCGGTTTTTTTATTATTAATACTTATTATATATACAAGTATTTAGATCCTTATTCATCAAATGCCTTAATATGATATTTATTTTTAATAATATCATTAACACTAAATATATTTCATAAGGACTTCAAATATAAAGAATAATTATTGATTAAAAACTTTATACCACCTGGTTGGAATATATTTTCTCTTCTAGATATTGTAATTAATTTTCAATATTAGTCAATATACATACATGATCATATACTAACACTTCAATAGTTTTTAGTAATAATAAACATATATGCGTTTTTTAAGCATTTAATAAAAATTATATTTACAAAATTTATTCTTCAACATCAACTTATATTATATCTTTTGGATATTTCAATTTTTCATGCTAATATTAATCACTATAATTACCACTTCTAGCGGTTAATGGATTCATAATAAAATTTTAGTGGGTTAGACCCATCATCTAGTGAATTATTTTATGTTTTGAAAATTATGGTCCAAAAATTTCTAAAATATATGTACTAGGGAGATTATCCCCTATGTATTTTAAGGTTAGTTAATGTTTTATTGAGAAATAATGTGGAAGAATATTCTAAATTCAAAATACTCACCTCATCATATATGAATGTGTATGTATATGCATGTATATGTAGGTTTATATGTTTAATATCCTGTTACTATTTTTAGGTACTCTTAAACCCTTATTTTGATCATTAGTTGGTTGGGACTCATTTAGGGGTGCTTTGGATGCAATTTTAGAAATTTTGAAGGTTTTTTTTGGATGTGCACAGTTGGTGTATGGTTTTCCAAAAACTTGTGTCTTACTAGTGAAAACTGTACAAACCTAGATAGTGGAATTTTTCACAGCTGGCACATGGTTTTGAAAATTGTGTAGTCACCTAGGAGAAACCATGAAGCCCCACCAGTTGGGGAACAATGTTAGGGTGCATGGCTTGACAAACTGTGCGACCTCCTCTAGGAAATCATTCGCGCTGATTTTTATTAATCTGAAAATTTACTTAAAATTCCCAAAACCCATATTTTTTCCACTCCATCCTAAATCAAGATTCAACATCCCCTAGGTCATTTGGGCTCTCATTGAGAAATTTATTCTCCTCCAAACCCCTTCTAAAGAGAATCAATGTGTGGGGATTGTCGTTCGATCCTTCCCCAGTAAGAGTTCTTCTCTCATTCCTTCTCTCCTACTCTATTTTCCTCTCTTCCTTAGGGTTTTTTTGATATTTGTGTTAATGGAGGATATAATCCACATTTTTTAGAATCATGAATACAGTTTTTATTATCATATCTTCATTTCTGATATTCTTTGTTGGGGCTTCCCAATTAGGGATTTGTGATTCATCATCCCGTGATCTTAGGGTAGGTGGTTCTGTTTAGTATATTCCATTATATTAACCTTAAATTGATTGGTTTAAATTAAATAGATTGATTTAAATTTAATTTCTTTCAATTTATTTTATTAAAAACCCAATTCCATTGAATTGGGTATTACAATTTTATTTGGTATAAAAATTGTGAAAAAACCTGCAATTCCATTAAATTGGGGTGTGTTGGTGAAAATTGATGAAAATTTTTGAAATTGAATAGTGGAATTTAAATTGTGAAATTGAATTTTTAAATTGATGTGTGAAATTGATTTCAAGATTGGATTTGAGAAAAATGGATTAAACTATTTTAATAGAAACCTATTGGTTTTATCCTGAAAAAGGGCATGATTTGACTAAAAACTTATTTTGGATATTAAAGAGAAATTGGAATATTGAAATAGAAAAATGGGTTGAGTTTTTTCAATAGTTTTGAAATAAATTTCCCATTAATTATTTGTGTTTAAGAATATTCAAGAATAGGTAGTTAGTGAGTTATTGGCGATAAAAACGCGAGGTTGGAATTTACATAGAAATGGATTGATGCTTTACAACTCTAAAAATAATATAGGAAGATATTATCCCCAGTGGGATGTTGTTTACTCTTATTTTTCTAGAATCAGAGGCACATGTTCTCACATTTTTTTGTCATTATATAAGTGTGTGATGATCCCATAACTTGGAACTATTGTACCTCTTGGTAGATGAACTTATTACTCACTATTAATGCTTTGATATATATTCCACTACTTGTAAAATATTTTACACATTCCTTACAAATTTATATAAACTATTTTATATGAATAGTTTATTAATCCATTAATTAGAAATACTTTCAATCATTTGATATGTAAATCATCATTTGTTTTAAATGTTATTTTGAAATTAAAAGCTTGTTTATTTAAAATTGAAATAATAATTTGGTTAATTAAATGGGGAATCTTGTTATGGAATCCTTGGTGAGATCATAATGGTATTTTAACTCACACCCTATATATTCCTTTGGGAATTTGTAGATTTCCTCTAACTAGGTCCGAGCAAGGGGAAAGCGCAACTAAGAGGTGGTAGGTAGTTTCTTTTGATCATTGGTCCTAGAGAGTTGTGTTTGTTGGTATGTCGGTTGTTTATCTTTCTATTATATGGTACTTTGTGGTTGTACTTTGGGTTTTTTTACCAGTTTGACTTCTGGTATAGTTCTACCAATAGAGTTTTCTATTGTACTTATTGAATTGTATATCATTCTTCTGTTGTGTTTGTTTAAAATTCAACCTTATTTTCATATTATAGGATGCTAGGTTCTTGTCACCAACCCATGGGAATCTGGATCGCACTTTAGGCTATATCAGTTCTAGCTCTATTATAAAGTTTCCAGGGTATCTGGGATGGTTCATAACAATGTGGTATAAAATGGAAAGTTAATTGTCTTGCCTTTATGTCAATATGTAGTTTGAGATCTTGTCAGGAATTATGAGGTAGTTATGACTGAGTGACAAGACAAATCTCACTGTAATAATTCTTAAGTCACTAGGGGTGGTTTATAGAAATATATATTAGGGATTAGTTCTAATCATTTCTCTTATTTTTATTTGGATTGATTAAAATCCAAATCTTTTTTTCTATATGTTGGGATTAATTTTCCTTATTTCTCTGTTTGATTGTTAATATGATGTATTCAATGTTGTCTGCTGATGGTTTTTATCATCATTCCTCTAATAGGATGTTTGAATCGGGTCCATGAGGAAGATACTAATGAACCATAGTGAGAAATACCTCCCATAGACAAAAATATGGTTGAGTTTATCATGCATTCTGTCCAATATTTGGTATAGGAACCTACACCCATTCTCATTCAGGCTCCATATGTGGAACCTAAAAGAAATTTTTTTAAGGAATAGTGAATAGGAGTTCCTTTACCAACAACCACCAACATTCCAAGGATCTAATGAAACACAACTGGTTGAGAATTGGTTGAGGGATAATGAGATTTTGTTTATGTTCTTATAGATTTTAGATGAATTCAGGGAGAAATGTTCAACCTTCAAGATAGAGGGACATAGCAAGATATGGTGGGACATGAGGGTGATGTTGAAGAATCATGAGGGAATAGTGTGGAAATACTTCAAAGTTATTTTCACCAACCAGTTCTATCTAGTGTCTATAGTGTTGGATAAGGATATATAATTTTTAAAACTCAAGAAGGTTTCCTGGGCCATGATAGGATATGAAAAACAAATTTCTAAAATTGTGTAGTTTTCACCTAAGATAGTATCGAATGAGAAGAAAAAGAGTCTGTGGTTTGAGATGGGTCTTCAATCTGATATTCATTATCATATTTTCTTTCTGAATCTATCTTCTTATGCTAATGTGTTGGATAGAGCATGGACGGTTGAAATGGACTTGGATGGTAAGCCAGGGTTCATGGAATTTCCTTTTTCTCCTAGTGGAAGTGGGAATTCCTATAAAGGTAAGAGGAAGCATGATGATTCTTTTTGTGGTTCTTGATAGCATGGTTTTTCTATACCTCTTGCAGTGCCTGGAAGAGGCCCTTTGATTTTTAACCAGTGTAGTAATCCAGGTCATTCAAAATGTATTTTTACTAAGGAACCAAAGAAATGTGGTTCATGTGGATACTCAGGTCACCTTAAAATGTTCATCAATGTCTATTCCACTCTACATGGTGTCATGAGATCATAAATACCTACTAAAACTGTCATGCAATCAGATGCTTCATAAGTATAGGGGTTCTATCCATAGGCATCTAGAAAAAAACTTTTTCATGCAGTGGAAGTGTCTCTAGAGGAAATAGATATGGTTCGAGCTACCATGAGAGGTATGATCACTATAGGTTCATCATTAGATATTGCTTTATTTGATACTGGTTCATATCATTCATTTATTTCAACTCTTATTTATAGTATTCCAAATATTTCAATAGATCTTTTATATTATATGATGGATATTACCACACCCCTCAAAATGAAGAGATAGAAGGGTCTTTGTAGTCCAACTTGTGTTTTTAAATTATAGGATATTAAGCTTGCATGTAATTTTCTAGTTCTTAACATAAAACAACTTGAAATAATTTTTGGATTGATTGGCTCATTGCCAATAAAACCTAAATTGATTTTTCTCTTCGAAGGGTCTCTATCACTACACTCGATGGGGTGAGTGGTGCCTTTCAAGGGGAATGGGACCTGAGGTTGAGTGGAGATGGACCTTCTTATCTAGAGTTGGGGAAAGTAATATCAGTGTTCCCTTTTTATATGGAGTGGGAATCCTTGAACGGTTATCTCCCTCCATTTTTCATTAAGTTTCCAAACATGTTTCTTTTTGACTTATTTAATTTTCCACCGATAGGGGAGGTAAATTTTTATATTGATTTAGTGTTTGGTACTCAACTAGTATCTATTCAGTCTTATCACATGGAACTAGATGAAATTAAATAGTTGAAAACTCATATGGATGGTTTTCTAGAGAAAGTATTTATACACTTCAGTGTGTCACCTTAGGTAACTCTGGTTCTCTTTTCTAAGAATGGTAATGGGGCACTTCACCTTTGTGTTGATTATCGAAAACTCAACCATGTTACAGTGAATAAAAAGTATATGTTACCAAAGATTGATGATATATTTGACCAATTTAAAGTGGTGAAGTAGTTCTCAAGGATTGATCTTCGATCTGGTTACCATTAGTTGAGATTAAAATATTATAACATTCATAAAATCACCTTTCTAAGTATGTATGGATAATATTAGTACCTTTTCATTTCATTTGTTTTTACCAATTCTCCTACAGTCTTTATGGATTTAATGAATAACATTTTATAGAAGTATATTGACACTTTCATGGTAGTCTTTATGGATAACATCCTTGTTTAATCTATGTCTGAGGAGGATCAAGTGAACCATCTGAGAGAAGTGTTGGAATTGTTGAGGAATCACCAAATTTATTCCAAACTATCGAAATGTGATTTTTGTATTTGGGAATTGAAGTTACTAAGGAACATGGTGTCAAACCATGGTATATCAGTTAATCCCAAGAAGGTAAAATATGTTATGACATGGGAACAACTGTGAAATTTTTTTGATATTTGGAGATTTATGGGTTTGTCTTAGTATTATCATCGTTTGGTAATGGAACTCCCAAATTTGGCTTCTCAGATGACTTTCCTAACTCAAAAGGGAGTAAAGTTTTCTTGGGATAAAAAATGTCAGAATTATTTTGCTGAGCAGAAATGTATTTTCAGTACAGCGCCATTTTTGAAACTTCCAGAGGTTGGTCTGGACTATGTGGTCTTCTGTGATGCATCTGGTTCAGTTTTGGTATGTGTTCTCATGTAGGGTGATCATGTTGTTGCTTATAGATCTCGATAACTTAGGATGTACGAGAACAATAACCCAAACTATGACCTAGAACATGTATCTTTAATGCACGCACTTAACATTTTTTAGAAATACCTTTACAAGGAAAGATTTATTGTGTTTTATACCATAATATCTTGAGTTATATCTTCTCACAAAATGATTTAAATATCTTTTAGAGGAATTGGGTGGAATACTGATGCACCCGATTTGTGTATACATTTTCACATACTTTATTGAAAATAAGAACAATTTTTCAGCAATTACTTACTGCTTAGTCGAAAATACTTTGATTATTGGGGGTCTTGTTCATTTTCAAGATATTTATGGAAAAATACACAAAACATGGGAGAATTGAGAAAATTTTACAAACAACACGGTGTGTACTTATACATGCATCTTGTACATTCAAACTCAGACACAGATTGACTAGGACAAGTACATGCCCAAGTAACCAGAAGCTGGTACACATTGTGTTCACACTATACACACCATGTATACCCTTCTAGAAGCAGTTGGCGGATAAGAGTAATTCTACACGCCCATGTGGCCGGCTGACAGGGACACGTCGTCTTCAACCTATACATGCCATGTATATCTTTTTAGAAGCAGTTGGTGGCCGAAAAATGAGACTACATGCTGTGTATATCTACCTACCAGGCGGCTCCATGTTCCAAGACAAAGACGGAGTGTTAGGCTTCCTACTAGTGGATAAAACAAGGACAAAATCATGTTGACAAAAGTACACCCCATGTACTTTTTCCACACGCCATGTAGTTCTATTTTCTATAAATAGAGAAACATTGGTCTCCGGTTCAAGGAGAGAAAAGATGTGGAGAGAATGGGTTGAAGGTATGGAGGAAAGAAGCTTTACTACCATTCTACCACCATTCTACTACTTCTCTATTCTACTGTTCAACCCAAGAGTCACTTTGGTTGTGCCCAAATTTACCCAAGTTGTATGGTGTAAGCAGTAATTGTAGTACGGCTTGGGTTATCGATCCTCAGAGACCTAAGAAGAAACCTAAGAAACATGCATTTTAAGAAGGTGATTTGATAGTGTTGATTTGGCTATGAATTGGCCAACTTGGGTTTGAATTGATTGGATTATTTGATACTTTAAAGAATTAAGTGAATTCAATTTAAAAGAATGAGTTGACCCTTGGTTTTCGCATGGGGTGTATTGGATGAATTTCTTTTTAAATTATTTCAATTTTTTAAATTCGTGTGTTTCCTTTAATGAAATACAACCATCCCAAATCACTCAAAAAATTTGAGTTTTCACTATCCTAAGTCTAATCATCTATACAGTGGGAGGATCACATTGATGAGCACTCCAAGGTATAGGATCATTTTAGCACTCGGGATGTGTATCCTTATAATTGGTGAGTTTAAAGGATAACGTAAATCATTGAATTAAAATCTCAAAAATAGAATTGATTAATAATTATTAAATTTAAAAATAACATCCAATTCACCCCTTGATAATCCCTTGGATCAACCCATTATATTATTATCCCTCCATTTATTCTATTCTATTAATGAAAGCAGGTAGTAGACTTATGATGGTATAATTGAAGAAGAAGAAGAAAATAATAATCACTCCACTGTTGTGTGAAGAGTTTCACAAAAGATATTGTAAATAACCTCACTCCCTAAAGCAAAGATATCACTATGATATGGAAAAATAAATAATAAATTAAGAATAAGAAGATGATGATGATATTTTATTAATTAAATGAAGGTGAACGAAAAACTTATTTGGGAGAAATTGACAAAGCGATTACAAAATGAAAGCATGACAATACAATTGAAAGAAAATAAAAACTTCTATTCCAGACAAAAATATTCGATGATTATTCCCTTCACCATCAGATCCTTATATAGGAATATTTTGAGACTTATATACCCCCCCCCCCCCCCACAAACACAATAAATTACATCTCCATTAATTAGTATAGTTAAAAGGAGGGTGATAAAATCAAGGGAATTTGAGGTTTCGATGTTGACCCAGAAATTCATCCAGATTCATCCACCGTTTTGATGTGTAAATTTGTAATTGAAGAAGGCCAAATATGAAGGGGTCATAGAAGAAAACTATTCTCGTCCATATGTCCTCTATGTGATGTAAAAGTTTCAGGAAATATGGCGCATCTTTTTGGAAGTTATGGTGGCAATGGTGGGACGACTTTATTTGCATTCATATCGGGCCGACCATTTAAATCTCAATTTCAGATCCCATTATCATCATGAAAAATTCAGAATTAGCTACATACACAGTTCAATAAAATTATCCCCATATTTTTATCTTTCTTCATTAAAAATCTAGCTTCATTTGGACTGTTGTGTAGGCCCCACATTGGTTTGATCGGCCTTAGGCCCATTTTTGCTTTCTCCAGAAAAGTTCTGCATTCATCCCCAAAAATATCCATCATCCATTGGGATTCGTCTATCGATCCTAAAAGAAAAAATGTTCCAAACAAATTGATAAATCATATCCCAAAATATACAATTCATAAAATGAATATAATGTTGTCCACAAATAGATGAATGATTGTGCCCAAATTTTCATTTTAAACTTGAATTGCATTTAAGATGAGAAATGAAGTTCAATTTCTATAATACACTAAAAATGATATTTATGAACATTGGAAAACATTATTATTAAGATATTGAAAATGAATATTATTTGCTTTCAGCGGCTAATCATGTCCCCCAACTTGATTTTTACTAGTCCCGAGCAAAATATATATCAAATATGAAATTCGAATTCCCTTTTTCCAAAAACATTTTAATACACATTGCTCACCCAAAGACCTCATACCAAAAAAATTATGAAACCCATCAAAATTATTTAAAAAAATCTAGGTCCATAAGCATATCCCAAGTCCAAGCCCATTCCTTTGTTCAAATTCATCGCCACATGTCATCCAATTTCAATTAAGCATGATAAAGTGTTGTGCATCACAAAAGATATGGGGCCCATTTTATTGTTCAAGGGGAAAAATGGAAGCGCTAGGTGGGAATCACATTAAACCTTAAGATGAGTATCCATTTTGTTTTTTTTAACCACAATAGATATGAAAAAACTAACTCTGGGCAACACAACTATGGAGTAACAATCCTAAAGTATCGGGTGCCACACATATTATCAATTCCATGCTCTACAATAGAGATATAAATCCTAACTTTGGGAAAGACAAATATGGAGTCATGATCCCCAAGTGTCGGACACCACGCATTTAGACAAAACGTTTCTCTATGCGGTCATTATTTTTTTTCAAATTTTTTTGATTTTTTGTTTTTTTTTTCTGTTTTTGATACTCAAATTAAACTAAAAGTTACCCCAGAACCCTATGCTATAATGAAAGGGAACCAAGAACTAAAAATTACACCCAAGATCCAGTAGACGTGCATTGTGGAAATTTTATTAATAGGATTAAAATGTAAACCTTGAAAAATCACATCAGACAACCGCACTTACCAAAAACTATGCTCATGAACTTAAACTAGCATTAAAATCGGAATCAAGTCCTGCAAAATTATTTGATATCCAATTTTAGAGTTTTCAATGTGTGTTATCATGTTCAAGGTTAATAGAATTTTTCTTTCCATGCATGTTCTTATTAAAAAATCATTTTTTATTTCATCTCCCCCCAATATAGAATAACATTGTCCCCAGTGTTTAAGGAAAACTTAGTAGGGGGTATGGGAGAGTTGTTCAAAGAGGAAATTTAAAATGATAATATTGCAATGAATTCACCTGGTGGTTAATGATGAAAGTGCATGCCACAGTCTCCCTTAAATCCTAGATTCGAGTCTCAATGGCTTGGATGGCTGTGATGGGTTTTTTCCCATGACTTACGACATGTCCTTTTAAATTTTTTTAACCTATAAAATAAAACAAAATAAACTGATGATACATTGTCTAAGTTTTAAATTTATAGGTAAGGTATTACTCAGAGATCACGTCATGTGACATGGATGAACATGGAACTCCCCTTTCATACCCATCCTTACTCATAAAACAATAACAGGTCAACAGTCTATGGTAATTTATTATACGAAAAAAAAAAGACGATTCAAAATGATTGGAAACATGAAAACCATGGGTTCCCTCCCATGCAGTGCTTTTGTTAAACATCATTAGCTCGACTTGAACCCCCAAATTATCCAATTCCAATTTTCAACATTTTTAGGACCCCATTTTTATCCACCTCAACAAGATTTATATTAATTATTTTTTTATATTTTTTTCCATGTGAAATCCCATTCTTAAAAATGAGTGTGAATTTTCAAGGAATTTTGGTAATGGTTTATTGAGTTTCATCTAGAGTATTTCCTAAAATTTCAAGATTCATTCCTAATTTGTGAGATTCTTGATGAAAATTGATGATAATTGAATGGTCTTGGTTATCATAAATAGAGGGATTCTTGAGTATGGAAGGAAGTATTATAACATTGAGTTCATTTTAATTGAATTTTCCTAAAGAGGAATAGAAATTTGAATCTGAATTTGTTTCCTCTACAAAACATTTTGAAAGAATTGAATCCTTTTAAAAATATGATTCATCTCTAAAATTATCCAGTTGAATATCAAGAATGGGTATGGACTCACTATTTTTGATCTCTCTTAGTGGTTCAATTATTGGTACTTCTAAAAATTTATCAATGAAGTTATATTCAGGAAATTCAATCCATGATGTCAAATTTTCCTCTTTTGAGTCCAAAAAATCAATTTCCTTCTGATTTAAAGACCCTTCAACATTTCATTGATCTTCTTCAGTTATCCCATATCCAAAGGTTAGTTCTTTTTTAAATTCATGATTTGTTTTTGGGATAAAATATTCTTCTATTGATGATGAGTAAGGGACATCCTGAGTGGGAATGGGTTCCTCATAAGTCTCAATGCTTTGTATTTCTAATCTCAATGATGAAACTTCTGAATTCATTTTAATCATTTTTTCACACCAATGTTCATGAATTTTTTCAGGATTAGGATTGATAGATGTTTGGACATCATGAACTTCATTAAGTTTGATCTCTTCAATCATCCTTGAGAGGTATGGAAATTGATCCTTTAAACAATCATCATCCCATTGATTTTACATCTCATCTGGTGTGGTGTATTCAATCAAGGTTTGGTCAATGAAATTCCCTATGTGAGGAGATTCTAAATATTGATTTCCCAGTTGATTATAGCCTTCGTCAATCAATGAGTATTTGTGAAGATAATCCATTGGATTTGATTGAAAATTGGTTTTGGGATTCATTAGACACATAGAAACAAAAAGGGGAATAGAGAAGATAAATTAGGGTGAGAATAGAGAATTTTGGGTGAATAGAAATATGTTCTAAGGTGACTTACTTGGTCCACATCAACGGCGCCTTGCACCCAAATTTACCCAAGTTTAATGGTGTAAGCGGTCATTGTAGTATGGCTTGGGTTGTCGATCCTCAGAGACCTAAGAAGAAACCTAAGAAACATGAATTCCAAGAAGGTGATTTGATGGTGTAGATTTGGATATTAAGTCGCCAAATTTGGTTGGAATTGATTGGATATTTTGATAATTTAAATACTTAAGTGAATTCAATTTAAAATCATGAGTTGATCCTTGGTTATCGCATGGGGTGTATTGGATGAATTTATTTTTAAATTATTTCAATGTCTTAAATTCGAGTGATTCCTTTAACAAAATAAAACCATCCCAAATCACTCACCAATTTTGAGTTTTCACTATCCTAAGTCTAATCACCAATACAATGGGAGGATCATATTGATGAGCACTCCAAGGTAGAGGATCATTTTAGAACTCGGGATGTGTATCCTTAAAATTGGTGAGTTTAAAGGATAACGTAAATCATTGAATTAAAATATCAAAAATAGAATTGATTAAGAATTATTAAATTAAGAAATAACATCCAATTCACCCCTTTTTAATCCTTTGGATCAACCAATTATATTATTATCCCTCCATTGATTCTATTATATCAATGAAAGTGGGTAGTAGATTTATGATTGTAGAATTGGAGAAGAAGAAAAAAAATAACAATCACTCCACCGTTGTGTGAAGAGTTTCACAAAAGATAATTTGAATAACCTCACTCCCTAAGGAAACGGTATAAACATGATATGAAAAAAAGAAATAATAAATTAAGAAGAAGAATAATGTGATGATATTTTATTAATTAAATGAAGGTGAACGAAAAACTTACTTGGGTGAAATTGACAAAGCGATTACAAAATAAAAGCATGTCAATACAATTGAAAGAAAATAAAAACATTCATTCCAAACAAAAATATTTGATGATTATTACATTAACCATCAGCTCCTTATATAGGAATATTTGGCGACATAGATACACCCCCAACAATAAATTACATCTTCATTAATTGGGAGAGTTAAAAGGAGGGTGAGAAAATCAAGGGAATTTGACGTTTTGAAGTTGACCTGGAAATTCATCCAGATTCGTCCACCATTTTGACATGTGAATTTGTAATTGAAGAAGGCCGAATATGCAGGGGTAATAGAAGAAAACTATTCTCTTCCATCTGTCCTCTATGTGATGTAAAAATGTCAGGAAATATGGTGCAGCCGTTTGGATGTTATGGTGGAAATGGTGTGACGACTTTATGTGCATTCATATCGGTCCCACCATTTAAATCTCAACTTTAGATCCTTTTATCAACTTGAAAACTTCAGAATTAGCTAAGTAAATGGTTGAATAAAATGATCCCCATATTTTTATATTTCTTCAGTAAAAATGTGAGCTTCATTGGTCTTGGTTTTTGGGCCCCACATTTGTTTGATGGGCCTTAGGCCCATTTTTCTTTCTCCAGAAAAGTTCTGCATTAATCCCCAAACATCTATATCTTCCATTAGGATTCATCTATCGATCCTAAAAGAAACAATGTTCCAAAAAAGGTGATAAATAATATCCCATAATATCAAATTCAGAAAATGAATATAATTTGTTCCACAAATAGATGAATTATTGTGCCCAAATTTCCATTTTAAACTTGAATTGCATTTAAGATGACAAATGAAGTTCAATTTCTATAATGCACTAAAAATGATATTTATGGACATTGGAACACATTATTATTAAGATATTGACAATGAATATTATCCACTTTCAGCGGCTAATCACACTCCCTCCTCGAATATTCCATCAATGATCAAATCAGGTATCGAGGGTTTTGTGCTTATCTTTACCACTATGTGTAACTAAATACCCAATGTATTGGTGTTGTGGGAGATGTAAGAGTTGTAATGTATATTAGTTTCTATGAATGTTTTTTTTAACTTCTTCTTATTCTTCTTAAATAACTTCATTTTATCACTGAAAATTCTAAACCAGACTAAGGGAAGAATTTTCAGGGATTCAAAAGAAGAATAACAATGAATATTTTCATGGTCATTATAAGTATTTGTTGACTAAAAAATAGATTAATCCAAATAAGGAACTGTTAAAAACTAACTACCAAACCAAAAAGTTAGTTTCTTCAAATCTAAATATAAGTTTACCAAACCAAGGAAATTATTTTATAAATTGAACCCAGAGTGTTGGGTTAGCATTAATAACACAAACTCATAAGAAATTTGATTTAATAATCAACTTCTCATAAATCCATAACCCCAACACATTTATCTCTTTATTTTCATTGAAACCAATTTCCCCATATTTTCTTTTATTCATTAAGTAATTTATTAAAGAAACTTAAAACCAATTATTCTTTTTATCTAAACAAAAAAAATTGACTCTAAATTCATCACACTTCACTAACACAAAAATACAAACTAAGTTAAGCAAAGAAAAAAATAACTTCTTTTTCCCTGTGTATCCCATTACTGGTACTATAATTGTTAGGGTAAAAATAATTTGGGACACCGATAACATACCTTCAGTGAAACGACTCACCAAATTTTGGCGTCATTGTTGGGGAACAAAGAAAAATTCTTTTTTTTTTGTTTTCTTTAAGTCTGTATCAAATTTTAGTGAAAATAAAAATCATAAATTCCCAAAAATCTCTTTTCTCATCTCATTTCTATTTATCTTTCTTTTTCATCATTTATGCTTGGTTTGTTTTGTATTCTTCAAGTCATTAAGTGTATGAGTGGATGCCTCACATTCTCTAAGAATACTGAGTCGTCAGGGTTTTTCCCAGTTGACCCAAAGATCGAACGGACACTTTTGGGGTGCCCATGAGAACTCATGACCAAGAACAATCACAATGATCCCATGGTTCAGAACAAGGAAGGAAATCCAAATATTGTCCAAGGAGATGGACAGCCGTTAAGACCAGATGACAACCGAAACCAGGAAGATCCACTAGCTCCAGGTTATGGCCCGTAGCAACTCCAATAATTCCAACCAGAGCTAATGCCATTTTTACATTTAGATTAGGGGTTGTACTACACCACTCAAGAACAACAATATATGCCTACTCCACTCCCTCAGGAGCCAAATATGGTCTGCCATCTATCCACGGAGCTAACACGGGCATTGTCTGTCCACAGGTGCAAGCCTAAAACTTTGAGATCAAGCTTTCTATCATGAAGTTGATCCAATACACCATTCAGTTCGGCAGCCTACCCAGTGAGGACCTCAATTCTCATCTCTCCAATTTTATGGAGGTCTGCGACACGTTCCGCTACCACAGAGTGTCCACGGACACTATTTGTCTTCGCCTCTTCCCCTTCACTCTAAGGGATAATGCGAAAGACTGGATCAAAGGATTTCCACAACGATCCATCCTCACCGAGGAGGACCTCTCTCAGGCATTCCTGTCTAAATACTTCCCACCCTCGAAGATGGTGACTCTACGGATTGAAATACACAACTTCCAGCATCATTACTCAGAGTCATTGTACGAATCATAGAAGCACTTCAAGGCGATGTTGTGTAAATGACCACACCACAGACTCCCACTTTGGATACAGGTGAAAACCTTCTACGGAGGACTGAAAACAAATAGAAATTCAGTGGTGGATTTTGCTGCTTGATGTACAGTAATGAGGAAATATTCTGTAGGGCTTTTCAAACTACGGTAAGAAATGTCTTCCAACAGCTTCTAGTAGAATTCCGAGCGGGTCACGTAGAAATGAGGTGTGCATAACATTGATGCTACTACTATTCTTGCTTCCCAGTTGGGTGTTGTGTCCAAAAATATCAACGCGCTCAATCTGAAGGGTGCATCCCAAGTACATGTGGCAAACCATCCGGCATGTAGCGAATGTGGTGATAACCACATAATGGTAGAAAACCTGGGTTCTGTAAGTGGACTTTCAACAAACTAGGTGAGTCATGTTGCCCAAGATAGAGGGCCAAACCAGTATTAACAGTATCAGAATCCAGCATGGCTTGATCAACAGAACACAGGCTGGGACCAACAACAATAGAATCTTCTGCCCCAGCGACCACCTGGATACATTCATCTTAATTATCAGAACCAGTACCCAATGTAGAAATAGCCCCAACAGGGATCTTATCAACATCAAGGGTATCAAAACCCTTACCCATAGCAGCCACAATATCCACCACCTCCACAAGCTCAACAACCACCTCAGTAGGAGAACACCTCAAGGTTAGAGGAACTCCTGACCAAATTTATATCTACTACTAAGAGCAGGTTCCAAAATTAGGTGTCTTAACTTTGAATCCTGGAGAACCAAATTGGATAGCTGGAAAATCAACTCTCCGGAAGGAAACCTGGTACACTACCGGGTAACACTGAGAAGAACCCGAGGGAGGAGGCCCATGTTGTGATGCTATGGAGTGGAAAGGAGATACCACAACAAAACCAATCTGCACATCCAGGTGCTTCCACAACCCCTATTAATGAAGAAGGTACAGATACAGACCCCACCTCATCCAAAAACCCATAGAAGGAGGCTTCGTAGAATAAAGGAAAGGAGGTTTTCAAAACCTTTGAGCCTACCTTACCCTTCCTAGAGAGATTGAAGCAGAGGAAGCTGGACCACCAGTTCAGCAAATTCATGGATGTGTTCAAGAATCTTCACATAAATATTCTATTAGTAGAGGCACTGAAGCATCCCAATTATGCGAAATTCATGAAGGAAATACTCTCCAACAAAAAAAAGATGGATGATCTGGGCACCATTTCCCTAACCAAGAAGTGTTCTGTTGTCGTCCATCATTCGATTCCTCCCAAACTCCAGGATCCAGGAAGCTTCACTATTCCATGCACTATTGGACCATGTGAGTTTGGGAAGGCCCTATGTGACTTAGGGTCCAGTGTGAACCTCATTACACTTGGAGTTTTCAAGAATATAGGGCTCAACGATTTGATGCCTACCCGAGTATCCCTACATCTTGCTGACTAATCCATAAAATATACAAAGGGGATACTGGAGGACGTAATGGTCAAGGTGGGTAGGATAATCCTTCCCATAGATTTCATTATCCTTAACATGGAGGATGACCAGGAGGCACCTCTCATTTTGGGAAGGCCTTTCTTGGAAATTGGGAAGGTACTGATTGACGTGCACTAAGGGGAGATAATTTTTCAGGTAGGAGACGAGAGAGTCTCCGAAAATGTCCTCAAAGCCATAAAGAATGCTTCATTATCAGAGCATGAGGGATTTTATGTGTTATCCACCATGGATGATCGCTTGAGAGAAAAACGGATGATCTAGTATGTTCTTTTTCCTCAGATAACTTTATCATTCCAGACATTCCAGTTGAAGAAGCGCCAGAGGAATTGCAATTCCTAGAAGGTTGGGGCAGCCTCTATTGTATATGTTCAGTTGTTCCTGATAGTCTGGAATGGGAAATGGTGCAACCACTTGTACCCTCGATTTTAAAGGAACCTGAACTAGAACTTAATCCTCTTCTATCTTCTCTAAAGTACGGGTATTTGGGAGACCATAAATCATTGTCTGACATAATTAGTGTAGAACTGTCACAGGAGCAGGAAGATGTACTTCTATAGGTTTTGAAATAATGGAAGCATGCTATTGGGTGTAAAATTGCAGATTTGAAGGGCATCAACCCTACCATTTGCACCCACAAGGTGCTACTTGAAGAAGGTGCAAAGCAATCTCGACCACCACAGTGACGCCTGAATCCCCCAATGAAGAAAGTTGTAAAAAAAGAGGTGATTAAGTTGTTGGATGTAGGCATCATTTATCCCATCTTGGATAGTCCATGGGTGAGTCCCCGACAAGTGGTACACAAAAAGGGGGTATCACTATGATTTCAAATGATAAGAACGAGCTCATCCCCACATGCATTGTCACAGACTGGAGAGTCTGTGTGGACTACCAGAATCTGAATGATGCCATCAGGAAGGATCATTTCCACCTTCCCTTCAAGGATCAAATGCTACAGAGACTAGTGGGTCACAACTTTTATTGCTTCCTCGATGGCTATTCTGACTACAACCAAATTTCTATTGCTCCAGAGGATCAGGATAAGAGCACATTTACTTGTACCTACGGTATGTTTTCTTACCGAAGGATGTATTTTGGCATATGAAGCACCCCCAACACCTTCCAGCACTGTATGATGCACATCTTCCACAACATGGTGGAATAAATCCTGGATGTATTCATGGATGACTTTTCCGTTTAAGGAAAATCTTTCACCACTTGTTTACGGTACCTAGAGCTAGTTTTTGAAATATGTGGAAACCCTAACCTGGTTTGGAGCTAAGAAAAGTGTAATTTCATGGTGAAAAGTGGCTTCTTCCTTATCCACAGAATCTCAGCGAAGAGGGTAGATATGGACCTGGAAAATATAGAAGTCATTTCATGACTTTTTATACCGACTTTCATCAGAGCCATTCGTAGCTTCCTGGAGCATTCCGGTTTTTACAGGCGGTTTGTCTGTGACTTTTCAAAAATAGCCCTTCCCCTCACCAATCTCCTAACCAAGGATGTCATATTTGAGTTCGATGATACATGCACCATAGCTTTTGAGCACCTGAGGCATCACCTGGTGGAAGCTCCAATAATGATTTCTCCCAACTGGGTGGAACAATTTGTAGTGATGTGCGATGCAAGTGACTATGTAGTAGGAGAAGTCTTGGGCCATATTCTTGACTGAATTTTATAAACTATATATTATTCTAGTAGGATTCTCAACAAGGCACAAATGAACTACACCACCACATAAAAGGAGATGTCGGCAGTAGTGTTCGCATTTGACAGGTTCTGTTCTTACTTAGTGTTATCTAAATTTATTGTTTATATTGACCATGCAGCACTAAAGTGCCTACTAGAAAAGAAAGATGTGAAGCCCTGATTGATCCACCGCGTACTCCTATTAAAATAATTTGATTTGGAGATCCAAGACAAGAAATGGAGTGAGAACGTTGTTGCTAATCATCTCTCCCATCTGGAGCTGCCTCATTTGGAGAAGGAGGAAGATAAAAATATTAGGGAGTATTTCCCTAATGAGCACCTATTTTCAATCACCGAAACACCTATACCTTGATATACTAATATTGAAAAACAATTTATTACAGGTTTCGTTCACCCAAACCTCTCCTTCCAGCAAAGGAAGAGGTTTCTTTCTCATATAAAGAGGTACTTTTGGGAAGATCCACTTCTGTTCTGATCCTATAGAGATGGGGTGATCCGTCGTTGCATTCTGGAAAATGAAGTTTGAGGAGTCCTGAAATTTTGTCAGGCCTCACCAGTTGTGGGACAACATGGCCCCAACCATACGATAGAAAAGATCCCACAATCTAGTTTTTTCTTACCCACCATGCATAAAGATTCTCAAGCCTTTGTTTCCTGTCGTGATCGATTCCAGAGAACTAGTAATGTGGGACGTAGATCTGAGATGCCCCAGAACCCCGTCCTGGAGGTCGAGATTTTTGATGTCTGGGGTATAGATTTCATGGGTCCCTTTCCCCCATCCTTCAGGAACACTTATATCATGGTCTGTGTCGACTACGTCTCCAAGTGGGTGGAAGCTACTTGTACAACTCACGACATGGCCAAGGTAGTCATCATATTTTTAAAGAAATACATTTTTAGTAGGTTCGGAGTTCCCTGAGCACTGATCAATGATAGAGGAACCCACTTAGACAACACAATGATGAGAGGAATACTGTCTAAGTATGAATTAAAGCATCATATGGGGACACTATATCTTCCCAGGTCTAGTGGACAAGTGGAGCTCTCCAACCGCGAACTCAAGTATATCTTGGATAAAATAGTCAACACTTCAAGGAAAGGTTGGTCCAAGAAGTTAAACAATGCTTTGTGGACATATCAGACTGCTTTCAAAATACCACTAGGAATGTCCCCATTTCACCTCATCTATGGAAAGTTGTTTTATCTTCTAGTAGAATTGAAGCATAAAGCATACTAGGCCATCAAGGCACTAAATTTTTATTTGAAGGCAGCCGAAGACAAGAGAAACTTCCAACTATCAGAAGTTTATGAAATCTGGTTAGAGGCCTATGAGAACGCCAAGATATACAAGGAGAAGATGAGAGAAATTCACGACCGGACGATTTCATGAAAATATTTCCAACCTGGTGATCAGGTAATCCTCTTTAACTCTTGTTTTTGATTATTCCTAGGGAAGTTGAAGTCGCAATGGTCGGGACCATTCCAAGTTATACGTGTATTCCATCATGGAGTGGTGGAAATTTCTAGAGAGTATGGTCAACCATTCAAGGTGAATGGACAGTGGTTGAAATCTTACCATCACATGGATGACATGGTGGGAATGTTGTCCACCTTACAGCTTAGGTAAGCATAGGTAAGTAGGTCGATCCAATGACCTAAAATAAACATTCTTTCTGGGAGGAAACCCAGCGGATACACACTGTGTAACACCTATAAACATGGAGTGTACTTATTTGTTTTCATTTATCTTAAAACTATAATAAGTATATTGTTTAAAAATGTAATAAACAGGGATGATTCCAGTGTCTATGGTAAAGTCATAGTAGTTTATTTGATCCGTCAACGGTTCGAATCTCTCGTGACCTACCTTCGGCACAGGTTTCCTCTTATTTATCTTTGTATTTTATTACATGGCGTGTGTGGTATTTTTAATATATATGTATATATATATATATATTTGTTTATAATAAAACTCATGATGGGGATGGGTTAGTTGTCCAAGGTTGTAATCTGGCTCCAAAAGACCAAGGTTCGAATCCCGACAACTGCCCCATTTCCATCATTTGTCCTTTTAATAAAACCACACATCGCATATTTCAATATATGTCATGTGTTCCATGTTTTCTTTCTGAAACTAAAAATATTTTTTCGCAAAAATAAATTTATGCGGGTGAAGTTGGCAGATTGGCAGACTCTCAGCCCTGAATCCAAAAGACCTGAGTTCGAACTTGGATAATCTACTTGCTTTATCCCTTTTTTCTAATTAAAAACCAAACACCATGTATTTATTTTTTTCCCATGTAGCATAGGTATGATTACATTAAATATATTTACATAATAAATTGGATCTGTAGAACAACCTTTTCTCCAGTGGTTGAGGGCTTCCGTTCTGAAAGGCCGATCACCGGTTAGAACCTCACCCCAAGCAACGGACCAAAGGTTGTACTTCTCTTTTCCCCATTTTAGAACACATGACATGTATTTTCTGATAGAATACGTGTATAGTTTTATTTTGGATAAATTATGTGTATATATATATATTTATATCTATTTTTATTATTTTTATTATTAATATTAATTATTTTATAGTTTACTATAACAATTATATATATATATTAACTGTTGATGCTCCTTTCCATCACAGAGTCTAAAGGAATGAAAAGGAAAATACCTTGAACCCAAAATTGATTCATCCTTGGAAGAAACATCAAAAATTGACAAAGGCATGAACCAAGATTCAAATGCACTTGGGTCGCGCAAGTTCCACCAAGGTCACGCAAGTATACTTGCGCGCCTCCCAATAGTCACGCAGGTGACTTGAGGGCCCTCTTTGAAATTCTCCCAGGGTCTTCTCCAGCCTATATATACCCCTGTGGGCCCCCCCATTTCAGGAGGAAAATTTTTACAGAAATTCAGATTTGATCTCCCAGCACCCTTGGCTCTTCTCCAAGCTTTTAAACACTTCTAAGGTAATTTCTTACCTAGATCGGAAGATCTGAATGGAGGGATGAAGGCCTAAGTGTTGAAACTCATCAACACTTGCGCGCCTGAGTGGTCATCCCTTAAGGGAAACGGCCACACTTGTGTGATTCCTTACCCCTTCAACAGAACTTGCACGCCTCCCTTCTGGAAGCCTCTAGGGATAGAACTAAGGGCTTGAGCCAAGTCTCGCCCAAGTATTACCCCAAGGGTTAAAATTCCTGCATGTACACATGTTCCATGCAGGTATACCTGTGCAACCAGGACATGCGGGTCCCCGCAGTACTTGCACGCCCACAAAGTACTTGTACGCCCTTCTCTTTTTGGGTGCCCCTCTTGCTTATTCTACCTCTCTTATGCCTATCCACCTATCCTCTTCAATATTAAGCCCTCAGAACTCTCTTCAAAGCCATTTATGGCAATATTTCTTGATTGGATTCCTTATTTGAAAGTAATTTTGTGGAAACATCTCACAAAACCTAGTGATTTACATATCTTTATGTCACCAAGGTTAGAGATTTTATTCATTTTAACCTCATCCTTTAAGATGAGAGAATCCTTAACCTGGGCCTCCTTTTTAGGAGTAAGCCCCAGTCCAAGTTCTCATTAATATGGGTATCCTCCTTAGGAGTAAGCCCCAAGTCCTCATTAATTTTGGCATCCTCCTTAGGAGTAAGCCCCGAGTTCCCTAATCTGGGCATCCTCCTCAGGAGTAAGCCCCAACCATAATTCCCTTAACCTAGGCTTCCTTTTCAAGAGTAAGCCCCAGTCTCAAAATCTACAAATGTGGGAATCCTCCTTAGGAGTAAGCCCCAAGTCCCTTAATTATAAAAATCCCTTAACCTAGGCCTCCTATTAAGGAGTAAGCCCCAGTCTTCAAATCCCTTTAACCTGGGCCTCCTCCTTAAGAGTAAGCCCTAGTCTTCAAATCCATTTAACCTGGGCCTCCTCCTTAGGATTAATCCCCAGTCTTAATTTATCTTAACCAGTCTTAATCTACTTTATGATCTGGGCTTCATTCTCAAGAGTAAAACCCAATCATAAGTCCCCTCCTAATTTGGGCATCTTCCTTGGGAATAAGCACCAAGTTAGAGTATCCGAATATCTATAAAGTACATATACCTTTATGGACCCTGTTCTCGGACTTTTGCTTTGAAATAAGTCCCAATATCTATCTATTTGGGCAGTCATACATACATAAGCCCCACATCATTTCTTATGATTGCATATTTCGTGGTTCAATTCTCTGGTTTTTCCAATACCTCTTGTTTCTCACACCGAGCATGACTCACGTGAGATTAGAGTGTAAAAGTAATTATGACATCTTTATTTGAGCCATCAATCATACATAAATATCATACTCCCTTATTCAAACTATGCGGGTTCTGATTCCTTTTCTAAATAAAGGATACGTAGGTAGCCCATCTTCAGCTATAATCCCAACTCTAAAATAATCTATGTCCTTCTGAATGATAATAAACTTCAAGTGCCCTACTGAGTGGCTTTAAAACCAGCATGGTCATCATAATGACCAAGAGACTTTTATATAATGAATTAAAGGATACCATTGACTAAAATTCTTTAACAAATACAGATGATTCTCTATCGATGAAGAACCTCGAATACATATAAAAGATTCTCTAAATTTTCTACATATCAATCATTGATTGTCAGATCTAAAGGAAAGCTCATTTTATAATTGGTAATTTAATAAGGATTCACAAACATAACTTAAATCTATAAAGAGAGTCCCGGAGTAAACAATAATTCCCTCAAAAAGGTGTGATGAGTCTGACCTCCCATCCTCTCGACCAATGAAAATTCCTAAGCCTCATCAGTCCATAACTAATGAGCGCCTACCTTTGGAAAGTAAGTCCAAATGGATATGGAATCATTGGATGTTTCCGGTTCTATGAACAAACCCGTTAGAAACCGCTTGGAATGTTTGAATCTTAAACCAATGAGGTCATTCCCAATTCAAGAGGAAACAAAAAATGGTGAACCCAACATGAATCCTTAACCAAATTAAAGTGATGTTTTGCCTATTTTGTTAGGCCCCTATTTAAACTCAATGAGAGCTCAAACAAAGCAATAAATAACATTTTTGCTCATCCAAAAGATGTAGTGGCTGAACTTATCTTGATTACGTCCGTTATATCAAACAGGAACTCTTTTCCAAGATCTTCTGCATTACAAGAATGGATTTTCTTAAGTTCACGTTTGTGAATGCCTCTGCTGTGAAAACCTATGATGTAAATGCATCTGCTGCTAATCCTATTGGATCATCATCCACTCTGAGGACGACATCACCTACTCAGCGTCTTCAACGCTGGGTATCAAATGCACTGGTTAAAAAGTACCGTCAAAACTGTACTATTCTGACTCTGGAGGCTTCTCGACAAGCCCTCCAAGTCAATAATTCACCCTGGTCATCCGGAAAACGACGACCAGCGATCAAGAAGCTGGTGGCGCCAACCAACGTCTCCAACTATTTCGGGTCATTATCCCTGGAATGCAATCACCATTCCCTTCCATATTCTGGGGAGGGGAATGAGTAGGTCCCTCATGGAATTAATTCAAGGAGATAGGAGTCCTTCCTAAGGGCTCCCATCAACAATCTCCGCCAGACTCGTGCGGTAGTGCACCCTCAACATGATGATGATATCATCTCCAGGCATTCAGATCAGGTTCCTCGAACCCGAGTAGGCAAGACGAACTACCAGAGATTAAATCCGGTCAACAGTGAGCAGGTTCTCATCTCTTCCATCTCCGGAGAGGTCCACCAACCTAACTTGGTGGCAAGCAACGAGCGGGCGCGCACACCCATCCATTTTAATTCCACTGTCCAGCAGACTCGCCTGGCAGTAGCACGCCAATCCCCCCACGCAATTCTGGCGGAGTACTATAGACCGGATCATACACCTGTTTATAAATCATCATCTTGTCAGCAGGCTCATATGACTACATACGATGGATCCTTCCAACCCAATGTATTTACAACTGGTAAACAAGCACATACACCTACTTACATTCATCAATCCTGCCAGCAGCCTCGTCTGTCAGTATTGAAGGAAGCTCATCAACCACATTCGGCGGAGTGAAATCAGTAGTCACATACACCTGCTAGTATTGATCAAGCCTACCAATAGTATCGTTTTGTAGAATTTAGAGAAGTTAGTCGGAAATCTCCGGTGACAAACAGGAGGCAGACTCAACTCTCTGCACCCACACTTGACTACTATCAGGATTCACTGACCGGAAAAGGAGGACAGGAGCAGGAACACACACCTACTCCAAGCACGGAATGGACATATATCCTTATTCCAGTGGCTGAAGTCGCCAAGCATATTCTATCAATGGTGAAAGAGTAGAAGAAAATCCATGCTCATATTCTGGATGCCTGCCAGGATATTATAACAGCTTCAGCATCATCTTAGGGAAAGACACAAAAATCTATCCCTACCAGTGGAGTGACAAATCAATAGTTCAACCCGGAATAGACACACACCTCTGTTCCAGTCCAAGAGGGTTTTGGGGTGTACTCCCCCATATCATACGGACAAACAAGTCAGGAAAATACACCTGATTTGAGCGGAGATAGTCAGCCAAACCTGATCATTTCTTCTGATTAGGCACATACACTTGCCTATAATGACCACTTTCATCAACAAATGGTTCCTAAATTGAGTAAGAAGGCATATCAAAAGAAGACCTGCCCAGTACAGTCAAGAAATCAAGATCCAATTTGTAATAAGGCCTTTCTCGATGCTGGAGTCCTTGAATCCCTCAGAAAATTATCTGTTGTAATTCAAGATTCTACTCCATCATTTCCCAATAGTGGGAACATTAATTCTGAAGGTCTTCATTAGGCATTTCCTCATGAAGGATTGCTTCATGACAGTTCGGTCGATCTCGAAGTTTCGTCTTTAGATGAGAGCCATAGGAACCCTCTATGTGGTCAGAAGACCAAGGAGCAAAATGTTTCATCTTTTTCTGTAACCCACCATGGTGGTCCTCCCCATGATGATAAATTTAACTGCGAAAGTCCTCTCCACAGTTATAATACACATTTCCTGGAAAATTCTCCAACAGACAATGTAGTGATGAGAAATCCCTCTTACCATGAGGCACCTGCAAATGCGAAGCCAGTCATGTCTGATGCTTCATCACTAGTAGGTGAAATACTTTCTCAATTAGAAGATAACCCTGGGTGTAGGTCATTCTCCGAACCACCCCTAGGTCGTTCATCTTCTAGTTTGATTAGTAAATTCTCTACCGATCATATTGGATCCAATTAAGCAACAAAGAAGCACCAACTCTTGTCCAATCAGGTAGAAGAATCTCCATTTAATGATAAATAGGAAGTACTAAATATGAGAAAACAATTGGCGAAAGGTGAAGTGCCAGTCATGTTTTGGCCTTCAGTTGACTCTCGGTATGACATTCCAGAGATATTGATGGAAGATGGAATTCAGGATATTTTTCTCAATATATGGAAAAATCTTTGTCACTTGAAAAAGAAAATATTATCTTATGATGAATATGAAAATCATATCAAGATAATCGAAGGGTTACAACACCAAATTGACTTGTATTCTCTCTCAGTTTCTCGATATCCGAATGTTGAAAAGCAGCAGAGAGCCCTTCAGCGTTCATGCCTTGGCACACTAAGAATATTGCGCTAGTTAATTTCCAATGCCACATCTGGTATTCATATCAGGGGATGGGGTGTTCATGGAGCACTACATTTCACTGTACTCTCTAGTCAGCAAAGCCTGCCGAAAATGGTCTCATGCAATGTTATTGCCCATGGCCGGCCACAATCAATTGGCTTTGTTTGTAATCAAAGGCTTGCTCAAGAACATGATTCAACTAATTATTCTCAAAATCAAGCATACAGAGAACAAGTTGTTGAATTATTCTTGCATCAAGAAAATGAGAATATTGAATAGGCCTCTCATTTGGATCAAGCACATCATCAAGTGATAGAAGTGTCAGAAATCATCCAATGGTCTTTTGAGCTGGGTGATGAAAGTGGATGTCGATTGATGCATCCAGCCAATTTCCGGACTAAAGTATGTAAGATCAGGAGAGCTTACAAGAAGGTCTCAGATATAGCATGTCAAGAACCACCCCAGCTTTCCATACTGGGGACTCTTTTGACCCAACCCTCGGAATTAACAAATAGGATTTGAGGAGTTGAGCAGGAACAGCAGGAACAGCCCCATTCCACCAGACTGGGGACTTTTTCAAATCCTCAATCTCTTCCTTAGAAAAATTCATTCTTCTCTCAATTAGGGAAAAATCCCCAAGAGGAACGAAGAGCCAAATTATCAGGAGATTCTCTCCAAATTACGGTTCGCCAAGAAGTTCCTGAGGGATCAAATCAACAAAAGGCAATGTCTCATCAGGGACATGGAAGAAGACAATATCGCAGAAATGTTGATTGAAGGGATGCAATGCATTATGCATCAATTAATGTCATCAATGTCATTATTGCTGATCCACCAGATGAGGCTCACTCATAGGGATCCGATGAAGAGGTTCATGCTCAAGAAGTTGTACGCATAGACACAAATGAAGAAGGTGTGCATACACGAAATCAAAGGTTTACCTAGAATCTGGGTGTTTTTCAAGTAACCCACTTCCCCCTCTCCGAAAGGGATCCAAAAAGGGGAAAGGAAATAATCATGTTACATATCCTTCCTCTGTAGAAGGCCAATCTCTCTCACTAGAGCAATGATTTTCACAACAGGATGAAGAAATGAAGGAATTGAGGAGGATGAATGCAGAACTACTTCAGGGTAGTCTTCCTCCTAAGCGTGAAGGAGTCAGTCAGCCAAGGGAATTTGTTATGGCTACTGAGATGGATCATGAATATCCTCCTTTATCAGTACACCCTCACAGGTCTAATCCTATGGGTCAAGTGAAACAACAATTGGCAGTGCTGCCATCGGTTGCAGTACTAGCTTCCATACCTATCCAAGCTCCAGTTAGTGTACCTGCTTAGGTCCAAGATCAGATGGATGTTTCTCAAAAGTTAATAACTACTATTGAGTCATTAACATCTTGGTTGGAAGCTATGGAGGGAAAATGATCTCCAATTAAACCAGAAAAGAGAGCTTACCCTGAATGGGTTGATACAATTCCTCCCCCCATTAAAATTTTGCAAGTACCACATTCCCAATCTTTAATGGTTCGAGAGACCCAGAGCAACACTTAACTCATTTTGTTTCTCGTTGTGATCCCATGATGGGAACTATTCAGCAACAAGAGGTAGTTAAGCTCAGGTTTTTTCTACAGTCAATAAAAGGGCCTGCTTTTTTCTAGTACACAAGCTTGCAATCCCGGTCAATTACCGGATGGGAAGAACTTTGTCAACGATTCCTTCCTCAATTCAGCTCAACTTTTCCAAAGACACCAGTTTTCGATCTTACAAACTGTAAGCAAAGGGAGAATGAAAGAGTCTAAGATTTCATTGCTCGCTGGAAGGGATTAACATATTTCCTAAGATTAGCACTCCCTAAACAAGAATTGTTTCCAATCTGTGTGGAAAATTTGCGTGATGAGTTACGCACGCCGTTGATCCCTGTGAAATACACAGGAGGGTTTCGAGACCTTACTTCGATCACTCAGCAGATTGAAGAGTCTTTTATGAATAATAAGGATAAAACTCATGTAATTCCATCAGCTTTAGGAATGATAATGGGTAGAGCAGAGACTGCTATAATCATGCTTAAACAGGCACCTGTACCTACTTCTACTTCAAAACCTTCATCTTCCTGAAGGGCTCCACCTCCTAAGCATCAGAAACAGAGGTCATTTCATCAAGACGATCAAAGAGATCAAAGACGGAAATTGTTTGATGAGTGGAAGAGAAAATTTTATACTTTCCAAAATGAACAAGTTCATGGTTACTTCATTTCGTCCCTGGAGAATAATTTGGTTCAGCTGCCGAGGCCCAAGAGGCCAAACAAGGAAGGAGATGAAGACCATCCCAATTATTGCCCATTTCATCAGATGTTGGGGAATCCCATCCAAGAGTGTTTTTTCTTCAAGGACCTCCTATAGAAAATGTTTGACTTGGGTCAAGTTAAATTAAAAGGTTCTTCAGCTCAGGTATCATGTTTTACTGCTATAGATTCGGAGGAAGGAGGCGAGTGGCAAGAAGTCAAAAACAAAAATGCGCAGAAATATGATGATTGGATGGTCAGAAAAATGATCAATCAAACTCATGCCATTTTGTGAATGAAATTGAAGAAACCAATTGTGTCTTCTGTTATAAATTTCGCAGTGAAACCTCCATCAAAAGAAAAATCCTCAAAAGTACAGCATAATTCAGGGAAAGAAGAAGAATCAGAAGAAGATGAGTATGTTTCAAATCCTAAGTTGTCTTTGACTCTGGCAGATTTTATGTCATATACTTCAAAGCCACGGGCACCACCCCACTAAACGGCATAGCCTAAATTGGATAGTAAGGCAGATTCTTCATCAAATGAACAATTAATCTTCAATTCTGTTAATATGATTCACTTAACAGATCATTATTCCAGTAGTAGTTTCGATTTTGATGATCCTAAATTTCTTGTATCAAATAGAGGAATTAAAGGGAGTTCCAGGGGTTTGGGATACAAAGGAAGACGTGGATATCCCAGAAGCCACTATTCCAATTCTACCCCTGCTAGAACTATGTATGCAGCAGAAACTCTTGGCAGATCCCTTCAGCGAGCTCAACAAGAACAAGCAGTTCTTCCACCAATAGCAGATTCAGTCCTAGAACAGTTATTCTGGAGGATCGGTTGGAGGTTTCACATTCTTCCTCTCAATAATTAAATAGACATATTCGGTCTAATCTTCCAAATCCATGATTATTTCAAACTCCTATCCCAATAAAAGATGCATCTACTTCCAAAACATCAACTTCCAAGGCACCTGCTAAATCACATGTTTCTATTGGGAAACTCAAACCTTTGGATCAAAAGTATGATGTATTGAAACACCTGGCCCAAGTACTATCCAAGTTATCAATTATGGATGCCTTGAATCTATCAAAGGATCTTTGAGAGGCACTCATCGAGGCTTTTTCAAGTCCTCAGGAGTTTGAAACTGAAATTGTTGCAGCTGAAGTCTACCACGTAGAGAATAATCCTGTGGAATGCCATGAAGTGATATCTTTCACAGATGGAGATGAAGATGATGTCTTGCATGGGCATATTAGACCTTTGTACTTATCTAGAAAGTTCAATGGTTTAGACATCTGAAGAGCTTTCATTGATAATGGTTCAGGAGTCAACCTCATCCCCATTCGTACACTTTGTCAATTGGGACTCACCGAATCTGATTTATCTCCTTCTACTGTGATGTTTCAAGGGTATGATAAAAATGAACGAGAACCACTGGGTGACATTACACTCAGAACTCAGTTTGGTGACCTTGTATCCAATTAATATTTCATGGTTGTTGATCACGATATATCCTTCAATATTTTTCTTGGAAGACCCTGGCTACATCAACATGTGGATATCCCTTCATCATACCATCAATGTCTTAAATATTGTTTCGATGGTCAAATTAGGACATTGTATGGTGATAAATCCCCATTAAAGACATGTGAATCTCAATATATTGAGGCGGAATTCTATCACATGAAGGGAGAGTAGAAATCCACAACAAAAGAAGTTACCAAGATTAACGCTCCATTTGGTTTGGAAAAGATTCCAGCAAATCCATTTACACATGTGAGTACAGGTTATGTGTTGCCTATCAGTCAAATTGACATGATAGACCCAAATCAAAATAATCTTATGGAAACTTCCATAATGTCAATTACGGCAATCAAGCCAAACAACATGGGAGAAATTGGTGACCCACCATGTAGTGATGAAATCCCAAATGGAGATTTCGTTATTTTATCTGCTGAAATCCATCAAGTCTATAATTCACCAACTAGGACAGAATAACTGATAGCGATGTTAGAGGTGAACAATGATGTCGATTCTCAATCCATCATATTCTCTTTATTTCCCAAGGAATACCCTTCATCATCATTCGGGTCAGGAATGGAATCTTCTTCTTCAAGATGTTCAAATTTTAACATCTCTTCTGATCATAGAAATTCTACTTCATCATCTACTATGCAAGTAGAAACAAAAGAAATAACACATGTTGAAGAAGAATAGGAAGATCTCAGGGATTCTCCTCTAACATTTGAAGAGGGTATCTCTACCATAGTGGATGAAATCAAAGAAATAAATCTTGGTACAAAAGAAGATCCACTCCCCACTTTAATTAGTGTATCCATGAGTCTTAAAGAACAAGAGATGTATATTTAATTTTTAAAGAAAAATCAAGAAATATTTGCATGGAACTATACAGAGATGCCCGGGCTTGATCCTAATGTTGCTACACATCATTTGGGTTTGCCAGAAGAACATCGAGGATTTAAGCAAGCCGCGAGAAGAACACACTCAACTTATGCTTCCAAAATTGAAGCTGTAGTGGATAATATTATCAAAGAAAACTTCGTCATAGAAGTTCAATATCCCAAGTGGTTGGCTAATATTGTCCTTGTGAAGAAAAATAGTGGACAAATTAGAGTTTTCATCGATTTTAGAGATCTTAATCGGCATTGTCCTAAGGATGATTTTCTAGTTCCGATTACAGAACATTTAATCGATTCAATAGCTGGATATTAAGTATTTTCCTTCATGGATGGATATTCTGGATATAATCAAATCCGAATGGCTCTAGAAGATGAAGAATCCACAGCCTTCAGAGCCCCTCTGGGTGTGTTTTGCTATCGGGTAATGCCCTTTGGCTTAAATAATGCTGGCGCAACATATCAGCGTGGCATGCATCGTATCCTCAAACCCTTTTTAGGGAAGTTTGTTGAATTTTATGTGGAAGATTTGGTGGTCAAATCCAAACAACGTTCTAATAAATTGGCTGATTTGGAAGTCATATTCCTCTAGCTTTGAAAACATAATTTGAAGATGAACCCCTTAAAATGTTCTTTTGGGGTAACCTTAGGAAAATTTCTTAGCTTTGTTGTACACCATCATGGTATCGAAGTCAATCCTAAGAAGACCAATTCAATCCTTGGTATGTCACCTCCTCAAAATTTTAAAAAATTGAGAGTACTTCAAGGACATTTAGCCTATATTCAGCGTTTCATCGCCAATTTGGCAGGAAAAATTTTACCCTTCACCAAATTGATGAAAAAGGGAGTCACTTACTAGTGGACTGAAGAATGTCAAGAAGCATTCGATATTCTCAAGAAATACCTCTTGAGTCCACCGGTACTTATGCCACCTGTTGAAGGAAGTCCACTTATCCTCTATGTGACAGTTTGGAGAAATCATTGGGTGCCTTTCTTACTCAGAAGAATGATGCTAGGAATGAAAACAGCCTCTATTATCTCAGTCAGACTATGCTTGAAGCAGAAACCTGGTATTCCAGTATTTAAAAGTGATGCCTGGCATTAATCTTTGCAGTTCAGAAGTTGAGACACTACCTGCAACATCACGTGGTCCAATTGGTATCTCGCAATAACCCGCTCAAATTCAACCTTAGTCATCCAATGCTTACAGAACGTCTGGAAAGGTGGGAAGTTATTTTGCAGCAGTTTGACATTCAGTATGTGTCTCAAAAGGCAACAAAGGGCCAAGATTTGGCTGATTTCCTTTCTGAACATCCTTCAATAGAAGATACATCTTCAGATATTGAACTCACTGATGAGGAAATCTTCTCTATTCAGGATAGTCCTCAGGTATGAAAAATGTATTTTTATGGTGCTTCCAGAAGTCCAACAGGAAAGAAAATGGAAGATACTAAATTCAACAAGGTTGGGTTAGGAGTTGTTCTTATTTCCTCGGAAAATGAAGTGTTACCTTATTCCTTCTTATTTTGGGAAGGTGGTACCAATAATTAAGAAGAATACCAAGCTCTCATCTCAGGATTAGAGTTGGCGCTTCAAGAATAAGTGAATCACTTAAGGGTGAAAAGTGATTCAGACCTGGTAATCAAACAAGTCAATGGGGATTATGTAATCAGAAAAGAAGAATTGATCCCTTTGTATGATTATGTTAGAGAGTTAATGGCAGAATTTCCTATGGAACTGACATATTCTTATGTACCGCGATCACAAAATGCTCAAGCTGATGCACTGGCTAATATAGCCATAGCTCTGGTAGATCCAAATCGGGACGAGACAACCATCATTATTGCCCACCGTCGTATAATTTCATCTTATGTTTGAACCAGAATAGAGGAAATCAAAGAAAATAGTCCCATTCCTGAACCGTATGGTCATACTATAGGATGGATGACACCTATCAGAGAATACCTTCAAAATGGAACACTTCCACCTGATAGAGCTGAGAAAGAACAAATCGGGTAACGTGTGGTCAATTTTACTCTTTATGATGGCCCATATCACCTAGAGAAAATTCTCTACAAGTGTGGTTTTGATGGAGTTCTCTTCAGATGCATTGATGGTGAAGAGACAATGGTTGTCATGAAAGAAGAGTATGCAGGAGTCTGTGGTGCCCATCAGTCTGGACATAGACTTTCTGATCAAATTCGAAGGCTTGGATGCTTTTGGCCGTCAATGATACAAGATTGTGTTGATTTCACAAAGAAGTGTCATTAATTCCAAGTACATTCCAACTTCATTCATCAGCCCCCAGAATTGCTTCATACAGCCAAATACTTGTTGCCATTTGCCACGTGGAGAATGGATGTGGTGGGACCTTACCCTTTAGCTATAGCCAAGCAGTTTAAGTATATTCTTACTGCTACTGACTTCTTTTCCAAATGGGCAGAGGCAATACCTCTCAAAGAAGTTATTTCTAAAATCATTGTGAGCTCCATCAAGTCTAACATCATTACCAGATTTGGTTTCCCTCATACCATATTGACGGACAATGGCACCAACTTCTGTTCATCTGAGGTGAAGAAGTTGTATCAAGAATACAACATCAAATCCAACCATTCATCTCGGTATCATGCAGTGGCCAATGGCTAGATATAAGCCTTCAACAAGACTCTTTCAAACATACTGCAAAAGATGGTGGATAAATATAAGAGGTCATGTCCTGACAAACTCTTTCATGCTTTATGGGCTTATCGGACCACCACCCGCACTGCAATTCGGTCAACTCCATATTCACTGGTATATAGAACAAAAGTAGTGTTTCCCATTGAATCTAAATTACCTTCACTCAGAGTAGCCATTTGTGATCAATCTTATGCATATGAACAATCTCAAAATATATTGGATGAATTGGAATGATTAGACGAGAAAATATTGTGCACCTTGCACCACTTGGAAATCTACCAGAATCGAATAGCATGAGATTTCAACAAAAAAGTTCGTCTTCGTTCATTCATTCAAGGAGAATTGGTATTGGTTCTCAGAACTCCAATGATTCCAGGAAAGAAACCTCCCAATCATGAACCAAAGTGGGAAGGACCTTATTCAATACATAAGGTCTACTCCAATGGAGAATATTCATTAATCTCAATGGATGGAGAACTCATCACGACTCCAACCAATTTAAGATTTCTGAAGAAGTATTTTGTATAAACACAAAATACACCATTTACGGTCCATGCATATGACCTTAAACTATTTGTATTACTTTCATCCTACATGATGTTAAACTGCATATCTACGGTTCATGCATATGACCTTAAACTGTTTGTATTACTTTCGTCCCACACGACATTAAACTGCATATCCACGGTCCATGCATATGGCCTTAAACTATTTCTATTACTTTCATCCCACATGATGTTAAACTACATATCTATGGTCCATGCATATGACCTTAAACTATTTTTATTACTTTCGTCCCACACGACGTTAAACTGCATATCTATGGTCCATGAATATGACCTTAAACTATTTGTATTACTTTCATCCCACACGATGTTAAACTGCATATCTATGGTCCATGCATATGACCTTAAACTATTTGTATTACTTTCGTCCCACACGACGTTAAACTGCATATCTAGGGTCCATGCAGACGACCTTAATCTATTTGTATTACTTTCGTCCCACATGGCGTTAAACTGCATATCTATAGTCCATGCATATGACCTTAAACTATTCATACTTTCGTCCAACATGACGTTAAACTATGTCCCCTTCATCGTCCTTTCTATATGACGTTAAACTATACAGCAACGGTCCATGCATATGACCTTAAACTATTCGCACCATCGTCCAACATGACGCTAAACTGTATCATCCCTTTTCGTCCAACATGACATTAAACTGTGAAAAAGTCCCGAATACATTCAACATGACGTTAAATTGTGTCCTCTTTTGTCCTTACTGCATGACATTAAACTGCACAGTTCCCCTTTTTTGTCCAACATGAAATTAAACTGTATTGTCCCCATCGTCCTAACTACATGATGCTAAAATGTACAAAAATCCCTTAATATGTCCTATACGACGTTAAACTATATTTTGTCCCTGCTACATGACACTAAATTGTGCAGCACCAATAGTCCTAACTGCAAGACTTTAAACTGCATAGTCCCTTCATATGTCCTACATGACATTAAACTGTGCATCGTTAGGGTTATTGCTACCTCTTGTTTCTCACACCGAGTATGACTCACGTGAGCTTAGAGTAAACTTCAACCATAACACTCTCTCTGGGCCGTTAACCATGCGTAAGTCCCAACAACATTTTTTAGGTCGTTGTCCCCAAGAACAACTTGATCACTAATTCATTCTTTAATTGAACTACACAGACATTGATCCTCACCTTCTTGGCTAGGTACGTAGGCAACCTCCTAAGGTTCAAGCCCAAAACCAATCTCTTCACATCGGTTCATCTGCATCTCATATGATGTTGATTCGTGAAACTGCCCTCAGAATCCATATCTTTATATTGGTTCACCATCATCCATTCTATACAACATTAAACTGTACAACACTTTTGTCTTGTACGATAATAAACTACAACATTCTTTGATACCCTCACCTGAGAGGGAATCATTATTCACATTGATTCCCAATAATGTTACACTCCAAAGACTACATGCATACATGGCAATGCCTGAACCTTTTATCTTGGGTCAAACCATCATTGCACTAAAGTCCCCTTTCACCCTTCACATGTACGAACCAAATCTGTACATAGGGTATTTCTAGAAATATGTGGGCTTGATTACCATCCTTATGGGATACATAGGAACGTTCGAGTGTCCCTCGAATCCATCCCTAAGTCTTTTGGGCCTAACCCCAAATTCCACTTTCAGTCCCTGGGCTGAAAAGTCCCTGTGAAAACACAGACTGTGTATTTCTTATAATGGTCTGAGTTCTATGACCCAAAACTAAGATCTCTTACACCTTCTTCCCACACAACGTTAAACTGTATTTCAAGAACTATGTATGGCTTGATTCCCATCCTTATGGGATACATAGTGAAGTCCAACATTTCAATTCAGGACCCAACCACAACATGATTATGGTTAGCATTGATCTTTTTATCTCTACATATAGTGGACAATACCCATTTTTATGTGTCATAATCCTAACCTTAAATATTTTCATATCTCTATACCCTTTTTATCAACTTCTGGTCACAAAATGTCCAATTTCTGATAGTTTTTTTTCTTGACTATGCAGCACATGCCCTTAGGTGGCCTTGCATAAACAGTCTACATAACGGACCTGCCAGCCAAAAGATGCTATTATTTGACTATACAGCCAATTCCCTTTGGTTACCCTGCATAATTCAACCCCCTAACAGGTTTGTTAAATAGTGGTAACTTTATTCTTGGAAAGAAAACATCTTTTTTCCTTAATGGTCTTAATGACAATATGTAGGGATCCGCAAAAAAATATTCATCCTTAATATATTTGTCTCATACTCTTTTTCATGATCTGAAAGTATTCAAGTCTATGGTTTATATTTCTCTTCCCTATTCTTGGGTCAGACCTTCTTAGGAGTGACATTCATCCAGTTCTTAGACAAACTTGTTTGGAAATATCTTCTCCATATTCAAGTACCTCTCTCCATATATAAAACTCTATGCTTTGGAAAATTTGAATCCCCATAAACTTTCACTGGCTTTTTAGCAGTCGAAAATTAAATTTCTGAGAGTTCTTTTGCCTGACTATGAAGCACGTGCCCTTAGGCAGCCTTGCATAAACAGTCTACATAACAGACTTTTCAGCCAAAAGATTCTATTATTTGACTATACATCCAATGCCCTTAAGTGGCCCTACATAATTCAACCCCCTAACGGGTTTGTTAAATAATGGTAACTTCATTCTTGGGAACTACTTCTTCTAATTCCTTTTAGCACTTTTTCATATCATTCCTCATATTAAAAATTTCTTAAGTCATGGTTTACATTTTTTCCTCATACTTGAGTGTGGTAATATGTTTTCAGAAAAATTGTCAAGTAATTGAGTCCATTTAAATTCATTCGATCAAAGCTATTTCGACCTTAAACTTTATCCTTTTTATAGTCCAACATGTGTGACTTTAAACTGCCAAATTCCTTGGTTTTTCTCCTTTACCTTAGAGTAAAATACTCTTTTATATCCAGATCCAAATCTGAGGGGGGACTTTTGTTGATGATCCTTTCCGTCATAGAGTCTAAAGTAACGAAAAGGGAAATACCTTGAACCCAAAATTGATTCATCCTCTGAAGAAACATCAAAAATTGACAACGGCATGAACCAAGATTCAAATTCACTTGGGTCGCGAAAGTTCCACCAAGGTTGCGCAAGTATACTTGCATGTCGCCCAATGGTCGCGCAGGTGACTTGCGTGCCCTCTTTGAAATTCACCCAGGGTCTTCTCCAGCCTATAAATACCCATATGGGGCCCCCCATTTCAGGAGGAAATTTTTTCCAGAAATTCAGATTTGATCTCCCGGTACCCTAGTCTCTTCTCCAAGATTCTAAACACTTCAAAGGTAATTTATTACCTAGAACGGAAGATTTAAAGAGAGGGAGGAATGCCTAAGTGTTGAAACTCATCAACACTTGCGCACCTGAGTGGCCATCGCTTAAGGGAAATGGCCACACTTGTGTGTCGCCTTACCCCTTCAATAGAACTTGCGTGTCGCCTTACCCCTTCAACATAACTTGCGCGCCTCCCTTCTGGAAGCCTCTGGGGATAATAATAATGGCTTGAGCCAAGTCTCACCCAAGTATTACCCCAAGGGTTAAAAGTCGTGCAAGTACCCATGTGTCGCGCAGGAATACCTGTGCGCCCAGGACTTACATGCCCACGTAGTACTTGCACGCCCACGTAGTACTTACGCGCCCTTCTCTTTTTGGGTCCCCCTATGGCTTATTCAACCTCTCTTATTCCTATCCACCTATTCCCTTCAAGATTAAGCCCTCAAAACTCTCTTAAAATACATTTATGGCATGATTTTTTGATTGGATTCCTTATTTGAAAGGAATTCTGTGGAAACATCTCTCAAAACCTAGTTATTTACATATCTTTATGTCACCAAGGTTAGAGATTTCATTCATTTTAACCTCATCCTTTAAGATGACAGAATCGTTAACATGGGCCTCCTTTTTAGGAGTAAGCCCTAGTCCAATTTCTCACTAATATAGGCATCCTCCTTAGATGTAAGCCCCAAGTCCTCATTAATTTGGGCATCCTCCTTAGGAGTAAGCCCTGAGTTCCCTAATCTGGGCATCCTCCTCAGGAGTAAGTCCAAACCATAATTCCCTTAACCTGGGCTCCCTTCTCAGGAGTAAGCCCTGTTCTTAAAATCTACAAATGTGGGCATCCTCCTTAGGAGTAAGCCCCAATTACCTTAATTCTAAAAATCCCTTAACCTGGGCCTCCTCTTCAAGAGTAAGCCCCAGTCTTCATATCCCTTTAACCTGGGCCTCCACCTTAGGAGTAAGCCCCACTCTTCAATTACCTTTAACATGGGCCTCCTCCTTAGAAGTAAGCCCCAGTCTTAATTTATCTTAACCAGTCTTAATCTACTTTCTAATCTGGGCTTCCTTCTCAGGAGTAAAACCCAATCATAAGTCCCCTCCTAATTTGGGAATCTTCCTCTGGAATAATCCCCAAGTTAGAGTATCCAAATCTCTATAAAGTATATATACCTTTATGAACCCTATTCTCGAACTTCTTCTTTGAAATAAGTCCTAATCTCAATCTATTTGGGCAGTCATACATACATAATCCCCACATCATTTCTTATGATTGCATCTTTCATGGTTCAACTTTCTGGTTTTACCAATACCTCTTGTTTCTCACACCGAGCATGACTTACGTGGGCTTAGAGTGTAAAAGTAATTATGACATCTTTCTTTGAGCCATCAATCATACGTAAACATCATACTCCCTTATTCGAACTACGTGGGTTCTGATTCCTTTTATAAATAAAGGATATGTAGGTATCCCATATGTAGGTATGATCCCAAATCTAAAATAATCTATTTCCTTCTGAATGACAATAAACTTCAAGTTCCCCACTGAGTGGCTTTAAAACCAGCATGGTCATCATAATGACCAAGAGACTTTTATATAATGTATTAAAGGATACCATTGACTATGAATCTCTAACAAATACAGATGATTCTCTATCTATGAAGAACCTCGAATACATATAAAAGATTCTCTAAATTTACTACATATCAATCATTGATTTTCAGATCTAAAAGAAAGCTCATTTTATACTTGGTAATTTAATAAGGATTCACGAACATAACTTAAATCTATAAAGAGAGTCCCGGAGTAGACAATAATTCCCTTCAAAAAGGTATGAGGAGTCCGACCTCCCCTCCTATCGACCCATTAAAATTCCTAAGCCTCATCATTCCATAACTAATGAGCACCTACCTTTGGAAAGTAGGTCCAAATGGACATGGAATCATTGGATGTTTCCGGTTCTATGAACAAACCCGTTAGAAACCGATTGGAATGTTTCAATCTTAAACCAACAAGGTCATTCCCAATTACAGAGGAAATATTAAATAAATAAATAGAAGAAGAAAAATGTGATACACGGCATGTAGTCCAGTGATAAATGACATGTACCTCAGCTATAAAAGCTGCAGACCACCCGGCTTTAGCCTATGTCGCGCGGAACCCTCCTCTCTCCCCGTTTCTTCTCTCGTACGACACCCGGCCTCCCCTTTCCCAAAGCTGCTGATTTAGGGCGTTTTACCTTCTGATTTCTACTATATTGTGATGCCCGGTCTAGGTACTCCCTTCTAGACCATTTATTTCAAGTTTTCGTAAGCGTTTTGAGTCATTTTTGGATCAGTCGACCGTTCAGATTTCGCGATACACGGGCACGATTTGAAGAACACACGTCGTGTACTTTTGTACATGGACTCGCAATTAATGCTTCTCGATTTGAAAATACATGGTGTGTATGTTCAGTACACACCATGTACCAGCCCCTATCGTGCCTAAGTACCTTTTTCACATGACCTCGCACACCATGTTCACGTACACGGCATGTCTGTTCAGTACATGTCGTGTACACCATTTCTTCTGTCCAACCTGTCCCTAGTGCTTCACATGGCCATTTTCCCTTCGTTCTTGGACATTCCATGTTGTCCTCTCACACGGTGTGTCCTATATTATTATAACTTCTTACACGATGGTCGTGTCTTTCCAAACACATGACCATGACCACTTTGCATGAACACGGCGTGTATGTTCGGTACACGCTGTGTCTCCTCCCCTGGTCTCAGATGCTCACTCGGCGTGTCTATCCAAAGAACATGGGATTGTAACCCGCTTTCCCTACACTCCATGTACTTTGGATACACAGGCCATGTACTTTTTCTATTTTTCAATTTTCTCACATTTTCATCTTTTCCTTTTTCTTTTCTTTTTATTTCTTTGGGTTTTCCTTCTTTTTTAAGGTATGGAAGATAGAGACCATTCACAGGGGAAGGGATCACCTTCTCTATTGAGGGAGAGAGGTCCATATTTCATTGGATCTGACTCCGACATGCGACGTCACCAGATCCGGACTCTCCGGTGTACCAAATTTCTCCGCTGGTCATCCTTCCATCACCTTCTTTTTCCACAGAGGCTTGTCCTAGTATAGCTGCATCTCCACAATCCAATACCAAGCCTCTGAGCACTACCCTTACTTCCACACCAACTACCACTCCACCTGATCTCTCCTCATTCGCAGCTGGTCTATCATCAACTTCCCCATCCAGCAAAACTTCATCTACTGCAGCCACTCCACCCCAGACCTAGCTCCCACTACTGCACCTCCACCTGGGCTGGGACCTACCAGTTTTTCCTACCCTAGCATGGTATTCTCGATCACCAATTTGGAACACGATAGGGTTCGGCATTTCTCTCACTGCCCGATCCCATTGAGCAGCCGCTTTATTGACAGCAGCGTCCCTCAACAACTAGGTATCTGGGCGAGTTGGAGGATCTTCTCGGGCACACTCCATTACTCACGATCTTCTAGGTCAACACTCCAATTTCTAGAGATTTATTTTTGGAGTTAGTGGCTTTGAGTTCTATGGAGCTAAATATTAGGTGATGCCCGGTGATGCGGTACCACTGGTCCAGTTTCAGCTAGGCGGACGACCCTCTTCCCTTACTATGACTAAGTTCGGTTGAGGGTGAAGTTTTTATCCTCATCCCATCACCCCACTCCCTGTCTCCACCCTAACCAGACCCGAGCACTCTGATCTTGTTGCTATGTGGTGGGAGATTGTTGGTCCCAACCATCATTATACCCCTACTTCCCAGAAGAGTACCATCATCGCTGACCCTATCCTTCACTTCACCCACTGATGTTTTAGCGCCATCCTTTTCTCCCTCCATGAGGAGATGGGGGTCATGACCAGTCGTGACATGGATCTCCTCACATGTTTCATCTGGTAGGACTATTCGGACCTTCCTTACCTTATCTCCTCCTATTTCCATGCCATGTTTATCAGCCGTCAAGGAAACCTGAATGGTGAGTTATACGCCACCCGCCTTGCCCAGCACCTTGGGGTTTTTGAGACTTCTCTTCCCCATGACTTATTAGGTTCCCCCCAGCAGATAGACTATCTCATGATTATTCTCATGGGCTTGGTCTGGAAACAGGGGATGGTTATGTCCTTTTCCAGGCACCACCCCAACCACCTTATGACCCTCCTACCCCCACCGAGACACCTTATCCTCCTTCCCCACCCCAAACTCTTCTTCTAACCCTCCTTCTTCTGGCCTACCTTCTTATATTCCACCTACTACCCTCCTACCCCCACACCCTTGGTCAATCTATCCTTTTACCTCCACCTAGCTATGATGGAGTATCACTTGGTTCGTCTCGATCGACGTCATGACTGACTAGAGTAGATATTGGGGATTCTTCTTCAGCATCATGGTATACCACTACCCCCAACACCTACCTCTACCTCGGTTCATGGACCTTCATCCACAACTCCACCTTCCTTTACTCCACTGGCCACAGATTCAATTATCTTATCCATTATGGGCCCATCAGCTGCCACCACTACTGCCAGTCCAAGGAGTAATGTCGAGCTTCTTATTCCGAGTCCAGCTCCTACGACTCCTACTTCTATGGCTTCTCTTCCGGGTTCATATTCTGAGCCTCCATTTTCCACAGCTCTTGATCCTTCTCTACTGGTTGTTTCTATACCGGATGATTCCTCTTCTGAGGTGACACCCTGACTGGTTTTTGGATACATGTTTTTCATTATATATCTATTCGTGATATCTTATTCTTGTGTATGTTATGTATGCTTGTAGTGTTCTCTCTCCATGACCATCACAGGTACTCTGGCACATTATGGACTAGCATTATCCATCACTACTCGTTTATCTTCGCCTAGACACAAGGGAAGTATTGTTTTCCCACGTTTTTCCATTGTTTTCTTTTCTTCCTTGATTTACTTCTTTCCTTACATCCCCTCATTCTGGTCCACTTTTGTGTCCCCACATTCCCTTATTCACTTTCTATGGAACTTGGTGGACCACGTGCAGTATTAAGTATGGGGGGCGTCTCTCGACCACTTTAGTCTTTTCCCTTATCATCATTCTAGGAGACATAATTATTGGAATATATATTTGAAAATGTGAAGACATTTTGGGTAATAATATTACAAAATAATAAAGCTGAAAGTGGGAAATTTTTAAAATTTTCATGCTTATTTTTGTTCTTAAGTGTTTTAAAATGATTGCTGATATATTTTAAATTACAACTTGTAATCCATGGATAATTACATCGATTAGACTAATCAATTATATTCAAGTCATGACCTGATTGTCTCTTTATTTGTTTTTCCTACTCCTAAGAGTTATTCTAAACCCTTTGTCATATTATTTCTAATACCGTTTTTCTTGAGAGATTATTAGGATATACATAACTACCAGAATTTGTAAGTTTTATTTTCAAAACATAAGTAATTTTTGGATTACATTAAAATGATTGAGGGATTGGATTACTTAAAACCCTTTATCTTGAGACATACCCCACATATTTTCTACTTAAAGCCCCTAGAAATCATGAATAGCCTTTATAGGAAGCCATATTACAGGCCTATTTCCCTTCATACCCTAATTCTTTTATGATTTTTCATGATTATTCACTTGACCTTAAAAGAAGGGATTGGAAACACATGGAATATTTTTGTGAATTTTCATGAAATTAAGTATGGGGAGAACCTCTTGATCATTTGGGGTACAAAGGGTTCTAAACCTCTATTCAAGGAAATTCTAAAAGGATCCCTTTGTTCATTGAAAAAAAATGGTACAAACAAAGGGACCTTATACTCACTTGTTGTTTTGTGAACCCTACCTACCTAACTAAAGGAGATGGTCGTGATGAGATCATTTGATAAAGATTTATGAGGATGCTTTTTACATTGTGCTCAACTTTGAATATCATGCACTGTTATTTAAGAATTTAGCCTCCTTTTTAAAGCCTTAGAGTTATTTTTCACATATTTACCTACCAAACTTTATCCATAGAAACATATAATCCTTATTGAATAGTCCTCGTGATTTTTGTAAATCAATTTTATGTATTAGAGAACTAGATTTATTGAAAACCTATGGAAAGAGTTTATATATCTTTGATTGAGAATAACATTAATTTAAAATATCTTGAGTGTTGAGTATATTATCGGTGAGGTAGATCATCAAGTGGATTCCTATTTTTGAAAGGTTGAAACATGTGTTTAAAAGAGGTTGAAAATAGTTAATTGAATTTTATATGAGGCATGATTAGAATATCTCCTGAATTGAAACTATTTTGTAGATTTTTAGAATTTTCTCCTATGACTTATTGTTTACATTTATGATTAAATAAATTCCTTTCTTTTAAAATATAGACTCTCTTAATTAGAGGTTGAGAATTTCTTGAGGTTAAGAAAATGACTAAGTATGGGAGAGTTTGATGAACTTGATTTGTGTATACATTTTAACATACTTTATTGAAAATAAGAACAAGTTTTTAGAAATTACTTATTGTTTAGTGGAAAAATACTTTGATTATTGGTTATCTTGTTCATTTTCAGGATATTTATGGACAAATGCACAAAATGGGGGAGAATTGAGAAAAATTTACAAACTACACAGTGTGTAATTATACACACACCGTGTACATTCAAACTCAAACACAGATTGACCAGGACAAGTACATGCCCAAGTAAACAGAAGCCGGTACACACTGTGTTCACACTATACACGTCATGTATACCCTTCTAAAAGCAGTTGGCGGATGAGAGGAAGTCTACATACCCATGTGGCCAGCTGATGGGAACACACCATGTTCAACCTATACCTGTTGTTTATATGTTTCTACAAGTGGTTGGTGGACAAAAAATAAGACTACACACCATGTATATCTACCTACCAGGAAGCACCATGTTCTAAGTCAAAGACAGCGTGTTAAGCCACCTACCAGCGGAGAAAACAAGGAAAAATGTGTGTTGACAAAATTACACGTCGCGTACTTTTTCCACACGTTGTGTAGTTCTATTTTTTATAAATAGAGCCTATGGACTCTAGTTCAAGAAAAGAGAATAAGTGAAGATAAAGGGTCAAAGGTACAAATGAAAGAGGCTATGCTACCATTCTACCACCATTCTACTACTTCTCCATTCTACCGTTCTAACCAAGAGTCACTCCCTCCTCAAAGTTTCAAGAAATGATCGAATCAGGTATCGAGGGTTTTGTGCTTATCTTTACCTCTATGTGTAACTAAATACCCAGTGTGTTGGGTTTGTGGAAGATGTACGGGTTGTAATATATATTAGTTTCTATGAATGTGTTTGTTCTTTTAACTTCTTCTTATTCTTCTTAAATCATTTCATCTTATCATTGAAAATTATAAACCAGACCAAGGGAATAATTTTTTGGGATACAAAAGAACAATAAAAATGATTATTTTCATGATCATTGTAAGTATTTGTTAACCCAAAAATGGACTAATCCAAATAAAGAATTGTTAAACACTAACTACCGGACCAAGGAGTTAGTTTCTTCCACTCTAAATATAAGCTTACCAGACCAAGTAAACTTTGTTATAAATTGAACCCAGTATGTTGGGTTATCAGGAACAACACAACTTCATAAGAAATTTGATTTAATAATCAACTTTTCATAAATCCATAACCACAACGCATTTCTCTCTTTATTTTCATCAAACCCAGTTTTCCATTATTCTCTTCTATTCATTAAGTAAGTAATTGAAGAAACTTAAAACCAATTATTCTTTTTTTTAAACATCAAAAATCAACTCTAAATTCAGCACACTTCACTAAGACAAAAATACAAACTAAGTTAAGAAAAGAAAAAAATAACTTCTTTTTCCCAGTGGATCGACCCCTTACTGGTACTATACTTGTTAGGGTAAAAATAATTTGGGACACTGATAACATACCTTCGGTGAAACAACTCACCAAATACCTTCAATATTTTCACTTTGATATCGCTTATATCCCGAGTAAATGGAATTTCATCACTGATGACTTGATTAGGAAACTTAAAACCCATGTGGGGAAATAATCCTTGGAAGAGTGGAGATTTATGGTTCTCTTTGAATAGTTTCATATAGTAGTATGGGAATAAAGGACCAAGGTTTCCTTATCCAGTGTTCAGTTGAAAGTTTCTCTTCTTAAGATGATTCTATAGGAAAATTAGTTTGATGATGAGTTCCACATAATTAGAGACTCTCTTGTGGGAGGGGAGATCAGTTCTGGGTGGTCATTCTCTATGGAGGGAATTTTATATTATCATAATCATTTTGCAGTATCGTTGTTGGTTAGGAAAGTTGTGATGGGGGGTTCCATAATTTCTAGTGGGTAGTGTACCTAGGAACCATGAATATGTTCTATGATATGTAGCATCGATTTTGGTGGCTAGGTATGAAATAGGGAATTGTTGACTTTGTCTCTCATTTTTATATAAGCCAATAGGTCAAGTTCGAGCACCAAAAACCTTCGGGTTTTCTACATCCACTTCCAGTTACAACATAGAAGTGGGGTGAAATATCAATATACTTTTTGGTTGGTTTTCACACACCCAGAGAAAGAATAATTCAATATGGGTTATGATTGATCATCTGACTAAATCGACTCTCATTATACCCATTCATGATATAACTAAATTTGAGGAGTTGGAAAATTTCTATGTGAAAGATATTGTTCTTTTACATGGAGTTCCATCTTCTATAGTCTTGGATAGATATCCTCAGTTTACATCCCATTTTTGGAGACCTTCAGGGAACACTTGGATATCAGGTTTGTTTGAGAAAGGAATATCATCCACATTCATATGGATAAATATGAAGATATATACATAATTTTGAGGATATTATTCATTCCTATATTCTCAAATTTGAGGGGGCTTGGCATTACCATTTGGGGAGGGTTGAGTTTTCTTATTATAAAAGTTACCAGTCCAAGATCTGGTTGCATCCTTCGGAGGACTTGTATGGTTGGTGTTATAAATATCTATTTTATTGGTCATAGATTGGTGAAAGTATGTTGGTTCGACTGAGTTTGGTTAAAGAGACGATAGAAATGATTTTGTTGATTTTTCAAATAATGTTGATGGCACGAAAACGGTATAAGTATTATGTTGATTGTTGTCATAGGCCATTGGAATTATTAGTTATTGATCAGGTGTTCTTGACATTTTCACCAAGGTTAGGTCATCTATGGCTTGGGAGGAAATGGAAAGTTTCTCCTAATTTTTCGGGACCTTTTGATGTTGTTGTGTAGGTGGAAAATTTATTTTATCTTTTAGAACTTCCACAACAACTAAAATTGGTACATAATCTGTTCCATGTATCCCAGCTACAAAAGTATATATTTGATCCATCTCATGTTCTAAGATGGAGTGATCTCAATGTCGAGATAGATTTATCCATGAATAAGCATCCAATTAAGATAGTTGATTTTGAAACCAAGGTACTTCATGGGAGAATGATACCTTTTATTTGAGTACTATGGAAACACAGTTCTAATTCTCATGATACATGGGAGGGAGAGAAACCTATGAGAGAGAATTGGCCTCATATTTTTAAGATGGAAGTTTATTAACAGTCTTTCTCAGGAAAGAATGTTTCTATAGTGGGGAGATTTTAACATCATGTTACTCTTTTCAGGTACTCATAAACCCTTATTTTCATCATTCTTCGGATAGTTCTATCTTAGGTGTGCTTTGGGTGAATTTTTGGAAAATTTAAAGGGATTTTATGTTATGCAAGGCTGGTGCATGGTTTTCCCAAGAGAACGCGCTCTACTAGTGAAAACCATGAAAACCTGAGTAGTGTTGGTTTTCATGGTTGTCGCATAGTTTGGAAGACTCTGTACCTACCTAGAAGAGACCATGAAACCCTGCCTAAAGGAGAACATAGTTAGGGTTCACAGTTTGAGAAACCATTTTGCCCCCTCTAGGAATACATTCACATGACATTTAATTAATCTAAAAATTAACTTAAAATATCCCAAACCCTATTTCTTCAACCAATCGGCCTTAAAATATGATGGGACAACCACCTTGGTCATTGGAGCTCTCAAGGAGCAATTTTGGCTCCTCTAAACCCCTTCCGAATCGAATAAAAGTGTGGTGATAATTATTCGATTATTCCCTAGTAAGTGTTCTTCTCACATTCCATCTCTCTACTCTATTATCCTTTATTATTTAGAATTTTTTATATCTCCCTACTGATGGAGGATCTAATTTCCACTATTTCTGATCTTTAATCTATGTTTTATTCTTGGATATTCATTTTTTACATTCTTCATTGGATTTCCCCATTTAGGGATTTGTGATTTGTAATCCCATGATCCCAAGGTAGGTGGTTCTCTTTAAGATTTCTCATTTGATTAACCCTAAATTGATTAATTTAAATTAAATCACTTGATTTAAATTTAATTTCTTTCAATTTATTTGATTAAAAACATAATTCCATTGAATAGGGGATTTTAATTTGATTTGGCATGAAAATTGTGAAAAAATCCCAATTCCATTGAATTGGGTAATGTTTGTGAAAATTGATGTAAATTTTGAAATTGAATTGTGGAATTTAAATTTTGGAATTTAAATGGTGAAATTAAATTATGAAGTTGATGTGTGAAATTGATTTCAAATTTGGATTTGAGAAAAATGGCTTAAATTGTTTTGATAGAAACCCATTGGTTTCATCTTGAAAAAAATCATTATTTTATTTAAAAATCATTTTGGTTTTTAAATGGAAATTGGAATATTTAAATAGAAAAATAAGTTGAATTGTATTTTGAATAGTTTTTAAATTAATTGTGAAATATTTTTTTTTGATCACATGAAAGTCTAGGTAGTTAGAGATTTATTATGGAAAAATACTCTAGTTTGGATTTTCCCAAAAAATGGATTGAATATTTACAACTATTACAGAAACATATAGGCATATCTTATCCCTAATGGGATTTTGGTTAGTATTCTTTGGCTAGTGTTAAAGGGATGTGTGTGCACATTGTCATTTTCATTATATGAGTGTGTGAGGCTCCCAAAACCTATAACTATTGTACCTATTTTCATATGACTATGTTTCTCATTTTTAATGCTTTGATATATATGTCATTTCTTGTAAATTTCTTTACACATGCATTATGAATTTATATAAACTATATTATATAAAAAAATTATTAATTCAATGTTTATAAATACTTTTCATCATTTGAAATGTAAAACATGATTTGTTTTAAATGTTCTTTTGAAAATACATGCCTTTTTATTTAAAATTAAAAGATTTATTTGTTTAATTAAAGGTGGAATATTGTTATGGAATTCTTGGTGAGATCCTACTGGGATTTTAGTTCACAAGATACTTGTTCCTTTGGGAATTTTAAGATTTCATCCCACCAAGTTCGATCAATGGGAAAGCATTACTTGGAGGTGGTAGTTACAATTGATCTTTGGGCTTGGAGAGTTGTGTCCATTGTGATGTGGGTTGTTTATCTTCCTATTTTCTGGTACTTTATGATTGTACTTTGGGTTTATTTACCGATTTTAATTCTATTATAGTTCTCATTGGGGAGTTTTCTTTTGTTCATACTGACATTTAGATCCTTCTTTTATTGTGTTTGTGGGAAAAAATTCCTACTTTTATATTGTATGATTCCAGGTACTTGTCGCCAACCCATGGGGATTGGTAACACCCTTCAGGCTATGTCAGTGTAATATCAGGTATCATGTTACTTGGGTATCAAGGTTGGTTCATGACAATATGTGAATGTATGTTTATTTATGTGTATATATATTATGTATGCATATGTGAATCCATATTTAAGTGTTTTATGTGTATATGTATGTGCATGTGTAGATGCATATATTGTAGAAGTGTATGTTTATGTCTGTTTGAATGTATTTATATGTATGAATGTGTATAAATGTATGTATGTACGTGTGTGTATTTGTATGTGTATGTGTATGTGTATGTGTATGTGTATGTGTATGTGTATGTGTATGTGTATGTGTATGTGTATGTGTATGTGTATGTGTATGTGTATGTGTATGTGTATGTGTATGTGTATGTGTATGTGTATGTGTATGTGTATGTGTATGTGTATGTGTATGTGTATGTGTATGTGTATGTGTATGTGTATGTGTATGTGTATGTGTATGTGTATGTGTATGTGTATGTGTATGTGTATGTGTATGTGTATGTGTATGTGTATGTGTATGTGTATGTGTATGTGTATGTGTATGTGTATGTGTATGTGTATGTGTATGTGTATGTGTATGTGTATGTGTATGTGTATGTGTATGTGTATGTGTATGTGTATGTGTATGTGTATGTGTATGTGTATGTGTATGTGTATGTGTATGTGTATGTGTATGTGTATGTGTATGTGTATCTGTATGTGTATGTGTATGTGTATGTGTATGTGTATGTGTATGTGTATGTGTATGTGTATGTGTATGTGTATGTGTATGTGTATGTGTATGTGTATGTGTATGTGTATGTGTATGTGTATGTGTATGTGTATGTGTATGTGTATGTGTATGTGTATGTGTATGTGTATGTGTATGTGGATGTGTATGTGGATGTGGATGTGTATGTGGATGTGTATGTGTATGTGGATGCGTATGTGTATGTGGATGTGTATGTGTATGTGGATGTGCATGTGCATGTGCATGTGCATGTGCATGTGCATGTGCATGTGCATGTGCATGTGCATGTGCATGTGCATGTGCATGTGTATGTGTATGTGTATGTGTATGTGTATGTGTATGTGTATGTGTATGTGTATGTTTATGTGTATGTGTATGTGTATGTGTATGGGTTTGTGTATCTGTATGTGTATCTGTATCTGTATGTGTATGTGTATGTGTATGTGTATGTGTATGTGTATGTGTATGTGTATGTGTATGTGTGTGTTTATATGTGTGTGTGTGTGTGTGTTTATATAATATGTGTATGTTTATATAGTATGTGTATGTATGTGTATGTATGTGTATGTAAGTATATGTAGGTGTATGTGTGTATGTGTGTGAACGTAAGACAACTAATATCTTTAGTACACCTTAAGTCATGATTTATTACATAGTAACACACATAATAAAATACCAAAAGATTGAACAGTCTAGTGTATTTTGGTAATTGGATATATAACACTATGACCTGAAATAGGGGTACAACGACATCATTTAAAAAATCATAACATGCCATTAAATTCCTTTGATCTTTTAAAACTGCACTGGATAACCTGGGGATGTAGATAATAAAGGTGTGAACTATAAATCCCTATAAGGGAATAATAAAATCATAACATGATGAAAGTAATACATGTTAGTCAAGAGTCATATCAAAGTCACATAAAATGGGTGATAATCCTGAACATGAACATTGAAGTGTGATATAAGATGATAATATCAAGGTAATATAGGAATTTGGAAACTACATAAAACATAACATTATAAGAATAAGTCAAGGATAACTGTTGAGACATCATAACCTAGTGTGCTTATGATAACCTCTCATTCACCATACATGGTGTCTCGTGAGATAAAAACATCACCCAATGCATTTGAGGGCTATATAATTGTGGGCCCACCAGTCACATCCATATCATGTACATGCATTTGTGTTCTACATAGATCATACAACATTAGAATGTTTTTCATCACTTTTAATCCCATGATTAAAAAGTTTGGTTTACATAAATGTAATTCCAAAAATAATTAAGGATAGGTACATCTATTTGAATTCCCTTGAGTGCAAATGGGGATGGGTATTCACTACACAAATGTTTGGAATGGAAAATCGCCGGATAATTTTGGCATCATAACGGGTGTACATAATGATTCATGAAAGGGTTTAATGGGAATTAAAGGTGGTATATAATAACATTTAAATCATAATTATATTAAAAGGGATTTGAAAAAACACATTCCAACATGAACCATTGGAAATCAAATGGCATAATACAGAGAGTGCTTGAATAAAGAGGAAGAGACAATCCCCTTACCTTGAGAGGGAACTTCAAAATGATTTGGAGGTGATTATTAATAGCTTGGGAACACATTTAGTGGGATTTAGAGAGGTATATAGAGATTAAATTCATAATCAAATGGTTTTGAGTGAATATAGTGGAAGGTAGGGTGAGTATTTATAACAAAAGAGAGGTAAATTCTTTATTAATTTCTAAACATAGGTTTTAAACTCAATATGATAAAATAATAAAAATTAAAAACCTTCCCATGGTTTTTTCCAATGGTTTCTTCTAAAGAAGAGTTATTTTAAATATTTTATGAGTCAAAGAACTAAGCATATTTAAATAATATCATTGTTGATCTGTAAGTGAGTAATGTTCATAAAGAATTGATTTTAAAACCATAAAATATAATATAGATTTTAGAGGATTCATTAATGGTTTATAAAAATAATAAAATAAAATAAAAATCACATTAATTTAAACGGTAAAAATAGATTTGGTCATGTATGCCTTTTATTGTATTTATTACATAACTTTTGGGCTGTTATGATGTCATAATATTGATTGTCTCAGAAAATTATGAAAATTATGAAAATTTAACCATTACCAAATTTTGATATAATGATTTCTGAAATAATATTTATTTTATCAAGATAATTATTTAAATATTAGAATTTACATATTTAAATAAAAATAATTATTTATAATAAAATACTCGTTCTTGCAATAATAATAATTTTCTAACCCTTTCAAAGATTACATTGGACTTCATTAAATTATATTATCATTTTTATATAAATAAGTACTGTCTAATAATATTATTATATTAAAGTAATATTTATTTCTAAATTCTTTAATTTATCAAAAAGAGTGTTAAAACCATATATTTTTCCAAAAATACAATTTTTGTTTCTTCATATCAAAATTTAATTTTCATCAACTCATAAATAATTGTATTTGCAAAGTAATAATGAAAATGGATAAACATAATCATTAATTTATTACAAATAAAATATACTATAAGGGTATTGATACATAACCCCATATTACACTAGTGTACTCCAAAAGGGTATGGTGTGCGATGGTGATACTTTCTTGGGTTGGTTTGGAGAATATGGTTTGGGTTACAATCTCGATAAGCTTTAACTTCTCCCATAAATATTTTTTTCATTTTTAGTTTCTTAATTTTAGCATGGTCTTGGCCAAGGGGAAATTCCAGTGACACCATCTCCCTTATAAGCTCTAAAAATTGGGCTACATAATGTATAGTCTTACTCTTTGAGGCCATCACTTATCCTATTTGTATCCATTTGACTTTATCATAACCCTCAAAATATACCAATATTAATGGCAATTGTACAATGACTATATTGTAAATGATTAAAATTATTAATGGTCTTTTAAATTTGAATTGAAATATTATATAATGGTCTGAAATAATCAAATTATTTCATGTATTTTCTATAACTACACTACTTAAGAGTGAATTTATTCATTCAAAAAGGGAATTTCCTTTGTAAAAGTTTGGGCTGTTAAATTCCTACCCCTTAAAAAATTTCACCCTTGAAATTTCATTTTATACACTAAACCAGATGGGGGTACTTATATTCCATCACCTCTCCTAGTTCCCATACTGCTTCCTTGAACTTGTAGTTTCACGACTACACTTTGACCAGATGAGTTGTCCTATTTTTTAGAACTCTTTCTCAATAGTCTAATATCTTCACTAACTAATCCTCGTATGAAATATTATCCTCCAAGGGTACCACTCTATAATCAATACATGTGAGGGGTCTGGTATGTACTTCCTCAAGAGGAATACATGGAACACATCATGTACTTAATATAGAATAGGTGGTAGTGCTAGTAAATAGACCACATCTTCTATGTGATCAAGGATATCAAAGGGGACGATGTATCTTAGACTAATATTTCCCTTCTTATCAAACCCAATGAATTTATTCTAAAATGATATATGAAGGAATATCTTTTGTTTGACCTCACTCTCTATGTCTTATTGATGATTATCTACATAGATTTGATGTCGAACCCAATGAATTTATTCCAAATGGGATTAGGACTCCCAAGATTTTATTCTCTAACTTCATCCCAACATGTTAAAGTCTGATACCTCTTCCCATACAGAGCCTCATAAGGATCTATTTGAATGATAGAATAGAAACTATCATTATATGATAACTCCACTAGGGGAAGGTACTAGTCCCAAAAAACTTGGAAATCCCTTAAACATGATCTCAACACATCCTATAGAGTTTTAATGGTTCTTTTATACCATCCATCCTTCTGAGAGTAATAACAAGTACTGAAACTTAGCTCAATATTTAATTCTTGCTAAAGTATTCTCGGGAACCTCAAGGAAAACATTGGATCTTTATCAAATATAATAGAGAGTGGTACTTTATGCAGTCTTACACTTCCCTTGTATATATATTGGAAATTTGGTCAAGAAATAAATATTCCTTAATAAAAAATAAATATGCAACATTTTGAAGGTGATCGACTACCACTCAGATGGCATTATTTCCTTTAAATGTCCTAGGGAGTCCTATGATAAAATCTGTGGTTATGTTTTCCAACTTCTATATTGGTATAAGAAATGGTTGCATCATACCCTTTGACTTATTTCATTCATCATTGAATTTTTACCATAAAAATCATCAAAAAAAAAATTTCAATCACTCTCTTCATGTTATCCCATGATAAGTTTTTCTTGAGATCTCTAAACATTTTAGTACTTTCTGGATGAATAAAGATGGATGAGTTATGTGAATCATCAAGAAATTCCCTTTTATATTATGGTTTTCATGGGACATATATCCAAGTTCCAATCCTTATAACTCTATATTTATAAAAGTTGAGCTTCAGAATATTTGATACCTTTTTCTATAGCTCCACATCATATTTTCTGCCTCCTTCATCCTATCAAGAATGGATGTTTGAGAAGTTATTTGAGAAATGTAGGATCAACATCCTTTTATAATTATTATTTCCATTCTTTTCATGTCCGTGAAGATTAGATCCCTTTTAATGTAATGACTCTAATTTTCCTGAATTTATTTTTAGAAATTATTTGAGAAAATTATGAGACCAGGCACTGAGACGGCGTGCGATTCCGAGACCCGATGTGACCAGAACGATTTGCTAAAAAATGTTGAGTTTTTAATAGCACACACATGAATTTTCTAAAAAAAAGTTGAATAACACCTAAATGGGTTCCCGGATTCGAAATATAAGGTCATTATTGAGCTTAGAGTAGTGTCTTTACCCTAGGTGTAACTTAAATTTAGTTGGCGTGGGTCTTCTGTGGAAAAAACCCAAAAGGATGTAACCATAAAAAAAATAATTAAATAAAATTATTTTATTTTAAAATCCTAATAACTCATAAATGGTAACTTGTATTGGAAATCTGAGACCACCTTCGAGTTTGTAAGGGGGTTTTTTCCTTAATCAAGGCCTAACATTGGCCGGTGCAGGCCATCTATAACAGATAGTTTTTGGAAGTGAATGTCATTAAAATATTTTAATAAAAATATTTCATTCATGACACAATGACACATTTTATTTTAATACACAATTGTCAGAGAATTCAGGGTTATCATCATATCCCTGGAATTCCTCTAAGTCAAGGAGATGGAGCTCTCTCAACGAATATTGGCAGGTTATGGATCAACAACCAACGACGAACCCTGGATTCGAAGGATCTTCACCCACGGAAACAACGTGACGACCGTTCTTCATCAATGATCAAACCAAATCGAGGTAGGATGTTTATCACTTATTGATTTCTTTTCCCCTTATTAGAATCAAATGATCAACATAGACCAACCCACTAACAAGTTGATCTGCAGTTCGATCATTATTGTTGGAGGAATGTTTATTATGGATTTTAAAACGAGGATTAAATCTCGATGATTTATATTTTGTTGTTTCTTCGTGATCCCACTAACATGAATAGATCAAGGCAGATACAAAAAAATCCAAGATCCATTCTTTGGTTGTTTATGTCATTAATATTTTCTCCCCCTCCCCAATCTATCGTGTTCTTTGTGTGTTTTTTCCCTTTTGAAAACCTATGTGAATGCTCGATCATTGCGTCTACAATCCATGGAAAAAATATCTGAGACCAAAAGTTTTGACCCAAGACAGCATTGCGGAGGTGTGAAGGGAGTGTATCCAGTTGGGGGTGACTCTTGATGTAGGGTGAGATGAATGGCGGGTCGGCAGCAGGGTGAATGGTGGTGAGGGCAGCAGACAGCCCGATGGGAGGACAGGTTCCGGTGGGGCGCTATATAGATAGCCAACCGACTGGGCAGCAACAGTGGGGTATGTTACCACAATTTTTGTGGGACTACATCAAGGGTTGTGGGTAGTGAACAAAGGACATAGTAAGAGGTTGCAGTAGCTATGGCGGGACGCGGATTGGATCCACGTTGGTGGGATCCCACAGTGGCGGTGAGGCCGAGGGACAACGCGGAGAACATGGGTTGGCCACATGAAACGCAGTCTGGCACCGAGTTGACTGAGGGATCTGGTTGAACACTTAGTCGGGAAACCTCATGGATTAGTGGGATGCGGCTCAGACATTCCATTTACGGTGGAGCAAAGTCAGCTCACATGACTCAGGTTGGGTTGGAGAAATGGCCCACTTCGGCGGCCCAGTGGGCCATGATTAAGAGGCCCAACGGGCTTTAACCATCAGTCCAGGCCATTTCAAGCCATCCCAAACTGACTGAGTTGGGTCGTCCTGACTAGGTCAGGTCGGACCCAGACTGGACTAGCCCCTTTTTACTAAATTGGTCATATCTTCCCAACATAAGTTCTGTTTGACAAACATTCTATAGTGTTGGGATCCTTGTGATAGGGCGGTCCTTTTGAGATGAGTTGGTGGATTTTTAGTTGAAATTGCAGAGGTTTAGAACATACCCTTGGTCTTTTCTTATGAGGGTTCAATATAGGATCTCGTTCCCATCATAGAGGATGACCCATATTCTAAACTGAGTTGTCTCATCCTGACTTTGACAGTTGACTCAGAGAGTTGGATAATGTATCGCATCGAGATGGCCAGTTAGTCCTCACTTCTCTTCATGGTACCTTAGATAGGGTTTTTGGACAAGGTGTGATCTATATTTACATAGGTACCTATCCCCTATCTAGGATGATGTTTCCAAAAGGGTGAGGAGTCCCCCTATTGAGCCATGGGTGCGGAGGACCCTCTATCTATGCATCGAGATCAGATTCTTTCCAATATATGTGACTATACCTGATGAGTGTGCTTTGGGAAGTTTTCAGTGTTTGATGTTTGGCTCTGACTTGGTGGTTTCATGACTTATCGACACTCTGTGTGTTATCGATAATTCATTTTTTACCGAAACTATAAGTCTTAGTGAGACTAGATGTCTCGTGTAAAATATGTAACTTATTGATACCCTAGTTTTCTCTTTGGTACTTTTGGTAGACCGATTCTATATGCTTCGATCAGATATCTTAAGGAGTGATTCCTCTTGGGAATAGCGTGCTATGAGAGAAACTATTTAGCTAGATGTGGATGAGACTTTGAGACTTTGAATCCTTTATGAGTATACTTGGATGTTCTTTTTATACGTTCTATAGACATATACCTATTTTGAGATGACTATATCTTCTTACCGGTGTTTTCCATTTTAGGCATTTCTACATGGTATCTTCTTCATGGTGTTCACTCTGTGGTATTCCTTTGGGTTTTGGGGTGTCCTATTGAGTATTGTTTTACTCACCCCTCCATGGGCTTTTCCTACACATGTTGTGTCTTGTGCAAACCGTCGATTATTTGAAGGAGTCATAGGTAGACCAGTACTAGGTGGGGTTGTATTTTTACCTAGTTGTATTTATTGCACTTTACTTTCCTATCTTACTCTGTTTGTTGGTATATGGTGGTATGCATGAATTTTTTTACTTAGTGTTTTTACTTTTCAGCATTTTGGGCTTGGAGATGTGTGCGTGTGTAAAGGTACTTAGGTAAATGCCTCCCATTTGTGGGATATGCCTACTCGGCACTAGTCGCCAACCTATGGCCTATTGGAGGCGGGCTTTGGGTAGTTATGGAATGGGACCCTCCGGGACGGGTCATGATAGAGATGTATCAGAGGAGGTAGGTTCAACTTTAGGACTGGGAGTCTATAATATTGGTTTGGGGAAACAGTGTTAAGTGTTTTGAGTTTGAATTCCAGGTTAGGGAATCCAGTGTTGGTGTGGTGGCCAGCATATCCATACACCAGGACTCTGAATTCTAATTTTCGACTCAATACATGAAAACAGAAGTTTTAGGAAAAAATGTACATGCATCATATAGGAATGGGTTGTGTTTTAAATGTCCATCTTGAGTCAGCTCACCAGGTATACTCTTTTGACCATGATACATCTTGTTTGATTTATGATGTATTCACAACATCAGTTGGTGAGGTTTCTGTAGCAGGATCAGAATTTCGACCTGATGCTTGATGAGGCATCCCTGAGGGGAGCTAGCCACGGAGCAGTTTTTCTTCAGGATAGTCAACAGGTGGATCTTTCTCTTATTGATTAGTTCGTAGACCCACCTATAGTGATTTAGGGGGATGTAGCTTTCTTGAATGAGTTTTGGATGGCTCTTTTGGCACAGGATGATGATACGTAGGGTTCAAACCTGTATCATATACTTTTGAGGTATTAATCACCCAGGATGAAGGGTCGGTATGACCTATCGATAGTAGGTTTGTGATGTAATCTATAGAACAAGAGGTTTCATTAGAAGTTACAGGGTGTGATAGTTCCCCGATGAAGAGGTGTCGTTGTGCTTGTAGTGGTAAGGGACATTATTCACGAGATTGTCCCACTGTTCTTGTTTCATTCAAGTAGGTAGTTCATGAACTCCAAGGAATAGGTAGTGATAGTAGTAGATAGATCTTTCAGGCAGCGGACATGGAAGAGGATCTCGGGAAGCAATAGGAGGTGTCCAATGTTTTGACGTGTTACCACCACCACCCCCAAGTGGTCCATACTAGACTTAGGGAGCTGGAAGATAGGGGAGGAGATAGTTGCGGGATATCAAGTCTTATAACCCTAGGACTCCGAGAATGGTTCAAGGTACAATCTGTGTCTTTCTAATTTAGTTATAGTAAATAGACACATTTTCTAGTGTTTTCCTTTCCTACTACTTTCCTTGTTTAATACATTGAGATTACACTTAAACCATTGAATTGACCCTAAAATTTAGAGACTCCTACTAGAGGAGACCCAATGATCACACACTGGTGTCAACAGTGTGACCTGACTCTTAAAGGTGAGATTTTTGGTTTGGATCTCTTGGTAGTAGCGTTGAGGCCTTATGATTTCATTCTCAGTATTGACCAGTCACCACAGTTCTTGCTCATATTTATAGTTTTAAGTAAAGGGTGTGGTTTTTCTACGATAATATAACCAGATTTTCCTTTTTATTAGTGAAAGGGAAATCCTTTCAGCTAAGTATGGACTCACGTATAGGAGAGTGCAGCCGATTACTCTTCAGTTAGATATCCAACCCCTCAATGTAGATGATGTTTTGAGTCCTTAGTTTCCTAAAATGGTGGATGAATATTAGGAAGTCTTTTTTGAAGATGTTCTAGTTTTACCTCCCCACTGAGATATAGAATTATGAATTGATCTACACCTATGGACAATACCAATATCTACACCAGCATATCAGATCGTTCCTTAAGAGCTTCATGATCTAAGGGCGTGGTTAGAGTATTTTAAAAGGAATGGATTCATGAGACCCATTGTTTCACCGTGCGAAGCCCTAAGTGGTGTTCGTTGATCTCAGACATGTCATCTTAGAGACTAGAGTTTCAATGGATCCAGCGAAGGTTGGGGTAGATTTTGATGAGTGCTCCCCTCTTGAGGTTTCCAGAGGAGGGTGTTGAGTATGCATTTTTCTATTATACATTAAGAACTGGTCTTTGTTGTTCCCTAATGAAGAGTCAAGAAGTTATTTCCTATGGTTCACACCAGTTGAGTCACACAAGCAGAACTACAGGACCTATGATTTTGTGTTAGCAGCAGTAGTCTTCGCATTGAAGATATTCTTTTTAAATAGAGATGGAATATATTATATCTATTCAATAGTTGTCACCCCTCCACTCTATCGGTGAGTTTGGGAGGCACAACTTAGGGATACCGACTGTGAGTCTTTGTTTTCTCAAACATCTATAGGTAATGACTCTAATGGATATTCAAAAGGTGGGGAGCACGTTGTTATTTTCAGAGGAATCATGATGATACAAGTGGAGTTTCAATAGTATGTTCTTAGGGAGTTTAATGCATCCTTTTAGCAGCACATACAGGGTGGAAATGATATAGTAGGACCTCCGACATCAGTTTGGTGGTTAGGGATAAAGAAGGAAGTTGTAGAGTTTGTGTCTTGATGCCTTAATTTTCGAAAAATTAAGGGTTAGCATCAGTTTCCAGTGTATTTGACTCGACCCCTTGAGGTTCCAAAATGTAAATGGGATGGAATAATATTGGACTTAATGATGGTTTTACCACGTATGACTAGGGGGTCAGTACCATCTTGGTGATCATTAACCGACTCACCAAGTCGTCCCACTTCCTACCTATCCAAGAGAAAGGATCAGTAAAGAGATTTAGATGACTCTATGTGCAGGAGGTACTTTGACTCCATGTAATTCCATAAATGATTGGTTCAGATCATGATGCCTGATTCACATCCTAGTTGTGGAAGGGATTATAGGAGGCCTTTATGACCCAATTACACTTGATTACAGTGTTTCACTCATAGGTGGAAAGACAAACTGAGCAGGCCATTCAGGCTCTGGATAAAATGTTACAGACTTTCATGTTAATTTTTGGTTGTAGTTGGGAGGATTTCCTATATCTGGTTGAGTTTTCATTCAACAAAAGCTACCCCTACACCATTGGTATGTCACCATTCGAGGCTTGGTACAAGTGACCCTGAAGGTCACCACATTATTGGAATGACCCAGGAGATTGGAACCCATGGCACTAGAGAAGGTACATGTCATCTAAGAGTAGATAAAGACTACACATAGCCATCAGAAATTTTATTCTAGCAGGCGACGGAGGCCTTTTGAGTTCAAGGAGGGAGACCATGGGTTCCTTTGGGTCTCTCCTCAATGAGGGATATAGATATTTGGTTGGGACAGAACGCTATATTTATGGTTCATCGTCTCTTTCTTGATACTTCATAGAGTTGGTGAGGTTTCGTACCGGTTGGCTTTGCCCCCATAAGTGGATCAGGTACACAATGTCTTCCACATGTCTCAACTGAGGAGATACGTGTATGATTCATCACACGTCTTTGACTGGGGTGACTATTGTTGAGAAACCAGTGGAGTTCAAGGATAAATAAAAGTGGATCCTTCATGGGTGGTTGATTCTTCTAGGGCACATTTAGTGGCAGCATGGGAATATCCAGGAGAGGACATGGGAGAGGGAGGCTCAGGTTCGTGCTCAGTACTCTGAGTTGTATAATTATCCCCTTTGTTTTGTCTTTCAGGGATGTAAATCCCTAAGATGGGGGAATGTAATGAATCGTATTTTCATGATTTGTTTTTTAGATAATACTTGTGAAACTTCTGAGACCAGGCACCAAGACGGCATACGATTCTGAGGCCCGGTGTGCCCAGAACAATTCACTAAAAAATGTTATTTTTTTAATAGTATACATGCAAATTTTCTAAAAAAAGTAGAATAACTCTTAACCACGTACCCAAATCAAAAAAATGAGGGCACCATTGAGATCATAGTAGGGGCTTTACCCAAGGCATGACTTAACTCTGGTCAGTGCGGGTCTTCTATGGAAAAACACGAAAAGGACATAACCGTAAATAAAATTATTAAATAAAATTATTTTATTTTAAAATCCTAATAACTCATAAATGGTAACTTGTATTGGAAATTAGATAACACCATTGATTTATTAATAGATTGTTTTCTTTAGGCGAGGCCTAACATTGGTTGGCATGGGCCAGCTGTGAAGGATAGTTTTTGGAAGTGAACGTCGTTAAAATATTATAATAAAAATATTTTATTCTTGATGTTGTGATTCATTTTCTTTTATTATGCATTTGTCAAAGAATTTAGGGTTTTCACCATAACCCTGGAATTACTCTGAGTTAAAGACATAGATCTCTCTTGAGAAATGGCATCAGATCATGGATTGACAACCAATGAAGAACCTCAGCTTTGAAGGAACTTCACCCACAGAAACAATGTAATGGTTGTTCTTCATCAGCGATCAAACCAAATCAAGGTAGGATGTTGGTCTCTTTGTGAATTTTCCCCTTATTAGAATCAAATAATGAACGCGGACCAACCCATGAATAGGTTGATCCACAGTTTGATCACTCTTGAAAGAGGGATGTTTATCATGGGTTTAAAGGGGGGGATTAAATCATGGTGCTTTATCTGTTGTTGTTTCTTCATGATCCCGCTAACATGAATGGATCAAGGCCAACACGAAAAAATCCAAGATCTGTTCTTTTGGTTTTTATGTAATTAATCTCTTCTCCCCCCCCCCAAATCTATCATGTTCTTCATACATTATCCCCCCTTTGAAACCCTACGTGAACGCTCTATTTTTACACCCATGATCCATGGCGCAATGATCTGAGACCAAAAGTTTTGACCCGCAATAGCATTATAGAGTATGACAAGAGCGCAGCCGGAAGGCAGCGGATTATGGTGGAAAGCATGATGAATGGTGAGCCGCCAGTAGGACAACCGGTGGTGAGGGTAGCACGCGGCCCAGCGAGAGGACGGGTTCCGATGGGGAACTAGACAGATAGGCCTCTAGTGGGGTGAATAGAAGTGATCCAAGAGAGACCACACTGGAGGAAGGGATTGTGGTAGTGGAGGTCGTGGGCGGTGACCAGAGGCTATGGTAGGAGGCTGTGGCGGGACATGTCTCAAAGTCATGCCAGTGGGATCCTACAGCGGCGGTGACGCCACGGAACAAGGTGGAGAATGCGGCACTGCGCTGACCTAGGGAGCTGGTTGGTCATGTGGTCAGGTGACCGCATGGATCAGAAGAACGCAGCTAGGGTGGGTCATGTCTAACAGAGTGAATCTGGCCTGCATGATGCAGGGCGGGCTGGAGAACCAAGCTACTCTGATGGCCCCGTGAGAAAGACCGCGTGACCCAGCAAGACCACGTGGCCCAATAGGTCATAATCCAATGGCCCATTAGATCTGGATGGTTCGGTCTGGCCCAAAACAACTGGGTCGGGTCAGGTTGGTTCGGCTGGCCCGGGTCGAGTCGGACCCATACCAAACCCTTTTAACTAAATTGGTCATATCTTCCAAATAGGAGGTTCATTTGACGAACCGTCTGTGACGTTGGAACCCTTGCAATAGGGCGGTCCTTTTGAGAAGGCTTAGTGAGTTTTTAGTTGGATCAGAAGAGGTTGAGATCTTACCCATGGTCTTTTCCAATGAGGGTTCAATGTAGGATCTCGTTGCCATCATAGAGGATGACCCATATTCTGAGTTGAGTGGTCTCAGCCCAAATTTGATAGTTGACTCAATGGGTTGGAGCATGTATCGCGTCAAGAGGTCCGTTCAGTCCTCACTTCTCATTGTGATTTCTTAGATAGGGTTTGTGGACAAGGTGTGACCAATATTTACTTGGGTACCTATCCCCTATCTAGGATGATGTTTCCAGAAGGGCGAGGAGTCCCCCTATGATCCCTAAATGTGGAGGACCCCCTATCTCTGTATCGAGATCAGATTATTTCTATTCTATATGAATAGACCTAACGAGTGTGATTCAAGAAGTTTTCAGTGGTTTTTTTGTCTATGACTTGGTGATTACGTGACTTGGGGACTGCATGACTTATTAACACTCTGTGTTTTATCAACACTTTGTGTGTTACCAACACTCCATGTGTTACCGAAACTCCATGTGCAATGGACACTCCATGTGTTACAGACACTTCGTGTGTTACTGACACTCCGCGTGTTTCCGAAACTCTGTGTGTTACCGACACTCTGTGTGTTACTGACACTTCGAGTCTTAGAAAGACTATATGTCTCAGGGAAACTACATAACTTATAGATAACCAAGTGTTATATTGTGTAATTTTAGTGGACCTGTTCTACGTTCTTCTATTAGATAGATCATGGAATGAGACCTCCCAAGAAGATCGTACTACGAGAGGAACTGTGTAGCTAGTTTTGGATGACACTTTGAGTCTTGGAATCCTTAATGAGTATAATTGTATGTTCTTGTTATATGTTCTATAGACATATACCTATATTGATATGACTATATCTTCTTAGTGGTGTTTCCCCTTTGTGGTATTTCTATGTTGTATCTTCTTCATGGTGTTCCCTTTGTGGTATTCCTTTATGTTTCTGTGTGTCCTACTAAGTATTGTTTTACTCACCCCTTTATGGGATTTTACTGCATGTGTCGTGTCTTGTGCAGACCATCGACACATTAACGGAGTCCTAGGTGGACCATGACCAAGTGGTTCTTAGATAGAGACTAGATAATTGAGGTGTTCTCATGTGGCTTTATACATCTCTTCATGTACCTACCCTTTAGGTAGGGTTTTCTATGGATGATATTGAGGACCTTGTGCTACAAACACTTTATTTTTGGTGGGCTTGTATTATGGACCAGTTGTACTTTACTTAAATTTACTTTCCTTCTATACTCTATTGGTTGGGATATAGTGGTATGCATGCATTTGTTTAAGTAGTGTTTTTACTTTTTATAAATTTCGTATTGGATATGTGTGAATGTATACAGGTACTTAGGTAAATGCCTCCCATTTTTTGTATTTTCCTACTCAATGCTAATCACCAGCCCCTCGCCTATTGGAGGCGAGCATGGGGTAGTTGTGTCAGGGGTCCCTCTAGATGGGTTGTGACATTCAATCCTTATCATGGATAGGGTTGTAGAATCCATTATACACAAAGCATCTGCCACTTTTTCACCTTACCATGATAGTAATGGATTGAAAATTTATAATCCTTTATCATATATAACCACCTTCATTGGAGTATATTAATATCCTTCTGTGTGAATATATATATATGAGGTTTTTATGATCTATATATATGTAATAATTTTCCCATAAAGATAATTCCACCAAATCTATAATGTGATTATCACTTAATCCAATTATAGATCATGGTTTGGGTATTTTTCTCATGAAGATTTAATTAGCAATAGATATAGGCTATCACTTTTTTATCTTACGTGAGTAGACAACCTAAACCCATTTTGGACACATCATTTTAGATAAAAAATATTTTCCTTCTAGTGGTTAATATGAGAATAGGTGCAGTGATTAAACTCTTATTTAACTCTTTAAATCTCTCCTAACATTCATTAATCCATAAAAACTTCACTCCATTCCTAGTTGACTTTTTTAGTGGGATTCAAAATCATGATAATTTTAAAAAAATCGATGACAGTGTCTAGAAAATCCAAGGAAAATATGGATCTCCATCACAAATGTAGCTCTGGTTTATCCTTAAATTTCCTTCATTTTCAACGGATCCATAGATATTCCTTTGTTGGTGATAGTGTGCCCCAGGAATTTAACTTTCTCCATCACAAACTCTCATTTTTTATACTTTGCATATGAATTTTCCTTTCATAAGGTATTCAGTACAACATTCAAATGATCTAAAATTTCCACCTTGATTTTGGAGTAGATAAGAATATCATCAATAAATAATACCACAAATTCTTGATGGTAATCCCTAAAAACTATATTCATTATGTTTTTTAAGGTATTTAGATCATTATAAAGCCCAAATAGAATCATTATAAACACATAGTTCCCATAACTTATATGAAAAGTGGTCTTGGGGATATCCTCATTCTTCACCTTTACATGAAAATATCCAGACTGAACATCTACCTTAGATATGTACTAGTCTCCATTAGCTAATATAACAAGTAAACAATCTATGGTAGAGGATAATTTTAATTTATCATGATCATTGTGAGCTCATGTTAATCAATACAAAGTCACATTGACCCATCCTTCTTGAATAATAAGACTGGTACATGCCATAGTGAAGCACATGGGCATATAAACCCTTAATACATATTCTCTTGTAGATTCTTCATCATCTCATCAATTCCAATAGTGGTCATTATGTATAGAGTCTTGGATATTATAAGAGCTTCATGTATGAGAAATCAACCAATCATTTTGGAGGAAGACTAAGAAATTATTTGGGAAACACATCAGTATATTTCTCTATAATGGGCATGTAATAAGGGATGACCTTTTAATTATTATTAATAATTTGATCTAGATTCTATTGTTCATAAGTAAATAATATCCATGTTTGAGATAATGATTCTAAAGGTGATTTATCATCCTCCTTGGACTTGTATATAATCATAGGTTGATTTGCAATATTAAGGGTGATTTTTTTCAATCATCAATTTATGTGGGATCTAAATGATGAAATCCAATCCATACCCAAAATAGAATTGAATTATGTTAAATGGAGTATCATAAGGTCAGTTGAGAAATTCAACCTGCAAATACAGCCTGAGGAGAACTTATATACTTGGGAAGCAATAATTTTCCCATTTTTCACCAATAGATCCACTTTCATATTTTGATGTAGTGTTTTAAAAGTTCTAAAAAACATTTTTTATATGAAAGAGAACATATAACTAAAATAAAATAGTTTATTTATTATCCTAGAATAAAAAACTAGCATGTGTATCACTGAATCATTGTTAAAATCAACCTTAGTAGTTGTGATGGAATAAGATCACCCTTTCTATCTAGGTCTTGGAGGTTGTTTTTGTTAGTTATCATTGAAAACTGTTGGCTTGGTGTATTATTTTTCATAGTGTCCTTATTCTTTATAGTTTAAACATTGGAAAATAACTTGAGGGTATACTGGAGAATTTATTTCTTCCGTCACATTGGGTTGCTTCTCCTATCAAAATTCACTTTTTAGGTTCCCCTTATTTGCACACAAAAATCATTTCCTTTTCCCATTCAAGAATTTTCCGAGATGCTTCTTATTATTCTTTTGACAAATGAAATTTTGTACTTTTTTTACCATGAGATTTATCCACTATTCCACAGAATTAAACACCATTCTTTGCTTCATGTCTCTAAAATGATGAGACCGTTGATATTTTTTATCACCATTTTGACTTTGAGGGTAGATCAAAGGTTTTCTATATAGCTTTTAAAGTCTCAAATTTCTAAAATTTATCCCACCAAATAAGTATAAAAAATTATTTCTAAGGTCACGGAAAAAGTAGGATGTGTATTTTATAAGTCTTTTGAAGTTCACCTCATATGACTTGATGGATTCAACGTCCTTTTTTCTTGAGGGAAAGGGAATACCTCTCTATTTTAAGTCATAGAGTGTTGTAAAATATTTATTGAAAAATATTTTCCAAAATTATTTCCACTCCATCACTTTGATCTCCTCTTTGGCCTTTGTTTTTTATCAACATCCACCATTGATCAGCTTCTCCCTCCATACGATAAATAGCTAACATGGCCTGTTGTTTCATAGAACATTAAATGATAAAGAAAATTTTAACAATGTACTTGATCCATTTTTCTATGATTAAATTATCATAAGATCCACAGAAATTCATAGACCTTTGTCACATAAATGTCTAAATTTCATATTGCTCTTTCTTAGTGAAATGTGGATTTTCAACCTGATTCAAATTTTTGTTCAAAACTAGTGTTAATTGAGAAAACATTATCTTGAATTTATAGACTCCTTCTCCCATCAGGTTGATAATATTATTTTGGAATTCATTACATTTACCATTACATATATTGTTCACTTGGTTCCTTCTATTTGTATTCATTGACTAAAATAAAGAAAAAAATAGGGATGATAATTTTCAAACTATTAATCATAAAAATAGTAAACTATAAACATTTAAGGGATGAATCATAAAGATAATACATTACTTAACCTATGAATTTCTTGGTTTCAATTTAAGTTATCATTGTTCTATTTCTTAATATAAAATTATAGGGGAATTTTTTTCCATTCACAGTGGTTCATAAGAAGATTGTGAATTTACCAAATTACATCACCCAGGAGTTTAAAACCAAGTGCATAGAAAGGCCTATTTTTATATAACATGTGAGTATTGAGTTAATAGAAAATCCACCCTTTTGGGGGTTATTAACCCTAGGTACAACTATTCCTGATCTGCATCCACTTGTAGGATCCATATAGGGATTTTGTTGATTTGAAACCACTTAATATATGATTTACTATAATTTTGGGAAGTTTTACTGTGTTTATTCTTATACCTGATGATTTCAATATTTTTTTATAACCCAAATCCCTAAAAATAACTAGAATTTTCATTAATACCAACTATGACCATCATGAACCAACCAAGGTTGACCCCAAACCAGTCACCCGAGTCGATCCATGACAAGTCCTGATAGGCTTTCCTGATCCTCCCGGGATGGCGACAATTGTCAGGCATAAATAGAGTACCAATAGGAACAATTTCATCCAATACATAAAAAAATTAGTGGAATAAATGAATGAGCAAACCCAACTCAAAATTATTTTCAAACATCACACTATTTACATTATAAATAAAGGAATGGAAAACTAAACAAAAAACTACACTGGAAAACCAAACTAAACCTAACACCCAAGACACCTCCATGTGACCCAAAGGGTCACTCTCTAGTCCACAACCAACTATCACCCAAGGTGATCGAATTGAGGCTGCAACCTATAGTATAAGCTAAAAATAATAAAATAATATAGGCATGAGTGTTAAAACTTAGTAGCTAGGCCTGAATAATTATATTCCCAATGAAGATCTTTTAAATAAAGAAACATTGATTAATAGGTTTCAAATACAATGTATAAAGATAAGTTTTCCACAAATTTCATTTAACATAAAAAAACACAACCCCAATCCATTTCCCTTGTGTTTTAAAACAAGGGTGAAGGGGAGAAGGGGGCCAAGTAGGAAATGTTCATTTTTAATAATAGTGAAGAAGGGTAAATTCGTGCTCTTTTAAAACATTATTCTTAAAATAATTTTTAATAAACCACACATTCACAATTTCCCAAGTAAACACCAAAACCAAGAATTAGGATCATGACTACACACAACAGGGGAAATAGAAATAACTGCACTAGTAATGAAGGAACACAAAAAACCCTAAGAACTTAGAGGAGAACTAGAACATACTAATACATGTGACCCCATCCATTGTAGAATGCCACGCATAATGAAATAAAATTTCCCAAACACCCCTCCACCCTAACTTAGGACAGACTGAGGGGCCCGATCCCATAGTAATAAACCCAATTATATCCACCTACAATAGGCCACTGGTCAAGACGCGACCTACTAGTATAGAAATTTTTCTCATAGTTACTCTTTGTTATGATATGTTTCTTTTCTATGTTCGTAAAGGGGTGTTCCACACACAAAATCAAGCAATAATCCATATACACACATGCCATCATACCGATCACACTTACCGACACCACCCCAGCCACCCCATGGGTGGTCCCATTCCTTAAAAACAATTATAACACAAGGGAAGTCCCATATCAGGGACGATCCCATATCATAGTCAAACAATAATGAAAGTGACTCACTGCTAGGAGGTTTTTTCAAACAAAACCATTTAATAAAGGTACCAAATGGTCTTCATTCCATTCTTATACATCAAACTTTTTATAAAAAACTCTACCCAAAGCATTTTCTATACCTAAAAAACTTATAAATTCCATTTTTAAATACCAATCGCTATTTTTAGTAACACAATATCATTTATAAAACAAAACCATGCCTTTAGGAATCACAAAACACTTAGAAAATTCAACTGGTCAATTTAACAAGCACTTGGCATGAAAACCCCACTAAATCCATATCACACATACAAACCATCTAGGAAAACGCTTTATTTCACATCAAAAACCCATTCTAAGCATGAAACAACACTATTTAATAATTAATAGAGGTGTGAAAATCAAGAAATAATTGAAATCTTAACTTTAAAGGAGCGGTGAAAAGGGATCCTACATTGAAAAATGAAAAACACACAGAAACCGATGTGAAAAATCAATTACACCTCAATCGCACCCAATATAAGCTAGATGTGACCTAAAAAATCAAGATCGAACTCAAAATTTTATTATTCAACCCTAAAAATTAGAAACCTGGATCTTGGGGAGTGAGAACCCCAAGAAACTAGAACATAACCCTATAAAGAAGGGAGAAACCATGGGAGAGAGGACTTACTTGATGAACCCTTGAAGAATCAGCACCAAAAATGCCAAAAATATAGAGCCCCAAGGAATTTAATAGAGGTGGAGGAGGTTCCTAGGTAAGAGGATCTCAAATGGGATAGGTAAGGGTGTGTTTGGGTATAAAAATTGGGTAGAGAGAAAGTGTTTTTAATAACTTAGAGAGGCCGCACGGTTAGTCTGCACGGTTTGTCAAAACGTGCGGAGACCGTGCAACAGCCACTACCAAGGAATAGACTGACTTCATGGGAAGCCCGTATGACATGAATAACCATGTAGTAGTCATGTGTAAGATACTATCTCATCCAGGAGTTGTCACACGGTTACCAGGGCTGAGGCGCACATTTACTACTAGTCTTACGCTAACTGTGTGCTAGGTTTTTCCCACCCAAAACACCAATTTTCTATAAAAACTCAAGTAGAAAACTAAGGATGAAATCTAGGACAAAGAAATAGGGGAAGAACATTCCAAAAATTCAAACTCTTCACACCCAGTTCCTGATAACATAACCAAATACCAAACTGAAACTGAATCCAATGATGAATTTTAAAACCCGAGTGTGACAATTCTCCCCATCATAATGCTTTCTACCCCCGGAAAGCCAACCCAGGGCTTAAACCGATAGCAAAACCGAAAACTCCTTTATAACCCAAGGAGGTAACCCATAAATAAAATTTTAAGAGTTTAAAAAATCACCACCAAGAATAAAAGACTAACAAGATGGACTTCCGAGACTGGCATGGACCCCAGCTAAATTCCACCCACCCCAAACGTTTTAAACACCTCCAGTTGATCGGTCCAAGAGACAAAGCTTTTTCACAACGCTCAAATCAACCTTAAAACATGAACACCAAAAACATCATCAAGTGGAACTCAAACCATCCACCTGACCAAAGGAATATATTCAACCTTGTTTGATGAATACCTCTATAATAACACTTCAACAAAATCACAAGAACACCCCAATTCCAACATTTTCATACGAGACCACAAATCACTAAACCGATACCAGAACAAACCCAAGATAAACTAGAGTACCAACACATGGAAGGCCCGAATGGACTCCCCATCATAAGAAATAGGCTTACATTGCTTACACTCTTAGGGAAACTTGAACAAGACCCATGGTGGGTCTCCCCACCGTAGGGACTAGTGAGATTAAACAAACTCCAGAACTTTTCACACAAAGAAAAAAAACCACCACAAGGGGAGGGGAGGGAAGGGGTCCATAAAATGGACCATCAAAAATACAAAAAACATGACCCAACAACTTAACAACTTATCACCCTCTAGAGAAAATAAATCAAAACCACTCTCAGTTCCTACAAATAGTCCAAACAAGGGAAATAGAGGAATATAACCAGTGAGACACAACCATCATGACTTTAGGAAAAGGAGACGAATACCCATCTTTATCGCCGAGGAAAAACTCTTACACCTAAATGGATCACAATGTGAAAATGAGGTTCACAATCCACTTTCCACCGAACATAACCAATTTAAAATATAGTGGTTTCACTGAAGGATTGAACTTCCTCCATCATCCATAATAAGGACAGAGATTAAACCAAGTATTTTTTACACTGTTGGGGTACTCCTGAATATGCTCCATCTTCACTCTGGGACCTATGGATAGATCCTTGATGATTTAAACATCTCCTACATCACAGTCATTCATTAGAAACCCCCAAACCAAACACATGGATCAAAACTTTACTAAACACACTTCCATTGAAATATAAATTCAAAAATGTTTGAAAATAACCATTCTTAAAATTAGAAGAGAGAGAAACACCATGGAACACCATAAGATTTGAATATTAAATCCAAATGAAATTAAAATGAGAAATACCTAGAACTAATTCCCAAACAATACCATACTCCTACAAAAAATAAAGGGAGACCTTCGAAAGGTTGGGTCTAGATTCACGGTGCTTCTTGGAGACACCCTGACAGAACTGCTTCAAGTTCCCAAAGCATCCATAGGTGTGGAAGGGTTTTGGAGCACTCAGGAATGATGGCCTCTTATGACTGATCTTATCACATTGATGGTACATCATGACATTATGACCGAAATAGGTTTATGAGAGGTCTAAAGGCCTCTTAATTCCCCTACCATAACCATCAACATTCATCCACTTCCCATTTTTCTCACTCGAATCTCCTTCACTAATCCCATTAACCCGAGGAAGATTAACCATCTCAAGCCCTTATTCTATAATAGATTCAACACAAAAGTCTTACCTCACCACATTGGATAAAGTGGTCAAGTTAAACTCTGCCACCATCTAAATCCACTCCTTATCCTCGATAAGATCTGCTTGACTATGAAATATAGGAGGATTCAACTTCCAAAATTTTAGGATATAGTCTATAGGTTGATCAACTGGAGTGTTTACAACAGATGATCTACCCAAAGCTTCACCTTGGGTATCCATCAAATCTTCATGGTTCTGACACTAAGAATAAAGAAATAAGGAACTCCATCTAAAAAAATCCAACTACATGGACCCTCTATCTCAAACATCACAAAAGAAACACCATCCCAAAACACAAGGGACACACCACATCATTAAAAGTCACCAAAAAATCACATTTATCCTTAAAAAAACTCATTATAAAGGAAAAAACCATAAAGGATTCCACATCCACCAATGGTACCCCATGGGCCTCACCCAGGCATATCCTCCTGCCACACAGGGCACCCATCCACCTTCTCATAAATATTTATTCATGTGTTCACCCATGGAAACACAAAAGGTCAAGAACACCTTTCAAGGAAAAATATTAAACTCATAATTTCTTTTCAAACCCCATGAATTCTCTTTTCAAACCTGATAACCAAAAAACCCGAAACCCAATTTGAATCTCGCAAAACATTTTTTGAAAAATGCCAACCACTCAATTGAAAACAAATTTTCAAGATTTACACATCAAACCAAAAAAAATTTACTCATCTAAACTTTTTATAAAACTTCCCAAATATCCACCAACAACCCAATCAAACCCATTTTTTGAACTCCACGCCTTTATTTTTCAAATCATATCATCACATCTAATACTATTTCCAAATACCAATTTTCCCAACTCAAAATATTTTTCAACAGTTCAACTCATCATATTAAACCACTCTTGTTTCACCCCAAAGGTTCATTTCAAAAAAACCAAATTTTCTAGACCTTATTTTAAATTTGTTATAAAAATCCATTATCCACTAACCAAAAAAATCCATTTCCATTTTGAGATTTATATTTTTAAAATTCTAAAAAAACCCTTGCAAAACAATTTTCAGAATTAAGAAAGAGTCAATCAATTCACAAAGGGGAAACTAGTGTCAATGGGTGACTTGGCCATATGGTTGGTAGCCATATTCTAATTACACCTCCTTTAAGAGGAGCATTCTAGGGTAATGTCCCCATATCCACATGGATTTCTAGGCCCTATGATCTCACAGAAGATACTTTCCCAACTCCCTTTCCATTTCCCAAAAACACACAATCCATAAGAACCAAAAGACAATAACACACCTAGACATCCCATGGTATCCCAAGGTTTAGAATGAGCAAGGGTTCATGACGTCCTTCCCATTCCTACACCTAGAGTCCAAAAATATTACTCCTTCTACCATAAAATTACCAAATAATTATGGGCACTCCAAAAATAAAGGTCCTCAAAACAACCGACCTCCTCTAATACCATTTTGTCATGAACCAACCCGGGTTGACCCCGAACCGATCACCCGAGTTGATCTGTGACAAGGCTGAAGAGGCGTTCCTGATCCTCCTAGGCTGGTGACAAGCATTGGGAATCAATAGTGTACCAATGGGAATTATTTTTCCCAATATATAAATAAAAAAACTAGCATAATAATTAAAGGAGAAAACCCAACTCAAAAATATTTTCAAACCTTTCACTATTTATATTACAAATAAATTAAAAAAACTAAAAAATAAATTACACTGAAAAAAACCAAACTAAACAGGACACCCAAGACACCTTCATGTGAACCCGAAGGTCACTCTCCAATTCACAACCAACTATCAACCAAAGTGATCAAACCGAGGCAGGAACCTGTAGTAGAAGCTAAAAATAAGAAAAGACTATAGGTGTGAGTATTAAAACTGGATAGATAGGCCTAAATAATTCTATTCCCAATGAACATCCTTTAAATAAAGAAAGATTGATTAAAATGTTTTAAAAACAATTTATAAATATAATTTTTCCACACTTTTCATTTAGAGTAAACAAATCACAATCAAAAACCATTTCCCTCATGTTATAAAACAAGGTTCAATGGGAGAAGGGGGCAAGTAAGAAATTCACATTTTTCATAATAGTGAAGAAGGAGAAATATGTGATATTTCAAAACAATATTCTTTAAATCCTTTTTAATATACCACACTTTCAAAATTTTCCAAGTAAACACCAAAACCAAGCATAAGGATGATGAATACACATAATGGGGGAAATGGTACTAACCGCACTAGTAATGGAGGAACACGAGAAAACCTAAGAACTTAGAGGAGAACCAAAACATACTAATAAATGTGAACCAATCCCTAGTATCATGCCACACATGATGAAATAAAAATGCTAAAATGTCCATCCACCCTAACTCAGGACAAACTGAGGGGCCCAATCCCACAATAATAAACCCAATTATATCCACATATTATGGGCCACTAGTCAGGACAAGGCATACTTTTGTAGCAATCATTCTCATAATTTCACTTTTCTATGCTATGTTTGTAAAGGGTTGTTCCACACAAAAAATCAAGAAAAGATCCATATACAGAAATTCTATCATACCTAACACAAAAACTGGCACCACCCCAGCCACCACATAGGTGGTTATTTTCCTTAAAAACAATTATCAAACAAGGTATGTCCCATACTGAGGACTCTCCCATCTCATAATCAACCAACAAGGTAAGTGAATTTTCCCTAGTAGGGTTTCCAAATAAAACCATTTAATAAAGATGTTAAATGGGCCTCGTGCCATTTTCACATATCAAACTTTTTATAAACAACTCTACCCAAACCATTTTATATACCAAAACAACTTAGAAATAACTTTTGGAAATACCAATCACCATTTTGAGTAATGAAATATCATTTATAGAACCAAACCATGAATTTAAGAATCACAAAACCCTTAGAAAATCCAACCATGGAATTTAACATGGACTTGGAGTGTAAAAACCCACTAATTCCATATCATGCATACAAAGCATTTATGAAAACATTTTATTTCAGATGGAAAAAACCATAATAAGCATAAAACATCGTAGCTTAATAATTAATAGTGGTTTAAAAATAAATTAATCAATGAAATATTAACTTTAAATGAGAGGTGTAAAGGGACACTACATTGAATAATGAATAACTCATGGAAACCGATGCGAAAACTCAATCCCACCTCAACTGCACCCAAGGGAAGCTAGATCTGACCTAAAAAATCAATATAAAACTCAAAATTTTAGGAATAAAACCTAAAAAGAAGAAACCTAGCTGTGGGGGAGAGAGAGCCCCATGAAACTGGAACAAAACCCTAGAAATAAGGTAGAAACAAAGGGAGATAGGACTTACTTGATGAAACCTTGAATAATGGGTGCCAAAAATGCCCAAAAATGGATCCCTAAGGAAGACAAGAGAGGTGGAGGAGGATCCTAGGGTGATGATCTCAAATGGAGGACGTAAGGTTGTATTTGGGTATCAAAATTGTGGAGAGATTAAGTGTTTTTAATGACCTAGACAAGTTTCATGGTTAGTCTGCATGGTTTGAAAAACTGTGCGGAGACCGTGCGACTACCACTGCCAAGGAATAGAACAACCTCATGGGAAACCCCCGTGGTAGGATTAACCATGTGGTAGTCATGTGGTAGCTACTATATCACCCTGGATCTATAGCACAGTTACCTGGGCCAAGGCACACGATTACTACTAACAGTGCACTAACCGTGAGCCAGGGTCTGCCCGCCCAAACAACCCATTTTCTCAAAAAACTCTAGGAGATTCCCAGGAAGGAACTCATGGCCAAATAAAGAGGGGAAGAACATCCGAAAAATTCAAACCTGTCACACCTGGTTCACAGGAACATAGCCGAAGACCAAACCCGAACCAGAACCAAAGATGTAGTTCAAAACCCAGGTGTGACAATTCTCCCCACCATAATGGTTTCTGCACCCTGAAAGACAACCTTGGGCTTAAACCAAAAGCAAAAACCACCACTCCTTTACAACCCAAGGAGGTTCACCATGAATAAGAAATGAATAGATTACAAAAACACCACCAGGAAGAAAATACTAACAATATGGAATTTGGAGACCAACATGGACCCCCGCTAAGTGTCACTGACCCCAAAAGTTTTAAACACCACCATTTGATCGTTCCAAGAGACGTATAATTTTCATGACGCTCAAATAAACCTTAAAAATGATAACCATAAACATCATCAAGAGGTACTCAAACCATCTACCCGAACAAATGAAAAGCTTCAACCACATCTAACGAATACCTCTATAACCATACTTCAGCAAACTCACTGAAACCCTCCAATTACAACATTTCAATATGAGACCACTGATCACTAAACCGATACCAGAACAAACCTGAGATAAACTGGAGTTCCGACATAGGGAAGGCCCAAATGGACTCCCCACCATAAGAAGTAGGATTGCATAGTTTCCACTCCTAGGGAAACATAAATGATACCCACGGTGGGTCTCCCCACCATAGGGACTAGCAAGATTAAACAAACTCAAGAAATTTTCACATGGAGAAAAGACCCCCCACCAAAAGGGGTGGGGAGGTAAGGGGCCATCCAATGGACTATCAAAACTACAACTAATATGACCCAAAAACTTAATAACTTATCACCCTCTAGAGAACATAAATCAAAACCACTCTTGATTAAAACAAAAGGATACACAAGGGAAATAGAAGACTATAACCAGTGAGACACAACCAATGAAACTTTAAAAAAAGGAGACGACTAACAGTCCTTATCACTAAGAGAAAACTCTTACACCCAAATGGATCACAACATGGAAGTGAGGTCCTCACTCCACTTTCCACCAAATAGAACTAATTTAAAATATAATGGCTACATCAAATGCTTGAACTGCCTCCATCATCCATACTAAGGATGGAGACAAAACTGATGATTCTTCACACTATTGGGGTTCTCTTGACTATGTTCTAGATTTACTCTAGGACTTATGGTTGGATCCCTAATGATTGAAGCATCTCCTACCTTTTATACAGGCATTAGAAACCACTGAATTGAACACACTAATCAAAACTTTACAAAACACACTTCCATTGAAATAGATGTCAAAAGGGTTTTACAATAACCATTATTATAATTGGAAAAGAGAGAAACACCACAGAATGCCACCAGATATGACTATTACATCCAAAATACATTAAAACAATAAATAGATGAAACTAATCCCTAAGCATTACCTTACTTCTATAAATAAGTTGGGGTGACCATCAAATAGTTGGGTCTGGCTTCATGATGCTTCTTGGAGACACCCTGACAGAACTGCTTCAAGTGACCCAAACATTCTCAGTGTTTCATGGTTTTGGAGCCCTCGGGAATAATGTCCTCTTATGACTGCTCTTAACGCACTTATGACACATCACAATATTGTGCCCTGAAGAAGTTGTTGAGAGGTCTGAAGGCCTCTTAATTCCCCTACCATCACCATCAACATTCGACCACTCCCCATTATTCTCACTATAATCTCCTTCACTACTCCCAGTAATTATAGGAATATTAACCATCTCAAGCCCTCCTTCTAGAATAGCTTCAATACAAAAGTCTTTCCTTACAACATTGGAGAAAGTGCTCAAGTTAAACTCTACCACCTTCGACTGCAGCTCAGAACAGAGCCTGAGTTCGAAATTTCGAGCCTTCATGGGATCATTTACAACATACCCTAGATCATATGGAACTTTATCTAGGAAGAGAAAATAGAATTCCAACACTAATCCAAAACCTTACTGAAGACTCCACTACTCTATCTTCTTCCCCACCTTTGTCACCTCAAAAAAATACTATTGGATGAATGAAGACTTGAAGAACTCCCACGTAAGATCTTATTGGGTCTTGCATCAATAAACAGACTTCTACCATTTCTAGGTTGGACCTTCAAGAAAAAAGGTATAAAACTTAACCATTAACATCTCAGAAAACACCAGGAAACTGAAGTCCCTCTCAATCCTCTGCATCCACTCCTCAGCCTAAAGAGGGTCCACTTTACCATAAAAGAGAGGAGCATTCAGCTTTTGAAATTTGAGGATATACTCTATAGGTTGTTTAATTGCATTGTTTACTACAGATGTTCTACCCAAAGATGCAACTTGGGTATCCATAAAATCTTCTTGGGGGTGGACACTAAAAACAAGGAGACAAGGAACTTGATCAAAGACAATCCACCAACATGGATCCTCTTTCTCAAATTTCACATAAGAAACACCATCCCAAAACACAGGGGACACAACACGCCATTACAAGTCACTAAAACATCACCTTTATCTTTAAAAACACTCTTAAAAAAGGAAACAAGATTAAATTATTTCACATCCACCAATGGTACCTCGTGGACCTCACCCATGCATATCCTTGTGCCACACCAGGCACTCATCCACTTTCTCATACATATCTATGCATGTAGTCACCCATAGAAACACGAAGGTCGAAAACAGCTTTCAAGGAAAAAATTTCAACTCACACTTCCTTTTTAAACCCCACAAATTCTCTTTTCAAAACCACTAACCACAAAACTTGAAACCCAATTAGAAGCTCACAAAAGTTTTCCTGAAAAACTTCAACCATTAAATTGAAAACCAATTTCCAATATTTACACATCAAACCCAAAACATTTTACTCATATCAAAATTTTAAAAAAATTACCTAAGATCCAAGGGCAACCCAAACAAAATCATTTTTAACTCCACGCCTTTAATTTTCAAAAAATCTAGTCACATATAAAACTATTTCAAAATACCAATTTTTTCAACTCAAAACATTTTTTAGCAGTTCAACTCATCCAGTTCAACCACTCTTATTTCACCCCAAAGGCTCATTTCACGAAAACCCAATTTTCTAGACCTTCCTTTAAATAAGTTATTAAAGTACACTTTCAACTAACCAAAATAAATCCATTTCAATTTTTAAATTTATATTTTTACAATTACAAAACAAAAATCTTCGAAACAATTTCCAGAATTAAGGAAGAGCCAAATGATTCACAAAAGGGAAACAAGTGTTGATGAGTGACTTGGACATATGGTTGACAGCCATATACCAATCACACCACCATCACAAGGAGAATTATACGGTAATTTCCCAAACTCCACATGGATTTCTAAGACCTATGAGATCATAGAGTCCACTTCCTAACTCCTTTTTCATTTAACAACAACACATATTCTACAGGAACCAAAAGACACCAACACTCCTGGACATCTCGTCATAACCTGAGATTCGGAACGAGCAAGGGCTCATGATGTCCTTCCCGTTACTACACCTTGAGGACAATAATCTTAATACTTCTACCATGAAATCCCCAAATAACGATTGTTTCTCCAATAATAAAGGTCCTAAAAAGATATGAACTCCTATGATACCATTTTGTCATCAACCAACCCGGGTCGACCCCGAATCGGTCACCCGAGCCGATCTGTGACAACACCCAAGAGGCTTTCCCGATCCTCTCAGGCTGGAAAAAAGAAATGAGCATCAATTGATTACCAATTATAATGATTTCTCCCAATATATAAATAAACAATATCATCAAAATAGATAAAATAGAAAACCAAACTCAAAATGATTTTCAAAATTCACACTATTTACATTACAAATAAAGAAACACCAAACTAAACAACAAACTAAACCAAAGAACTAGACTAAACCAAGCACCCTAGACACCTCCATGTGACCTTGAGGTTCACTCTCTAGTTCACAAACAACTATCCCCCAAGGTGATTGAACTAATTCTAAAACCTATAGTAGATACTAAAAACAAAAGTTTATAGGAGTGAGTATTAAAACTCAGTAGGTAGGCCTGAATAATTATATTCCCAATGAGCATCCCTTAAATAAATAAATATTGATTAATAGATTTTATATACAATGTATAAAGAAAATCTTTCTATACTTTTCATTTAAAGTAAACAAATCACAATCACAATGCATTGCCATTTTGTTTTAAAATAAGATTCAAGGGGAGAAGGGGGGAATGTAGGAAATGCTAATTTTTCATAATAGTGAAGAAGGTGACATATGTTCTCTTTCAAAACATTATTCTTGAAATCCTTTTTATCAAACCACACATTCACAATTTTCCAATTAAATACCAAGACCAAGCATAACGATGATGACTACACAAAACGGGGGTAATGGAACTAACCACACTAGTAACAGAGGAACACGGGAAAACCTAGGAACTCATAGGATAACAAGAACATACTGATACATGTGGACACATCCCCGGTAGAATGCCACATATGGTGAAATCAAAATTACTAAATTCCCATCCACCCTAACTTAGGATAGACCGAGGGACCCAATCCCATAGTAATGAACCCAATTTGTCCACCTACTATAGGCCACTGGTCAGGATGTGGCCTACCAGTGTAGCAACCATTCTTATAATTCCTCTTTGATATGATAGTTTCCCATTATATGTTTTTAAATGGGTGTTTCTCACACAAAATCATGAAACAAGACATATACACACATGCCATCATACCTATCGCACAAACTGGCACCACCCCAGCCACCCCATGGGTGGTCCCTTACCTTAAAAATAATTATCACACAAGTTAGGTCCTATACTGAGGATGCTCCTATATCATTTTCAACCAAAAAGGTAAGTGACTCACCCCTATGATGGTTTACTAAATAAAACCATTTAATAATTATTCCAAATGGGCCTCATGATATTTTCACACATAAAACTTTTTATAAACAACTCTACCCAAACCATTTTCTTTAACAAAACAACTTATAAATCCCTTTTGGAAATACCAATCACCATTTTTAGTAACACAATATTATTTATAAAACCAAAACATTCCTTTAAGAATCAAAGAACACTTAGAAAATACAACAGGGTAATTTAACAAGCACTTGGCGTGAAAACCCCACTAAATCCATATCACACATACAAAGCGGTTAGGAAAACATTTTATTTCACATGTAAAAACCATTATAAGCATGAAACATTACTATTTAATAATTAATAGAGTTAAAAAAAATCAAGTAATCAAAGAAATCTTAACTTTAAAAGAGATGTGAAAAGGGAACCTACATTGAATGACAAAGAACTCCTGGAAACTGGTGTGAAAACTCAATATCTCCTCAACAAAACCCAAGGGAAGATTAACCTAACCTAAAACATAAAGATCAAAATAAAAATTTTAGATTACAACCCTAAAAATCAAAACCCTAGAAATGGGGGAGAGAGAACCCCAATAAACTGGAAGAAAACCTTAGAAAGAAGTGACAAACCAAGGGAGAGAGGACTAACTTGATGAACCCTTGAAGAATCAGAGCCAAAAATTCCCAAAAATAGATCCCTAAGTAATCCAAGATAGGGGGTGGAGGCTCATGGGGTAGAGGATCCTTAATGGTGGAGTTAAGGGTGTGTTGGGGTATAAAAATCAGGGGAGAGAAAATGTTTTTAATGACCTGGACAAGCCGCACGGTTAGCCTTCATAGTGTGTCAAACCATGCAGAGACTGAGAGACCGCCACTGCCAAGGAACAGACCAACTTCATGGGCAAACTACATGGTATTAATAACCATGTGGTAGTCGTGCGGTAGCTACTTTCTCACCCAAGAGCTGTCACATGGTTACTACTAACTGTGCACTAATCGTGCGCCAGTGTATGCCTGGCCTAATCACTTATTTTCTCCAAAAACTCAAGGGGAACCCCAGGAAGGAAAGCTAGGACAAAGAAAGAGGAGAAGAACATCCCAAAAGTTCAAACCTGTCACACCCAGTTCTTGAGAACATAGCTGAAGAGAAAACCTGAATTTCAAAACTCAAGTGTGATATTGACATAAAGTAACAAAAAATACAATCCTAATATATCAAAAGTCCTAGTGTATTTGGGTAATTAGATACATACCACCATAACTATAAATAGGGATACAAAAAAATATTATTCAAAAAAATCCCATAACTTTCCCTTGAACTCATTTGATCTTTTAAAACTTCACTGGATAACCTAGGGACATAGATAAGAATGGAATGATATATAAAGCTCAATAAGGGAATAATCAATAAATAGCATGTTGAAAGTAATATATGTTAGTCAATAGGAATATCAAGGTGAAATAAAATGTATGAGAATCATAAACATGAATATAAAAGCATGATATAATATAATAACATCAAGGAAATATAGGAATGTGGAAACATCATAAAACATGACATCATAAGCATGGGTCAAGTATAACCACCAAGAAATCATAGAATATTGTGCTTAGGATAACCTCTCAAGCACCACACATGGTATCTCAGGAGATAAAAACATTACTCAATGCAGTAGAGGGATATATAATTATGGGCCCACCTATCGCATTCATATCATGTACATGAATTTGTGTGACAAATAGATCATACAACATAAGAAATCCTTTCATCAATTTTAATCTGATTATTAAGGAGTATGGGTTACATGAAAGGAATTCCCCAATCAATGAGGGATAGGTAAATCTAATTGAATACTCTTTAGTGTAAATGGGGTTGGGTATTCACTACACAAATGTTTGGCTGAAAAAATCGTAGGATAATTTTGATATCATAATGGGTGAATATAATGATTCATAGAAGGGTTTAATGAGAGTGAAAGGTAGTCTCACATTACTTGGAAATCATAAGGATAGTAAAATGTATGTGTAAAAACACATTCCAACATGAACTATTGGAAATAAAATGGTGTAATATAAATAAATTTCTTGAATAATGAAGTGGTAGAGAGAATCCCCTTACCTTTAGAGGGTGCTTCAAAAATATCATACGTGTAGGTTCAGGGCACAGCAGAAGCATGTAATGGGTCATGACCCACTTTTTTTCCAAGATCAATGATCAATATGATATTTACACAAAGATAAATTTCATGATCTATGGAATTGAACCAAATAATATAGACAAGGGATAGAACATTGGAACTAAGAAAGAGGATCATCACATATTATTTATAATTAATTTAATTAAATAAAGAGTTACCTTGATGGAATTTTTTCTTCATTGATTGATCTGAAAATGGATCTACATTGATTTATCATTGTGTTATAGGAATAAAACTGTATTCCCTCTATAGGTGATCTGTACATGTTCAACAAATCTCTGAACATCACCGTTGGAATCTCTGGATGATAGAAAGGTAGATCCTAGCACTTGCATCATCCGCCTTTCATTGCCTCGAGAACCACTTCCAAAGCATTATCCTTGATCTCTCATAACTCAATAGTGGGAGGTAGAGGAATATCGATCTCTATTCTTAGAACCATTCTTGGATAAGGGATCTCTCTAGTTCTGGATAGGATTCTCCAAATCCATTATGCACAACCAAAACAAATGTATTGGTATTTTTGATAAAATAATATAATTGGGTTTATATATCGCTATGGTTAAAATAAAATAATTGTACAAGTTACGTTTTCTATTTATTTAATCTCTACGAAACCCCATGTCAAATAATATTATTATTATTATTATTTCTCTACATGGGATTTACTTACAAATTAACTTAAATATTATTTAATAAAATAATATTTATGATTTTTTATTTCTCACCAGACCATTAAACTCAGTCCTTCATTCCTCCATAATATTTATCATTCCTTTTATAGTGACTATTTAACAATTAAATAAATATCCCTAGATTATTCACTAATAAATAAAAAATATTATATTTACTAAATATAAAATAGATATTTTTTAAATATTCGACTCACATTATATTTTCTTGAATAACTGGTGATGGAATATATGTGATCAAGAATACATGAATAATTCTTAAACCACATCTGAGAATAATATTTATTCAAATTGATAAATAATAAATAATAATATATTATTTAATTGAGATTCTGGATACACTTAGTGTGTGTTCCTCTAGGCATTTTTCTCAGTGGCATTTGGTGAAGCAGCCTAAAGTCCAAGGTTAGTATCTATAAATACACCAAGGCACCCATAGATAAATATGTTAATGTTGTAATGGAATAATACCTTATATGAATGCTTACTTTGTAATATAATCCCTTTATCATGATAACTCAAATCAAGCATGTTGCATGATAGTGCCATCAATCTATGTTCTTGATGTCTCTTTCTTTGACTTCCTAAAAATATAACTTGCCTATAGAACACCATGGTCAGGGATTTATTTAGTCTTTTTCATTCCTATCAAAGGGAATGAGATATTAACTTCCATTAAATAATATAAGGGACAAATACTTTCTCACATTATTCATTAATTCAATAGTAATCGTGATGTACCCAATGTATCTTACCTCACCACGAACATCTATCATCATGGTTTTCATCAATACATCAAAGTACATGACTAATAATATTCATTAATAATAATATTAATGTCTAAGGACTAATACACATGTCTATTGATAAGAACACCCAATGGCACATGTAAATGTGGATTTCCTATTGGCGAGTATCGTTATCATAATATCCTGTTGAATATTACCAAGGGTATACACCATGAGAAGGAGTATCAAAGTCTAATCAATCTCCACCCCTGATATCCTATATAATTTTTGTCCCTGAAATGATATCACCCAATTATAGAACATATATTGAATAATATAGTCATAAATTCTAGGTTCTCATCATAATAGGTAACTGCTATGACCTTTTAGTACGACAACTACTCTTGGGACATTATCACATACAATGTTACCCAGAATAACAATCATAATGTGGTAAGGAGTTTATTAGTATTCAAAAATATGAATAAAGGTTATCATAAAGTAAACATAATTTGGTTCTTCGGCACTAACTCTAACATACTCTCACTTACACTAGATCCAACTGCTAACGAACTACATTCCGCTAGCTCTCACATGATACTCATTCTTCTACTGAGATAGGCCTTTATTCAAGGGGTTTTAAATTTTATCTTTTTTGGGTACTCTATTTACTATAACTTCACCCCTCTAAGGAAAATACCTCAATATTTGAAACTTCCAGAGTTTGTGCTTTGTCTGTTGGTGTGACCTTGGCACTTTTGCAAGAGTCACCACTGTAGTATTATCACAATACAATGTGATAGGGTATTTATTATTAGGTACCACATCAAGATCCTAGACAAAGTTATGAATCCAAACTAATTCCTTAGCTACATCAAAAGTGGTTATATACTCAGAATTCACTAAAGAATTAATGACAAATAGTTTCTTTGAACTCTCCAGATCCTAGCTCCTCCATTGAGAAAGAAAATATATATTGAATGAGACTTCAAATCATTATGGTGTGTCTTAAAACTTGAATCAGTATAACCCTTGATGACCAGATCCTCATCTCCTCCAGACACCAGGAACATAGCCTCAGTTATTCTCAGATACTTAAGAATATCCTTAATAGCAATCAAATGTTGTTCTCCTGGATCTTCTTGATATCTTCCTACCATACACAATGCATAGGAAGCATAAATCCTAAAACATAATATGGCATACATTATTGATCATATCACCGAATAATATGGTATCTTACTCATTCTCTATTTCTATTATTGTTTCTAAGGACATATTTTCTTATAAAGATTTAAACCATGTGACACTGGAACCAATCCCCTCTTGGATTGTTCCATACTCAATATATTTAGTATCTAGTCAACATATGTACTTTGACTTAGTCCAGGAAGTATCTTGGATCCATCACAATTGATCTTGATCCTGAGAATATAGGTTGTTTCAAATAAGTCCTTCATAGAGAAAAACTTTTTTAACCATTCCTTAACAGACTGTATGTTTGGTATGTCATTTATCAAAATTAATATGTCATTAACATATACTACTTGGATAAGGACCTCATTTCCACTAAATATCTTGTAAACACGTGTCTCATATTCATTCTTAATGAAAACAAATTATTTTATGGCTTCCTAAAATAGAATGTTCCATGACTTGGATTCTTGATTCAATTCATAAATGGATCTCTACAACCTGAAAATATTATTAGAATCACCCAGAGTCACAAACTATTATGTTTATGTCATATAGACATATTCTTGAAATTTCTCATTAAGGAATTCAGTTTTGACATCCATCTGCCAAATCTCATAGTCACGATAAGCTGTTATAGCAAGTAAAATTATGATGGATTTAAACATGGAAATTAGTGAAAAGGTTTCAACATAGTCAATTCCTTGATGTTGTTTAAACCATTTATCCACTAGAATTTCTTTATAGGTATTTAATTTACCTTCCTTGTCTAGTTTACTCTTGAATACCCATTTTCATCCAACAGACTTTACATCAATTGGTGCATCAACCAGAACCCAAACTTGGTTCTGATAAATGGAATCCATTTCAGAATTCATTGATTCTTTCCATATTGCAGCTTCTAATCAACGTACTACCTCCTTATAGGAGATATGTTTATCATTGTCAACCAACAATGATTCCCCATCTTTGGTGACTAGAAAACCACATCTCTCTAGTTTTCTTACCTCTCTTATGATCTTATGTAGTACTTGTGTTTTAGGAACTACTTCTTCCATAGGGACCTATGTAATCTATTCCTTTTCCAACTCTTATGTATCTTGAGCATCAACTTCATAAAATTCAATCTTTCTCTCACTATCCTTTTTTAGGATGGTCTCCCTCTTGAGAAATATGGCTTGTCTGTTTATAGTCACTTTCTTCTCCGGGGGTTCGTATAGGTAGAATCCCTTTATTTCCTTGGGATATCCTTTAAAGATATACTTTGATCCCAGGGGTGCTATTTTGTTTCCTAGAATGCCTTAAAAAATGTATCACAACCCCATACATGTATGTGTGACAAAATGGGTTTCTTTACACTCCATAGATCGAAGGTAATTCTATTTTTCGCATTAGTTGGTACTCTATTTAATGTATATGCTGCAGTTTTTAAGGAATATACCTAGAAGGATAATATAAGATCTGTATGACTCATTATCAACCTTACCATGTATAACAAGGTCTGGTTCCTCCTTTCACAAAAACCATTCCATTGTTGTGTGTAAGATAGAGTGAGTTGAGATAGAATCTAAAACTCTTATAGAAAGTTGATGAAATATTGGTTAATATATTCCCCACTTTTATCCAATCAAGGATTCTTTATATTATTTCTAGGATGATTCTATTCTTCATTCTTGAATTCATTAAATTTCTCAAAGGACTTATACTAATACATCATCAAGAAGATATATCCATATCTACTCATGTCATCATTAAAAGTTATGAACTAAAAATATCCACCTCCATCATTTATTGGAAATTGTCCACACAAATTAGTGTGTACCAATCCTAGAAGATCTTTGGACCATCGTCCTATCCATAAAATGGTGGTCTGGTCATTTTTTCTTATAAAAATTCATGACATCTTTTAAGTGGTTTTAGCTCAGATGAGTCTAAATAACCATCATGGCCTAACTTTTTCAAATTCTTATCCTTTACATGACCAAGGTGGTGATTCCAAAGTTGGGTGTTATATGAGTCATGTGAACATGATTCATTATCAACTTCCAACACTTGGTTTTCATAATTTAATACATAAAAACCATTATTTAAATTTTCTATATTGTAACATATGTTGTCCTTATAAAAGAAACAAATTTTATTTCCAAACTTGAAAATAAACCCATCTACATCCAGGCATGATACAAAAAATTTGTTATTAGTAACTGAATTTACATAATAATAGTATTTTAAAAAAAATCATTCTCATTGGAAATGAAATGTGGTGGTCACTAATGGCTAGAGCAGCCAGCCTTGTACTATTAGCAACTCTCACATCCACCTCTCTTATGGAAATCTTTTAAAATCTACATGGTTCCTACTTTTGGATATATATATATATATATAAGCACCATAACATTTATCTAATAACCAATGTGTAGATATAGAAATATTACACTCGATAATGAACACACCTTTAGCTTCCCCTAGATTTTGGGTGTAGTTCCTCTTCCAGTGGCCTTTCTTGCCACACACAAAATATAGTTCCTCATTTTTATTTCCTTACCTATGGATCTTTCTCTTCTTGGAAGGATTTTTCTTGGGATATTTAAACTATTTATTGGTATTTATCCCCTTTCCTTGTTCTTCCTTTTCTTATTCACTATAAGTACCATAAGTTTATCATTCCATGTGTCCTTATCCACTTACACAATCAAATATATAAATTTCAAAAGACTCTTCTCATTATTTCTCAGTTTTAATTAATAATAAAATTGGATAAGTTCTTGGTAAATGATGAAAGTATGATATCTATATGTAACTCACCTAAGAATTTAATCCCTAAGATGTATAAGCATTCAATGCATCCAATAATCTTGATGACATGAGGCCCAGATGGTGCAGTCCCTCCAAGCTTAGAAGTGCACAAAGAGTTGGAGATATTTTACCTCTCTTTTCTTACCTTATCTTGATATATATCTCAAAGGTGTGACATCATGTTATAAGAATCAATTTCCTCATGTTGCTTCAAAATCTCATTAGACATGGATGATATCATGAAACATTGAACATCTTTGGAATCATTCAAATATTTCTCATAGAGTGATAACTCCTTATCATTAGCCTCATTTATAGGAACTTTAAGAAAAGTTATTCTAGAATATATAATTTTATTTCATAGTAAAGGATGATGTGTAGATTCCTTTACTATTATTAGAAATTTGTTTTGATTAGAAGGTTTCCCATCTCAAGTATAGATCGTGATGATATGTTTGATGTCATTTTATAACTATTTCTACAAATAAGATAATCATAACATTAGTACTTTATCTGATAAAATTTAGACAAATAAATAAATATTATTTTTATTAGTCTCCCACTATTTTATCAAAACCTAAAATCCCCCACCATTAGTTTTTTAATATCCTATTTCTTAGACATCCTAGTGGAAAGGATCCATATTACTCTTATCATTACCCCAACTTTGGTTGGTAAAGAAACATTAATTATTTTAGACTGGCATTCCAAATTCCAACTACAATAACTCATAGTCCCTTGATCTGCTGAGTGGACTCCCCAATCCTAAAATGTTTAAATTGGATTTCCTCAACCTTTGTATCTCAATTACACTAAGTTCTACTTTGGTAGTCAACCCTTGATGTAAACTAAGTTAAGTCAACTCAAAACATCAAGTTAGAATTCCATGATAATTGAAAGCACCCCAACATTGGATGGTCAAGCACTTTGAACTATGGTTTGATTTTAAATGAATTAGTGGAAGGATATATCGAATTAATATATATAGCTGAGAGATTTTATTATTCTATGAATAAATTTCCAATTATTATCTTTATTTAAATCTTTTTAATATTAAGTGGATTTACGTAAGTGATTAACCATGTCTTAGATAATATTTATACATATGACAATTTCTTTTAGTTCTAACTTGCATGCTTGTTAATTTCATTAAATTATGTGATTGTGATAAAACATCTATAACGAAATAAAGATGAAACTTGATATAAATAAAATAATAAAGTTGTATGATCATGATTGTTTAATAATGGTTATTTTATCTAGTGGTTGATAAACTAACCAATGACCTAGGGGGAATACACCTTGAACCAATTAAGGTTCACATTGCATCTTTCCACCTGTCCACCAATGTATCTCTCTTAGAATGGTTTCTCCTAAACTCCATACTTAAACAGCCTCCACTAGCTCAGTAGATCTATCCATTGGATATTATTTTACTCACATGCAGGTGAGGCAACAGGGTTTACATAAAAGAAACCATGGGCATGTAGGCCCTACATAATAAGAGGAAAGAAGGCACGCAAGCCAATAATTTAATTTAATAATAAATTTAATGAAACCAATCACATACAAAGGTATGGTATATTCTCATGATCATCCACATGTATGCAACTAATTATGAATTTAATAAAACTAACATTCAATTCTTAATTGTTCTTATTTAAGATAAATCATGCTCGAATCAATTAATTATTATCTTTAATTAATTATTTATTTTATCATAATTATCATCCAAATTTCCTTAAGATTCTCATCCATCATAATATTAAATAAATTTTATAAATTTATCGAAAATTAACTTTGTACATTAAATTTACTTCAGAGGAAACATGGTAAATAATCATCTGAATCCACCCAAAATATATTATAATCATATACAATTTTACTTGTGTGACATATATCAAACATGACTTATCAAGTAATTTCATGATGTGTTCAATAAACTTAACGATTACAAGAATTACATGATTTTTCGGTCACGTGTTATGCTACAATGCATGTAGAATAATAAGTGTAATACAACTCATACATGATATGCAGATCTAAACACTATGCCGATATTAATTAAACATTTATATATATATATATATTAGAAACCCATCACATGGTGTGTACTACTAACTTAATGACCACACGCAAGAACATATCTCAAGGTTTACACAGTATAATAAATAAATTTTAAATCTGTGTAATTTGGTATAAGTACACGATGTGTATAGGTGAGCTACATGACATGTACATATGACACCGTCTATCTGAGGTACATGCCTAAGGACTCAATGTGTAAATTGTACCACAGAAAAATGGAGTACATGACATGTAAAAGGTACTACATAGCATGTGGAATTCGAATTACATGGTCACTAGTCAGGTAGGTCGTGTATAAAACACACAACCCATATGTGACTCAAAGGGATTACCCGCCGTGTACGTGGGCTACACGGTATGTACTTTGGATGATCGTGTGCTAGGATATCCTAGTCAACATGCAGTGTAAGAATTAACTACACCACGTGTCATCAATGTACATAGTTTGAGTAATTTCTGAATTGACTCCTAGTGCATTGAACACAATTACACATCATATAACTCTAGTTACATGGCGTTTACACCTGTTTTGTCTGGCTAGAAACCTAGGAACATTTGGATGAGTTCCTCAATTTTATTATATTTATAAAATTAATCTTATTGATTGAATATATGATAAACAAAGTATGAAGAATAATATCTCAAAATTCATACTAAAAGAACAATTAAACTTAATTGAAAAAACTAAATCACAAATATGTAAAGTATCAATGATCTTTAAATAATTATGTGACCTCCCTTTGATACCACTTTTAGGTTTCGGGCATAGCAGAAGCATGCGATGGGTCATTCCCAACTTTTATTTTTTCTATGATTAATGATCAATCGAATATTTAGACAATGATAAACATTGTGATCTACATAATTGAATCAAAGAATATAGACAAGGGATAGAACACCAGAACCAAGAGATAGGATCATCACAAATTATTTATAATTCATTTAATTAAATAAATAATTACCTTGATGAAATCATTTCTTCATTCATGTACCTGATAATGGATCTACATTGTTCCATCGTTACATTGTATAAATCAAAATTGATTCTCTCTAGCGGTAATCCACAAATGTTCCAAAAATCTCCAAATATCATCGTAGAAATATCTGAGTGCTAGCACGGTATATACTAACACTTGCGTCATCCACCTCTGATCGCCTCAAGAAATACTTCCAAAACGTTCTCCTGGTCTCTCTTAACTCGAGAGTGGGAGGTGGAGAAAGATCATTCTCCAGTCTTGGGATCATTCTTAGAGAAGGGACCTCTCTAGGTCTTGAGAGGATTCTCCAAATCTGTTGTGCATGGCCAAAACAAATGAATTTTCATTTTTGATAAAACAATATAATTTGTTTTATATATCAATATGGTTAAAATAAAATAATTTCACAAGTGACCTTTATTATTTATTTAATCCATGCGGAACCTGATTTCAAATAATATTATTTTTATTTTTATTTCTCGATATGTGTTTAACTTGAGAATTAAATTAATTATTATTTAATAAAATAATATTCAATATTTATTATTTTTCACTAGACCATTAGACTTAGTTCACCATTCCTCCATGATGTTTCTCATGCCTTGAATAATGGCTATTTATTTATTAATAGATATCTCTAAATTAGTCACCAAAAAATAAATAAATATTATATTTACTAAATAAAAAAAAGTATCAAATATTCCACTCACATTATATTTTCTAAAAAAATTGGTGATCTAAAATATGCAATCTAGCATATATGAATAATTATTAAACCACCTATGAGAATAATATTTATTCAACTTATTAAATAATAAATAATAATATAATATTTAACTAAAATTCTAGTGTGTGACCCTCTAGGCCTCTTTCTCAGTCGCATTAGGTGAAGCAGACTAAAGTATAAGGTTAGCATCTAGCAACAAACCAAAGCACCCATAGAGAAAGAATTTAATTTCATAATTACATAATACCTCATACGAACTCTTACTGTGTAATATAATCCCTTTATCATGATATCTCAATTCAAGTAGGTTGCATGTTGGTGCCATCAACCTATGTGATCGATGTATCTTTATTTGACTTCCTAGAAATAAAACTTAGCAATAGAACACAATGCCCATGGATTTATTTAGTCTATATCATTTCCATCAAAGGGCCTTAGATATCCACTTCCATTAAAGAACAGAACAGACAAATCCTTTCTCGCGTTATTTATTAATGAAATATTAATCATGATGCACCCAACTTATCCTACCTCACTGAGAACATCTGTCGTCACATTTTTCATCAATGCATCAAAATATGTGACTCGTAATATTCATTAGTAAAAATATTAAATTCTAAGGACTAATTCACACCTCCATGGATAGGAATATCCAATGACACATATAAATGTGGATTTTTTACTGGTGGGTCTCGTTCTCATAATATCCTCTAGGATATTACTAAATACGTACACCATGAGAAGGTGTCTCAAATTCCTATGAGTCTCCACCCCTGATAGCATGTATCATTCATTTCCCTTAAATGATGTCATCTGGTTATATAACATATATTTAGGAATATTGTCATAGCACTTCCAGGTTTTCATCATAGCGGGTAACTGGTATGACCTTTTAGTGCGATGGATACTCTTGAGGCATTATCACAAACTATGTTACACATAAGAACAATCATGATGTGATAAGGAGTTTATTAATATTCAGAACCAAGAATACAGATTATCATAAAGTACAAAGAATTTGGTTCTAGGGAACTAACTCCAATAGTAAGGATCTTCTTAATATCTTTGGAAAACCCTGGGAGAGATTTATAAATGGATGGGTATAGTAAATTCATTCTAAATGGGTTTTGAGTAATGATGGGTGGGAGGTTGGGTGGGTATTTATAGAAAAATATAGGGTAATTCATTATTA